>OW387797.2:3820500-5094000 GCA_936446665.2 Synanthedon andrenaeformis
GTTCGTAGCAGACTTATAACTTTGTATTTCCATGTATCCCAATTTGATTTTCCTTCTAATAAACCAATTTGTAATTTTGTAAAATTCTCCATTTCGATGGTGGGACCGATAACCTGTTGTTGTTACGTCACTTGTATTTAGCACAGTGGTGTCCAAGGTAATGAGCCTTATAGACGTGGAGATTTATATTCAGATTAATTAAAGCACATATATTTTCAATTCGATCTTTTATTTTTGCGACTTGACAATACCTACTATATTTGACAACTCGTTTTTCTATATAACATCAAAACATACAGTATGGAATACAATACAATACAAGAGGTTGTATATCTCCAACAATTTTTTTATTGATTATTAAATTACACAAGCTCCTTGACATATCATTCAGAGTCAGACTGATAAATCAACGCTCTGGGTACCTCCAACCGCATTATGTTGAGGTACCTACATATTTTGGACTTGCCTCTACGCATTGTCTGTTATATTATTATGATATATTTATTTTTAAAGTGTGTGTAAGCAACAAAAACCTTTATTTCTTTCTAAAAATGTTAAAATTTATTCAATCAGAATTCCCATAATTAATAGCAGAGAGGAATTCGCATAAAATACCCAAACACTATTCGGTATTTAATACAACGACTGGAGTAATGCAACTGAAGCCATTTCTCTGTATTGTTTTGACATGTCCGGTATTTGGAGAATCAGTTACAAATCAGCACCTGTCAGCGATAACGAAGCCAGGAATATCCACACTATTGTTTTAAAAAACTAGAAGACCATTCTGTCTTCACCTAAAAATTCACGCGTTATTTTTGAACACGTTTTTAATGGGCCGTCGCGTATTTTTATAGAATAACTCTCAACGTTTGAATTGTTAAATTGAATTCTATTACTTCGGTTTAGGTGTTTAATTTGAATGTAGTTTAGTTCTCAAGCGCTCTTTAGTTCGGTGATAGTATTGTACGCATTGTTTTCACAATGACAATAGAGTTAGAATCGTTGACAGGCCACTGTCGTCGTAGACTTACATTAAGATGTTTGCACACTAGACCTAATTAATGGTGGCATTCAAAATAATGGAGGCGATAAATTTTAACTGGTCCACGCGCTTTTAATAAGTGAAAAAAAATCTCTAAAAAACACAATACTTTTTACTGTAAAAGTGCCATGTAGTTTTGCGTTATTGACGCTGTGAAGAAGTAACGAGACGTGACGGATTTTTTAAATGTTAAATTCGTCGGACAAGCTTACAGTCCTTTGGTGATAAGTGGCTAAAGTTGCATATTAACAGAAGCAATGCAACAGGTGGTGCAAGTGCGCTACCGACCTTAGTAACATTACAGATTAACGATTAGGAAGGGTTTGGGCTCTGGTATCCCTTATTTCATGTGGTGTAAGTGTACGTTGGTTACTGCCGCCAGAGGGGCTACTCATACGACTGCGAAATGCCGAGTGCCCTGACACTACTTGCCTGATCCAGACAGATTCCTGGTAAGGCCTGCTCCTGAGCGTTTTTCTATTTCAGTTTCTCGAAATATTAGAATACAAGGTTGACCCTTACAGAGAGTGTATTTTCTCTGTGATCATTATTTCTAATTTACTAATGAAAGACAGATACAGGTATAGGGCCGGCGTTAAATAAAACCTGTCTACACGAGCCACGTAAAATATAAGCCAGTATAAAATGGCCTTTCGAAATAAATTTAACATTGTCATAAGATGAATGACAAATTACCTCGGTGCACCTTTGACGCGTTTCATTTAAAAAAATATTCCTCACTGCCATCTTATTTATGAGTAGAAGTTATTCATTAAAATGAATTATGAATTTATTATTTGGACGGTTCGCTCGAGTAATGTTACTTTTTAATTCACTTTATTGCTTTTGTTTCCCGTCGAAAGTTTTATTGATTCTTTTGTGCTCGTCGCGTCTAATTTAGTCGAGCTGCAATCCGTTTCTTTTATCATGACAACTATATTTATGAGTACATCAAAGGTATCGCTTTTGGTAGCCGACTAATATAATAATAATATTGGTTTATGTATTTATGTTTTTGGGAAACAGAATTGTAGGATTACAATACATTTTTATTTTATTTTCTTATAATCAAATTGAATGATCTTATAACATATAAAAATCAGCCATTCCAATTTAAGGTAAGTAGGTACAATTTTTTTGTACCTTTTCCACCTGAGAATCGGCAACCTATCCAAACTAGCCAATATATACGGTTATAAATATATAAAACAGCATTCATACTTGAAATTTCAGCAATTTCAAAATTACGCAGGTCTGGGGCCTCGTAGGGCCTGTACCACCTGTACGCAACCAAGCCAAGCGCGGACAGCCACAAGTCCGCCGTGCATACGCGGGAACCTCAAACGGGCGGTAGTTACTCCAAACTATCGCCCAGGTCACCCTCAGGGAGGTTGTTGGCGGTCGCCCGCCAACCGTCTTTGTCCTGTTCTTTTACGGCGCATCGGTGGAAAAGATCGAGCTCTCTCAGCCTCTCCACCGCCTCCTTCTGCAGCATTGCATGCTCGCAGAAAGAGAGCATAGCCGCCCACGACACCTCGCTGCGGACCTTAGCTGCCTTAGCCTCAACTTAGCGCCGACCAGCCACTGCACTCAGCACTCAGTGGTGACAAGCCGGCGTCGGCTCTCTTCCCACGACGTCATATAAGTATTTCCCAAAGCATCCGTGCCCCGAGAGCACCTGCGTGAGCCGGAACGAGAGAGAGCCTATACAATATAGCTTACTATACTAATATAAATACTCACTGATAACGTAGCTTTCTATAGGTGAAAGAATTTTCAAAATCGGTCTAGTAGTTGTTGAGTTTAATTATTACAAACATACAAAAATACAAATCTTCTCTCTTTATAATATTTGTGTAGACTAGTATATGTAGATTAAACGCAATGATTTGTATAAGAATAGAGAATTATTGGTAGCAATTTTATTATGACAGCGAAACCTAAATTTTTATGTTTACATCAAGAAAATAATGTATAGTTACTTACTTTTAGATTTTAGTATTACATGTGCACTAATTTGAATACATATTAAATTTAATAAAAAATAAGAAAATAATTAATTAAATGTGAAATTGAAACAAATTTTATTTCATATTGTATAGTATTAGTATATTAATAACTAATATTGGAATTTGGGAATGACAAACGTGGCTGCATTTCTTGGAAGTTCCAGAACGCACACAGATCACAATGAAAAGTAGGACATTTATTACAAAACCCTTTTAGCTAGAATTAAACACAATCATAACTTGTGAACAAAAGCTCTATTAGGAAACTTCACCATTTTAAGAATGCATGTTAAATGTAGTGTACATTTTTTAAGAAGAAATGTACACTAGAAGAAGAAATGTACAAAGAAGAAGATGAGTCCCTTAATTAAAAGTAGGATTTATCAAAGGGACCAATATTCGACATAATAATAAGTATAATGTTCTGCAAGGACGTGCCCCTGTGACCACAGAAGTAGGCTTTAATATATTTTTTCTTTAACTTTAAACCACCACTTGACATCACCACGGATTGCGGATTGCGGATCACATAATAACTTCAAAGATTGCTACTCTTTCTAGATGATCTACCTGAGCATATGAAAAGAATAGGGTTGCAGAGCATCTGGAAAGAGTAGGGTAGAAAGAGTAGCATTCTTCAGGGTGTTTTTTTCTCCAGAGTTCGATTATATGAACGTGATTTTTGAGCCACGCGCATATAGAAACCAGGGGTGTCGCGAATATTCGCATGGGTATCCGCAAATGCGGAACTTTCCCATCGATTTAGACATTTTCAACTATATCCGCATCTGCAATAAATCAATGATCTTTTGTGGATACAGATGTGGAGCTAGTCCTAAATCTCGCATATTTTCCAAGGATGATATTATGCATTCGCAAAAACCCTGGTAGAAACACTGAGGTTCAAACTTGTGTGTGTACCATTATACTAGCATTTTTCCCAATGGGCGTCTACTACTAGTGTATGAGCACATAATACGAAAATTAATTTGAAATAATCACAAGCAAATCCGCAGGCAATAATAGTAAAGATATTACAAAAACAACATCACACAATTTGTATGTTATTTCGTAACTTATAAAGAAACATTTGTGTTACGAGAATTTCCCTTTGGTCGTCCGGACAAAGACTTATATGCTTCTATTAAGAAACGTCAAATGTTTTTGGCGCTTTAATCCAGAGATTATTGTGTCAAGACGGTTGTCACGTAAAGTATACTTTGACATCTCAAATACGTGCCTTTAAATGTTTGTACAAGCACATCACTAGTGAGTGAAATGTGTTAAGCGGGTTTTCAACTTTATTCTGTAAGTAATAAGATTCATTTTTCCAATGGAAAAAGTTTCTCTTGAAGTAACAATGACATATTACAATGTCAACTGTTTGAAGTAAGAAAATTTTATTACATATTATAAGAATTTGTTGATTTGTCGCTAAATATTTTCACTCATTGAGTTTTTTATATATTTAAAAATATTTCAATTTTTTTATGCCACTTCAGTTTATCTCGTAATTAATTTCACTATACAGTAAACTTGGTCTATTTGATTTTAAATAACTTACTAGCTTTTGTCCGTGGCTTTGTTCGCTCGAACTTCAAAAGTCACTTCAGAATGCATACTTCATCAGCTGCAGAAATCTAAACTATGAGTATTTTTCATCCCCCCAACCAGCAAAGTAGTCCAATAAGAAAACCTTTTATCACTAAAAAGTCATAATAAAGCGTTATTAAAGTATCCATTACAAACCTGTAGGTAAGTATTCTATATTAGCGATTTTTAGAACATTTCAGCTTTACAATATTATACAGCATTTAAGATTTAAGCAACAATATAAGTGTTATAAACGTTTGTATGAACATCTTAGAGGACGCTTTTAAATCGGTGCTCTAATTGACTCCTTTGTACAGCAGGATCTATATCAGCTACTTAATAAAACAAAATAGTGAACTAATTGTAAGTAATAAATCCCTAAATATGTTCGAATTCAATCATCTTTTCATTTCACCTACATTCGCGACAAGAACGAATACGATATCACTGAAATAACCTCAAAACATGACGTATTTTCCGAATTTATTACAATATAATAAACACATAATTAATCGCGAAGTATTAGCAATTAATATTATTCCTGTACCAATATATTTTTGGTCATTGTTGACGTCAGACAAATGCTCCAGTATACGTTTTTGTGCCGCTATAATAATATGATGTTATAACTCTCCTATAATGTGACATGATTATTTGTATTAAGGGGAGGATATAAAATTGATTAAATAATCTATTAACCTATTCTGTTTTTATTTACAACTAGCTGTTGTAAGCGACTTCGTCTGTGCAGCTTTATAAAATATAGCCTATGTTACTCGTTGTTAATGTAATTTTGCTATATGTGAAATAATTTCAAGATAAGTCCAGTAGGTTTTGAGTTTAATAATAACAAACAAAATACAAATCTTTTCTCGTTATATCTAGCTATTGCACACGCCTTCGCCCGCGTTATTTTTTTTTATAAAATATGCCCTATGTTACTCGCGTATAATGTAGCTTACTATAGCTGAAAGAATTTTTAAAATCAGTCCAGTATTTTGTGAGTTTATTCATTACAAAAAAAAAATACAAATTTTTTATTGTTATATAATATTAGTAATAGATAGTACCTACACAGGCATATTTTGAAAGCTGAAATAAATTTGATATAATATTGTTAATCGTCTTTGAAATAGATTAGGAAAAAATATAAAGTTTTTTTTTATTTCTTCTTCTTCTAAAACACGAAGATGCGACATAAATTTTGGCAACAACTTCCCCTTAACACGAATGATTACGGTTGCATACTGAAAATTTATCTCTGTTTAGTAAACTTTACACATAAATACAAGACGATCACCGTCCTCCCGCGTCGCATTCATCTTAATTTTCCGTGTTTTGAATATCGTGGTATTATTATGTAGTTATTTATTCGGACAGACCAAATACCATTCAAAGAATGACTTCAAAATGTAACACATTATTGCACAACATCTATTGGGGGTACCAATATTGGGTAATCAAATTTTATCGAAATTAATGCATTATTTGCGAAGGTGTTTTATCAACATAATATTATTCAATATTATTAATTGTGAACAAAATTGCCCTTAACATCACTTGATTTAAATCAATATCTTAGGAGATATCATAATTTTAAAATAAATCGGCAACAAAATAGGTATGATAACGTTCGGGTCAGTTCAATTCACGCACGTGCATCACTGGCCGGCCACCGGTAGCTCTGCGAGGTACCATGCCGCGCGGCTCAGACTCGTGGTTGGAAAGGTTGTGCTCAGCGAACTGATTTTTAATACTTTTTGTACATACATTTATACTTATATATAATATTATAAAGAGAGAAGATTTGTATTATTGAATGTTTGTAATGAAAACTCAAAAACTACTGGGCCGATTTTAAAAAAATATTTCACCAATAGAAAGCTACATTAACTAGCGAGTAACAAACTATATTTTATAAAAAGACACGGGCGAAGTCGCGTAAAAGGGCTAGTGTTGAATAAACGGTAACGTACCCGTGCTGCATTTGTATCATCAATCTACTACAACTACTTCGCATATCACATTCGAACATTTAAAAATGACATGTGTGTAGAGCATGAACTTTGTTATCTGTCATTTAAAGAAAATGTGACTACGCTGTGACTACGTCAACACATTGGAGTTTAAAATCAATAATAGAACTTGGTCTTTACTACCTTTTACCATTGACGCGCGAAGGCAAGATTCCGCCATGATTCCGTGATTCCGTTTTAGGCGTATTTTTTATGTACCGCTTTGGCACTTGTGGCGCGAAATCCATAATTGTAGTAGATTGATGATTTGTATGAAAAGGTTGACCATGCCGCCTCTAATAGCGAGCGGCGCGGTGATTCTTTACTCTGTGACTCTCTTCTCTTAGAATACGTCACACAAATATACTCCTAATTGCTTCTTGAAACAAAACGTAACGAACGCACAAAATTGTCTGAAGACATTTTCAAGAATATCACTAACATTACGCTAATTTTATTTCTTCTTCAAATTGGACATTTTATAAGAAAATACTGCCAATACACTGTCGTGTAAGACGCAGTTCATGGCAGTACAAGGAAGCTTTATTTTTGTGTATTTTACCACACACTATTATGTTACTTATGAGCCGGAGTTTAAGGTTAACAATCGGTTGCTCTCTTTAAAAACATGGAATTAATTGTGCCGCACTTGTTAAAATGAATTGTCATATTTAAAGAAGTTTATGTGAGTAAATTCTTAGGTATATGTATATATTTTTTTCATTTAATAAAACTTCAAAGAAGTGTATTTTTTTTGTAATATCCACGATATACATCAATAAAATTGATGGTTGTTGGTAAGAACTTCACTAGAGATTGTCAATATGTCTATTTGTCTTAATTTTATTTATTATATTATATTATGTTAATGTGTATAGTATAATATAACATTAATAATATTTTTACAATAATATAATTCAACTTAGGTATCATATTTAGGGTTACAAAATTTTGAAAACATTAAAAGAAAATTAGAAAATTCTGCAAAACTGAAATTGAACGTTAAAATTGAAATTTAAATAGTACTTACCTACTTTCAATTTCAATTTTCACGTTCTATTTCAGTTTTATATATGGGAAAACATATTCATGTTGATTAATCCATAAAATTAACAATAATATTTCTTAATTTTATGATGTTCCTTTAAGCATGCGTAATCGCCAGGTAATTATAGGGAAATTGTGCCGACCGACACCCATCGATAGAGTTATTTGAGGGCTCATAGAATTAAATGTTTAACCGAAAATTATTTAGTTGTGTTCGACGTCAACGCTGATGATGGATCGCGGCAATAATTGCGTCAAGCTTGACGTGCCGCGCGTAATTTGGTGAAAAAGGGGATCCGAGGAAGGGGGGTTATTGATGGGTTCTCTAACATGGCGGTTTATGCGTGTTAGGTATTGTTTCTGTCTTCGACTTTTCATATGGAAGTAGGGGAATTCTAGTTTTTTTGTAGATAATCGAGATAGCAAAAACAATCTCGATTGTTCTGATAGTTAGTATAATGATAACCAATCTTCGGTAAGCACCAAAAAAAAAGAAGAATAAAATTTTTTTTATGTTAAGATCGAAAGACAGGCAACGCCACAGGTGCTCACTCACATAGCGAAACACACATGCTGTTAATTAACTGTGGTCTTATATAAGGGTGTGGTTACTGCCGCCAGACGGGCTGCCCAAATGATTGCGAATCGCAGTATGCCCTGCCACTAAGTACGAAATAAAATCATAGTTATAAATCTTGTAAAATTATACATTCCCACAACCTTGTTGAATCAATCATTTTTTAGAACTACAATAAAATGATATTGATAAAAAACTACATTTTTTTCTTTCAATACACATATACACATACAAACTTAGTACCTAGGTACTTTTAAGAAAGCAATATGTGAAACCAACAAACTAATTTCATTCTAAACCAGCAGGTTCCAAATTCAAAAAGAAATTACACCCGAAAATTCCACCATACAAAGCCGTCTATTATAAGAGCTGAACAAAGCGCCCCCAGTGCCACGCGGGGTAATCTCCATTCAAAATGGCGGGAATCCGTCAAAAGATGGCGCCACAATGGGGGATTAGCGGTGGTTATTACGTCACCTTTGTAGGACCCGTGTTATGATCGAGAGCCGACGATATTAGGGATTATGACGGCTCGACATCCATCCCCTACTCTTCGCTTCTAGGGGTCGGGTTAAACTAAATAAGTAGGTATCTCAGTTTAGGATGTCAATAAAGTTCTAAGTTTTATACAAATTTCCTTCAAGGGTCCTATAGCTTAGAATTAATATGTTAAAAGTTAGTACTCGTATATCCATTTTATTATGGACCCGCTCCCCTCCCAGCTTTGTATTGATGCAATTTTTTTTTGCAAATTAATTAGCATAAGTTTTGTACACAAACCTTTCTCGTTTATCGTTGTTTCGATTAATGTTGACCGTATCAAAATTCGTTAGGAAATTTAGAAGTAGTTAGGGGAGAAATTTTATAAAATGTATAATAAAAAAATATAAAATGTATGTACCAATAGATTAGCTGATGTTGAATTAAATACTTAAAATTACCCTTAAAAAAATTTGGTCCCAGATTCGACTAATAAAGGGTGATATCAAAATAAAAAGAGAAATAGCATTTAATCTATTAAATTTGATACGTAACTGGCTAACGGTTCATAACAACTCGTATCTGTGTTTTTTGGGTCGATGTTTGAGTAAGGGCTACTATCATATTCAACTGTACAGAATCATCTGTTGTGATGTGAGCGAGTTGTCTAAGGAAATAATAGATAAAAAACAAACATGACATCTTGCGGGCACACGCTAGTTTATTGCCCCCGAGTAGTCTAGTAACTCGTACCTTAAAGCTTCCAGGGGATGAAAACCATCTACAATCAAGTACACTGTCAGCCTGTCCACCATACTTTATCATGACAAGGGCTTTGGAAAAAGTACAGAATATTCAATGATATAATTAAGGACAGTTAAAGTGTAGGTTGGTATCTGAACCCCAAGCAATCAGTCTTAACGACACAATGAGCTGTAGCGGCTTTCACAAGTTTGATTAACTCGTGGGTGTTGTCGAAGCATTATGTATAAGGTTTCCCGTTCTTACTCCCGGGCGTATTATGGCGGAGTCTACAATGCCTTGGTGTTGGCGGGAATAACAAAATCAATAATATTATTTTATTTATACAAAAGTAACTTCTCTAGTTGTCTGTCACGTTTTCAATGCTGGACTGAATTTGGTGTATTTTTTATTGTAAAAATACTGTTAAATTTGTACTGTATAATCAAGGTACGCCTATTACCCTAGTTCCCTATTACCCTATACAATGCAGCACCCTTTCTTGTTTGTATTCATAGGCGAAATATCTATCAAGTTAACCGTAAGACAGACTTTCTGCAAGCTTTTACATAAAAAAAGCGATACAGGCAATATTGCCTGTATCGCTTCTATATTGAAGTACAACACCATCGTCATATCGTTACACCATAACATGATTTTATTTTTCGGGAATGAGTAACTTTTTTACAATAATCTCATATTAATTTTGTAGCGTCAGAAAAATAAGTGCTTGTCATGGGGGTTATTAATAAACATGGGATAGACGTAACAATCGTAATGTCTATAAAATGTGTCAGCGTCGGAGTAATTGGGGCGGAAAATTATTATATTATAAATAGTTTAGTGAGTTGGATATACTTTTTTTTTTAAATATTATTGTCGCGTGTGGTTGGTGCCTGTCGTAGTCGTAACTCATATAAAGCGCTGTTTGTAGAGCGACGTCGCTACTTGATACTTTAAAGTCAAAATATCATTTTTATAATTGGACGCGACGGGACATTTGGAGCTGTCTTGCTATTTAATATTTTATTCTACAAATTTGGATTGATATATGCATGTCATTTCGTGTAAAATATTAGCGTAATGTAAAAGATAAAAGAAAAATGAGGTATAGCTGTGTCGTGGACATGGCCGTGTGTTTTATGTGAATATGTGTACGTTACGAGTAATATAATATCTAAAAATTCTTTGGCCCTTTATCTATTTATTCTGAATTGCCTCGCACTATGTAAGCAAAATAAAGACGTATTTAAAGAATTTAAAAACGAATTTAAAGAAAATTATGTTTCGATTACGAGTAATATTTACGACGATTACGAGTATATACGAGTAATATTTTCTTTAAGCGTATTATTTTGTATGATATGCAGGTATATGTCCAACGAATTCGAATATACCAAAAATAAAATGTCATAAAGTGTTAGATGTAGATGATATATTAAATATGTAGCTACATCATCAAACTGTAGGGCATTATTGTTATCATCAGATTTCTGAATTGCCTCTCATTGTGGAAGCAAATTTAAAAACAATGTATTAGGGGTTAAAGTATGAAATTGCCGATTTGTACTGAAAAATAAAAATTCGTTTTTTTTTTTAATTTAACATATTTATTTAATCAAAATAATTACCATTATTATCTATACATTGCTGCCATCTAATAGGAAGCTCATTTATGCCTTTGCGATAGAACTCTGGTGATCTAGATTCGACAAACTGTGTGAAAGCATTTTGCACTGCCTCCTGAGAAGAAAACTTTTTATCACGCAGAAAATTGTCCAAATCACGAAAAAAATGGTAGTCCGTTGGAGCAAGGTCTGGCGAATACGGAGGGTGACGAATGGTTTCTAATTGCAGTTCCTGTAGAGTCTGCAGATCAGTCAAATCATGAGGCACCCATTTTTCATATTTTTTTATTTTATTGATTTGACGCAAATGAGTCAATATTGTTGGTAAGGTAACGTTAAACCATGCCGCTAATTCCTGGGTAGTTTGGCTCGGATCGGCTTCCACCATCTCTTTCAAATCATTGTTATTCACCTGTGTGGGCGGTCTTCCACGTGGTTCGTTCTTCAAATCGAAGTTTCCATCACGAAAGCGTTTAAACCAAAATCGCACAGTGCGTTCATTAGCAGTCCCCTCTCCAAACGCAACATTAATATTGCGAGCTGTTTCTGCCGCGTTAGTTCCGCGTCGGAACTCGTATTCAAAAATCACACGAATTTTCGAAGTATCCATCTTTATTGTCTAAGCTGAATAAAAAAAACAACTGAAAGTTGATAATCGAATGTTGCACATTTTTTAAAAGAAGAACTACATAGGTACCGTATGAAAAAAGTTTCACTCAAAAATCTCAAACCATGAAGGTTCTATGTCAATTCGAAGTACCTATTACAATAAAACGGCAATTTCATACTTTAACCCCTATTATTCACGACATAATCTAGTTACATAACAAACTCACGTTCGTATTTACATCAATCAAATACAGGATTTTGGTCCAAATTTATGCTTCAAATATCAAAACTAAAATGTCTTACTTGTTGCTCATAAATATTTTATTGTTCAAAAAATGATAATAAAATAATTCATAAAAATAAAAAGCAGTTGTTTATTTCGTTAGCGTCTGCGTCTACACGACACTAATAACTGCGATAATTTTACTGTTTTGTTGAGTTTCGGACTGAGAAAAATCTAGAAGAGACGGGTTTTCTTTCGATTTATTATAGTCATGTTGTTTTAGTTTTCTTTCGTCGCGGTCCTTGTTTCTTTTGATCTAAATCATGTCATAAATTAAACTTACTTTCAAATTGGACGGCAAGTATCTATTTAAGAGCAGGCCCTGTCGTGAAGCGGGAATAAAATAAATTAAATAAAAATTAAATAAGTGAAGTTAAAATAAAAAAAATGAAATAGATATTTACAGATATATTTTAGAGAATATTTACAAATAATATATATATAAAAATGGGTGAATTGAAAGTTGTGTAGTGTTATGAATGATGTACAGGTGATTAAATATAGATTAAAAAAATAAAAACAGCGTCTGGGGTGCAGTGGTGAAGTGTGTCCGGGGTCTCAGCACTGACTCCCGGAACGATACAATGCAGACTGGCAGCGGCGATGGGTGCGTCCGGAGCTCTGCACAGACTCACGGAACGACACGAAGTGAAGCGTGTAGTGGTGAAGTGCGTCCGGGGTCTCAGCACCGACTCCCGGAACGACACGATGCAAACGGGCAGCGGCGATGGGGCGTCCGGAGTCTATGCACAGACTCACGGAACGACACGAAGTGAAGCGTGCAGTAGTGAAGTGCGTCCGGGGTCTCAGCACCGACTCCCGGAACGACACGATGCAGACGAAAAGCGGAGATGGGTGCGTCCGGAGTCTCTGTGCCGACTCACGGAACGACGCGAAGTGAAATTTGCTCTAGTGAAGTGCGTCCGGAGTCTCAGCACCGACTTCCGGAATGACACGAAGCAGATAGAGGCAAGACAGGCCAAATTTTAATGTTGTATCGCAGAGAGGAGCGACAACACACTCCTTGATTTTCATCAGTCTAGCCGGCTGGAAAACCTTCGAAATAATATTTTGAAAATTAAATTTAGAAAATAATAAATATATATGGCCAGGACATTTCGAATTTAGAGGTGAGGTTGTATATAAAAAGGAATAAAAAATGAGCGAGAAAGCAACAATGTAATGAGAAAGCATGATGTCAAAATACTATGGGAACTATGGCAACGAAATAAATAAACAAAGAGATTATGTCAAAAATATATAAATTTACGTTTTTGAAATTATATGATGACTAAATGCATGTAAAACGTATGAGAAAATGTAGGAAAAAGTATAGCAGACATTCGGAAAACAGGCTGTCGGTAAGATAATAAGGAAACAAGGGGAAAATGTGATGTAAATGATACGTGAATGACATGTAGGCCGAAAAATATATAAAATACAGGATCTGAGGCGTTATCCAGGTTAGTAGCGCATCCAGCAGTGATGTATGAAGTGTATGAACACGCTACAGCCCCACGAAAAAAATTCCTACGCTCGCTCCGCCCACGTCCCGCCACCCGAGAGTTACAAGTTGCTCGGCGGCTCTCTAGGATTTTTTTTAATATATCGCAAGATTCGCAAGATACAGCTTACGTAAGGTTGAATATTGCGTACATTATTTGAAGCATGATTTGGTATGCACTAGCTCGGAACTAAACAACGTAAGTCTCAAAATTGTTTTCGTTAATTATAGGAGTAAAAATAAACCTAAGTTTATTTTATTTTGACAATTATTGGCAACACCGGTGGCGAGAGGAAGGGCTGGTTGCCGGGCGACGGAATAACAGAGAGAAGAAAGAGAAAATACGAATAAGAAAACCCGAATTGTATTCTGTTTAAAGAAGTCTAAAATACCTATATGTTGTTTTATCGAGTGAAGTCTTAATATTCTCTTGATTACCTACTAACTGAGTAAAATACAAGTACATTTCAGGTAGAAGATAACATCAGAAGTGACCCTGCACACGCCAAAATGGGCAGGAAAAGGAGGCGACGAGCTTCGACAAGCTCGTCTAGTAGCTCTGCTAGCTCTGTCATCAGCGAAGGGAGGCCACCTCCACACCGTAAGAGTAAGAAAAAAAAACCGAAAGGCCGAGTCTGTGAGTAAGTTCAACCTGACTTCATAATGTGATGGCGGTGCTCGAACCATTAAAATCTAAATGATAATGTCGTTACATGGGTTAATGTAATTAAATTTCAAGCATTAACGTTTCTCTGGTTCGATAGTATGGTTCGACAATAACGATCAGTATGGTGTAATTCTATGTTACGTAATAGTAGACAGCTCTTGGACAAGTTGCTTGTGGAAGGATTGGAAGAAAAAGGTTTCATCCAAATTCCGGGTTAAAAGATATGTGTTGCTTAAAGAAATCGTAAATACGAAACCAAACGACAATCAATCATTGTATGAGTTTTTTTTTCTGTGAACAAAAATCACGAATTGACAATTTATATTTAAATTTCATAGACTTGACATAATGTCAATTATTTTGGTCAACATAGGGTTGTAATATTTCAATGAACATAGGTGACAAATATTGGTTTAGTTGTCATCTCGCATGATTTTATTTCGTACGAAATGTGCGTAAAGCCAACTTTGAATTTAAATATATTTTAGTACCTAGTCGTCTCCGCACATAACACAGTATAAAAATGAAAAGCACAGTATCGTACAAAAGAGATACCTAAAGGGGAATATTAATAGTATATTTGTTTTAATGTGAAATACACACAAATTGATTAGGAAAAGGGTTATAGTGCGTCAGCTGAAGCGAATAGTTTCAATCCATGGGAAGTTTAGCCGGATTTTTGCATGTTTAGATAAGCAAAATATGTTAAACAATCTGTGTTACGGTACAACAAGCCGTTATGGTTCACTCAACACACACCTGTAATGTCTTCCAATGTTAGAAAAATTAGTTGCAGTCGTAGAATCGTAAATCTACCGAATGTTTTAGTTGCAGAGGGAATCATAAAAGAATAAATTGCGTGTGAAACGTGAACTTTGTAATAAAAGAGGGCATACGGAATATGTTTCAATCAATAGTACAAATTGTTAACGTCTGCTATTTACGAGTATGTCGACTTACAGGCGTCAAACTTTTTCATATTTCTTAAAAAAATAACTGTTTAAATTATATTTATTATAAAATTGAAGGGTATTGCTATGAGGTTACTGGGCTGCGAGGGTGTAAAAAGAGCAATCAGAGATATACAGGCAGTGCAGCTGCTGAAAATATGTAGCTGTGAGTTAACAGATGGATGAGAAGGGTGATATTTAGTACACATAATAATGTGTTTGAGGTAACAAATCAATGTACTTGTTTTACAGCTTTAGACGGGAAATCTGCTTAAATAAATGGCTTAAACCCATTCTTGTATTTTAAACGTTTTCTTATATCTTACATACTTATTAATCGAAAGGCAGGGAATGCTCGTATTGGCAATGGTATTCTGTGAGTAAAGGTGTGTACCGATATAAGTAATAATTATATGTAACGTCAAGTATTACACAACATATACATATGTTGTTTTACAAATTTAATGGAACACTTTAGCTAGTTATTTTGTGTTTATACATTAATTATAGTGTATTAAAATCTTTTTCAAATTATTTCTTCTGTTTGTATGACGTTTTTCTGAGCCGGATAGACCGAAATGGGCCAAAAACTATATGTCAAAATAGTTGGACATGGACAGTCTTACGCTTGGAAAAAACGAATTTTAAAAGTGCCAGTTACAGATGTCAGACCGTTAGCCTGAAGCGTACAGGGACGGATCTAGGGGTGGTCAGGTCACAAAGCGGGATCGTTTGCCTTAACGTTGTAGGGATGGATCTTGGCGTGACCAGGACACAAAGCGGGATCGTTGCCTGAACGTTACAGGGACGCATCTTGGCGTGGCCAGGTCACAAAGCGGGATCGTTTGCCTAAACGTTATGGGGAGGGATCTTGGCGTGGCCAGGTCACAAAAGGGAGATCGTTAACCTGAGCGTTGCGGGGACGGATCTACATGAGTTATTTTGAGTCAATTTAAGAACTGGGAATTGTATTTCAGAATGATAATTTGCGAAAGAAAAGAAGAAATAATTTGAGTCAATGTTGGTCATGAACGGCCGAGTGGTTTGAATATTATAGTTAACAAATCCTAATATGTTATTGTTTTTTGGATAACAGTGGACACTGGCAGTATCCTGCGGATGAGGTTGGAGCACCTGGGGCATGTGCTCGGCAGAATGGCCGTATTGGCAACACCGGTGGCGAGAGGAAGGGCTGGTTGCCGGGCGACGGAATAACGGAGAGAAGAAAGAGAAAATACGAATAAGAAAACCCGAATTGTATTCTGTTTAAAGAAGTCTAAAATACCTATATGTTGTTTTATCGAGTGAAGTCTTAATATTCTCTTGATTACCTACTAACTGAGTAAAATACAAGTACATTTCAGGTAGAAGATAACACAATCACTGTTAAACAATGTTTCCTTGCTACGAGCAGTTTTTTGGCGATATTACTCAAGCCGTTTAGTAGAAAAATGTAATATTCTCCGGAAAAGGCGCCGATTTCGATCAAAAAATGTATCGAATAAAAATCACCTAATTATGTTTCTGACTTGATAATCTACAGATAAAGGTCTCAAAATATATATATGTAAATTCCACATTGATCAGATATGTGGTTGACTCAGCACATTTATTTAAAGTTCCCTTAGTTTCATAGGGCCTGGCCTTAATCATAAACTTCGAGTAAGGTTAAAATACGTTAGAAAGATTAATTTAGATATATTTTATTTTGAATCCATTTAAAGCCAGAAATTAAAGTATAATGGAATAATTAAATTAAAAATTGAACTGATCCTGCACCGGAGATGTCGTTCTGATCATTAATTTAAACCATAATTAATAAATATTATACTTATTTTATTATTTTATTTTATTTTAATGTACGAGTAATTTCCTTATTTTTATAAAAAAAAAAACTAGCTACGCGCACCCGGCTTCGCCCGGGTTCAAAATAAAGTCTATCCTATCTTTTAAGTTGGGCCAAATTACACATAGTTACGAAATTTTATCAAAAACGGTTCAGTAGTTTAGGAGTTCATTGGCGTAAAACAACCTGACACGTATTTTTTATATACATATATAGATATTAAACTTTTTATTTTAATTAATGTGTGCGTGAAAATTAAAAATTTGAGGATATATAATTATGTGTGTTAATGGATTGTGTAACATTTTTTTTAAAGTTAAAAATTCTTTTCTATATTATCAGCGAGTAACATACCAAAAGGCTATATACATATATTATAAGTCACGCGAACGAAGTCGCGTTCAACAGCTAGTGTTGTATAGCTTTTTTTTATAACACATATCGTCCGCGTATCGTCCACGCATATAAAACATCCTGTATAAGTATGTTTTATAAAAAAAATTGTAATAAAGTCTGGACTCACTTTAACCTTAAGAAGAACCCATTATCGGCGGTAAATGTTCCGTTTGATAGCAACATTGTATTTTTGCTCACAACATAAGACACATAATTTGTGCATGTTAGCTTTTATAACTTTTGTCCTTCAATAAGACTTTGGTCATCAACGGCGGATTAAGTTCGGCCATCTAATCAAAGTTGCGCGACATTTTATGTGCACCGGGATTATGGGTGAAATTATTGTTGATAATATAAACTATGAACCTGTGGTACAGTCACGTCCATTTATTAGTAAATTTTCAATTAACGTAATTTTTCTTTTATCACATGTAGGTACCTACCTAACTGTACTTACTGTACTCTAAAATAACATTCGACTAACTGTAAAATTTATTTTAAATCCACCTTGCTGAAGACCACCGTGAAATAATAGCATTTGTGCTTTTGCGTTTTGGTGAGTGAGTAAGGGATGCCTTACTTATCCCTTAGGGAGTCATCCCTTATCCTTAAGCCTACTATGGTTGGCAGCCCACTTGCAGCATCTATTGATTTGCTTGAGTTATAGGCGACGGTAGCTTCTGATCCTAAATGCTAACAACGTAAACGAATTTCGCTAATTTTTACTTTTATTTTAAACATCACAACGATTGTGTCACTACAAACAAATTTAAATAGACATTATTTCCTCTAGGGAATTTTAACCCTTCGCGTAATAACGAAAATAAAAATTCATAAAATTCAAATTAGCATCAAGCCCCGGTCTTCGGAGGGCACTTAAATTCATAAATAAACCGCTTCATGGAAAAAAAAGTAGCAAAAAACTCCCCAACAATTAACAAATCGGTGGCAGTTTAGGGTTAATTTTAACCGCTTCCTATTCGAGAGAGGGTTTGTTTTTTAAAATTATTGCGGTAACCTGAAACTTTTTTTTGAAACAATAAATACCGAATGACAAATCAAGTAAGAAGGAAGATGTGGTTTAATGTTAAGACACTTTTACATCTACGATTTCTGCCATTTGAGATTATTGTTTTAATTTAAATGTTATGTAATTTTGATAAATAAGAAAAAAATATCTTTTTTTTATGTAAAGGTCGCAAGATAAGCTGACGGTCCACTACAATCAAAATAGATTTAACTCAGATGTATTGTAAGACTTTATTTGTAACTTGTAAATTTTTGTTAATTTTATATTGTATAAAATAGGACCGACCTAAAATAAATTATTTCTTTGAATGACATATTAGTAAGAAATACACCATATCTGTAAAAAAATATCCAACACTAACCAAATAAAGGAAGCAAAAAAGATTTCTGAAAGGTAAGTTTTCATTTTGTATTAAAAACCTTTTAGCATTCATGTGCTCCTAGTACTTTTTTTTATATCCAATGTAATTTAATGAGTCGAAAAACGCAAAAAAAAAGACGAGATTTATGTTTTATTCCTATTGCCCCAGTTACTTTGGATATAATAAAAAGGTACTAGGAGCACATGGCTACCAAGAGGCGCACAATAGGTGAATAGTACAAGTACAAGAGGTTATGTAACTACTGCGGACAGAACGATGCTTTTGCTTCTGAGGGCCTAGTGCGAGTTTTACTCGATCAAATGCGACGAACAAGTACATGTCAATTTGTATGGGAATGAAGCGACCTACACATTAGCCGCTAGGTGGCGCTGCTTCATTCCCATACAAATTGACATTTACGTGTTCGTCGCGTTTGATCGAGTAAAACTCGCACTAGGCCCTCTGGTGTGTAGTCTCTTTAAACCCGTTATCCGAAACTTTTTTACCTTGCTAACATCTGTTTGTTATTCTGTCTATTTTGGTACCTACATCCGAATGTTTTAACCCTCCCCTGTCATTGTGGCTCAATTAAGAAGTCACATTTCTGTTTTAATGGCCGATGTTGTATATCACCTTGAAGAGGTTGTGTTAAAGTTTTGTGTCGGATTTTCGCTTTAATTACGGCTTTGATTGAATTATGTCGAATGCTTTTATTTATGTATAAATTATATATGCACGTTTTTAAGAATGCAGATATATAATATAATAAATAAAAGTGTCACATAATTTAGACTCTTAAGTAACGGATTTACATATTTGCCATAGATATTCAAATTTCGTCGCCCCTAATTACTTCTATAATCCTAGTTCATAATTATATTACAATTTCTAAATTTTGGAATAAACATTTATCTAATTTTTATAAATAAAACTGTAAAGGAACGTTCTTAGTCAAATTAAGTAAATTTTATTATCTCTAATATTCTGCTAACCACCAATAAAACAGATAATATTTTAGCGTTTTATTTTTACTCCTACCTACCTAAAGTCAAAAAATATTCAAATAAGCCTTACGACCTACTTCTTAGTGCTTTTAAGCCTTCTGAAACCTCCGGGTTAAAATTCTGCGCGGAATATTGCAATATTACCTGAATCTCAATCGAAATATATGTCGATAGGTGAAAACTTTACCTACCTATTTGTGATCATTTCTACTGACAGTCATTGTCTCATCGGAGAGTTTTTATTGTTTTCTCTTACGAATTTCTTTATTTCCTTGTCAAGCCCTTGTCTTTTACTAGTATTTATTTCCAAATAGCCAATACAAGCTTCTAACGACATTACTTAACAATATGGAAGATAGATCACGTTAGGTAGATGCGCTCGCGCAGGTAAACTGGACCCCCGCAGTGCGCGACGCTCATCTTGATGGCACTAACGAGACCGAACAATGTCTCTATTAGCTTATTCTGGGGTTTTAGGTTAGAATAGGAACTGTATGGAGTAAATATTATATGTTAATTTTACCAAACATACACTTATGTGATTTAACTTTAACTTGTGTAATGAACAAAAAACCGACTCAAGATATAATCTTAAACTTTGCTTAAACCCACATGTATAAACTTAAAGTAAAATATCGAAAATAATATTTTAATTACTTCAACGAAATTTTTGTTACTTATATGTATATACATGTTTACAATTTATAATCAGTTAATTTTGAAGTCAATGCCAGCCAAGGACCTTTCTGCGACTCCTCCGATATAAATATGCAAGGTATATAAATAGGTATATAAACATAATAGGTATATAAATATGCAATAAAAAATAATAACTAGAATTTTATTAAATGTCCAAAAAAAGAAAGACACTTTCCATTATATCAGTTTTCCTATGAAAAAGTTTTAAATTTATATTGGATTTGTATTGTAGTCAGGGAAAATACTGTCATTTTAATATTTACTGTTTACAATGGTTATACAGTCTAGTAGTATTCACGTAAATGAACTGTTAACCTGTACGGCGCCCTAAAGCATAAAAATTCACTCTAAAAGTAACCCTCAACCAATATTACCACCAACAGTGTGGAGTTTGTAAGTAATATATTTACAGTAGAGCGAATAATCGAGTTGCCTCCATTCCTTTTTATGTTCAATTGAACGAGAAACATTCCCTTAGTGCACTATGCAAATAAAGTTAGTCGCAAAAACAAAGCGAAACACGGTAATTACACTTGGTGGAAAATTAACTGACATCGATACGGGGGAGCACGCTCCCAAGCCATGCACGGTACACGTAATGAGTCCAGATATCTCCATTTTAGTGCACGTAAGTGTATTTACAGGAATACTCTTGGGTTAATCTTTATTATCCTTATTCGTGTATGGGAACCAATATTACTGAGCTGGCGACATTTTTTTTTTTGAGAAAGAAACCTTAGATTGGAATCTATTTAAGCATTTAAATATATAAGAGTACAATATTGACACTGTTTTTGGCGTGTCAGTGGTGTAATAGCCTTTTTACAGGCAGGTGGCAACCGTCGCCTGTAACACAAGCAACACCACATGTGCTGCAAGTGGGCTGCCGACCATAGTAGGATAAAGTATAGTGATTATGAAAGTATGGGGTAATGGACTCTGGCATCCCTTACTCACTCACCGAAACACAATTGCACAGCAATATACTTATACTACAGACATACATAATGTGTCCAGTTGGAGTACTTGACATTGACATTTACGATAGTTCTCGCCGCAGTACCCTGTACCAAGACATCTAACGACTGATAACCGACAATTTAGCGATCATGAAATTCATTGATTATGTATTGTAACTTTGGATTGCTATATCTCTGAGTATAAGCACTTTGGAGCATTATGATTAGGTTAAGGTAACTGCGTATACTCTATAGAATTGTCGTTTAAATTTATTGCTCTTATTACAGGCCACACCGTGTTATCTTTTAATTTTAATTTTAATTTTAATAATAACCAGTAAGTTTCTTATTAGTTGCAATTAGTGATGAAACTACACATTTTTATGTGATAGAGGGCTCTTTTGTATTTAAAAATAATTGTTAAGGCTTTATCCAAGGAGATTTATACAAGAACGGTGGTAGTACTTTAAATAACATTCTCTCTATTTGTCTTGAAAGTTCCGTAACTCACCGCAATAGCATCTATTTTGGAAGGCAATTTATAAAAAAAGAAACGCGATCTTTTCTGCATGTGAGGGTTAACTTAACCCTTGGAACGCCTCATAAATCTGCGGCCAAAGGGTTGTAAATCCAGAGCCCCCGGCCAAACCATGTGATCTATAACGACCAATTTAACACGACCTACCCACCCTCTACATGCTGTACCATAGATAAGGTACCGAGGGGATTCGCAATAAACTTTCAGATGTCTATCTAGTTTGGTTAGAAGTCTATAAATACGTATGAAAGTTTAAAGAAGCTACCAAGATATGTTGTGGTTCACCCTTTTGAGTCTATTTTGTAAATTGATATTGCTTCTCAATACCCATTTATCTGATAACTGTTTTAAATTTTTTACTATTGAAATGTAGAGTGGCTATTATTGTTAAATTCAAAAACAGACCAGTGTAATTTTTCATCCTGTTTATCCCATTTCATCCCGCGGATTAATATTTTGAATAATCTTCCTACTGAGGTGTTTCCACAAATAAAAAGTAATAAGAATGTTAAGTGTTTTTAATGTTTTCCAGTTTAAGGTTCTGACATACATATTATTATGCCCATTGGGCTTGTCCATACATTATGTTCAAACTATAATAATTATTAAAGTAAAAGACATACTGATGTAAAAATGTTGTATTGTAAGCTTAGCTCAAAAAGCTAAGCTTTGTAGTAAAAAAAAAAACTATAAAAAAAATTATCTTCATCTCAATTTATGAAACTTAATATTAAAAATTACTTATACTTAGCGAAATACAAAATATTTTTCTAAACCCCAAGTGAGAAATCATAGGCCACGGCAGACGTATTCGGTAGCAATTTTCTCCGATAGCTTTTCTGATTCCCCTCTATATTTTTTTTACTCTTTACTGTTCCATACGAAACATGACCTGCCATTAAGGTATTGACACACGAGTCCGGCCTGTGAACGGAACCCGCAATAATTCACAAAGAAAGCCTATCGCCAATATACGAATAGTGTTCGATCAAAGATTAAAAAATATTGACATGTAAGAATTTCGTATTAACACTTTGTACCTAGCACGTTTTTGTAGCTAGCTAATATGGATGTAATATCTGAATTAAATGATTATTATTATAATATAAAATTACATAGGTGGTTATAACACACGCAACGCCATAGGTGCTGCAAGTGTCCTGCCGACTACTGCAATAGGATTAAGGATAAGGGATGGGAAAATACGCTATGTCATCCCTTTACTCACTCACAGATATACAACATCGAACTTTACTCAAGAAATAAATATTGTTTTATAATTATCAAAGGTCTCATTATAACTTTGCGTAATTGCTAAAAAAAATCAGCCTGTATATACGTAATGCATATAAATAAAAAAAAGTTTTTATTTTAACATAATTATTTATATTATTTTAATTAGCATAAATGACTAGGTGAGTTGGGGCAGTAATTAAGAACTCACACACAATTAACTTTAATCCTTTAGCCGCCAGAGTCGGATTTATCCGACAATTATTTTCGTGTCCATTTCACCAGAGCCGTAATCCTGAAATTCCTTTACTTGTATAATGTTTATTTTTAAATCATTGCTTCGATTTCTCTAAATAAAAAATACAAATCAAGCGCTGGGGGCTTGACTACTACAATACAAAGCGGTTAAAGTGTTAAATTTTATTTGTTAAATATTTTTCGATTGCAGCTCTGTACCATTAAACCTCTGTATAAAATTAAAACAATAAATTTATATATGTAATTATATCACGGAGTGTTAATTTGGTATCTCATTAAAAAAGCATTTAAATAATAAAAATAAAACTTTAACCGCTCTGCAATGATTACTATGCGCACATAAAAATTGATAACGGACAGATAATTATACTTATTTAAACCCGATAATACATTACATGGTAAAAACTTAGTGTTTTTTTTAAAATATAATTTATCTTATCTGCATCTAAATATTCTTTGACACATCAAAGGCACCGGCAGTTGGCGTGTTTCAAGGCGGATACAATATAGAGATCGGTATTTTATCGACACCGCGCCACGCCGCCGGGGGATGGTTGCTACTTTATGTTACAACATTCGCTATTTATAATATTCTCTTAAAACAACTGTTTCATCAACAAACTGTCTGGAAGGACATCGACAACTTTACGTCCAAATACTTAGACGTTAGAAAATCTAACCATTTTAACAAAATTGGCGACGTTATCCTAACTTATATTATAAACTAGCTAAGCAGATAGTTATTGACTATCAGTGCCGTCTTAAGTCTATTCGGCGCCGGGGTGCGGGGCTCAGCCTGCGCCCTCGTTTTCTTTTACACTGCAGCGTGGCACGCGACCGACGACACACTGCAGTATGAAAGGGGTCCTAGTCAACCAAGAAAACACAATACACGTAATTTTGATAATTTGTTTATTTTTCTAAAATACAAAACTAAAATTAAACTTAAATTATACAAATTAAACCCAATTATACAAATAAAAAACAAAACTATTCTCCATTCGAGACATTATGTCCAGTTTCTGGAATTAACACTCTAGAAAAGGTACCTACTTTTTCAAAAAAGTGAAGAATTATACTTTTATTTTAACATGAAAAAGAACATGATGCAAAAACAAAGAAAAGAAGGAACCTGTTAGTTGAGAAATCAATAGAATTATGAGTTAATTACAATTAACAGTGATTGTAATGGCGAAAAACACCAGCAATCCAAGTTCCAACTCTCGTTTATATTATTATTTAATTGCTAAATATCTATTTATTGTATGTACATACATCAAACAAACTCAATTTTTCTTGCTTTTGAGTCGGCAAAGATTTTAATTAAATCATTTATTTTTATATTAATTTTGGATTCTATACTTATAATAGCTAAGTTTGTCAGTCTGTCTTGGGTCATGGTTGACCGAAGATAATTTTTTATTAATTTTAATTTTGAAAAGGATCGTTCACCTTCAGCTACTGTAACAGGCAGTGTTAAATATATACGTAGAGATGTTGAGATATTAGGAAATGAGGAGATTAAATTATTAGAATATATATAGCTTAAAATATTAGTGGGAGTGACTTACCTTGATATTTTTTCTCTTATTTATGACGAAGAAATTTCATTTATTCCATGCATTTACAACTTACACAAAATCTCAATAATTTCTGCACTAAGATCTTCTGTGCTAATTCGGCGGTTGTCGCAAATGAAATGAGCTAACGAATTTAATTACTTAAAAAGAAGATATCAGATCAATCACTGACCGACACTACATAGGCGCCGCGCGCCGCGCTGTAAATTCAAATGAACTTACACCTAATTGTAGTGATTTAGAGATCATTTCTCTTTAAGTGCGAGCGCTCGGACGGCTATATCAAAGGGAGCAATTACTCGCCTACGAAAGACGCACAGGTGCCGCTCCGCCGCCGTGCGCCCATTTCAAATGAACTTACACTTTATTGACTTAGAGATCATTTTGCTTCAAGTGCGAGCGCCCGGGCGGCTATATCAAAGGGAGCAATTACTCGCCTATGACAGACGCATAGGTGCCGCTCCGCCGCCGTGCGCCCATTTCAAATGAACTCACACTTTATTGACTTAGAGATCATTTTGCTTCAAGTGCGGGCGACCGGGCGGCAATGTGCCAAGTTTTATACACTCTCTTTGGATTAGAGATTTTGCCGCGCGCGTGTTGTATTAAATAAAATTTTTATTTGTGTAGTAATAAGAGTCATTTTAGCTTGCACATCATGAGCGGTATGACAAGCGCCGAAAGCGTAATAAAAGTAAAACAATGATTATTTTTGATGACTATTTTTTTTATATTTACTTTTGGGCATACGTATTTGTCGTAACAAGTATATTAAACTGTGCAATGGCGTTAAATTCAATGAAATATCTAAATATTCAGGGTTCGGCAAGGCGCCCCCGGGCGCTCTGCGCCCGGGTGCACCGCACCCCTTGCACCCCCGGGTAAAGACGGCCCTGTTGACTATACTTCCAATATTATATGTAAATGAGAAATAAGTGTGAGGACCTATGAATGTTTGTTACTTTCACCTGATTGAGATAGGTTATTGAAAAAATATTAGGTATCCGAGAGATATTATTACTAGATAATAGAAAAGTGCTTAGTAATGACAAAGCCAGTTGCGTTTCACAGTTTTAAGCTGGGTATCCTGTCTAGCGACATTAAACAGCCTTAAACTGAAGACCACCGTGAAATAACAGCAGGTGTGCTGATGTGTTTCGACGACAAACTTTTGTAGCCATGTCCCATTCCGCTATCCATTCCATATATCCTATCCTTATTTAATCAAAGCTAATTAAAACTACTATGGCATTGCTTGTGTTTATAGGCGACAGTAGCCACTTATGGTAGGATGGATGTCAATCAGCCTGTCAACCTTACACAAGTATGTATGTAATTATACGTTACATTGTAAATATACTTTATTATTTTTAGCAAACTACTGCTAATAAACTTTCTGTATAAAATCAAGAGCAATCAATTATTTTTTAAAGCCATTAATATGTTATAAATTTTTAGTATCTATAATAATGTGATCTCGGAGCTAGGAGGCTCATTGATGGCAGTACGCTCTTAAGGAAATGTCGCATATATGGCACATAGACACAAAGTCGCCTGTCTGTATGTCTTCTATAATATATACTCCGGAGAGTATGCTCAGGAGTTGCATGAACTCATACCACCTTCTCCTTTATTTCATCGGACATTCAGATGTAACCATCCTCATCTTGTCAAAATTAACCTCTTTTTCTTACCAAAAGTTTTTAAAAACTCTTGCATAATATGCACTGCCAAGGATTGGAACTCCCTTTGTTTCCGAGGTCATATGACCTAAATGTTTTTAAAGTTCGAGTGAATAGGCATTTTCTGGGTTAACTCGCTCCATCGTCGGCCTCGACTTTCCTGCAAGGCTAAATGATAGTCAAGAGCGAACCTATGGTTAATTAAAAAAATTATTAAATAAATAATAAAACTTCGTAAATGTATTATATACTAGCAACCCGCTCCAGGCTTCGCTCGGGGTGCAATTTTTATTAAACTTAATCAGATACATAGATTAAACAGCTTCTCCTCCTTACAGATAGGATGACTTTTTGCCCCAGCTGATATCGTAGCTACAGTAAGTATCGTAAATGTTTTTCCCACACAAAACGAGTTTATATACACTGGATCGCAAAGAAAAAGGGTCGTTTAGAAACTCTTCAATATCTTCAAAAGTACCTGACCTATAGCTATAAATGAAATAAAGACTAAATTAAAGAATATTTTAATGTGCTTAAATAAAAATAAAATTTATTTAGTTTATAGTCTTTATTTCATAAGTACTTTTGAAGATATTGAAGATTTTCTAAAAACCTACGGTAGGTTTTTAGAAAAAATCCTGTACTAATAAATCCTAAGATCCGCTATAAAGCTGTTATCGCTTACAAATTCATTTGACACAACGATTTATTATCATACAAATAAATGTCGATAACTATTGATTTATCCAAACTTTTTTTTCTATCTTAATGTGATTTGGCAATAAAATAAATTCTGTTAAATCGCTTTCGAGAATGCATAATTAGACTGATGTAGTTTAGCGGCAATGGGGTCCATTTTTGTTTTGAATATTTCAATATTCGAGTGTAAAATAATTTAATTTAGATAATGTATCTATTTAATCAAAAATTATTAAAAAAAAAACATATTTAAAATAGTTTTGTACAAAATATAAAATATTCTACTAATATAATTAATATAAAAAGTTTCCGAGAGAATGCGAAGAATGGGTGTAAAAACAGCCTTAAAAAGAACTAAGAAAACTATTAATAAAATTGAGGCTATAAAAACTACTATGGCAAATTTACAACAATCCAAAATAAATTTATTCAATTTACCTCATAAAAATAGAACTGTGGCAAATTTACACATTTTTTTTGTGGCAAACTAACAATGACCCAGCTTGGAACAAAAAATCTCAATACAGTGAAGGGTTACGAACACATTGTCCTCAAAATTCTGTCTATAGTTCTTAATTGGTCTGAGGGTATATAATAACGGATAACCGACTTAGAAAATGGAGCATGTTATGATCTAGCTTTCTTTGTACGAAACCATATATTTAATTTTATTCCACTTATACGACTATCTATACTTTCAAAATTCCTTACTAGCAATTTAAATTATTTATTTATATATGTTACATGTAAAAATAATTTAAAAAAAAGTAAATAATGGCTAATGAATAAAGCATAAATATTTTGTATTCAAGTACGATACAAGTGCATATAATTTGCTGTTTTATTTGAAACAACAATTAACATAATATTGGCATGTTTGCATAAAATTATTATAGAGTTATTAGTCACTATTCAGTTTAGAGAATGTTGTCATTTCATTCGGATGTTTTATGCAATAGGGATATATTTTTTTTAATTAATTAAATTAATTTTGAGATCTCTTCATTAAAGTAATATTTGTTTTTAATGTGTTAACACATACAATACATAAGAATTATATAATAATAATGTGTATTTTTATAATAATAATAATAGGTAATCATCATTAATTTTCGTATGTAACACATTATTAGGGGTACACAAAAGGACAAAGGCCATACTTTTCATCAAGAAAAAGATTATTATTGACATTATGTATAAAACAACAAATACGAAATCCTCTTGGATACCCGGCAGTGGACCGATTTTGAAAATTCTTTCACCTATAGAAAGCTACATTATCAGTGAGTAATATAGACTATATTTTATAAATTTACGGCTATCACTAAGGTAAAGAGCGATAAACGAGAAAGGTTTGAGTATATCATCATAATCATCTCAGTTGTAGAACGTTTACAGCTGGACAGCATTGACATTTTCAAATAAGAATGGTCAGAAGTAGCCTGGATCCAATAATGCGCAGAAAAAATGCTACCAGGTGGCTATTCTAAATATAATAAATAAATAAATAAATAAATAAATAAATAAATAAATAAATAAATAAAAGTTATAGTCTGCTTGCATAGATTATGTATAACACCATCCGAATTACTTTTGAAATTTTAAAATAAGGCTCCTTATCGATGACACCATCCAATTTCTTTTAATAAAGGGGTCAGCAATGGTCAACAGCCAAGGCAAATGTTTGATCAAATAACCAAAAGTCACGCAACGGAACGCCATGATTTCTCTTTGTGATTTAGAATAATTTGTAAGTGTGTTACAAACTTCTCCGGTTTCACACACATTTGAAAATTTATTGAGTTGAAACACGATTATGCTAATAAAACGCGTCTAGGTCCGAAATGTTTATACATTTCTCACGAAGGCCACTCGGCGACATTGAGTCTAGTCCCAATGTCACTGACCCTATAGAAATTGGAAGAAATAAACGTATTTTTATTTGCATAAAATATCGCTTCTGTTCAACATTATCATATCCAAAACTTTTTGTTATTTATTTTATTTACTATGCAAAAAAAAACTTTAGTACCAATTTCGATTGATTGTATAATGATATATTTTTATTGTATAGGTGGTCAGACACACTGACGAGCCACATGACGGTAGGTGGCAACTGTCACAGGCCTTATTTAATGCGCTTTTTTTAAAATGTAGTTTTCAATATTAATTAAAGAGCAATAAAATGTATGTATAATAATTATGTGTAACAGAAAAATGTGTAACAGGGCGAATAGCTAAATCTAAATAAATTGAGAAACAAGGAGATGTAGAAAATATATTTATTAGGTCAATTCATTTAAAAAGTAGATATATCAAATATACATTTATTGAGTAGGTAAGGTATGATGTAGTTGTAGTATAAGATACGCTTTCGTAATACGTGAAAACCAAAACATTTTTTTTTATTTCGCCATCAGAAAATGTTCCCCACAAAGGTTTGCGCGGTTTTGTAATTAGCAAATGGGCAAGATCGGGGTTCGATATCGGGTTGTTAGTTTTTTTTATTATTTCCTATTTGGCCATACCGCTCGGTTCTTCTTTGCTTTCATTGAAAAATATTCAGCGGACTTAGTTTTTAGTTGAAATCGGGATGCTAGAAATAAGACTGAACAACTTTTATATAAATAATAATTAAATTAATGAAGCAATCTTTATTAATATGTATATATTGTATTAATTTACTGTTTCTAATTTATTTATAATTTATTAATAAATATATTCGCTAGACAAACTAAAATTTAAAAAAAAAATAGTTGACTTTCTGCGGACTAGAATCTTTATGTCAAATAAATTTCATAATTGAAAATATTCCATGAATATTATAAGATAAATTATAAATATAGCAGGAATTATAAATATACTCCCGAGGAATTAAAATATATTAGGTATAATTATTTATTTTATTACTTACTTACCTTTCTCTAACTCATCACGAAATCCTTAGTTTCAATGTCATTCAACTTCTTGAAATACCTGAAAAACAAAAGTAAAAATATTGTAATAACTCAAAATGCACATAATATACTTTGTAGGTACTGATACCTATATCATCGATGTTTAATATGTGTAAATTATTGGAATAAATAAATACTAATAGAGTCTATAATAGAGATATTTTCCAAATACTAAAAGGGTCCCTTATAAAATACTATTGCTTCAACCACTTTACTCAGTTATCCTTTGAGATGTACCGTGTAAATTCTGATCAAGCCACCGTACAATCGATTCTCAAGAGCTGGGTAATTTTAAAAAATTAAATTAAAAAAATACGCAAAAGAACAAAGGGGCCGCCCGCTTTGGCAAAATTTACAGATTACTCAGGCATTCGATAAACTATAACGCGAGTAGTCGTGTTAGAGAGTATTGGCTGTTTGAGTTAGATTAGAGTGTTTGCTAAAATCTGAGTCCTTAATTTTAATATGGAAGACGCACTTTAAATGAACGAGGTCTTTTAGAAAACTAATGAGAACAAAAAATATCTAATATCTAAACAGGTATCTTTATCCTATAAACGGAAAAAAAATGTGATCAGTAAAAATACTTTATAATAGGGGTTAAAGTATGAAATTGCCGTTTTATTGTAATAGGTACTTCGAATTGACATAGAACCTTCATGGTTTGAGATTTTTGAGTGAAACTTTTTTCATACGGTACCTATGTAGTTCTTCTTTTAAAAAATGTGCAACATTCGATTATCAACCTTCAGTTGTTTTTTTTATTCAGCTTAGACAATAAAGATGGATACTTCGAAAATTCGTGTGATTTTTGAATACGAGTTCCGACGCGGAACTAACGCGGCAGAAACAGCTCGCAATATTAATGTTGCGTTTGGAGAGGGGACTGCTAATGAACGCACTGTGCGATTTTGGTTTAAACGCTTTCGTGATGGAAACTTCGATTTGAAGAACGAACCACGTGGAAGACCGCCCACACAGGTGAATAACAATGATTTGAAAGAGATGGTGGAAGCCGATCCGAGCCAAACTACCCAGGAATTAGCGGCATGGTTTAACGTTACCTTACCAACAATATTGACTCATTTGCGTCAAATCAATAAAATAAAAATATATGAAAAATGGGTGCCTCATGATTTGACTGATCTGCAGACTCTACAGGAACTGCAATTAGAAACCATTCGTCACCCTCCGTATTCGCCAGACCTTGCTCCAACGAACTACCATTTTTTTCGTGATTTGGACAATTTTCTGCGTGATAAAAAGTTTTCTTCTCAGGAGGCAGTGCAAAATGCTTTCACACAGTTTGTCGAATCTAGATCACCAGAGATCTATCGCAAAGGCATAAATGAGCTTCCTATTAGATGGCAGCAATGTATAGATAATAATGGTAATTATTTTGATTAAATAAATATGTTAAATAAAAAAAAAAAACGAATTTTTATTTTTCAGTACAAATCGGCAATTTCATACTTTAACCCCTAATATTTTATAGTGTAGAAAAATACACTATAAAATAATAAATACATTGTAATGCTTACAGAGCAATTGAAGTTAGTTAACTCTACTAGCTATAATATCTGACCTGTCAGAGGAACCCTAGCCGGTACGACAAAAAAAAAATTAAAAAAAAATTCAAACAGGTGCTGCCCACCATAATAGGATTAAGGATACAGGATAAGGAAAGGGTAGCCAAATGGGCTTTGACATCCCTTACTCACTCACTGAAACACAACAGCTCAGTAATTACAATTGCTAATCATAAATCAAATGCGTGTCAGAAATGAAAATTCTTTGGCGATCGAATATATCTACTTATAGCAAGCGGTAGATGTCATGCAGAAACTTTACAAGAAGCGTCACGTGATCGTTACATTGAAACGTCACACAAAATTCGACCGTGAAATTTACTCTCATCGCGCGCAATGTAGTTTCACGCCAATAACAATAATTTTTACTCGAGTGAGGAGTTAAGAGAAAAATGTGATAAATTCTTGTAAAATAATAGCACAATTGAGCATGTCTGACCTCATGTCCTATTTATATAAGAAAATTGATTACTTTACCGCTTTCGAATAAAAAGTAAGTGGAAATTGCTTGGCATTATTGTGGCATGCAATGGCCAGTGAACGCCGACGTCACTATACAAGACAAAGTGTCAAGATGAAAGGGCCCGCCGCCGATTGTCGCGGCATTGTATCGTCACTCGTTAGTCCGGCATTATCGTACCAAGATTTATTTTAACGATTAACTATATGGTACAAATTTAAACCTGAAAGCGTACATACACAGCTGGTATAAAAATAATTTAAATATTTTGATAGAGCTTGAACCTCTTTTACTTATTACCGGCAAAAGATTGCGATGTATGAACCAGAATTATACTTTCTGATTTTTGTTATATTTTATTATTAAGGTGGTTTCTCTCGCTCCGAACAAACTGCAGCGCGGATAGATGGCGCTGATTTCGTCCCCCCTTAAAGCATAATATTTTTAAGCATTTGACTTACTGGGTCGTTTCCGTATACAAGAATACACAATAACCTCACAAATTCTGAACATTTTAGAAATTAATTATACTAGTTTTAACCTTCATAATATTATGTCTCAGAAACAGCACTTATTTTTATTTTTTGCTTGCTACGACCATAAACTATTGAGTAATCATGGAATTATATAGTATGGAATTCGTAAGCTGCTCGAGTTGGAAAGTGCCCTCTTAAATAATAAATTTCGAGGTAAAATTCAAAAAAATGTAAAATTAAAATTCCAGTAGACGAATGACATGCAGCCTCTTTCGTTCTTTACTTGCGCCAAACCGAATTTCAACGATTAACGCTTATAGCCTGAGTCATTAAGCCACAATTGGACCGTATGTATACAGCCTTACAATTTCACTATATGAATAGCATTGTTTTAGACAAACAATAGACATTTATTACATTTAACAAGAATATTTTACTCAATATCAATTAAATGTTCGCTTTGTTAAAATTTTATTTAAATTATTGTAAGTAAAAAAGTACACTGCGAGATCGAATCAGAAATGAGGAGATCCGTAAACGTACGAAAGTTACCGACATAAGCCGGCGGATCAGTAAGTTTAAGTGGCAATGGGCAGGGCATATAGTACGGAGAGCTGACGGCCGCTGGGGCCGGAAGGTTCTCGAGTGGAGGCCACGTACCAGCAAGCGCAGCGTAGGACGTCCACTCACAAGGTGGACAGACGACCTAATAAAGGCCGCGGGTCAACGGTGGATCCAGGCTGCTTCTGACCGGTCCTATTGGAGAGTTATGGGGGAGGCCTATGTCCAGCAGTGGACGTCCTGCGGCTGAGATGAAGTAAAAAAAAGTGCAAAGGGAAGTATATAAAAAAATACCAAACAAAGATAGAGTGCATACGAAAGAATGTATTATAGTTAGATAATACGTTTCTTTATTTATTTTATAGCTAAATTAGTTTTTTTTTAACAAAAATAATTTTAATTCGTCGCACAGCAAAAGGTCATCATGTATGATCCTACCTGTGCTACTGTTATCGTTAGAAAAATACAGCCTCTCTCTATATATATATTTAAAAAAATAGTTGTAAAAGAAATAACAAGTAGATAATATAGTCAAAAATTAAACTATTTTCATTGACTAATATAAATACTGGGCTGATCGCCTGGCGACAGTAACCACACCTTTACAAAGGACCCACCGTGAAATTTATTTATCGTATCAACGTTGGCAGGCGACGTTGTTGGTGTAAACATCCTCTCGCTAATAAATTAGAAGAAATAATTTATTGAATTTTAATTTATGATAATTGCTGGATTAGATTACACAACTTGTTACTAGTTAGTCGCATTTACTGCATAGCTAGCTGTGCCCGCCTCTTCATAACTAGAGTTCGTGTTTTGAAAACCTCACAGGAACCAAACATTTTTTCAGGATAAAAATATCTTATATGCTAATCCAAGTAATCAATACATAATTGAAAACCTCATTCAAATCGGTTAAGCCGTTTCTGAGATTAGTGTGCACAAACGCACAGACAAACAAACAAATATTTAAAAAAAACATTTTTTGACCCCTATAAGTACAAATAGTTTTTTTGAAAAAATATTTTATGTACAGACACTGCTAGTCTTACGATTTTATTATATATGTATCAATATAGATATACTTAACGCTCGTATTCTAACTGTTCTTTGTTTTAATATCTTTGGTGTATTTTCATTTACTTGTTTAAAGTTCTCGAATTATTATTAAATAAAAGACAAAATTTCAATTCCCGTGATTATTTGCCTCACGTGAACCCTTTCACATTTCCCACTTTAAACAAAACGAGCCATTGATTCTGTTTTGAATCACTTTTTCCATTGATGGGAACTTTCAAAAATCTATTTCCTGTCTGGACATGTTTCCTGTTGGAGTCGGACCTTTTCCGCTTGTTATGAAAAGCTATTATTTTCTGTGCCAAAGGAAGGGGCCAGTAGATACTATATTTTTTGTTAGCTTTGTAACGCTTTGGATAGTGTTAGTAGGAAATTTAAAAAAAATTTGAATGTTGAGTATTATTTATTTACAACACATGAATGTGTTTTTGAAAATGTATGTGATTATGATATTAATATTTATGCTTATGACAATGACAGACATGATGATGTCCTATGAGATGTAATATAGGAGTGCAGAGGTTGTTTAGTAAAAATTGTAAAACTACTAAAGGTTAGAAATTAAATTGCAAAAATTTGACTAGTAGTAGGATGAGAAATAAAATTAAACGTCATTTTAGACACGAAAAATTTATGTGCAGAATGAAACAAAAATTAACTTCTATATTTTAAGTTGAGTCAAACAATAAAAACTTTCTATAATGTATAATTTAACTATAGTATAGTGGGAATTTCAAAAACGAAATGCGAGCTGGTATGAAGTTTTTTCAAGTCATAAAAATCTGTGCTCCTTTTCCAATCAAACCGCTTATTCAAATTATGATTCGACTATGCAAATTTTAGTTTCAAGATCAACTTATTAATTTTCTATTGAACAGTTTATTGGAATTTGTACCAATCAAAGCATTTTTCTTTTTTTGAGAACTTCCATAATATATACGATATTTTGATTAATAAAATTATTCAAGAAACAGCAAGAACAATTAAATTATAGTACTAACTAATATAAGACCTTAAAATTCCTTGTAAATAATTAGCGTAATTAAAAATAAATAGTTTACCTAATAAAATATACAAAAGGGGTATTGTATGTATGTATGTATGTATGTTCCTCCATAACTCTTAAACGAATTAACTGATTTTCATGAAACTTGGTAGATAAATATTTGGACGTACGAGACACAACATTCAACTCGGACGAAGTCGTGGGCACCAGCCAGTTACTTATAAAATAAGAAAACAATGAAAATTGAGTCCAAATGACAAGGTACCCAACATGTTGGCTGCATTACCTCCCTGAATAAAACAGGTATAACCTATTCAACCTTGTCATTACCAGTTTTGTCTATCAAGGCGCTTGGGGATTTCTCTGATAGCACCAAGAGTGTTGGGACTCCATGGGTCTTTTTTTAAAGTTGGGAAATCCTCTAGGTCTGCAGTGTAGAAGACACTGCGGGGTTATTCCGGATTCGTACCGGTTAAAACCCAACGACTTTCGCGGTTGTTGATGAGCGGGGTTGCAGGGGCGTTATGACACGACATAGGTGCCCCGCCACGGCTATCCAGCGCAGGGAGGGCTACGTTACCTGTCAGAACCTCGGCATACCTGAGGACCCCATCGTCTCAAAATCAAGGAAAAAAAAACGTAAAAAGCACATATTTTTATTTATTAACATTTCGTTCCTCAGCATTTTATACCTCAGAACCAGCTAACAAAAAAAAAATAACAATTTAAAATTTTTGTCTGTCTGTTTGTTTCATTTAATCTCCGACACGGCTGGATCGATTTTGATGGCACTTTCACTGGCAGTTAGCTTATGTTATGAGGAGTGATTTAGGGCTACTACTTACTCCCCATAACATAAGCTGTGCTATGCTTAGGCTACTAATACCGCGCGCGCCTCAGCTAGGTTCAGCTAGTTTTCAATATTATGATATTTATGAAATAATTCTACACATTCTAAACACAAAAAAATCAGTATGTCTCTGTTTAATCAGAGCGTATATAAAACAAGGTTCGTATTTACATTTCAAAAACCTATCAACCACCCGTTGATAACGCTCTATACGTGAGAAAGACGACAAATTACCTTGTACAACTATTGTAATTGTGTTTTAAATTGTCACTTGAATGAACCATTATAAAATGAGCTGCACGCCCGTACGACTTAACACGTCCACTATAGAATTTCGTTGTAACATTTGGACCAGTTTAATGTGGTTAAATTTGGTAAAATAAAAAGGTATTTCATGAATATATCATCAATACCGTCAATAGGGGGTCTTTAATTAAATAATTTTTTCCGCATATAATAGTTATTTAACATACAAATTGTTTTTACTAATCGTTATACCGTCCACGTAGCGTGGTAAACTACGCCCTAAGAAATTCGATATGGAAATGAAGTAGTTATTAATGTATGTTTTCGATTTGTATAAGTCATAACTAACGGTCTTAAATAAATATACAATATTACTTTTGTTAAAGAAAAGTTACAATTATTTCTGTACATAGATGTGGCGTTTGTTTTTTAATAACTAGATTTGTTTTAGTCAAATTTTCCGGAAACTAGACCTAACTAAAGTACATAACTAGACTTTATTAAAATGTTAAATCATTGGGTTTTGGCACAGTCGATAACACTTATATAAATAAGGCTCAGATTAAATAAGAGTTATAACCGTAAGTATAGGTAACTAGCGACCCGCTCCCGGCTTCACCTAGTAAAAAACTTAAGTAGATTTTATAATTATATATATTAAAGTAGATAGATCAAAAAATATAAAACTGGTCCCAAAGTAAATTTCAACGCAGACGCGGACAAAGTCGCGACAGCCGATGTAACTAACTCCATTCAGAAGATTTTATTCCATATCCCATCATCATCCTGTCTACGGAAATCTTTATAAAAAAATATTATTAATTTATAGATATTTTTATACGCCACAATACATAATTGAAATAAACAATAACAGTCAATAAAGAAAAATAATCAATTTAAAAGAATTAATAAAAGAAACCGGTGACGTTTGATTATAGAAATTACTAAGAAAAAAGTCTAATATATTGTATTTAATAAGCCTATACGTCGTAGTATAAATTAATAAAACCGGTTCAACGAAATATATTTTTACTATAATATATTATTGGGTCATGACTAAAAATAATCGAAAAAGCGATGATAGAATTTTGAATTTTAATTATTATGTTTGACATAAATTACACTAATATGTGAAGGCTGTGCTAACGGTACTTTTTACGGGATATCCCCATTAAAAAATGAAGTCATTGTTTGAAATAGAAAATTTTAGTTGATTTAACAGAAGTTAGAATTCCCTATTACCTTTATTTCAGACAAATGTAATGTTTTTTTTATTTATGTAGTGAATAATGTTTTATGCTAACGTATGATTGATAGCTAGCCAGCATGCAATACTGTTTGTTAGCTTTTGAAAAAGTTTATATGAAATCTATAATAGCCCTTCATGTTTAAATATTATTATATTATTTATATATTATATTAAGAATATATTTATATTAAGAATTTCCCAATTTACTTCCCACAAAAGTTTTGTAGGAGGTAATATTGGACATACTTTTCAAACAAAGTTTTCAAACAAAGTACTTTGGTTTTAAATTTCAACCAATACTTTGCCTACACATTGCAAAGTATTGATTGAAATACATAAAGATCATTGTTTTAAAAATTTTGACATTTCAGTATAAATTAAAAATAGAAACATGCCTTTAGCAGTCATAAAGTGGGCGGCCCGCCTGGCGGCAGTATCCACACAATGACCAAGGTAAATGCCAGAACCCATCCTCTTCTGAACCCTTTTCTTTTTATCTTCTATGGTCGGACATAGCATTTACATAACCTATGGCATTGCTTGAATTAATAAACCATCTCAAGTGACCTTCAGCCTACTTGCCGACCTTTATATAAAAAAGCTTTCTGCATAAATGGTTTCATAAAAAATATTTTCAAAGACTTACTAATTCTAGTACATATTCAACAATTTAAAATAAGGGCACTTCATAATTTCCCACAATGACATTACGGTTGAAATTAACAATTAATTTTAACAATTAATTTTTAAGTGGCATTAATTAAAATTTACGGGCCAAGTGGTTAAGTATACGCTTAAAAGTTAATAAAACGTAATTTTATATGCTGTTGATAAAATCTTTTAATTTACAACGTCTTAAAGTCTAGGCTTTTAGGAATTGTGGTTTTATGGTGCAGGCGTAAGGGCTTGCAAAACATTGTTTTAACATTACGGAGAGCGGTTATGGGGTTTAATTATATATGTGTCACAACCTTATATTACTTTACTCTATGGTCACAACTAACAAAGACACAGTATCTATTTAAGTAATGTTCGGAAACTTTATAAAGCTTTTTTTCTTGTTAAAAGAAAGTTAATTAAAAAGTAATTAAAAAAAGTTTACTAAGCTTTCTTAGCTAGTGTCAAATATAGGCTTAAACTAGTAATATATTATGGTCTGGACCTGGAAAAGTAGTGGCGGAGCACACTGCGTTTCGCAGTCATTTGGGCAGTCTGTCTGACGGCAGTAACCACCGCCTTAGAGAAGACCACCGTGAAATAACAGCATATTTGCAGTTGTGTTTCGATGAGTCAGTAAGGGATGCCAGAGCCCATTTCCCTGTCACTTCCCAATCTCTTACCCTTAGTCATACTGTAGTCGGCAGCACACTTGAAGCACCTGTGGCGTTGCTTGTGTTATAGGCGACGGTAGCCAACTACCATCAAGTGGACCGTCAGCCTGTCTGTCGACCTTAACATAAAAAATACAACAAAAAAATTACTTTAATTAATTGTTGTGTTTGATACAATCAACTTCACATATCTCTTAATGAGCTTCAGCCGCCTTCCTGCCTTTATGAAAATAAAAAAGGAAATTTGTTGAAAATGCTCACTTTGTACTCCATGTTAAACTATCCATATACTGACAGTTGTAAACTAAATTAAACGAAATTCATTTATATAGCAACCTTTATGACAACGACTATGAAATCTGAAAGAAAAAAATCTAAAATTGACAAAAGAATAACTAAGTAATATCATTTTATCTTCCAATGGAAACCGAAAGAACTTTCTTGCCAACCCAATACAGAATGTGTTTACAGCTTGTACACCCAGCTCTCTAGTAGGTAATAATAACAATCATTGGAGATGATATCCAAAAATTTCCATAATAGTCTTAATACTAAATAAGTTTGTTATAAAAATAGAAAAAAGTTATAAATTTAAGTCAATAACAAATGGGAATAACACACAGCCTTGGGGGACGCCACATAACGAAATTAATGTTTATTTTTTTAAAGCATGACAAATTATCATTCTATTAGTAGTGAATACATTTAGAAAACAATTTCTATCGGGTCACTGCTCGGGGCTATTGGAGGTCACATTCGGTATGCATAAATACATTTTTAACACAGTAGTGGACGCGTAAAGCCGTTTCCTCGACATCGACAACGGTAATGTTGCTTTCAATAAAGACTTTACCATCATAGTGACAAGGATTGTTTTGCATCGCTCGACAGCAGATGCAGATTGTACTAACGCAGTTATGGACAGACAGACGGGCGCGGAATGAGTTTGTGAATATTTCAAACGCAATCTCGAGTCGTTGCCCACTAAAGTTCCTATTGTTCTCATAGCTGGTGTTCAAAGGCATGTATGCTCTGCATGATTTTAGTTAAATTCAATTAAATTTTATTAAATTAGAATAAATTAATGGTTTTCCTTTTATTATGACAAACGAATTAATTTTAATAATATTTAGTATCTAATAGAAACCTACAACTACATCTTCTATATACCTACATCTGCGTATATCTATATCTATACTACCTACTATCTAAACTACCTTACATACTATTATAGAGAGGTAGTTTTGTATGTTTGTTTGTTTCTATGTAGGAGGTAATCTTCGAAACTACTCATGCAGTGTGCCCTGCCACTGCTGTCTAGCTAGAATGTTAGAAAAAAATTGAGACTTGTAGAAAATTTATGACAAATATACAATAAGCCTTTTAAAAATAAGCATATAGTCGATGCAGAGTAACTTTCATGGCGATTCGTACTAGCAAGTCAACAACTTGTCACCGGGTTGCATTGTGGTCGGCTGTAAACAAACAACAATAGAGGGCCTCTCTCCATACAATATCCTTTGTCAACCTTTTTATCAGACCGACGGAAAGTGGAAAACTGTCGAGTCGATTTATGCACATTCCAATAAGATTTTTTTTTTGTAATTGCCATAATATCAAAAATAGTCACAAAATTATTTGAACATAGGATTTCGAATATTGAAATGTAACATCTGTATAAAATTAAAAAGCCAATAAATTATCTTTTAAAAGAGAATTTATTGGCCTTTAAGCAACGACACAGGTGCTGCAAGTGGGTTACAGACCATAATAGGATAAAGGATAAGAACGGTATAATAGGGAAATGGGCACTGGCATCCCTTACTTACTCACCGAAACAACAGCACAGTGATCTTATTTCACGGTGGTCTTCTCTAAGAGAACTACCTTGAAACTGCTTCATCTTCTTTATACTTTAAAGTGAATCTCCATTACAGGGGGTTGGCCTTCAGCTCTGGAAACTTGTTCCTTTTCCGACGAAGCAGGTGTTCCGTACTGGAGATCTCATAGCCAGTATTTCTTCTATTTTAGTTTATTTACTAAATAATTCTTTCTTAATTAGGTAGGTACCACGCTCTAACCCTGCAAGGCGCATACGTCACCCGGGAGGCGGTGGAAACCTCCTCAGTACCCTGTGATCTGGAGTTCAATTAGAGTCGGTATCCTCTGCTTGTCGTATAAGAGGGTTCCGGTGGTTGCTTACTAAAATTACTTGGGGATACCCCCGAGATATTCGGGAAGGATGCGGCTACAGGGACCGCGCGTAATATGGATAAAAGGACTGGTCTCCGAATAGGTGCAGCTGGGTAAGTAAAAATCTCGCATAACCCGGCTTTTCTTTTACAAACCTATTATCTATGGAAGGCTTTCCCCCTTGTTAAAAAAAAGTACCACGTTCTGCTATACCTTATGAAATCCTAATTAGAATGTTGATAACATTGTAGTAGCTAATAGTTTTATATGCTTCTACCGCTTAGAGTCAAGTCATGCTCTGGTTAGCCAATGTGTAATTGATTTGCAGTCTGATGAGAGCCATTTGTCTAAAGCTAATCTCCGCTACGCATGTACTAACAAATTACCAGAGTTTCTACAAAGTGAACGGTTCTAATGATGGTGAACTAAATGATAAATGAATATATATAATAACTTGATATATTTCTGTGTCAAGGCCGACATATGTGTTGCGAATAGACATATCAAAGACAGTTGATTTTTACATGTATCCATGTGGGTCTTTATGTAAATGTAAATAAAGTCTGGTTTGGCGACAATCAAAGCTTATATCACTATGCTGTTACGTGGCATACTTTGAATATAATCTATCTAATGATTGTGTTTATTATGAAATATATTCGAAATGCAATTGTCAACTTTACATAGAAGTGGACAGTTTCAATCGATATTCATATTTGTGTTAAGGACACATGTTAGAAGTGTAACAGGATGATTGTGGCGTTTTCCATTTATTTCTTCATAATGCTGACACTTTAAGGCAATGCGTTTACCTATGATTTATTGCTCAGTTGCAGAGTTGAAATGCTGTTTAAAATTTTTAAAGTTGTAGGTATTCAATATTTTAATACAAATTGTTGGTTCGGTTTTAGTCGATCAACGAAATTCACTATTATTATATCGACTCTTACCTTTAATTAAAGCTGTGTAGCCTAGATTTCTTGGTATCATTATTATTTGTAGTGAAATAATTTACTAACAATCTGCTACAAAACGACACGACAAATTTTAAAAGGGTACAATTAAAAAAAGTCTCATTAAAAACACTCAGACCAGAGCTTCTTTTTAAGTTATCCTTGCCAGAAATCGAACTCGGTATCCCAAAGACAAATCGTCAAAGCCAGTCAACCAAAAAGCTCGTCGAAATCTTAGCTCAGCTTTATTTCATTTCAATGTTTAACTTATAATGAAATTTTTTGACATTGGTATTTAGTGACGATTGATCTCTTAAAACAAACTTGACCGCATTCATATATATAAATTAATTTATGTACAAATTCTTAAACGCAATATAACCAACAAATATTCACTGTGCCGACACTTCAGGTCAGATCTGGCGCAAGCTTTCAAACCTTGTGGACGCAACTGCACATTGTGTACATCTACTTCTGATTAATGTTATATTCCATTCTTACCTTCCCACTCATTTGCTACCTTACGTATGCAACTTTAGAATTCATTTTAGTCTGAAAGAAGCGAGGCGTTTACTTCTTTTTGAATATTGTTTGCAAGCTATTGTTGCGAAAAATTGATTTACGCACCACATCTGTTAGTGTGACTGTGGGATAGAGCCTAACTATAGCGCTTGTATTAAAGTTTTGTTGTATTGGAATGTAGGTTGGGTACAGGTGCTAGCTGTGGGCGATTTTATGTGGACTTTCAAGTGAATAAATAAAATAATAATGCTTATTGTTAGCTTGCTGTTAGCTTGTATATACATGTAGTACAAATAGATAAAAATCTAACACAGATAATAATTCACTTATCAACATTAAATGTAAGACAGCAGACATTTTTTTTATTTCCCTTTACTTCAGGACTAACGTACAATGAATTTTTACTGTATGTAGGTACGCTTAGATCTTTTAAACTACGCAACGGATTCTAATGCGGTTTTCACGAATGGAAAGAGCGTTACACGAGGAAGGTCATGCAAGGAAGCCTTGCGTCATGTTATATAAGCGGTAAGTGAACTACGAATGTTTTTTTTTCATGTGATTATTTAATGTGCAAGTAATTAGATGAGGTAGTCAGTTAAAATATAGATGTAAGGTTTTTAATTCATGATAAGTTTGTTAGGGTAACACTTTCAAATAGAGTTAAGTTTCTAGAACAAAAACATAACTAATTAATTACTGTTACGCCGGCATAGTAACTTCAAAGGGACACTTTTTTTAATTTATTCACATGTATCGTTAACAATCGATCAGTTCGGCGCCTGTATATCCAATACTTTGATCGATTACCTTGTGTTGCATCGCACTCGAATTGACGGGCATCGATAATAATTAATCGAGAATCGTTTCCAGCTCGTTGTTATGTAACTGTCGTTTGTTTGTTCATTATTTTCATTATCAAATATTTTTAAACTCTGACGCCCGACGCAAAAATTGTTTTATACTGTGTAAAGAAGATTAGTCCGGTCAAAAGAGACATGCAAGATTACAATAATTAGCTAGTTGAAAATTGTTACAAATGTTGTAAAATGTGATAGCCATGGATCCAAAATCTGCAAAAAAAATATTCTAGGTAGAAATTCGCAAATATGTTTTTTTTTTCTGCATTTTTTCAACATTTTTCAGCCAAACCATAAATTTTATTATAAAAATAGGTGAAACAAAAATTGTATTTTGATTTTGAATTTTACCTGGATTTTTTGCAGTTGTGGGATCGATATGGACTTTTAACTTTGAATTTATAATTGTGTTGCCAAAATTCTCATCAATTTTCAGCTCTATGCGAATTATTGTAAGGTTACCTACCCCTATTTTTGAGCTAAATTGGCCGGACTAAAAAACGAAAATTGAAAATGTTGTCCCTTATATTAACAAATTTAAATTACCTTTATCTAATTCTAATTTTGTTTTACTATTATCCATACTAGTCCATACTAATATTATAAATGCGAAAGTAACTCTGTCTGTCTGTCTACTACCTTTTCACGCCTTAACTACTGAACCGATCATCATGAAATTTTGCAAACACGTTGTCAGGGATACAAGAAAGGACAAAGGGTAGCTTTCATCCAGAAAAAAAGTACTGTTCCCGATTGATCGTCTAAAAATATAAAGAATTTGGCGCCACTGTCGCGTGGCGGCGCCACCGTCGGCACAGCGGCGTACCTATATTTTCTTTTTCAACGCAGACGAAGTCGCGGGCATCAGCTAGTTTATTATAATTATGCAAATCGTAATAGCCTTTAAAGACACGTCAATATTTTAATATTGCAATAACACACAAATTACCATATAAACATTTTAAATGGTGAAATGTAATTGTGATTACCCAATTTGGCTCGTCTTATTGGCCTTTGCTATTGATTTCTCACAATAAATTATGTTCGCAATAATGTAGAGCAACTTGCCTTGTGTTACGACTGGATTTTGGACGTGTATCTACAGGTTGATATATTTTTTTAGGAAAAAAAGAAAGAAATATACACATGCTTAAAGTGGACGACTTTATCGATATTTACTACTGATTCTAGTATTTCATTACATTAGTAATTTAATAATAAGTTATCAATTATTTAACAATAGTATTGAATTAAGTAATAAACACACAACAATATGATCGATACATGCGTCGTATATTTAGCTTTTCATGATTGTTCCTTTAACTTTTGTGCACGCGTGTCGTTTATATTAATATTTATTTGCTCAAGCATTATTTAAACAGTTTATGTAACAATTTTCAATAATTTTAATTGTAGTTCAAAGAAATGATTGTAATATTTTTTTTAAAAAGGTTTGACTTGTGAGAGACATTATGGTCAGTAATTGTAATTTCAGATGTTTCGTGTTAAACGGATGGAGCCAGATGGATCGAGATATTACACTTTAAATAATCGCGATTACTTTTTTACTAAGTATAAACCAATTTTGCTAGACAGATAATCTATTTTAATCCATTTGGTGTGAAGATGACTATACAAAAGTGAGGCTGATTGAACTTAACGAATAATTATAATTAATACCTATTATACATATTTACACAGATTTTTTGATGTCGATCGAGAAATAATAAATGTGATAGAAAATCGCATGACAAAGGGCAAGCAAAATATTTTCTTTTTAACAGAGATATTATTAAAGATAGTATTATATAGGTCAATGTTGAATGCAGCGCGGATATGCCGTAACTATAATTTGTAATACCGATAGTAAAAAAGTATCACGAATGCATAAAAAAACAAACATACTGTATATTAAATTCGCAATGAGATCGCCTACTGATCACGCGACCGCGAAAGTAGACGTTCTATTGCGCAACTGAAACAATCGAGACTTGCAATGTTTATAACCGCTAATTAGATAAATATTACTCTTAGATAACTGGGCTTTTTTAACTCAATAAATGCATTACTACTCATTAAAAGAACTGGATTGGTAAGAGACGAGAATATATTCAATTACATAAAGTAGGAAGATTTAAACTTATAGCTACCTAAACCACCTAAATGCGGTAGAACTAGTTATGGACGATTCTAATTATAAAAGGATGGCGAATATATTTTCCCTAAATAAGTGTGAAGTTATTATATTTTTGTTGTATTTTTAGTATTAGCATGGCACAATTTAATGGTTTCTCCAGTAATAAACAAAGAAATCATCTGAGCAGTCCGTTAGGCAGCGGTAAATTTATGATAGTAACTTGACGAGCCCGTTGGATAAGTGGTTAGTAGGGTGCTTGCCTTAACTCTCTGTTCCAGGGGTCACGGGTTCGATTCTCGCGGCAAGGTCAACTTTGCAAACTTTGGCTCTGGGCTGTATATTGAAAGTAGTGGCAGGGCACACTGTGTTTAGCAGTCACTAGGGCAGTCTGTCTGGCGGCAGTAACCACCCCATTAGAGAAGACCATCGTGAAATAACAGCAAGTGTGCTGTTTTGTTTCGGTGAGTGAGTAAAGGATGCCAGAACCCATATTCCCTATCTCTTCCCAATCACTTATACTTAATCAACTATGAGTTGGCAGTGCACTCTAAAAATCGTTAGAGCCGTTTGCGAAATCGTCGTGGCATACAAGAATTCCTCGTTTAGTATTATAAGATATTGATGTTTTATTTTATCCTTTTATTTATAGCTTTCAAAGTTCACAGTTTAAGGCAGACAAATCCGAGAAACATTAGATTGTTCAGCTTTCTTAACTAAAGAAAGTTAAGCTTCCGTAAATACAAGTTTGCTACAGCCGCATTAATAATGAATGTCGCTTTGTCGTCGGTTTTTCTGTGTTGCAACATGTTTGCAGTTTTTGTATTCTCTAAGCGCTGTGACGGCATCCATTTTAATATTGTTCTAGAAAAATATCTTGGCGTAACTGTTTATGGTGTTACGAGATACACATTTGTTCAGCCTTTCTTAATCTATACTGATATAATAAAAAAGCTGAAGAGATTTTTTGTTTGGTTGAATGCGTAAACTCTGGAAGTACCAATCCTATTAAAGAACTGTATTTCTTCTAAAATCCTATTATAAAAAAACTATATAAGAAAAGAAAGAAAACCGTGATGGACTATCTATATATGTTATGTATATGTTACGGTTGACTCAAGTCACAATTTCTTTCATTAAAGCTGTCGCTGTCCACGTCTGTCTGTTTCACCGCTAACTTCTTCTAAAGTTCTAAAACTAACGCGCTGGAAAGTCGTTGGATTTTAGCCTATAGGAGTCCGGCATAACCCAGCATCGTCCCTTACGGCTGCCAGGTATCCATTACTCTTCACAAAAATACTTGAGTATACTTGAAAAAATTTCAGTTAAGCCAATGTTCTACCGAATGAGCAATTCATTGAACAAGTTCAACCACCTCTTTGTTCATGTAACAATTTCAAAAGTTCAAAACAATTTATCAAAGCAGTTTCTTATATGCAAATGAACATCAATATTTTACAATAATAACGGTTATTGATAGAGTTATAATCGTATCGATGGTTTAATTTGACACTTCGATTTAACCTTAGGTTAAATGTGTCAGTAAAATTTCTATTTATATTGCACAGTCTTATATTTGTCGCTTCCGATTAAGTATTTTTTTATTTAAAGTTCGTCAGACAGGCTGACATACCACTTGATGGCAGATGGCTACCGTCGTTAATAACGCAAGCAACGCTACAGATGTCGCAATTGCGTTGCTGAATTTGATAGGATAAATGATAAGGATGGAATGCCTTGGCATCCTTTACTTACTTACCGAATCACAACAGAACATGTGCTGTTATTTTAATGGTTTTAGTTAAACAATGCCCATTTATCGAGTAGTTAATGTGCTTGTCTTGGTACTCTGATTCAAGGGTCCCGGGTTTGTATCCCGACTGGGTCAACTATGAGATAAAGTTTTTATATTCATTTTGATGAAGATTATTGTAGCATTATTTATTAAATTATTTATTTTTACAATTATACTATCGAATAATATAATAAAATAAGAACTATATTAGATATTCTGGTAAACGGTTGTATTTAAATCAAGAATGTATTAAAATTTAATGTCTAGTTATCAATACTAAATAATAAATCTCTAAGGGTCGGTCATGGAGTAAGTTACTTTGTTTTCAGAGATATCGTGTTTATAGGCTTTATACATGATACTGAAACTAAATTGACGATTTTTAGATTTTTTTTCTGTATGTATGTATGTATGTATGTATGTATGTATGTATGTATGTATGTATGTATGTATGTATGTATGTATGTATGTATGTATGTTCCTCCATAACACTGAAACGATTTAACTGATTTTGGCAGATAAACACTGAAACTCATGAAACTTGGTAGATAAACATTTGGACGTACGGGACACAGGATAGGCTACTTAATATTTTTCAACGCGGACAAAGTCGTGGGCACCAGCTGAGTTGAAAAAGAAAATATAGGTCCTGACATCGTTATCGCTGTGACGAAGGTGGCGTCACCACGCGACAGTAGCGCCCAATTCTTTATATTTTTAGACGATCACTCGGAAACAGTACTTTTTTTCTGGATAAAAGGTACTCTATGTCCTTTCTTGTATCCCTGACAACGTGTATGCAAAATTCCATGATGATCGGTTGAGTAGTTAAGGCGTGAAAAGGTAGCAGACAGACAAACAAACAGATAGACAGTTACTTTCGCATTTATAATAATAATATCGATTTGTCACTAACAACTCCAATTTGTCTTGAGATATGGAGCCTCTTCCAAAGCTTAAATAATTAGACACAAAATAAATAAATGAACTAAAGGAAAACAGGAAGACTAGGCTAAGAGAGTTTGACAAAAGACGGCAAGGACCGCACTGAGTGGAGAACTGGAAGAGGCCTAGTTATGTATAGATATAGATTATGTAAATAATTAAAAGAAGTTACAATAATAATAATTACAAACCACATTATGATTCCTGATAAATATGAAACGAAAATTCACATATAATACAATAATAATACGTTAGAAGTTAATCAAAGTCAAATTAACAATAGGAGAACTTTGATCCGGGATACGCGTGTAATTTTCCGATAATCTATACATTGTGGTGAACTCGCAAAAAGTTTTGACTGACCAACGATTTGGGCAGCTAAAATACTGCTTGCGATAATATTTGTAAGCCATATACACACATAGAGAATATATATATTAAATTCAGTAGCATGACGTAATTTTAATGTTACGTTACTATTAAGTGAAATTATATATATTTTTTTCATATTTTTAAGGTTTCTTGCAGGCTGACGGTCCACTTGATGGTAGGTGGTTACCGTCGCCAAAGGTCACAAGCAACATTAAGAGGATCGCAGGTGCTGGCGACCCTGCAGAAGTTTTCTTTATTCATAATTATACTAAATTTAAGCAAAAAAGTGTAAAAATTAAAAATGTTAATAATTTAAACAATAATATATAATTGAATCTAAGAGACATAACTTCTCATATTAATTATATATAATATCACTGAATTATATTAATTAATAATTATTAATATTAAACAATAATTATAGGTAATCCTAATCGATATTATAAATGCGCAAGTGTGTTTGTTTGTTTCAATTAAATTTACTTTTGAGAAAAATCAAGAAATTTTGCGTTTGTAGGGATGTAGAAAAGCATATAATAGGATAACTTTCATCCTTAAAAATGTCCCTATAGGGACGAGGACGAAGTCTTACATTACACAAAATCATTAAATTCAAATATACCAAATTTTCTATTAAAAAAATACTACTTCATTACTTGTATTATATTAAAAATATATGTTTAAATATTATACTTTTTATATTATGTGTGCATTAATTTATAAGTACAATGATAATGAAATGTGGCATTTTAGCGGCACGTGTTAACAATACTTTGTGTATTATAACGTCATGTTTATTATTTATTATGTGTGTATGAGCATAAGATGATTCAACAATGCTTCTTCGGACACAATGGATCACAAACGGATTTCAGAATACAAGTACCTTAAAGATACATACATATACATATTGAGACTTTCGATCAAAATAGGTTGGGAGTTGATAGATTTAAAAAGTTTTAATAAAAAGCTTTTAATGTTATTTTTAATATAAGTTAAGAAGTTATCTACTAATTTTTCGGTTTGATTAAATGTATCAAACACAATCAGCCTTATTATGCTAAGATTTAATATAATTGTTTGAATGATTCCCTATTTTCTGTTTATAGGTACAAGTATAATGACAGCGCTTGAATATGATGAGGATTTGGCTCCCTACGAGAAACATAATTATGATAACAAAAATAAAAATAGAGAAAAAATACTTCTATAGAACAAAATAGGGATTGTTTACCTACTGCCCTGTTCTTGGTTGTTTTTTTTTTTCGCTAATTTTCTTCCTATATTCACCTTTAAACCATCACTTGTCATTTTTTACATATCTTCATCTAGCTGTGTTGTGCTGTAAAAAGTACGTCTTTCCCTTATGAATTCTGAATTGTAAGAATATATTTTAAATCCTACTAATGAGTAATATTATAAATGTGAAAGTTTGTGAGAATAAGGATGCATGTATGTTTGTTACTCTTTCACGTAAAAACTACTGAACGGATTTAGATGAAATTTGGCACACAGATAGTTTATCACCTGAGTTAACATATAGAACATATACTTTTTATTGTCGAAAACTGTTAGGTTCTCCAGAGATCGTCTAAAAATATTTAAAAAAATGGCGCCACAATCGTCACAGCGATAAAGGTGTCAGACATTATATTACTCATATTTTCTTTTTCAACGTGGACGAAGTAGCGGATACCAGCTAGTGAATAAAAGTATAATGAAAGTTTTCATTTAAATACATTACAGAATCGCACACCTGTAAAATATTAACTTAGTTCGTATAGTGAAGTATGTAATGAGAATTTATTTTGAAATAAGCGTGAGTTAAAATCGTGCTTGCTCCTAGACTAATGCAATCAAGCTCAAAGTTAATTCCTCATCGATGATTGACAGGTGATGTTTCTATTCAACCAGTTCTATGTCAGCGTATCGATATTAATCGTTCATCGATAAGGTAATTGTGTGTCTATTTATAAAACGTACCTATAGATACCTTTTATTCGTTTATATTAGAAGCAACTATTACGTACACAATACGTTCTGTTGTTTCTACCTTACAACTTTTATACACTTTATACAATTGCTTAATATTAACCTCATCTAACTCTGCTTATATTTATCTTTTTTATCCTTTACTTAGTATAAAATAAAGTCGCTACTTAGTATAAAATAAGCAAGGTGCGTGCTGGAAAACGAATACGAACTGAATGTGAGTGCAAATAATCAACACGAAATTCTAGAAACTAATTTTCAAGTGAAATTTTCAAGTAGAATACAAAAATTATCGAATCTATCGAATCTATTGCAATATTATGCACCCTCTACTTCGGGTACGCGGACATACGACAACGATTACCTTTTTAATATCATACCACAGAATACTTTTTATTGTAACGCCACAGAGTACCTTATATTGTAATGTCACAGATTACCTTAAATTGTAATGTCACAGAGCACTTTATACTATACTTCCGTCGAAATAAATAGCAAACGCTAACACAAACAAACACAACCATCATTAGAAATAAAAAAGAGTAATTCTAACGGAAAGCGGTATGAACGTCTTGTGCAATATCATTGTCATGGAATTGGGCTAGACGCTTTGTTTGTTGAAATTTGTCTACTTTTTCGAAAGTTACGACTCTGTTGTCCAATCTCAACCGAAGTTCGTCGTGTGTGTGTGAGGCGTGTGCAAACAATCGGCATGTGAAGTTCATACTCACCGTGTACTTAAAAGTTGTAGAAGAACTCTCCAATATTGGTCGCAATTACGAAACAAAACACACAAAACCAAACGGGCAAACAATTGTTGATGTGTTTTCAAATGTGGAGCTGAATTGTTAGAAATGTTAGAAAACCGTTTCTAGTTAGAACATTGTATTTATAAAATGTATGTATTTACAAAATAAAAAAAATATGTAACCTATGTATTATATAAACTGTCTGGTATCCATAATACAAGCATTAGTTACTTAGTGTGGAACTAGATGGTGCTATGTGGAATGTGTGAATATATTTATTATAAATGTGTGAATATAAAATAATACAATGAATGTTGATAAATTCGCAAGCAGTCTCCTGTGAATGTATGATGATTAAGAACACCGAAACTTTCTCTTATCCCCACAAAAAAAAAGATCTATGTTATCATATTCTCAATACTTTCCACTTGAACTAGTATCAGCATTTGGTATGAAGTTTTTCGCATTAACATTGCAATTGACGTAAATGTTTTAATTTAAAAAAAATACAAGATAGTTGTAACTTAATCTTGGGACAAAATTAACAATACAATAGATAACAATGGCTTAAGCATCTCACCTACGTATTGAACATCACCTTTATGAATATGCATAGCTTGTTGTACAAATAAAACATCTGTTGAACGCTAATCAAACAAATGAACGTTGTGTGGGTTCCTTACATAGAGAGAAAGAAAACAGTAGACGAACTAACGAGTTCCATCTCGTAGTTTTACATGAAGATGGTGACGAGGAATACAAAAATTCTAGATATTATATAAAACTTGCGATTCACAATGTAAAAGTATTAACAATTAGCACGAATATCGAAATTAGCACGATATTTGTAAACACACAAATATCGAAGATGATTAAATCAAGATAATGTTTCATTTAATTCTAAGTTATACCTATATATGTATTTACATATTATACAATATAAAGCTTCGGTCCCCTAAACAGGGTCTGTAGACCCTACTTAGGGGTCTGTAATGATAATATGTTGACCGAGGCAATAGACAGCTCTAGATACGCCGGTTATGTCGGCCAAATATTTTGACAAGATGTTAAAAAAATTAAGTGCATTGGGACCCCACGGACCCACAGATTCGACACCGAGGGGAATGATGAATATATAACCGGTGCCGATATATCTGTATTTGTGGATTTTACGCTTCTCTTAATTAAATAATTAAATAAGAATACCACAAGAATACTATAAGAAAAATATACATAAGTACTATATTATAAGAAGTAAGTTGTAAAATGACTTTTAAACCGATGAATAGAGTTCATCTACTAATAGGATTTAACTATTATTTTACGGTGATGCCCCATTGTTTGGACCACCGTAGTGTCGCGTAACGTATTGGTTAGCTTTATACTTACATATATAAGGCTTTCATAATTAACTTATGTATGTGAAACTGTGAATGTTTGAGGAAAGTAAATGAATACAAACATTATTTCTACTGTTGCTTTGGTTTGACAAATTAATTCAAGGGTAGTTTTATACAAAAATTTTCGACGTATTCGACGTATTCCTTTTTAAAACTGATTAGAAACAGTTAATATAGATTTATATAAAAATAAAAATAACCGACAGTAATTACAATATTTACATCACTAAAAAATATCTGTAGTAATATGTCCTCATTTTAATAATGAGTTTAAAACAACAACTAATTCTTTACTTTCTAAAATTCTAAAGGGTTAAAATGGTACTTTAAACTGGAATACAAATGAATATGTAGTTTATAAAAATAGTAGATTAATTATATAAATTATAGATACGAGGGCGGGATGATAAGTAACTAGCCTAATAAGAAAACACTTAAATTTCCGTGATAAAATTAATTTTATTTTTCGACATAGTCTCCGTGAACCTCTACGCACTTATTCCATCTTCGTTCTAAAGCAGTAATGCCTTCCATAAAATGATTTCTTTCGAGGCCTGCAAAATACTCCTCTACAGCGGTTATGACTTCATCATTTGTGGCAAATTTCTGTCCGCCCAAAAAAGTTTTGAGCTTAGGGAATAAGTGGAAGTCTGATGGCGCTAGATCAGGCGAATAAGGTGGGTGGGGCAGCAAATCATACTTCAATTCGTTGATTTTTGCCATAGCTTTAACACATGTGTGAACCCTAGCGTTGTCTAGGTGGAAGATGATTTTTTTTTTCGCCAAACCTGGTCGTTTTTGCTGAATACATTGATGAAGCTTATCTAGAAGATTAGCGTAGTATTCTCCATTAATTGTTTGACCTTTAGGAAGGTAATCTATCATCAAGATCCCATCTGCATCCCAAAAGACGGAAGCCATCACTTTTCCAGCCGACTTTACAGCCATGGCTTTTTTTGGAGCCGGGCATCCCGATTGAGTCCACTGTTTTGATTGAATTTTTGATTCTGGCGTGTAATGATGAACCCATGTTTCATCTGTTGTTACAAATCGACGTAAAAAATCGGCCTTATTACTCTGAAAACGGTCCAGACATTCTTTTGAGTTTTGCACCCGAATCCTTTTTTGATCGTGCGTAAGCAATCGCGGCACCCAACGGGCCGATAACTTTTTCATATTTAATTCCTCACTTAGGATATGATGTACCCGTTCTTTTGAGATACCTGTAGTGTCAGCTATTTCAGATAACTTCAATCGTCGATCTGCTAAAACCATATCATGTACTTTCACGACCATTTCCGGAGTCGTGACGCTTTTTGGACGTCCGGGGCGGGCTTCATCTTGGACACATGTACGACGGCGTTTAAACTCAGCCACCCACTTTTTTACTGTGGCATAAGAAGGAGCACATTCACACAAAACATTCTTTAACTCGTCATAGATATCTTTCCCCTTCATGCCCTTCATATGAAGAAACTTTATCACTGCTCTTTGTTCAATTTTATCCATTTTGAAAACAGTTGACGAAATATATTTTCAAATGACAAAAAATCAATAAAATTTTCACGCCACCAAATTCAAATTTAGAACACAGGTGGCCAGAGATACGAATTTAAAAATGACATATATATTTTTTTAATTTTAACTTTTTAAATAGCAGTGGCTAGTTACTTATCATCCTGCCCTCGTATAATTTTTAAAAATTGAAACAATAAATAATTATTTTTGAGTATTCGTCATCAGCTACATCACTGCTACATCCGAAGGACGTAAAAACCACTCTTCCACAAAACACATTTGCAAATATATTTCACAATGAATAATCATCTTCAATTATAATCTAAACACGGCGTGATAATACAAAAACCACTCGGCACACAATAAAACAAACAATAAGTCAACGGGTACTCAACATCCATTATAAGAGTTGAGGTCAAAAACCATTGTCTGGTACAAAACGTTCGAGATACTACACGTCCAGATTAACTTGACACCTACGTTCTATTGTGTATCATACTTAATTTTTCACGACTTTGTTAAATCTTGATAAAAAAAGGAAAATAATTGCAACTCAAATTAGGTTAGTATCTGAAATTATTATCAGAAAATTAGCTACAACCACAATTTCGTCCCTCTTAGTAAAAGTTATCAATATGGTAAAACCAGTTCGAACTCGGATGTTGATAGTTTTTAAAAAAAATCAAAAAGTAGTTAGTTCTACGGAAAAACCACTAATATTAAAATTTGATAACAAATATAACATTTTTAATATTATTTATTTAAATGGAATTCTGCTGAAAATAAATTCTTGTTTTTCTGATACTGATGCGAGAAATATTAACAGAGTAAATAAATAAAAGAACGGTATATTAGTTCTAAGAGTCGCTTCCTTACTTATTAGGGAAAATAAATTTGCGCGATATACGGGTGCCGAATTCCAGAATATCTTCGAAATACTGATTCCGATTTCTGAAATTCTGATTAGATTTGATTTAAAATGGAAAATTAAATATTAGTAATGTAAAATGAGACTACCTAATATTTAACCAATTAATCACTGGAATTGATTTGCTGTGACATTGAATTGCGATTTTAACGAGAGAATCAACATTAAAATAGATAGATTATGTTACCTCCTGAAGAAGTGTTAGGATAAATACATTATATGTAGATATAATAATTTTTCACTATTTACCTTAACATGGCGTTCTTGTATTACCATACCATGCTATAAAATGGCATTTGCTGAAATTTTGAACAAAATATGGTATTATAGACGTATCCAGGTATCTAGTTAAGTTGGTGAGAGAAATTTTAAAACCAATGTCAAAGGTTAAGCATTATCTTATGTTAATGCATAGTCCGGCGCGGCGTAAATCAATTATGGTACGTGACCCATGGAGGTCACGGTGTGGGTTCGGATCCCGGGCGAACTTGCGTTTTACACCTATTAGTGTTATGTAAGAATTTCGAATGCGAAATTATTGTTGCCCGCGGTTAGGTTCAACATGATTGTTAGATATGAAAGTAGTTTTACCTCTATTAGAGAGCTTAATTCTTTTTCCTTTTTCTAATCATTGCCAAAGTTTAATGTGTCGATATCTAAGTGCTGCATCTGCTACATTTTGTCTGCTCTACAAATTGCTTAGTTGGTTTTAATAGTATTGACACACAGCTTCCACCGCCTAATGGCATAGGGATTCCAATCTTGCAATCTATGCTACAGAAGCAAAGATTTATTGTACAGAAGTATATAAGGATGATTAGTAATCAGTTAGAGAATTGACTCTGGCACTTACTGAAACTCAACACCACAAATGCTGTTATTTCCCCGGTGGTCTTCTGTTAGGGAGTGGTTATTGCCGCAAGACAGTCCGCCCAAATGAGTCTCAAATTGTCAAATAACTTTCTTCTATTTTGTATGTCTTGTCACCCCTCAAAGTTTATGTGTTTGGTTGGGTTGAGGTCAAAAAAATCAAATTCAGGCAAATTAATTAAAGGCAGGGTATACTGGGTTCCTTTATAAACTGGAAAACCTCTTTTGCGTGAGTAACCACCACCTTCCAGAAGACGAAAAATTATAGATGAAGATGTTTTAACATTTATTTCAGTTTGTTTAAATAAAATAATATAAAATAAATAAGTGTATTCAAAGCAGACATGAAATGAAATACACTGCCTTGCTTTCACAGAGGGTTACTCTAGTGATAAAACAACATCTTTAAAAGTAAATAGTTATTTTTAAAAATTGCAATATGACAAGATATACCTATCTAGCAAAATTCATAAAAAGAATGAAATTTACATGCCAGTAAGTATTACATCAAATCCGTGACCGTTCGAAGAGGCCCTTAAAATCAAAGTTTTCCTCTTATTACAAACATTTAATACAAATAAAAAAATTAGACACAATCGAAGCGCTTTATTCCGATGACTTGCCGATTTTCAATGCCTTCCAAGTGTACCGACAACGTAACAGTATGGCTACCGATTTTTAAAAGAAATTTTTATTGCTACCTACAACAATAGAGGCGCGATGATTGAGCAATTTGTATACTCGATAATCTAATTGTAAGTTTGTGTTCATCAGATTAGAAAGTAGAGTTAGCAGAGTAGTCGCTATTTATTTTTTAGTTGTATCCGCTCGTAAACGTGTTTTTTATGAAGCCTTCGCCATTTACTTAAAAAAGTAATAAATTATATGTTCATTTGTTTGTTTTGATAATAAAACTTGTTAAGAAAGTGTAAAATATAGAGTTTAATTTATAATCGCTACAGAATCTTTTTAGGCATTATTATCAACTAGATAACCAAGAATATATAAAAAAAATCACCAAATTTTCATAATAATTTTTTTTGATACTGAATTATTAGTACTATAATATCATATTCTAGATTCGTTAGCTGTATTAAAGTCGCAGTCAGATAAGCTTCTCTGTGTTCACATTTGTGTTAGTATTTCATGTTCCCTGAGAAAATCGTTGATTTGATTTTAAATAAGTGCTTTATTTTATTGTTTTGATATGTATTATACATTTTTAAAGTACGATGTTCACATTATACAGTTAAAAATGCTATATTCGATTTTCCAGACTCCCTAAACGTTGGAATGGTTACGAAGGTAACGGCGATTGATGGTACTGAGAAAATCAAGTTGAAATTCAGAACAAATAGACGCATTTTTAGTTCAAAGTCTAATCAATTTGTAGGTATAATATAAAAGTGAATATTGCTTGTGTGACGGCGAAGGTTTATTTTTATGTGTAATATTGCTTGTGTCAGGAAGGCTGACGATCCACTAAACTTGATCATACGTGGCTATCGTCGCTATAAAATAAGCTACTCACAGGTGCGCTTTTGATCATAGTAAGATTAAGGATAAGGAATTAGGTAGGTATACGGAATGGCATCCTTCACTCACTTACCGAAACACAACAGCACACATGCTGTTATTTCACGGTGGTCTTCTGTAAGGGGGTGGTTACATAAAGAAAACCAAACCACCGAGAACACTTATGCAGCTTTTTTTGTTGACTGTACATTCTCCATTGATCATTAGTGCGTCTTAAAACATCAACCACGTTGTCGAACTTTAACAAAACGAGAGTCCATTGTCAGTAACAATCTATTATTTGGCAAACAAACTGGTCAATCCCATAATAATATTGTCATTAGCACCCGAATAAAATGAAAATCCCGTATTTTTTGTGCTTTTAATCCGTACGAATGGACAATGGGTTTTTGTCGGGTGCCTTTTTGCTCTCACAAATTAAATTGTTAATGCTCGTCTCATATTTTGTTTATAGTTCAGTGAACTATCGACAATGACGTCCTTTTATTTTGTTGTATCTATCAAACAAGGTCATTACGACTTTGACGTTGAGTTACTTTTTCAACTTTAAAAAATCTAATATTAATGTAAACTAAATAACTTTTACTATTTTTTTTGTGGCTAAATCTATATCTCTTACGAAACTTATCAGTACACAATTGTTAAAATACTTGTCATAAATACTATTTTCAATTTGAATATTATTTTCAACAATGTTTAATAACATAATTTTGTCGACTACTATTACGAGACCCCTTCACTTGTTGCTCCCATTATAGCATAAGATAGGTACATATTAGTATTAGGGGTTAAAGTATGAAATTGCCGATTTGTACTGAAAAATAAAAATTCGTTTTTTTTTTAATTTAACATATTTATTTAATCAAAATAATTACCATTATTATCTATACATTGCTGCCATCTAATAGGAAGCTCATTTATGCCTTTGCGATAGAACTCTGGTGATCTAGATTCGACAAACTGTGTGAAAGCATTTTGCACTGCCTCCTGAGAAGAAAACTTTTTATCACGCAGAAAATTGTCCAAATCACGAAAAAAATGGTAGTCCGTTGGAGCAAGGTCTGGCGAATACGGAGGGTGACGAATGGTTTCTAATTGCAGTTCCTGTAGAGCTGCAGATCAGTCAAATCATGAGGCACCCATTTTTCATATTTTTTTATTTTATTGATTTGACGCAAATGAGTCAATATTGTTGGTAAGGTAACGTTAAACCATGCCGCTAATTCCTGGGTAGTTTGGCTCGGATCGGCTTCCACCATCTCTTTCAAATCATTGTTATTCACCTGTGTGGGCGGTCTTCCACGTGGTTCGTTCTTCAAATCGAAGTTTCCATCACGAAAGCGTTTAAACCAAAATCGCACAGTGCGTTCATTAGCAGTCCCCTCTCCAAACGCAACATTAATATTGCGAGCTGTTTCTGCCGCGTTAGTTCCGCGTCGGAACTCGTATTCAAAAATCACACGAATTTTCGAAGTATCCATCTTTATTGTCTAAGCTGAATAAAAAAAACAACTGAAAGTTGATAATCGAATGTTGCACATTTTTTAAAAGAAGAACTACATAGGTACCGTATGAAAAAAGTTTCACTCAAAAATCTCAAACCATGAAGGTTCTATGTCAATTCGAAGTACCTATTACAATAAAACGGCAATTTCATACTTTAACCCCTATTATTTGTCATCAGTATCAAGGAACATTATATATCGCGTTATAGCTAAGATACATAAGCGATAGCAATTGTATCAACATGTTTAAGGAAAAATTTATTTTTAAAATTTTTTTTTATTTAAAAACTTACAAGATGCATACTAAATTATTTCATATTACTGACATCAACTCGTCATAATATCTAACATCATAATTAATGTTGAAGAAATTTAAGATACATACACAAAAACCAGTTAGAACTTTCAATTTGTTAGCATAACTAAGTTTGATTTCACACTGTTACTATGTAAGTTATATTAGACTTGTGGTGCAAGTTAGAAAATACAGTTTATTTGATTTTGAATACTTACTTTATTTTATTGTTTTGGATTTTGTTTGGTATTCACATTTTTAAAGTAAGTATATACTTCATACAATACAATTAAAACAATGTTTGATTAGATTTTCTAAACTCTTAAGTTTTCCTCGACTTCGAGCTTCTTATAAGCCTAATAATTAATTAAACTATTAATATTTTTTTGTGTTTTCATCTTCGTGTGCTTAGTGACATCTTAATGTAAGAGTGCTTAAGAAGTCTGAAAGTAACAGGGTGAAATTAGTAGAACAAATATTATTAGAGAAAAGAAAAGAGGTGTATCTAGTATGACGGGCATCTAACATCAAGAGGACTGCCTTAATGTTTTTTTATGTATTCCTCTTAAAAACCTCCGTTTGTCTTTTCTAGACGTTATTTCAAAGCAAAAGGCGCTACGTCATGTGACGACATATTTACTGAACTTCTATTTTACTTTTTTTTTCTAAGTACCCTATTGAATCATAACAATATAAGCGTTGGCTCCTTGGTCGTTGACTCTCACTATCGCAAATTTAGTTTTACAGTGTCATTTAAATGAGCAAAACAAGTGTCTACTATGTTACATTGTCCACTACAAAACAATCGATTTCGTCATAGACAGAAACAAGAATTTTGTGTTCAAAGAGCTAAATTTAGAAAACATATTTAAAAGTTGAATTCACGATAACTAGCAACTGAGCGAATAGCTGTCATTAAGCAAACTTTTTACTCACTCGAGTAGAGCAATATATTTCCCGCTCTCCGCTTTTCACTTGGACAACACGCTAGTTTTGACAGGCTGCTCGGTGTGTGCGCATCAATCATGCATGTGAAACAATCGCGCTGGCAGAGGTCAGCAGTTTTATATCGATGACAGATTGTTAGTAAGCACTGAGTTATTGGATGTAATGCGGTTGTAATTTCGCATGTCATGCTCTTTGTACGCCCGACTTACTAGACATAACATCTCTGAAGAGTGAACGATTTGTTACTGGGATTATACGCCACTCCTACAAGCATGCTAGGACTTAGACCACTTTGATATTCATTTGCAGACACTATTAAATAATACCTACGTGATTAATTTCTTAGCAGTTAAGTGCTTAACAAGAGAAAAATCTTTTTCTATAATACCAAAAAAGTGTTATTAGGTTAGATATAGCATCGTTTTTATATTTTATTATTGTCACAATTAGGTATAGAGCACTATTTCTAGATATTTTTTCTAAATAAATGGGATTTATAATAAAATATTTAGACGGTAATTAACTATGAACTAAAAACAATATAATAGCTACATATAGCTACTATATATTTATGAGTGTCAAGTATCTGTGTCACGAAATTAGAAATGGGTTGACCTAAGTTTTTTTGAGCAGATAGTAATATCTCAGAAAGAAGTCGTATTTGTTGATCATCAGAGGGCTGTCCCAAGCTGAGCGCCAACCTTTTCTACTTGGAGAGGCACCACAATAAAAAGTAGAAAAATACGATATTTAAAGTCAGAATTCAATACAAGTAATTTAATATAAGATTTCAAAACAAAATTTCTTTAAATATTTTATACAAGTACTAACTCACTTTTTTGTAAAGTCACATTTTCACCAACAGGTTCACAACAATCACCTAGAGATAGGGAACATCTAACAGCTTTGAAGTCCGCTTCATTGTGAATGTATGGATTGTGAATGTAGCAGTTATGTGTTCCCTAACTCTAGGTGACTGACAGTTCACTTGATGGTGACCATCGTAGCCTTTTAAACAAGCTACATCAGTTCAAGTGTTTCAAGTACACTAGCGACTTAGATTGGAAAAAAAAATAAGAAAATTAGCTCTTACATGCCTTACTCACTAACCATAACACTAAAAAGTGCCGTATATTTCACCGTGGTCTTAAGTAAATGGGTAGTTAATGCCGCCAGACGAACTCACTAATTTGCGACTAAATAAAACTTCACTAGACTACAATTTAATGAACACTATTTTATTTCACTACCAGATAACGAGTAATGTTATTAACAATAATAATAAATAATTGGCGAATATTATTTTACAATTTGTCTAATAAATATTCACAGCCAACATTACGGCAGCGACATCGTTAATTTTTTATAGCAAATCAAAATAGTTATTAAACGTCGGGGCGAAAGGTGAAACGATCCTATACGGACATTATAAAAGAAATTGTTTTCGCTGTCATAGATGGGCTAATTTATGTTACTACCAGACAACTTTCAAGGCTTTTAACGTATAATAAGCTGGGAGTTTGTAATGGTGTTAAAACCGAATACTGGAACAAATCACATAATTAAATAATTTTTTAAACAAATATCTTTTTCTCGTGATTTCGTCCGCATTTAGTCATAAATAATAAAATGTTTATTGGTTTGGAACCATAGAATTAGCGAAGCCCTAATTCGCTAATTCTATGTTTGGAACCAACCAATACACATTCACAGGTTGAGTGGTTTTGGACATCCCGAGACTTACTTAAAATTGTTCAATATTTATTGATAAAATTATCTGAATGTTGCATAATTATATTAAAAAATAAAAATAAATTATCATATCGAATATAATAATCTTTTTCCAACGTAGAGCGACGCGGTCGTCACGTGACGACGTCGCGTGAATCACGTTACGACGCGTACGGGACCAACATTGCCGTTTCCCGTTGCGTTCTTGATTGCTGTGTCAATTTTTAAGCTAATTTCATCCAATGCCTAGCATTTTTCCCGCCAATTAATTTCCGTTACATGTCTCTGTAAACGTGATAAGTATACTGATTTTTTTTTTACTTAGTTTTTAAGTTAAATTATATTTATTAAGGTATTGTGTCCGAAAATATAGAATTGTGTTAAATATAAGATACTTATACAATGATTTTAAGTCTGTAGGTATTTATGCTGCAAAAATAATGAGTGTTACTAAAACAACCTTTTAATTATATTTTGAATCCTAAAAACTATCATAAAAATATTGATTAATTGCTTTCATTTTTACGATGTTTTGTTTCAAGTAGATATATGTATTTATTATTGATTATTATCATTGTTATTATTTTTTCTAAATTTTCATGACAACATGTAACATGTAGCTAGCTGTAAATACCTGTAATTGGTACACAAATGTAAACGTGTTTTTATATCTTTATAAGTGTATGTGACAGCTAATTTTGATGTACTGTTGGTGTTTCTATTAAATAAAATAAAATAAAATAAAATAAAATAAAATAAAATAAAATAACGCTTAGATCTTTCAAAATACGCAACGAATTTTGTTTTCACTAATGGAAATAGCGTTAAACAAGAAAGTATCCAATTATCTCTGATGGAATATGATCTTCAAATATTCGTTAGAAAAAAATTAGTAACCTATATGAAGGGACGCCAAGTTATAAAAAATGTATTTTTTTTATGTATTTTATTTAAAAAGCAAATACAAAAACCAAAATAAATTTAATGACTACAGCGATTCGTTATTATGTAAGAAAACGCAATGCCTAAGGCACGTAACGACAAAAACAATTATTTTCGCTATAAAAGCTCATCTGTACGCACATATACATAATATATCCTTAATCTATGAAACTATATCTGTTTGCAACATAACAGTAAAAGAGTTACAAGCAACTCGTAGATGACGTGGATTAAAAATTACTAGAAGGGTCATTGTATCTGTCATTTAATATACATTTGGAAAAAGTTTCAATAAACTGTACCTTGGCTTTAGTTGGTGTCTAAATCTAAGTCTTAATTAAGGTCTAAGTCTAAATCTAAGTATTTAATTGCATTCACCTATAACTTTCTTGTCTTACCTTTTATTGTATCAAGTTCAGCAGCGCGCTTGCAATTATCTATCTATAGCATTGGAGGCGACAGTAGCCTACTTTGTACTATGTACTTGACAAAAAAATATTTTCATAAAAATACTGTTAAAGTTGATAACAAGCTTATTATTTTTAATTTGCAAGATCTAATTTTTGAAATGATGATAATTCGGATCATAAATATAGTTTTGTACGCCATCCTCAGGTATGTATACATATACACGGAGCCAATCAAATTAAAATTTCATCGAATGCAGTTATCTGTGGTAACAAAATACGTTATTAATATTATTAATTAATTTAAATAATTAATCATTTATTTCGATATTAATTATTAATTTCTAATGTTTAGGTTTGTAATGTCAGTCTATACAAAACTTAGTTTAGGCATGTTTTGTAAGGCGTTATATTTATCTTTTATTTTTCAACGCGGATGAAATCGCGGACACCAGCCAGTGCTAATAACGCTCTTTCGAAGTACGCTCATAATAGTAGGGAAGCCCAAGAGGGGATTTTGGGATTTACTCGAGCGCGTCAGATATTGCCAATGTATATTCCCAACGTGTCTCCGATTACGGATATGTGTTAATCTGCCGGTTTGGATGGTGGGGTTGGTGGGGGTTGGGGTAAAAATTAAAATACTACTCGAGGAGATTTTTATAGGGGACGTTAAGTAGACCAAAACTAAGCTTCCATTTAAAAAACAGACGGTTCGGATGTAACGAAAGCTCGTGGCAGCTTTTTTAAAATGCAAAAAAGATCTTATGCGATTGCCATTTTAAAATACTTGAGGGCGTCAGATTTTCATATAGATGGTTCATCCTGAATTCCTGCTCGTGCTGATTCTTAATCTGCCGATTATTTGGAGGATTTTTCTTAATACAGCGTCTACAAACTTGAACGCCTCACCCCACCGTTGAAAAGGGAAACATCATATAAACTTTTTTTCTTCCTACCATCTAATCTTCAAAATCCAATAGGTCCCCACGACGCTCAAGTGACTCCACATTTAGCATCGTGGACTCCCCTACCATAAAATAGATTGTCGTTTCCGTTATCTTTATATCGTTGCGGCGCACACTCTCACACTATAAAGTCACCTAATCAACGGCTCGCAGCTGGTCATGTGTGCACGTTGTCATACTACTTTCTACATATTTTTTACACGGCCCTATCTATAGAGCAGGCTTTAGTAATGATGCTATTACGGTAAGATAAGTAATTGGTTGCTTCGTTTTGATTGAAGCAAACCCGAGAGGAAAACTCGCTTTTGTTAAAAGACGTTTTAATTATTTTGTTTACTTCAACTTTTATTACACCTACGTGGTTATAAACGTTTTTACTGTGACATGACATGCTCACGAGTTAACTCTTTATTCCGCGTGCATCATCCAGTAACAATAGTAAAAGAAATAATGAATATAATGAATAAAATATCTACTGCGTGTGTGAAATGTCTACATTTTCAAATCATACTTGTCACTTTTGATGTTTATAATTTTTTTAAATATTTATAATGTATTTTGTATATATTACAAAAGTATGTTTTTATGTGTGATCAAAACAGCAAATCTCGGAAGTATTACTTTATCGATCACTATGAAATTTTACACACACATAGTCAGGGGTACCTTTGATCATTCATCAAAGTCAGGAGCAATAAATGTTGAAGAAAAAAATTTTTGCGGACGAAGTTGTAAGCAAAAATTTGTATTTTTATATAAACAAAATATAAATTTCTGACTATATTTTTAAAATTTATAACAAACGAAATGCCTTCGTACCTAACTTGTTAAAAAATATACCTATAATTAATTATGTTAAATCTGTAAATGATTCAACTATTATATTTTATTTTACTAACAACATATTAGGTCTGAATTTATCAATAAAATTGTATTGTTAAGCTGCCGGAAATAAAATTCATTATTAATTTTTTTTTGTATAATTTTCTTATTAAGAAACCTATTATCGAAAAGTAAACTGAAAACCTATGGCCATAAATTGTCACTACATTTTAAATAAAATTTTCTAAAACATAAAGTGTGTACTATGAATTTGTTACAGTCTCACATGGACTGGTCATCTGCTGTATTTGCTTTGTTCGTAACCAACGCCACACATGCATGATATCTAGAGATTGATCTAATGATATAAGCTATTTGAAAACTATACTTGGATTACGTATATCGTTCATCTAAGTGGGTTACCGATAAAATTTGGTGACATGTTAATTAAAATATAAGTTAATAGGGGGAAAATATTAGGTAAAATTAACTATTTTTAGTTATTATTATAATCACAGATTGATTACATTTAAAATAAACATTTTTTTAATATATTTTAGATATATTAAAATAACAAACATTAATTAAATCAAACATTTAACGAGGTTGTCGCCCCCTAACGAGGAAGGTTTATAACGATAACCTTCCCCGTTTATCCCGAACAAAATCGGTTGAGTCGTTTAGAAGAAGTTAGCGGAGAAACAGACACATACGGATAGAAACTGGATTTTGTAATATGTATATATGTACAGGGACTGATAATTTGAGTTGATAACTTACAAAACACTATAATGATATAATACTCTTAAGATAAAATTAACAGGAAAAGAACGTCCCGACTAATTTCGAAGATGTTTTATAAGAGAGTTGAACGATACGTTATTTAGATGGTCAATAACTCATTATAATTGAAACATTCGGGCTAATAGTGCTTTCTAGACGTTTGACAGCTCAGTCATTAGTGATGCGACGGTGATACACGATTGAAACTGTCGATTATATTAATCGATACTCTTAAACGTTTTCTTGTCACAAAGTAAAATGTATAGTTAATATTTTGGCACTTTATTTATATGCCAATATCCATTGTGCTTTATCGAAGGCTTTATTTAAGTTTTTTATAAAAACTCAAATGACAATTTAAAATTACGAAATTAATTACAAGACAACATTATTTAAAACGAAATTCAGAAAATTATATTAATATTTCAGGAAGTCGCGTTACTCTTTTATTGTCAAGATTGTCAGTCAAAAATTACGAACAACATAGAGGCTACAACTCTTTCGCTGGCACACAAATGAGTTACTTTGTTTTACAATAGACTTTTAGGTATTTTTCTCGACGAGCGCTTATCGCGACGAACATTACGATGATGAAGACCTAGTAAAAGAGGAAATCTTCTAAGATTCTCTATCAAGCAACAAGGTGTAAAAACTTAGGAAACGGTGGTCTGACCAATCGTGACTAGAGAAAGATGCTTGGGCTAATTAGTAGATACCTAAGTTTGTAAGATTTCTTTTTGTTTGTAAGGGCTGAGCGCTTGCCCCACTATACAGTGTCAGTTTTGAGGTTCTCGGATCATATTCTAGAAATATTGAAATCAAAGGGACTGATAAAACCGTTCGTTTTAGGTTTAGTATGAAAAAAAATGTTGATCGTTCTATACTATGCAAATTGAAAAAACTAAAATTTGTTCGAGGTTATTCATTTAATGTTTTAGTTTCTTAATGTCCTAAATAGATAACATCTTTCATCTATTTACATCTAAGATAAACATTTTTTTTTTTCAGTGAATTTATCTTATCACACACATTTAATCTGGAAATAATTTATACTTCCAAGCTAAAAAAGATTTAAAAGCAAATCGATAAAGCTTTACTTGAAAATTATTAAGGATATAACTATTCAATATTTCGTAATAAACGAACATAATATAATCAAAGCACGTTGAAATATCGCTTTATTATAATATTCCCAGGTCTAATGTTGGTAAGCGACAAATAAAGTGGCGATCTCCAGATGTTTATCTATGGACAAATCATCTTGTGTAGTGCCCTCACGCACACATATAAGCCTTCGCGGTGAGAACCTAACGCACCTGTACCGGTCGATCTGCTGACTGTAGGGATGTGAACCACTTATTTGTCGATAAATACCTAAAAACTTAAAACTAGAACTAATTTAAGGTGTAACATTAGTACTGTTCTCACACAAACTGGACTGTCTGGATGTAATGCAATGTTACTATTATTTGATATGTTTTTTTAGACCAAACAAAATATTTTTAATGTTATTCCAGTGTACTGACTATACTTCTTAGTACTATACTTTAGGATAGAAATTATGTAAACTGGTATATATTTACCATTTTACAAATTTTCATAACATAATGATGCTTTTCTATCGTATACAATTTATAGAGTTAATATTGCACTACGTAAGTATGGTCGTTGACCACACTTCACCAGTCAACAAGTGTCCATTCGACATTAGTTACATATCGGCAAAAAATTACCGTATGAATATCCCTTAACAACATTTGTAGAAGTGTATTAATTAAAGGCGTTTACTGAATTTAGCTATCATTATTAACTGTATAGCTGCAAAGACCTACAAAACTAAAAAAAATACATAAAATAACTTAAAAAGTTAGAAATCGCCATAAACGGATTATTTATTGATGTTTGTGTATTATAACATTTTCACTTTATTAATTGTATTTTCTTTTTATTGACAGATAATAAAACTGACAATAGTTACTCACTTCTCAACTGATTTATAAATTGCTAATTCACTTGTGGTGAATTGAATAATTAATTTTCTAAGTAGTTGTCCATTTCTAAACCATGAATTAGTGGCGAGATAAGCAAAGATCATTATGCATAATTTTAACATGCATACAGTAATCACATTAAGTCATTGACATTTGTTAATTATATTCAAATGGAGTGTTATAAATTTATCCCGTTGTTGTATCGATATCGACAGTCGATAATCTGGACATGGCGCGCGCCTAGGTCTCACGCAGCGCCCGTCCCGGTCCATCGGAGCCCGTTCGCTTCACGACTCGCATCATAAATCACGTACTAATAGCCGGCAAACTCATTCGCTAATCCGAATCGAACAACCGCGTGTGACGTGCGTAAACGCCGCGTAAACGACTATGTACCTTTACGCTGTTATTTGTTCGGAAACAATCTAAGATATCTATACAAAAATATTCTGTTTTGACCCGTTTATTGTTTAATACGTCATATACATATATACATATTTTATTTCAATTTAATATAGATAAAGAAAATTATCTTGGTATTTTGGATACTTTTTATGACAGAAAAATTGTGACGGCGGCGCCACTGTCGTCACAGCGATAAAGATGTCAGGCGTTTCTTAGGTGTTATATTTTTCATTTTTCAACGCGATCTAGTACAATATATAAATTCAGAGGGTATATAATTTTACTTGTACTTTAATGTTTTCTGTAATATTGATAGGCAAGAGATCGTGAGGGCCATAATAACTTATACCATAGTTTAAGGAATTAGCCTGCTAACTCAGCCGTGGGTTCTATTTTCCAAATAATGTAACGTTTTATGTATATATAATATTATTTCAATCCACGCGCGACAATTCCAAATAATATTTCTAAAGTGGTAACATGTAAGTGCGAAATGTGGTCATGATTGCTCACTTGGGCGTATATATAAGTACAATCGAAAACAAAAGTTAACGAAATTATATAATGCCACATTTATAGAAATACAAAAACATAGCGAATAATATTGAGTAATAAAAAAAAAGTATAAGAATAAATTTTATTTGAGACAAATTAATGATAATTTTAGTATAGTTACTATAAATTTGACAGAAAAAACACAGACAAGACAGAAAAACAAACAAAAACGGCCACAAATCGGCCCCAACCTTAGATTGGCTAATATTGGCTAATATTGAATATTAGCACTTGAAAATATTGAATATTTCATTTAAATAATAGTAGGTACCTATAAAAGTGATGGAGACTGTTTTTTTTTCTGTGACTGTACCTTATCATTAAGTTTAATTCAAAATTGACCTACATATTCGCGGACATGCATATTGTTGCTAAATGTTTTATAAGCAGTGGCATGTATAGCAGCTTGGTGTGGTCAATGCAACGTGTACTGGACAATTCGACCCGCTCTCTAAATACTGATTTTACGACACCAATACTTACCTCTGTACAGACAGCAACATGGAAAGGAACCTTATAGTCAACGAGCTAAGAATGTTTTGTCTTTTCATCCTAGTGTTGCCGACTGTACGCCAACTAAGGACATAATATCACTAGATATGACATTGCGTTTAATAAAGTTATCTAGCAATATGTTGTTATATTAAATGCGGTATTTCTAAGAATAGGCTCTACATTATATCTTACGTGACGTGTCACAAGAAATTGTTATTTTGTGCTAGAATTTTGCATTTCATTTTACACAGTTATTCGAATTTATGCAAATATTTTGTAGGGTCAACGGAATTTAATGTCAATATATTTCGCAGTACTCCCTATGTAATTACGCACACCTAACACAAAATATATTTTCTACACATTTCTTAACTGCATACATTATCAATTATATTTTATTATCATTTCGTTTGAATCATTCAACTTTTAAAATTACTTTTATTTTACATGCAATAAAATAAAATCGCTCTATACCTCTATCTGTTTTTTTCTGTGTGTAGCCAGTGTTGATATAAAATGACCCTGAAACGTGGTCTTTGACTATGAGCTTTGTAAGAAAGCTCGACGTCTCTCAATGAGCTATGGGGAGGACTAAGTTCGGAGTTATCCTTAGACAAACGAAAGTCACCTAGATAACCCGGCGGATTAAAAGTTAGGCGTAATGTGTGACTCCGTAACATAGTACGGAGAGACGACGATTGGGAAATTATGGGTGAGGCTTATGTGGACGTCCTACGGCTGAGATGATAATGATAAGCGATAAATAAATCGCAGCACCCGCCATCGCTTTTATAATCACTAAATGAACATACTTGATAGTGTGTATAGGTACCCGAAACGCTGGTGGCTATAATAGCCTATTATGGGCAAATTGTGAAAAATTCTCATTAAGTTAAATTGACCGCTAAATTAACTCAATAAAATTTCTCGTCATAAATTCCAATTGTCATAAATATAAAATAAGATCTAATAAATATAAGATTTTTCTTATTTTTATAGTTACAATTTATATTAGTCCTCTAGAGTTATAAACTGCGTTGTAGAACCCATAGGTATCGTAATAAAATTTCCGAGATGCTTAAATGTAGTTATATTTGTAGCTGTGGCACATTTAATGATTTTACTTCAAGACAAAGTATAGTACCTATATTATGTACTTATATGTTTACATGATTCTATGACATCAGTGCCTTTGTACGGCAGAAGTGGGCAGACAAAAGCTTGCGAGTGTATGTCAAGAATATATTGACTTTTACAACGATGTAGAGCGGAGCGCGAAACTTGGATGCGGCATTATACAAAATCTAATACATTGACTCTAAATGTGTATTATTAGCATTTAGCAGTTTATAATAATCATTTATAATGTACATTAACTAATTTTATATTTAAATGAAGATGTATGACATTTAATACTGTCTAAAATTTAGCTTTTAAAAAACAGGAGTACAATAATATAAATAATAAAAATAGTCTACTTTATTATGAAAAAAAAAAAACGATTCACGTAGATGGAAGCAAAAACAAAGATTAGTGACCCATTATTCGCGTATAGACCTTATATATATTCATTGTAGTCTGAGGAAGGTTCTCATGAAATGGTAATACCCTGTCCAAATTCTTCATGTTCTCAATTTATTATTGTTTTCTTGATGGTATCTAAAACCATCATGATGTTTTAGTTTTGTGATAGAAAATAAATACCATATCCAAAATTCTTTACTATCTTTGCACGTCCATAAGCGCAAATACAATAGAAGCTGGCAGTTGAGTACTGGAGTGTTTACGGAGTACGAACAGTGTTTGCTCGACTGACAAAACTTTGGGTTGCGTCAATGTACAACCTAGTACTTTAAGTATCGGCTCAATCAACTTTAAGTCCTCTCGCATACGCAATAAGGTTTTGTACTGCGACTTTTGCTCATTACCATTTTATTGTCTGGTTCCGCGTTTAAGAGAACGGTCAGCTAAAACTAGAAGATTGCTTTGTTAAGAGAAATGGTATTTCACATATCTTAAGTTCAAGACCATTAACTGTTGGAAGAAAAAAAAAAGAGGTATAAAAAAAGTCCTGTTTTACATCAATCTTATTTTGAATCCCATAAGCACATTCATTGAAATGGTAACATTTAAAAAAACACTCCACAGACGCTCAAGTGAAAATCTGGTATTTATTCATAGAAAAAGTCATATAAGTTTTATATTAAAATAAAATATCATTTTAAAATTATAAGTATCTAGCTGATGTTCACGACTTCGTCCGTTTTGAAAAATAAAAGCTTTAACGCCTGACATATCGTACCTACATTGACGTTTGACGTTATACTTTTGTTCTTACCTATGTATTTTATATGAATATTTCTAGAGATTTACAAAACGTAGATCCAACCTCTAGTTACCTACCTATATGGAATTTTAAAGGCGAATTATATAGTTCCCACTGAAAATGGAAATGCAACAGTAAATGTCATAAGGTAATGTCTGAAAAATATAGATTCGTCAGTGATCTACTGATAATTTGTGCTATGAATCACAAAAACAATTAAAAATCACCTACCGTTGGCAGATAAGTTAGGTATGCGCACACGCGTCTATTGTAACCGTTAACATTCTCGGCCGCTCACTGAATAAGGCATTAATAAATCTAAAGCTCCATTAAAATCCTAAATATCGTTTATCTTGATTGAGATTTATGATAAGTGGTCCAGCGACAAGATTGAGACACTGTAGTCGCTGCTCGAGAAGACATAGTTCGACTACACTAATTGAAAATTATATCATTGTATTCAGGAAAGCCCCATTGACTGCTTTACCGATAGATTATACTTTCTAATACTGGAAGTATATGGATCGAGTTGTGTTTTTTTGCATTATAATAAGAGCGCATGATTCCCATTGAAATGAACCTTAAAGAGCCCATTTCCTTACCCCTTTCTAATCCCTATCATTAATCCTAGTGGCGTTGCTTATGTTAAAGGCGACGGTAGCCACCTACCAGGTCTGTCTGTCGACCTTAACATTAAGAAATATAAAGGCTGTGTAGTTTACTGCGACATTATCCAGCTTAATCGGATTCGTAGCCGAGTTTACCTTATGTGATTCTCGCTAGACTAAGTGTTATTTTGAATAATTTACCTCAATTTATGATTAACACAGTTTAAATCACGTGTATATAAATAGTAGACGAAATAGTAGTACGAAAATTCATCTTCATAAAAAAAATCGCTACGTGTAACAGCGCTTTGAGTTCCTAAACAAATCACAGGTGCTCCTATTGTTAGAGATGAGATGTGACGATGAGATCTCACCGCGACATTTGTTCCTCTGTCTGCCTTCTTCAACGATAAAAGTATCTTTATTACATCACTGAACTTCAATTGTATTGGAACAGCTACTTCTCATCCTGATAATTTGGAAGGTTTACTGTAATCAGATATTTGTTTAAAATTATTGCCTGATGGACTGGCAAATCGTCCGTAGATTATGTGTTGTCCCCCGAGATGGCTAGCGTATTTCCACTTTCCGGTACGCTGAGGTTTAGACAGAGTAACGTCCCCCCCGACCTTGCCCATCTACGGCCGCGCTAGAAAGTCGTTGGGTTATAGCTGGTACGAGTCCGGCATAACCCCGCAGCTCATCTACTACACTGCCGGGTACCCATGAAGACTTCCCAACTTTAAAAAAATGGTAAGTAATAGAGCAACTGTATTATAGGGGAATGTGCTCTAGCATTCCTAACTTACTCACCGAAACAATGGTATATTTGCTGTTTTACTGTGGCCTTATGGAAGGATGCTCTCATCTACTAGACGAGCTGTGTATGTGTGTGTGAACTCACAAATACAGAGATGTTGATATGTTATGAGCATTTATAATGTTATAACTGTCGATGTAACTTATGTCAGCTTTCTTTAAAATTGTTAATTTGTCTTAAAACAATGACAAATAAAAATTAAAAAAAATATCAAATTAAAAAAACAATCAATAAAAATATTATAAGCATTTAATCTAGATTTAATTAATATTTATAGGTACCTAAGATCAAGACTAAGCGTTGTGAGAATACCGTTGAAAATTAACTAGCGGGCATATAGTAGTCATCGATATTATTGCCGGTGTCCGATAAAAAAACTCTCTATAAAAACTATAAAAATTCACAATAAGCAACATTTTTCCTTAATTAACAACTCGTACGGAGCATTAAAAACACAATTAACGGTAATCGAAAGTCGTTTCGGACAATTTGTGAAGAAAAACTCGCGTTCTAAAAATTAATTCAACACACGTCCAATTACAATCGAATCACAATATCGAGTTTGGGAATCGATTCTGTATCGAATCGGTATCGTAAATCGAATGAGTTTGGCTACCAAAGTGTGTCCATTAATCACGCGTATCTACAATGGTGGGTGCTTTCTAGTGCTAGTGGACAAAACGGATTTCACCTCGATTAGGTTATTTATATCGGCCGGTCAGACAGGTGTGTGAGGTTGAGGATGGACAACGTCGTTATACAGCATGTTCACATTTTTTATATGTAGTAATTTAAAAAAAAAATAACGAAGAATATTCATTCGAATTGGAATTTAGAATTTTAGACAAAAAGTATTTATTTTTATAAGTTTAACACATAAACTTTTTTTTAATAATCTTATAACTACGAATATAATTGCTAAGTTTTATATAAAAACTTAAAAAGTTGTAACTTTTGTATTGGTTCAATTAAATAAGAATATTAGCAAAATTTATTTAAAACTGAACCAATGGATTAATATGGTCAAAATATTAGTCCATCAGTTCAGATATTATTAGCTTTATTACAATATTAATTTAAATAAGTTAAGAAACCTTAAAATCCTAAAATTGAACATATAGTTGTCATACATATTTTGAAAACAAGAAAAATGATAAGTAAATAAAATATTACATTAAATAAAAAAGTAAAGTAAAAAAATTGTCTTTACTCATAATATTTATCCTATAGTATTCAGTTAAGGGACACTGAATAATAAAATTGAATTGTATACTTTTTCAAAACAGCCTGTATATGGATGTTCCGAAGAAGCGGCGGCGGTGCCTAGAGGAATGTTATTAATTTGGAATTTGTTACAGCCCATACTTAAGCCTCTCGATATCGCCGTTAAAGTCTTCCCGCATAAATATGAATACGTCTTCCGTATTGTTAGGTATCGTACACATCACTTTATCAACTATCATAAGTAACGATTTTAAAAATTAATTTTGGAGAGTGTCTTTTTATGTGTAGGTATCTATTTTATAAGGCATCACAAATACTTGTTTGTGTCTAGTTGTTTTTATACAATTGTATTTTTACCAATTATTATTTCACTACATCTCAAGAAATATCTACTTGGCTTGGTGGTTTAATGTTTTGAACTGGGCAGCTCGTCTGGCGGCAGTGACGTTTAATAAGTATCGTTAACTTCGTTAAATAACAGAGTTATTTATAAGGGACAAGCGACAAGTGACACGTGAGCAATTTTTCTTGTGGACAGCTGACCTGATAAGGACCGCGAGTTGACGGTGAAATCAGACTGCTTCTGAACGGTCATATTCGAAAATTATGGGAAGGCCTATGTCCAGCAATTCGAGGATAAGGCCTCGCTGTGATCTCGGACCCACAGATCACCGCTGATGGTGGAATGCGATGGGAGGTTTTAGTGGGTATTCCCGATGGATAGTGCGTAAACGACATTACCCCTCTTAAAAAAAGGCCTGTGTCCAGCAGTGGACGTCCTGCGACTGATGGAAAGTAAAATTCACAAACAAATACCTACTCAGCCAAAACTTTTGGCCATTTTAGCCTCAGCCATTATATTTTATCGTTTTGATGTTTTCAATTAACATATTAATATACGTATCAATAAAAAGATATTTATACCGCTAAGTACCTATTTCAATCCTAAGTGATTTTTAAACACCTATTCATAAATTAACAACTTTGTATAAAAAAATTGGTTTTGATGTGAAATCGTGTAAAACAAAATCGTAATGCACATTCACTTTTATTGCTAAAATAAACAGTCAGAATATCTCTAACTCCGGTTATTACATCGGGCAACAATGTAACTCACGGGACTTGTATTGCTTGACGCGGTTCCAAAGTGGTTTCAAATTGATTTGAATACTCGACGTGTTTAGATACAATCTGCTTTTAACCCTTTCTAGTATCTTGTTAGCAGTATATCTTTATTTTCTTTGCTATTACAGTTCATAGAAAAGTCAGTGAGCCTGAAACGGTAAGCTAACTGTGGGTCTACTTACTTGATTAGACTATAAATACAATATGCAATATGACCAGCCGTAATCAAATTCAAGCTGGTTACCCTTTTGGTGTTGATTGTGTAGGTGACGGTAACCATCAAGTTGACAGTCTGCCAACCTTTAGGTACCTATAATATAAAAAAAGAAAACAAGAATAAAAAACCAACAAGTGCTCTTCCGACCCTGATTGGTAAAAACCACCGATTGGGGAATAGACGTTTTGGGACCTGAAACTCACTAGATCTAGTGCTAATATATCACGACATTCTTCTGGTAACTGCTGTTAGATATATATGTTTCACAGTTTTTGACTGTGGAATGCAGAGTGAGACTTAGGTCAGCAAGGGTTTGTACAAAAGTTTATAAACCCGGCGCTATAATATTTTTACAAGCTCCGATCGTCTATAGTTGAAACATATCCATTAAAGTACACTAAAGGGGGTAAAGGGGGTAGCGCTATAATGAAGCATGAGTAAGTATATGCAATTAACATTTAGTTTGTGTGATAGTAAAAGCATTTACTTATTTAGTTTAGAAAGAAATTAACGCAATACGAGATACGATTTTCCTATTTTTTTATTAATGGCAATAATTACAAAACAATTCATGTAAATCACTGACAAGGTCAAATTATTGAAAATTAAAAATGTTCTTTCTTCTTGCTTCTTGAATTGTGTAGGAATTTAGTGAAACAGGAGAGTGTAGGAAATGAACTGACACCATATTAAACTAAGTTATACTTCTTTAAAAAACCATTAGAAAAAAATTACGCCTTCAAAATAGCTGTTGATAAACTGACTCAAAATTTAACTCCGTAAATTATTAGTGTAGGTATCGACTTAACTACTATTTGTGAATCTGGTGACTTTTTAATGTTAAAATTTCTCAGAAGACATAATCAATTAAGTGTTCCCCATAAGTTTTAGTCATATGGACGATTCAAATGTGGGAAAATGTTCTTTGTGATTTTAAGGCATTGTTCCATAATGGATTTTACCAAGAAATCAATGACTCAGATACGATAGGATTGCGTGTTGTTTCTGTTATTTTAAGGAAAGGTTGGCTATTGTGTGAGATTTTATAGTTTCTTCTGACAATATCAATTTTATAACAATGTAAAAACATGTGGTGATTCAATTATTCAAATGCATGTTGAATACTCACATTCTTCATACATTTGCGTAATGCACAGATAGATTGATGAAGGATTTATTACTTCTATTATTTGTATAAAATTTTAAAATATACAAATAAAAAATTATTCTGACACCATGAAAAACATAACATGTTAAAATGTAAAACAAGACTTGGCTTGGTAAATCAATGCTTGGCTACTGTAACTGGACACCCTGGTTCGTATCCTGGTGCACTAAAAATAATTAATTTTTAAAATAATGCTTCAGTTAGCACATAGAATTACTTTTAGTATAAGTAAGACTTACAAAAAACTGAAAAGTATATATATTCTATTTTTTTAATTTTATCTGCGCCCCGCATCAATGTCCCTGTGGCAGTATAGTCGACCGTCTTGGTCACCACGGACTGTCGTGTCAAAAAAGTGCTGGCCGCTTTTCGAGGCATGCTGCCTTAAACGACATCCTCCGCCGGTCTCTTGCGTCAGCCAATATACCAGCCATTTTAGAGCCCTCAGGTATATTGAGAAACGATGGTAGGAGACCGGATGGGATGTCTCTGATTCCATGGAGATTGGGTAGAGTGCTGGTGTGGGATGCTACCTGTGTAGACACACTAGCCCCTTCGCATCTCCATGGAACATCTACAAAGGCAGCAACCGCAGCAGAGGCGGCTGAGAAAAATAAAATTCTAAAATATAGTGGCCTCGGCGCTGAATATACTTTTGAACCATTTGGAGTTGAGACACTCGGTCCGTGGGGCCCTGCAGCAATGGGCCTTTTCAAAGATATTTCGAAGAGGCTTATTGATGCGACGGGAGACCGAAGAGCTGGCGCTTTCCTCGGCCAACGTATTAGTTTGGCCATTCAACGAGGAAATGCTGCCAGCGTCCTTGGTACAATGCCGCAGGGTCCATTTTTATATTGAGTTTTAGTTATAGGTTTAGTTTTAGTTATGTATATTTAGATAATATTTAGTTTTAGGTAAATATGTAAATATATTTTATTATAACAATAACATTGTAACCATAATAAATTTTTTTAATCTATTTTGTCTTATTTTATCTAGTAGGATTTTTATTTTATGAAGAAAATTAAATTTTAATGATATATAAGCCATTCTGGATGCCACATATTTGCTCTTTTGATTCTTTGCCCAAAATAAACGACATTTATCCTCAAGCTGCACTTGGAATTACTTTTTGGAATATTTTATTTTTTGCACCATTGAAATTTTTGACAGCAATATTTCTTTATTGTCGAATAATATACATTATTGTAGTAGGATACGAAAACATAGTTATACCGATTAGAAATTATTGTAATTCTGCACTCCCGTTCGATCAGTCGCAAGTAAACTCGATTCAGGCTGTCGCTTTGAAATTACAATTTAAAATACCGGCACGAGTTAAACCGCTATTTTTGCAATTAACTGCTACCAGTTTTTATGAGTCATTCACTCCGACTATAGCCAGTTACGGAAAAACGTAATATCCTTAAAGATTCTAGTGCTGCGGATTAGCAAAAATCTTGTACTGGTTTATGTTGTAATCCTGAGCACTGGCGACTAAGGTGTACAGTATAAAATACGTCTCATTTTTAGATTAAAGAGTGGCAGGCATGCTGACAGTCTACTGAACTCGATGGTAAGGATAGGTGGTCACTTTCGTCTAATAACATAGTTTATATTAGTTGTACTAAATGATGATCATGTTATACCTATTAGTATAGAAATGACATTTTCTTCAGATAACATGACTAGTATTGCCTATCATCAATACAATTGTTAAAAATCGAAATAATTTTCATATTATTTAGATAATATTACAACTTGTAACAATCATTACCTCAATTCACCTATGTTTGTTGGCCCAATTCACCTAAGCAGATGAATTAAATTTATACTATAAGGTACTGAATTAAGAGTTAGCCCGCATCCGCCTAACAAATTATCATTTCTACATATATCTACTAACCAAAAAAATGACCCAAGAAGCACAACAGAAGCGAAGCAGCCCATAAACGTCCCTGAATTAGTAGTTAAGTTCTATGGTAAATTAATTTCTTTTGCTGCTTATAAACATTGAGAAGATCCTAAGGAATTATTATAGTTATAGTATATTATAGCATTATTCCTTATCCTATAATTAGATTATAGGATTAATTTTAATTTTATTTTTAATTTTCAACAACACACATTAGTAATGATTCTATAAAGAGAATAATGAAAAGTTCAATCACGGAAAACTTTTGATACTGTTACACAAAGGAAGTGGCATAAGCGACGGTTTGCGCAAACGCGTAGCTCGGATGTTGTCGATTACGATTGCGCGCGCGCCGCCTCGGGTGATCGAGGGTTAGTTACTGGCGCGAGTTGTAAATTACACTCCACTTGAACAAGGACTTGCTTTTTAGTACCATTATTACTACCATTATCCTTATAAAAGGGTGGTAAAATTCTAATGGTACCCAGAACTGATTTACTGAGCGTACGTAGTTCAAGCCTCGTTTGAAACTGTTCTTACTTTTTTATTCCTTTTTTTAATTATTTGTATTAAAAAGGTGCCTATATTGTAAACAGGAATAGGGATTGTTACTATGCAAAGTTGAATTAGACTAATATTAGACTTAACCACAGCGAAGCCACGCTTAAAGTATACACTCTTTCGTTAAAATGCAATGTTGTGTAAAAATTTTAAGTTAATCCATCGACTTTAATTTCAAGTAAAGTCAAATTTAGAATATACATATTAATTATATATTTACTAGCTTTTGCCTGGGTTAAAATTTTCTTAGGTGTTAAAAAATTTCTTCAATCTTTAATGCTCATATATTTTTGTCAAGTCAAGTCATATGATACAGTATACAGTATACTCATCATACAGTACTTGACTCATGATACAGTATACATTTTCAGGGATACAGTCTGTATCCCTGAAAATGTATATGCAAAATTTCACTAGATGATTCAAACCTATGATAATGTAAAATATGAAGTGATAAGCGATGCAACATTTACTCATTTTAATACATAAAAAACTTTTAATATTTACTGTAACAGAGTATAAGTATAATTACCTCAAAGATAATTTATGTATATTCATAGAAGTCTACTACGCAAACTAGCCAACGGTATGTCCTTCACTAACAACACATCTCTTATTATTATAGACTAGATGATGCCCACGACTTCGTCCGCGTTGAAAAATATTAAGTAGCCTATCCTGTGTCCCGTACGTCCAAATGTTTATCTATCAAGTTTCATGAAAATCAGTTAATTCGTTTCAGAGTTATGGAGGAACATACATACATACATACATATATACATACATACATACATACAGAAAAAAATTCTAAAAATCGACAATTTAGTTTCAGTATCATGTATAGAGCCTATAAACACGATATCTGAAAACAAAGTAACTTACTCCATGACCGACCCTTACAGATTTATTATTAGTATTGATGACACTAGATTATTAAAACATTACTGGAAACACCTGGGCTTCTCTCGGAAACAGTACTTTTTTCTGGAATAAAGGTAGCTTATGTCTTTTTCTGTACCCCTGAAAACCTGTGGTTGAGTATTTAAGGCGCGAAAGTCTAACAAACCAACTCACTTTTGCATTTATAACATGTTTAAATTTTATATATTTTTAACTAATATTATAAATAGGTAAAGATTGTATTTTTGTTTGTTTGTATGTAGGAGGTAAACTTCGAACTCAGAATAGAAATTCAGGATCGTCTTAGGCTGAATATTCCACGAGGCACCAGCTATGTAAAAGTAAAGATCCATCGCTTGGCAAAAGTATTTCAGACGTTATATTGCTTTATATATTTTGTCAGGCTTTTTTTAAATAAATAAATAAATAAAAAATCTTTTATTTTTTCAACAAGGACGAAGTCGCGAGCATCAGCTAGTAGTAGTATATATTCAATCAAGAGAAGTTTGAGCAAACGTTGTAACGTCAGTGGCATTGAATCGACCACATCCAAACGAGGCATCGCGAAAGTGGTTGAGAGCTTACTTGTATAATTTCTATGAAAATGCACTTTTGCTGGCCACACAATTGAGAGAAAATCACTTGCACTGTTGCTGTGAAAGTGTGTTTTATACAATTATCTTTAATTTACTGATATTTTATGAAAACAATAAAGTGTGAGCTCAGAAACGAAATGAATGAAACTAAAATAATTATTGTAATTCTGTGATCAAGATAATGTGTACAATTAGATTTATTATTTGAATGAATTGAACATTGCGAATTATAATGATTTGTGATTTAATATTCTTTTTTATATTATAAGATTGTTTGACAATAATAATGTTTAACTGTAAATTAGTTAATTAATTAGTTTTTTTATTTTTTTATTTTGACGAGATCTTTAGATGAGTGGTTAGTGGCTGCCTTAACGCTCTGTTGCAGGATACCCAGGTTTGATTCCCGGTAGAGTCAACTATAGAAATGAACTTTTTAAAGTTGGCTCTGGTCTGGATCTGAAAAGAAGTGCGCACACTGCGTTTCGCAGTCATTTGGACGCCAGGTCTGGCGACAGTAACCACACCTTTACAGAACACCTGCACGCGTGCTGTTGTGTTTCGGTGAGTGAGTAGGGTTGCCAGAGACCATTTTCCTATCCTATCTTTGATCCTACTGTAGTCGCCAGCACATTTGCAGCAATTGTGGCGTTGTTTGTTTTATAGGCGACGATAGTCACCTATTATCAAGTGCAAGGATCGTCAGTCTGTCTGCCAACATTAAGGTGTATAATGCCGATTTGGCCTTGAATTATTAGGCTAATTTCCCCGCGCCACCCTCTACAAGAGATCGACCGCACAGAGATGGCAAAGAGTAGTATGGAGACTAAACGACAAAGGCACGACATAGTCGACTGAGCCTACTTTACTGCAAATACATACTACAAATTTATAATTATTTACGATGTAAAGGGATGAAGCGTGTTTTGTTATTTAGGTAGTAAATTATGTTACCTAGTAAAAATTTTTACCCGTCTGCGCCACAACGAGGGTTATGTTTTTAGAGTGTATAGCGGCGCGCTCCCGGCTTGGCCCGGGGTGTATTTTTTCTAAAATAAACGTAGCCTAAGTTACTCCTTATTACATCAGCTACCTGCCAATAAAAGTCCCGTCAAAATCGGTCCAGCCATTTCAGAGATTAGCCGGAACAAACAAACAGACAGACACACAAAAATTGTAAAAAATGTTATTTTGGATGTTATTTTGGATTTTTTCTAAAATAAACGTAGCCTAAGTTACTCCTCATTAAATCAGCTACCTGCCAATAAAAGTTCCGTCAAAATCGGTTCAGCCATTTCAGAGATTAGCCGGAACAAACAGACACCCAGACAGACAAAAATTTGATTTGGTTATGTGGTTGGTTTATTTTGGTGTATGTACTCATATATGGTGTATGTACGTATATATATTCATATGCATGTAGTAAAAAACGGTTATTTCAATATTACAAACAGACACTCCAATTTTATTTATATGTATAGATGTATGTATATTTCTTTATACGAATATAAAATATATGGTAAAAGAGCCAAACAACAGTTTTTATCAAAACTAACAATTTTTTTAATTTTCAGTAAAAACAATTGAGTTTTTTCACTAACCGTGCAATTTTCGCGTGGTACGTTTTGTTTGGGTAACGCTAATGCTGGCGGTAATAATTTTTTTTTTTTTTTAATTTTTTTTTAAATTCACCAAGTGAGTGAAGTGACAAGAAATTGATACAAAAAGTGATTTTTTTTTTCATTTTGTAAAGATTACGAACTTTTTAGAGCGAGAATCTTGCTTCTTCAATTTTTTCAAAAATCTATCGAGTGGGACAAAAAAGCGGCTGAGTGGATTAAATGGAAACTCTGTGGAGCTTTTTTGGGTATATTGAACGGTAAAAGGCACACTTAACATTTATTATTTTCTCCATATTTTTGATTCAGCGCTTGATTTTTCTAAAAGCTATCAAAAGCCCTTTTTTATAATTTTTAAAATTCATGTCAATAGAATTAAAAAAAAAAATGTAGAAAATTTATTCACGTTTTCGTTTTGTTTTCGTTTTGTCTTGTCTTTTGCCATGTCTAATTGTTTTGGTTTGGTTTTGGGTCTTATTATTATTAATTGTGTAATTTTAAAGGAGGGGGGGAGTAAGAGGGGGGCGTCAATTTTTTTATCTCGTCCAGACGTCCCCGATGAGCCCAAACACGACACGGCTGTGACGCGCCGTTTCCGAGTTATGGTCGGGGGGGGTCCAAGGAGGGGGCTTTTTTTTTATGCCCCGGTAGACCGGATGACACTTTCCTTGGTGACTACCGATCACCCTCTATGACCTTCTGCAAACGCCACCCTTCTATCCCTCATAGTTTCCGAGAACCGCTCACCAACTTTTTACCAGAACGGTGTACCGAGGATATCGGATTTTTCTGGAGGTCACGGGGGCGTCCCCTACGCGACCACCTACAATAGGGAAACCCCCCACCGCTCCTTCTAGGAGAACAATTCGATGAGTCACTAGATACGTGAGTGGGAATCCGGCTTTATAGTGGCTTTATTATTTACTAGCGGTCCGCTCCCGGCTTCGCCCGAGGTGCATTTTTTTTAACGTAAAAACTTTCCCTGATTATCCCTCTGTCCATGAGTGAAGACAGAATTAAAATCGGTCCACCCGTTCTCGAGTTTTGCGCTTAGCAATACATTTAGCGGCCCGCTCCCGGCTTCGTCCGGGCTGTATTTTTTCTAAAATAAACGTAGCCTAAGTTACTCCTTATTACATCAGCTACCTGCCAATAAAAGTCCCGTCAAAATCGGTCTAGCTATTTCAGAGATTAGCCGGAACAAACAGACAGACAGACAAAAATTTAAAAAAATGTTATTTTGGTGTATGTACCGCAATTTACATAAACAAAAAGTAGCCTATGTTACTCCTGACGACCCCCTCTTCATGTCTGCAAAGTTTCATCGAAATCGCTTCAGCCGTTTCTGAGATTACCCCGGACAGACAGACAGACAGACAGACAGACAGACAGACAGACAGACAGACAGACAAAAATTCTAAAAAAAGTTATTTACGTTTTAACAGCATGCGAATGACTCTCTAAGCTTAGTTTGAGGCAGTTTTTCGCAAATCACAGACAGACACTCTGATTTTATTTATATAGATTTATATTAGGCTTATTAATTTATATGTATTAATTAATAATTATTAATATTAATTAATTAAAATTCATGAAACTTTCCTTTCTCGTTTGGTTTATTTTTGATATATTACGCTTTTGCCTCCTTTGCTTACTTCCTATCTTTATTAAATTTAGATAACAAGTATATATACAGATGAATTATTAATTGAATATTCAAATTGAATATTTCAGATTATTAATAAATTGAATATTATATTACAACATAATTTGTATTTAGTTTTTTAAAGATTTAATTAAAAAGACAAAAAAGAAAACCTATTAAAGTATTATATACACTATCATGCACTGTCTGTTCTGCCACTAAAATGTTTATTCTTTGTTTATTACGTAAAAATTAATAATTTGATGAGGCGCAACGCGACACAGGTCCGTCTAGCATCACGTCACGACTCGCCCCGCACTGATTTTATGGACGAGAACGGGTTAGCGCTGAGTAAGTGGGGAAATATTTTTGATAAAAACATTATATAAAATTCAATTTTACGAATTTTCAAAAAGCGCTTTCAACAAATCATGCTACATTGTTATCTTCATAAGTGTACAAAATTTCATAATCTTTTGATAAATATTGTAGAAGTGAGATGGTTATAACTGAAAATAAAAGGGGTGAGTTTAGAATTTTTTTCCTGAATCAATTTCAATAAAATAAAATTTTTAATCCCAACAAATCATTCCTCATATCTTGTAGATAAACATATATTTTTTTCGCTGAAGAAAAGGCGTATATATAATGAATAATACTGTTACAAAATGTTGCAAAAATTTAATTTTTTGGAAGGATAAGCCTTAATATATAAAAAGTAATAATGTTAAATTTGCATAAATTGCATTGATGCATTAATTTTAAACAAAATGCAAGCAAATATAATCCAGTCATTGAAATATTTGTGAAATAACAGCGCTCACCTATTAAGTATGGGCATTTAATTGTAATAACCTTTATTGATGACCTGGCCGTGATGTTTTGACATATGGCAATTATAGTTCCAGTTCGAAGCCGACTTTATAATAGCCGTAAAGAAAATTGATTTGCTTACATGCGAAACACACCCCGTTCTGCACCTGCAAATGTAAAGAACGATTTCTTTAATTGTTTAACTTTAGTTGCCCTGCGGTTTCACTTGAAATAAATAAAGAGAAAAAGTTTTGATGTGAAAACTTCTTTAGGCGCGTTGGGCATTTTTGAGATGGGAAAAAACCATTGAACTCGCGACCTGTTACCGTAACCGTGTAACCGCCACCTCTGTATATGTACTTTCCTGACAATAAAAAAAATACACACGTAATTGTTCAAGTTTTCACTTCTGTCGGCACTCTCGGAGTGCCACTGTTTTTTTTTTGGCAGTAAACTAGATTACCTACTCTCGAATGAAAACACCCTTACCGCAAGAGAAAATTTTCATCAAAAACACTAGTTTGGGAATTAAGCTCGACAAATTTCAAATTCAAATTCAAAATAATTTATTTGCTGAATACATAAGTTGTTGTAAATTTAAATAGATAATGTCCACATATTCAATCTACAAGCGGTGTGCAAATTTAAAAAGCATCTAAAATTATTTAATTAATTTTGTTTAAGTAAGTCCCACCGGTGAACAGAGGCCAATAGAGTCAATACTCAATACTCATTGCGGATTTACAGACCTAAATGCTACGCAAGTTTAATGTTTCTCTTTGTTAAGAGGAAATAGTAAGTGATTGAAAAAGTTCTTGTTAAAGCAAAAAAAAACATTAAAAATAACAACATAAAAATCATGCCGAACTTAACATAAACAAAGCAAGTGATCTCTAATTCACTTACGAAACTTGACTCTCAAAGGTGTATGGTGTAAACGGAAGTCGAACCTGCGCTAACCGTGTCGACTGACGATTTATTGAACTCACTCGGTTATCACTGATTTATCAAAAACATAATCTTATTATAACTAAATGCTACTAATTTAAGGTACTAAACGGATTCCTAAAAGAGGAAAACGTTGAACTAGACGCGTGATTCGCAGCATACTGTATGGATCATCTATATCTATTAATATCTAGACTATATTAATATTATAAAAGGAGAAGATTTGTGTTTTTGTATGTTTGTAAAGAATAAACTCAAAAACTACTGGAACGATTTTAAAAATTCTTTCACCCATAGAAAGCTATAGTAATAAATAAAAACAGATTCAATTTATACATATTGTAAAAGATTACAATAGATAATCACAAAAACTATCGAAGATATGTCCCTACTGTCTTTTTTGATTTATCAATTAGTATGATGACGACAGTATTTATGGTAGGCTTATGTTTTGATGTTTTTTAGATAACATGGGCAAGCCTTAATCAATGCCGCTTAAGATAAAGTATATTTCTTACAATATCCAACACAGACACTCCAAATTTATTAATTTCAATAGTTGCATTTACCGAGTTGGTAAAAAATTGGTTACCGTTATTTCTTCACGGTTATTAAAACAAAGTATTTTAACACGGACTAAAGAACAACTAATCAGAGATTTCACATGCCGATATTCTTGCCTATCGTTAATTCATTATACACTTGATAATAAAAAGACAAAAACCGAACCGAAGTATCAGACGACCATTCATATTAGAACTAAAAAGTCGATCGGGCCAGAACCTATACATTAACAAATTGGTTCCGTATATCGAAATATAATGACTGTTTTATTTATAAAGTTAAATAGTGTAGTTTTGTAAATCAATTAATGTACGGGGTTATTTCTGTTTTCTACACTATTTTTAAATATTTAAATAGGTAGGTATATTACTTGTATCATAACAGATACTTTTTGTGTCATTTAATTACCATTAACAAACTAAATAAATTTATTTAAATATATTTTTCAATGATTTTCAAAGAATCTGTAAAAATTATTTGTATTATTTGGACAAACTATATTACTTAATCTCAATGTGCTTTTATTTTAATTTAATGTCTTCAATTTTATATTTGTTTTTAATATGTTTGTTTTTGAGTGTGAGTTAGTGAATAAAGTTTGTTTTATTGTAGAAGTTAAAGTTTATAAAGATGTTCGATCACGTTTCACTTATACTTCGTGTGAATGGTTCGTGTTACGCTCACAGCATCAATACAACACCAACAGATTGTCGGTCTTGGTGTATATGTTAGCAATGACGTCATCGCGCTTGATCTATAGGTTCTCACTATCCATGTGACGTCCACTGCCATTTTCAATCACAAATAGTAATAAAATAATATTGTGAAATAATAATTACAATACTGATAAAGGACCGACAGGTAGAAAAGCCTTAAGTCCCAACATTTTTCGCATGCCTGTATTTTTTTTAGTTAACACCATAAAACAAAAAAATGTTTATAACACATTTTATCTACAACAAATTCTCTTTTAATATTTTTCTTTAAATTTATTTTTTAAATAAGTATGTCTTTTCAATAAAATTTACATATATAAAATAAATATTTTAATGCAATAATTTTAAAACACAAGTTTAATTATATTTTTTATTGAAGCGGAACCCTAAAAAGACAAAACACACACGTATAATAAAAACCAAACGGGTCAGATTGACATCTGTCCAGCGGAGCGACTTCTTACGCTCGGTTGAGCAAAATCAGGTATTACAATTAAATTAAAAATCACTCAAATTGCGCTACAATCAATAGCGGCACTGTACAGTCAGCAGAATTGATTATGATGTTGTGGTTACAAGTACATTTTTAATCTATATTATGTTAGCACCCTCTACTTGGGGTACATTAATTAAAACCACTTTATGTTTAGTCCTAATACTTTTAAAGTCTGACCGATACCTATATCAGAAATACGATTCCAACTATAAGATGCCCGGACATACGACAACGACCTCTCTTCGCAGACGCGTTCGTTAAACTGTCAGATTACCTTTTTAATTTCATACCACAAAGTACTATGAAATATAATAACAAGAACTCGGTGAGTGAGTAAGAGATGCCACGGCCTTTTCCCCAATGAGGAACAATCGTTGTTGATCGTTGATTCTCTTATTCGTTGATCAACGAAAATCGTTGATTTTCTTTTCAACTAAAATAACATTGCTTGTATTAGAGAAAATTACAAAATTTTAACAATACTTTTTCTTTTTATGAACGACCCATTTATGAAACTAAATTTTATAAAAAAGTTAAAAATTAAAAAAATGTTTATTGAGAAAAATTTTGTACTTTTTTTGCTGACCGTATTGGAAATTCAATATAATTAATGGTAGAATGATTCAATTGAATCCACGGCATGCGTAAGTTTCCATTGTGAGGAGTTTGTGTTGACGACTTTCTACCGACTTGCGTCGAGGTGTCACATTGCTTAAGCTAGTCGCGGTTTTCGGCGACAGGTGATTGCTTTTTTTTTTTAATTCGCTCTTTACCGATAAGGCAACAACTGTATTCAAGTGAACAAATATTTTAAAAAGGGCAAGTACATTTAAAATTTATATATCCCTTTTTGGTTTTTGTAAATTTTTTGTAATTTTTCACAGATTCTTTAATGGTAGAATGGTAGAATCTTGAGAAAAAAAAAACTAGAAATAAAAATATCATGAGAACTAAAAATACCGTGTCGACATGACTCGAAATTTTAGGATTCAGAATTCAGAAAATAATAAGTAGCCCGTCTGGTGGCAGTAACCAGCCCCTTACAGATGACCTCCATTAAAAAACAGCATGTTTGCTCTTGTGTTACGCTGAGTGATCCAATAAAAATCAGAATGCAAATAATGTACATTAATTAAGTAACATTGTTGCTAACGTATGTTAATAAAAATATATTGTTAAAATTTGATTTTCTTTAAAAACCTGCTTCTCGAGTAATATATTATTGAGGAAGTTAATAATTAAAAAATACACCGAATTTCTTATCAAAGCAAATTATACTTGTTCAAGTTTTTAATTTTTAGGTCAATTAACTTTATCTCAATTTGTTACAACGCGTGAATTAATTATGTTTTTAATAATTGATTTAAAAAGTTGTACCGTAACTGGAGGCTTGTTTTAAACATGGATGTTACTCGTTTTAGAAGATTTACCTTAAAGATTAGAACCTTAGAAGATTTCGAAGCAGAAGCCAATGCTGTAATAAAAAGAAAGGTTATATATTCGGCCGTGTTAAATTAAAAGGGGGTTTGGAAAAATGACCCGTGAAGAGGACTAGATGTAGCAATGAAGGATTTATTACACTTCTTTGGACCAAAATGAAATAATCACAAGAAAGACAATATGGCAAAGCCTTTAGTCGCTCATCATTATCATCTCAACCGCAAGACGTCCACTGCTGGACATAAGCCTCTTCCATGATTCTCCAATGAGAATAACAATCCATATAACAAACAAATTAATAAAATAAAAATGGGAAAGTTTGTAAATATGGATGGGACGTATGGACGCAGAAATGTTTGTTACTCTTTCACTCAAAAACGGCTCAACAGATTTGGACGAAATTTGACACACAGATAGTTTATTACCTGGATTAACATGTGATACTTTTCACCCTGAAAAATGTTAGGTTAGGGTTAGGGTAAATAAAAATCACAGCGAGAAAGATGTCAGGCGTTATAAAACTCATATTTTTTCTAAGGGGTTATTTGTTCATTTTCCAATGGGGACGAATTCGCGGGCACCAGCTAGTGTTCCTATATTTTTTTTATAATATAAAGGTGGCAGACAGGCTGGCGACTCACTTGATGGTAGGTGGTTACCGTCGCCTAAGGACACAAGCAACACCAAGGGAAGTGCTAGTGCACTGCCTACTCTGTAGGAGTTTGTTTACAGCTCGCTTGAAGTAGCTCATATTGTAGCTATATATATGCCTAACTGATTTTCCCTTGCGATCTGTCAATCAAGTTTTATTACTACACTAAATCTCCGCCACACAATATAATTATAATCATAGCACACATAAATATACTTTCAACAAAATAACTCCCGAAGGCGTTTAGATAATGTTTAAATACCGCTATTTCTAATCATTGACGTCGTAAAAGCTGTAATTTTGCAAATAACCATGTGTAGGTTGGAATATTAACTCCATAGGTGGTAGACATATGTGGACATCGAAAAATATAAAAGTGTTAGTGATAGCCCAGCGGAACCAACTCTGCAGGAGACATATGTATCATTTCGAGAGTTCTGTTAAAAGAATATTAACTCTTTAGCCGCCGGAGTCGGATTTACCCGACAAATTATTTTCGTGTCCATTTCGCCAAATTCCTCTATTTGTATAATATCGGCTTACGAGTCAAGCGCTAGGGGGCATGAAAACTCCTACAAAACCAAACGGTTAAAGGGTTAAAACAATATTTACCTAATACATATTGGTAACAGCTCATGCGTTCAATATTATTCGTCGACTGTGATAATGGAATTTCGTAATAACTTCTATGAACTTTATATATTTATTAGCCATTGTACGCAACTTCGTCAGCGTAACTTTAACTTCTATAGGTGAAAGAAATTTTAAAATCGGTCCAGTAGTTTTTTAGTGTCATTACAAACAAAAATATAAATATTTTCTCTTTATAATATTAGCATAGATGATAAAGTTCATAGCAGTGTAAAACATGTATAGTAATAAGGGGTATAAAATATAAAATTTAAAATTAAAACTGTTTAAACATGTTGGATTTTGATTGATGTCGAAAAAAATGAATCTCAATTCTTAAATGAAAATTTATATTACACTCTAATATCTTAAAAATCAAATTAATTAGATTTGTGTACATTATTATTTATTATAATACAGCTAACTTTCGCAATAAGTATTTAAACCAGAACCAATTCGAAAAATGAAATAATGACCACGTAACACAACATAGGCGTTCCTCTCATAGCTATAATACTATCGCTTGGGGCCTTCCATCGTCTTTATTGATATTTTATAATAAATAATCGCCAGCACAATAGAAAGCATTGTAAATTACAAATCGATATAATAATTTGGGCGTCGCTAGAATACATTTAATTCGGTATTTCTATAATTGAAACAATACCAATGGGTAGTCATAAATATGGAAGTGTCAAAATTTTTAATAAGTTCAGTAGAAACGGTCCGTTCTGTGTTGGTGGTCAGTAAGATAGATATGCATTTGTGTTTGATTGCATTTAACCAAAGATGTTTGTAGGAAGTTTGTTGATAACTAGTAAATTGATTATTTACTAGTTACCCAGTTCTTAGTTAATGTTTAGTAACAGTTTTATGAATAATTACTAGCTGGTGCCAGGGAGTTCGTCCGCGTTGAAAAATGAGAAATATTACACCTGACATCTTTCAGAGGATCCTTCGGGAACTTAGCATTTTTCAGGATAAACAGTATTCTATATGTTAATCCAGGTAAGATACTATATGTATGCCAAATTTCATCCAAATCCATTAAGCCGTTTATGTGAAAAATCCTTACAAACTTTCGCATTTATATAATATTAGTAGGACAAAAAGGAAATTTCCTTAAAAGAATTCTAATAAAAAATGATATACCTAACTTGTTAGAGATTATTTGAATAATCCAACATATAAATATAAATTTGATATTTTACATAATACAAATTGGAAAATATAAATTTTCCAACCTAATATAGTTTACTAAATATTAAACTAAATTATGAAATTTTAAAATGAGACATCTCATTTGAGAGCAAAACTTTTGATCGCATTTGTTACATCTACAGCTACGAGTATGTCTTACTTTGACAGCTTATTATCAGAGGTGGTGTGATTGTAAAGTTTTTTCACAAAACGTCGCGTTAATCCCACGTGCGCTGGTAGCGGTGACGCAACCACCAATTTGTGGTTGTGATTGATATTAATCCCCTTAATCCGAGTTGCTGTCTGTCCGAAAAACTTACTGTTCAGAGTTCAATGATTTACAATGAGCACTAATCATGCGGATAAGGCATATAGATTTATTTTAATACACACTTTATTTTATTTATTGACTTAAAATTTCTTTGGAATCCCTTTTTTTTGAATATATTTATATATAAGTTGTATATATTTTAAATACAATAATACATTATTTAAATACAATAAAAGTAAATGAATCAAATATTATAAAAAAAAAATTGCCACTATCGGCCCGGAAAACTTTTTCGGAAGCGGATTAACTTGACAAGATATTTTCGTGATTGCTTTTTATTTTAAGTGAAAAAAAAAAGAAAACAATAAACTTCCATTTTAAATTATTATATTTTGCTATAAAACAGACTTTTTTTAAAAAAAATTGTGCGTAATACGTATACGTAGTACCGGTAGTGGCGTGCCTGGTGTATGAAGCCAATGTCTTACCACTTCTCGTGACGTAATTTTTGACGTGACTGATCGGCGACTTGACGTTTCCGTGAATGACGTGTGTGCATGATCCTTAAGTCTTGTAAAAATCCTATTACAAACACTTTCAATCAGCAATAAAGGTTTTGCATCAGAACTTTCAGTGAAGTAAAGAGAGCCTAAGTACGAAGCCGTACATTCCTCTAGTTTCCATAAAAAAGGTGTATCGATACCTCCTCCAAAGTTTCGTAGCTCACTCAACAAACGGTCATTCGCTATAATTATAAAGAATATAATTAACACAGTGCTCACGTGACAGGTGTTTGTACATCGTACAGTTATCTTATTAGCAACAATATTAACCAACGGAAGCTTTGTGGGATTAATATTTAAAATCGATGACTTTGGAATGTTTGTACGACACAAATAATTTTGAGTCTAGTTAGCACAACAAATAATCCGTCAATTTCATTATTGGGTCAGTGAAACTTGTTTCTTTTTTGAAGCAAGAGAGAAAAATACTTTTTTACATGTTATATAAGATATAACATAGGTACAGGTTATCCACACATTTTTATAATTTAGCTACATGAATAATATTTTTTTACTACATCCATAACTATAAAACTAATGTGACGAAGTTTTATATGAGAATTGTCGTAAAACTTACACTTTAGTGTTTACATTATGATAAAACATATCATCAAAGTGGCCTTGCTTTTAGTTTACTTAAGCTGCGTAAGGCCTGGATAAAAGCAAGAAGATGTTTTATTGTCGACCCGAAGACCTCCTCTTAACAAATTTACAACTAAAATCGACATAGTTAAATGACAATTTCTAATTTTCATTAATTCAAACAACTGCGATTTTTACGACTTATAAATTAAGAATAAATATTTTGATTTTTATTGGGAATAAATTTGTATTTGTCCGGTTGTGCTCAGAACCGTTACGATTTATGTTATTTGTTATCTTATACATATTATTATAATTTAACTAAATTATAAGCTGTCGTGGGTCTGTATATTGAGTGAGAAATGACAGAGTTCACTTATTTTAGTCTTTTCTCTTAATCCTTCACTGCCAAGGTTTGGGACTCCCTACCGGCGCGGCATCTGTATTTCCGAGCTCATATAACCCAAATCTTTTCAAAGTTCGAGTGAATAGGCATCTTCTGGGTGAGCTCGCTCCATTGTAGGCTACACAGCTGCTTGTTTGCCAAAAGCAAACCCATCTCTAATAAAAAAAAAACCTTAACTAACCTGGGAAACAAGGAAAAAAACATAGGGCACCTTTCATTTAGATAAAAGTACTGTCCTGTGGGACCATCTAAAAATATAAAGAAATTGTGGTAACGCCACTGTCGTCAACAGCCATGCGCCGAAAAAAAGCGTTACCTAGCAACGCCCAAACAAAATCTGTAATGAATAAAAAAAATGTTTTAACACGTAACATAAAGGTGCACGGACGAAGTCGCGGGCACCAGCTAGTATGAATTTTTATACACAAATTATAAAATGTATCAAAAACATTTCTATTGTGGTTTTAAAACAAAAAGAAACAATGAAGATACTCTGTAATATGAACATTTGAAATTTCCTCTACATTACATACATATGTGTTTTTACTTTTTATAAACAATATATTATGAAATCAATGACACAAATTTTAAGCTTCGTATGGCTGTGTCCTTTAACAACAAACAAACCGTTCGTTCAACAATCAAATTTACGACTTATGTTTTGAGTGTTAAGACTCACATTTAATTAAAATAAACGAATAAAAGATTACGTGTAATGTTACCCGAGAAATCATACTTTTAAAACAAACGGATAATTTAAAGGTTTACTTGTCAATTAAAAAGCTTTAAGCATCAATCTCCCAATCGATACTAGGGAATCGATACATGAGAGCATCGATTATGGGATCATGCATCTTTCTTAAGTGTCATCTGATATTTATCATGACGTTGTTTGATCTTTGACCTTAAATCAGTGTTCGATTTTTATCTATGATAATGTTAATTTATAATTTAATGATTTCAAGTTTGATCACATACATTTCATGTTTTTTTTTAATGTTTAACTTGACAGAGGGGTTAACCATAGAGTTTATATAAGCAAGCAAGCTAGGGTTAACGGTCCACATGATTCCGGTTCACTTAATGGTAGGTGGCTACCGTCGCCTTCAACACAAGCATCGCCACTGGCGCTGCAAGTGCACTGCCTACTATAGTAGGATTAAGGTATAGGGATTTAGAAGGCATAGGGAAATGGGCTCTGGCATTCCTTAGGGTCAGCGTAAACCGACGGAGTGGCGGCGAAGAGACTAATGCGCTATCAATTGAAAATCGACTTTAGTTACTTTCGCTGAAGCTTCGCAGCGCGCCGCTCGACCGCTCTTGGCGACGCGAGAGTATTTTTTTTACTGGTATTATACCACTTTCAATCACATACCGAAGTAACTAAAGTTGATTTTCAATTGATAGCGCATTAGTCTCAGTCGCCACTCCGTTCGGTCTGCGCTGACCCTTACTCACTTACCGAAACACATCAGCATACATGCTGTTATTTCATAGTGGTCTTCTGTAAGGGCGTGGTTACTTTTGCCAGACGGGTTTCCTAAATCACTGAGAAACACAGTGAGCCTTGCCACTGTGTTTCTCAGTGATGCCTTGCCACTTTTCAGATCTAGACCAGAGCCAATTTTGAAAAGTTCATTTAATATTTTGTCTGGCGTTATAGCTAGTGTAATATATATCTTGTGTCTTTAGGTCTCGGTCAATGTAATTTTATTATTCTTGGAACAAAAGTTTTAACTCGATTAGAAATTAGCAATGCCGAAAACCTAATCTAAATCGAATTAGTTCTAAGCAATAATATTGTGTTATTCTACTATTAACGTCATAGACAATCATTAACCATCAAACATTGGAGCGTATTAACAGTACAGCAAACCATTTGTGCGAGCATGCAAAGGTACGGAATTGCCTGCTTTATGACCCGGTGGCTACCGACTATTACCATTGTAAATGGTCTAGCAATTTGCCTCCAATCCCCGCTTCCTTGTTCATCAGGGAACACATTAGAGAAATTCATTCTCCGCATTTCCCTGCAGACCTCATTATAATGATTGGAGTTAGTAAGATGATTCCGCAAACGGTTTTCGGTAATTGAATGCGGTTAGTCTAACCAGATCGCGAGTTGGGACCACAAATGATTAGGTGTTGCTTCTAATGTTCTTTATACATTACTTGCTGACCCGTTAAACTTCGTATCGCCTCAGAAAAATTATTCTAACTTCTAAAAAATTATTACTTGTAATTTGATATTAAGAAAAGTTATTTATACGGGTTTTTCAACAAGAACTTTGTTTTGTAAATAAAAAAAAAAACAATGAATTTAGATGACAATGATTAAAATTTTTATTGTATTAAAAAAAGTAAGGTTTGGCAATTAGGAATGAAATATAATATCTGATAAATGTCTACCACGGCCACGGTTACAGATGTTGATTCTTTCATCAAAGTTTTTAATAACTTTTTGGCAAAATGGCGGGTCTATTTCGTTAATCACTCCACGAATTTTAAGTTTTAAGGCTGCAACCGATTCTATTGGTTCCGTATAGACTCTGTCTTTAACATAACCCCACAAAAAATAATCCAGCGGGGTTAAATCACATGATCGAGCTGGCCACTTAACAGCTGAATTTCGTGAAATTATGCGATCGGGAAATTTGGTTTGCAATAAATTCATTGTTTCGGTGGCTGTGTGACTTGTGGCACCGTCTTGTTGGAACCACGTGTCAGTGATATCCATATTATCAATAATAGGCCAAAATTGAGTTGTTAACATCTCTCGATAGCGTAATCCATTGACCGTAACCGCATTTCCAGCCGAATTTTCGAAAAAAAAACGGCCCAATCACGCCTCCAGACCACATAGCGCACCATACAGTGACACGTTCAATATGTAAAGGCTTCTCAACAATCTGTCTTGGATTTTCAGAAGCCCAAATGCGACAATTTTGCTTGTTGACGTAGCCTGACAAATGAAAATGGGCTTCGTCTGAAAAAAAGATTTTTTCAGAAAAACCAGCGGGTTGTTCTTGAATAAATTGAGCGAATCTACGGCGATGTGAATGATCGTCCGGCTTCAATTGTTGCACTAGTTGCACCTTGTAAGGCTTTAAAGCCAAATCCTTACGCAGAATTCGCCATGTGGTTGTTGTGGATAACCTCAATTGTTGAGAACGTCGAGGAATTGACAAATTCGGATCTTCTTCAACACTGTGGCTCACGGCTGCGATGTTTTTACTTGAACGACCCGGTCGAACACGCGTTGGTGTTGGCACATTATGTACCGAGCCTGTCGACTCAAATTTATTGAGCAAATTCTTAATAGCGGTCTCAGAAGGACGATTATGTTGACCGAAAATATGCCGAATTTTACGAAATGTAACTTTTACAGAACCACCATTTTCATAGTGAATTTTTATTATTTTAATGCGATTTTCGAGTGAAATTGAATTCATTGTAACAATTGCCCAAGCTTCTACTACAGATACTGTCATTTAGTTCCGGTGTGACCATATTGAAAAACAAAGTTATGACAAAGTTATATTAAAATAATAATGCATGCATTATTATTTTAATACATTAGTTACTTTAAGCATTTCATACACTTGACACCATACAATTTAAGTGAATATCTTAGGAGTTATAGCAAATTAAAAACTATGCGCAAAAAAATAATATCTAGCGGTCTTGCACCAACATGACGCGACGACGGGACCGCAGCCACCCCCGCCCGCGCTCCATGACCCGCTGTCGTGCGAAATTGCCCCTGTTCGAAGCCGGGGGCGGGTCGCTAGTTACTAATATAAAACAAAAATAAGCATATATAATAATGTTTAATACTAGCTACCCAACTCCATACGCACAAAGCCGGACGTCCGGCCTAGTGCAATCTTTGTTTGAAGTTACATATTACGGAAAAGTACCCTTATAATTATATTCCATGACTATTTATAGACTGCTAACTCGTAATTGGCGCAAACAAATAGACAAGAAGCCCGAGATAACACTGATACGGATTGTAGCTCGACTTAGAAATAGATTAAGAAGATAAAACAGAAAATTGATTGGACTGCATTCTAGTCAATATATTCGAATTCTATGTTTATTTACGGAACTAGTCCATTGCTGCAAACAGATTAAGGTTTAAAATAAAGCACAAGTCCACCTCCATACATTTAGTTTAATGATAAATATATTCGTCCTTTGGATAGAAGGTTTATCGAGTTGCATAAAGATTTTTCTGCAAATAATATATACATTCCTTCCTCGTTTCTCGCTCTTTCTATTAGTGAAAACCAACTTACAAAATTTAAGTACACTCTCCCTTTTATTTTACTTGTCGACCTAAGTAGGTATGTATATCTATTCTACTTGACTTGGTGATCGGAACAAAATTGTTTATCAAATATTTACAGTATCAAATGTTTGTCAATATTAAAATAGAAAATATGGCCTGATCTTCATACAAAACTGATTGATCTCATTTAAAAAACTAATTTAATTCAATTAAACTATAGCCTATATTGAAGATATTTTTTTAAATTTCAAGTAATCAATTTTATTTATTGACTTTATTATAATTTTATTCGATTATTGAATTCAAATTTTGTACCTAAATCGAATACCAAATTCTGTGAAGTTCCCACAACAATCGTCAACGTTTTTTTCCTTTTGAATTATTTCCATATAAACAACTTTTATTAACATGTTCATTCCGATGATCAAGTTGTTCAGTCGGTTTTGAATTTGAATCTAATTTATTAGATATTCTCGTATGACAACTTTAATTTCTTTCAAAGAACTTGGCGTAAGAATTTTCTTAACTTCTTGTTTATCAGCGGACAACCAGGGCCGTCTTTACCCGGGGGTGCAAGGGGTGCGGTGCACCCGGGCGCAGAGCGCCCGGGGGCGCCTTGCCGAACCCTGAATATTTAGATATTTCATTGAATTTAACGCCATTGCACAGTTTAATATACTTGTTACGACAAATACGTATGCCCAAAAGTAAATATAAAAAAAATAGTCATCAAAAATAATCATTGTTTTACTTTTATTACGCTTTCGGCGCTTGTCATACCGCTCATGATGTGCAAGCTAAAATGACTCTTATTACTACACAAATAAAAATTTTATTTAATACAACACGCGCGCGGCAAAATCTCTAATCCAAAGAGAGTGTATAAAACTTGGCACATTGCCGCCCGGTCGCCCGCACTTGAAGCAAAATGATCTCTAAGTCAATAAAGTGTGAGTTCATTTGAAATGGGCGCACGGCGGCGGAGCGGCACCTATGCGTCTGTCATAGGCGAGTAATTGCTCCCTTTGATATAGCCGCCCGGGCGCTCGCACTTGAAGCAAAATGATCTCTAAGTCAATAAAGTGTAAGTTCATTTGAAATGGGCGCACGGCGGCGGAGCGGCACCTGTGCGTCTTTCGTAGGCGAGTAATTGCTCCCTTTGATATAGCCGTCCGAGCGCTCGCACTTAAAGAGAAATGATCTCTAAATCACTACAATTAGGTGTAAGTTCATTTGAATTTACAGCGCGGCGCGCGGCGCCTATGTAGTGTCGGTCAGTTATAGTTTTGTTTTTTATTTGTATAATTGGGTTTAATTTGTATAATTTAAGTTTAATTTTAGTTTTGTATTTTAGAAAAATAAACAAATTATCAAAATTACGTGTATTGTGTTTTCTTGGTTGACTAGGACCCCTTTCATACTGCAGTGTGTCGTCGGTCGCGTGCCACGCTGCAGTGTAAAAGAAAACGAGGGCGCAGGCCAGGGTTGCCAACCTTAGATTTTTTTCCCTCGTACATAAGCACCTAAAAATCTCGTATTTGGGATTTCAAATCTCGTACATTCATTAACCATTTAAAAGGTGATAAAACCAAAATTACGGCATATAAAACCCTTGAGTTTAGGGCGTTTTACATAATGAAATAAACTGTTGCAAGTTTCCTACTAAATAAAACATCACTTTGGTATTAAAAATAATCTTTAATGATTACTCATGTAAATTAAACAAAACAATGACATTTGCTTATAACTACGATACTTTGCGTAACTTATAGTCAGTTTACATCTTCAAATATGATATCAGGAACATCCTCACTGTCTTCTTTTTTCTTTATTTTGCCGTATATGTTTTCCTTATTCATACGGCTATACATCTCTTTCGTCGGTTCGAAACTGACGCAGTTTCCAGCACGTGTTGGACCTTTTGCGCTCTCTGCAGCAAGAAGTGTGCCGTTCACGGTTTCCGTAGTAAGCCGGTTTCTTATATCTGTTTTTATTAAATTAACTTTACTAAAAACCCTCTCGCAGTCAGCATTCGCATGGGGTAGGGACAGTGTAGATAGGGCAAATTGCGCCAGCTCGGAAAAGTCTTCAGTTTTAAGTAATTGGGCCCAAAACTTGTCTGGCTCACTATTTTCATTCAACCCTTCAGGATGACGAGCTTTTGCATTTGGCAAACTCCTCCATTGATCGTCGATTATTTGTTTCTTTGCATGATCAGCTGGTGCGATTATACGGGGGACCACTTCAATAAGAGGCATAAGTGTAGGGAAATGGCTCCTAAAATTATGGGAGAACGCTGATGCAGGTTCAAAAACTTGTAGCTTTGACAAGACAGGATCCTCCATGTTGTATCGCTTTTTAATTTCGGTGGCTGCAACTTTGTACAAATTTTTGCAGCATGAGAAGAACTGAGCAATATCTGCAGGGTTTCTGACCACATCTGGATGTTTCAAGAGCTCGTACACTTTCACGCCAAGATACAGTGCAGCATCATGGAGTTGATGTCGCTGGCTTTCAGGGTTTATTTCACTTAGATTTGGCTTCATGACATATTCACGTTGTAAATAACGCAATAGGATTTCCTGGTAGAGTTTACGAATTTTCTCATGTAGATTGTGAACAACTACTTTCTCGCTTTGAAATTCCAGATTGAATTTATTAAATAAAGGGAGCGACCATTCAAGGAAACAGAAGTAAAGTTTGTAGAATGGGTTGCTGAGTTTTTCCAGAATAAATACAGCTCGATTTCTTACATCGGCTCTTGCTCTATGTGCAGGATTTGTCGTAAAATCGATAAAAAAGAGATGTAGGGCCTCCCATTGCTCTAATATCCTTTCAACCACTGCTAATATGGAAAGCCATCTTGTCTGTGATGGTTTCAGTATTTTGTGGGGCTCCACTGCAGCAAACGACTGAAAGTTACGAAAATCAAAAAGCCGTTTATCACTATGCTTAAAAAAGTTGTAAATATCTCGAGCTAGTTGTTCTACACCTTCAGGCAACTGTTTACAAGCTTCACTGGCACACAAATGGGCCGAGTGACAAACGCACTTCATTATTACGATTCCTGAAAAATCACGTATTAGTCTTGTTTTTACAGAGTCGTTATCACTCATCATGACATTACACCCATCCGAGCCAAAGCCTATCACATTTTTCAATGGAACATCATGGTTGGTTAATGAGTCGATAAGAGCTCTGTATAAATTCTCGGCATTGGCTGTGGGAATATCATCAGCATCGGCTGTTTCCTCAAAAACTTTGTACAGCTCCCAAAATGCGCTACATATCTTTTGAGCTTCTGGATCAAAATAGCGCACCACCACGCAAGCGGTTTTAATAGTAGAAACGTCGGTTGTCTCGTCCGTCATCACCGAAAAATGATTTTTTTGTAGTTTTTGGGCTAAATCTGCTTTATGACCTCCTCCGAGAACGTTCTTTATCACTCCTGTTACTTTGGTTCGTTTAAGTTCAATTTCCTTGATTAATTTAGAATCCGTCACTACTTCTTTCAATAAAGCCGTCAAATGGTCAGCAACTGAGAACGCAATACTATGCTCCGCAAAAAAAGCAGCAAGTTTAATTTCTGCACGAGCTTTTTCTTTATTTTGTGGAGTTACACCTCTCTGGAATCCCAGCGATGTTAATGTTTGCGTTTTTCCACTAGATCCAGGTTTGTTACCCAGGTGTTTCTTGGTAAAGGCATGAGTTTTCAAATTTGATATTTCAGCTACCATTGATGTTCCAGGGCAAAAGGCACAATTAGCTTTAGTTAAATCATTGGTGTCTGGCAGTAACCAGTCCTTAAAAGCTGGATCCTTTAACCACTGCAGTCTAAAATTTTGTGAGCGATGCTGCGATGATGTGTTACCTTCCTTTTTTCTTGTCCATCCACCTTTTTTGGGTAATTTTCTAGGCGGAGTCAAAGGAGGTGAACGGTCACGGTCACTGTCTTCGTCGTTATCACTCATCATTAAAAAAACAAATAAAACAAATTTGTGGACAAAAGACTATTTAACACTAAAAAAATCTTCTTTTACACAAAAACTCTAGCTACACGTACGCACTTACGTAGTATAACTTAACAAGGCATGTAATGTGTGATACAGATGACTATTGTGAAGAACGGGAGAACGAAATGTTTTATTTTTCGGGGAATTCCCTATTGACGGGATAGCTAACCATAAACAATCATCGCGTAAATGCGGCTAATGTTTGGTTGTTTGGTGTGTTCCTACAAGTTCTGATAGATGGCACTAGTTTTTACTATTACGAATAATGGTTATGAATTCTTTTGAATTCTTTGCCATTACCATAGACTGTTTTAATTTTAATGACTTACGATTTATGCTACAATTAAAATGCTACCTCTAACGAAAAATCATGCTATGTCCCCTCTATGTCAAAATCTCGTACATAATTGTACGAGGCTGATAGTGTCCTCGTACCTCGTACGGAAGACCAAAAATCTCGTATTTGTACGAGGAACCTCGTACGGTTGGCAACCTTGGCGCAGGCTGAGCCCCGCACCCCGGCGCCGAATAGACTTAAGACGGCACTGCGGACAACTATGTCCTGACAGAGATCCTGACAGCCTCTTGATACTGGGGATGATAACTACCAAAGTCTAAAATAAATTACAATATCTCTTTTTTATATTTTAAAGGGTGGCAGACAGGCTAGTGCAATACATTGTATGTCAGGTGTTACAATGCTTTACATAATATAGAGGGTTTTACTTCTGATATATTTTTAAATCTTCCATTAAGCAGTTTATACCTATAATCCTATCCATCCATACTATAATATTATAAATGCGAAAGTAACTGTCTGTCTGCTACCTTTTCACACCTTACCACTCAACCGATCATCATGAAACTTTGAATACACGTTGTAAGGGATACAAGACATAGGGTACCTTTCATCCAGAACAAAAGTACTGTTCCCGAGTGATCGTCTAAAAATATAAAGAATTGGGCGCCACTGTCGCGTGGCGGCGCCACCGTCGTCACAGCGATAACGATGTCAGGCGTTATTACTCATATATTTTCTTTTTCAACGCAGACGAAGCTAAGAAATTGGTACATTAAAAAGAGTATGGCTACCGTAGGGCTACCGTCCCTTATAGCACATGCAACGCCACAGGTGCTGCAAGTGGGCTGTTGACCATAGTAGGATCAAAGATAGGGTATTAGGTCATACTCAAGATGTGTCATTAATAGTTCATACCAGTTTATCTTTCTAAACTAATAAAAATAATGTGGGTTTCTTAACTCAATGAGTTGACTCCTTGAAATGAATTAAAAAACAGTAAGTAAGATAACAGAACTCGGCGGTCAATAAAAAAAAGTCGAAAACACATAGCGGCGTCCCTTTTGCGCCCACGCATGTCACCTGACAGTTGTCGTTTGTTAAAGAGCCCGTGTTTTGTTTTTATAGCACTTTGCCTTGAAATAATATAGACTTAAAACTGTTTTATTAAATTATAGTGACGCCAAACGTCTAAGTATTTGATAGGTATGCCACTATACCTATTGATAGGTATATAAAAGAAAAAATCCGATAACGACCTTCGAATATTTGTTTTACTATACTTAGATGTTTTTGGATTTTGATGACTTTGCAGTGTATGTGAGGCAATTTTTTTTTTGGATTGATGCAAAATGCAAATATATAATTTAGTATAATGTTTAATGTTCTTAATAGGCAGTACGTATTGGTGCATAAAATAGCATCATTCAACTTCATTATAATGATAATTTGACTGCCCCAAAAGAACAGGTTATGTTTTTCACATAAACAATAATTTCTTATTCGGTGGATATAATTTTTCAAAATGATTCCTGATTTCTTATGGTAACAGATATTAAGAAGAGGGCACTTTTTTAACAAAGTCCTTTTAAAATTTAATTAATAGAAAATAAAAGTTTAAGAAAATGAAAGTTTATTTTTAAATTGTTAAATTGCTATTGCCTTGCCCATGACTTTTTAAGTTTTCAAATTTAAAAAAGAAACAATAGAATAGAATCACTAGTACAGTAGGCATTTAAAAAAAATGATGTAGGTCCCTAAAACCTAAATGAGAATAGTCCCTAAACCAAGTTTATTTTAAAACCAAACCGCATAAAAAATAGGAAATTTCTAGAAGTTAATCATTGATTCTAGAAAGTAGAAAATCCTAGAACACGCAGTAATATAGTAAGTCATTGAAGTTAATATACTTTCAAGTTCTAAGCAGTCTGCTAGGATCTGAATATGCACAGATCAATACTAAAGAGAGATAATTTTTATTTCTAAATACAGATGTTAAAAATTGTTGAAAGTATAGTATAAAATGAACCTGTAAAAATAATAACTAATGAATAACAATCAAAAATATAGTCGTAATAGGTTACTAATAATAATATACAGATAGACAGGTACTAACTTCATATTTTTATGTGCCATATATAAAAATGTCTTGTTAAGACGTTTAAGTTAAATTTAGAAAGCGGGAAAAGCTTAAAAAAATTAATATCATACATGTAGCGGCTCAGTAAAGAAATACTAAAATATGTATAAACATGATTAATTTATATTCACAAAACCAAAGTTAATTAGTTAGTAGGGACATAAAAAAAAAATCGGCCGTTAAAACTTAGGCTTCAATAAAATTAACACATACTATACACTTTTAAAATAAAAGGTGATATGTTTAAATTTCAATGTTTACGGTCCGAATAGAAGAAATTTGAGCGTTTTATTGCTTTTGACTAATAACTATAAAAATCAAACGGCTTTCTGATCCAATTCGTGTCGTTTCGATTCGAATTCTTCTCAAATAACTATTTTCTTGAATCTTGATTTCGTTTGCATTTGAATTAAAGAAGTATCTACGTTTAAAGTTAAAAATTCTTATGAGATTTCATTGGTAAGGAAATCAATAATAATATTTTATCCCGTTGTTTAACCTTCAAATGAGTTAGAACCTTAAAAATATCACTGAAGTTTTGAGGAAAAATCCTCAAAAATCTTACTCGACTCAGTCCTAAATTACTCGGTAAAAAAGTCAAATTTATCAAAAATTGATTGGTCTCCTCCAATCAATTTATCTGTTCTATCTGTCCTATATTATAAAGAAAAAAGATTTGTACTTTTGTATTATTGTACGATTGTATTTTTTTGTAAAGAATATACACAAAAATTATTGTTTTAAAAAATTAAAAAATATACCAATTTTAAAAATTCTTTCACTTATAGATAGCTACATTATCAGCGAGTGACCTATATTTTATATTTTAGCCTATATTTTATAAAGTTACGCGTAATAACTCGCGTGAAACAGCTAGTCTAACACATTTTATAAATTCGTAAGTAAATTTTGTGTTTGTTAAAGTTTCACGCCTTAACCACTCAACCGATAATCGTGAAATTTTTCTTACACTTTCTCAGTGCTACAGAAAAGGACATAGGGTATCTTTCATGTAGAAAAAAATTCTGTTCTCAAGGAACACGGACAAAAACGCGAGCAACAACTAGTTACCACTCTGAACGTTATGTGCGAATTAGGGTCTATAGGACTTTTTGATAATGTTTATAGCGCTGTAAACAGTTTTCTTAGAATTTCAAGATTCACTCCAATTTTTGCAAATTAGCAATTATCGCTCTGCCATTAATTAATTTATTATTTATTTATCACTCTTTATATTAGTGAAGACCATATCAAAATCCGTTAGGTGGGTTAGAAGAAGAAGAAGAAGTTAGCTGAGAAACAGAAAGAGGCGGACAGCGCGACCTTACTTTAAAATATGTAGAGATACTTTAAAATATGTAGACTTCTTCGGTGCCCTTTATTTATTAAGTTTTAAAACATTTATTCAATCTTTATTCTTCATTAGCGATGTAAACACCGGCATTAAAAATATATACACCGACTTCGCACGAATTTTTCCAATTTTTCTCTTCACGAGTACTTCCCTCGGACTTCAACGGATATTTGGAAAAAAAAATAGCCAAATAGGTCCCTGGGTGTTTTTGAGTTTTACGCTTAATTACAGATTTAGCGATTCATTTTTATTTATACAGATAGATAGAAGATATACCTATTTCAAAACAAACAAACTCACTTTTGCATTTACAATGTTTGTTAGTATTTTAATACTTTTATTTCTTTATTATTTTACATCCTTAACAGTAAATGAAACCTGTAATCCATTTTAAGCCAATAGTGGTGAGGTTTACGAGCAATAAAATTAAGTGTACATCCCACACTACATACACTACACTACGATGGTACAGGTAGGTACCTACTTCAAAACATTTAGAACAATAGCCATAAGCCTTTTAACATTGGACAAGCACCTGATTGAAACGCTTCCTACACACTCGTAAAAAGGCTGCTATGTGTGTTACTATACCTATATTATATTTTACCACTTCTTACATAATGAACTTTTGGATAATTTAAAAAAAAAACATTAAATACACTAGAATTACATTAATGGATAAATATAAATTTTAAACCAGCGACAAAATATTGATTTTTTTTTATTTATATCTGCTGTCTTTGCTTTTAAATCAATTAACGGATTTGATACAGTTTTCACTAATGAAAAGAGCGATAAACGGTAAAGGTTTGCGTATATCATTTGCAGAAGAAATGTATCCGCGCGAATCTAGGGGCAAGTCACTAGATCATAATAAGATTAAGTTCATATATTCTATAGAATTTAATTGAATCAAATCTTACTATTTAATCGCAATAATTTCTATAAAATAACAATGTTTTACAAAATATCGCACCAAATTGACTATTTTAAATCTATAAATCAATAAGAATATCTTAATGATTGCATTTTGCATTCTTCTGAAATAAATACAAATACAAAATAGTTTATTATCTTTTATCTTAAGTCTAAGTACAAATTAGGTGTAGGGGCACTCCTATCTCTGTATACAATATATAAAAATTACGTGTCACGTTGTTTGTCCCCAATGAACTACTAAACTACTTAACCGATTTTGATAAAACTTCGTAACTAAGTGTAATTGGGTCCAACTTAAAAGATAGGATAGTTTTTATTTTGAACCCGGGCGAACCCGGGAACGTGTAGCTAGTTAAATATAAAAATACTTGTACCTATGAGGATAGCTTAGGCTAAATTAGAACTACAAACATTGGCTAAATTAGGCTAAATTAGAATACAACACTACGAGATTTATCAAAATTCAGATTTTAAAAACCATATTCCTAAGACTGAAAATCAAAACAATCAATTAAGGCAATCCGTTATTCGATTGTGATAAAGCAAAAGTCAGTTCTAATTACAATTCTCTTAAAGAAGCGGTCAACTTACAAAGCTTAACACGATTGGCGATCGTTTCAATCTTATGCTACATAATTATAGAGTTGATTATCGTTTAGGCTAAAGTCTGAAGAAATTTGTACCGTGAGCATTGAGCCCAATTAATATACAATTAAAAAAATTTGACATGCCATCCGTCATTTGCAGATGATTTGGAATTAAATAAAGTGTAAAAAGTTTTGTTAGCACTACACAATGTTATGTTCAACATTGTTTAATCTACACAAATTTATGCTGTTTATGATTTAAAATATATGATTTTTTGGGTCAAATTAAAATATGTACATGTTGTTTTTTAGTTGAAGATGTATGTAGATTTTGTTATTTACAACCTGTTAAACATTTTATGTCGATGTACCACAGACAAATAGTTAAATTTATTTTTATAAATATAACATCCAATAACTCAACTATTTATCAAGTATATAATAAAGAATATTATTAAAATAATTTTAATAGATCCAGATGAAATAATTTAAAAAAAAAATTTTTTAAAGTATGTTGTTAAAAAGAAATATTTAGTCAGAAAAAAATACTATAATTTTACTAGGAAACTAAAACTTTAAATAAAAATTTAAACTACACATAAAATCTTTCCTTGTAAATATACAATATATGTACTACTCAAAGTCTATATTAAAATGTAGTTAGACGCATTAGAAGTTGATACTTGTACTTGGTTATTCTTTCTTAACAGAGTTGAAGCCTTGACGCACTCATATGGCAAGACAAACGGACCTTAACGGTACTATTTAAACTCGATCGTGTATCACTGATAATAACTTTACCTATTATAAAATTAAAAACAAAGATTTCTCCTTCTCTACAAAGGTTGGCGCCCATCATGGCTAAGTTGGAAAAATGTTGCATTAAAAAGGAACCATTCTCTTAAATTTTTCTAACCTAAATATTTAAATCATCCAATTAATTAATATTTACAACTTAAATTCCTACCTAAGTGCGAAATTTTATATACGAGAATGAATTCACACTGTATAACAAGTACCTTACTTTATATTTTATTAGTGGCAGCAATGCACTTACATTTCCCTAGTATTCTAGTTCTCATTTCTATAAACCCGCCTTCAATTATGTCATCAGAGCACATGTCGTCGTCGGTTGTGCTAGGTTCTTTGGCATAGGATGTCTCTAGGAACGAGAATCCAATGGAACGGCTTATGATTTAGGGTCAGGTAGAAGACAAACGCCCAATAGGTAGATCATTTACCCGCTGGACAGATTTAATTAGATCCATATCTCGATCTACTGTGATACAGTGTGCTTGTGGCGTTATTAACCGTCAAAAGTGTAGAATCATAACAAGCGCAGCAGTGCGTATAAGGGATGACGAAAAAAATCATCTTACACCGACCACGGCTACTCTTATTTCAAAGAAATTCCCTTGTGTTTGTTGAGTAATTTTAAATACTATAATAGAGAAAATACTAATTTCCTCTAGTAAATAATATTTACTGCCGTCGGTCCTAAAATAATTTTAAGCCAATGGTAGTGGAAAACATACGATGATGAGTCGACAGGTGCGCGTTTTATGATTGAGCTATTGTTTCCCACGACTCCGGTATGACTCTGAACCGCACAGTTGATGTTCTCAGACTTGGTGATTGTACATCATATCTGCGTCATATTTATTTTGTCGACGAATCTCCATGATTACACAGTCTCATTAGCTGTAGTTCAAATATTATCTCTATACTTCTTGGCCGAATCATTCTTGGCAGAATGGTCGTGATTATCACTTCTAGCAAACCTCTGGCATCCTGACAAACTCATCAGTGTGTTTATTTTTATATATTTTTTAATTCAGTGTAAAATATAAAACAAGGCTAATATAAAACAATTTACATATATTTTATATTAGCCTTAAAATTGTTAAAATTATAAATAAATACGTCAAATTTGTTGTGTGATTTGATAAAATCTGTCAAATCTGTCAAATTTGTGTTTTGACAAAATCTTAATTACGTCAAATTTTTGCCAGATTATGGTGAAGAGCTTTTACAGATTTTTACAGGGCAATTAGAAATGGTGACAGTGAAACTGAGTTTCACTGAGTGAAACTGCAAAACCGCCAACTTTGAAAGAATTTAATAGCCAGAGAAGTGACTGGGGAATGCAGAGGGAACAAAATACCTATATGGAATTTGATACAGATGAACATTTAACTTCAATGTAGACTTAACGAAATAACTCCCAGAAACGCATGGAAGTTATAATGGTTTTAGAACTTGGTCTACGAAATACCCATACGTTTAGAGCGTTATATTATATCCCATACGCGTTAATTATTTGAGGCACCCCACCGGGTTTTATGAGTAGATGTCAGTTGGTTTGTCAGTGATGGACGAACTTTTGAACACTTGCTACAATTAACACACATTAGTTACGTAGCCACGTATCACATAAAATGTTCAGTCATATTGATTCATAAGTTTTAGCGAAAACTGCCTTCAGTAGACATAAACTAAGGCAGGCATAAACCAGGGCATAACAACTTGGGTTGGTATATTGGTATTTCGCGTCAATGGACTACTCGCTCAAACTTATCTCGCCCAAATTGGGCGAATTCTCATGATTAATTTTACCTATTATTTCTATAGACAAATAGATGTGACTTAAACTTTTTTTACTACGTTTATATTAGCCTGACAGAATATGTAAAGTAATATAACGCCTGATATATATTGTCAAACTCTTCCGAAACGGCTTGACCGATTTTTATGATTTTTTTGTGTATATTCGATAGGTCTGAGAATAGGTCGTACCTAAACTATTTTTTATACCCCTGAGTGATAAAGATGGCCCACCCAAAAAAAAAATACAATATGGCAAAACAACGTTTACCGGTTCATATAAAATGTATATTATATAGTATTTCACACACATTTTATATGAACAAAAGACATACAAAATAAATAATACATTGTAACTTATTTATGATGTCGTGACTAAAGTCTTAGACCGTAAGGAAAACAAACCGATGTATTTATTAGTCGAATGAGGATCTGTTGTGTAATACTTTATAATGGCCTATTGTTTGTTCAAGAATCAGGTAAATACGGTGTTATAATATCTTTTATATATACACATAATTATATTAAGATATATTTATACATATTTTGTTCTGTTGTGTTTCGGTAAGTGTATAGCTTATGTATAGCAACCTTAAGTGGGTAAGGGACGCCAGAGCCCATTTCCCTTTCCCTTCCTTATCCCTTATCCTTAATCCTACTGTAGTCGGCAGCTTACTTGCTGCACCTGTGACGTTGCTTGTATTATAGGCGACGCGCGACGGTAGCCTTCAAAAGTGGACCATTAGCTTGTCTGTCAACCGTGACATACAAAAAAATCTATTGATAATAATATTTACTGTCTTAAATTGAGCCAACACTTTGAGGATTACTGCAAAAGCTCTGAAGTTTGAGTGTACAGGTACACTCGTACAAGGTTCGTCACCTAAAAGTCGATATTTGCTTCATGCCAAAATTTCATTTCTAAGTTATGTCTGCATAGTGCTTTATTTTCAAAAGGTACTAAGGTTCAAAAAGTATAGTCTGCGACTTGATAAAGGAGTAAATTTGAAAACTGAGTAAGGTTTTTGTACCCCGACTGTATTTATGCGACCTAAATTAATATTATTTTTAAAAAAATAACAAAACATTTTAAAACTGTAAATAGTGGACCGGTTCTAACTGCACATGAAAAGCGATTGTCCTACCGTCATTGAGAGCTCTCCGTAATAAATGGGCGTACAAATCATGAATTTATATCTTCATTCTAACTTGTAATTAAATTTAATTGAACGTTTTATATTTCTCTTACTTCGCAAACTCGTCCATTAAATTTTAATTTGATTTTCGTACGCACTTTTAGAGTATTATAGCCATACAATATTCTTAGCCGTTTAAATTTATAGATAAGTTATTTGTTTTTTAAATCGCAACGCTGTAGACTCGTAGCTAATTAATAGCAAATACTGCCTTTATAACAAAAATAGTACACTAATGCCTTAGTTAAAAAAAAAACTAAACTATAATCATAAAATCGTTACTACTCAAAGTCAAAATTACTAAATCTAAAACAAGAAAAAGAATCTAAGAAAGAAAACACGTTGGGAAGCCGGGGGCGGGTCGCTAGTATATAATATTAATATCACAGGGCTGTTTTTTTTTCATCGGAAGAGTTCATTAGACGAAGTGATTTTACACAATATTTCTTCCTACGTAGGCAAGGAGCTGAGGTTTTGCGAGAGGACAACCGTAAAAGGCGCGCGAGTCCGTCAAAAAAGTGGAACGCTACTCGTTGCCTTAGCGATTGTGAACCAATACAGTTGGAAGGCTATGTTTTAATACATCGAGCTACCTTTAGCCTACATACCTCTGTATTACACAATGCTATTGAGAATTGAGAATGTTCTAGGCTCAAGCTAGTTTATAAATTTTTCCACAACTAACTTGCGCTATAATTAACGCAAAATATTGTAATAAAATTTTAATTAAAATGATATTCTGAAATGTCTCAGTTTTTTTTTAATAAGTATAGGTAACAAACAAAGCTTACTAAAATCAATTAAACATATAAAAATTATACATTGTTACTACAACAAAATCACAAATAATATTCAACCCTTACTCATTCAAAATTAAAATAACTTATAACTAGTGACCCGGCATTAAAAAATGCGATCTTTACCTACATATGTCGTTTCCAGATCATAGAATTGATCACACCCTAGAATGTAGGATATCCATGATATCAAAGGTTTAACAAAAATAAAGAAGGAACCTAAAAAAAAAAAGTTAAACGCTGGTTATTCAATGATATTTCATTAAGTGATCAATTCTATGATCTTCCCACGATATACCTATACACGGACCTTCTTCGTTTATACTCGTACTTCTTTCCATAGCACAGTCATTCATAAGTTAATTGGTTTAGAAGTATTAAGCGGAGAAATAGACAGATGCAGACAACTTCTACTTACATAAAATATTAATTAGGTTTTATCTATAGTAATATTATAAAAAGAGAAGATTTATATTTTCGTATGTTTATAATGAATAAACTCAAAAAGTACTAGACAAATTTAAAAAAAAAATTCACCTATACATTACAAGCGAGTAACATATTCTATTACTTTATATGTAACAAGAATTCAACCTGCGAAAATGTAAGAAATTCTGCATATTTTTGATTAATTAATTTCGCTTTAGATATGAAATTAATTTAACTTTTTTGTTTACATCCATACTGTCATAATATATCTCAGAAATATATCATTATTTTATGTATGCTTCAACTAATAACTAACAGGTAATCATGAAATTACAAGTGAGCTCTCTTTTACTAGAGATAAAGACAATTTATCTCTAGTATACTTTATAATTAAGGCTGTTATATTATATTTTATAATAGACACGCCAAAGTCGCATAAAACATACAGAAGCATTAATCAAGATTTATCTAAAAACATTAAACTTAAATCCATTTCCTTGCGTGTTCCAAGTCTACAAATCAATACTCCATGAACAGGCTTTAGAAAGAAATTGGTTCATTTCTTAATTTTGTAGTATTATTTGCATATATATAAATTTATAGACAGTTTTAAAATATTTTTCAACAAGATAACTACAACGGAACCTATTAATCATTAATTTAATAAAATTCTTGTTTAAAAAAGAGATTAATCTTGAAGTCAAATTTTATAGCAATTTAACCAATTTTTTTATATTGTCTACAGTTTTCCAGTATATAGGTAAATACTATTTATGGATACAAACAATAAGTATGATAATATTATGATCTAAATGTCTTTTATGTTTTTTTTATATAATATAAAGGTGGCAGACAGGCTGGCGGCTCACTTGATGGTAGGTAGTGTTGCCCAAAAGTCTTGCAAGTCTTGCAGTCTTGGTCTTGTTCTTGCATTTTTGCAAGACCAAGACCAAGACGGCCTAATTGTAGCAAGACCAAGACCAAGACTGACCCTGCAAGACTTAAGCAAGAACAAGACTAAGCCTGCAAGACTCTTGCGTCTTGCAATTTATATCAAACCACTGAGTCCACGAGAGCGGAACCGCGGACTCAGCTAGTTCATTATACATCATAGGTATTGTATTACTATATTTACATCCTGTAAATTACTACGTAAATTATAAGTATAATTTACGTAAATTTCTAATAGAATTTTGCTCCGCCCCTTTAATTAAACATTTTTTCAATGAATTTATAAACTGAACTGTTATTGGTAACGAATTGTATTATTTGATAACTGAAAAGATAAAATATAACTACTGTGTACTGGAGACAAAATAAATAAAAGGAAGTCATAATCTGGCGACGATACGATAATTGATTTATTTGCTGACAGATCTACCAATTTTTTTTTAGTACGGAGCTATTATTTAAGGGACAAATCTATTATTTTCACAACAAAGTTTTATTCATAGGACAAACTACGATTTTTTTGATAATACATTTATTATTTTAGATACATATTGACATTCATTTGTTAATTCATACCTGGCGACACATTTATTTAATTGACAATGAAAATATTTCGTGCCGACAGATCTATTAATAGGTATAATATTAATATTATTGATAGGTACAAGTTTATAACAAAATATAAATTTTGATGACGGAAAATATAGTTCAAAAAAAATTTAGGTGCCGTCGATGGAGGAAATAATCTAGGGCCATTGAGAAGCGATACCAAATGCAAACAAAGTTACCGCAAGGTCATTTTTTTTTATGCAGGGCTTTAGCGCGGCGATGTCCGGGTTGTCCTTGAATATTATTCTATCTTGTGTCAAATAGATAAAACATAGAAAGAGATAATAGATTGTCAGTTCAAGTAAGGTGAATAAACTTTTGTATCTCAATAATTTGGTTCTACTTTAAATATTAAAATATTTATCCATAAATTATAAAGCCATAGATCTGACATTATAATCTAACCAAAAGAATAGACTAATGCATTTGAAACAAAAAGTAAATAGTAAATACATAAGTAATTACATAAGTACATAATACTTATTTCATATAGATGATTTCATTACATTTAAAAATTTAATATTAAGAAGACATCAAATCAAGAATAGGTAGTAAAAACAACTTTTGACTATTTGATTTTCGCCGCAATTGCGTAGTTGTATTGGTATGTGTAAGCAAATTCAGTTCTTAAAAGTATGAGCACTTAAGTTAATTTTCAACAAAAATACGCGCGGTGAAAATTCCAGTTCAAAGTTATTTTTTACATGCTTGCCTCACAGCTTCCTTGTGTAGCTAATGACGCCCTAAATATCTACGGTTTAAAGGGTAAATTCGTTTGCACTGTCATAAAGCGGCAACTTTTGTCGGTTCTCTTTCTAGATTCTACACAAAATTGATTCAACTTTTAACATGTTTATGAATTTATTTAAAAAGAATTTAGCGAGTTATAATCAGTTTTAACATGGTTTTAACTAAATACTATGTAAGTAATATTGGTAGTAGGTTTTAACCAAATCAATTGCATACTTGATTATGTTGTGTTATTTATATAGTTTATTTAGTGCCCGCGACTTTGTCCGCGTAGAAAAATAAAAAGTTTTTTATTAGAAGACCCCTTCGGAACAGTACTTTTTCTGCATGAAAAGTACCTATCCTATGTCAGTTCTTGTAGGTATCCCTGACAACGTTTGTGCGAAATTTCATGATAATCGGTTGAGTAGTTAGGGCGTGAAAAGGTAACAGACAGACAGAGTTACTTTCACATTTATGATATTAAAGTATGGATTACGTTTTGCCCGCGTCTTTGTTTACGTAAAGTACGATTGGTATAGGTAATAATTATACCTATATTAGATTGGCATAATTATTACTTAATGAAAATTTATCTTAATTCAAGTAAACGAACAGCCACCTTCGTGATCATGACGCTCATGTTGTGGACGTGTCCGGTCCGCGTAGATACTGGATAGGTAGGTACTTACCTACCTACTTACATAGGTATCTGATTAAATTATAGACTAATTTCGTCCGCGTCTGCCGTCTGGATGAAGATAAAAATGTATCTTTTCTGTACCTATCTCTTTAAAACAATTATACCTATTTCAATTTTATTTTCATACCTACGAAGTTCATACCTACGCTCTTGTTCATGCTCTTGTTTAATTAACTTTAACTTGTATAACATTGGTAGGTACTTACCTAATTAATTAATGAATTTTAATGCATTTGAAAGACAACGACAGAAATCTTGTAGGTAGGATAGTAGGTACAGAGGGGTGTGGGGTACGAAAACCTTCGTAGTTTTTCAAATTCATTCCTTTATCAAGTCGTTGACTCTTAATAACTTTTGAAACTAAAGCACTAAGACAGCTTACAGACGTATGAAATGAAATTTTGGCATGACTGATAATTTCCCTTGTGCATCATGTTTAGTATGTTAGTGATAAAAATTGTACCTAACCAATAAAATTATACAAACATTATGTATGTAGGTACTTATCAAGTTTATATTACTCCCGATATAAGTATTTATATAGTCTTCTTAGGTTTATATTCTATTCAGCAAAATTTAAAACTCATCGAGTCGAGTATATCAAGGTAGCAACAGTTTTTGCGCCAGTTAATATGATGGCTAAGCTCTTTTACTTTACGCGATATAAACCATTGGTCGGTCGGCGGTGTTTATAATTACATGTTTCATAATCATTGATGTTTATGGGTGGGCCTTTTCCTTAGAAAATAACACTGGCATAACAATCCGCAAAATTACGCGTGTACTTGGTTTCATTTTTAAAAAAGTTTGTAACCGCAGTATTACAATATAATATATTCCGCAGTGGTGTCCGCTTACACGAAGCTAGAACAGGACAAGGGATCCGTGGAGTGGATGCAGATATTTATAACTGTGTCTGTATAATAGTAATGTATGTGCCCGTGTTACTTATAAAAATTAATAAAAGTGGATTATACCAAATATAATATATAAAAATAAATAAATAATTAAAATGAAATACTTACTAAAATTACATCTTCGTTAAATTAACAAGTCAAAGTCAAGTTAAAATAATTTGTTCATTTGAAACATTTATATGTACTTAATTACTCATTAACGTCAAAACAATATAAAATTAAGCTTTTGATCTTTATGGTTTTTATTTTATTTTTTAAAAATAATATTTATATGGAAAATGAAAAAAATGAAAAATGTTTATTGTTTGAAAAATAGTTTTTACAATAACAATGATTGAAGACTCCTTTTAAGCGGAAGCCTGTGCCAGGAGCCTTCGCTCTTCCATAAAAGCTAGTACTAACAATATATATAATATTTAAATAGAGGTGTGTGCGTGTGTGTGTGTGTGTGTGTGTGTGTGTGTGTGTGTGTGTGTGTGTGTGTGTGTGTGTGTGTGTGTGTGTGTGTGTGTGTGTGTGTGTGTGTGTGTGTGTGTGTGTGTGTGTGTGTGTGTGTGTGTGTGTGTGTGTGTGTGTGTGTGCTTGTGCGGTGCGTGTGTGTTTTTATTGTATTAGTATTAACAGGTCTTCTATTTCGTCGTAGTTTTTAGTTTTAAGCCAATCCGTGATAAGTTTTTTACATTTGGAGTATAGTTTGTCATATATATATATTTCTTTATTAACTTTGTTATACAAAAATGATGACCTAATGTAGTATTGCATTTGGGCAAATTTAGTTTTTACTTTGACCATGGTCTTCAAGGCTTAGTTATTGACGAGTTGGAGGAGTACTTAAGTAAACCAAGAGCCGCCAGCTCGGAAGACATTTTAGAGTGGTGGAGGACGCATGAGACGGAATATCCGATTTTATCTAAGATGGCTCGTGATTTTCTTTCTATACCTGCAACTTCAGTACCTGCTGAGAGATTATTTTCTGAAGCATCGTTAGTAATTAGAAAACATAGAAATAGGTTAAGTGATGAGTCAGCCAGATGGTTACTTTGTATTAATTCTTGGTCAAAAGAATTAATATAAAGTGAACTATTGCATCATGTCAAAGCTATTGCTAATTTGTGTTTTGTTTTTTATTTAAATAAATTGTAAATTGCATAAATTATTTTTATTCTACAACTTCTATTCCATATAAGGTGAGGGCCTATCACTTCACAAAGTCTTTAAAATACTTATTGTCTAGTTAATTTTATTAATTTGGTTGACCTTTATTTAAGCTCAAAATGTACCTATTGTTACCTTGTCTAAGATGTAAACTAACGTGTTTAATAATGGCAATAGGCTAATAGTCCAATCAAGGCTTTGAATCGAAATTTGAGGTAAGTACAGGAATTTGTGATATGTTCTTCTTTGCAGTATTTAAAAACTTTTTTCAAAAAAAATATTTCTAAACCCCCGAGCAAGGGTTTCAAGATTACTCAAAAATGGTAAGTGCTAGAACAAAAAGTTATTAAGAAAAATTGTAAAGCAGGAAATTTTATATAAAAAAGATTTATAGACTTTTTTCTATTATTAAAAATAACAGAGTTAGGGCGGTTTGAAGTTAAGGGTTGAAATATGGAACTAAAAATCATAGCGAGCTGAAATATTAATTAATTTTCAATATATATTTTTTCGTTTACTTAGAAAAATATAAATTTTTTTTTTTTTTTCAATTGTTAATAAAAAATGACAACAATTTTAATTTTAGTCCAAGAAAATGGCCCTCTAAAACCGAATTTTGAGATAAATACCGGATTTTTTTATGTATGTATTTCTTTGAAAGATCTAAAAACGATTAGTAAGAGTTTTTTTGTAAACAACCCTCAAGAAGGGGTCAAAAAAATTCCTATACTTACAACAAATTTCGATTTAAAGCCTTATTTGATTGGACTATAATAGGTGATTGCAAGACTTGCAAGACTTGCGAGACTCTTGCTGCAAGAACAAGACCAAGACCAAGACTGTGAGCGCAATACCAAGACCAAGACCAAGACCAGGTATATTGACGCAAGAACAAGACCAAGACTGGCTAAGTCTCGTCTTGGTCTTGCATTTGGGCAACACTAATGGTAGGTGGATACCGTCGCCTAAGGACACAAGCAACACCAAGGGGAGTGTTAGTGCGCTGCCTACCCTGTAGATATTTGTTTACCCCTCGCTTGAAGTAGCCCATATTGTAGCTAGGTGGAAACACCTCAGGAGGGGGAATTGTTCCAAAGTTCGCGCGTCCGCGGGATTAAGTTTCTACCTAACCGGACTGTGCATAGTGGCACCTTATCCATGTAATGCGGATGAACTCCACATCTATGACGCGCAGTACGGTGGTAAGAACTTGGGGTAGGCATTAGTTGGAACAACTCATCAGAGTACTCTCCATTTACGTTATTTACAAATTTTCATCTTATTGATGAAACTGGCTGGAACCCACGTACCTAAGAAAATATAATAACTGAAATCGCTGTGACGACAGTGGCACTACCAAGGTGACCTAACATTTGTCTGGGATAAAAGTGTCCTATATGTTAATCCAGGTAATAAACTACATATATGTATGTGTGCCAAATTTTGTCCAAATCCAATGAGCTTACAAGATTACATCCATCTTTACAAACTTTCACATTTATAAAATCAGTAAGCTTTCTGAATAAAGGCTTGTCACTTTTCTTAGAATTCGTTCTTTATTATAAAGTTCCTTCTAATCTCCGATAAAACTGGATTGATTATTATATTTTGCTGAAAATATAAAGGACCGCTTATATATTTAAGGTACTACTTTAAAGCAAACGAAGTCACATGCGATTGCTAGTTGTAAATAAAGTTTTATAACACCCTAGTTAGAATATAATTACACCTACTTCAAAGAGCAACGTAATAACATACATTATAAGTACAAACAAGTGTAGATACAAAAAGCGGGCACCAGAGACAACACGTAATAAAATTAAAAAAGGCAAAAACACAAAAGACAACAATTGTAAAGTAATAAATAAAAATAAAATACAACGCGAGTTGTGGCCGACGTGTATTTTTAGAACAGAAGTTGCGGAGGCTTATTAAAATGAGATAAATCATATTAAATAGTTAATATAATTTATGATTTATTTATCTATAAAGAAAAAGCTGCGATATGGAATGTTGTCAATTTTAAGATTATGTGTATATATATTTTTTTAATTAATACTTTATACTCTTCTATAAGTTCATGACTTATAAGTTATAAGACATGTACTATTTTAGAGAAGATATTGAAGTAGAAAGTTTGCCTCAAGAAAAATATTCTTAATGAAATAACTGCACTCTCTTAGAAAAGTTCATTATAAAAGATTTGCCCTTTTACTTAATCTTTTTGACGTGAAAACGTCTTTGAATTTTCCTCCATAGTGGAGGAAATCCAGAAAATCGATAATAATGCTATATCTATACATATCTAATCATATATATCCAAAATTTATTTATACCACTCGATAGCTAAAGGATCAAAGTATTTTTTGGTATATACGGTATATTCTAATTCGTTGGATATAACTATAATACATATAATATTCTCAAAAAAAAATTTACTCGTATTCACATAAAACACACGGCCGTGTCTACGACACAGCCACACCCATTTTTGGTCATACGAACTCAAATAATTATTTTGTAATATTATATAATTGTATAAATAAGTTGTTAAATTAAGTGCTAATTATAATTATTAAAATGTAACACCTGCGAGGTGGTAAGCAATTTTATTTGTTATTAGTAAAAAGTATAAAAACTTATTACTCTAAAAAAATATATATGCAAGATAAACACAAAACTAAAACTTAGTAACTGTCTCCTTTGTTATGATAAAATTCCTTTTTAAATCTATATACTACTATTATAATGATGTAAAGTTTCTATTTTTATATTGTAGGATATGTTTTTCGAAACTACTAATCTGATTTTTAAAAAAATCTTCAATAGAATAGAATTTCAGATCTATTCTATTAGGCTAAATATTTAAAAAGTATCCTACATGTTAAATCCAGGTAATAAACTATATGTCTGGCCAAATTACATCAAAATCTGTTTATTCGTTTTTGCGTGAAAGAGTAAAAAGCATCCATACGTCCTCGCACTTTAGCATTACTTAGTAGGAAAGAGCTTTATATTTTAAAGCAAAATAAAAATTAAAAAATGAAATTATTTTAACATTTTTAATAAATTTTATAATAAAGCCGTCCTTTATTTCCACAACAAACAATTGGAGTTATGCCTTAATATTTTTTTCTCTCATAACCTGTATTTACAATAAAACAAAATAAAAATTCAAAATGAAATTATTTTAACATTTTTAATAAACATATTTGATATCAACCCGTCCTTTGTTTCCACAACAAACAATTGGAGTTATGCCTTAATATTTTTTTCTCTCATAACCTGTATTTACAATGTAGATTCTTGTGCTAATTAAAAAAAGGCGGTCCGGAGCAGAAACAAGTGCATTGCGTGCCGCCCCCTGCGTTCCGCTTCGCACGGAAGGCGCATCGACTTTTTGTAGCGACCGATAAATCGAACTTGGTAAATTGAAACCTTTTGCCAGATAACGCTCCGATTTACGCTAATGTTTTAAACTTTAAACTGATTCATCTAATAGCGAAGTGTTGATTGGACACTTAGTTTGTTTAACTAGTAGGTTAGATAAACCATTTTAAAAGGACGTTGATATCAATCAATACCAATAATAAATCTGTAAGGGTTGGTCATGGAGTAAGTTACTTTGTTTTCAACTAAATTGACGATTTTTAGAATTTTTTTTTCTGTATGTATGTATGTATGTATGTTCCTCCATAACTCTGAAACGAATTAATTGATTTTCATGAAACTTGGTAGATAAACATTTGGAAGTACGGGACACAGGATAGGCTACTTTTTCTTTTTCAACGCGGACAAATTTGTTTTTATTATCTGTAGTTCCACAAAAATCTAACAGATGGCGGTGTACGGCGTACGGGTACAGTACTTACTCATATATTTTCTTTTTCAACGCGGACGAAGTCGCGAGAACCAGCTAGTTTTTTAGTAAGTTGAAAAAAAATGATAATTTTGGATATATTATATTGTACATTACAATTACTGGCGACCCTCTCTAGGTTTTCTAAGCGTTCAATATAGGTATATATATTTTTTCAACCTTCGAAACCAATCATTGGGTGGTTTAGAAGAAGTTAGCAAAGAAACTGACTATTTTATTGTGATATTAGTCTTTTTCACTTCTAACTTCTTTTATTTAACAAAACCACCCGACTGATTTTGATACGGTTTTCACTGCCTAATTGAAATAGCGATAAACGAGGAAAGTTTGTGAAAATGATAAATTAATTTACCGAAATAAAATGGCATCCGTATGAAACCAGTATCTAGCTACTACAGTGATTATAAATTATGAAGGGGCTATATTTACGATTGTTTTTAAACTAAAAATTGTATATTTTATACTTAATTTATTTCAGAACAAATGTCTTGAATAACCAGTGAAACAGGTCCTCTGTGCGTTTGTTACAAGCGTTGTTGTTTCACTTTAACTCAAACTTTTCGATTATCCGGCGTTTTTGAAACAGCTTTTTAATTTTTTAACGAACTGCTACGCCGAGTAAAACGGTTCGTAATGAAAGGTTTGTTATTGTTTTGCTTGCGAAGTGCAGTTACGGGGACGTAATTGAGCGCGATTTTTAACTTCTTTTCGCCTCGGAATTAACAGTAAATCAATGGGACGCGAGGAATGTTATGTGTGCTTTAAAGCGGAAATACAATGAGAAAACATGTTGTTCTGGTTGCCAGGACGTGTAAATTCAGTTAATTTTTATGTTTATCCTTATGGTTTTATCCTTTAAGGTCAAAAGAATGGGCTGTAAGGAATGTCAGAGACCATTATTTTGATCTTAGATACCTCTTACTCTTAGTTAACCTTTAGCCTCACATATTATAAAATAAAGTCCGACGTGTGTCGGTCTGTATGTTCGCGATAATCTCAAAAACTACTGAAAGAATTTTCATGCGGTTTTCACTAATGGAAAGAGCGTTAAACGAGGAAGTCAAGGACCGATTGTAATTGTAGGTACTAATAAAAAAAGCTAAAGTTCCTTAAGTGCATATATAAGTAAGTAGTCAATAGAAGATTTTTTTAAAGGATGGATAGGATGCGCTATGCCAGAGCTTACAGGAAAGACCATGTCTGGTATAACTCCTTTTACAGGCTTAAAATGAAGATAATTGTTTTATTGTAAACTAGCGACCCTATTGTATTTTTTTTTTCTGAAGATGATATTAAAAATCTTCCTCGTTTCCTCGTTTTATCTATACATATAATAAAATCGTAAACGAGCCGTGTGTGTACGTACATTCTATATTTTTATAAAAAATAAAAACAATTTGTACACACTATGTTACCGAGGTCAAAAAAATAGTTTTTAGATTTTTTTGTCTTTTTGTCTATGAACTATAGTCTCAGAAAAGGCTTAACCGATTTGAATGTCATTTTCACATATGTATTGTAGAAAGCTTCCCGTAACAACGTGACAATCATTTTATAAACAAAAAAAGTTATATACCTACCGAATCCCAAGCGTATGAAAACCGCCCGTACGTTTTTAATAAGTTATTTCAATCATTAAAATATTATTTTATGATCAAATTTACACATATTCTCTTACTTCTTAAGTAAAGTAGTCTCTCCCAGCCGGAAATACGAGTATAGGTATCACTAAACAGTCTTTATGAAGGAAATAAAGTATTATTTTTATAATTTTCTCACTAATATAAATATTTTTACCGTTGATTTCATTTGAAACCGATTTATGGTCCAGTTGCCGTCGTTACGGAATAAGCGACACGCATCGACGCTATCTGACAGGTTGAAACAAAAGCCTTCAATCATTACACCAAGCTGTATGGCGATACAATAAAGAAATTTGAGCTGAAACTTATTTAGAAATATCATAACAGCAGAAATTTTTTATTTTTATTTTTACAAATACAATAATGTTAGGTTTTATTATTTTTAGCTGTTTGATTCATCTGTTTTATAAATGGTTTTATAAGGGTGTTATATGTTTTTTAAAGGGATCATATTTTAATGAATACTTTGACGTTTGTATATTTACATACAAACGGTTACAATAATATAGACTTATGGTTATCTAGACAATTAGTTATCGTATAAAAATATAAATAAATAAATAATAGATTGCACATAGCTTGCTCCAATTTTTAAATGCATAATATATATAATTTCAATTTTTTTTAAGTACAAACCTTTCCTGATTATCCGATCCATAAGTAAAGACAAAATTAAAATCGGTGCAGCCGTTCTCGAGTTTTAGCAATTGATTTTTATATACCCATATAAGATTTAATTTTAATAAAATGAATTAATTAAATAAACTATTAATTAAATTTAATTAAATTACATATTAGTTATGAATGTTCGTTGATGTAACTGATTAAACACATACCTAAGGAAGGACTTAATATAAAGTCTTCCTAGAAAAGTATTCTAGGATTATTTTACCTCATTTCGGTAAAATAACTGAAATATCGTTTTAAGTCTTACACGAAACACTTAAGAAATCGGATTCAAACTATAATAAAAAATACTTTTTTCTTCAGTAATGGGTTAATTTTTTCTATACATTTTTTTATGTTACGGTCGTCAGACGCTCCACTCTTCAAGTGGTTACCGTCGCCTATAACACTAGCAACGCCGCAGGTGCTGTACGTGAGCTGCAGACCGTAGGATTAAGATAAGGGATATCTATAATGGGATTCATTATTAGATGACTAGATTCATATAAGTGTCAGCGGCTTCGTGTGAAATCTATATTTTTTTGTCATCATAGCCTATAAAGGAAGGAAAGCTCTAACCGAGAAAGCCGAGACCTCAGAGAATTCCTAGAAAACACTAGTCGAAGCGCAAGTAAATAAAGTGGACAACAATGAGAAAATAATAAGGGACAATGTAAAGTATGTTGTGACATCTTCGCTTGAAAAGCGTCGGCGTATTCCGAGGCGTGTTAATGATTGTCAACTTTCGCTAGATAGAATAACTACTTAAAAGGAGTATAAAGTTTCTAACGAGTCACAATAGAAACAACATACCTCACAGTCCGGCAAGGATTCTGCCTCAACCTATAGGGCACCAAAGTCCAAATTGTTATCACAAGTCACAGAAGGTACATCATCAAAATCACACGACACATCACAATCTGATCATTTTCTCTTACGTTTCAATGTCCACTTATAATATTAATTACGTGATTTTATTGAGTATCTTTCACATATACCGCATCTTACTTATCAGTAATATTACAATCATCTATAGTTTATTTACATATATCACTTATTGTCATACGTTCATTCATCTGCACCGTCAGGGGTGGGTAACATTTTCGGGCGCTATTTTTCCGACATCGCGATACCTTATGAGGGCGCGCTTTGACGCGCCTGTGTGCGTAACAACCTGACCATAAGCTTGCGTAGACGCAACTGAAATCACCTTGCAAGGCCCACTATATTCCTCTCGTTCTAAACCTGTTCCGATCTCACTCTAGCGGGCATTGTGCTGTGGGACCGGCGACTGGCTTACACGGCTTGACAATAAATTACGTATAGGAATCTAATCAGTTTAATAGATGTGTGATTTTTTTTAATACTGACCGCTTAATGGCATACGATTGTTGGTTGTGGGGATACATCGATTACGGTTAAGGTATGGTCGTCTGGCTTAGGATTATGCGTGGATTCGTAATAAGAGGTCTGACAGTTTTATAATTACATACTTTTTATATGTTTATGTACAGCCTACATACTTTCTTGTTTGAATTATTTTGCCAGACATTTTAGGTTGAGGAGAACCAGTTGTCTCCCGTGGTTAATGGTGACCATAGGTGGCAGTGGCCACATGTCACTATAGTATGTCAGTTTACTTATCACACAAAAACCTTTTGGTTGATCTGAGTAAAAGTTTTTTTTTTATATATTACAAAATATCAATGGCACACTAATTTCATATCATTCAATTAATGATCAATCAGCATTGTGTTCAGTTAAGATATATCCCGTAGGTACCTAAATTGAATTTCAAGGATTAATTTGTAAAAATTGTTTTTTTCTAAAAGTTCAACTATAGTTTTATGAGCTACTAAGAATAACTATAACCATATAGCTTTCTAATCCCTTATCCTTAATCCTACTATAGCCGCTAGAGAACTTGCAGCACTTGTAGCGTTGCGTTGTGCGTTGCGTTTAACGTTGTGTTATAACATAAATACAACAATGAAGTTTATTGCCATTTCTTCTTCATAGGATCGTCATTTAACAGTTTGTAAATGCAAAAGTGTTAACTATTAGCTAGTTGTGAGAGATATATAACTTTGTCAAGGCTAATTACTTGATAAATTGTTACTTTGTTCACAAGGAAAACAATTTTTGAAATTATTTCCTTTACAATGATTGAAGTCCGAAACAGTAAGTGTTACAAATGAAAGTAAAACTTAAGTGAAATCCGACACTTTCTTGTATCATGACTCTGTAAGTATGAGCTTTCGACTTGTTTACAGAGTGATTGAGTGAAAAATCTTAGAAAAGTTGTCCTTTGTAACATATCTACGACGGGCACAGGTTTGAAAAGTGAAAATTCCAGCGAGTAACAGTAGTGTGTCCCTAGTACGGCGTGGTCATCGGACGGTTAACGGCGTACCGTTTGGGGAACGCCCAGTTTTTACGCGGCCTACCAAGTGCGTGCGCGGACGCATTGTATTACAAATTGTAATATTCGCCGTTTACGGTGCTGTTTGTTGCCAATATGGCGAGACATCCTACAGTAAACTTATGAGCGTGTCTCCTGTTAATGTCGATGACAATTTTGTATTATTATTTTCATTTGAGTTTTTTTGGCATTTTTTTTTTAATTTTATTAAACGCGGCTTTATTGATGGTATAGATAGCTACCGTCCCATGCTTTAAATTAACACACTGAAAAAGGTTTCCAGTTTGTTAATTTAAAGCATCTGTCCTGTAAGAATTAATTTAATGCTGCCAAGAAGAGCACAAGATCGAAGTATCGAAAATAATGAATACCTAAAGGAATAAAGACGGTAATAAAAGGAATGCAAGTGGGTCTTCGTTTATAAATATTGACCACAGCATTAAAATATAAGTTGTTAATTTCTTAAATATAGTTAAATACTATATTTTATACCTATAAAAATATAAATAATAATAAAATAGTTTGCGGGTACCTACTATATAGCAGGGCTCGAATACCGTTATTTTTTTAGAAACGTTTTCGACTTTAATACCTAAAGAACGGTTTAATTTGTTTTCGTTCGAACGGAACATTAAAAAAAACGTTTTTAGGCATGAACAAAATTTCAATAGTTTTCGTTTCAAATAACGTTTTCGAACGTTTTAAAACGTTTTTTGCCATTTTTTCTCGGCAGCTACGAATAATAATACCAATTTTATTGAGGTTTTGGCTTTACCAGTGCAGTTCAGTGCGTGCCACACGTTGACCAAGGTCGCGTCCACTGGATTAAACCGTTTTTTGAAAATGTTCCTATTTCGTTTTCGTTCCGAACGTAAAGTTGCGAACCAAACTAAAAGAACCGTTTAGAACGTTTTGAAAACGTTATTTTAAATAACGTTTCCAGGCCCTGCTATATAGATAGATTACGGCGCTAAATGGTTTTTCTTTGAATATACTTACATCCTACTATTATAATTATCATAAATGCAAAAGTTTGTGAGGAGGGATGGGTGTTTGTTATTATTTCAAGAAAAAATTGCTTCACAGATTCAGATTAAATTTGGCACATAGATTGTTTATTACCGGGATTAACATACAGAAGACTTTTTATTCTAGAAAATGTTAGGTTCCCGAGGGATCGTATAAAAATATAAAAAACTCAGCGTTACCGTGGCGACGCCACCGTCGTCACAGCGATAAAGATGTCAGTCACTAGGCGTTATATTAGGTGTTATATTTTTCACTTTTCAACGCGGACGAAGTCGCAGGCACCAGCTAGTACATTTATATGCCTTCAGCACTGTTCACCCTTTAAATGACTTAAAATTATAATACAGCTAAATTTTTTGTAATTTTATTACATCTGCCGTTTTTGTTAAAGTTTATTAATTAAACATTTACTTAAATTTTCAAAATAAATATTTATATAAATACGAGTACATGCCCAATGATGGTTATGATCGGTAAAAGTGTGTTATGGTCGCGAATAGCGTTCTGGTAATAACGAATTAATTATAAGCTGTTGTTTTTTTTTAATGTTAAGCTCGATAGATAGGCTGACGATCTACTTGATGATATATGGATGGTATATGGCTACGATCACCTGTCCTATAATACAATCAACACCAATGGGTTCTGCAAGTGCACTGCCAACAATTAGAAGGATTAAGGATAAGGGATTAAGGAGGGATAGGGAAATGGGCTCTGGCATACCTTACTCACTCATCGAAACACAACAGCACACATGCTGTTATTTTACTGTTACTGCTGCTAGACGGTGCGCTGCTAGGCCAAATGATTGCGAAACGCACTGTGTCTTTCCAGAGGTAATTTTACATTACTTCTACAAAGTTAGTTTGGAGACCAGAGCCAACCTTGAAATATTTATTTTCAATTTCAAAATTGGTCTTTCAAGGGTCAAAGTTGGTCCTGCCGGGGATTGAACCCGCTGCCTTATTATCTAACAGCAGACAACTTGCGACCAACTTGCGACAGGCGAAAACTTTCTATCAATTTGTGCAAATCGTGTTTTTGGTATCACGTAACTCATAACAAAGGTGTAGTTTGCGATAAGGCCTCTTACGGACAATAACTAACATTAAAGTGCATCATTTCTGTATGGCAGCACACGCAATCACAAGTCGTCTGCTGTAGTCTGCTGTTAGATAATAAGGCAGCCGGCAGGCTTATTATCTAAATGCCTCTGCTAGCGACAGGCGCAAAATTTGTGCATAATTTGTGCAATATCACACTAAATCGTGTTTTTGGTATCACGTAACTCATAACAGTAGTGTGGTTTGCGTAAACGACGGTGCTGCTTCTGACGTGTTGCACAAATTATGCACAATTTTTGCGCCTGTTGCTAGCAGAGGCATTTAGACATTTAGATAATAAGCCTGCGGAACCCTTCAGACAGAGCGTTAAAGCAAGCACCTTAACCACTCGACCAAGGGGCTCATCAAGGTCGTGTGGTTGTCTCATAGACCACGATACTAAAACAGAACTTGCAAATACTTCTTTGGCAGCTTTAGAATCGCGATGTAATTCTTGAAACGATGATTCATTTATGTTTAGCGCATTGCCTTCCAATAAAGGTGCACCGGACATTACTCGAATTCATCGCCATTTTGACCGAATAACTTCTTTATTTAATGTTTTGTCGACGTGTGTTGATTCTTGTCTTGGTTAATTCAATAAAGAAGATTTTGTATTTAGAATCTCGTTTATTAATTACACCACATTGCTTGAGCTTAGTCTAATAAATCAATAATGTTCTTACATAGAGCAAACACAGACCACACCTTACAGACTACCCTATACTATAATCAACCATAAAGCCTCCCTAAACATCCCCCCTTTTTAGTAATTACAATGTTATTAATCTTAATCTAACTATTCTAGACTTACATAGTCCTTTAAATTAATTGGCCTCTTAACAATACGTCCACTGCGAGTTACTTTACCAGAACTAGCGACTTGAGTATTTGTTTCACTAGCTGGTATTTGTTGAGTCTCAACATTTGGTTCAAGGTTATGTTCAACTGAAATTTCCGGTAGATTATCAAAGGCAACAACACAACTTTTTGTCTGGTTAGGTTTGTTTACATTATAAAATCTATTATTATTATAAACATTATTTGGTTTTATTTTAGCTTTAATATACTTCCTATTCCTTCTGAATTTATTCCCTTCCTTATCCTCCACTAAATAAGAATGAGGTTCTGCACATTTTTTTATAATTATTCCTTCTGTCCAACTACTATTTAGACATTTTTTAAAATATACTTCTTGATTATATTCTAATTGTGAAAGGGGTTTTGCATTTTTATTATAATATTTTTTTACAGATTCTACATGATTGTAATATTTGTTGTTATAATGTGAAATTTTTGGTACCAATGTATTTTTTGGACTCGGTAGCATGGAATTTAGGTTTCTAGAAAATAATAACTGTGCCGGAGATGGCATATATGGTTTGGGAGTATTTCTGTAATTTAATAAGCCCAGGTATGGGTCTGACCCATCTTCTTTACATTTTTTAAATATGTTTTTAAATATTTTCACACCACTTTCACTTTGACCGTTCGATTGTGAATGTTTTGGACTTGATTTTATGTGTTCAATTCTATATAATTCAATAAAATTCTTAAATTTTTCAGAAGTGAATTGTGTACCACAGTCCGTTATAACAAATACTGGTATACCATGTCTTGCAAAGATAGATTTACAATTAATTATTACACAATCACTTGATAGATTATCAAGTTTACAAATTTCTATGTATTTTGAATAGTAGTCTATGAATACAAGGAAGTCCTGTGTATCTAAAGTGCAAATATCAATGCCAACTTTATGCCAAGGAATTTTTTCAATGGAATGATTAATTAAGGGCTCCTTTTGCATATTTGGATTATACTTAGCACAGGCTTCACACTGTCTAACAAACAATTCCAGATCTTTGTTTATGTCCGGCCAAAACATACAAGTCCTAGCTCTTATTTTACAAGTATTTAAGCCTACATGTCCTTGATGAATAATTTTTAACATTTCTGCTTTCAATGATTGTGGTATTACTATTAAGTTACTTTTCAATAAAATGTCGTCTAACACACTTAGCTCATCTCTAAAAGTCCAATATGTTCTGATGTCTTTACTTACATTATTAATGTTTTTTGGCCATCCCTTTTTGATATACCCTATAACCTCTTGTAACAATTTATCTGATTCCATTGCCAATTGAATTCTTTTTAATTGAATATTCGATACAGGTAAACAATCTCTTTGTAACTTAATATGACATATTATATTTTCATGAAGTTGCTTCATTTTTTTGTTCACAGTATCTGAATGACTGCGAGACAAAGTATCAGCAATAAACAATAACCTACCTGGTTTATATTTGACATCTAGATTGTAACCTTGTACTGCTAACATCATTCTTTGTAACCTTGCTGGTACTTTGTATAAAGGTTTTTTAAATAAGGTTTCTAACGGTTTATGATCAGTTTCTACATGAACCTTGCGACCATATGTGTATTGGTGCATTTTATAACAACCAAAAACTATTGCTAACATTTCCTTTTCTAACTGACAATAATTTTGTTCTGTATTATTTAATGATCGTGAACCATATGCAATAGGTTTTCCATTTTGTAGGACAACTATTCCCATTGCAGTTGAAGAGCTATCTACAGATAATACAATACTCTCATTAGTGTCGAAGTATGCTAAACATGGACTACTACATAAAGCTTGTTTTAGTATCTTGACGGATTGTTCCTGATTGCTATCCCATGTGAACACAGCATCTTTTTTCATTAATATCCGTAGTGGTTCTGTTATTTTCGAATAGTTGGGTATAAAACGAGAAAGGTAATTAGACATTCCCAAAAATCTTTCTAAATCTTTTTTATTTTTTGGATGTTCCATGTTCATTACTGCCTGAATTTTACTAGGGTCTGGACACACACCATTTGCAGTGAACTTGTGTCCCAGGAATATTAGTTCTGATTCAAAAAATTTACATTTGGATTCATTAAATTTGATACCATTTTTTAAAGCAATGGACATTACTTTTTCAAGTCTTTCATTTAATTCTTCTACAGATTGAGCATAAATACAGAGGTCATCAATATATGGTATTACTCCTTCTATATTTTCAAACATTTGTGTGATTATTCGACTGAACTCTTCAGGCGCAGAACTTATACCGAAAGGTAATCTTTTGAATTTATACCTGCCAAATGGTGTTATGAATGTGCATAGCTCTGAGCTTTGTTCATTTAAATTTAGCATCCAAAATCCATTTGACGCGTCTAGTAAGGCAAACACCTTAGCATTTTGCATTTTACTTTTAATTTCATCAAGAGTGGGTAATTGATATTTGGGTTGTATAATGTATTTATTCAAAGCTCTTGGATCAATGCATATTCGCAGTTTACCGTTTGGCTTCCTGACAGGGACGAGGTTATTTACCCATTTTGTAGGTTTGGTTACCTTATAAAATCTATTATTATTATAAACATTATTTGGTTTTATTTTTTAAACATGTAACATTGTATACATTCACAAGTTTAGTGTTAGCTGAAATAAAATTGTGAGTTAAACAGGTTCTACAACCAAGTAAAGTAGGACTTCGTCCTTGAATTATTACAAATTTAATATTATATTTCTTTTTATTAGGATGAACAATTTCTAACCAACATGCTCCTTTGACAGTCATGCTTTTTCCATCAAGTTGTATTACTTTTTTATTATAAGGTAGAATTTCAGACTGTTTTAACCTAAGTTGTTCACATACCTCACTACTAATTATGTTGCAACCTGCTCCTGTGTCAAGTTTTATGGGTAATGTAATGTTGTTTACAGTGAAATCTTGCATTATTTCATCACCTACTTCAGCTGCCAATCCCACAAAAAGATTTCCATTATCTTCTTCGGCTATGTTCACTTGCGCATGAACCCTGGTACTGCGACAGACTTTACTGAAGTGATTCTGTTTCTTACATTTGTGACATAATTTTCCAAAAGCTGGACATTGGTTCACACTATGAGATAGGCCACAATTTCTACAGTTTTTTATGTGTTTATTGAAATTCTTGCTTCTAACAAGCATAACCTCTTCCTGCGAGCTCTTATTTTGGGATTCATATTTCTCTTGAATGTATTTAGTAGAGGCTTCAGCGCTTAACAGATATTTCATGACATAATCCAATGTTAATTTGTTGTCATCCTCCGCCATTAGCTTAGTTTTTAAACCATTATATTTTTCATCAAGTCCGGAAATTATTTTAGATACTGTTAAACTCTCTCTTAATTCTTTGAATTCGCATGTTTTTCCAAGATTAATTACTCTTTGGAAGAACTCTTCTAGTCTAGCGTCTTTCTGTGTGATGGTAAAGAATTCGTTTCTCTGAATCGTGAGGCTTTTTCTAGGTGTGAAATATATCTCGAACTTATTTATTATTTCACATAAAGTTTCGTTCCCGTTACAATTAAATGTGTTGTAAATGCTAATACCATGTTCACCGATGTAGTTCAAAAGGATATTTACTTTTCTTTTTTCGGTTGCGTCATCCAATCCGTTAGCCGATAGGTATATTTCGAGCCTTTGTCTGTATGATCTAAAGCTCTCCGCGAGATTACCATCAAACTCCATGCCCCGTAGGGAGCCTGGTGCACCTGACACCATGTTGATTCTTGTCTTGGTTAATTCAATAAAGAAGATTTTGTATTTAGAATCTCGTTTATTAATTACACCACATTGCTTGAGCTTAGTCTAATAAATCAATAATGTTCTTACATAGAGCAAACACAGACCACACCTTACAGACTACCCTATACTATACTCAACCATAAAGCCTCCCTAAACAACGTGCTACATAAAAATTCTAATGAAGGCATTCGATTAAATAAATCACATTAGATAATAAATGACTAAGAAACATATTACAAAAGTAGGTACAAAGTGACTATGTTTTACTAAAACGATTTAATTGAGATAATGAAAATAGATGTATACGATTAAGTTTCAATACAATATAAGTTTAGGAGGTAATTAAATGTAATTATTAAATGCGGCCCACACAGTCACTTCGAAAAAACAAGAAAAATTGTCTACCTACCGTTAATCGTTACCGAAATTCGAAACAATAAAATTGCTTCGCCCCACCCACGGCAGCGCGGGCGCATATAAATCAATACAAAAAACACATTTATAAGAAATTACGTGTACGTGTGTAATTAAAACGGGTGTATTTCATGAATGTGTCAATTATTAACAAATACTATTCGGACCACCTATTGGGAGTTTGAGGTTAAATGTTAGGTTAGTGTCTCAATTTTTGTTGAGAAAGTATTGATTATTTCGATTCGGTTATTGTTTCAGGGTATAATCTATACTAATATCACCGTGTAACTTTATAAAATATAGTTTATGTTGCTCGCTAATAATGTAGCTTTCTATAGGTGTAAGAATTTTTAAAATCGGTCTAGTAGTTTTTGAGTTTATTCATAACAAACAAAAATGCTTTCAAATATTTTCCCTTTATAAGCTCAAAAATCACTTATAAAAATTTAATAAAAAAAAAACTAATAAAAATATCCTATTTTAAAAATTCTTTAACTTATAGAAAGCTACGTTATCAGCGAGTAACATAGGCTATATATTATATTTTATAACGTTAAGCGGACGAAGCCGTGCGCAATAGCTACTTAGTTCTTTTATAACTCACTAACTGGTGCTCGCGACTTCATCTAAATATATAAATGTAACACCTGAGAAAATATAAATGAGTTATAAGGTAACGTCTAAGATCTTTATCGCTGTGACGAAGCGATGCCCCTGTTGACGACAATAGCGCCGATTTTTTTTATATTTGTAGACGATTCCCTTGTTATGATTGCTGAACTTATCGGCAGGGTACTGTGGCAGGGTACTGCCACAACTATAAAACTGAGACTATCGGAGTTGGATGTCAGTCTCTTATAAATGTACCTATTTATGACCAGTCCATTTGATTAATCTTAACAGCACATCCAAAGCCCGTTACAACCAGTGTACCCGCTGATAAGTCACAAAGTAAAACTGGCTTAACTTTTACTATGTTTACTGTTAAAATGTCTAAGAAATCCGATCCGCCCAAAACTCAATTATCTATTATGACCAATTGTCCGAGAGTCCGGACCAATAAAATTAATCCTGCTACAGGCCGACGCCATTACACGCGGGACCATATTAATCTCAAAGCGTTGATTAGTAAAACTATAAAAGCGGAAGTATCAGAAGAATGCGGTTAATGAGAGGCTGAAACCAGATTTTATGGTTGATCGTTAAAACGGCCGACAATTGTCTAATTGTTGGCTTCTATGTGATGCCAACAGCATCGTGGGAAGACGGTATCGAACTGACGGTGAAAGTCAAAACAGCAGTTTTATAGCGTCGCAACTGTTTGAAATTAGAATTGTGGTAGAAACAACGCACCGCTTTTAGGGACCCTAATTTGAAAATCGACTCAATTAGTTTTTATAGCTTGAAGGTGTAACATGATTCTAATTTATATGTTTACGTAGCTGCTTCTATTTTATAGTCCAAGAGTTCTAACAACAATGCCATAAACTGGTGTCCAAACATCGGTGCTTTGCCATTTAGATCGATTGAAATTTATGGAGAACTAATATTTTATGCCAATATTTTAATTGATTTTGATGGATTTAGGTTTAGTACTATTTACTGTTATCTGTTTACTACTGTTCGCTATAAGTTTTACTGTTATCTACCATTATTAATATTTTAAATGTGAAAATAAATCTATTAATGGCTTAACCACTAAACCCATTTGAATGTTATTTTGTACAGATATAGCTCGATTATATCCGTACAAAAATTCATTAATGTTTTGACGAGTATTGTTTTGGCTACTTTTTTAACGATCACTTTCATCAGTAACGTGTTTACAACCTCTTTTTGTACACTCTGCATGAGACATAGGTACATCATTTCAAACCGATTCTTTGTCGAAAAAATCCACCATTTTAATTATTTGTTAAATATCTACACTTCATTATTTTTGTACTTTCGAGGCTTCCAAGATTTCTAAGATGTGAATAGGATCCACGTTGCAAAAGCAGATAAAATATTTAATATTTGGGTAATAGAGAAGAAAGGGAACTATCTCCCGAGTAAATTTCATTGCGGTATCTAACCCACGCAGTGGGCATCTAAACCCGTCTATATGACTTTGCTTATAACTAATGTAAGGAGGCCCTGGGTCATTAGGGGGGTCCGTGGGCTACGGTACCGGTTGGCCCCCAGGTTTACGCGTGATGCCTGCGGAACGGCACGTGCTGGATCTCCTCCCGTGTTTTCCGGCCCAATAGACTGCCCCACACAGGACTGAAGACCAGCGTAACTGAAATATTACAGTGGCGCTGCCTGGTTGTTCTGGGCGTTAGAGGAGGGCATCTGTCGTCTGGAACTTAACAGGTGAGGGGTGTGGTGGCCCATTGATGTTCCAGTAGGTTGCCACAGGAGTGAAACGCGGCTTGGCCGCAAGAGATGGGTCCGCGAGGACATGGCGGTGTTTGTGTGGCCTGTGGACAAGGCCTCGCTGTGTTCCCGGGTCTCATATTTGCCGCCGATGGTGGAACATGGGGGGGGGGGGGGGGGGGTTAGTGGGTAGTCCCGGCGTTATAAGGCCCGCCGGGGAGTCTCACATACCCCCTCGCTGACTTTGTGTTATCCCATCCTAAAAAAAATAACTATTATTTAATCTGTGGTATGGTAGGCATAAAGAAGATTAAAAGGTGTGGTGGACATAAAAAGGTCGATAAGTATCCTACATTTCCCCTTTTTGCAGGACTGGTAAGAACAGCGTACTTAATTGAAAATCACATTATTTACAAGTTTACAAATCGCAGGGTGCTGTGATCAACAGACCGTTTCAAATAGATACATCAACATTACAAATTAGGTGCGAACTGTATAACATTTTCAGGTCAATTAAATATCAACACGTTTACACCCCGCGACCAAATCGACTTCACGCTACAGCGGATTAGGTTGAGGATCCACCACATGCGATAGCGAATGGCGATTCGTTTCACTGTCAATTTGTATTACCTGCCGAAGTACCTACTATACTAAGTATATTGTTACTTGATTAATACTTGTGCATTATTTATACTTCATGATAGCCCTACTATCAAAATATGGATCTAAACATAAAAATAAAATATTTTCTTGTAATATATATTATATAGATAGAAACAATGTTTCCATACAGTTTATAAGAACTAACCAATTTTTTTAATATTTAATGGAACCACCGTTACAATCTTAAAGTTAATGAACATTTTGGTAGTATAGAGTACATCATAGTAGCTATAAATACAAGCAACATAAAATAAAGGTCAAAGGATCGAGTCCATTACCCTTCCTCAAATATTTTATTCGCTACGCTTATAGCATCGCTTTGCCTATATATCCTCGGCTTTATAATTAGTAAAAAAATTAAATCACTCTTCTGGTTATAAACATAAAGTTGATTTTTATTTGAGTTTCATTAAATTAAAGGTCTTGTTTAATGTGTTTTAGCGTGTGGGTCGCACGCGCTTATGCGTTTTTTATTATACAATTGCGGGGTTAACGGGCTATATAATTGCATGATGGTTGCCGATTGGTCAATTAATGACGCTTTGTTTTTAATTTTTTTTTACGTGGCATAACGTCACGATTCGCTGCTTATGAGTAAGAAGTGTGCCAAGAGTTTTGACCTACATGATGGCTTCTAATGATTTGAAGTTAATATTGTTTTTATTATTGTCAATTTTAAAAATAAAAATGATTCCCTCCAAATAAGGGATAGTTTTTGGCAGGATAACAGGTAGTCAAAAGTCTTCATAAGATAATAGAAGTACATATTAAGAAAATTACTGAAAAAGAATCCCTTTTTGTTACTTATGAGAACAGTTAAATAGACAAATGTTTTAATTATTTTCTTAAAATGTTGGCTTAAAACTTAAAGTTATTACTTACTATCTGATGCCCGCGACTTCGTCCGCGTTAAAAAATTATCCCTCGAGTACTTTAATATTGGATAAAAGGTACTTCCTTTTCTGTATCCCAATGTTTATGCAAAATTTCGTAGTGGTTTATTAAGGCAAAGGCGTAAAAATATAACAAACAGATAGATGGATGGATTTGGATTTATAAATGAGTCAATAGATATATTTGTTTGTCAAGGAGTTTTGTGAATTGACAAAACTCCTTCGCTAAATTGACTATCGGGTGGTACCAAGAAAATATGTCATTTATTTTAAGTACAATATTTCCGCGGTCAAAATTCACAAGTTCACATAAAACATCTAATTATTTCCGATTCAAAATGAACACGAATTAGTACTATTCCAAAGACACTTACTTCGGTTCAATGTTTGTAGAGAATGCAAGATAGCCAATTAAATGGACAAGTGGCACCGATCGACGTTTTACGCCACGCTCTCGTGTCGCCGACGTATTGTCGTGTCGTGATCGTACCGCATTCAATAGTCGCGGAAAAATGGCCGTGCGTTTCAATGGGGCATCTTGTCTTTGGCGCGTTTTTAAACTCATCTAAGTGGGGATGTCGCACAAATAGATATCTATTGGAGATGAATTTGCACTGATATTAGTATCTGATGTATAAATATTATTTAGGATAAGACTGAGTCAGCTTTGCTGTGGGCATTTTTTAGTCACTAAGCGAGGCTCTTTGTCGTATGGCTATAGCCTAAAAGAAGCCCAAAGGGATTCTCAAGATTATGGTGTTCATTCATTCATTCATTACATTCCTACTAATATTATAAATACTAAATGTTACTTTACTAATATATTGTGTAGGGGTGATGCATATACTACTTTAAGAAGGCCAATCCCATACTTTAAATTAAAAAATGGAGTTTGGCTGTGTCGTGGTTTTACTTGAATACGTGTACTTTAAGTTATATTTTCTTTGGGCGTATTACCTATTATGTTTCTAACGAATTCGAATATACCATGTATAATACCTATGATCCTTTAGGTATCGAGTGGTGTAATTAAATTTTGGATGACAAATATGTAGCTACAGCATCAAACTCTAACCCTTGATTCCGTTATCATCACTTTTCTGAATTTCCTCTCACTATGGAAGCAAATTTAAAGTATACATGTTAACATTTTCTTTTTAAAGAAGCCAATCATAAATTTATACGATAACAAATGTTTGTGTACTATCAGAACAAGTTTCGTAGTAACAACAATAAATTCCAATCGCTATGAACAACAATCAATCGATTCCTGACTATAATTACGTGGTAAAATAATTGGAGGCACGCGTCCGTTGTTTGGGGCATAACAAATTTCTGTTACGGAATGTGAAATTATATCTATGTTTGAGAATATAATAGACTTTTCAATTTGACATTCCGTGAATTAAATGAAATAGGTATGTAATAATGTAATTTATTCAAATTTAAGTTATTAAGAGAGTAGGTAGGTAGTTTAATTGTTAAGTCGAATAATAAGAATTTGTTCAAAACAGGTAAATAAAAATGTTTGAGAAAGCCTCTACATTTCTCTAAACAGCATCTGATTGAGTAATAAAAAAATAATTTTAAAACTAGTCAGTTATTTTTGGGCTGCGTCCGAAGGTATAGTTAGTAAATTTTCTGTATCCCTGACAAAATTTCATATGTAGGTACTTTATACTTAACCAACGGTTTTCGTGATTGCAGACGTCCTTATAAAGCTAGCAACTACATACATATAAATGATGAAAGAATACCTAAACAGGCTTACATAGTATTCTACGATTTTTTATAAATTAAAAAAAGTGTGATGTTGTTGAAGCGACTGAAACAAATGCACAATGAATGTTATAAGATGTGTATTTATTGCAACATTGTGCTCTCTTGTACTGGTCAACTAAATGGTGTAAGGTGTTTAAGTCATTGTCGGCGAACAGACAGACGGATCAATGGATTTGCACTAACTAGCTGAACCCGTGAAGCGGTACAAATAGTGCCGACATGGGAACAGAGATCGCTCGTTGGATACGGATAATTTTCTTGCACAATATATACTTAGAACGTAATTGTGAATTATAGAAAAAAATCATCGATTTGTTTGTTTTGTTCAAATAAACAAATGATTTCGCATAGTAAAATTAATTGCTCTGATAGCAGATTTTATTAATTACCTACTTGTGAGTAATTTCGTCAATAATAAGTTAGATTATTGCCCCAAAGTTCAAAATTAAGAACAAATAGTAGCTTATTCTCCTACAATGATATATTATGTATAGTCTTACATAGAATTATACTGAAGATATATACACTAACTAATATTAATAATACTAAAGCGTTTTTGTTCGTTATGCCTTGACGCCTTAACTACTAAACCGGTCGTAGTGAAATTTTGCATTAATCCAGAAAAAAAAATTACTGTTCAAAAGGGATTATCAAAAAATAAAATTAAAAAATTCTACACTTGACAAAATTGTAATGAAGTAGCGGTGAGCACCATCTTGGCAAATGGGAAATAACAATTTTTAGAGTACAATACAGAAATTGGACTAAACTATCTTGATTCTGTTTATTAAGTCTGCATATTAAGTATTTATAATTAAGGTTTAGACATGAATAATTATGATTTTAACTTTTTTTTAAATGCAATTAGATTCAGATAAATATTTATAAAATGCTAATATAAAAAATTTGAATGCTAAGTTTGGTTTTTATAGATTTTCAGCAGTAGATGCTTTTTCCATTCTTTAAATTTAATATCCAAATCACAACCATGAAAATAATATAATCTTTAATAAAATAATAAAAACGACCCAATAATAAAGTGCGTAGCATTCATATTGGATCTCAAAGGTAGTTACCACATAATATAGGTATACTTACTTCTACATCGGTTTTAACACTTAAACAATATAATAAGTATGTCGATAAACGTATGTCTTTTTATTTGTCAATTTGTATTTGTCCCCGTATTATCGTCTACACACCGGTCGGCGTACTTCACAGGGCGGGATTCAGATTTACATAGAGTAGACACTATGTTAAAGGGACAGAAAATTTTAGCATGCCTCAGCAGCCTCAATTTCCTAACCTATCTTATATTTTGTAAAATATCTATCTGTTAAATATCTACGCATGTTTGAACTCCATTTTAAAAAAAATTCAGACAATCTTTAATAGTTACATACAGATGTAGCATTAGAGAGAATATATACTTAAAGAAATGTATAAGTAAGAGGTGACTTTTAAAAGTAATCTCATGTAATGAAATCTTCCTGTAAATATATTTATTTGCTTAATTTTCTTGTCTTGTTTTTCATTATTTATTAGTTTCTAAAATTATTAGAAATTAAAATTAAAATTATTAAATTTAATGGAAAATCATAAAGCTCAAACAAAAGAAACGCACTTAAATGCGGCTATGCCCTTCAGATTGGCAGAACTTCACAACTCTTCAAATATTGCTACTAGGACACACAGGTTTCCTCTCGATGTTTTCCTTCACAAGAAGCATTGGATTTGGCGGATTGTGGCAATATTAGAGAAATATCCAGCATTTTTTTATGATCCTAAAACTATATTTTTGTTTACGGCACACAGACATCTGAGATGGTTCTTGAAGAAACAGTTGTATTTACATCTATTTCAAATTTGTTTATTAGAATAAACAAATTTATAACTTCCTGAATTTTGTTTGGTTTTTAACACAATTATTTTAATGGTTAGTCAATTAATATTGTGTGTGGTACATGGTTGTGTCATCTCTACATACATATGCATAAAGCGTCCACATTTCTCATATTGGTTCCTACCGACGTGGTTCAATGTACTTTTTATTGAACGACGTTTGTTACTCAGATAACTTTTGTATTAGCTTTTATAATCCTATCTCTCGCCTTCAACGGCCATGTACAAAAAAAAACTCAAATATATCTCTATTGTGTGCATTTTACTGCTAATGAGATATGCCTTTGAATATTAAAAAATAACAAGTTTTCCAGCGACTGCTTATTTCGATTTCAGATATTATATTTCTAAGCGATCTGGTGTCAGATCTTTAGATCTGGAGACCAGTAAGTGAAACCTTTAAGGCGATTTTTACAAAGAGCAATATTAAAAATAAGCTCTACTTTTCATTTTTAATCTGAATACTTACTTCGATTTAAATACAAAATATATTCAAGCTCAAATTATTTATTGACAATTAACAGTCCTGCGGTAAGAGTCCACGTTTCGGCCACGTCATTATTGACTTGTAGAAAGAATCAATTTAGCTAAATAGGATAACATCACTATGATTAGAAGCATTGCTTTATAGCCTGGTAATTTTAACAGTCGGGATCCTAGAAGACTAGCAATCTGCGATAACATCTGAAGTTCCGAAATGGAGTATTATCACACAACTTCTCACGTTTATAACGGGCCTGTGCAGAGGTGGAATCTAATAAACCTCATATATATACAGGCTGATACAAAACAATACGTTAATGTTTATTAGCAGTATTAATTTGTCTCATCATCACTCAGTGAATGAGTTTAGAGAAAAATATTGAATGAACATTGACATTACAAAAAAGCTTACCTTTAATGACTTGCTGAAGGTAAAAACGCCGCAGCGGCGAACTACAAAGGTATCTTGAAGAGCAAATAAAAGAGCACAGTCAATGTGAAAAGCTTTGCGTATTGTTTTATATTAAAGTGAAACAACAATAGGTAGCCTTTTCAATGGATAATGCCGCCACAATGAGGTATAAGCGGGGGATTACATGCGGCAATATAATGCATCCAAATCTTTGGTGACAACAACTAAAATGTTATTTTATGTCTGGGAACATTAATAATGTTAAAAATAGTGGCACCATTTATGTCATAAATAATTTAACTTTACTCAAAAAATTTTAAAATAAAAATTATCTAAGTACCATTTTTTTTCTTTTTGTTGTAACTGAAGGGTGATGAAAAGAGAAAAATATTTCCACTTTGGGAACTAAAAATTATTACAGATGTTGCAAACTATTGGTGAATATCTATTGGTGAATACCACATAGGTACGAGTGCATGTATCAAAATACAATCGTACTTCGTTCGTTTGTTACCTATAGGTAAAAAATTTCAAATTTTCCAGCCATGTCTTTATATTTTTCTGAACTTACTATAGTTAAATCATCACATACTTTTAATAAAATCTAAACGGTCAGTCATTTGTGACCATTAACATTAATCAACTTAATAGACAAACTAGTTATTATTCATTTAGTTATCACTGATGTATTGAAAAAAACCATACATAACATGCCATGCTATTAATTACCATTTGCTAATCATATAGTTAATGTATGTATGGCACTGCAGAAAAGTCAGTGTACATTTGGTTAGATTTAATTGGCATATAATATAGTTTTATAAAATTAACAAAAAATAATAGTGTTTGGGATTGGCAAGCATGTGAACCAACTTTTGTTTGATACCGAACATAAGTGGACAATAGCGGACACCGCTCACCTTGTGAACATAATGTTAATGTGATAAACAACATCACATTGTTCCGTCACCTGCGCTGCGCGGACGCATGTCCCAACCATTTGGCTTGTTTTATTACATACTATTAGTGTTTCATATTTATCTGTACCTTTCTCTATTTAGCTTTGATTAAATATTAACATATATTAAGATATATTAATATTAAGACACCTTTGTTTGAAGAGCGGAGAAAATATTTTTCAAGCTGTATAAAATGTAAAAACTCTAATAGATACTATTCATAGAAAGAAGCTTCTCTTATATAAACTTAAGTTATATTTTATGTAAAGTTCGCAGACAGGACTGCAGAACAGTAGAAGACCATAACGAAATAACCGCATATGTTTTACTTATGTTAAAGTCGTCAGACATTATGACGGTCTACTCGATGATCCTATAACACAAGCATTGTCACAGCTGTTACAAGTCCACTGCCGATCATAGTACCATAGTCTAGTACGCTGCCGACTATAAACCATAGACCATAGACCATAGTATGGGATGCCAAAGCCCATTTCCTTACCACTTCCGAATCTCTTATCATTAATACTACTATGGTCGGCAGCTCCTTTTTAGCACCTGTTTAGGTCCCTTTTAGGTTGGCCATCAGCCTGTCTGAAGACCTTAATATATAAAAAAAACATCCCAGCCGCTCATCTAATGGGCTCGTTTGTATGGATGTAGTCTTAAATAACAGACTGTAAATCAACACATACTTCTGGACAATAAGCACAAAGCATAATGACATTACGTATTCCCCTTAGTAACTATACCTATTAGTGTTAGTAGTATACATTATCTTGAAAAGATATTTGTTCGCGCCATTTTGTCGCTATATTGTTGTTTCATACAGAAACGTTTCTGATTGGTCATATCAGATGATCGGACCAATCAGAGAACCCGCTAGCCGGCCGCCATCTTATATTGCAGTCGTGTTTTGGTCTTAGCATCGAGCTGATCGTATGCATCGTATATGAAGTGTTAAGATTAAGACTTATGTAAACCGCCGTAAAGTGTTCAGTAATCCGATCGCTATCCCGCTAATTCATCAATCCGCTTAACCCGCTAATATCCAACCGCATACACCTATTTTCACGAGCTGAACTCAAGTGATTCGCGTCGCGAGTGCTAAAGAAGATCCAAAGCTTTGGCAGAAGATTGAAGAAAGAAGACTCCGCGGATCACTGAGGTAAGTGCGTAGAATAGGTGATTTATCCCGCTTCTATAATCTATATACAGTCCACTATCCGCTACGTTTGGGCTCAAAACCGGGTATTAAATTCGGCAGCCCTCACAATATTAACAGAAGATCGTCTTATTAAAGTAAGAAAACAATATTCATATTATCTGTTTTAATAAAAGCTCGGAACGTGTATTCACTTGGAATCCTGGAAATTGTATTGTTTTTTTATACACACGGTCAGTTCAGTTGTTTAGTGCTTCTCATATGTGGTCGCTCATTTACCCCGGGATTAACAATAAAAACGAAATTTGATCATTGTAGCCGAGGCGACGGTGTTTTTGTTAAGGGCAAGCTGCTACAAATTAGATGTTTTTTTTTTAAAGTGCACATAGAAACGTTAACACGGCCTTTACATTTATAGAAAAATATTTTAATACACATAGACGTATACTAAAAAACTATAAACTAATAACTTTTGCCCGCGACTTCGCCCGGCCCCCCTTTTCTTAGGACTTTCTTAGGTTATGGCGCTGAAACGTGGCCTCTAACTATGGGCCTCATAAGAAACAGCTCGAACCAACTATCGAGAGGACTATGCTAGGGGTTTCTTTGCGTTATTCATTCAGGATCAAACATAACGACGGATTAGTGTGTAGGTATTAAGGTGGCAATAGGCAGGACACATAGTACAGAGGAGACGGCCGCTGGAGAAAGAAAGTTTTTGAGATGAGACGTTGCACGTCTACCCACAATACTGACAGACTATCTAATAATCCAGGCTCCTTAAGATCGGTCTATGTCCAGTAGTGCACATCCTACGCCTGATATGATGATAATAATTATTATGATTGCTTCTAGTAAAAATTCTTATTTTATATTTAAATTAAACCCTGATCAAAGTTTTTTTTTCATCAGGTCTGTAATATTAATAATTTATGTTAAATATGGAAAATTCTATAGCTCTCTCGGATACTTAGCGACCATATATAGACTAAGAATAACCAACAAAGCCAAATGCAAATGAAATCAATTAACATTTAAATTGTGAGCAACAAATACACAACTTCGCTTTAACACGGCATTTGGCTCGTTATCAGATCATCGCTCGAACCTGTCCCACGTGAATAAATCCAATATTTTAGTGGCTCACCATTGTTATCCTCATTAACCCTTTGTCTCATTAGACTGTCCACTTCATATTCTTTCGTTATTTTTGTTGCCGACGATGACAGCTTAGATTAGAATTCCTTTTTTAAATAACGTAACGTCAACCTTCTCTGGATAGGGTTACAGAATTGGTTTTTCTTTTTTGTCATTCTTCTTGTTGTAAAGTTGTTTACGTATGATCTGTGGTATGTAACGACAGTTCCACAGATTTTTTTTATTTAAATATTGGCAAATATGCTGGCAGTACACTTGATGGAATGTATCTACCGTGACTTGAAACACAAGAAACAAGCAACGCCAGCAGTGATGATATCCTTACTCTTGCACTGAAACAAAACAGAACATAATATAGTGTTATTATATAGTGTTATTGCATGTAAGATAAGAGAATAAGTGAATCATATGAGTAATTTAAAAAAAGTTTAAAAAAAAAGTAATTTATTTCCTCCTTCGAAATGATTATTGTCGAATTAAAAAAAAAGTTAAATTACACCTAGGTACATAATGAATGGTGTGTCATTTTTGTGAAGAATTTTTGTGTGATAGCGGTATACGCTATCACTTTCCCATTTCATTACAGTAAGACATGTATAATATACGTCTTTTATATAAAGTTTCATAACACTGCTGAAAGGAAGCAGTCGTGTGTGGATATAACATACTTCATGAAGGCAACTCCCCTTATGAGTGCCACTGGGGTATCGATTTCTATTTCTATAGTTTTTTATTGTAACTGTGATTTTTATTATTGTATGTAAATACTCTGTTCCCGCAATATCGCCCGCGCTTTCGTACGCTCGTTATTTTTGTTCTATTTTTGTTTGTAAACTGATTGTAATTAAAACAAACACTAAATATTAAGGGAAGCTTGTTACATTGCATCCGTTTCTGAGATTAGCGTGCACCAACGCACAAACAGACAATAATTCTAAAATCTATTTTTTTTAACATGTAAAATGTGTACAATTTTTTTTCCTATTGTAATCCTATTAGAAAAATAATCATATATATATATATAGTTATTTTGAGTTACATTACGACAAAAACAAAGAAAAACGAACATAGATATATAAACAAAGATATATAATATCAATTTTTATTTTTGAAAAGGCACTATGATTAATAAAAACTTGCATGCAAATGTCTATTAAAAAAGTACTAAGTAAGTAAGTTAAATGTACAAAATGATCATGTTCGAAATAATGAGTTTCTTATTATTATTATATAAAGTATTTTTCAAATTAGTTACATTTTATAACTCATCACAAAATTAATCGCAAATTAATGACTTCCCGATTAAATCCATCTCTTTTAGACCTTTAATACATTATTCATTAATTGGCAATACATTTTGTTTTACAAAAGACTTAAGGGTGGTCATTTTAATTGACTTAAATGTGCGCACTTTAAACCAATTAACAAGCTCGTGTTATCGTTATGTGATAACGTAAAATTGTAAACATTGCATGGCATTTTAGTTGGGAATAAACGGTAATTTTTCATAGTTACCTTTTTTCCTTTTGTAATTTCTATCTCGTTACTTCGTGTTATTTTTATACTCGTCTAGTTAGGTATATATTGATGATCATTCAAAGGTCCGATATGGTTGTCGTGGACGCGGCAAGGCTTTAATTGATTATATTGGACAGAAAAATGTTTAGAGTCGTTAATATTATTTATTTATTTATTTAAAACTTAGTCTACAGTTATAGTAGGTATACAGCAATATAACATCTATTAACTGTTCATAAATATCTCACAATTAATTAAAGTTTTAATTAATACTTTAATAATAATGTTAAACCATTCATTAAAAATTTGCTTTTAAAAATGCTTTTCGTAACTTCGGATTAGAAAAAAATATACTGCAGTGACATTAAATAACATGTAAATTGTCTTTTTATATTTTAACCCCTTATAAATTATAAGGGTTTGAAATATAAAAGACAATTTATTACTATCATCATTTTACTTGAAAGTTTGCTGCTCCTATATTTACTTTTTTTAAATTAAAATTTTAATACTAAATTTATGAATACCAGTGAAATGAAATATTTTTGACATTAATTAATTTGCAACAGGTAACTTATACGAGTTAGAAATAGGAAGTTCTATGACACTTTAATTTTATATTATTAGACATTCATAATCTATATTATATAAAAATTAATTGCCTCGCTATTAATTTTTAATAGCGAGTTCGTTTGTCTCGCTAAAATTCGAGAACGGCTGGACCGCTTTTAATTCTGTCTTCACTTATAGATAGAGGGATAATCAGGGAAAGTTTGTACGTAAAAAAAATTGGTCGCCGGGCGAAGCCTGGAACGGTCACTAGTATGTAATATAATTTTTTAGGTTGCTTATACAAATTTGTTCCTACGAGTATCTTGCAAATTGTTTGCTATGTGCCAATATGATAACATCTAATCGCAACAATTGCTTTGTAAAGAAAAATCAAAATAATTTTTTTCAATTATTGACTCCACGCCATTTTTGAACCAGGGAGTTTGACAATCGGTCGCGGCGAACGCAAAGGACTGACGAACAGGTGTAGTCGCGCCCGCGCAAAGGGCTCTTGTGGTTGCGCCGCCCTGTCACAGTTATTGGTACAATATCATAAGCTGAAACGTTTTTAATGTATAAAAATTTTCTTTTAATTAATATACATAAGTAAAATGAAGCCTTTGCTATTAGTTTTGTGGCGACCTCCTTTGAATGACCTATTTGGGAATTTACTTTTTAGTTGCCGTGTACATTCTTTTAAATGAAGAAGCACGGGAACCAGAGTCAGTCCAGACAGTCGGCCTACAACACTGCTACAGAAAGCACGCGCTTTCTCGCCACTCGTCATCACCACACACGCCCATCGTGCGTCTCAACACATAATGTAAAAACGCCCATACGTGCGTTTGCTCATTTGTAAATATGTGATATATAATTGTAAATATGTAAATAATAATGTGGAGAGTCATTTCTTTCCACAGTTTCATTAGTAATTATATTTATTTCAAGGTTCTATGGCGATTGTGAGAACTTCCAATTAAATAGGCTTAAACTGAAAAATAGTTTAGACTTATGTTTTAATTCAAAGGGATTACAATATTTTTTTATTATTATTAATAATAATAATTGCTCTTGTCCAGTATCTATATATTGTACATATTGTAGTCTAACAATGTGCGTAGGTTATGATTTTTCGGTTTCTACAGATAGGTAACCATCTTCCCTCTCATGACTTGTACATTACCCTTATCGTTGCGGCTATCCACTTAAATGCTTACACGTGGCAATAGTGCCAATTTGTTGCATATTATTCGCCAACAGACAGACACGCTGACGGACTGACGTACGTTTAGTGTACCTACATCGTTTATGAATCATGGGAAAAAGTCCTTTCAAATCTCTTCATAATTAGGCATTGAAATTAAATATAGAGCAAAATAACATAAAATCCATCTAGACAAACTCATACAAATCAATGGAAGCAAACAAGACTGCTGCAATAAATAAAATATCTGAGCGTGTTTTAGACATATGGGAAATTTTTATGTCTGTGCAGGTGGTAACTATATTCTTTAATTAATACATTTAATTAAGATATTTTTCATTATTAAAGTAAATAATATTTAAAATTCACAACAATACTTATATTACAACCACTGTTTTTAAATTCATATTCATTAAATAAAATTTATATTAGAGTGGATATAAATAAATAGTGACACTTATTAATAATTAGTGAAAAAAAAAAATATTAACAGGACACAGTTGTCCGGAAGCTCGTGATTTCGAAAAATCATAACAATACTTAAGTTATTATTACTTAGTTTATTTTACTTTATACTAGTAACCTTGCTTCCTAATTTATAGCTCTTTCTATTAATGAAAATGCGTATCACAATCTATTGGATGGTTTAGAAGAAATAGGAAAATTAAAAACGGGTGGACATCGACTTTATTTTATGACCAGCTGTTGCACGCGACGTAAGCGTAAGCGTAACTTTATAAAATTAGCCTACGTTAATCGTTGATAATGTAGCTTTCTATAAGTGAAAGAATTTTTAAAATCGGTCCAGTAGTTTTTGAGTTTATTCATTACAAACAAAAATACAAAATTACATATCTTCTCTCTTTATAATATTCTAATATATAAAATTCTCGTGTCGCGGTGTTTGTTGCCAAACTCCTCCGAAACGGCTGGTCCGATTTTGATGAAATTTTGTATGCTTATCGGGTAGGTCTGAAGATCGGCCAACATCTATTTTCCATAAACCTAAATGTGAAGGGTGGTCCACCCCAAAAGTTTATTTCTATTTTTTGGCAAAACAACGTTTGCCTGGTCAGCTAGTATTACTATAGATTTATGTAGATATATATATATATATATATATATATATATATATATATATATATATATATATATATATATAGATAGATTGGCCACTACTCTTTTATTATGTAGATTGAGTTTATCATCTAATAACGTCATCTCACAGATTCTCACGCTATTAAAGTCTGGCTGACTTTATCTTCGTTTGACAAAATTCATAATGAAACGTCACAGTTCTCAATTAAGAAGAATATCATTCACATATTTCTTATCGATATACGTATACTCACTTATACAGAGCCGGCTATTTTACGCGGCAATAAAATGTACGATGAAGATTTCAGATTTTGATGTTACGGTCCGACAAGGTTGTAAAATCACTTGAAATTTATATTTGGCGCTTGCTGTGTAACGATTGAGTAACAATGTTACCGCGATAGTCAAGCCGATGATATAATCATTTTTGTATGTATAATTGTATAAAATTAATATTAAATAAATTTATATAACTCGGTTAACAGATTAGCATTGCCATACAACGAAATATTGCAGCCAGCATGCTTGGGACCCTGCCTAGGGGACCGAAGCTTAATTATATCTAATATATAAAATTCTCGTGTCGCGGTGTTTGTTGCCAAACTCCTCCGAAACGGTTGGACCGATTTTGATAAAATTTTGTGTGCTTATCGGGTAGGTCTGAGAATCGGCCAACATCTATTTTCCATACCCCTAAGTGATATTTTTTTATATGGCAAAACAACGTTTGCCAGGTCAGCTAGTTGTATATAAATTATAAACATTATCTATTAAAAATAATCTTTAAATTTAGAATTATAATATGAAAATAATATTAAGTAAATATTAAAAAATTAAAATAAAATCAAGTATTAATAGTTTCGTAGTAGTTGCAGGTAGACTACTTGCTGAAGTACCAGATCAAGGTTACCATGTCATGGAAACACCACCGATGTAAAGCAGTACTATACCAAATTTGACATAAATCGAGCCTGTGGAAGTTAGTGAAATCCCTTCGTTAACTAGGAAATGGACTGATAGTATTCAAACGCCTGAAAAGATGTTCATAAATTGTAGCTAAGAAAAATCTCGATTACGTCAGCATTGAAACGAAAAAAAAAAAGATGAAAATCGGTCCATTTGTTTTGGGGGCTACGATTTCACAGACACAGACGTCAAACCTCTAATACCCCGTTTTCACGTCGGGCATAGAGGGTTAAAAACCAAATACAACATCAAAACTATCAAATACTGTGAAAGCTTTTAAAATTTGCATATAACATTACCCACAATTGTTTAGAACGGTTATAAAATAATAAATTACAATTGAAAAAGTCAAAAAATTCCACTTATATATATAGCGACATCGCACAAATTCTGTGAGCGTAATAACTGTGTGTCTCATTTTGTTTACGACTCCAAACAAAATGTCCATTAAAAGTTTCATGACAAAATAAACTTTAATACCTCACAATAAAGCCAAACTCGGTAGAAAAATTTGTTATAATATTTACGGGTGTAAAGTTACAAGATCCCCCTTTACGATGTCACAGAGACGTTGTAAAACTCCAATTAATATATAAAAAATATGAATCAGTAAACGTTTTTAATGGCCTACGAATAATTTCCATCTGATAACAGTTTTGAATACACAATCTGTCATAGTTTTAATGTTATTAAAGAAATTAATAATATTAATGAGCCTTAACTTTATTATGAGTTCTAAAATCTGCGGGGGGCTTGTTACTCGGCTGTAAAATATGCTACTGCTTAATGTAATTACGGTGTCTGACGTGAGAATAAATTATATATTCCTAGATAATGTTCATTCGAATATGTTAATAGAATTTGCAAGTACCGACGCAGTGTGGTCCCGGATAAAGCAACCCTCATTCGTAGCTCTTCATGCTTGTAGACATGGTACAATCCGTAATTCTCTTTAATATTATTATTATTATTTAAAAAATAGATATCAGGTTTGTAGCCTATCTGCAATTTTAAACTGACTCCGGGCCATATACTTCGGCGGAAATCCGCAACAGAAGACCGTGCGTGGTAGCGAGCCTAGGAGAGGTCTACATCCAGCATTGGAGACAAAAGTTGATAATGAATGAAATACCTACGAATTAAAATGATAAGACTATATTATAGTCTAATTACTTGGAGGCTGAGTATTAAGTCCATTAATCTTTACACAGTTAATTCTGTACAGTGAGTAAGAAGACTATATAGTAAAATGTAGGTACATAAATGTTCTCAATCGATATCTTTCAGTTCAGGAGGTCGTAATTGTGATATGGACCGTGAGAATATTCAATTAAGCGGGCGAACTTAATTGCAACTTGATAAAGTTAAGTTGGTTCTAAGTGAACTATCTTCCGAACTAAGTTAACTGACCATTATCTTTGCCTTTGTGCCTTGGTAGCACTGGACGCGCCTAATTGGGGGGTTGCTAGGCGAAAGTTTTGTGTAGACAATCAGTAATGAATTGCTTTATAGATTTTAATATTATAAAATAAAATTTATGTTAATTTATTGCGTATCATGTAAATACATCATGTAGTTGAGAAATTAGTTATATTTTCAGATTAGTTTAAAGTAATTCGAGTCGGAAGAGCGAGCACATACGGAGACGCTTGTGTCAATATGGGAAACAATAGCCTTAATATAGCCATTATGTATAACCTAATATAGCCTTATATATAAAGCAAACGACACCTAAATTGGACCGCCAGTATACAGTGGCCTGCCGTAAAAAAATATCTATCTTATTATTTGAGTCAAGGACTATCTTTGCAACAGTTTTTTTATTGTCATAAAAAATAACATAGACGACAAAATGACAACAAAATAAATAAATATATTTTTTATCTATTGACATTTCAATAAACAGCTATAATATGTATTCGCTACTTATATGATGTAGCAAGTAGAAAATATTTAGATGTCGGTACTAAACTTTAAAGTAGTAAACTTTAAAGTAAAACTCTTTTTTCGTATGTACCAATTGCTTTCATCTTTACTAGAAGATTTTACAGTAAATAGTCATTCAATGAGCGATAGTCGAATTCCAAACCAAGGTTTGTCATCATTCCACAAGATTCAAGCTCTATTAAAATATTGCACAAATATTATAAAAGTTTGTGTACTTTTTATAGGTATACTTTTTATATTTACATTTACAAAAGATACCAATAAATGAAATGTAGTATAATATGTAAGCCATGTCCACTTGTTTCTTTCGTAGCGGTGTGCATGTCCGGGCAGCGAGGACGGTCCGCTTCGCTAATCGAGTTATTGTGAACGGCACAATGCGGCAATCAGCGTGCAACCACAGCGGCCGGACCGCACTTCACAGGTGCACACACCTATTACTGTACGCTACTATTTTACTAAAAGGAATTCGGTAAGGAAGTTGGGAATCTTGGAAAAATACGACTCGCCTTTTTCTATGGATGTATTGGTATGAATTATTTTTTTATTAGACAACTTAATTTTTAGAGCAATAATCTAGGAAACAAAAAACGTTCAAGCGTTGGACTGCTAACCCAGGAGTTTTTACAGTTATGCAATTAAAATACAGATATCTTCAGATACTATAAAACAAAGTCATACAATACATTATTTTGTTTAATACATTTTTGTTTGTAAAGTTTGCGAAAAAATATGTCTTATTGACGTTCTCTTTTAAAATTCTTTTAATAATTTACAGTGACATACAGAGGTAGAGTTTTTTAACAAAATTTTAAACTATACTAACGTGATCTCCTAAGTTAGGAGATACAACAACAGTTATAGGAGTCCAAAATTCAAAAATTCAAAAAGACTTAGAATTATTGCACATTGTGAGTTTTAAAAGCTTACAGTCCTTGTAGCACCGACTTCTGCATAATTATATTTTGATTTAAAATATTAATATTGTTTTATTAAATACAGTATTTAAGACTTTCTCTTAACAATCAGTTACGAAAAAGAACTTCGCTTAAAAGCTGCTTGCAGCATTGTAATCAGTATACCCAATCTAGCCCCACCTTCTCTTAAAACTTCCTGAAATAAAAACTGTTAAGGGCGACAGCATACTTAAACTACAAAATTTTTAAAAACAAATCTATGGTATCTTTGGACTTATCATTTGTTATATGAAAATAAAGGTGTAACTTGGACTGAATCTCAATCAATGCGCGGTGATTCAAAATGTCAATCAAACAGATCGGCAGACGACGTACCTACTTTCTAGCTCAACAATCTCCGTAAATGGTATGTTTGAATGCCGAATTTAGATAGACATGATGATAGCAAACCCCGGTAGGAGATGGAACCAAAAGAATAAGGAGAAACTTTTCTATGAAACAGAAAACTATAGAAAGACTTTTCTATGAACTATATTACACCTTCATCCTAAAGAAAGAAATGTTTATTAGGATGAGACAAGTTTATCTAAAACTTCGTCATAAACAGTAAACGCAATTTCTCTCCTCGTCTTAAAAAGTCTTAAAATATTTTATCTCTTCGTCTCCTATTAAAATATTGAAATACGCATCATCTCGAATGAACTTAAAACTGTAGAGGATTACCAATACATTCTCACTTCAAGGAGAGGACTGCGCAGACGCACAGAGTACAAACACAGCGATCTTTTGTAATCTTATTTACGGCAAACTCGCATCGAATTTTTTTGCTACATTACCGCTTCCAACCCACCGCACGCAACAATAAACAAACAATGAAATTATAAAAAACCGGTCGCAACAATACTCGCGGCGAGATTCTTGACGTTTTTATCATTTCAAGCGGAGAACAAAAGCTGAAAGCTTCCTGTTAAGCCTGCATCACCATTCTCGCGAAGCGACTTGTTGCCTGACACACGGTTCAGCAAACCGCCAACCACATATGCACTTCTGTTACAACCATGTATGAAGCGTAGATTAAGAAACACTGTAGGGAAGTTACTCGATGAGCAAAGAGAAAGAGTCTTTGGTATTCCGTACCTACTTTTGGAATCAACTGTATAAAAAAAATTTAGTTTACTGAAGAACATTTTATGTGAAGGAAGAACATTTAAGAACGTGGTCATTCCCTTGAATTTTTGCCTGTTTAGGTACATGATGTAAACCCAAAATTTCTGACTCAATTTTCAATTAATCAGCTGTACGTTTTGATGCTTCTAGAATGGGTTGCTTGTCTTAAACAGAAGCTGTGTGTTTATTATATGAACAACTCGTCTGTGAGTCCATTAACTTACAATAGAGGTGGACGATCTATTCATCGGCGCCACAATGCCCGATCGATCGGTTAGCTGACGATCGGACGTGATACTAATGCGAAACGTATGGTAATGCATTGAGGTGTTGCATCGAATTTAAAGGAAGTATAAGAAAGTGAGGCGATCGACACAGCTTTGAAAATTGCTGAAGTTTATTGTTTTATTGTAGTAAAGAAGTAATGGAAACGGTTGGAACATTTAACTTCAACACCAAATCATACTTGCCGATGATAAGGTTTCTTTTAATAAAATCACATTTTTTTTATAAACTACTAATAAACTGTTAGTCTATTGAGGAATTACAAATGGGCAAAATTTTGCGACCACAAATCACAAAATAAATATGGGGTTACTGCCGTCTGGCGGCACTAACCAACCTCTTACATAAGACCACCGTGAAATTACAGTAAGTGTTTCGGTGAGTCAGTAAGGGATGCCAGAGTCCATTTCTCTATCGTTTTTATCCTTAATCCTACTATGATCAGCAGCGCACTTGCTGCACGTGTAGCGTTGCTTGCTTTGTAGGCGACTGTAGCCACCTAACATCAAAATATGAACATAAGAAAAGATGAATATTATTTATTCTTGAGTGTTCAGGTCGGGTTATGTAAATATTGTATCAAGTTCAGTTCACAAATAAGAAAAGATATTTAAGACAAATAATCGGCATGTCCAGTGAGGCGCAGGCGCAGCCATATTAACGAGAGATGCTCGTGCGCATTTGTCAAAAGAAAACACAATACGCGTTATGGATAACCGATAGTTTGTTCCTTAGTTAGGCGTAACGAGGCCACGTGGTGTAAGTGAAATAAAGGTAGCAACACACAGGGAGATAATCTCCTATGCGATAAAAGTTTTAACAGGACCGTTGGATGAGTGGTTAGGGTGCTTGCCTTAACTCTCAAGGTCCCGGGTTCGATTTCCGGCAGAGTCAATTTCGGAAATGAACTTCAAATTTGGCTTTGGTCTGGATCTTGAAATGGCAGGGCACACTGTGTTTCGCAGATTTGTGGTCAACGCTTGATTTGTTATACCCTCCTGGCGGCTCCGCAATTCTAATTAATGACAAAATTAAACATCACCCCACTGATTCATACTGCACTGAGGAGATACAGGCGACTAGCATAATTATCACTGACCACAAGGATCCACTAAATATAACAGCACTATACATACCGCCAAAGCACAATCTAAAGGATATCGATTACTCCACCTTCTTCTTAACCTTGGGACACAAATTTGTAGCCGCTGGAGATTATAATGCGAAGCACACCAAATGGGGATCAAGACTTATCACGTCCAAGGGTAGGGAACTGCTGAAATCGATCGAGAGTTTACAGCTTGGTGTTACGTCCTCAGGGCAACCTACCTACTGGCCTTCTGACACAAATAAGAAACCAGATTTGGTGGACTTCGTAGTCACGAAAGGAGTTCCCAGTCCTAACTTGGAGTGTCACTCCTGTTATGATTTAACCTCGGACCATTCCCCGGTAGTAGTGATGTTTACCTGTAAAGCTGCACGACACGCAAGTAGTTGTAGGCTGCATACCAAAAAAACCAATTGGCCACACTTCAGAAAGTTGGTGGAAGATTCACTCGACTGCAAAATACCACTGACAACTGACGCTGAAATCACACAGGCTGTGGAAATGTTCAATAGCAGCGTACAACAAGCAGCTTGGGCGTCCACTCCAAATACTACAGAATTTTTGAACGGCATGTGTTTCTACCCGAAATTCATTCTTGAACTAATAAAGAAGAAGCGACGGGCAAGGAAAACATGGCAAATTACTAAGTACCCGCCGGACAAAAAGGAACTCAACAGGCTGACTTCACAATTAAAAGACGCTCTCACACATAACAGAAATCGAGATATAGCAATATATCTGCAAAACCTTGATGCCACGCAAGCTACGGACTATTCTCTCTGGAAAGCGACTAAAAAGCTGAAAAGACCAATCGTCCACCAATCTCCAATAATAAGAGAGGATGGAAGCTGGGCTAAAAGTGATCAAGATAAAAGTATAAATTTTGCAAAACATTTATCTCAAGTATTTACGGCACATGAGGGCTTCAGCTCAGCTAAAGAAGAAAGTGTATCAACCCTCTTAAATACAACTCATCAGCTGGATTTTCCTATTAAAAAATTTACAAAGTCAGAGGTAAAGTCGACTATCAGGAACCTAAAAATACACAAAGCCCCAGGATACGATCTCATCACGGGTAGAATACTAAGAGAGTTACCAGCCAAGGGAATAAATTTCTTGACTCAACTATACAACTCTATTCTTTGGAGAAACTTTGTCCCACCCCAATGGAAGGTAGCAGAAATGGTTCTCGTTCCGAAGCCAGGCAAAGACCTCACAGACGTAAAATCTTATCGTCCTATCAGCCTCCTACCTCTTCCTTCGAAGGTACTTGAAAAACTATTCATTAAGAGACTCATAATTGAACTGACTAAAGCCAATCTAATCCCTGGACATCAATTTGGATTCAGGCAGGGCCACGGAACGATAGAGCAAGTACATAGGCTAGTGGAACAAATAAATAGTGCTATGGAACAGAAACAATATATCTCAGCAGTTTTTCTTGATGTAAAACAGGCCTTTGATAGAGTGTAGCATGACGGACTCCTCTATAAAGTACTTACTAACTTACCCGTCAACTATTTCAAGTTCATAAAATCATACCTTGAGGAAAGACATTTCTACGTAAAACATGGCGATAGCACAACAAATCTCTATAAGATCAAAGCCGGTGTCCCCCAGGGTAGCATTATGGGCCCTTTATTATATTTAATTTATACACACGACCTTCCCAACGCGGACAAAGTAATTATTGGCACATATGCTGACGACACAGCCATTCTGGCAGTGGATGAAGTCGCATCTGAAGCGTCTCTAAAACTCCAAGTGAGCCTAAATAAGATATCTCAATGGTTGAAGGACTGGAAGATAAAGGTGAATGAAGCTAAGTCCGTGCACGTAACATTCACTTTAAGACGTGACACATGCCCACAAGTGGAACTAAATGGTGTAAGGATCCCGCAGTCTGATTGCGTTAGATACTTGGGAATTTATCTAGACAGACGTCTGACCTGGGCCAAACATATTTTTACGAAAAGAAAAGCTCTTGGTCAGCAAGTGAGAAAGATGTTCTGGCTTTTAAATCGAAAGTCCCAACTATCATTAGAAAATAAGCTTCTATTGTACAAGGCCGTACTCAAACCAATATGGACATACGGAGTGCAACTGTGGGGCACAGCATCAAATTCGAACCTCGAAATATTGCAACGGTTCCAGTCTAAAATGCTTCGAATGATTACCAATGCTCCCTGGTATGTTCAAAACGATCGTCTGCATCGGGAACTGAGGGTTAAAACAGTGAAGAGCGTCGTAGCAGAGTCATTGCAATCTTACCACAAGCGACTCCAGAATCACCCAAACCCACTGGCGCGTAACCTGATGGATAAGCGGCCGGGTGCAACTTTTAAGAGACTAAAGAGGCGTGCGCCACAGGACCTTATGGAGTCGTAGATTATTACATCATAATATTTGGGCAAATCATTGGATTTTGCTCCAAACACGCCCTTTGGAAATACTTAACATCCAGCTGAATGTCCCCTGGACAGTTTGCGGGAATAAAGGATATAAAAAAAAAAAAAAAAAATACCCTCCTAACACCATATAATTATCTTACAGCACCTAAGACGTTGCTGGTGCCAACGGTAGTCTCCTTTAAAGGGCTGGCCTATGCCTACTTTCCATACCAATGAAAATTACATTTCCAAAGATGGACCTTTCCGAAATTATACCCGTGACCCCAGAGACAGAGCATAAAGCAAGCACCACTTGAACAAAGATTTCGTCAAAACTTCACTTGAAAAACCAATTCATATTTTCAAGGCAGTCACTATTTCAAAGCAATATTTGATTTTCAGGTTTAAGACAGATAAAATTGATTTATTTGTCTCAATAAACATTTATTTTGAATTGTCTTAAGGCGCTTGTGTAATCATCCGAATTGGTGATAGAATCTTGCCCTATGTGCACCAATGCTTAGAACGCGCGGCGCTCCACCGTCAGTTAACAAATGCATGTCGACGGGGGGCCCTGCGACCGAAACGCTCGTATTGTCGCTCGTTACCGCCGACAAATAGCTCGCAAACCTGCCTTATACTTTTGCACTCCGACGCTATATCCACAGTTAATTGTCTTGGCGAAACCTATGGGAAATGATGTCATTATAATCAACGAGGAGATAATATACATACTACAATTTATGCACATATTTTGTGTGAAAAATTGGTAAGTCTATTATAGAGAGTACTAAAATAATATATTTCACAAATATCATCCCTTCAATATTTTTTATTAAAAGCCCAATATATTTAAGGTTTAACCAATGTAAACCGTGTAAGCGCCTGAAATTAGACAATGATTGCGAAACCTACCAAGGCTATAATTTTGTATGTTTGTAATGAATTACTCAAAAACTATTGGACCGATTTTGAAAATTCTTTCACCTATTAGAAAGCTACGTTATCAGCGACATAGGCTATATTTTATAAAGTTATGTGGGCGAAGTCGCTTGCAACAGCTAATTTTAGATATTTAGTGCTTCAGTGATCCTTGCTTTAGAGAGCTAACGAAATTACCGCTCAACCAATGGGCTTGTGATCTGAAGAAATGAAATATTTCAAACTGTTTATGATTTCATCTATTTTTCTTTATTTATATACAACATAGACGACGTACAATATCTAGTCTGCAATATAACTGTCTATATAAGAAAAAAAAACGATGTGAATTCCTATAAATAAAAAATTATTTTTCCCATTACAAATAAGCTATATTTGTGTTACACAGATAACAGTAAGTATGCCATTTTGCGTAAAAGAGTTTATGTGTCGACGGAACAGCGAACATTCCGTTGTAATGTTCACCAATCAAACGAATGCCATTCGAATGGCAAGAACAGGCAGTGAGGAATCCAAGCGCGTCTATGCCCTATTCTCATGACCCTTGTATAGCTTCTAAGACCAGTTGGACCTTCCGTGTAAAACACGTTACATTGTTAGCTAATCAGAAATTGCGATTAGCTAACACAAGCCCGGTACACGTATCAGGAACTTGACAACAGACTATTTAATTCAACGTCACTTTTACGAAACGGAATAGGAACATAAGTTTTTTTTTGTAATAAAATCATAAAAAAGGTTTTGTGAGTTTGGTTTCAATATCAATTATAATTGTTATAAGGTTGATGTAATTCATTCTGTCACCTTAATAGACTGTTTGTAAAATGTAGCAAATTATTGTGGTATCCATATTTATGCAGTGATATGTTAAACTTGTTAACATATCACTGTATTTATGCAATCAATGACTGATTGTTTTTAAAATATTATAATTTAACAAACAACTATTTTTACAACCAATTCGTATCTCGAGTTTTTTTTTATGAAATATAAATATTAGTGAAAAATATGTATGATAAGTCGATGATGATAATCAGTTCAATTAGGTAGACGTTCAACTCAACTTCGAGAAACAGGTCAATCGACGAATCCAGTTTGAATGGGCAGTCGAATCAGCTGAACCGGGTAGAATCAAGAATGTTCGGGAAGCTCCGAGGCATCTTCTCGTTTAAAATTTCTCGGTGCCACAAAACAAAAGTTTTCGACCAAAGTGTGTTGCCAGTGATGACATATGGCGCCGAAACGTGGACTCTATAATTATGGGTCGCGTTAGAAAGCTCAACGTCGCTCAGCGAGCTATGGACAGGGCTATGCACAGGGTTACAAGTTGAATCAGGAATAAGGAGTTCCGTTAGCGACGTTACCGATAACGACCGTTACCGACATATGCCGGCGGTTCAATAAGTTGAAGTAGCAGTGGGCAGGACACATAGTAACAAGAGCCGACGGCGCTGGGGCCGGAAGGTTCTCGAGCGCAGCTAAGGACGTCCATCTATAGTCGATTTCACAAGGGCTGCGGGTCGACGGATTTTGGAGAATATGAGGGATGCCTATATCCAGCAGTGGAAGTACTCAGCTGAGATTAAAATAATGATGGAACAGCGATAAAACAACATTTCCTTAATGATAATGATTCGATTTATCGTGAAGATAATATTAAGAAAACGACGATTTACAATTCAGCGCACTGTACTGTAAAATGAAATTTACTTCTTAACACATAAACGTTCCTATTTTCAACTTTTTATGTGCATGCACTTACAAAGCGGAAACTGCATTCGATATACAGAGGGAGAAACATCAATGTTTTTATTTCAAGCAATCAGTAGCGAGATATTAAGATAAAGAATGAAATAAAATATCTTTCGGTTTGTAAAAGCACACATTTAGCCGCCCATGATAAACATCACAATCGATTATTTTTTGGGGTTCCTTTAAGAAGAGTTTTAGCGAAATTCGTTCTCGCCCTAATACCCTGTACCAAGACATCTAACGACTTATAATCGACAATTTAGCGATCATGAAATTCATTGATTATGTATTGTAACTTTGGATTGCTATATCTCTTGATTATAAGCACTTTGGAGCATTATGATTAGGTTAAGTAACTGCGTATATTCTATAGAGTCATCGTTTAAATTTATTGCTCTTATTACAGGCAACACCCTGTATATACCTATATATATATACATAAAATTTTCATGTCACAGTGTTTGTAACTTAATTAGTTGGAACTTAATGTGGACTTAATGGTTACCATAAAATGTAGTTACGAGTACACTCGAGCAAAGTAAATGTTCATAAGATTAGAGCTCAGATTTTATTCATTGTATTTGTTGAAATGCAAGGCAAGCTTTATATAGTGATATGGAGATAATGTTTGTTTTATTTCGAAGATATTTTGGAGAGAAAACTGATATTTATTCCTCTTAAGCTATGGTACGTCTAATCAAAAAAAACAACAAATCTCCAAAACTAGAGAGAAAGTAGGTGTTTTTCTTTGCATGCTTAGTGTTATCTTAGATTGTTCATGATAGTTTTCTCCACTATTAGCTCTCGGATATTTCCAATTAAAGATAAAATTTAAATCTCATACATATCGTCTATTAAAGTTTATTAAATATATGAAAATGTTTAGGTCAGTAATCAGATTTCTTAAACGTACAGAACCATCTTCATTTTTTATAATTATGGCTTAAGTTTGATGTAAGACTGGTTTGTATACATAACAATTAAGTAAAATGGATTTTTTTAATGATTGATTAATAATTACAGTTGTTAACCCCTTTCTTAAACGATAGTTAAGAAATTATGGGTATGGGTGTTATGACATCAGCTGAATGAATTGCAACAAGTCCAATTTTTTTTTATTGAGACCTACTTTAATGTTTTTAATTAAATTAATAAAAATAAAAAACTTCTTGAAAAACAAGTTATGTAAGTGTAATTATATTACTACTTCTTAGAACTCTGTATTAATTCTGTACACTTGAAATAGATATGACCATTGCTTAAAAAAAAAATAAAAAAACGTGAAGTTTAAAACATAAAAACATCTTGTTAAAAGCAGAAACAATCGACTTTCAATCAAAACTTTATTTTCATTAAGCAATTGAATGTACAGTCATAATTTTCATTACAACATAACGATTAAGGTGTCACATAATATTTAAGAATTTATGTGCGCTTATCGTATTATAATCCGTGTACAAAAAAAACCTTCTAATAATGTCATCTGAATCTTCGCGGACCAATTCGGCGAAATCGAAAATTTTAATTTAAAAAAAAAAAAACAACATCACTAACTTTTTAAGTTCGCATTCCAGAAAACAATGTTCGCCAGCCAGCCTTAAGGCATCGAATGCATTAACGAAGTACACCTTCTTTGATATTAAGCGTATTATTTTTAACTTTTTTTATTTAATTTTTTTTTTCTTTTACCTCGGTACTGGTAGCTCCACGAGTCGCCCGGAGCCAATCGCGTTTTATTACCCACCGCTTGGTAATTTATTATTGCATTTTTTGCATTATCAATAGCCTACAGACTTGTTCTTGTTTCGAAATTAAAGCTGCTATTGTTTATGAAAAATCGACGTGGTAGATTTTTATCTTGGCTTCAATCAGCAACCTCTATTTGTAAAACACTGCGCGCATTGTGATCGGCTTCTGAGAGCAGCCCCATTATAATTATACTTAAAATGCATATTCACATTTTTAACGTAATATAAGCTAAGAAATTATGAAACATGGAAAGGAACTTTTCAAAGTTGTCTCTGGTCTGGATCTGAAAAGTAGTGGCAGTGCACACTGCGTTTCGCGATCATTTGGGCAGCCCGTCTGGCCGCAGTAACCACCTCCTTACAGAAGACCACCGTGAAATAACAGCAAGTGTTTCTGTGAGCGAGTAAGGAATGCCAGATCCCATTTCCCTAAACAATCTTATTGTAGTTGCCAGCACACTTGCAGCACCTGCGACGTTGTGTTGTAGGCGTCAATAGCCATCAGCCTGTCTGACGACCTTAACCTATTAAAAAAACTTATACAAACTGAAAAGCCTCTTTAATAAAACAACAGGTGGACCAAATAATTAAAAATCGTCATTACGCCTTGATAAATATACACAAACGCCTTCTTAATCAAAGATAGAGAAACAAATCGCTTAAACACAAACCCTTTATATCTCAATAAACAATTAAAAGTATCCACTCGCAGCTTTTTCATTATAAGTGAGCTATATATGTATATTAAAAATTGTAAAAATAAAACCGATCTAATTAAGATAGCTATGATTATGGATGAATCTAATAAGTTTAATAAAAAGTTTTATAGAGCAGTTCATATAAGAAGAATAAAACTGGATTAAGAATTACACAGGCGGACGAAGTATGTCTTGAATATCGAAAAATCTTATTAACTCTTTTTATTAGTTACCAGCTTGTAAATCAGGATCTGCATTAGCTTTACAATGTCTAAAAAAAATTGAAAAAAATAATTAAATAATAAATTAATTAGGATTTGGACCGCATAAATTATGGAATCACTAATGTGATTTTGTTCGTACGAGGATATTATAAAACGTTATATACACCTATCTAATATACATAGATATATTTCATTGGAATTTAGGTATCTACCTCTAGATGAAACTTTCTAAAGAAAGCTTAAGGTAAAACTTTGAGAGTCCTAAAATCTTTTATACCAGAAAAATTCATTTTATTGCAATTAACAAAAATTTATGTTTCTATAACGACTATAGAATTGCTAGCTTTTGCTCGTGAATTATTTTTGACTTACTTTTGTCAGGTAAAATTTACCTGACAAAAGTAAGTCAAGTCAGGTCAGGTCAGGTTAAATTTTAATTCGTAGATAATCCCACAGGTATAATACTTTTTTCTGGAAGAAAAGTGCAATTTTCTGTATCCCTGACAAAGTTTATTTCCTGATGATCTGTTGAGCAGTTAAGGCGTGAAAGCGTAACAAACAACCAAACAATCCCACTTTATCATTTATAACATTATTTAGGATATGCTGTAAGGATAATTCTTTTTCATGTCATATCATCATAGTGTAAAGAGACCATAAACTATAATCTGTATGCCTTAAAAATACTAACAACAACACAAATTATACTGACAGTTTACAACTGAAAACTTTAATAGTATTGATAATGTCCATCTCTAAGAAAAGCCAGAAGCTATTTGGTCAAGTGGTTCAAGTAAAACTTAAACAAGGTTTTATTTTGAACAAACCCGTTGAACTGGCATGACTTAACTGGCCCAATTTGGTTGGCTGCTGAAAAACGTTTTGCAAATAGCCACTGCCATTGTCCGTTTAAAATGAGGAAGCCAGGAGTAATGGCAGTGGTTGTTGGAACAGGAACGTCGGGTTTTAAAAAAAGGAATCGGTTAAACGGGGGCCGTTCGCGGGTAATCACAGGCGACGTGCACCGAACCTAAGGAGTTGTACACTGGATTTGTCATTAGATAGAATATTTCTTTTACTCATTTATCATTTGGCGTATTCCAATGGATTCTGTAAGTTTTGTATATAAAAAAAAGTTGAAGTTAAAGAGTCATAGTTAAAAAAAATTTACAGCCGACTTTTTTTAAAAAGCCTTCAGTGTACTTACTATACTTTCTTAGTTTGTGAAGGTAAGAAGTTTTCATTTCTGACGTGCAGTCCTACGTCTGACTTTAAAAAAAATGTAAACTAAGTGACTACAATAAACTTAAAAGTACAAAAGATAAGAGATAATGAGGGATAGCTATATGGGATAAGGAAGATATAGGGCAAACACAAGAGCTAATTCTGTTATGTGTTAGATGGACTGTCCAGCTCGAGCCAAGTGCAGTAAGCCCTGCTACTACAATTTCACTGAAGACTAAATGTCCTGCAAAACTTCTTTCTCGGTCTCCAGGCTTGCAAGTCTTCATTTGAGTAAAAAATTTGAAACCAATATTACACCAACAGTTTTATTACCTTTTGTCGGAACTTGTCAGTGCTTGTCAGAATACAAGGCAGCCTAATTGTAATGTACAAAGCAAGTAAAAAGAGCAGACTGCTACAGGATTAAATTTTATGCAAGATCTGATAGTGGACAGGAATATACTTCTATTCCCTCTTATTTTCAGGATTACTGCTAATTATTTATTTTGATTATTCTTACACATTTTATACAATACTGTGCTGTTAATTTTTTTACATGATCTTGTTTTATTAATCAACAAGGAATCTGTATAATATTATAAATAAATACATGTATGTAGGTACATTCGTAATCATTGTCTTCAGAAACCTCATAAATTAAAAATATAAAAATTTGATTTATTTTCAATCAAGTAAATTAAAATGTCATTATAAACACGGCCTTAGATCGCGTGCAACGCGATATACAGGTGCGCGCGCAGCCCGGAGCGAACGCCCGCGCAACTTCATTCATTGTTGCCCGCATTGCAGAATGCGATCGTAATACTAAAACAAGACGCTGCTGCTTCATATTCTTCTACCTGTAAACATAAAAAAAACATCACTACTGTTCTTCAGTTTGCAAATGTATTTACCAAAAAATCTACGGTGATAAAAATACTGACAATTTTTGGCTAAACTATTGAAGAACGATGCAATGAGCAATCTAACCATAATTATTAATCAAAAGAATTGGAAGAAATATGAAAAAATGCCAATCTTTTCTTCGATTGTGATTCAGATTTTTTCTTCAAGTGTAGTTTTATTTCATTAAAACCGATTTCTATGTTTTAAATCTTCATTTTAAATTTACCTTAAATCCAATCACTATAGGAAACATAAGACATGAGTGATTGATTTTGACAAAAGATCTATTTTTCTCAAATACTTATAATATTATATACACACACACACGTCACTTATTGAAAGTCAACCGGTGCTGGTTAAAATCTATAATTAAATCGAAAAGTCGAAAAGAATATTTGTTTAGTTGAATCAGCCATATTATCGTATGAATCAATTTGCCGAGGAACTCGCACCGAATTATTCCTTAAGTTGCCTGTCGGATTTGTGGTTAAAATTGTAATAATCTAATCAATTGGTTCCAACCATGGAAACTAGAGGTAAGGAGGACAACCTTACCATGGGTGTTAAACTGAAAAAGTAGCAAGCTCAAAGCATTAAATAGTAGTTCATAAATTGACCAGAATGGCACTAGTGTAGAATTGGTGTTTGATATGATTGGTGGGTTTCGTAGTTCATGAAACCACCGTAAATAAAATACTACTAGAGCGCCACGCCCCAATTCTACTACAGCGCCACCCAATTGTGCGTATTCGACGGACACTTTCTCATGTATAGAGTTGGTCCTCCTTACATTTAGTCTCCATGGATCCAACGAAACGAATTGCAACCATTGAGTGATTTAGAAATGGCGCCAAGCTCAAGCCAACGATATTAGAACTCAGATGTAAAACGATAACTAGAAAAGGCGCCTCTTAATCGCCTTCCACTGGCAGTGGCACATGAGTGATCGGCTACATTTCCCCGCATCCGACTCGTACCGACGTTATAATTATTTTATTTATGTAACAAATCGTTTCCTTTTGCGGGCGTGACATTGTAGATGCGTGATGGCCGTATAATTGCGCGCTAGCTTACCATGCTTTATGGTCAGAGGGCTACTAAGAATCATTTACGAGAACCTTACGCCACTGTGAGAGTTTGTTGTTAAGCTGCTAAAGCCTTTTATAAGGAAACATTATTAATAATACCATTCTAGGTGTTTTATTGATTCACCTAATGGTACATAGGTGGCCACCGTCGCTACCACAGCTGCTGCAAGTGCGCTGCGGACCATAGCAGGATTAAAGATATAGGGAAATGTGTTTTGGCATCTTCCCTGGCACTACCCACTCACCGAAACAAAACAGCCATATGCTAAAATTGTACATTATAATAAGGGGGTGGTTAAAAAAAAAGAAAAAACAAGCAGCAATTCTAAATATTTCACTTGGCCAACACCAACTATTGTTGTCAGCGTCACAAGGTGGCTTCTGACAAACATTATTCTGAAAATCTATAATAAACCTATTCTAGAACACCCCATGATTCAATATATAACATACGTCACTAATCGAACGAATGCAATACGATTTGATAGCTACGATTCGCTTCTATAAATGATGGTACTCGTGTTCATTGACTCGACATGTAGCTTAACTTAAATACACGAGCGCTGCCTTGCCTTGTGCTATTGTTTTATGCCTTCCTGAGAAGAAACAAGGCTTGATCCTGTAATAAATAACAATAATATGTTCGTTATATTTCAGTATAAATTTAACATTTCTTTTATTTTTTGTATATCCTTTTTTGTAACATTTATTGTTATACTGTAAAAAATAAGGAAAAATTAATAATTTCAGTCTTGTATGCCATATTTAGAAAAATATGCCATAAAAGACTGAAATTATTTCATTTCAAATATCTAAATATTTGATCTAAATAAATAAATAATAAAATGACAATAAATGTTAGAAATATATTAATAATATACCGGAAATCATTTTATTTTTATTGAAAAGATGAAAGACAGGCCGATATTCCACAACCGCCGCTTAAGGTCATAAGCTACACCAGGAGGAAAGAATATGGGCTGCTGATACTGCAAAAAAATATTCACAACACGCTTTAAGAAGCCTATATTTTAAATAGGCTGATTTTTCATAACCTCATTCTTGCCTCTTTTTGCAGAATAGAGCCAGGACCTTTTTTTGGTTTAAATCTGTACGGGTATTGCACGGGTGCCAGAAAGCATTGTATTTATATTAATATACCTATTCTTAATAGAATTATAAAGTTTATATATTTCTTTTTTTCTTTTCAGATAAGTCTTCAGCTCTGCGCAGAAGTCCTGCATATACGCATGCCGTTAATAAAATGCAGCATGCTTGGACAAACCAGCATGCAAAGTAGGCCATGTAGCCCTTGCACATTATGGGATCGTAAAATAAAAATATATTTTAAAGTTTTGTAATTAACACTACCAAAATACGTGGTCTATTTAGATATAACATATACGCCTACAGGCTGTTAGTCTGTCCGTCAAAAATTAACATGTAAGTAATAATATTAATTCTACAACAATATTCTACTAATTTATTCGAGTGTACAGTACATTTCAAAAGCACGTAGCTTGCACGAATCAGATAAAATTTGAAATTGAATTGTCAATAATTGCTAGAGGTAGATTCGTGGGTCAAGCCTTTTGGCCTTAGATTGCTTTTAGCGACGCAGGTAAGAAACATATGGATTTTTTATTCAAATGTACCAGTCATTATTTTTTTTTATTCAAAGGCAGATTTCTAGCAAAGACAATCTATTACATTGTTAAATAAGTCGCACTTCGCACAGGTGAATTTTTTTCTGCGTCATACATAAAAACCTTTCTCGTTTAATGCTCTTTCCATTAGTGAAAATCACATGAAAATCTGTCCAGTAGTTGTTGATATCATCGTGAACATACATATAGACTCCATACAGACTCCAGATTTATTGCAAGGATGATTTAGGTATTTTTTATATAAAAGTTGTCAGACAGGCTGAAAGTTCATTTGATGGTATGTTGCCTAGAAACACAAGCAACGCCACGTGTGCTGCAAGTAGCTACATTGCAGACCATAATATGATAATGGATAAGGGATTAGGAAGGGATAGGGATATGGGCTCTAACATATCTTACTCACTCACCAAACTTAACAGCAGACTCGCTGTTATTTCACGGTGGTCTTCTATAAGGTGGTAACACTTACAGGCGTCAGGCGGCTGCAAAACGCTGCCCAAATGTTTATATAAATAAATGTAGATTAATAAATGTAATAAATAAATGTAGCACAGTAAATAAATATACAATAATAATAATCTTTATTTGTACAAAAAAACATATTTAGACGATCCTAATTACACATATTGTTAAGTGAATGCAAATTTTAAAAATAGGTAGGTATAATAATTTTCTAACTCCCGAACAAGGTTGGACCTGTATCTAGGGAGTCAGTGCAGAAAAGCTTAGAAATACACTATAAATTAAGTATACTTAGTTAGTTTAATTTAAATAATAAAATAAAAGAAAAAGCCCATTTATTCCTTTGCCAAAATAATATATATAGAAATAAATAAAGATTTTTCTAATAAACAATAAAAATTCTAATAAAGAAAAATATATAAATTAAATAAAATAAGCTTCATTGGTTAGTTTAATTTAGTTAGTTTTTTAGTTAGTTTTTATTGTTACTTATTTTTTAAAAATGTCTTATCCATTCATTTCTATAAACTGCACACAAGTTAACCACACGGGCATATTCTTATCACAAAGCTCGGTAATTAATAATCTTCGAACATTATTGTACAGGGTAAGGTTATTATATGAAATTTATACTGAGAGGAAATTGCTACAGCGTTTAATGGTATACAAGCACTATGGCTTACGATTTTATGAATTTATTATTTTATTGGCCGTTCCGTTTTGTTTCAACTAACGCACAGCGGTAATATTTTAAAGTAGGTTAGGACTACAAATAATATTGAAACTATGTCTACCTATTATAAAATAAAGTTGCTGTCAGCTTCTGTCTGTTACTTTTAGGCACATGTGATACAAGCAAATATATGTATCTATATTGAATTTAAAAATAAAATTCCCTGTCCCGCCTAATATTGACTCATACAAAATGTATCACTTGAATAAAATCATGGGGAATTGTCCCCGTGTCTCCTAATCTTTATTCTTTAGAATTAGCATTGTTTTTTATCATTTCTTTAGCATATATATAACGAAAATCACGCACCATCAATTAGTGGACCAACAGTCTGCTTTGATGCACTTAAAAAATATTAAATTTCCAAAGGAGATCAATATCAGTTTTGTGTGGAGATCAGGCCATCGGGTTTTTATTATTTTCGATTTAATTGTTAATTAGCTAAGAAGGAGTAGGTTAAGATTTTAGTGAAAAATTTCGTGAAATTGGGTAATGAGATTTCATAATTTAAGTTTGAAAGTATTGAAAAGTTTGAAAGTGTAGAAAGTTTGTGAGCATAAAAAAGTATTTTTAATTTCTAATGTTATTCTCACTTACAAAACCTAAAATATTCACAGGAAATCACTGAAAAAAAAGACTTTTATGACCAAATTCTCCGAAGTTTAAACATCAATTTTAGTCTTAACAAAAGCCATCAATTACTTTGACAAACGGTTGGCCAATCGAGTAAGAAATAATATATACATAAAGTGATACAATTGAGTATTTTTTATCATGCTAAAAGCCTTTTTAAAGATAAAACCTCAACATAAGCGTTTGCTAAACCCGCTCGGGCCATTACAAAGGCAATAATAAAGCGCTAACTAGTTAGTAACTCAAATACACACACAGACCGCGCTTGTATCTGTCTGTCTGAACCTGTCAATATATCATATCCACTGCTAGACATTAGCATTAGTTTCGCAGACGCACAGCGCCATCTTTTATTTAATCTATTATGCTGCTGTTAATACTTTAGGTTAGGGAAGTTCTAATATTGTCTAGAAAGATTATTTAACTAATCCAGATGATTTTTTCTAAAAATTAATAAGGTTTGTTTACCTACCTAATCGATTGTTATACTTACATATTTTTTAGAAACTAAGTAGTAAACCTGAGCCGTGTTGCAGTGCCTAATAATAATAACTTAAGTTTGAAGGTAGTATATACCTACCCATTTTGAACTTTTAATGGAATACTAAGGAAATTGAATTAAAATCTATGCTCTATACTAGTTTTAAGAACATTAAAATTTTATTCAAGTAGGTATAGTATTAAGTGTAAGTAAATAGAAAATCATAGAAATCTGTTTTAATATTTAGTTAATATTTTCAATGCTGTACTTATATGTAATCTTGTTATAGTACTCGCAAGTCGCAATACACACGGACATAAAATAACCTCACTATATCCCATTTTGATACAAATAACAATTTATATAACAAATTTGTATGCTAAATAATATAAATCAGATAATTTTAAATTTAGCTTAAATATTTTTATTTACTGCGACATCAAGCAGTATGAAAGTGCACGTGGGAATGTTATGAGTATGTGCGAAATTATTAGCACATTTAATATTGAAACTTACATCTATAACTTTTTAAAATAAAATTCGTTGATTTTGCCGACCGTACTTATACCTACTTATATATTATACTTATACATTATACTCAGATGATACTATACTTATATTCCAAAAAGTATAACTATATCAAAAAAGTAACTGTTTCTGAAATTTATAATTGAAAATAATTAACTTGTAAGATAGGGGGACTTGGGATTAACTTATAGGATAGGTACTTTTTTCCACTTATCCCTGCCAGGGGGGATATTTAGTAGGGATAGGTGGAACGCGCAAGAATATGTTGTACATGTACGAGTAAATGTCTAGAACTGTATAATTATATGAAAAATTGTGCTTTCTTCGTAGTCGAACTTTGGTACAATCTCCCTCCTGAGGTGTTTCCACCTAGCTACAATATGGGCTACTTCAAGCGAAGCTGTAAACAAACTCCTACAAGTAAGCAGCGGACTACTCCCCTTGGTGTTGCTTGTGTCCTTAGGCGACGGTAACCCCCTATATCAAGTGAGCCTGGCTGTCTGCCACCTTTATATTATAAAAAAAAATTCTTCTGTGATCGAATGATCGAACTAACAGGAAAAAAGTCCTCGTTCTATCAATCGAAGCAACGAAGCTGAGCAGTCGGACAACGCTGTCTCAGGGTTTTTATCCTGGACAAATGTTAGGTTAAAAAAGCACGTACGAAGTTGTAGGCACAGTTAGTTTTTTAATATATTTCGCCATGGCCAAAATAGAATCATTTACAAGTAAAATTGTATAAAATTATCATTTTATCACGAATTAAAACTATGTACCTACTATATTTATGGGTCAATATATTTTCATAACAAATTCATTTTATAGCGTAGTGCAATAATTCAAGTAACTAATTTCCACTAGAATTAAAAATTCAAATGAAATGTAACTTATCGGAAACCCATAAAAATCTACTTAATATCATAATTATTATTGGGGAAAAGATACATATTATAAAACATTTTGTGATAAATTTTAATTAGTAACTACCTAATTTATGTCTAACAATTATTGTAACGGTGATATGAAACCAGTTGATTTTTATAAAGACATTTTAGGCGATTATTAATGGGTGTATTGATAAAAGACTTAACATACAAAACATCGCAAGTATACATTTTAATAAGGAATTTGTCATACTCCTAAATTACAGCCATTGCTAGACCACAGATTCTACTTAGTGAGCGAAAGAAAGTCTTGCTCTTTATTAATAAATTATTGGATCATCAAATTATAACGTTATATACGACTAATATATTTCTATTTTATAATAATACCTATATTGTAAGATACAATTTTCTCACGAAGTTTCATTTTTTTATGTTAAGGTCGTCAGACAGGCTGACTGACGGTCGCCTATAATACTGACAACCATTAGGATGAGATAGGGAAATGGGGTCTGGCACCCCTTACTCACACATGCTCACTATTCATATTTCACTGTGGTCTTCTGTAAATGGGTGGTTACTGCCGCCAGACAGGTTGCTCAAACAACTGCGAAACGCATTGTGCCTTGCCACTACTTTCCAATTCCAGACCAGAGCCAACATTGACAAGTTCATTTTCAAGTCATTGGGCCGCCATAGCATCAATAAACATACCAGCAGAATTACATTTCTAAGTAGATATTAATGTATGAGCTGTAGAATAAACTTAACCATTGGTCAGTTAACGGTACAATTTCATCTATTCAAAACCAAACAATTATAGAACCTGTTCAATATATTAATATATATATAAAAAAACAGATGTGGCAAAAGTAATTTATTCAACAATATGTCTTGTCACACCAATCTGAGCAGCCATCATTATTTTGCATTCATACCACGTCAGCCAATGACAGCAAAGATCGCGCCTCCGCGGTTAGTGCTAAGCCAATCAGACGCCGCCGTTTGAAAAACAATAGAACATAAAAAATTCCGTCACGCTATTCTGCGCAAGAGACGCTCATTACAATTCGTGTCGAAGCGTCAGTCTTAATTTTCAAGTCACTTCTATCAACATTCGCTTTATTATTCGTCAATTCTTATCTCTATTATAATTGTTAATCCAGAAAATTTAATTCTATAGGCACCTTTATGAATGTAATTTGTACAGCGTATATGTAAATGTATGGACAATTATAATGGGGCTTAGATATTTACCTACCGCTAAATAAACTTCTTAGTAAGGAACAATTCTCAAACACCATACGACCGAGACATATTATATGTACTCGTAGTATCACAGTATAAATAGTACTACTAATTTATTTATTAATGGTCGAAATTCGACCGTAATTTATTTAATTTACAAGTAGGTACTATATTAATTCCTTTGTCAGTTTAACCACTGACTTTGAGCATATAATAGAGTAGATATACCTTACATATTACATACGCAGTGACAAACGCGCAGTAGTGTTTATATAATGTTTATTTTAATTAATTTAATGAATTACAGAATTTTTTTATATATATAAAAATATTAGCTTTCCCCCAGTCCTTCTAAGCATATAATGTTTTTAGTGTATCAAATTTTACACTACTTCTTCCGTGCAAAAGATATAGCTTTTTTTCTTAAAAAGCATAGGTACAAAATTTTCGCTTCTCGTATTAATATAGTGTTTTAATATAATAGGCAAATCAACAGTTAGTTTAATTTTAAAACTAAAACTAAACTAAATTGGTGTTAATTGGGTTATAAATTTACAAAACGTTTGTTGCCTATTTAAATTATTTACTTTGAATTACAATGAAGGAAGTATTGAAAAAGAATTGTAATATGTAAATTTTAATATTAAATTTATATAATTACTTCACGTTCTAATATCTATATGCAGTAGGTGAGTATAACAAAGAGCGTAGTAGGTTATTACCTGCTCATGTCATATTTTTCATATTTTCAACTATAAATACGTATTAATGGGTCGACATGAAACGTAAAGGTAAGAGGTTAGTGCTGGTGCCTTTAATATAGGCCTTTTCTATTATGTAAATATTTAGGTAAAAATATGTATCTATTACTAAATTTACTAAATTTACTATTAAAACTAAGTCATGTCTACTGAACTGAAGATTATTAACAAAACAGGCACAAACTATGTGTCTTGAAAAAATACTAAATAATATTTTAAATGAACTAGAAAAAAACAAAAAAGGTTTAATCAATAAAACATTAGTACCTACTGAAGAATCAAGTCTTATTTTGGTAAGAGTTAATTGAACAAAAGCGTATTCCTTCTTCGTTCCAGAATAGAAAGCGTACAGGGATTCCAACACCTATGCTTTCCTAATTAGGGACGAAAACAACACCTTGGGAGTTACCTCCTAACATTACAGCTTTAAAATCTCGCAGGGTTGGCATTTTTTAGTTTAGTCATATTTTCAGGTTATTCCAAAACTTTCGTAATAATATAAGTACCTATTTAAAAAACAATAATGCTACAAGTGTAAGTTTTATAGCAAATAAAAAGTTGTTATTATAAGTATCAGGAGTATTTATTTGCAAAAAATATCCCGAATACATAAACTGAAATGTGCAAAATTCAAAATTATATGTTAAATATTTTATTTCCTATATTTATTTTTGAGTGATGATTACTATGCCTTTAAAGGAAACACAGAACGGAAAAGCACACAGGGTAATTCTAATTTTAATATCGTAAGTTTTTGAATCTAGGGGATATTTGCGACAACCCTAAAATGTTTAGTAGGAAATCGTTGCGTGTAATTAGAGATTGTATACATTAGCGAATACAAATAAAGCACAATGCGGCGAGCAGCGCCCGGCGCGAACATTAGTCTTGCGAGAGGTCGAGGAGGACTTGGCTGAGTATTTGTTGGCAATTCGCTCCAAAAATTCAATCGACATTTAATCGATTGTTAAAAACTTAAAGTTATAGATAGTTAGTACATATTTAGTACTATTTAGTGCAGTCTTAATACTGAAACATCCCGCTTTGAAATGCACGTACACGTATAATATACACGTAATATTAAAAGCCACATAAAATATTAACTAAAAATGATTTTGTAAAAAACAATAACCGACTATATACCTATGTACATACTTAAAATAAAAAGCCGAAAATAATATTTTAATTACTTCAAATCAAAGAGCTTTAAAGGGCAATCAACAAAATTATTGATACTTATATACCTATTTACAATTTATAATCAGTTGCATATCGATTTGTTAATTTGATCTATAGCAATTTCCAATAGATTTTGACATGACTTTACTTTTGCTTCCATAATGATAACAAAATCGAGGGATATAGTTTGATCCTATAATTACATATCTATTATCTACATCCAAAATTTTATTACCACTGTCTAAACCAGGACAATATTCAAAAAATATTTAACTCGTTAATCGACTAACTAATCGTCGACTTAATCAATGATTACATAGCAATTTAATGTGTAACTGGTCCTCCGTTTCGCCACAGTGCAGTGGCATGGACCACTCTAATTAACATAAACACAGACTCTCACAGTTATAGCCACACCGTATATAATATAATACCTATATATAGTTAAAGAACAACAGGTCGGTAGAAGTAATTATTCACGGTAAGAAATTGTCTTTCAATTGATTCAAATCTTATCTCGTGTGGTGAAACTGTTTAAGAGTAAATAGTTTTAATCTGTGTATAAGTAATCTTGTGGTCAATTAATAGTTTTTATTGACTATAAAAATTGACCAATAATATTATAAATGCGAAAGTTTGTGAGTATGTACGGATGTTTGTTCCTCAATAACTCAAAAGCAGATAAATACAATAGATTTGGATGAATTTTGGCACACAGTTAGCACACGATAGCATACATTTTATCTTGGAAAAATGTAAGGTTCTCGGGGGATCGCTTAAAAATATTTTAAAAAAATACATTTTTTCAGGATAAAATGTTAATCCAGGTAATGAACCATCTGCATGGCAAATTTCATCTAATACCGCTTAGCCGTTTTTGGGTGAAAGATGTGTGTTTATACTGAATAAACTCAAAAATTACTGGGTCGATTTCAAAAACTCTTTCACCTATAGAAAGCTATATTATCAGCGAGTAACATAGGCTACATTTTATAAAGTTATGCGGACGAAATCGCGTGCAACAGTTAGTTCTATTATATTTTTCTAAGGTTTGCGTTAATTCACAAAATATAATTATAATTTGTCAGAAATACAGCTATTGTTTAAAACACATTTAAGCCATTCTGATCACTGAAGTCCGGGTTAACAGTTAATTAAGGTTAACGCCTTCATTCATTAACCGTTGCTTTTGCCATTAATTTTCCTGTTAAGTATAGAAAATAGATTAATGATTAATAAAATTGAAAATCTTAATCATCAAACTACTATTAATATCGTTAAGCCTAGTTCCACTGAAGGCGTTTTTATAGAAGAACAACTTCAGGAAACTCATGTCAATTGAAAATTAATGGATTCTCTATAATATTTTGTTAATGGATACTTACAGCTTTAAAGACTTAGTAGTTTTATAAGTGTTATGTGTACCTAACATTGAAAAGCTTATAAATCTAAAAAGACCCGCGGCTACACCACGACGCGGTAGCGATTTCACATCACGCAAGTGTAATTAAATATGGTGATGATACACACGATTGTAATTTATTGTATCCGCCCATATTGCATTTTAAAAATTGATTCCACGCTATTAGAAAAATGTTGCTGTAACTATTTTCCCGTTTGCATAGCTTCATTAGGTATATCATCACTATCATGTCAGTCGTAGGATGTCCACTGCTGGATACAATTTTCTAATAATACCTAAGCTTCATTAAGGATATCTTCTCCATAATCTCGGCAGTAGGACGTCTAATGCTCCTCGCTGTGATGTCGGACCCACACATCACCGCTGATGGTGGAATCCGGGGGGTTTTAGGGGCAAATGGGGGATGTCCATAGGTCTCCACCATAATTTTCTAATCTGAGCCGTCAGAAACAGCCTGCATCCACCGTCGTCCCGTGGCACTTAGGACAGTTTGTGCTATTCCATAAATATTGTCTACTAATCATCTTAAGTAATTGTTAAACTATGCCATATCTATTTGAGTATGCAACCTATACTCGTACTTTTACTGTCTCGAATATAAACAATATATTTGCTATCGGCTGTTGCTAAAGCATGCAGGAAATCTAATCTCCACCGTGTCGGCACCTCTTAGTGATTTAGATTTCCAGATGTTTTAACTAGTAATCTTTGACGAACCCCTTGGTCGAGCTGTAAAGGTGTTCTCTTTAACGCTCTATATTTCAGATTAGAATCCGACAAGGCCAACTTTGGAAATCAGGCTTTTCATAGTTAGTTCTGATTTGCATCTGGCAAGTAGTGACAGGGTTCAATGCGTTTCGCAGTCATTTGGGCAGCCCGTCTGGCGGCAGTAACCACCCCCTGTGTGCTGCTGTGGTTTAATTGAGTGAGTAAGGGAAACACTTTTTCTTAAATCCTATTTTGGTCGGCAACGCATATGGTAAATAACTCCCTACCATCAAGTTGACCGTCATATTGACTGATGACCTTAAGATAAAGAAGTCATGCCGAGTCCTGTCAATCCCAGCAGGTTGGTGTTGCGTATCAATGCGTAAATAAGGGATGCTAGAGTCCATTCACATATCCTGGTGCAATGCAGTGAATTTATGATAAACTGCGAATTAATTAATCTTAAATTTACTGTTTTTTTTATAATTGTTAATAATAGGCAACAATGAGCGGTGCCCAAGAATCATAGCTTTTTACTCTTATGTGTACTTATACTTAAAATTTATCTTATGACACTAACGTTCTACGGAATCTTCCGTGCGATCTAGTAGTCATCTCGCACAATTAAATTTAAATATATTTTTAGTAGTCATTTCGCCTTTAAGTTATAATTTCTTTATATCCCTGGTTTAACTGATGTATCGTATAACCACAGTTAATTATAGGTACTGTTGTATAACTCACTAAAATTTTATCTTACTTCATTTTAATTATTAGTGCCTACACAGAATTATGTGTTCAAATACCACCGTAACAAATTCACAAACAATTTATACAGACAATCTGACAAATTAACATAATCAATGATTATTTGATTTTATCTACGCCCTAGAACAACTATAAGTCAATACGAAATTGTGTCGTGGCGACTTTTAGTAGTTAATATTCAATTCGAAATACTTGTTAAGTTGTTACCTTTGTAAGGTTCTTTTTAAAATCTTTCAATCATTGGGATATTCATTCAACTTCAGACATACTGTCATTGTTGAGTAAAAAGATTAAAGATTCTAAAGATGTTGTTTGACTAATCCGTTGGGTGTGTGGTTGATTGGCTTAACCCTCTATTCGAGGGTTCTCGTATCGATTCCCAGCAGGGTAAACTTTGGAAATGAATCTTTCAAACTAAAATTAGAAATGTGAAAGGAGTGTATGAACTAAATGAACTCATACCGCCTTCCCCTTTCTTCACTGACATTCAGACTTAGGACTGGTTATCATCCTCATCTTGTCAAAATCTCCCCTTTCGGACCAAACGCTTTAAAAATTCATTCATAATACGCACTGCCAAGGATCGGTACTCCCTGCTGACGATTGTGTTCCAAGCTCATATAACACAAAATTAAATCTTTTTAAAGTTTGAGTGAATAGCCTTTTCTGGGTGAGTTCGCTCCATCGTCGGCCACGTCTTTGCTGCACGACTAGATGCTGGCCAAGAGCAAACACATCATTAATAAAAAAAAGGAAAACGAAATAGGTTCTGGCATCCCTTAGCAATGCTCAGATTCTGTTATTTTATGGTGGTCTTCTGTTTGAGTTTTTAGATTATTGCCGCCACAAGGCTAGAAATCACTGCGAGCAAAGCTACTCTAAAAATAAAGATATAATAGGTTCTAGGTAATAGGTGTCACTGTTAAGTTTATTCTATCAACCTTTTGTAGCTCTATTTGTATCTTGGGCGTATAGTAAATAAATGGATATTTTTTTGTAAGTGTGTGGTGTGTAGCATTAATTTTGTTTAAAGACAAAACCGACGGGCAACGTCACGCGATCTCACTTGGCTTTCATGGCTCTTTGAGACTATAAGCTTTTTTCATAAATAAATTTAAATATCGTTTTCCACATACATAAATCTTTAACGACAGAGTATACAGTAGCGCTGCTCTCACGCAAGCTAATTAATATGGAGTAACTATCGATTTATTGGTGTTTGACTTCAAGTTACGCGCTATAAGGCGTTAAAGCATACGAACGGCTATTGTGTTGCGCCAAGCTCTTGACAAATAAGTTGGAAATGGCTATGCTAGACGTTACACTACGACAACGAATCATATACGAGGCGATCCGTAGACGAACGAAGGTTATTCACATAACCTGGTGGATTAGTAAGTCGAAGTGGCAGTGGGCAGGACAGACAGTAGGACAGTAGGAGTCGACAGCCGCTGTAGCCAGAAGTTTCTCAGCGGGAGCAACGGACCGGCAAGCGTAGAATAGGACATCCACCCACAAGGTGTACAGACGACCTACACGTATATAAGGGGCGCGGGTCGACGGTGGATCCAGGCTGCTTCTGACCGATCCTTTTAGAAAATAGGGAGGCAGCCTATGTCCAGTAGTGGACTTTTTAAAGCTGAGATGATTTTATTTATTTTATTTTATTTATATAAAATATAAATCGCAATATGCACCTACGCTTCGTACCTATTTGAGGTTTAAGGTTTCAATAGAAGTACATTTTATGCATTTTAGTCTAGCTTTCGTAGTACATATTTTAATGACTTTTTAGTTCATAGAGTGGTCTCTAATTAACGCCCACTTTTTTCTATTTAGTATATACCTGTAAATTTAAGAGTTATTATTAATATCAAATACATATAATAAATGTTAAACAGACGCCAAGCGTAATTTCCTATACATTTAAGCATTCTATGAATTTCTGCTGTGATAGAACAATAGAGCTAAAACCTTAGTCTTTACATACATACCAGTGTCTTGTTTCCTTTACATAATCTAAAAACTAAGGCAGATATTTGTATAAAACATCCTCAGATATCTAGTTGAGCAAGTATAAAATGAACAATAAGTATTGTTCGATGTTAAAAGCACGCGTATGTCGCCATAGTAAAGCATAAACCATCTCATATTACAGGCTTGTCTACATTGTACATTCAGATACAAGCTAAAGATAGAGCGCGGTAGTGCTTATATTGAAATTAATACTTTTTGGTGACAGTCCTTGTAATCCAAAATTAACATTTAGTTAAAAAATGTTTTATCTGTACATAGTTTAGCTATTGATTTTTAGCAGCGAGTTTTATTTTTTGTTATTACTGTCATAACTTTGTCTACGGTTGATATCATTATCTATTTATTTATTTTACCTAGAATACATTATTTGCCTACAGTCTTACATTACTTTTTGCATATTAAATAGTCCCTAATTATAAAATTTGTTGGAGGAAATCTTTCGGAAATACAAGTTTATCCTGTAATTTTGTCTTATCCCATCTCATTATAAATCTGAGAAATATTATCTTAGCAGAGCTAGTGCTAATTTAGAGCTAATCTTAGTGGTAGCAGGTTTGATTAAATATTAATTTTTCGTAATCGTAACCTAAATCACATGGTTTAGTAAAGTCAGTCTGTTGTTTGTTATGTCATTATAAACATTAATTTTTATTATTTGTAAACCAACAATTGCTACAAAGTCTACAAATTTTGACAAAATTAGACGTACCAATAAATATCATTAATTCAATATTACATATACTTACATTATACACAAGAGAAAATTTAAAAGGTATCTTAATAATTGCCCCACAGCTGGAAGCAGGATATCAAAGGCTTCAGCCAGATATTAATAAAGTATACCTATCAATAGATGAACTTATAGATCCCAAGCTCGCTGCATTTTCTTAGAGGAACCAAGAAAGTGATGTCCGATCGAACGTTGGAATAATATGGATATCTCTTCTCGTCGTTAAATTCTCTACGATTGTACGATGTTCTTTTTTAATATTGTTAATGGACAGTCATGCTGTAGAAATGACAGACGGTGATAGATTAGTATAGATAGGCTCTATAGACTTTTGCTCAGAGCTTATTATGAAGGAATATGCACGAGAATATAATTCGCCAACTATAACCGCTGTCACATTTAAAGTGGTAATTAGCCGTTGTCATGGCAGCCGCTGAATGTTGAATGTCAAAGAAAATCACAGCGCAGCGTGGTCGGGCTCAGCTAGTGAAAAATAATAGATTGAATTAGGAGCCATGCAAACATTGCTAAGAAAGATTACAACGAAATTTCACAATATAGTTCAAGGTTGGAATTTTTTGTGATGATCTTATCCATATTGGTTCCACCGGCGCAACTTCATAACGGCAGTGCTGGATAAAATTGCACGTAGTATAAAGGAAAGCGGGCGGATATAGAAAATCTCTCAATACCAGCCGGTGGATTCGAGCTCAAAGCGACCTCCTGTCCAGGTTCTAATAACATGAAGATACCTACTTGTTTTTCACAGACCTACATTTTAAAATTCTATGCGTGTTTACTTTAACTCTATGCTCTTCTTTACTGTTTGTTCTTTAAGATCATCTTAAATTAACATTAATCTTAAATTAATCTTAATTAACAGAAGGTGTACTATCCTCAGTTGTGTATTTTTTATGTTAAGTTCGACAGACAGGCTGACGGTTCACTTGATGGTAGATGGCTACCGTCGAAATAGAAGGATTAAGGATAAGGGATAAGGAAGGAATGGGGTAACGGGCATTTACATCCCTTACTCACTCACCAAAACACAACAGCACATATGCTGTTATTTGACGGTGGCATTATGAAAGGGGGTGGTTACTGCCGCCAGACGGGCTCCCCAAATAACTGCGAAATGAAGTGTGCCCTGCCACTACTTTCCAAATCCAGACCAGAGCCAACTTTGAAAAGTTTTCCAAAGTTGATCCCGCCGGGAATCGAATTGTTTTTGCTGCCCTGAATGTATTAGATAAATTATCATATGCAATAAAATGAAAGTACCTAGGTACCTAAACCTTTTGAGATTGTATGAAACGCCTAGATAACATTACATTACAATTTTAAAATTTATTGCATTGACACTCACTCATACGTCTATGATAAACTTTAAAATGCTGAAGTCTGAATAAAAGGGAATTACCAACCTTCTATGTAGACACATAGCAATGACTTTAAGAAGAAAAAGAAATTTATCATTAGTTAATGAAATAAAAATTTTGAAGTTAACTATTTAAAGTTAAGTTACAATTGCAAACATAAAAGATGCGATTTCTGTGGAGTTTCTTTGGCCGTTCTTCTCCACAGAGGAACGCACACCTTGGTAGTAAACGTGTCATTCTCTGACGTCGAAAAGCGATTTTGTATATCCTATTTCGAAACGTTATTTCCCTTTCATATAAAAGATAAACCATGCCAACAAATCGTAAGGAAGCGTAAGGCATTTATTTCAACTGTATTGCTGGCAATTATCAACTTCATCATCATTAAGATACTTAAAGCAGTTAGGCCAGCGTTTCCTTTTTTTAACAGTGCAATAATAGTAATCATAATAACAGTAATAAAAATAGTAATGATTGTAATTTTATTCAGTTTGGTTCAATATACATAAATTAGATTAGACGGCTTAACTTCATGGTGGTAAAAGTATTGAAATTATATTACGATACACAAAAAAGAGAATCTACTTAATTTGACTAACAGAACATTGATAACAGTAATTGCAAAACTGATCTTTTTTATTTTGAACGTTCTTTTAATTTTATTACATTTAATATGAAATCATATGCAAGTTGAATTAAATTTATTATATAACGAGCTGGTGTTAATTTCTAGTTATTATTTTGTTTATTTCAAGTATTATATTTTATTTTTTCTGTAATGAAATCCATGAAATTTTATATGACATTTTATTTTTATTATTAGAGAACAGAGTGTTGCCATACATAGAAGAATTGTTATGTATCTAACAATGTTGCCATATACGATATAAATAAAATAAATTTTAATATTTCTAACAGCAGGTGCCAGCGACTTCGTCCGCGTTGAAAAATGAAAAATATCACATCTGAGAAAATTTAATATGAGTAATTATAACGCCTGACATTTTTATCGCACGGTGGCGCCGCCACTGTTGATAGTGGCCCAGAATTTTTTATATTGTTAAACTATCGTCTAAAAGTATAAAAAAATATAATTATACCTATTTTAGAGCTCGTTGAGCTTTCCTACGAGGTAAAGTTATAGTAGGATTAAAGATAAGGGCTGTAGCCTCGTCTATCTAGAGTAGACGAGGCTACAGCAGCCTTGAGATTCAAATAACCTCTATAAAAGAACTGGAGCAGAAGGCAAGGGGAAACCACTGCTACTATTTTTTCATGAGAGTTATGGAAAGATCTAAAAAACTTGTCAGAGGTACAGAAAAAACATATGGTACCTTTGTTTGAAGTACATTTTTGACAAATAACGAATATCATTGAAAGAACTTAACTTTGACGGTAACACTTGAAAACAAGAACAATCAATAACAAAGTAACTGTCAAAGTTGGCATTCCCGAGAAAACAGGTAAAACACAAATATAAAACCCCAAAATACGGGAACAAAACATTGATTAATGACAAAATGCACTCGAAAACAAACTGTCGAAGTTCCTCAAATTCGCGATACAAATGCCTTCGGTATAACCCCTCGAAAATAATGGCTTCCTTTTCTCGAGTACTTCAAAAGACCTCAAGTGCGGAATTAGTTGTGTCTGAATTTCATCCAAGTATCTATTGCGTTTGAGTTGAAATTTGATTGCAAGTCGGTGTTCCGAGTGAATATTGGAACTGGCTAAAGATTTTCTTTTCAAGTTCGCAAGGTTTTGTTATACTTTTTGTTGTAAGGAAGCGGAAGTGGCGTGTAGGGACGTGTGTTTCCTCTTTTTTTGTTGGGAAATTGTTTCGGTGCCATTAAGCCGTTGACAGATCGGCTCGTTGAGTAATGTCCTTGAATTGTTGTTAATCGACGGAGGGTAAGAGTATTTGTGTGACAATAGGTGAGGGGACGATTAGTTTTATGTATTTTTGGGGAATTATCGGGGACAGTGAAGAGAATGCAAGATCAGACGTCTGTATCAAGCTAGCGGTAAGTACTTTTCAGTCTTAATTTTATTTATACTCGTTATGTTTATTTCATTTTTGTTTCAAAGACATTATTGAAAAACTAGACCGTGCAAAAACGCACAGAGAGGACAACTAGGAAAATAGTACTGGTCAACTGACGGAAGGGTAATATAATAAATATTGGGGTTTATTCGAGACTTTGGTTACATGATTTTACATTATCTGAAAAATGTAATAATATAATACCTACGTCAATAATTACTTGAAGCACTATGGATATGCTGTGGACATAAAAGAAAAAAACCTAGAACATTAAGTATAGTACATGTTTAGCAAATTTGTAAAAACTAGTTATACTAAGAGGTTAAAACTGAAGAAAATTAGAAATAATGATTTACATATTTTTAAATTAATATATATATATAGATAGATTAGAATGCACTAAAGGTTTATCAGTGAGCACGTCTTGAAACAATTAAATTATTAGAAATGATAGGAATGCATATCTTTGGTTAAACTGTATGTTCCGCTAGTATAATGCAGTTCTTCCACAAAAAAGACTACACGAAATAGGGTTGCCAACAGCTTAGATGAAAGCGTGATCGGTTGTAATTGGCAGCGACTGATGGATGAGACGAACCGCTTCTCATTACAGCTCAACCAAGTTATCTTTGCGCTTCTGAATAATTAGAATGAACTTAAAATCGATGATCGTAAAGTGTAATTTTCTTTTGATGCAATGAAGCATTAATTTTGTTTGCATCTTGAAACTGTTGGTAATTATTGGTAACCCTGTAAAGTATCTTGTACGGTCAAACGGAACTTTGTTGTGTGTACGTGTCTATAATGTTGTTTTACTTTGTATTTTACAACTTATAATTTCTCTTTAGCTTTCTAGGAAACAGAAGCAATTTTTATGAGAATATCCACGCAAGCACATAAGATTTTTTGCTTGCACAGATTTTTAATACACAAGCAGTAACAGATGTAACCATAATGTAACAACTAACACATAAATTTACCTGCTCCATTATCATGCACAGATAACTGTCATGGGGGCCGCGCGCTAGTCAGCGAAAGATAGTTGTCAATAACGTGGTCTGTGCTCACAGGAGACACACTACAGAACACTATACACTCACAAGGAGGGAGACACTTGGGCGACTAAATGACGTGACCACCGCGAAGCTATTTGGACTAAAACGACGAACAACGCGCAAAAAATAGAAAATCGACGGCGGATCAAGACAAGGAAAAAAGGATAATTATCTGACAAGCGAAATCAATCTTCCTAGAGGATTAATAATTTTGTCTTGAAATCGTCATGAACCATGATCGGCGAACCAGTTCAAGCCCCTGCTATTGCAGGTATTTAGACGGACATACTTAGAGGTTCTCTGGGAAAGTGCCTATCCTCCTTTTCGCCTGTTATTTGCACATTGGCGTCCCTTACACAACAAACTCACTTTCGCATTCATATTACATATTAACTGCGTATGGATAATCGTCTTGATTTTAAATACTAAATAAGTCTTGATTAAATAAATATATTACTACATAATATATTATGTAAATAAATATATTATGAAAATTTTGTATAATAAGGCAACTTCATAACAATAGTAACTTTAAGTAGTATAGGTATTCTTATTACCTATCTACAGTAGGTACAAGTGTACCTACTTTATTAAAGAAAAAATATCATTGTGTGAATATTATTAAATAGGATCGTATACAATCAAATGAAGAAATTATACATTTAAATTCAAATAGCAAATAAGGGACTTCATAAAGACATACAAGCACATCAGGATCATAAACCTATGTTAGCATAATCACACATATCGCGTGTAGATAAGTATCGGCGTCGAGTTATAAGTACTAAGGAAGTGTACCCTACATATTCATAATTAGCATTTAAAGTAGGCAATACTAAACCCATTAAGCTGAGAGCACACGTTAGGGTGTGGCTTGAGTGGATTTCACTTTCTTAAAATCCACAGGAAATTAATTAGTCACAACTGTCTATAAGCAGTCCCTGCTCGGGCACAGAAACGTTGCGTAAATATAAAGGCGCTACCACACTGGACGTTCAAAACATTGCGATTTTTATTACAAATTTTACTTAATTTTTAATAATTTATTTTATTTTAGAAGCAATTATTTTTTATTAAGAGTATTCATCCAAGACTCATTCAGGATTTAAATTTTAATAAAATCTAGCCTACTTTAATGGGGTGCGGCTGGTGTCGTAGACACGGCGTGTTTTACGTGTATACGTGTACGTTACGAGTAATAAGGTCTTTGAGCATATTATATCTACACAATATAAAAATAATCGAATATACCAAAATCGAAAAATCGAATAACCGAGTGGTGTTATAAATTTTTGAATGTAGATAGTAGATATGTAGCTACAGCTTCAAACTGTATCCCCCGATTTTGTTATCATCAGTTTTCTAAATTGCCTCCCACTATGGAAGCAATTTTAAAGACGTATTCACTAATTTAAAGTACTAACAAAGTTACAATAGCTTTTATATTTTTAGGTACGAAATAGAAAGAATAAAATGAGCGCAGATCTTAATTATACATACAATAACTTTATACCGTTTTCCTTTTTCGTTCTAACTAGGATAGGATGCGTTCTTATGGCAAAAGAATGGAAGCGAACAATTGGAATTCCGAATCATGATTTAAATTCAGACGGGCGATTGGTTATCGTCGAGTGACGGTGGACAAACTGCGCTGTAATTGGTGATTGACGTGTGAGAGCTTCCTTATTGGTTGCAAGTCAACTGTACGCATAGAGTTTAAATGTTTTTAAAAACAGACTCTCTGTTAATACTGGCTGTAATGTCAATTTGTTTATTTGAGAGATACTTATTTTATTATGTTTATAATCCGTTTTTATTTACTTATAAAGGCTTGTTCCCCTAACTGCACATACTTTGTAAGTTGTATTTTCTAAACAATTATGACTTTTTTTCTTTTTTTTTTATAATTTACAATTGTGACATAAGTGTTAGTTAGAGATATACATATTATTGTTATTAATACTTGTATACAAATACATCAAATAATGGTTAAGTAGTATCAAATGGTATCAAATGGTTAAGTAGTATCAAATAATGGTTATAGATTTTTTTTTTAATATGATAAGTAGTTTCGAAGATCACCTCCTATATACAAACAAATAAACATACAAAATTTACCTCCTCACTGTCGTCGCCTCGCATGTAATCTTTTAAATATAAAAAACTATTGTTAAGGCAGCAACCTCCATAAATTGATTTTTTATTAAGGTAGGTACCTCTGATACTTACTAAATTCTGTGGACTCAAACTAAAGCGGTTGTATATCGTTATATTCAGTCTCGGCATCCAGTCGGTGGCTCTCTGTTTAAGGCGAAATAATAGCAATCGGCAAGCGCCATACCACGCCAAAACAGTCGATACTAATCAGAGAACGGGTGCCGTTGTGCAAACTGATCGATGACTTAGTTTGGACTGAGGTTCACTGGTTTAGAGATACGCTCACAATAAGGTCAAAATTAGTATTACTCCAGTTTGAAATCTTTATTCAGTACTTCGCATCCCATATAAGGAGTGTCAAGTGGAATGACAGGCTACACTGCCCGCTATCGTAAATTGGGAGGCTTTTCTGGTGGCAGTAACATTTCCGTTACAGTAGAGTTCCATGAAATAACTATAGCGTAGTGTTACGGTGTGTGAGAAAACTTACACTTACACTTCCCAAAATTATCTTGACCTTATTTAGATCTATGTTTATACATTTATAAACATAGATCTAGCTTTGCCTGTGACGTACGTGTTCATACGCACTCTAACTAGTTAGTTTTTTAAAAGTCCCACTGAAACCATACATATTTTAACAATAAAAAGGATCGTACATGTTAATCCAGGCAATAAACTACCTGTGTTCCAAATTCAAATCGGTTCAGCCGTTTTGGATTCATACAGTTTTTTTTATTTACTCATGTAGTATAAGTTTTATCACATATGCAATGATATAGAAATAGGTAGGCATGTGTTATATTTTGTAAGCGAATTTATGTGATAAAAAGATTCATATGTCTTGTTAATGAAAATGCTAAGTGCGTTTTAGCATGATAGAAAAAAAAAACATTATATTTTACACAGAATAATTCGTTAAACATATAAAAATCCATATAAAAATGCATCGCTAATAAAATACGTAGGTAATTAAAGATAAGTTATGTAAAAAGCTCCTTAATGAAAACAAATTTAACAAGATCAAAGACAACGATCCTTGAAACACATTGAATTATTAAACAGTACACTTTGTTATAATCAAAACTGAATTAAAACAAGCAAATTAGTCTAAATTCCCTTCGTAATACGTTTCGAATGGGGTCACAGAATCGGTGTTTAATAATGCAGATTACGAGGGAGGAACCCACGTTGAAATATGAACCTTAAACTAAAGCCAGTAAAGTCGGATTAAGATTGTCGATCAATTTTCATACAAATCCCATGATAGATGACTCTCTAGTGCCATGTGTTGCATTGGTTATGTTTCATTGTAATTTTATACTTAACATAAAATAATTCTTTATACCTAGATATTCTTTTAATATTTTCTTCATTAAAATTAATTATTACAAATACTTAGACTATGATTTCGTCTTCGTATTGCAATTCTTAAAAACAAAACTGCATTTTTTTTTTTTTTTTTCAAATAAACGTTTATTTTATATAGGGTAGCATTTCGTAACGAAATACGTAAAGCCATCGTAATACCCACATAATTTCTATTTCACGTCAGACAGGCTGTCAGTCCACTTGATGGTAGGTGGCTACCATTAAGGCTACCATCACCACGGGGTCTAAAAGTGCACCCCCGAGCTTAATAGGATAAGTAACTTTACTAGTATCTATACTAACAAAACAAAAAAAAATCAGTTTGTTATGTCAAAATAACTACTTTTTACTAAATATCCTATCAAATTATATATATACGATATTTATAACAAAAACATTTTTAAAAATGTTATGTCAGACACATGTATGTTGTTTCGGTTAATCTCCGAAACGGCTGGATTGATTTAGACGGGACTTTCATTGGCAGATAGCTGATTTTATAAAGAGGCTTTTATTTAAAATAAAAATAAAATAAAATAAACACCGCTTGCTGTTGTTCAGTACTAAGCCCACCCCACGTGCATACACGAGTTCAACTAATTTTTCAATAAAATAACAATAAAAATTATTAAAATATATTTTGCTGATGAGTTGTAAATGGATAGAACAATGTTAATGTCAAAGTATGTTCAACATTCCAATGACATTAGCTGCGCATCTGATTATTTATTCCCTATATGACATGACAGGGGTCGTTTGAAAGCAATAATTCATAAATTGAGCCGATTAATTGATATGGCGGCGAAGGGTTGAGCCCTCGGTTAGCTTTTGTTTTGACAAACAAGCTATAGGTGCAGATTGTAGGGTTAATTGTATCACAAATGGGTTCGTGTTATTTATTTTATATAATAAATATCACATATTCATTATATAGGTATAAATGATGTAAAACGTACGTGTGAAATTTATAGAATCAAATTTTTTTTATGAGGGTAAGAAATTCTAGTGTGATGTCCGCTTTCCACTTGAAGGTCGAACGACATTTAAAGAGTACCTAAAATTTGCGGAAAATTAGTGGATACAGGTTTACCTATTTATGCCTTGGTCACAGATGAAATAAGAACTAAAGATAGAGCCCTGTGGACGGAAGAGTGAAGCCGGTAAAACTACGCCTTCGTTGTGTACAGACTATACACGGTTACACTCACACAAATGCAATCAAACTACGCCTCGCCTTATTAAAATATTTACTAGTAAAAACGCCGAATTGCGTAGTGAAAGAGTATAAAAACTAGTCTTGAAAAAATACAAAGCAGGATGGAATCACATTTCATGCGTAAGTTTACTTGGAACCCAATATTTTCAATAAAAATAAGCAAAAATTTGCGTTACAGCTTGGAACACAAAAATTCAATACACACATAACATATCGGCCTAAACACACATGTTTATAAAACCGGATTCATTATATTTTCCGCAAAATTCTGTCTATAGTTCTTATTTGGTCTGAGGTCTTGGTAGCCTAGCCTAGGATACCAGAGATGTGTAATAAAAACTAAAAAATATGTTTGCAGAATTGAAATATGAGAATCCTGATCATTTTATTTCTTTATTAACCTCAGCTTGTGTTGCTTAGCTTAGCTAACTTAGCTTGTTTTTTTTTTTGTTTCATCGTGGTCTTCTGTAAATGAGTATGATTACTTACCTGTTTTTTATCCTGAAAAGCGTCAGTTTCCTGAGGAATCATCTGAAAATTATGAATATTCGGCGCCACCGTCGCGTCGTCACAGCGATAAAGGTATGAGGCGTTATATTTTTATTTATTTATTATTCATTTGAAAAGGCTTACCAACTGAAGACATATTTAATCAGAATATACAACACTCACAGAAAGGAAAATCGCAAGTATGAATTTAAATTATATTACTTAGATTAGTTAAATTATAAATGAATCAAAAAATTTCAACGAGATTTTCAACGCATACGAAGTCAAGGGCACAGTTAGAAAATACATAAATAATAATTGTTTTCAAGCTTTTCAAGCTTAGCATGTTGCTGAGAAGACATTTAATCGTGTATCTACAAATTCAAGTAAATTCTTAGTAATTTAATGAGGAATTCATTGGGTAGCAAGACATTTGCATACAAATAGTTGATGTGTATAAATCACGTGGGACAGCAATGTGCGGCCATTTTGATGTACAACACGCCATCTGTGTCAACTCTATGAGTTATTATAACCAGAATGTAAGGGTTGACGAAACGAAATACATAATGTTTAAAAAAGTTTTTATTTATACAATTTCAGTGTTAGTTTTATTTATATTTTTATTGATATTCAGATTATTAAATAAATATAGGTATTAATAATATTAATTTCATACGCAGGAACATACAATTATAATGTATATTATCAGTTAATGTCACCTTATAGGTTTTGTGTGAAAAGCAACAATCTCTAAATAAGAGCTCTTGGTAAAACCTACATTCGAGTAAAGTATCTTTAAAACTCAATCATGAAAACAGCAAAAATCAACAAAATAAAATAAAAACGAAATGAGTTTTGTTGAGATTTGGGCCGATAAATTGAAAGAAAATCCGCCAGTTATGCAGGCAACTTGTAGAAAATTAACAATTAATATTTACTTAAAAATTAAATAAGCGACAACCCTAGGTTTTGTAACATGATTTATAGGCCAACCCTTAGCAAGATTAACCCTTTATCTGGGGTCACATTACACAAGGCGTAGGTCGCAAAAGCTCCGGACACATATAATGTTATAATTTATTGTTTTTCGTTACGCTATCTCAAATGTCACAAAGTTGGTTACTAATCAACTTATTAATATCCTTTTCTCGTACAGTTAAGATGGAATTAGTAAACCAGGACCTAGCTATATAGGAAACATCATTCCTCAAACACTATAGTCCTGCATCTGGCTATAGTCCCGTGGGGAAGTTCGTGTATGGAAAATTGTTTTCAGGAAAGTTTGGTTTCATTGGTAGACAATGAAGAGTACTGACCCAAAAAAATTAAAAAAAATTGTGACAGGCCGATTGATTGTAGGTTATTGGCGTCGCTGAAATACAAGCAAGGCAATAGGCGCTGCAATTGTACTGCTGTGATCTTAATGGGATAAAGGAAAACGAAACGAACGGCTCTGGCATCTCTTACTAACTCTGTAACACAACAGTCACGACGCTCTTTAAAGGGTGGCCTTTTTTGTAGTGAGACACTACACTGTGTTTCCCATCAAGACTCGATATAGAAGCTTGCGATTTTCGGAGAAAAAACTAGAATGGCCCACTGAGCGTTGGGCTACGAGCCGAAGTCCTTTCTTCTTAAGAAGAGTTAAGAAATTCCCGGTTTACCAGGGATACTCCGGTAAAACCAGTTTTACCTAGCAAGGTGGCGACGCCGCAAAATGCGTCTCTAAGGTGGCCCTGTGATAGGCCACCATCAAGCAACCTCGGATAGCTGAGCGAAGTCGCGCTGGCGTATTTTCTTTTTTCAGTGTGGCCTACCTCTACAAAAACTGACCATAGCGTCATTATTTAGCTACCTTTCAAATGATAGTCAAAGGACAATGTGTAAAAGTTAGTTAAAGCTATAAAATGAATCCGTATTGAACGCCCCACCAGTGCAATCGCCTAGGGATATTCTGTACAGATATATTCTTTTAATAACCGTTTCCACTCACCGTGCTACACAAATAGCTAAAAAGATTAGACGTTCAGTAAGGTGTGCAAAAAGAGAAAACGTACTATTTGAAATGTTTGTTGAATACTTCTATAAAGTATTTGTTATTTGTTTAATTCACCCTCGAATCTCGTATTAGTGGCATTAGCACATAATTATACTATAATACTATGATAGTGGTGTACAAGATTGTTAGAGAAAATAAAAATGGAATATAAAAATAACTAAAATAACATATACACTAGAGTGGATATTTTTTTATTGACAACACATATTAGCAAAAATAGTAAATAGCGGTTCACAAACAAACTGTAATCTTTACCTTTTCTACGTATATAATTATATATATAATCTTATACCTATATATTTATAACTGATGGTAATTATATAAAATCCCTAAAGTAGGCCTACAAATTGTTGTTATTTGAAATCACTTTTCACTTTAAAAGTTAGTATTGAAGTAATTCTAACTTTACGACTTAAATACCACTTTAAGAAGGGCTTTGCTGAGACATGTTACAACACAGAACTTCTATACAAATTATTTACTTTTGGGGAGCCGTAACAGTTCATTTTGTACTGGATTCAATAATGAATTTTCTCCTACACTTAAGGAGGGTTTTACCACACAGAGAATATTTTAAGAGAACTAATTGTGGATGTAAAGGAAGTTTGTTAATCGATGCGTACATATAATTAGTTTCAATTTCGCCTAGAAATTGTCAAGCATTACGAAGTTACAAATTTAAAATTAAATTTCAAAGTGTTTAGTTAATTTCTTATATTAAACATAAAAATATTTTAAAGAAACATCAATTATATTGAGCTTTATTTTTTGCATCCTTCTATTTGATACAGTTTGGTGTATTTAGCCTGTAGGTAAGCCTCAATGCCATCTTTTAACTATGTTTGACAGTGTTTTGATAGTGTTATATTATATTTTGTTATTAAATTGGATTTTCAAAGCAAGCCAATAAATCGTACATTAGATTACAATAGTAGAAGCAGGTATAGCCTAGTAGTTTTATAAAAATGCAGTGTAATTATTTGACACTTTCAAATACAAAAAGTTTAATGGTATTAAAAAGTTTTGTTTTATAAACCTACTAGCTGGTTCCCGCGACTTTGTCCACGTTGAAAAATAGTAAATATATAAGCAATTTAACGCTTGACCTCTTGTAGCTATAACAATTTGGCCAGGTTTTAGATTTTATTTTATATTAGATGACCCCTTGGGAACAGTACCTTTTCTAGATTCAAGGTACCCTATGTCCTCTCTTGTATCCCTGATAACGTGCATGCAACATTTCATGATGATCGGTTAAGGCGTAAAAAAGTAACAGACAGACTGTCAGAGTTACTTTCACATTTATAATAATTATAGTATGAAATAGTATGGAACTAGTATGGATGGATATCTACGTTTGTGAAATTTAATTTGTAATTATGTGAATACAATTATTATTAATAACAAATGTAAATATTTATTATTTCATAAGACTATTTTATTTTATTACAACTCTGTTTTTATACTGACGCTACGTCATAATATTGCTGGACGGTTGCGCGGGCGCATCTCAGGTAGCCTGATTTACTGCTGTCTTAATGAAACCTGTTATATAACTGGAATTATTTATTATTTTGTCCTAAGAACAGGTCCGAAGGAAATTGCAAGCTTCTGTGTTAGATAATAATTAACTTTATATAACTATGGTTCGGTTTTGTTATTACGCGAGATTGGCTACTGTAATCGATGGCTTACAATAACAAGAAAACCATAATATGTTTTGCTTATGCTTTATTCATTTACAAGAAGATATAGTGTATATCTACTATTTCAAGAATGGTGAACAATAGTGTATAATTTTTTCCTTAGTCATGCAATATAATACATATTAACAAAAAAAAATAGTTTAAGATTTTACTTTTAGCATAGGTAGTAGGTACTTTTAGTCTACTTTTGGGTACTGTGATCACAAATTTTTCAATTTTACGCTGTTTTTTGTGTAACCTCAACGCACTAAATGTTGTTTTTCCTTGTTATCAACAATGTACATTAGGTAAATTTAAATAACAGTATTTTATAAACGTAGTTTCGTCAGTCCATAAAATTTTAAAGAGAAATTGCGGATATTCACGATTTAAAAAAAAAAGCGTAGATCGAAAAGGACATCGTTCAAAACCAGGCCACTGTTTCTTTTAACTTGCACATTTGAGAATTTGATAATAAATTCTTAATTTCTGTAATATTTCGGATTTTGTAAGTGGGGTTAGAATTTGAAAATTAAAAATACTTTCAAACTTTAATACTTTCGAAGTATTTAGAACTTTCAAATTTAAATATACATGAAAGCTCATTGCCAATTTACAAGATATCTTACCAATAAACTATTACAATTCCTTCTTACTTAATCGTGCAAGTTGTAACCGTAAAACGAAAATATTAAAAAAAAATATGGCCTGATCTCTATACCAAACTGATTGATCTACTTTAACTATGTTTACACACATACAAATAACAACCACCTATTTAAACAAATAAAATCATCAAAGAAAAAAAAAAAGTCTCTCCTACCAATCCTACTATACATTTTAAACAGGCCATTAAAGATGCGTTTCTACATATCTTAAAAAATCTATCATATGTAGTGGTAAAGCCCGCAATTAATTTTGTTAAACGTTCAAGTAAAAAATTCGTGGCATTCGCGAGTTGAAATGCCGATACAAATAATGATATCCATATAGAGGTGACTTCATCATTTCAGCCAGATTGCTTTACTTTATGTCGCTATTATATTATAATGATTATGCTTTTTTTATTTTATTGTCGACTGACAGGCTAACGGTTCATTTGATGGTAGGTGGCTACTGTCGCCTATAACACAAGTAACGCCACGCCTAGCATATCTCAAATAAAAGCTAATTTTGTGCTGCCCACAGCCAAGCACGATGCCGTCCATAGTAGGATTTAGGGATTTGAAAAGGATAAGACATATGGGTATACCAAAATTGTTTAGTTTACCTTTAAAAATTTCAGATTAAAAATTAATAAAAAAAAAGAAAACAGAAGAAATTTAATTAAATATATGTTCTGTTTTTTTTTTTTTTGCAACACTAGACATTTATAAACTAGACGATGCGTGAACGGCCCCTTGAGGTTATTAAATTGCGAAATTATGCTGGTGTAAGGGTACACGAAGCATATTTATATATTACATGATTAATAAATATATTTTTTCACATGTACTGCTATAAATCCAGCAGATTACTAATGCATCTGGCCACCATTTTGGTGACGTAATCTTGTGTCGCACATAGTACTGTTGGCAACACTGGCCGGCGAGTGCGAACAGTGTGTTTAATTGTGAATGACGTCACGTGAATGTTAATGTGACAAGGTTCTTGCATATGATCATTTTGCGGAGCTTATATGAAATCGTAGTCTACTAGTGCGAACAGCTCTATGTAGATACGATAAGTGTACATTGTTTTCTGTAAAACCTTCCGAGTGTCGTGTCTGTTAACGATCATTTTTTCAAAGCGATCGCATCTTACGCTCATGGTGTTTATTTATTACGCGTTTCCACTTTACTTTTATTAAAGGACGATTTATTAATGAAGCGATTAATCAAGCCTTATCGGGTCGGCATCGTGGTGGTACCCTTTGAGGCTTTCCAAATGACGTGCACAGAGTCACACAGTGTCATCTTCATATTTATTGTTTTGTCGTCTTATAGATGTGAGGCGCCTGAGAAAAATGCCTATTGAATATCTTGTTATGTTCTTTCCAATCAATTTGGAATTACTATTTAATATTATTAACATATTATGAAATATTTTCAAAAATAAAATTTAATTATTGTTTTACTTTTATACAATTAATTGTAAACTAACCTGCAGTTTTTCTTTTTTTAGTATAGGATAGTATAGTATGACATAATAAAATACTGTATATTATACTTATGGTATATTTAGTTATAATGTGTTACTGAAAGACAAAATATTTCTTATACATCTTTATTTCATCCCACATTATTACAAAATACTCAGTTATTTGTAAATACACATGTAAATCACATATATAGATAGGGGAATAAATAAAATAATACCATTCGTATTACGTATAGTATACCTAAACTTACTGGCAAGTAAAAATATATTTGCTAACTGTACAGTACAGAGTAACAAAGGTAGATTCCATTGCTCGGGACGGCAGCAAAAACTGACTGTTCGCGAACATACAAAACAAGTTGAGAAGTTCTTACAGGGGACATTCCCACATCTAGCTGATTTTAATTGTGTTCTCCACTGAGCTCGACCGGAGTCAGAATTATTAACTAAACTAGTTAGTATAAAATATCTCAAATAAAAGCTAATTTTGTGTTGTTATTATTATGTTAACACAAAAATAAAACTTCTACGACGAGCCTTCTCTGGCAGATTGGCTGGGAGAGGAGATCCTTTTCCCGCTGCCTTTCAGCCGCTTCCTTACGCGCGGGACGTTTACCCTTGTAGGAATAATAAGAACCAGAACACATCTTTACTATTACTAATCACGGTGATCCTTGCTACTACAAAATTACAAAATTAAAATTGTCGGAAACATCACAATTCCAAGCCTACAGCTAGTCATCTTCCCCGTTCTAATATATAGTAATGTATACCAGCCTTGGTCTCGAACAAATAAACAGCAGAAAAATCATTTCGTAAAAAATGTCGACACAAGTGGAAAACTACAATATCGTGGCCCCTTTACTATCGTATGAGATCGATGTATGTAGATCTGAGTTACTATTTGCATTACGTACGTCTATTATTTCACGAATTTTGCATACAACCACAGTACATTTCCACAAATCAAAGTGAACACTCAAATCGGATTTTGCACTTATACCTATATAACTAACTATTGCACGCGACTTCGTCGGCGTAACTATAAAATATAGTCTATGTTTCTCGCTGATAATATAGCTTTCGCACAACTGTAAAACATATTATTAATTTAGGTTACTTATTAGTAGACCTGAAAAAAAAACACATTCGAAACACCAACATGCCTTTGAAATACCATCCTAATGAAATCAATAGATCTCTTAAATGTCAATGGTCCCAAGCAAAGCAATATTATGGGGTACCTTAATCTATACTAATATTATAAAGACAGAAGAATTGTATGTTTATAGTGAATAAACTCCAGGACTACTGGACCGATTTAAAAAATTCTTTCTCCTATAGAAACCTAGGTTATCAGCAAGTAACGTAGGCTATATTCTTATAAAGTTACGCGGGCAAATAAATTTCAATGTCACGAACAAAAATTTTCCTCCTTATTATTTATTGGATTGATTCGTGTAATTGATAATTTGCATTATTGAATTTTAATTGTAAACTTATTAAAAATAAATAACTGAAACCCGTTGTCTATGAGTTTTATTGTCGGAGTTCTTTCTCACAAAATCATTAAATAAAATCGCCACGGTGATAATCGTAACTTTATTGATGTAATATAACCACATTATGAAGTCAAGTAACAATTATTGTAGTGGAAAAATAATTATTCCACCTTCTTTGTCCGAACTACTAAGGAGCGTGTAGTATATCGATTGTCTATGCCAATAATCTATGCTGAATAATGTATTGTCACTCAATTAATTGTGTGTCATTTATCGTATATTTAACTACTATTTTAGCTGAATAAAGCCAATTATCTATCAATAATCTATTGGTTATTATTTAACAATTTATTCAGCTAAAATATAAAGCTCATAAAAACAATACGATGAAATAATGTCTGAAAATAAAATGGAAAAAACACATGGCGTTGAAATGTCAGGGGCTTAAGCATCGAAATACTTAAGGCCCGCTTAAGGCCAGAAAAATTCGAGACAGAACCAAATGTATAATAGTAATAATAACTAAATAACCAATAAACAGAACCAAACCAAACCAAAAGTTAAAAAGAACTCATTGCTTGCGTCAGTGATTCCTTAAAATTACAAACTCGGGGTCTTCAAAACTTGGGTTAATGGGCATTTACTAGATAAGCGTGGTCCATCTTCGGCCGTATCTGCATTTGTGAAATTGTGGTCAAGCGCTGTCTTGATTTTATAAAAAAAATCTTGTATATACACAGAGATAAACCGAACCGAAGTTGTCGCTTACTACCGTTTTGTTAAAATTGTAGTTTCGCAATGATAGGTTAAAATACAATTTAAAATATCTTAATTTAAATACAAGTTAATTTAAAACTTACCTATAGACATATAAACTTTGATTTAATTAGCATACAATACATTGAGATATTAAAAATTTAAAAAGAAGTGAAACTATTTCGACAGCGCCTTTTCTCAAACATTATTAATCTGTACTTAAACAAGATATATAGTTAATATTTATATGCATTTGTAATATTATTTTAAGCACTTACTTAGCGCCAAAGGCGTTTTAAAGTAACCTACTTAACAGGTTATCAGTCTATGCGTAAATTGCTTATAGATTTCTCACTCGTGTTTCTCACAAAATTATGACATTAGGTAGATTATATACACTAATGTCATAATTTTGTGAGAAACACGAGTGTATATAATGTATATGTACATAATGTAGATTATATACATATTATGAAAATGCAATAATTTTATTGTGTATTGAACATTTGCACGATTTTTTACGCTTATATATTTTCAGTCTAATCGAATTTAATATTCATGGGTATCATAAGCTCCCAAACAAATGGACAAATTTTCATCCGGTTTCTTTTTGAATGTCGAAATAGTTTCTAACAATAATTTATAAAGATCTTTTCAGGTGTTTGAAGACCATCAGCCCATTTTCTAGTTGACGACTGGAATTCACTAACTTTTACATGTTCGATTGATTAATTAGTAATATCGTAACAATGAACTACTTCAAATCTACAAACTAAAAATAAACTTATCAATACTAATAATAAATCTGTAAGTGTAGGTATTGTATGTATGTATGTATGTTCCTCCATAACTCTTAAACGAATTAACTGATTTTCATGAAACTTGGTAGATAAACATTTAAACGTACAGGACACAGGATAGGCTACTTTTTTTCTTTTTCACATTATAATATAAAGCTTTCGGTCCCCTAGGCAGGGCCCAAGAATGCTGGCTGCATTACCTCGTTGTATGGCAATACTAATCTGTTGACCGAGGTAATAGCCAGCTTAGAATCGCCGGTTATGTCGACCAAACGTTTTGATAAAATATTTTAAAAAATTAAAAGCGTTGGGACTCCACGGACCCAGAGATTAGACACCGAAGTACGAATAGCTCTGTATTTGATTGATGTGAAATTTGGTATAGGTACTGTTACTGGTTGTATTTCCAAAACATGGTCACATAGACCGAATGCTGCAGCATCGAGTAGTCTAAGGAATACCCAATTCTTCAGCCACATACAGCAGATATAGCGTGTTTGGGTTTGATAGAAAGTCGGAGGTTGGTTTATAATTTTAATTATAGCTTTTAATTCACGGTTTATTTGATGGTCGGTGGCTACCTCCTCCTATAACATAAGCCATACTACAAGTGCTGCAGAACATGTGGCATGGCTTAAGTTAAGGTATCCTGCCGATCATTGTAGGATTAAGGATAAAGAACACCTCAATTTAAATCAAATAAAGAATAATAAGAAATTTGCGGATGTTGTGCAGATTAGACCCTACACGTAAACAAACTTTCTCGTTCTTTATTATAATATTAATATAGATATAGATTGAAAGCCATTACAATGCGGACGTATGTAAGTGAAACGCAGAGACACACAAATCAACAATTTGTCTCATACGAGCCGTGTCTAGTAAGCATGTTGAGTTTAACACATAATTTCCAACATGAAAGTTGTTGGGTACCCAATATGTCCGGTAGAGCACCTGTCTCAGGAAGTCGTGTTGAGTTATAACCGCTTCAGACACTGTGGGAGCTTTCTACGCAACTCGCGCGAGTGGAAATATTATGCCATACGATATGGGAACTGAGGAATATTCCAACATTCAACTCCGTAGACTTGTTTATGGTGATATATGTTCTAAATTTAAATATTTTCGTTATTTAAGACGAGAATTCATGCTTGTATGCTTATCATCGTCATACATCGACGTTATTCCATCGCTCATTAATGATAAAACTGATAGTCTGTTGATCATTAATTATAGAAATGCTATAAACAGCTAAGATTATTGCAATTTCATACCCGGTCAACTGTGAATCCTGAAAATCCATAATTGGAAGCTCTAATGTCATTACACAGAGAAGCCAGTAACCAACAGACACCTATATATTGTTGTAGCCAGGCCAACTGCGTTCCGCAGCTAAGTCGAGACGTATATTTTGATCGAAGCAAATAATTAGCAGTAGATGCATTACTGCCTTTGAGATTTACAGCGCTGTGGAAATAAAGCATCAATCGACTAATATATTTCTGATATTTTATTATAAAACTAATACTTACTAAACTTTTTCTAAGCAACTGAAGACTTTAGATACCTATCTAATTCTATGTATGCAGTTAAGTTTCGACGTGGGGACAATTTTCTTTTACTTCTTATGGATCTTTCCGCAATTAGTCTCGCGATCTTTGTCCGTTATTGTCACCAGGTTAGGTATGGACTCCAGCTAACCAAGCTACAACAAGAATTGCAGGTTCTTGTGATCTTGCTACAGACTTCTGATATGTAAGTACTCTTTTTTGATTCAAGGTTGAAGCATTCAAGGTGATATGTGCTCCTTTTTCCGCATTTTCCAGAAATAATCAGCTCCAGGTTACTCAAAGAAGAAAAATGTCTTTGTTTACTTTACAATTATCTTATAGTACGTATTTTGATCGAAGCCCTCACGTGTCTGAATAACATATACTTCAAAGCAACTCATGTTTCCTGAGATTAGGTCCAATCGAGTTGAATATTGCCACTTACAAAGCTACATGAAATAACAAGGTAGCGAGGTGATAATGAGCGACTAACACCGCGTAAACACGCGGACAAGCACTATTTAAACCAGGGTTCCCCAAACTATTTTGGACAAGTGACCCCTTTTCAACAATGAACTGTTACCTCAGACCCCCATGGTCAAATTACCTACTTTTAAGACCAACCCCCTTATTCATAATGGTCCGCTAACTTAAAGCAGCTATCTATCTTAGTCTATCTTTAGTTTTTTCCTATTGGTACAAAATACCTAGGTACTAAGGTGCCAATTAGAAAACTTTGCACTTGGTTAAGTGAGTGAAGTTGATTTCATTTTCTCGTCAAAATTTAACAAAATAAAAAGACAATCCAATTCAGTAAATATCAAGTTTAATTTATAATTATTACAAATTAATACATAAAGCATCTTAAGTTGGTAGGAAATTATATTTTAAAAACTATTAATTCGCAAAGAGAAAATAAAACATTCAGTGCGATGGATGAACCTGGTGACTATCTACCAATCTAGCTACATCCGGTTCAATATTAGTGAGTTGCAGCCTTAAATCTCCACGTTCGTTGATTTTCAAACGGTTTCTTTGTTTTGTCAAAATGTTTGTTACCACACTGAAGCTTTTTTCAACTAGATATGATGATGGAAAAGCGATAAGGTATTTTTCAGCAATGTTCCACAATGTAGGATACTGTGTTTCAATTTTGCGTTGCAACCAGAACTTCTGATAGCCTTGGTTGAACTTTTGCTTAAGCTCTTCGTCTGTGCTGATGGTAATCAACTCTTCTTGCATTATCACATTGGCTTCTTCTATGGCTGTGGTGTTATACGGATTTATTATCCATTGAGGAATTTGTAAATTTAAAAGATCATCAAACCTCTCCGTAAAATCCTTGTGTAATGCGTCCAAGTGAGTAACATATAATAAAATGTCATCATCTTGAAGCATTTTTGGTAATTTTGACAAATGCGGAAACTGCGAATATTCTTTTCTGCCTAAATTTTGTTTATAAAGAACTAGTTTACCCACGAAGGCCGATATTATTGATTTTGTTTTAATCAAGTTAAGATCATCACCCTGTAGTTGCAAATTAACTTTGTTGAACATTCCAAAGATATCAGTCAAGTAATAAATATCTGTTTTACAATTGTTCAGATTTTCTTTCAAATTCGGATCTTTTTCTTGTAAAAACTCCAACACAGATTCAAAAAGGGCTGAAAATCTTTCTAAGCAAGAGCCTCTTGATAGCCAGCGAACTTCAGTGTGCAGAAGTAACCGAGTAAAGACTTCGTCGTTTTCGTCACATAGTTGAGCAAATAACCGAGAGTTCAAAGAATTGCTTCGAATCTTGTTGATAGCATTTATTACATATTGTAAAGACTTATGCAATCTAGGACTCAGCTTTTTTGCTGCTAAATGCTGCCTGTGAATCACACAGTGAATAACCAGTACATCAGGCAGTTGTCGCTTTAAGTGAGCTATAAAGCCACGATGACGACCAACCATAGACGGTGCACCATCAGTCGCAACAGAAACAATATTCTTCCATGGAATAGCTTTATCAGTAAAAAAATGTTCCACGGCCTGAAAAATCGATTCTCCTCTAGTATCAGTCTCTAAATATGCAGCAAAAATCAGTTCTTGGCACATATTTTCATCTTTGATAAATCGAACATATCCTAACAATAGAGCTTCATTGCCGGGTAATGTAGACTCGTCCAACTGGAGAGAGAATCTGCGGGTCTGTAAGAACTTGCATAAAATGTTTTCCACATCGCGTCCCATCTCATCTATGCGTCTCTGAACGGTGTTGTTGCTCAAAGGTATTCTCTTTAAAATATCATGTGCGGGTTTGTGCAATACATTGTTAAGGACCTCCGCAATGGCTGGTAAGATAAGCTGCTCTCCAATTGTATGGGGTTTCCCCGACTTCGCTATTAGTAAAGATATATTATAGGACGCTCGTAAACCATCATTGTCTCGAATAGATGATGACGCAAACATCGATCCTATGGATGGCCTTTTGTCTAGTTTTTCTTTCAGTGCTTGAAAATATGACAAGGGCTTACTTTTTTTGTTAGCATGTACTCTTGATAAGTGGTCATCCATTTTTGAAGGCTTCATGGCATCGTTACTAAATACTTTTTCACATATGAGACACATCGGGAAGTGTTGATTTGATGGAGATGCAATAAATCCGAACTTCAAGTAGTCCAAACTGTATTGTCTGCATTTTTTTTTCGTGTCCGCCATCATAAAACTTTCAGTAATTCTGCAAACAAAAAAATAAGGAACCTAAATAAAAAACAATAATAAACTGTTAAATTTGCACACTATCTTATTTTTATCACACTCAGTTAATGGATTCTTGTTAAGTATTACTGACTTACTCTTTGATAAACTTTGATACCTATATTGGGAAGTAACTACAGTAGGTAATTAGGTATAGAAACTTCGTATTAGGTAATTAGGTAGAATAAGAACGAAAACCAAAGACTTAAGTGTTAGTAATTTTTACAAATACAATTATACATACCTATTTAAAATATGTTGTATGTTGTGTTTAACACTTTTTCAGTCACTTTACTTCACTTAATTTAGCTTTGTAATAAGTTTGTAATCTCTTGAAATAAATGAGTACTTAGCTATATGAGTTTTTATCGTTCAAGCTCCAACGAATTTCAAAACGCAAATGAACTTTCAACCTAAATGCAAGCTCGTTAAATAGTAAAATATCAGGAACATGTTTGGACTTGATCATGAATTCGTTCGTCTTAATTCGCGTAAAGCCGCTATCACACTATTCAATTTGAACGATTCCAATTTAGGAAATCGGAAGGTGTGATCGCAGTTAGAACAGATTGGATTCAATTAAGAGTTTATCCATTTTCAACTCTATATCTTCGATTTAGAAATCAATTTAGCGTAGTGTGATCACGAGCTCACTACTTAGATTCCTAAATAGGAATCGTTCAAATTGAATAGTGTGATAAGCACTTTATCGTCAAATAGAGAGCAAGTCAAAACGCCGCTGAAAGACTTACGCTCCAACTCAATCTTGCACAAACTTGTCCACATAGACTTGCCGAGTTTTTCATCTTGTACGAACTTGAAACTTTACATTCCTGGAACATTATTTCCTACAAAAATATTAATTATTCTTAGTACACGTAACACAACATAAACAATACAGTAACTACCTACTTACCTATCTTGAAAGTTTTAAATAAGAACTTGTGTTAATATAATAGGGGTCGATTTTTAGACCTCGTCGACCCCCAAAATCACTTTTCGTTTATGTCGACCCCTAGGAAACCGATATCGACCCCAAGGGGTCGATATCGACCACTTTGGGAATCCCTGATTTAAACCATTCTGTTAAGCGTCTGATAAATCCATTTGACAACCGTTGTAAGGAACAAGGCTTAACGATGTACACAGTTGTATAGCACAATTGCAGCAACTAATTTAGTTAGCGGTTCCTTATAAAGGTGTGGAGTGTTAAGATTCCGTTCTTGATCGGCGTTTGTATGAGTTTAAGTGTGCGATGCTTTGACGAACGCGCGTTAACCAAATAGGGTTGGCGGTTGTGGTGAAAAATTTGCTCTTCAACCCCCTTAATTGGGTGTCGCGTTGTTTTGCATGTGACACACATGGCTGTTGCGTTTGGATAACATTTTTTACGTCACATTTCATATTGACTACACGTGTGAAGGTAACGAACTGTAAATTTTTTACCATTGTTGCTAACAAAAAACAACCTTCTATCAGCAAACATATCACCTATATTTTATATGTTAACTTATATATGTATTTACGTTCCTGTCAGAACTGACAAAAATAAAATTTCTAGTTACCGGACTAAATTGCTCACTAAAACCAATTTCCAAGAGACCATTGGCATCATTGAGGTGAGAAGGAACATGAAAGAAAGTGTATGTTATTTATAGCTACATATTCCAGGAAAGATAGTATGAGACTTTTATACAAGGAGATGTATCTTGAACTGTAAGAAAAATACTTTTAAACCGCACACTTTTTGATGATGGAAAGTATTTGTTCGATCAATTTAATCCAGCACTTGACTGGATCACTGGACTGGAATTCTACTGGAATATACAATTTAGCCTTGCCATTATAATATTAAAATATCCAAATTTAAGAACATTTAAGACGTAGATACTACGATAATGATTTAGAAGTTAAGTCTAAAGTCATAATTTATTTATGCATTGTAACCATTGAAAGACAGATTTTATAATCGGACCACTATAAAATCAATAATGTTATATCAAGCATAAACGAATTAATTGAACAAATGGTTTTGTATTCCTATTTTGTATTTATATTTTAGATCCTTTTTATACGTTATGCGTACCAGAAGACGGTAGTTAAAAAATATAAAGCTCCATTCAGACGTTGGGTCGTGCGTGCCCCCATTCGAATAAATTGCTAGTCGAAGCGATCGGTTGAATGTGAAACGTCAGGGTTGTCGCTGATTTGTTGTCGTGACATTTCTTTTAGCGGTGATGTGGCGCTGATTGGGATGTATGAGGTGTTTGCATGTGCTACGTGTTTCATTCTTTTTGTCACTAATGAGAGATCGTTAGGGTTGCCGAAGAATTTTTAAAGGCTTTTGTGCGACTGTTTTGTGAATGAATCGCTATCGTGAAAATTAAAACCGGGCGGGTTTAACGGATCTGTAATTTGTTATTTGAACAGTTCTTTTAGATTTTATTTATCGTTTTTATTTTAGGTTCTCTTTAAATTGATGTTACTTTTAACATTCAAAAGTTTCTATGGCGCTATCATATTTCAACATAATTAAATGAGTTAGTTACAAATGCAAGAGTAGAGTCAAGTGCATAAATATAAATTTATCAAAAGAATCGTTTCATAAATATGTTTTCTAAAACGTTTATTGTAAATGTACACATAATTTAAACTGTCATTAATATGTCCCTGATTTTTTTTTTCAATAGCATGCATACGTTTTAATATATTTAAGACTAGCTGTTACACCCGACTTCGCAAAATAATTATATCCTATGTTACTCGCTGATAACGTAGCTTTCTATGTGTGAAATAATTTTTATAATCGGTCCTTAGTTTTTGAGGTTATTCATTATAAACAAATACAAATCTTCTCTCTTTATAATATTAAGTATAGTTAAGTAATGTACTTAATGATATAATTTGCACTATGTAAAATTAATTAAGATTACTTTTTTTCGATTTTTTTTTCCTCTTAATCTTTTAGAGGAGGTAGAATTTTTATAAAGATTTTCAATTATCTATGACTCCAATGCAACCTTGTTGTATTAGAAATGATGCTACAATTTCTCACATATCAATACCAGCGTATGAGTTTGCAAATATAATGTTTACGTCTTTTTATAGCGTTGAGTTAAGTACGGAATTAATTCAAGATTTCTTAATCATAGGCTTTATATCGAATCGGGCGCATTAAAACGTACTATAATCTAGAAATGCAACATACAAGAACTGGATCTGGACATAATCCGAGATTATAATGACGAAAGATAAGAATATCCTGTGATTTTAATTGGAGTACTTAACTTGAAAACCGATCGACTTGTTGTTGTGTTGCGTAAACGCTTAATACTTAATTTTTTTTAAGCTTTGAGACTTAAATTGATTCTCGTCTTAATATTAACATAAAAGCTCTAGTTGAAACAAAAGTGAGGCTATATCATTGTCATTCCAATATTGTGCCGGGGCACACTCTAAGGATACAAGCAACAGCTTGTATCCTTATGCGACGGTAACCACCTACCATCAATTGAACCGTCAGCCTGTCTGCCATCCTTAATAATATTGAAAAAATTAACAATTCATTTTTATTTATATAGATTTGCTGAAGTTCTAAGTTTGACTTTTTTATGTAAATTGTGTGTTAAGCTGTAAAAATTAAGACATAATTAAGATAAGATATAATATTTTAGAAAATTAAGATATTAAAAAAAAAGTCTTGAAAATTAAAATTACATATAAAATAGAAGTATGTTTATACAATATAAAGGGATACTTATATAGGGTATTAAACTCATTAGAAAATCAACCTGGTAGCAAATCTACTTTAGTGAACACAATTTCAATTTTAACAACAATTGTAGAAATATAACGTTGCTCGTCTCACAGAATAAATAACGTCCTAAATAGAAGCGCGTCGACGCGAATAAATTGACGAGTTTGTGTCTCACCTATTAACTGCGATCGAACAATTTTGATACTAGAATAATATGTTTAATTTTTCTTACGTGAACTAGAACTACCGAAATATATATAGGTCGAAAGCGTGGATCAAGGAAGGCTGTCAATAAGAGGTTCCGTGAATCTTTCGCGGCATAACTGTGCTCTTATTAACAAGGATATCCAATAAGAAAGCTTTGTAACGATGTGCTTTGATACATCAAAAATACATGTTATAATCGAAACAGTCTAATAACAATTCTATTAAATTTCTTGTAATTATAGGATCCGGCAATTTCTTTTTATTATGTATTGGTTTCTTTAATTGCCATTAAATAAACGTTTTTATTAATCAGTTCTAGTTTAATTAGTTACCTACTTTGCATTTTGGACCCTAATTCGCTATTTTTGACTATATAATCTAGATATATTCTAACAAACACACACAATGTGTTTACATAATAGAAAGTTAAGGTAAGGGTGTATTATGTAACATTTTAAATACATCTCCTTAAAGCACACAAATCTCCTTAAAGACAATAATTAACATACTTGTTATATATGTCACTGTTATGATATGACGGTTATGATATGATTGTGTTTAGTAAAATCATTTACATTCCTTCCAAAAATTCCCAATTGGTGTTCCAGCTCGGATGGGCAGCTTTTGGGAAGCTCCAAGATATCTTCTCATCCAAAACTCCTCAATGCAAAAGATTCGATCAACGTGTGTTGCCAGTGATGATATATGGCGCTGAAATGTGCTTTGTAACTACAGGCCTCGTAAGAAAGCTTAAAGTCGCTCAACGAGCTGCGAAAAAGGCTATGCTCAGTAAGTAGTAAGCTCAGTAGGGATCAGTAAGTAAAAGTGGCAGTGGTAAGTGTCCTAACACATAATACGGAGAGCCGACTGCCGGTGGAGCCGAAAAGTTCTCGAGTGGAGGCCACGGACCGGGAAACGCAGCGTAGGACGTCCACCCACAAGGTAGAAAGACGACCTGATAAGGACCGCGGTTCGACGTTGGATCTAGGCTGCTTCTGAACGGTCCTTTTGAAAAAAATGTGGGACGTCCTACGGCTGAGATAATGATATTTGGTAAATAATCTGTTGACAGATATTTTGATTTTGATATTCAAGTATCAACACCATACAATTCTTTACCCGAATCAAGTGCGGAAACAATAGGGGGGATCAAGTGCACAAGCGGCTCAATTGGCCGGTTGTAATTTCGTCCTATTGTCTCTATCTGTCCCCGGTTCCCATCCGACCCTTCTTTATCAATATTATGATAGCAACAGTAGTGTAACTCGTCATTTTTTAAAATTATTATTTTAAGTTATTTTTGAATTCCTTTAAGTGGTTTAGTTGTCATCTCGCACGATTTTATTTCGTACGAAATGTGTGAAAAGCCCACTTTAAATTAAAGTATATTTTTATTAGTAGTCTCCCACAGATTGGGTTTTATAGAAGAAATCAATACTAATAATAAATCTGTAAGGGTCGGTCATGGACTAAGTTACTTTGTTTTCAGAGATATCGTGTTTATAGGCTCTATACATGATACTGAAACTAAATTGACGATTTTTAGAATTTTTTTCTGTATGTATGTATGTATTGTATGTATGTTTCTCCATAACTGAAACGAATTAACTGATTTTCATGAAACTTGGTAGATAAACATTTGGACGTACGGGACACAGGATAGGCTATTTTTCAACGCGGAGTGAGCACCAGCTAGTAATAAAATAAAATTACAGTCGTGGACGACAATGCAATAGGTAAAGTAGGGCCCATTGCGTTTCTCAGTAACTAACCTAAATCCTAATATTGTCGGTAGCGCACTTGTATAACCTGTGGTGTTATTTGTGTTATAAGCGATGGTAGCCACTTACCATCAAGTGGACCGTCAGCCTGTCTGCTGACCTTAACATAAAAGATCTATCCATGCTGACCTTAACATCTATACGTCTATCAGAAGAGCATTAAATACACAGATTATTTATTTCTGAAGCTAGATTTACATCTTGCTAATTATTTTTAAGAATGTTAACAAACAGTAACAGATGGCGCTGAAACTAAGAATAATCTTTTTTCGTAGATTACCTACAGGTTTTTTTTTTATAAAAGACTATGAAAAGTATGCTTGAACTGAAATTTTCTTTGAGTGTGCATCGCGTTTCATCCCACATCACTACAAAAGGCGTCGTTAACTCCTTTGTATTTAGGTACCATATTTGGGTAAGAAAGTGCTTTGTTTACTGACTTTGAATACGTGTACTTTTTTTATAAGTCCAACTTAAAAGTCTGGTAATTTTCTCTTAAGCCATATAGCATAGAAGCATAGAAGTATTTAAAGAAATATCTAAAGGAAGAAAAAATATTCTTAATTATCCCAAGTAAATGGGTTCTTCGTCAAAGTTATTATAACAAAAAATACTTACGTTACACAATCGTTGACTATTGGGAAGTCATTAATATTTTATGTTATACAATAACAATGCAAAAATTTAAGAAACTTTCAACCAAAAATTTAAATGGAACGGGCATATATTTTTATTGGATGAAATTGAACGAAAAGGTGTAAGACACTTTCATGTCTTTGTTAACCAACTAAGTACTATATGTTAACAAATATTTAAGTATAACTTATTTGATATTTTTTTTTGACAAAAGATGGCGTTTTAATATGATGATCGCTCATACGTAAAAACGTAAAAACGTAAAATCATAAAATCATAAAATCGTATACTGACAGTTTTCTATTGAACCTTTTGAGGTTATATCAGATCAAAATGAATTTATTCGAATAATCATTAAAACGTATAAACAAAGTGCTAAAACTAGACATAAAAGCTGAACTCTCTGAATAACATTTATTCTTCAATGTTTGCCATTTTAAAACCACACCGGCAACATTTCAAGACGACAATAACAAATCTTTACAAGCGTCGCCTTTTAGCACAAAGAAAAAGTTTCTAAAAATGCTTCGAAGACAAAGGAGCATTTCAGCTGGTTCGTCAGTTACTAATGATCAAGCGAGCTGGTAATCAAGTAAACAGATCTCCACTTGAAAGCAATTAAAGCATGCGAGATTCCATGGAGGACAGCCACCGAGAGCAATCAAAATAATCACCACGATTTAACACTTTCCTACCTCGAGATACGCGATAACTCGCCGAGGTGTGTTCCCGTTAACGACTTCAAAGTTGGCCATTTATATAAACATATTGTTTTTAAAATAAATATTGTAGCTTGTGAATTCGAAGCGGGAAATGTTAAAAATACCCCACCCTACCTCAGGGTTTAAACTGAAAAGTCTCACAAGGACGTCAAAGGTGTACTTCGGAGAGTGTGCTCAGGAGCTGCATATAAGCTTACACCGCCTTCCCCTTTCTTCCATTGGATATACATACATACGGCTGGTTTCCATCCTCATTTTGGCGAAATTTCTCTTTTTCGGACCAAAAAAAGGTGTCGAAATCGCTTTAAAACTAGTGATGTGCCGGATATCCTTATCCGTATCCGCATCCGTATCCGTATCCGTTACTTTTTGCATACGTGTACGTATACGTTACATCTCTATAAAAAAAGGAAGCAGTGAAAAGGCAGCTGGAAGAGGATTCCCTCTTTCAGCTGTATTTGTATACCATAACGCAAAAATCCGAAGATTTTTGCGTTATGGTATACAAATTAACTTGAATGTACTTATCTATATCCACTTTCATACTTTAATAAAACTACACGACCTTTCATAAGAAATTGATAATATTAGTATAGTTTTCTTGTTAATATAATCTAAAAAATTCCCACGTTGCTCCTATTGTCGAATTTTTTTATGAAAAAAATCTAGTTTTTATATTTTACTAGCTGACCCGGCAAACGTTATTTTGCCCCTTAACATTTAGGGGTATGGAAAATAGATGTTGGCCGATTCTTAGACCTACCCGATAAGCACACAAAATTTCATCAAAATCGGTTGAGCCGTTTCGGAGGAGTTTGGCAACAAACACCGCGACACGAAAATTTTATATACCTATTAAATTTTAATAAGTCCAAATTAAGTATTCTCTTAATACTTGTTTACTGAATCAAAATAGGTAAAAACTTATTTTGTAATAAATGAAATTATAAAAAAATGTTAAAGATAATAAATTTGTCTTTTATGGGAATAAACCAAAAACTTTATTGCATAAAAATCAACGGTTAACTGTGTGTTGAAGTAGCAACTCTATTGAAAAATTGCATCTAATATGCACGTGTTAATTTATTATTTGAAGTACAGTTTCATTTATGCGTACTATTAAATAGGTTTTTATTATCAGCGATCTTATAGTTAATCTGTTTTACTTTTAAAAATGTGTACACAAAAATTAATATTCACAAAGGCCAAAAAAAAAAACAGAATCTGTCCATCACTATGCATCTTCATTCGTTAAAAGGTTGAAAAGGCGCTAAAAAACAAATTAATCATCTTTGGTTACTTTATAGATATTAAAGGTGCTTTCAACAAAGCAGTTATACAAATGCAATTAAGAAACACAAGCCCTATGTACACTAGTAAACTAAATGGAAACAAAGCCCTAATATTTATAGTAGGGGAGCCCAAGAGGTGATTTTGGGATTTACTCGAGCGCTTCAGATATTGCCAATGTATATTCCCCACGTGTTGCCGATAACGGATATGTGTTAATCTGCCGGTTTGGATGGTGGGGTTGGTGGGGGTTGGAGTAAAAATTTAAATACTTACTACTCGAGGGCGTCAGATTTTCAGAGGGGATGTTAAGTGAACCCAAACTAAGCTCGCATGTAAAATACAGAAAATTCGAATGTAACGCAAGCTCGTGGCAACTTTTTGAAAATGCAAAAAAGGTTTTTGGCGATTGCCATTTTGAAAAACTCGAGCGCGTCAGATTTTCATACAGACGTTTCAGCCTGAATTCCTGATCGTGCTGATTCTTAATCTGACGATTTTGGGCCTTTTTTAAGGATGGGAAGTCCTCTTGGATACACTGCGGGGTAATGCCGGATTCGTACCGGCTAAAACCCAACGACTTTCAAGCGCGGTCTTGATGGTCCCGGGAACCTATGACACGACATCGGTGCCCCGCCACGGCTATCCAGCGTGGGGAGGGCTGAAACAGGTGGTTTTAAAGATGTTACGGGAGAAGGTACAGTAATTAAACGATACACTAAATATCTCGGTTAATCTTTAACCATAAACACTGATACGAAGTTCTAATAACAAAAATCTCTTTCAGTGTGATATTAGACAATATAATATTAGATGACATAAAAAAAGTAATGTATCTTTTAAGTGTAAAATTAAAAATGTAACTCTTTAGTATAAAATTATTAGCAACTTTTCTTGTTACGATTACGAGTATGCTTCGTTTACTTGCAGAACTGATGAGAAAGAGTCTTTAGTTGACGGCAGTCAAAAATGCAAATGGAACTGCATGCCACGGCTCTTATGCAATTTTATTATCCCTTTATTAGTTTTATAAGTTTATTTTGGTTGATTTTTGTCGGGCAAGTTGCCGTCGCATCGTGCAGGCTGATTGCTTTCGTGAGTATCTCGAAGATATTGTTCTTTAAAGAATGCCGCTTGATTGAAAGCTTTTAAAAGCAAGTCCGTATTGTGCGTGATCACTACTGTTTCTGAATCATGCAATGTGAACATACATTATAAGGTCAAAAGATAAAAGAAACGAAAAATAATGAATTAACATTTTTATCAAAACGAAAAAGTATTAATTCTTTGTCAAACTAAAACGGCATACATTTATATAGGGTTATTATAGTGTTATATACTAAAGAATGAAAATGAAATAGTAAAAGTGGCAGGTAGGACATGGTTAAGGATTGCACAGAACAGAGAAGAGTGGAAAAAAATTGAGGAGACCTTTGCATTTGGGCAAACAGAAGAGAAGATGACAATTTAAAAATATGTCTGTATAGTAAAATATGTAATTTTAATAAAGAGCTTATAATATATAGTTATTACACGGCCTTCGAGACACAGAAGGCTCAAATGAAAGATTAAGTTAGCATATAAAGATTCGTACCAGTGTCATCTTCATAGTAATTTACAGTTCATAGTCTTGTTAGTAAAGCCACAGAGTGAAAGCTTCGAAAAGTGCCTCACAAATGCATGGTTTTAAGGAGTCTTCTTGCAAGACACGCTAAAATATATATTTTTAAAAGTTTTTCCTAAATCTATAAAAAAAAACATTTATACTACTATAATAATATTACAAATGCGAATATATCTGAGGATGGATGTACGGATGTTTGTTACTCTATCACGCAAGGTGGCGGCGCCACCGTCGTCACTATCATACAAGATATAATTCACCACTTGCCCCTTTTCACCCTGATTTTATTTATAAAATTATTTTATCATCCATGATATTTAATCACCTTTCATTTACGTATACAAGTTTATTCAACATAATCTTATTCGTTTAATTTTTATAGCGCTACCTTCCGGTAGAGGCATGTGTTCGCTCGCGCCCATATCAGGCGCACAAACTTAAGTGGTATCAAAGAATTGCTTAATAAAATTCATTCTACAATCTAGGTCTTCCCCATTTAAAACCAGTAGATTCTTACAAGCTGTCCGTTTATAAAGTTAAATAGGTATTGCCAAACGTCGGTGCCACGGCCTGCATACCGACAACCTGATCTATGTGATGACAGAATGCTACTTGTTACATTTTCTTTTGGCGCAAGCAATAGGATTTTGCGAACTGCATTAATTGTAAAGTTTGTAACTTATACTGGATCGTATGAAGTTTAATGTAGGTTCAGTTTTGATTGACAAAAATTTATGCAGTAGATTTTTTTTATTTTTATAAATAAGAAGAACATTTCAATATTTTAAAACGACTCTGTTGTTTGATAGATTTTGAGTGCAATTTATATTTTATACATTTTTTAACTGGCTTCTAATATTAACATGAACTAATTAGTTTTGACATTATTTTTTATTATCTTTAACTATGAACATAGATAATGCCATATTATTCAAATAATACTCTTGAAAATACAAAAAAAAAACTCAATAAGCATAATAGGGGCTTAAAAGTTACTCTTTTAAATAAGACAGCGAATTTTGATGATCAATTTTATGTATATTTTTTCCTAGCGTCTTAAACTAAATTATTATTGTTATTAAGCTAACTTTGTCGAAATTTGTGGAAATATTGTAGTATCTAACTGTAAAAAAATATAAATTTTTTGATACGCGTCAGAAGAGAACATACTGTATCCGAAACTAGTTACTTAATTATAGTACATAATAATACCTGAAGATAACGAAAATCACAAGGTATAATAAATATATGATGTACCTACACGTATAGAGTTTTTATATACTCAAGACAGGATTCTCAGAAGAAAAGCCATGATCTCCTCAGTTGAGCTACATTATACAAAACGCATGAAATACAGCCTCATATTCCCACGTCATTTGGCATTTTAACTTATCAGATAGACGTAATAAATTCAACTAATACAAGACAACTTTCCGCAACTATTCAGGCAGATGGATCATATACTTTCATTAAAGTGGGCTATAATTGACAGCATTATACCTAGATCAAATTGATTGCGTTAAGTGAACATCGAATGGGATGTAACGAGTTATTATTGTAACTGTTTATTTACAGAATTATTGTGTTGTATTGAACGTTTTATTGAAATTTTCTTATGCTTGCAACATTTGCACGTTTCATACAAATACACAGTCCTTATACATAACTAGTTAAACCGAAAATTAGTCGTTACTATGACGAGCCAGTTGAATGAGTGGTTAAGCCTGAACGCTCTGTGCTAAAGTCCCGGTTTCGATTCCCGGCATGGTCAACTTTGGAATTTTAAATTGGCTCTGGTCTGGATCTGAATAGTAATGACAGGTGGCAAACGTTTGCCAAAAAAAAAGTTTTTTGGGGTGGTCCACCCTTATCACTTAGGGGTTTAGTTTACGACCTATTCTCAGCCCTACCTAATATACAAAAAAAAATCATAAAAATCGTTCAAGCCGTTTCGGAGGAATTTGGTTACAAACACCTGTGACACGAGAATTTTATATACGAGTATATAGATTTTTTCATAAATTTGTATTCAACTCAAATATAAGTAAATAGAGGCAGCCCTTGTGGCAGTAACCACCTTGAAATAACAGAATTTGTGCTGTTGTGTGTCGGTGAGCGAGTAAGGGACGCCAGAGGCCATTCTATCTCTTTTCAGAGGCCACCTACTATCAAGTGGACCGTAAGCCTGTCTAGGTACCTACCACAAATAAAACACATTTGCTGCGAAGAGACAAAACAGTGATTGCATTCACATATTTATTAAAATTATCATTTTAGAAATCATTTTAAAATATTTTATTGTATTGATGGCAACAATTTGAAGAAAATAGCACCACAATATTTTGAGTTTTTAACACCATTTTTAAGTAAATATAACTCATTTACATTACTACATTATTACATATATATTACATTAACATTACCTACTTACATTTCGTACTTAAAGAGTTTTTACGCTTTTTTGTAACTTTACTATTACATTAGCTCTATTAAATAAATTTTTCTCACTATCAAATCAATGATAAAGAAGCGAAAAACAAATGAATGGTTCTCCTCTATAACGCACATATAAAATATTTTTAGATATAACTTTATTAGCTATTAAAAATGGCCGGTTCTAAAATGTGTGAGGCAATATTTACACATAGCCTAAAACCAATAAATCACCCGTCTCACTTTCCTAAATTGATATTGTAATCCGTTCAGCGTTGTTTCTTGTTTTTGTTTCTTATATTGAATAAATGAAGACGTTGCCATCATGCCGCTTCGTTAAATTGCTATCTCGTGCTTTTGTTCCACAGTGGAGCAGTATTGGAGCGACATTTTTTCTCTTTATTTTATAGGGAACTCGTTTTTTATATGTTTGACGACACGTTTGGTCTAGTGGCTAGTAACCCTAGCTGTTAACCAAACAGTCGCAGGTTCGAATCCCGCTAAGGGCAAAATGTTTATGTGTTAACATTTACCTTTGTACCTTAGTCATGGATGTTTGTATTTATAATATTTATGTATTTACAAAAGAAAAGTAATCTATGTAGTAGGTATATAAACTGTCTTGTATCCATAATACAAGCATTAGTTGCTTACTGTGGAACTAGATGGTGCTGTGTAGAATTTGAAGATATTTATTTATTTATTATTAGTTTATTAGTTATATTAGTTTTTAATTAACTTATGTACTGCTTAACTTAGCTTATTGCTTGTATACTCTATAACAGGCATAGAAGTGGTTGCAATTAATTTATAATATTCTGAATTTGCAAGATGTATCAGACGGGCTACCTAATTTGTGAATGCGACACAACAAGCCTTACTGACACTACTAACTTTATTATTTTGGTTTTCAGCCGCTCACTGAAACTCTTGGCAATATTAAGCCATGTCGTCAAGGGGATATTCTAGGACCTAGGACGTACATTATTGATGTCACGTGACAAAGGTTCCTGGGTTATATATTTTAACATTATCAATTAATGCGCGAACAGTGAGAGGATCTTTATTTTAATAGGAAAATAGTACTTGGGCCCTAGTCAAAGTAACAATTTAAAACGATAACGAAGTTCGAAAAGTTCGTTTAGTAAATGTTACTTTGACTCAGGCCCCTGATCTTTCGATAAAATATTAAGAAGAACAATAAAAAAAAATGTTAACTCAGACCCACTCCACTTATTTCTAAATTCCACTTATCGCATACTCCGATACAAAATGGAGAATCACGATGTACAGAAGCTGACTTATGTCCTGCACCGACAACAGTGATATGTTCATCTCAACAATAAATATTGGTGGCCAATTAAACGCACAGTGGCTATATAGAGAGCTGGAGCCAAAACGTCCCAGGTTATGATTTTTCCATAAATATACACAGGTTGATAAAAAACTTTTAAGGAAATTGTAATTTATTATTTTATAATATACTCAAAAAGAGGTATTTGTTACCCTAAATCTGTTATTGGATTTAAGGCTGGATTTATATAAAGCCTTACCTGAAAAAAACTTAATTTTATTTACAAATATACTAAATAAGTATCTGTATATTCATAAAGACCTTGAGACGTTTTTGACCTTTAGTTGTAATCATTAAAAAAAAATAGAATATTTTCTACAGTGAGTCAGGTTGTTTGACACAGGCTGTTAAATTTTGTATTGCCTGGACCCTTCATGAATTGTCACGAAGGTTGTTTCGTGATATCACAATGCCGCTTAAGATATATATTAGGTCAAGCATGAAAACTGCTTTATTGGGACACCCTGTATTCTATATCAACTATTTTATTCGCGTACGTACATATTAATGGTGTACATATATAATGTGAGAAAGTCATCTGCATCTGCAAGTCGCATGTCGCTCGATGAAATTGTTTTACTGAATCGATTAAGCTCCTCGCTCTCGTATCGATTTTATTTTTTGTTCGATCTTTTCGATCTTTGTTTTTGCCGCCGTGTGATGTCTTTATTATAAAGTTGTGGTGAAACTATCAATATTAAAAATTACATTTTTTATGGTAAAGGTTTCCAGACTGTATGATGATTCAATTGTGGTGGTAGGTGGCCTCCTTTCGCCTGGATGATAAAAACTTGAAAAGCTGAAAATAGATGAACGAACTCTGACACACTCTATCAAGTAGTTTTATGTCACGCTGACGTTCATGTATGAGGTTTAACGATAATAAGCCTCTTTCCTCGGAAGATTTAAAAAAGATCCACCAGAGGTAGCACTAGTGGGGGGTACACATGTTTTGATTTCTCTATTGACAATAACTTTAAACGTACTTTATTAAAATTGAATTCGCGAACGCAATGTTTAATGGGCATGATAAATTAATTTTTAATTTTTTTAAATCACAGTATTTATATATTTTAATAATAATAAGACGTACGTTTAACGTTACTGTCAATAGAGAAATCTAAACATATGTAACCCAGTGCTGCCTCTGGTGGATTTTTTGGATCTTTTTTAAATCTTCCGAAGAAACAGGCTCATTAAGTTTTTATGTACTTAAGTAAAAAAAAAAAACAATATTTCGCAACCAAATCACTGTTCATCTATTTCTCCGCTATTTCTAAACCAGCCAACCAATTTTAATTCGGTTTTCACTTATGGAAAAAAGAATAAACGAGGAAGGTTTGTGTGTATAAAAAAGTTCCCTCGGGCGAAACCGGGAGCGGGTCTCTAGTACAATATAAACACAAAGTATACCATAAATCCCACTTTTTATCTCTCCGACTAATTGACGCACAAAACTTTAAAACACATTTTTACGTCATTAAAAGCCTTCTATCGTATAATTCATACATTACAGTTCGGCTTCATGTAATGTCGTGTCAAAACTCGTGGCTCGCTATATAATAAAAAAAAATAAAAAAAACTAAAATGAATAGTCCCGGCGAGGTTGTTTGACAAATTGATTGTTCCGTGTACTGTTTAGAAGGAAAAAGCAATGTTGATACATTGGGTCCAATGTTTGATCAATGTTTGCTCTGAGATTAATCTTATGTAGTTAAACATGGTTACTTTTTTAAAATATTTCGATCACTGAATAATCGTTTTAAACGATATATATTTCTAAAATTACTTCAGGCGATATAGATTATGAAGGATTTTAATTCAATTAGCACAATTAGCATTTGTGCTAATTAAAGTTTCACTTGAATCAACATGCAGATACGAAGAATGCACACGTTCTCATGGACTCAAAAATCTTCCTCGTTTATCCATCTTTTCATTTGTGAAAACTGTAGCAAAAACCGTTGGGTGTTTTAGAAGTTAGTTAGCGGAGAAACAGACAGACAGTTGCGGTCAGTTTTGGGGACTTGGTTATACAAACTTTATTTATTTAGTATATATAAACCTTCCGTCAAAATTTAGGTTTTAGTGTTTTAGGAGATTAACTCCTCCTAACCCATGCAACGCGAATATCCTTTTTTTGTGAAAGTTAATACACAAAATAGTGTTTCACTAATCGAAATTATAGCGACACATACATAATGCAACATACTTATATAGTCATTGTAACATAATAATATATAGCGAAACATATAATATGTTTTGTAATGAAACATTCGGCTGCGCAATGTTTTGGCGGTTCTAAACACTGTACTCTCAACAGACGTGATTCAGTTTTCAAAAATTTAATGGTGTTATATAAATTATTTATAAAAATAATTGTATCCAACCTTTGTTCAAACATTTGGCCCAAGCACCCAACGTAAACCGCTCCGCGCTTACCTATAGTGAGCAGTTAAACAAATTATAAAATGTTAATAGAATCGAACCTTTGACTCTTATCCACAATACATCATTGTCAGCCCGTTAGTAATGTCGGTTTTGGGAGAATAAGGAGCAGCGCACACAGAGTATTTGGATTTCCTCAATACGAAACGCTCTTCATTCAAATACATCTCTACTACTCTATATCCATACTAATATAATATATTATAAAGAGTTCTAAGATTATTTTGTATATTTGTAATGAATAAACTTAGAAACTATTAAATCGATTTAAAAATTCTTTCAACTATAGAAAGCTACAATATCAGAGAGTAACATAGGCTATATTTTATAAAGTTTCGCGGACGAAGTCGCGTGCAACAACTAGTAATATCATAAAAATATTTTTATATTTTATATTTTTGTTTGTATTGAATTAACTCAAAAACTACTGGATCGATATTAAAAATTCCTTCACATATAGAAAGCTAGATTATGAATGAGTAACATAGGTTATATTTTGTAAAGTTACGCGGACGAAGTCCTTTACAACAGCTAGTAATAAATATAAAATTCTAACATAATAATGTATTTTTTAATTTCATCCCATTAAAACAAATTACAGAGTTTGTGAATGTGTACTGAAAGTTACTTGAAAAATAAATCTCATATTATTCAATAGATACTTGTGTATGTTTGTACTACCTAAATATTTTTTTTACGGATTTTGCTATTATTTATTAGTTTAGAAATAAATTAAATTGTTATCTCTTGTCTTTTACGTCCTTTACCCCTGGCTGTGTGTTTTCTCGTTTCGAATAGGCAAAAGTATATGTATATACCGCTATCGCTGTTTCTCACTCTAAAAATTGACATATATGCTCTTAATTCTCAAAAAATCATAGTCCCGAATTTCGCAATAGCGAAAGGGTGTGTATGGGTGCTCAGTGAAAGTTGACCCTAAATTTTCTATTAGCATCTAAGTTGTCCGCTTCCCACATTAAATTGAGACATCACTGAAAGACGACTGATGTCACGCGACCTCGCTCAAATCTCAACAATAAATCGCTATAATTTACATTCTTCCATTAGCATGTTTATATTTATTGTACAAATCGGTTTTACAATCAAATGCCGTTTACACAGTTTCTCCCGTATATTTTTAACTTGTTTACAATACAAAGAATTTTATTATTTTTTATCAATTTAATAACAGTTTTGTGTAAGTTTTACGAAGAACCAAGTTTTTTTTTATTAGAGATGAGTTTGCTCTTGGCCAGCATCTAGCCGTGTAGATGATGAGGCTATGATGAGGCCTATGATGGAGTGAGCTCACCCAGAAGATGCCTATTCACTTAAACTTTGAAAAGATTTGGGTTTCATGTACATCTGAATGTCCAATGGAAGAAAGGAGAAGGCGGTATGAGCTCATGCAGCTCCTGAGCACACTCTCCGAAATACATCTTATAAAAGACACATAGGCGATTTTGCGTCAGACAAGGCTCTGCATCTTAATTAAAAGATGTCGACATAGTAAAAAGAATTAGCAAGTTGAAGTGGCAATGGGCCGGTCACATCTGTCGCAGAACAGATAACCGATGGGTTAGAAAAGTTCTCGAATGGAGGCCACGAATTGGAAAGCGCAGTGTGGAACGGCCTGCCAGATGGACAGACGACCTAAGGGGCTTCGCAGGAAGCGGCTGGATGCGAAAAACAGACCGTGTGTGGTGGCGAACCTTGGGAGAGGCCTACATCCAGCAGTTAATAAATGTATACTGCAAAGTTAAACATGCACGAGGCGTTGATGAATTTAGATATTTAATAAATTAATAGATAAACAAATTATTGTAAATAAAATACACGATCGTCTATGACCGATCATTAATCTTAAAGAATTCGATATTTAAATACGAATTTAAATTAATTTATTAATTTAAATTAATTTAAATTTGTTGTAAATTATTTTGGAGTTTCATACTGAGGCATAAAAAGAACAAAACCACGTCTCAATTTAAAATTAAAACAGAGAACAGTAAATGAAAATAAATTGCAATATTATGTTTAAAAATAATATTTAAGTATAAAAACCACTAGAAAAAATGTCTAATTATATATTTATCCAACAGTTAATCTATTATAATTCTGTAAAAAAGGGTTCAATTCATAAAAAAAGATAAAACAAAAATTATAAAAGTTTCATTATTATTAAAAACAAAATTTTATAAAAGTCCATGCCATGTTTTTAATTATGCTAGTAAATAAGTAATTCAAAACCGACATAAAAATATGCATAGAGTTGACCACAGATCTCGGTAGTACCGAGTTAAATTATGTAGAAAGATGATGGTTGTATGATAAAAGATTACCATACAACCTGACATTGCATTTAGGTATGTTTACCTAACATATGGAAACTAAATATCATAATACCTACCTATATACATTCGTTTACATTTTCATCTTGTCGAAATTTTCGTATTCAAATAAGAATGTCGTTACGTATCTTAAATGTAAGATAAAATTTAAACATTAAGTTAAAAAGTAGCTCTTTTTTTGTATATTCAGTTTTTTTCGCCTCGGTCTGTTTCTCCGTTAACTATGTACTTTATAGTAAATGAGGGAAAATGGATAAACGAGGAAGGTTTGTGTCGATAAAACATTGTCATGATTTTTTTACATCTTAACTAATCAACCACGATCTGCATACAGAGATACAAGCAGAAAAGGTCATAAAGTACCTTTCGTAAAGAAAAAAGAAGTAATCAAGAAAAAAGTAAGGAAATCATCTAAAAATGTCAAAAATTCAACACCCGACGAAAATATATGAGCAATAAAGATTGAATAAATATTTTGTGGCATTTTCTATTTTTAACACGCAGACGTAGTGGCGAGTTTGTATGTTTGTAAAAATAAACTCAAAACTACTGGATTGATTTTGAAAATTCTTTCACCCATAGAAAGATACATTATCAGCGAGTAACAAAGTCTATTGCTTATAAAGTTACTCGGGCGAAGTCGCGTGCAACAGCTAGTAAAAAAATAAACTCATTATCAAAGTTTAAAGCAGTTCATCTCATATAAGCTTGTCAAAATGTAGATAAAACTGTATTCTACGAATTATTCTTTTTTGAAAAATTCTGTCCGCACCACAAATTAATTTGATTCACGAGATCGGGCTCAAGAGTTGAACGACCCGCATTATTATTTTTCGTGGTTTATTGTGCCAAAAAACCTGATAAAACAAGTCTGATAATATATTTATAATACGCACCTCTCGAATTGCAATTCTTCGCGCCTGCGCTGAGGGAGCTTGCCGTCGGCAACGCGCCACTCTTTATAATTTGATCACATTTGTACCACGGACAATGCTGGCCAAAGCGCGCCAACGCGACAGATGAACATTGACTTCCCGGAGTCGAAACATAACTACATTTTTTTAAAATAGATATTTAGTGTCAGTGAGATTCTATTGGAGTAAGATGGGATAGTAAGTATTAAATAAAAAAAATATTTTGATTTAATAAAAAAAAAATTAAATAATGTATTAAAATAATTAAATTTTATAAAAAAAAAAAATTAAAAACGATGGGCTGTATAAACTCTTGAATTTCGTTCAGGGCTTAAACCTTAAGCGATGACACATCAGGGGGCCTAGCCAAGATGTACATTATAGAAAACGCTCCCTAGCGAACTTTACGAAGCGAACAAAATAAAGCCCGGTGATTGGTTGTTGTAACGCCCACATAAAATTTTAACCAATCACAAAGCTTTGTCCGTAGCGTAGCGTAGCGTTTATGACTGTAGAAAGCACTGCGTTTGCATCTTGGCTAGGGCCCCTGGGGGCCTAGCCAAGATGTACATTAAAGAAACGCTCCCTAGCGAACTTTACGAAGCGAACAAAATAAAGCCCGGTGATTGGTTGTTGTAACGCCTACATAAAATTTTGACCAATCACAAAGCTTTGTCCCAGTGTAGCGTAGCGTTTACGACTGTAGAAAGCACTGCGTTTGCATCTTGGCTAGGGCCCCTGAATAAAGTATGCCAAGCTCAAAGGTTAGTAAAGTTTTACGTTCGTTGATTTGCCGGACGGAAGATTTAAGAAAAGACAGTACCTATACAGTAATTTCCCTGTGGCGTTTATTTGCAAATATTTATTATCAATTGATGCAATTATTTATTATGACAATATACTCCTTATATTTTATCCTAAAATTGAATTTTCATCTCTCAAGTGTTGAAATATGAATGAAGAAAAATTCCGTTTTATTTTTGCTAACTGTTATTTTAACTGATATATTTTTTATTACTTTAAAATAATTGCTTTAAAATAAATGCTGCAGAGAGTTAAAAATTATGTTTTTAATTTCAGACTATACTTTACCTTCACTAAGACTGATTTTTAACCGAATTCAGTAGGGCAAGTGAAATTCTTAAGAGGGACGTTTGTTCTTTAATGAGTGTGTTCCTTCAATATAAATTTTATACCACAGGGAAATAGTATTCAATAAGTAAATTACATATTACGTTGGCCGGCAATAAAATCTGACAGTTAGTATAAGATTTATCAAACCGTCAAAGAATACTTGTTCTTATAAAAACACATTTAAAAAAAAGAAAACAAAAAATACTTCTAATTCTTCTGTATAGCTTTCTTTGCGCATTTCACGGACAGGACTCCTTCAGTGGAGTCGCCCTGGGCGCGCTACAATGGCCGCTACTTTTTCCTCTACCATAATAAACATTTGTATTCACCGCGCACGCCCTGACCACGCATCTTATCATAGGGTTGCCATACACAAAAATATTAAGAATAGATTATTATTCCACATTAAGAACAAATAGACTGGTCTACATTATGGGAACTTTTTAACACATAATTTGCATAAATGTGTTAAAATCTCCTTAAAAACTTAGAACAAAGTTTTTGGCATGTCACTTTAAATTAAAAATGTTTAATGTTTAATTCTGAATTTAAGTACCTTGCAGGCCTATTTTATTATTTTTGTCATAAAACACGGTTACTCGAATTTTGTATTTATAATATAATTTATTAATTGCCATCATTTTAAAACTAAGATATAATAAGAATATATGCATATAACACGCAAACATTTTAAGTATTGAGTACGGAATTAGTACGGATTTAGATATAAATACAGTCAGCAACATAGATTCCGCCATAATTCCGTTTTAGGCGTATTTTCTATGTGCCGCTTTAGCATTTGTGACCCAAAATCCATTGTTGTAGTAAATTGATGACACATACAAATAAATTAATCAAAAATGTATGTGTACAAGTAGCAACCCTGTTATTGCTTGAGGTGTAATAGGCATCTACCACGCACATAATAGATAATACGTTCAATCGATTTTATTTTGAAGACGAGGTTAAGTTATTGTTGTTAAATTGCTACATTTGCAAAGATAATATTTTTTTATGACTTTTGTAATCTCGAAATGAATCTATTTCTATATAAATGCCATTTTTTTTAGTTTTGGCTGTATATTTTTTTATGTTAAGGTCGACAGGCAGGCTGCCGGACCACAAAATATTTTTAGTTCCTGAAACCCTGAATTTTCCATCGGGTGATTTTCTTTTACTTTTTCTTTCTTTTGCATTCTGAAGTTCGACATTCGTGGAACTTGTGGGTTGAATGGTGACCACCGTCATCTAGCATTAAATTAAGGGATTAAGTATAAGGGATAGAATGGGCTCTGGCATCCCTTACTCACTCACCGAAACACAACAGCACACGTGCTTTTATTTCACAGTAGTCTTCTGTAAGAGGGATAGGGGGGGCTGCCTAAATGACTGTGAAAAGCAGTGTACTCTGCCTTTTTATCATAAAAAAATAAAATTAATAAAAATTGAGAGCCTTATATATTGCTAAAACCTTCATTCAATCGAGACCGAAAATTAACTGTATAAATCAACAAATTTTAAAGTTCCCAATGCGATATAATCCTTATTGAAATGCATACATACGCGTGAAATATTGTGATGAATAAAAATAATACAAGTTCACAATAGGCATGCATTAATTTGAGACAGTGCTCGAAAGGTGTGCGCGGATTATGTATATTGTTGTTCCGTCTGCACTGTCCAAGCAAGCGCACTTGTTCCCATTAACAAAATGCTTTTGAACACAGAATTATCTCGTGGGTGGTCTGATAATTTTTATGGGGAATTTTTATGTAGCTTATTTCATGAAAATATTTAATTATATAATTCCAAAAGAATAGACTTTATGGTATTTTTCGCAAAGTGACATTGGTTTTTTATTTTTATTTTTAGTTTATCCCTCAGGAACAGTACTTTCTATGTGGATGAAAAGAAAAGCAACCTATAGGATTATATATATATTAGTTAAGATCGAAATCGAATCAATATCGATTGAATAGAAATTTCATTATCATAAAACTTAAACAATATATATTTTTTAAAGTATACCTTTTACAAACTAGTATTATTGAAAAGTGACTTTTTTTATTTAAAAATATTGTAACTGACTTAAGCGTCGTTCTGTCAAAAATTATTCGTCTGTGGCAGTTGATGTGTAATAATTGTTTTAAAAATAAAAATAAATACAAATTTTCCCCTCATAAGAACCTTCCTCGGACTACAATGAATCAATTCGACAATTTTTCAGTCATTCTCGGGTTATTTTATATAAGATACTTATATATATAAAACATTTAGGCTTGACCATTTATAAATTTTATAATAAAAGAGGCAAGAGCCGACCACCAAAGTAGGGAGGGACCAGTTATCAATTAGTACGTTCATATGTTTGTTGTCGTGCATCGCATATCTTATATACTCTTTAGAAGCTGGAAACGCTTTTTCCATTACATTTTCCCATATTGAGTTTGACAGTAATGAGTATCTACGCGAGTTGAACCCATTCCATCAACCTGTTGCCAGACTGAGTACAATTAGATCTATGTGTTTTGTTGTATTACATTTATTCATTTATTTATTTAACTAGCTGTTCCCGCAACTTCTTACGCGCTCTAGTTCGTGTTTTGAAAATATCACAGGAACCTAACATTTTTTCAAGATAATAAGTAACAATATATATTAATGGAGGTAATAAACTATATGAGTGTTAAATTTTATCCATTTGGATGAAATTTAGATGAAACGGATTTCCGTTAAGCCGTTTATGACATTAGCGTGCACAAACGCACAGACAAAAATTCTAAAAACCAGTAAAGACGCACATTGAAATTATGAATCACTTAGATTTTTTTTTTTACTATTGAATACAATACATATTCAAATAGTTAAAATATAATGTTAGTAGAATTATTTCGTTCCTTTCGAAGAATAATTAATTCTCTAATAAGCTGTTTTTAAAAGGTTTTCTTTCTTATACCTATATTGAAATTACACATTTGTAGGTAACATATATAAAGAAATAAAATCAACATGGACCCGTAGCAGCACTATATTAGAGCGTAATTAAATTATCTTAATTTTCTAAAAATACTTAAAAGTCGTTTAGAAGTTATCAAATGAAATAATTTCACATTATTAAAACGTTACAACATGAAGTTAAAATGCTTTACAGACAAGATTCGGTTGCCGAAGAATTTTGTACAATTATCGTAAATTCTCGTGCAGAGATTATAGAGGGTAAGGTAACGGAGGTAATTGTTGACTCCTGACAAAAATGAGCGCCCGTCAGATACATTTTTTATGAATATAATAAAGTACGTTACAATAATTTCCCGATATTCGCTTTATGAAATGTGATGTCACAAAATGCTAACACAAATGACAATATAACTTATGCTATGCTATATTATTATGCTGACAATAAATGATGTCACAAAAAGTAGGGTACTTTTGCTACAAGGTAGATAAGGCTAAGAGTTTCGGTTGAAAAATGTATATTCATAGTCAAGACAAGCTATGAGCGGGTTTTTGGAGTTTACTCCTTAAGAATCAATTTGCATATAAATAAGCCCGTGGTATGAAAAATTTATGGGAGTAAAATCAAAATTGTTACACGAATGCGTTATGTTTTATGCGTCATTTACGTTGTATTTTTTTTTATGTTTTAGAAAATCTGAAGTTTCAGATATATTGCGCCATCTAAACAATATTATTTAAAAAAGAACAATTTTGTTCATTTAAAATTTAAATTTTGTAATCGTTCGGAGTAAACTCCAGTTGTGTGTCGGAGCTGACACACACATTTTTTTTTAATATTAATATCAACAGACGGTCCACTTCATAGCTAACGTTGCTTATAACACAAGCAAGGTGCTGCAAGTGTGTTGCCGACTATAGTACATATAAGATTAAGGATAAAGGAATAGGAAAGGATAGGGCAATTGACTGGCATCCCTCACTCATTTACAACACAACAGGTAAGTGGTTGTTCAGTGAAGTCCATAATATATCAACACCAAAAAGAAATAAAAATTGCAAAGTGGTGTAAAATAATTACTAGATATAATTACATATTTTTAAATTGCAGAAAAAATTAAAAATCTTCCCCTTTTTTGCAAATAAATTTTTATTTTTAAATTTATAAGTACCGAAACGTTGAATTTTTTATTCGTATGTTAATAATAATAACATGCATTGATAATTACAATGAACACAATCTTAAAAATAGCGGTAGAGAGCGCAACACAAAATTTTAGGATTATTCTGCTACGAAGAAACAAACTATATTTTTATAGTACAGGATGTTTCAAAAATCGTGGATCAAACGAAGCAGGGACGTAGAGGCGGTTATTTGCATTAAAAAAACTCTCTAGAGTCCTACCCAAACTCGATCCTTTAAAAAATTATGCCTGATTGGGTGTTTTTTAAGAAAACACTAAAATATGTACTAAATAGGCAATTTAATTTTTACGTTTTTTTTTTTTAAACTAATTATTTACGGTTTCTTCTAGGTAATATATCATCACTACAAAAATACTTTTATAACAGTAGATACCATGGTTTATGAGTAATGGCAATTTTTTCAATATTTTTTAAATGTTATGTAAAAAAAGTCTAGCTGTAGAAACTTACTGTGGAAAAAATGTATTACCAAAAAATGACCCTGTAGCAGTAAATTAACTTATTTAACGCATAGCTGTTTGTAACTAAATTATTTATTAATTATCGTTTTTTCATAGCAAGGTCTAAACTGAACTAAATCAGAGGAAGCAGAAAATAAAACAAATATCGAATTTATTTAAATCGTTATATCACAAAAATTGTTCGAAATGTCTTCCTTCATCTACGACATCGTCTAATAAAATTATTTCACAACCTACGAAATGCGTTTCTATGGGTTTATAATTTTCTTTCGCTGTCCCTTATCCCGTTATCCCGAGGACGTGCAAACTTTAGAACAATCTCTCTTCCAGGGTGTTTTTTCCAACACTATGGTTGTCTTCAAGCATTATGTCAACAACGAATTCCATTAGGGTCGGTGATGCACCAGTAACACAACACCCCCCCCCCCCCCACGTCTGTCCCTGTCAGTGGAGGTACCCTTTATAATATAAAAAAGATAACCTATAATAAAATTATTAATAATTTGGTTTCATTTGATGAATTGGACATTAGTGTAGCGAATGAGGTTGGGGTGGTAGAATAGACTGACTTCTTATACTCCCAATAATTGATTCATCAATGAACTAAGTTAAGAATAACCCGAAAGGCTATTATAATACTATTTTATTATGGAAATAGAACGATTAGTAGAAATCACTATATGGCGCGGCGCGGGGTATTAATGGAACTTATTATATTATCCCATATAACGTTCTTTATGATATACTTTTCTAATTGCAATTTATGTATAATAACTATATTTTTGAAACGTTTATTAACTGTAATACCGTGTGTTTAAATTTTTATTAAAATATGACAGCTTAAGAAATTGTATAATAAAATTTCATCTTTCTAACCACGAAGTGATAATGGTATTAAATTTTAATTTGATTTTTTTTTTTAATATTCCGTACTGTCATTACGACCCTTTTTTACTGGCTGGACTAATCTGAATCTCTGACTAAACTGAACAATCTGAAGATTGTCTGAAAGTTTCATCAAAATCGGTTCAGCTGTTTTGGAGTACCTATATACATACACATATCGCCTTTTATATTAAGATTTTTGACATAGCTCTAGTTTAAATTGCGTATTAAATATTTACTCTAAACCAAATTATAAGATATTTTCACCTAATAGTTTCTTAGCTAATTGTACAAGTTTAAACCGTTAAAACGAGATAATAAAAAACTAATGGTCTGATCTCCATACAAAACTGATTGATTTCCTTTGTTTGATTATACACACTAAATATTATCGATCACTTATAAATATTATCGATCACTCACAATAGAGAGATTCTAACAAAGGACAAATTTTGCGGTTCTTAAATTATATAATTCTCATGTTTATATATGTATTTGTAATAATTTCGTTCTTACATTGTAACAAATTGTTACCTCTGCATACAATCATAAGAGGCATTACGGCAACGAGCCTCACGTAATCGACACGCCCGATCGTAACTTGGAGAAGGTCGATAAATTTCGACGCACACTAAATTTCGAGTGGACATTATGAAGTTAATGGTGTTTTAAATTCGGCCGCCGTATAAGTGCTCATTACTCCGAACAAAAGGGCGATCATCTGAATAAATTTGCCAAATTATTGTTATTTTGAATCCCGTCCTGGGGGCGATCGCTCCGAAATTATCCGTGGCGCCTACCATTGAAACTAGCTACTCGTATTTTTTTTAAATACAATCGAACCCACATTTTCACGTCTCACGAGAATTTATTGAATCAGCTAGAGATCAGCTAGAAAGCTGAACTTTTGAACATAGGTTTATTTTAAAATGTAAGCATCCACTAAGAAAATATTTTGAAAAGTTTCAACTTCGTGCGAAGCCGGGGACGGGTCGCTAGCTTTCTATATACCTACTTAGTAGTCATAAATCCTTTTGTACTGACAGCTCGAAGCAGACGTCACTGACCATAAAACTCTTTTTTGGCATTTCAGAACAACAAAAGTTGTCATTCAAACGTTTATTTATTTAGATTAATACCAACAAAGTCTTTAAATCGTAATGTAGTCTAAAATAGCTTTTATTATCATAGAGGTAAAAGCATTAATAGTTTCATATGTTCTTAACGCTAATGAGGGCTATTATTTCAATCGTTCAGTCTGCATTCTTCATTGAATTACCTACTGTCTCATTATTAAATATTATATAATAAAGTACTCGACATAATACATTACTGAACATAATACAATAACTAACAGGTCGCGTCGACATTGGACGTATAAAGGTACCTAATTGCCAAAAGTCGAATGAGGAAATCTACAGAAAAACGCATTCGACTTTTGGTCGGTCATTAAGGGCACCCTGCACGAGCAAAGGGAAGTCAGTAATAGGTATTTAGGAGAAATTGTTTTCTCAACTTACTATAATGTAAACAACCGAAGATCGAATGCGACGCAAAATATTGGCGGCACTTATTAAACTCCAGAAAATAATAAATAATACGCCAGCAATTCCAGTACTTTAGAAAAACCTTTACAGATGGTGTAGCTATTGACAACTCATTGGCAAATTTACGTAATAGCTAGGATGATTTCAATAATAAACCTGCAAAAAGGTCACAAATTCTGTATATTTTTGAAATTTATTGTGGTAGATATGCATTTATTTTCAGTTTTTTGTTTCCATTCAAACCTTCGTTATGATATCTCAGCAAGTAATATTTTTTTATGTATTGCTAATAACTAAGGAGTTATCATGGTATTGTTAAACGGCTCCCGCTGAAAAGGGAGCCCTTAAGGTTGGAGCATACCTACTTGGTATATGATTTACCTAAATCATTGAAATCATATCTCATTTGAAAAATCTAAGTGGCTACATTAATAAAAAATATTCTGCGTTATTTCGAGTTGCAATGGTAAAGTTTAATAAATTACCTTTTTCCTAAAGTAAAGGGTCTCATTCAAGTGAACGTTTTTAAAATACAGGTGCTGGGGCAACGTAACTAAATGATTGCGAATTATATCGTCGATGTTCTTGAGTGTTTAAACGATTAGCGATTCATAAAATTCTGTTTTATTTTAATTAGCTAATTATTCGATTAAGAAAAAAAAATTCTCTCTTGTTCATTACTAGATACTAATTGTAAATTTTCTATTACGCTTTATTATACAATCATAGATTATTGATTTGAATTATTTTTAATGCTCGAATTATTAATAACATAAAGTCATAGTAAAAGTAAGTTTTAATTTAAGCCTTATGTATGGCCAGGATTCTATTACTGAAGATACGTTTGTGTATTTGGCAAGTAAATATATACCTAGACGGTAATTAAATATATAATAGGGGTTAAAGTATGAAATTGCCGTTTTATTGTAATAGGTACTTCGAATTGACATAGAACCTTCATGGTTTGAGATTTTTGAGTGAAACTTTTTTCATACGGTACCTATGTAGTTCTTCTTTTAAAAAATGTGCAACATTCGATTATCAACACTCAGTTGTTTTTTTTATTCAGCTTAGACAATAAAGATGGATACTTCGAAAATTCGTGTGATTTTTGAATACGAGTTCCGACGCGGAACTAACGCGGCAGAAACAGCTCGCAATATTAATGTTGCGTTTGGAGAGGGGACTGCTAATGAACGCACTGTGCGATTTTGGTTTAAACGCTTTCGTGATGGAAACTTCGATTTGAAGAACGAACCACGTGGAAGACCGCCCACACAGGTGAATAACAATGATTTGAAAGAGATGGTGGAAGCCGATTCGAGCCAAACTACCCAGGAATTAGCGGCATGGTTTAACGTTACCTTACCAACAATATTGACTCATTTGCGTCAAATCAATAAAATAAAAAAAAATGAAAAATGGGTGCCTCATGATTTGACTGATCTGCAGAAAGAAACGCGTGTTGAAACTTGCGTTGCCTTGTTGAATCGATACAGAAATGAAGGAATATTGGATCGAATTGTGACATGTGATGAAAAATGGATTCTTTACGATAATCGTAAGCGGAAAATGCAATGGCTGACCCCAGGTCAAACGCCGCAACAGTGTCCTAAAGCAAAGCTTACCAATAAAAAGGTAATGGTAACTGTTTGGTGGTCTCAGCGTGGTATTGTTATTCACTATAGCTTTCTACGATCTGGTCAAGCAATAACGGCAGATGTCTACTGCGCCGAACTCCGAACAATGATAGCGAAACTAGCAGTGAAACAGCCCCGACTTATGAATCGATCTTCACCATTATTGCTCCATGATAACGCGAGACCTCATACAGCACGAGAAACCGTTTTAACTCTACAGGAACTGCAATTAGAAACCATTCGTCACCCTCTGTATTCGCCAGACCTTGCTCCAACGGACTACCATTTTTTTCGTGATTTGGACAATTTTCTGCGTGATAAAAAGTTTTCTTCTCAGGAGGCAGTGCAAAATGCTTTCACACAGTTTGTCGAATCTAGATCACCAGAGTTCTATCGCAAAGGCATAAATGAGCTTCCTATTAGATGGCAGCAATGTATAGATAATAATGGTAATTATTTTGATTAAATAAATATGTTTAATTTAAAAAAAAACGAATTTTTATTTTTCAGTACAAATCGGCAATTTCATACTTTAACCCCTAATACCTACTTCCACTATAATTTAAAATAGGTACTTTTATAGTTTTGTACAGTACATGCTGTAAACTTATATAACTTCTTTATAACTTTGTTTATTCAAAGGGTAAAATTTTATACAACACTAAAATTATTTATGAAAAGCACTTTTGATTAAATTCATCATCATACTTATACAAATAATTAAAATCGTCATCATCTTAGCTGTAAGATGTCCACTGCTGGACATAGGCCTCTATCATAATTTTTCAATAGGACCGATCCTTATCAGATCGTCTGTCCATCTTGTGGATGGATGTCCTACGCTACGCTTGCCGGTCCACTCGAGCGAGAACCTTTGTCCCCCAGCGGCCGTCGGCTCTCCATACCATGTCCGCCGGGCTATGTCGGCAACTTTCGTTCCTCTACGGATCTCTTCATTCCTGATTCGATCTTCCAGTGTATCCCCGAGCATAGCCCTCTCTATAGCTCATTGCGCTTTCTTACGAGGCTTATAGATACCACATTTCAGCGCCATACAAGTATTTCATCACTGACAACACACATTTATCGAAAACTTTTAACTAACTAAGTACTATCTAAAATATATACATTAAAATGCAGACAAAGACGTTAAATCATTTGAAAGTACACTATATAAGATTCAAATATTGCAACATGCCAGGAGTAAAACGACATAAATATTAATTGGCAAAGACACAACAAAGCATAACGTTTTGAGTGTGAAACTAATGCCGCATAAATTTGCAGACCGTACTTGCACTAAATGACGATGCCTGCGGCCATGCGACCACCACAACCTGTTCTGTTCACTTGTCTTCTCCTATTATTATTTTCACTTAGCAAAATTCAACCTTATCACAATTTAATTTAAGTACAGTGTCGATTGGAAATATATCGCCATCGAACCTTGTTTAATCTACGTCTAGCACTCTATTTCTATCGTCCTTAGTAATTTCTTCTCATAAAGCTCAAAATTCATCCACTTGTTGTTTTACGCCTTTTGTTTTAGAGCTACCGGTGCTCCCTTCACACGGTAAGTTAGTTGTGAATTTATGCCCACAATGGAATCAGCACGAAATGGTTTCTTAGCCTGGAGGAGACTAGTGGTTAAGTTATTGCCTGGTAGCGTTACTTGTTCGGAATCATTCACTATCTCACCATCTGGTTCGGTTCTGACGTGCTTTACAACCAGGGTTGGGTTTCTGATTTTCTTCACGGGCCGTTTAATGATTCACAATTTATGTGCGCTTATGAACAATTTGTTGTTACATGTTTGCCTTGATGAATCTGATATTTTTCTGTGAATTGTGAGACGATTTCTATTTATATTTTGCCTTAATTTTTAATTGGCTTCACGATTCTTTGAATTTCTTATCACATATGTCGATTTTAAAACCTGATTAATTACTTTTATGAGTCGCACACACAAATCAGAAACAATTTCCATAAGCACTTTGATTTACAAGCTGTTTTTAAAATCAATATTCTTAATTTCTTAAAAAACAGAATCAGCAGGAAGGTTTAAGAACCGAGGTATAAATCATTAAAAATTTTATGTCATATATGTAGTTATTGTAGCAGCTTATTTGTTTAAATTGTTGTCACATTATAATATAGAAGTTAATTAATTTAAAAATGATACTTGTATTTTTTTATTATAATATTATAGTATATTTTATCTATTTATTACGGACTAGGGCGGACGTTCATGAGGTCGAAATGAGGTCCACATCCCCAACGGAAGCTCAGAGCTGTGTGGCTTGTAGCACAAGCACATGCTGAGTTGTGTACCCATTTGAGGCGATGCACTGGTTCATGCTGCATCTGTTTTTGAATTAACTTTTTTTTCTAATATATCGCTTTTTGTGTAAAGAAGATACAACAATAACTCGTACAGTTATTGTACGAGTATGTTATAATATCTTATTTTATTTTGTCATAAAGATTCTATTTACTTAGAATAATCATAACATTGAAACACATATTTACGGACACTGTAAAATACCTTTACTTTTTAATTAATTCATTAGCTTTCATTAGAAAGATCTTGATTAACTGGATTTGCTAAATAAATAATACTAAATAAACCCTTTTCATAAACCATAAATAGTGTTATTCATGATCGAAAGTTAAACTTATTATTACATTAGTCAAAATTTTACATTTACAACTGCTCTATTGGATAAATAGTCCAACGTTTGACCAATATTTGGACCAATAATCACACAATCAATCGTTGTATTTATAACTTTAAGGTAATAAAGAGTCAACCCTATTACCAGTAGCAATTTCCTGTATTGTGTCTGACAAAGCGAGTTTGCGTAATGGATTGATTTGCATAGCAGAGCCTTTATTAGATTTTATTTTGTAAGGAAATTGCGACAATGTTCTCTAGGCGTTATTGTTGGCCGATGTTATATAGTGATTGGAACAATTGTTGTAATTATTGTTGTGCAAATTGTGATTATAGGTTGATAGGGAATGTGATACCGTTTCACAAGAACTGGTAATGTTTAGTCAATTATATTTCCGTTCAATCATTGGTCATTACTTTGCTGTAACGAATGACACGAATGCCTGATTTATACTTGGATTTATGCCTCGTTTGTATTTTGTCCCACATTACTAAAATTTCCTTCTTCGTCCCGTAAAAGTGTTAGATTCCTGTTTCGTCCCGAAAACTTAACAAGCCTAAACTATAGTTTCAACATATTAAACTCAACACGTGTCATTTGATTTGAGTCGCCATACCTACAACTTACCTGTGCATTAAAACCTGATAAAAAAATAGTTTTTTTCTAATTGCAAAAACACTGAAAAAATCTGTTCTTTCACACAAATCAACTGTTAAAAAAATCAATGACTATTAGATTATAGTGTTTGATTAAAAAGCTTTCTAATACCCCTACAGATCTTTTCCAAGTATTAGTTTTCTTTCAAAAACAAGATTACAAAACAAACCTTACTTTACTAATATGCATAAACTAATTGGAAAAATTCAAAATCTGAGGTTAAAAAGAAACACTAAATGAATTTTATGAAATAAATTAAATATAGTGGAATATTAACTCTATAGTTAACTGGCCTGAATCTCAAGTACATAAAGTATTGGTTACATTAAATAAGGAAGGATTAAGAATGATGTTGGTGGCAGTTTTAGAACAAACCGTTAATAACTCCATTATGCTGGTACAGTGTGTTTCTAAGTGCATGTATATAGGAGAGCACTTACGAACTAATCGCGTCGTTGTACACAGTAAGTTAATACATACATAATAAGTGTGATTACCTAAGACGGCCGCCCGAGGCAACGGTAGCCGAGATGTGCCAATCTTTTCCTTATGCATGCTCGGGTTACATGAAACTGACAAAATATTTTCATTTTTTTAAGGATAAAGGGGATATATTCTAGGGATAGAAGCAATTCCAAGCATTTTTTAAAATTCTGTTATAAAATATAGGACCAACGCGACGGCCTGATTTGATCCTGAGACCCTTTATTTAGAGCTGGCATAAGATAGGAAGGAGATGAAGGAATTTCACATTAAAAACAATTTATTAAGCTGGCGCTGTACGAAGGTGGAATCTCAGTAGTAAGTATTTAGGAGAATTTGTTGTCTCAACTTACTATAATGCGAATAACCGAAGACAGAATATACGACGCAATAAATTCGCGCCACTCATTCAACTCGCGAAAATAATAATACATACGTGAATAGAAAAACTTTCATACTTAGATGATTTATTGGCAACCCAATTTTAAATGTTTTGATGTTTTAATGGAAACACATTAATTTTGGGTTTTAGTCAGTAATTGCAAGATTTAAAACATCGAAAATATCACAAATTCTGCACATTTTAGAAATTAATTATATACTAGATAAAAAAATAATTTCAGTTTTTTGTTCCCATGCAAACCTTCATTATTATGTTTAAGAAATGTCATGTTTTTTTTATGAATTGCTACGACCAATAAGTATCATGGAAATATGTAATATTGAATTTGTAAGCTGCTCGAGTTGGAAAGTACACTTTTAAAGTCTCCGATTCTGTCGGAGGGAGAGACTGTAATAGCGAAGCCACAGCGTGGCCAGATTAATTTTCCTTATAATATATGTGAATTATCCTCACTTAATCTTCTTGTGTAAGCCTCCCCTTAGGGCTGCGCGTACGCAATATACTATTAAAAGGAGTCAACGTACCCGCGTGTGTAGGTAGGTATGTGGTATGTAATAATAACAACAGCTACTGTTTACCAGTGCAACCGGCTAACCACCATGCGCGACAACTTACAACAAGATAGGAAGTATAAAGAGTTGATCATTACCACCAGTTAATTATGACGAGTTGTTTCTGCTTCCGACTTTCGTAGTGACGCATTCTCTAAAGGCCGAACAAGAGGGGAAAATATTTAGTCACATTAAAGTATAATTTGAAAGTTGCAGCACATTTTTCTCTGCAGCCATAGACCATTGGCCATAGTAATGACGTGACAGCTCGTCGGGTTCGTTTCCCGGCGGGGTCAACTTTGGAAGTGTTCTTTTCAAAGTTGGTAAAGATTTGGAAAGTAGTCGCAGGGCAATTTCAGTCATTTTTGCAGCCCGTCTGGCAGCAGTAACTACCTAACTATAGAATGTCACCATGAAATAACAGCATGTGTGCTGTTGTGTTTCGGTGAATTTTCATTCCCCAATTTTCATTCCAGTTGGACTCAACAGAAGCAGCCAGTGTAATAAAAAATACCATAAACAATAAATTCGATACTAAAACCATGTTTTAATTGTTTTATTATCTGTACGTACTTCTATTGGATTAACTATGACTAATATTACATTTATAATCTAGATCTATTAATGGACTAAATGTAATCGTATTCTATGAATAAATTAATTTGTATTTATTTACCTATTATAAACAACAATATGATAGCAATAACAACAATAATACAAATATTGTGTGATCCTAAAGCTAAAGACAAAAAATTCCCCATTAAAAAGTAAACCATTAAATTTTCATAAAAACACCATATTATCCTAATCCTACTAATATTATAAATTCGAGTTGGTTGTATGTTTGTTTGATGGCGTTCAGGATTTGGATATAAAATTTGACACACACATAGTTTTACCTAGATTAACATATAGGATAATTTTTATCCTGTAAAAATGTTAGGTTCCTATGGTTTTTACGAAAAACTAACCCCCGAAGTCGCGGGCACGATACATAGTTATATAGTAGATAATTATTTCCAAAATCTTATATGCCATAAGCTTACCAGACATTAATTACTCGTACTCGTACCATGTTAGTTAAATGAAAAATATCCTTGGTGAACTATTAAAGATTCTTAAAAAGAAATGACTTTTTTTATTATTTCAAAAAACTAGTCTTAAGATTAAAAATATATTTATTTGCAGTCGATACATAACCGTAGATAGGTGTTATTGATCTGTTCATATTATCACTGTGCGTGTTCACAATATTTATTGTTTCCAACAAAAGACAATTACGATGATTGAGGAAACTGCCAGTAGCATTGATATGACAACTGGTTGCAGAATACAAGTTTTAACTGGAGTTGAGTTTAACTAGCCAGTGTTTATATATTATGTGCTTCTTGTCAGGATAAATTATAAAGTATCCTTACATATTATAAAACAAAGTCCTCCGCCGCGTCTGTCTGTCGCGATAAACTCAAAATTACTGCACCGATTTTCAAGCTGTTTTCACCAATGGATAGAGTGGTTCTCGAGGAAGGTTTTAGTAAATAATTTGTTAAGTTTTTATATACATTAAGGAGGTTTGGCAGCTTTAAACGAAAACGCTGCCTAAACCCTTTGAAATATAACAAAATAATGCATGATGGAATTGTGTATCTTATATAGGTATACAGAAAAGTCCGCGGTCGCATATGTCTATCTCGTAAGGATAACATTTTAATACTTTGAAAAATGTCCAATTATAAAGCGGTAATTGGAAAGCTATTTTAACAAATACGGATTAATCCTTATCATTTTAAATACATTAGGTGGCTTGAGCATTTCATGAAGATTATTTTTCCCTTTACACCATGCAAATGAAATGGATACCTTAGGAGATATAGCAAAATCTAAATAATGCGCAACGAAATTAATTTCGCGTCGCCGTGATTCGACCGGGCCGTGTAATGAATAAACTCAAAAATGGTCCGATTTTAATTTAGAAAGCTATATTATCAGCGAGTAATATGGGCTATATTTTAGAAAGTTATGCGGACGAAGTCGAGTGCAACTAAACAGCTACTTTTCAATATTTTATCAAAAATCTGATCATGTAGCTGATAAGTAAAATTTTCCTATTAAGCCGTTTTCCTATTAAAATGAAAATTTTCTTACTATTTTCGTACTTTTGATAATGTACAATGTGTAAATATTCAATAATATTAAAATGTCTACATTTTCTATACTTCTATATTTGTTACATTTTTATTAAAAATACGTTATTATGACTTTATTAAAACAAAGTCGCTGTTCATCCCTGTATGTTTCTGGAAAAAGTGATATATGACTTGCAGAAAAAAATAGCATCCGTGCGAAGCCAGGGGTGCGTTGCTAGTTTCAAATAACGAACAGTAAGAGTTAGTTTCAAAGGCATCATCTGTATAATTTAAATATTCAAAATAAACATAACACAAAACCGACAGTTTAAGTGAGTTTTTTTTTGCAACACAAAGAATGCAGAAAAATGAAATGATGTAACAAGAGCTCCTGTGCGTTTGTCAGTGGTCCTGCCACTCGTACAATAACAACCACTTTGCTTCGCGTGTACATTGAAAATTGTTTTCGAGTAAACACCTATATAGAGTTGTTAAAACGAACTTCTAACAAGATTTGCCTTTATCTAAAAAAAAAATCTTTTTTTAAAAATAATCATGTAATAACATTTGTTACTGTTTTGTTTCTCATATTTAGCACTAGCGACTCACCCCCGGCTTTGCAACCTTCAGCAATAATTTTAATATTAATACAATAACAATTTGCGTTATTATTTATTTTTTATTTAAATTAAAAATATTTTTATAATAAAATTATTACTTGTGCATAATATTTAAAAATAAACAAGTTCACAAGGTTCTGCACTTGTTAGAAGATTTTTATATCAAAGGTCGTGCATTTAATATAACTAATAAGATTTTATATGATTTGATAACTGTAATTATTTTAACAACACAATTTTTATTTAATTCTGAATACAGCATTATAATATATAGAAATCTTTTCTTACCTTTTTTCTTGTAAGTATTCTATTGACAAATCTATACACAACATAATTTTTGACAGTGTTAAAAAAAATCTCATATTTAGACTCTATTCTAAAGTTTGCTTTTCGTTTTAACTCAAATTCCACTAAAAATCAAAATTAAAAAAAATGTTCTTAAGTTAACTTAACAGGCTGACTAATAAAAAATATATTACTATAGTAATATATTTTTTATTACTATAGTAATATATACTCTATGTATACATAGAGTATATTTAGACCCAATAAGGTGTTTACAACTCTATATTAATATAATCGATCGCAATTAGATTGTCAATGGACAACTGTCGCTGAGACTCGTTCTTCGACGCTGTGGTTAAGAAACGCTACTTGCTAACAACTATAGGTATCCAATAATTAACTACAGGTTTTCTCTATACCTACTTTCTTTGATACAGTTTTAGCGGTATATGAATTAACAGTTATTTTTTTTTATTACAGACCTACAAGCATTGATTAGTGATTTGCAACCACATCTCATAACATACGAAGAAACAGAACCAATCACTTAGTGTTAATATAATTATTGGTCAATAGAACCTAAACGTCTACAGCCTATTTTAATAATTTTAATGAATAAATTTCACTGAAAAAGAAATTTATTCATTTCTAATTTTTATTTTAAGTATGTTGAGTACCTACTTAAAATACTTACTTAAAACTTAATTCTAATTTGTTAATGCGAAGCGAGTAATTCACTCAGGAATTAATTATTATTATTATATTATATATACTTGTATACTAGCTGTGCCCACGACTTCGTATGTGCTATAGTTTGTTTTTTTTTTACATTTTTACAGGATAAAAAGTATCCTATATGTTAATTCAGATAGTAAACTATATGTGTGCCAAATATAATTTAAATCCGTTGAAAAAAATGTGTGGAATTGATTTGTTTTTGTTCGTAATGTTAACTATTTTGATATTGAACATATATATTTTAAACACCCAACAGAAGTCATAAATTTATGGATGAAATTTATATTTCTTAAAAAATAAAGTCAATAAGCAGACTAGTCCATTTGTTGGTCGATGCATAACCACCGCCAATAAAAACAAATTACCTATTATCTGCACACAAACAGTTATTAATATGCAAAAAGTAATATTCCTTTATATTTTACGTTTATGCGGGTAGCATTGTGTGTTTAAATTCTCTTAATTCTATACTATAATATCACAAACTAATAGAATACCAAGAAATTACCTACGTTCGGTAGTATAATGTAAATATGCGTTCCGACCACACATACCATCGATTCTAATACGGCAATTTCAATAATATAACAAAATTGCCGGACGCACGTGACGCTATATAAACTACCATTGTCTACCGTGCGCAAACATTATGTATTGTAAAATTGTACGTTTGTTCAAGTCAGGCGAACGCGACTGAATTACGCGCGTTCGATCGCGAACGAAAGAATAGAATGGATACGGCAATTTCTTGTAGGTTGAGAGAATGTTACTTAGTGGGGAGTGTGGCGTGTGAGCAATGTGAGCATTTTATAAATTGGGTTATGTTTTTTTTTAAATGAAACATTATACATCATCTGCTTTGCGCATAAAATTAAAAACGGTTAATACATTTAGAGTAATGACGTAAATACAATTTATTTCTGAGAATCTATTTATTAAGATTTACTACTAAATTATTAATGAATATTTTTTATATTACAACCGGCAGACAGACTGACAGTCACCATTATTGTAGGTGGCTACCGTCGCCTATTAACACAAGCAGCGCCATTGATGTTACAATAGTACCCTGCCGAATTTAGTAGGGTGAACGATGAGGGGTTAGCAGAGGATATAAAAATGGACTCCGACATCCCGTACTCACTTACTGAAACACAACAGCACACATGCTGTTATTTAACGGTGATCTCTTGCAACAGTGTGTCTTCTATCTTAAATGTCCCATAAGTCAGTGTGACTAGTAAGTACAATGTATCTAATGACAAATTAATGACAAATTAATTAATTCTAATTACCCTACCAATATTTATTATTAATACACGTAGTGTATCCACATAATATCATCATGGTATTTTATGTGCAGTGATAATACAGGGTAATCAGTAGCTATCATTGAACGGCCGCCAGCGATTTTTAGTTACGGAACACGATATAAAATCAAAGATTTATATAACAAATAACTTTACTTTCGTTTCATAGTAATTATTAAAGATATATTTTGATCAATCCACATATACGCGCTATTTTGAATGCATTTGAGTGCGTCTAACCGTGTTATACGGCGAGGCGAGTTCACTCCGCTATACACAGGTCTATCTTTAGTTTTTTTTATCTGAACCGTAATTATTAAAAAACTTTTACATAGGTACTTAAGGTAAGTTATCGAATAAAATATACCCCTCCAGTATACATACACATGCAAATAAATAGGATGCATTGCTCGCTAAATCGGCTCCATTCGGTCATCCATTCAGAGTTCGGATCATCAATCACTGAACGAGATTGAAGAGGTGTCTCCTATGGTTAGAATTTAATCTGATCTTTATAAAAGGAAAACACATTTTATGGAAAGAATATCGCATCAGGAGTCGTGATTTTAAATTTGAATTTAGAATTATACGTTTCAATACATTTGCATTAACTTTTTAATGATCAAAATGTTACTTAATGTATAAATAAAAAAATAAAAATGTACTATGAGTACCTATAGCTGTCAAAACTGTATTTTTTTAAATAATAGTCTTATTTAAAAAAAAATACCCAATAACTCTGAAATCAACAGCTATGGAAAAATAAACTAACTTATTTGACATTTTTATATAGTATTTTATTAATTAAGTTATTAAAATTAAGTTTATGACTTTTCGAGCTTATGTTTTTTTATTTCATAAACCTTATGATACTTGCGAGAAAATGTACCTAAAAGTAGAAAACTAACTAACCTGTTAAAGTTAAAGGTAAATCATTGCAGTTAGTTACAACATCAATCTGATTAGGTTTAGTTTGTATAAATGTCATAAATCACAATTTTATACTCAAGATCTGACTTGGATGAACTCGAAGAAACTATCTCTAATAAATTTATGTTAATATTCCATCTTAGTGTGCTATACTACATTCCCACGGGTACATACTTTGTGCATACTAAAACTCTATGTCGACGAAACCACACTCACTTGATATCATTATGTAAATAGTAATTAACTTTGGACGTTGTTATACGTGAGATAACCAAGACCAGTAGTATTAACTAACTAAACAGAACTAAACCAACTTGATCGAAGCACTCTTGTCTTAATAATCCACGACAAAATTTATAAAAAAAAAACATCGCGCGAAAATGTTAACGAGATAATTCAGTTTTCTCGCTGGGATTTTTTTTCGTATCCTGGGAACAATACAAATCACGTTTAAATGGTAAATGTTATAATTGAGGTTATATAAAAAAAGTCAAACTTTCCAATGGAAATGCCAGATAGCGCCTAAAATGAGGCTAATATATAAGTAGCAACCTAAGTATCAGAATCAAAAATAGAAATCATACCAAAAGATGCCACTGTCGGGAATCGAATCAAGAACCCTACTCGACGATTAACGATTTCTTCAAAGTGCCTTCCTATTTTGACTGATTTTTCATTCACAAATTATGTACATGTTGGTTCATTATTACATAATACTACACACGTTGATTTGCATTACAAAATTTAAATGTTAAGCAACTATATAATCACAAAAGCGTCTTAGGAAGAATGTGTTACGGAAAACCCGATTTTACTATTATTGCCTCAATTGCCTTCTAAATTTATTTAAACGATACCTTTGTAATGGTCCCATAACGATTTGGTCAAACCGGATTTTTAAACAAAAATATTACCTCATTCACTCTAAAAGACATGGACTCACATCAGCGACTAATTTGATTTTAAGAAAACTATGTATAAGTAGCGAATTACAAAAAATAGTTTGGCTTACCATATTTTATTTCGCAAACTTAAACTTAAAAGATTAAATTTAACTATAACGCAAACTTAACTGGTTTTAAAATGTTTAATGATGAAAACATAAACTTTGTTTTAACTTTTCACATTTTTATTTATTATTATATTTTAGTAATATATATTTGATAAAACAATAATAACTACTTTAAGAGGTATTTACTTAATACTTACTTTTTTTCCTTTCTTGGTTGTAAATCCTCTTTGTATAAAGTTTGTTTACTAATTAGTGAAAAATGTTGTTATTTGCACTATTTGCATTGTTCTGTTTTTTACTTAGGTACTTTAATATACCTACATCTGTAATTAGACTACCATCAAGTGGATTTTATATATATAAAAACATAAATTTTTTAAATATTTTTATTATATATTTTTTAAATATATAAAAAACATTGTTTATGCTATTTTGACATTTATTCTGTCGATACCACAAATAATTTAGAAGACTCACTTATTTATTGTATTATGAGAAATATTATATTGAATCACATTGTATCGACGAAAAGATCTCGAAGCAATTCGGGTCAAATAAACAAATATTCCGTCTTTCACACAGGCTGCAAGCATCTAGTGTAAGTAAGGATAAGGAATGTATATGATCACATAGTATTATATATGATCATGTCTAAGTAAGGGTTTCCGCTGATGTCGCAAATATTTTAAGCAATTTGAAGTTTTACGAGTGACCGAGTAAATAGCATTTCGCCGTTACAGAACACTACCTACCAAAGTAATATTATTACATCATCATAACACAAGTAAGTTAGATGCTACGAGTATTTCAGTGTGTGAATTAAAAAAAAAAATACAGAGTTCATTCTGCACGTGTCGATACCTCATCTAATTATTTTGACCAATCAAGATCTGCATTTACAGACGAACAAGTGGACCTTTAAGCTTCCTGCCGACTTATTTTAAACATTATAATATAAATGCGAAAAGTTATATATCACTAGATGGTGCCCGCGACTTCGCGTTGAAAAAGCAATATATCGCCTGAAATCGCTATTGCTATTACACTTAGCCAGGAGTTAGTTTCTTTAATTGTAGATGATTACTCGGCAATAGTTCTTTTTTATGAATGAAAGGTACCAAAGGTCCTTTCTGGTGTCTCAGACAACGTGTATGCAAAATTCCATGGTGATCGGTTCAGTAGTTTTTGCGTGAAAGAGTAATAAACATCCATACATCCAGACAAACTTTCGCATTTATAATATTAGTACGGATTATATATTATAAATGCGAAAAGAGTTTGTTTGTTTGCTTTTACGTCCTAACTACTCAACCGATCATCATGAAATTGTGCATAAACATAGGGTACTTCTCATTCGGAAAAAAAGTTCTGTTCTTGAGGTATCATCCTTATATATATAAAAATTACGTGTCACATGTTTGTCCGCGATGAACTCCCAAACTACTGAACCGATTTTGATAAAATTTAGTAACTATATGTAATTTGGTCCAACTTAAAAGACAGGATAGTTTATATCTCATTTTGTTTATTATTTTGTTTATTATTTTTTTGCAAATTATATAATATTATTAACATAGCGCCATCTGTTGATACCTATTCAATTCAGCAATTATTTATCTGTGAGTTCTGAAAGATTCTAACAGATGGCGTTGTAAGGTAATTTTATCAGCTGGATTGAGTAAAAAATTGCACCCGTGCGAAGCCGGGAGCTGGCCACTAGTATGAAAATAAAAATTAAAAATTAACGTCTCACAACAATATATGAGCAATAAAGATTGAATAATAATTTATTTCTTGGAGAAGAGAAAATTGTTGCGCGGAAGAAGTCGCAGGCAAAATCTAGTACCAATTTAGGTATCTATAAATTTTCTATGCCTAAAATGCAGTGCTCTTAACACGCACAATTCCATTGAAAACTGTTTATGGACGGAGTAATAATCACGCAAACGTAACTACTGTACCTACATTTTTTTTTAAAGAAAATGTCCTGGACATTAGCATTTAAAATCAAATCGGTCCGTATTATAACTCAAAGAAAGGCAAATGAATAGTTGGCTACATTGGTATTGCCACCCGTAGCTACAACCTTTGTCCGCACTTTGATTGAATATCGAATGCATAATCGTAAACTTGAATCGATTCTTACGAATACGAAGAATCGATATTGAAATCGGCAAGTACTGAGAGATGGGCTGAATAAAGGCACTTAGTCTACGGAATAGAAAGATTATAACTGTCTGTTAGCAGCAATAAATATAACGTTCAATTTTAGAATGTATTTAGATTATAAATGAGGCTTGTAAATACTTAGACGAACGTATTTGTATACCGCTAACTCTTACGTATGATTTAAGTAGTAATCTTTTTGTGAATCAGTCTACATATATCAGCCGTATGACGTCCACTACTGGACATAGGCCTTCCCCATAATTTTCTAAGACCGGTGAGAAGCAGCATGGATCTTCGGTCGACCGACGTTGAGCTCATTAGGTACCATACGTTAGATATTATACGATATTATATCTCATTTTCAGAACTTCAAATCTCTCCTGAGGTTTACAATGTTCCTTGATTGAAAATAAGAAACCTTAAAGATGTGTAGGCGTTCAAACTGGATATCAAAAAATAGTTAATATCATCTGCAGGATATTTAACGGTACACAATAGCGTTCTATTCAAGTTATGAAAAGCAATACTTGTAAAATAGTCTTTATCGTTGTTACGGGAAATTGTAGCGATTCTGTTTAGAATCCAAATTGCGAATGTTACCATATCGCACTGAATACTCAAGCAATATTGATACAAATTATTCCTACTCAGTTTCTTTCACCGAAGATTATGTATTCGATTCTGTAGCGTACCGATGGGATCGTTCACGCGAGCTTCGGATGACGGTTGACCCCAACTATCGATTCCCGATTAATGATCTCTTTAAATTTAAAATTTTGACAGTTATTACAAGTTTTTTTTTAAATGTTAAGCTCGACAACCGACTGACGGTCCACTTGATGGTAGGTGGCTACCGTCGCCTATAACACAAGCAACGCCATAGATGCTGCAAGTGGGCTGCCGACCATAGAAGGATTAAGGATAAGGGATAAGGAAGGGATGGGGGGTAATGGGCTCTGGCAACCTTTACTCACTCACCGAAACACTACAGCACATATGCTGTTATTCAAATGACTGCGAAATGGAGTGTGCCCTGCCACTACTTTCCAAATCCACTTTCAATGCACTTGCAGCACCCATGGCGTTGCTTGTGTTATAGGCGACGGTAGCCACCTACCATCAAGTGGACCGTCAGCCTGTCTGCCAACCTTAGCATTAAAAAAAATTGTGTGTGTCAGTGCCGACACGCGACTGTAGTTTACTTCTTACGAACGATTATGAAATTTAATTCAAAATTCACAATTCGATCACGCCGAAAAAACAACATTGTTCATTTTTTAAATAATATTGTGTAGATGGCGCAATATTTATGAAACTTCAGATATTCAAAAAAATAGAACGTAACGCATTCCGTGTGACAATTTTTATTTTACTCCCATAAAATGTCAAGCGGTTATCACACTTTACAATTTGAAGGAATCCAATTTAGGAACCTAAGTAGTGAACTAGTGATCACACTACACTAAATTGATTTCTAAATCGAAGACATAGAATTGAAAATAGATAAAATCAAAATTGGATCCTATCTGTTCTAACTGCGATTACACTTTCCAATTTCCTAAATTGGAATCCTTCAAATTGTAAAGTGTGATAACTAACCACTTTATATATATCGATTCTTAAGAAGTAAACAATAAAAAAATATACTGAGACACATAATCGCGAACATTTAGTAAGGAAACAAGTTCGAATACGAAACCGATGTTGTGCATTCATTCGATTGTATCATTACACACGACATCGAATATTTTGTGTTTGAACGAATCGTGTCAGTTCACGATAAAATACCGATTTTGCACAACAACTGTGACATTTTTGTAATGTTTCATTTAATTGGTTTAAGAACTGTTGTTGACCGATATCATCTTTAAATGGTGTTAATATAAAAAATATATACCGTTTGTTCTGCGCCGACTTTTGTGCGAAGTAATTGCTTATCTTAAATATATTTTATTTCTTTTATAAATTGGTAAATGATTGTAATGTTTTTAATGTTGTGAAAACATTAAAAATTGCACATGTTTTGAATTTTTCACTAGTCTGTGACATGGTTATCAAAATTTTGTGCCGTATTATTAATATTATTAATATAATATATCTTTATCAAATGAATCATACTTCTTTATAAATAAAAATATTAAATTGGCTTGTGTACGCTTCAAAACATCGAGAATATGTAGACCGATTTTAATTCGGTTTTCACCCGCAAAGAAGGATAAACGGGGATCATTTTTAAAATTACAGCCGGGAGCTTTGGACGGTAGTAACTAGTGTAAAATATATTACAAATAATCTCAGTGACTACTAATGAAAAACCTCTTCAAAATAGGTTTGGGAGAATAAGTACGATTAAGTCATTTAAACGGTTGCTTTCCTTTTTCCTTTTACTGTGATATAATGCGGATTTTTTACTTATACTAACATTAGTTCTAAATCACTCAAAATCCATGTCTATTTTATAAATTGATGTAATAAAGGGCCGTGGGTCGACAATGGATCCAAGCTGCTTCTGACCTGTCCTATCAGAAAGTTAAAGGGACCTATGTCTATCATCATTATATATGCAAATATAAAGTTTGATAAGAGTAAAATATTTACATGAATTAATATAAAAAGTTAGTGTATAGTGTAAAGTTAGTGTATAAAAAATATTTAAATACGAATTTATTTTCTTATATTACATAAATGTTTATTTTTAATATTTAGTTAATTATACCAACATCAGATTCAAGTAGAAATTCAGGAAACCAGGGTCAAATTAAAACAATTAACCCCGTACATTGAAGTACAGTCGCCACAAATAAAAGCCGGCTACGATCGCGGACCAACTAATGAGTTGTTAGAGCCGAGCTGTACCCGATGAAAAACCACATGTGAGGTATTAGAGATGGGAAACATTAGTTTTCATGTATCGATATAATTATGCACATATCTTATTGTTTAATAATGATTAAGTTAATTAATAATATTTAGGTGTGATCACATTTTTTTTATAATTCATCTTATATTTAACAAATCTTTTTTATCATCGGTGTGACAGTCCTCTTGATGGTAGATGACTACCATCGCCTCTAACACAAGAAACGCCACAGGTGCTGCAAGTGCGATGCCAACCATAGTAGGGTTGAGGATAAGGGATTAGGAAGGGATAGGTAAATAGAATTTACTCACTCACCGAAACAACAGCACATATAACGCAATTTCACGGTGGTTTTCTGTATGGGGGTGGTTACTGCCCAAATGACTGCAAAATGCAGTGAATCAGAGATAGATAATATTTTGGAAAGAAACTTGCATCAGAGATAAATAATGTTTTGGATTAACACTTTCCTGTAAACATATTATATCCTAACATAATTAAACTTTATGGTTTGGCAAACTTTATAATAGACTGCGCAAGCAAAGTTGCATGCGAGTTATTTATAGGTATGAAATTAATTGATTTTATCGATAAAATATAGCTAGTACATCACTAGAACGACGCAAGTGTACAGAGTGGCCGCCGCGGTCGGATGCGTAGTGCCACACCGCCAGTGCGGTAATTGGTTTGCTCTGCCACTGCCCGCTGATTTTTATCTCCAATTATTGAGTTTTCACGCCAATTAAATATTATCTCTCTTCCGGTGGAAACCGCGCTTAAAAGCTGATTTGTCGTTGGATAATCTTATTTCTACAAATGGTACCTACAAATACTCCTACAGAATTACTAATAATTGTATGAATATTAATATAAGTGCCTACGTTTATTACAAGATAGAATCTTATAATATGTATAGGTTTAATATCTTTAACATTAAAACAAATTAAATTAAAATAAGTAAAGATAATGAGTACAACATAGTCTAGCAACTTTCATAACCCGTGCAATTGTTAAGAAGAGTTTACATTACCGAAACGTGGTATTACATCGTGGTAAATTTCATTAACAACCAGTACATTGTTCTCACGTGGGAGAAGGTATGTATGTTGTTTTATAATAAATAAAGCATTATCTCCAATAATAACTTGGCCCGATTGAACTGAACAATACGTTGGGCCGACGTGTGGGCGGCAGGATAGTATCGAACTAGTCTATGTATGGACAAAGAGCAGTTTATACTATGCTTTTTAATCTCCACAGATAACCGGAGTATTTTAAAAACTACAATGTATTTAAATATTTAATAATTATTTTCTTACTTTAATTTCAAGAGATTTCGGTACCTATGTTAAAAAAATTGTTAATGTTAATAACTATATTAGGTAGATACTTTTATAAGTACCCATTGAAATCATTGTTAATTTATTGTTAACAATTTTAATAAAAATCGATAATATCGATAAACATCTGTACGGGGTATGAAAAAAAAATCTTAAAAAATACTTGTCACAAAATTTATTTAAAATCTATCGGAACCGGTATTAACATCTCTTTATAGATATTTTCGCAGAGTCTTTGTAATAGCAACTTCGTCTGATTTAATTGTGCACAGCGTTAATTGGCCATTGTCCGGCATTATTGGTCTGCCCTCACTGGCCCTAAGTTAAACAGGCTATTGTGAGTAACCCCCTTTTATCGGGCCAGATAATGTGATTCTGTCCCGTTCGTTCCCATTCAGCGTTGAATTGAGTTGTATCTTTTTGTTCACAATTTAAATTGAAAATTTTATTTTGATAGTATTTTTAATCGATTTTTGAATGGTGTAGTTAATTAACTTGGCAAATTCTTCGCTTTATAATCTAAATAAATAAGTATTAAGTTTATAAGAAGTTTTTTTTGGAATTAATGTAGTTTGTAGCATTTTAAATGTAAGGAAAACACTTCAACAGGTGTTATAAAGGTTGGGTGATTTCCTAACTGAATGCTTGCCAAGTATGACCAATGTATTAAAAAAAAAAATGTTACTACAACGAAAAAGGAAATTTTCAGCACAGTTTCATAACCAGTTACTAAACGAAAACTATTTCATAACAAATACTGTTTAATAACCAGTTAACTAACAATTGGCAACGTCACATTTTTAATGAATATAATGCATAAAATAAAAATATCTGGTTATGAAAAATTACAAAAGTGGAAAAATAGTTCTTGTTTCATGACTAGTATAGTTATGAAATAATGAAGAAAATTCTCTTTTTCGTAGCTGGTTACGAAAAATGTTTATGAATGTGTATAAAGGGGGATTGTAGACCCAATATATCAGTGTTGAAGAAACTCCATTCAATATAATTGCAATATATTGTCCTAAAAACTATTTTATGGAAAGTTATACGTTCATTCCATAAAATGGTTTAATAAAATTACACTAAATATAACACAGCAGGTGCTATATTTCTGTTTTATATTTTTAATTTTTAAATGCGTACAAAGTCGCGGGCACATGCTAGTTGGCTAATCTATATGGCTTGAACAGTTTACAAATTATAACAAGTTCACATTACTTGGGTCTTCTTAGGTGGTTTAGATAGAAAACTATGGGGTAAAAAAGTGAATGTACTTCATGCAAATAATATCCGAGCCTCATAACAACTTCCAACAGGCACGCAACAAAGAGCCACGGAACCGGACTGCAGTCTTCTTTGAAACATATCCATAATCATAATAATTAAATGTCGCAATAAGGAGCTCTCTTATCAGCCGGACGTATGGATGGGGCTACTGACCAGTGAATATAGTTTAACTCCGGCCGTTAGAAGGAGTTTTCAATACTTACACTACATTCTTATTCGTTGATGGTTTGCTTTAAGATCTGCTTAGAGCTTTGAAAGCAAAAGCAGCATTGTAACACGTCGTGTTAAATAAAACCGCTCAAATTAACGTACGTAGTGAGGCAATGTGTCAGAGTAAAAACCAGTTAGGCAAATTATCTGCGAAGAATCAGTGAGTCCACCTGCCTGCCCTGTCTTCATTTATTCGCTGCAGTGTGCGTTTCGCTTCATTTGTGTGCATTGATTTGTTTCATAGAGGGAGGTGATTGTTAATCTACCTATATAATAATAAATAAAAATTTGTCTAAAGTGTATGTTTGTAATGAGAAAAAGGTATACAGGGTGGAAAAATAAGTCGGGCCCTGGAGGGAAACTACCTTAAATCTTTAAGTTGGCTCATTTTACATAAAGGAAACATTCCTTTATTTTTAAAAACAAACAATACTGCATTCAAAGATTTTCTAAAACTCGCTTGGCTCGCCCGGGACTCGAACCAACTAAAATAAAAAAAACAAACGCTCGCTATTTTATTATACTAATCGATAGGATTATTATTCAGGATAAAATTTCTCTAACTCTTAAGGTAGTTTCCCTCCAGGGCCCGACTTATTTTTCCACCCTGTATATAAAAGTATATACGATACCTACTTTAAATAATTTAAAAAAAATAAGTACATATTTCTGTGTGTTCAAACTCCGAAACTGTAATTTATTTTAGAAGCTTAAATTTCAGCTTTGGCTTAGTAATGTTGGCGTTGATAGCCAGTCAAGAATTTACAAGTATAGATTTAATTTATATAATTTGAAAACATAATTTTATTTTAAATAATAGCAATAGCAACAAGGCAAGCAACCCTTTGCCTTGCCTTTCGTTGATATGGAAGGACATACGTTATTTTTTTAAATATTAAGGTCGTCACACAGTCTGTTGGTCCACTTGATGGTAGGTGGCTACCGTCGCCTATAACACAAGCTACGTTTAGTCTATAAACGTTACGTTAGTCTATAACGTATGTTTACATAGGTACATATCGGTAGCTTTTTTATATAAATTATCTAAAAAAAAAAACAAATAAAGTGTATTTGTTTTCGTTTAGGTCTTTACATGCCTATTACTAAGGAATTTAAAAAAAAACGTTCCTAGTAATTATATGCACAATATTTTAAAGACAATATAACTAACCGGAACATTGTTTCAATATGTTAAACGCAATATTTTAAGTTCAGCGAGGACTTGATATTTTCAATCAAGCACACAGCGTGGGCCCTAATTAAAATTATAATGATCTGTGTTCTCTCTCCGGTAATAGAGAATATATAAAAACAAAAATAGTTGCGATGCGTTGTTATGGGTGAGTAAGAAATTGTAATAATTTACAAGTATGTTTCGTTGTCGTACTATGGTATATGTTCGCGATGATCTCAAAAACTAATGAGCGGATTTTCATGTGGTTTTTATCTATTAACAGTGTGATTCCTGAGGAAGTTATAGGTGTATCATTCGTTAAGTTTTTGTGTAAATTGGTTGAAATATGACGATGATGATTGAAGATGTCAGAAAAAATCTTCGGAGCTTTCATCGAAAACACTGCCTAATCCGTTTGAGATGCAATAAAATGAATATGGTGCGATTGTTTCTTTTTTAAAGTTCTTCAAAAAATTCCTACTGAATAATAATAAGTAAGTATAATTTGAAGTCGCTTTCCGCGTCTGTCTGCCTGGATATCCGCTAACATCTACGCAACGCAACATTTTTATTTTAGGAAGCAGCACTTCTGTGTGAATTTACGAAAAATACCCTGAGACCGCGTTGTCCGACTTTTTCGTCCGATTGATAGGACGAGTTAATGGACTTCTCGACCAAATTTATCTCGCCCAAATGGGCGACACATATTGTCATGTTTGATTTTACCTATTCTATTAATAGACAACTCTGCGTCTTTTATTTTTCGTTGGTCCCATTGATAACGCTGTCTTTTTTTTTCAGTATCTCCAGATTTCATATATATACTCCTTCAAGTGTAGGCTTGCTTACCTACACTTGAAGGAGTATATTTTATTTCCCTTAATTATGTGAAAAGAATGGGGTAGGCATTTTCAAAAATAACTTATTGTAATTTATAAATTATTATTATTTAAAAAGTCTGAACGACAACTATTACACACATGAAGCGGATAAGTTACTTAGTGTTCATAATAAAATCTCATTAATTTTCTTGGAACATTCGCCAGAAGTAATTTCATCGGGCGAAATAAATCAGAATCAATTACAACAAAGTAATCCGCGAACTGATTGGCTGGCAAGATTAATGTACATTATTATATATTATAATTAAGACGTTTATTCTATATGTGCGTACAATTTATTGGTCGATTGCTGTTATATTGGTACAGTCGTGTCTAAAATTTATATTAACTTTTCAAAAAGAGATTTTTATTGTAATATATAGAAGTAGAATAGTAGAATCTTGTTCCCAGCAGTCGTCATCATCATCATCATCATCATCATCATCATCATCATCATCATCATCATCATCATCATCCCAGCTGTAGGACCTCCACTACTGGACATAGGCCTCCCCATAATTTTCCAAAATGACCGGTCAGAAGCAGCCACCGTCGATCCGCAGCCAATATTGCAACCAAAAAAAAATTAAAAAAAAATTGAATACTCGTTTTGTTCTGACTTCCTCAAATTATCCTGTGAAGAACACAGAACTACTAAGAGAACTCAAGGGTTTACCTACCTACTTGTTGGAATTTATACTCTAAGGGTTTACCACTGAGTCAAAATTCAAAACAATGAATTAACAACTTTTTTTGGTGTCTGTACATTGTTATCAAACGTCATTGCCGTCGGCAGTACACTTGTTGCCGATTAATACAGCCCAGTTCAATCTTCTACTATTATCATTTGGCTTATTACTCTTCATACTTAGACTTAACTAGATCGATGCAGTCGTCACTGAACGGAACCTTTTAAAAGCATTTTTTTTAAAAGTTTATAGTTGTTTATATATTTTTTTAGGTTTAGTTAAATTACACTTAAATAACATGTATGTAAGTAATTTGTATTTTAATGTATCAAGGGCATTAGACAGATCCTACACTAGATGGTGACTGGTGACTATATGGTGTTAAGAGGTGACACAAGCAACGCAACAAGCAAAAGTACAACGAATAGTTTAATAATAAAACTACTCAGAACCAGCAGCTTGAATATAATATCTGGACTTAACGTTTATGGAAATCTGCAGAAAGTGTCATTCCATTTAAAACAAAGAGCAAACGAAACTTCATACTTAGAGATATCTTTCATAAGATACCGTTGACGCGGCGGGACAAAGTGGAATTAAGGCAGTAGACACACGAACTTAAAATAACAACTATAAAAAATGGAAGTTCCAGATTTTTCGGGGCTTACTAAAATGTACATAAACCCTTATTAGGTATATTTTATCGCTTTTTTCATATAAAAAAGCTATAAAATAGACCTAAGCTAAACACTAAACCAACACTAAACTAATTGAACTCAAAGGCTACTAACTAAACCTAAGGGTTGTGCTTAAGCACAACCCTTAGTCCACAGTCTATAGTCCACAACCACCTTGCCGACCTTAACATGAAAAGAAAATGTTACATTAATTAAAAACAGTTTGAAGTTATTAAAAATGACATAAATAAATCGTCAAAAGAATAGCAACAACGCCAGTGTGTCTTGGCTTATAACAAAGTATTAAATGTAAGTTAAGAACAAGCGCAGTATCGCAATATTTGCGAATAATCCGCAAACAGGTAATAGTATCCACGCATAGCACTGAGAACTTCTAGATAAAGAAAATATCAAGACTATTATAGCCCGTCGCACGCACATCGCTCTCAAATTCGATTAGTGTGGATCTTCCAAATTAATTTATTTGCCAATTTATAGATATTATTTGACTAGCTAGTGTCCAATTTTTTATATTATATTTTCCGTGGGATCGGAAACCTAACATTTTTGATAAAATAAAACCAGATAATTAGTGCGAGTAATTGAGACGTATTTAATGGAATCAAATAAATACAACTTTAATATTGACTAAGATGAATAGACATTATATTACGTGACGTGACAGTTGTTATCGCAGTTTTCATTATCATCTTTTACTAATTTTCACTTAATTCGTCAATGATTTATTCAGAATTTTGGATCCTAATAAATGCAAATTTGTATGTTTGTTACTTTCAATCTAAAACGGTTGAACGTAGTTTATAAATAAACTTGGAATACCCACCATACTCTATCCCTGTATCTGACTACGTCCTTTTGTAGTTTCGCATCACATCCAGCGGGCTGTCATACCGCGGAGCCTAGCGAATTAACACCAAAGTAAAGTTGCATTATACAAAGTCTTTACAATGCCGCGTGCAGTTATCTGTTCTACTCTTTCTACCATTACATGTTGGTATGTTTATGGTTTGCTTTCTGTTCATAGCATATATATATAAAGACATTGTATAACTAAGTTATACAGCATAATTGCCGTCAAATCATGTTAGATATATTGTCACCTAACTACTAGTATGTAGGAAACTGTATAGTTTAAGAGTTGGACTGTGTTTGCCAAAACAAAAACAAATAGTCGTTAGCTTGCTTAGTTTGCCTTATTTATGGTGATTCTTACAATAAATTTGCTTGTGTTCTTTATCAATAAACTCTAACTTGTTTTTAATCAATAGGTGTTATTAAACATTTTTTATGATTATTTATAAAAGAGCTTCTTTTACTACATATATAGGTTTTTATGTTTACACTATCATCTTTAGCATCGAGTCTAAAAAAGAAAAAGTAACCGAGCCAATCAAATATGTGATTAAATTAAATTAAATTAAATTAAATTTAGTTTTACTATATTAGATATGAAATTAATTTCAGTTTTTTGTTTCCATTGAAACCTTCATATTTTATCTCAGAAATGTTTTTTTTTATATATTGCTACGAACAATAACTAACGAGTAATAATAGAACATAGTTGGAATTGGTAAGCAGTGAGCTCTTAAGCCAATTCTGGCAAAAAGTAAGTGTGATTTAGCAACAATGGGTTGATATTATACGAATTTGATGTGTCCCTGGTACTATTAGGTAAGCAGCTCCAGTTGGCAATTGAGCTCTTAAGGCAAATCTGGCAGCCGGTTGATATTAGACCACTTTGATGAGGCCTAATATTGGCTTTAAACTTTAGGTTAATGTATTAAAAGTGAGGCATTTGTAAGTTGTAATGCAATGTAAACATGTTGTTAATGCCTAACCTACAACAACATAAAGCGGACTCAATTGAAGCTGTGACACGGAACCGTTGGGCACTACAAATAACAGTTACCCGGGTATACCTGTTCTGAGATGTACCACAATGGCATCTAGTATCGTATAAAAATATCGAGTCGCTTCACTGAGCCTTATATGCAGTACAATGGAGTACGTGCCTTGCGGGACAACGGAGAGAGAGTGTAAACGTTTAGGCTTCAAAAATATTAAAAATTAAGGATACACTGCTTGATTTTATCTGCTTGATTTCTTGATTTTATACGCGACAAAAAACGTTATAGTGAAATACATTTCTACAGACCGATTTAAAAATGGTACTTTTGAATTAGAACCACTTTTACATTGACTGCTATAAATTATAGATTTTTTTTCTAAGGTCTTCAAAACGTCAAAGGTGCTGCACTTTTCTTTGACATCGATAGAAAAAAATATTTCTTGTTCATAACGTTGTTTTCAATCCTATCAACTGAAGTTGGTCAGAATCTAAACTGCGCCATTGAGCTTTAAAGCTCAATGAACTGCGCTCAAAATTTGAAAATATTTTAACTCAACCTCGTTCAAAATGGTGTTACATTCTATCTATTGAAAAATGTGTTACACAATGGTTACACACTAACTTGAACTAGTTTAAAAGGGTGTTACATTTACAACCTATCTATAGAAACGTCTGTTAAAAACTAACCACGAGTAGTTCAAAATAGTGGTTACAAGCTGTATAGGAAAATGTCAGCGAAACTGGAAAATGTGATAAAACTAACTTTGACTAGTTTATAAGGATATTATTACATTCTACGTATAGAAAAAAATTATCAAAAAACTATTTCACAATGATTTTACAGCTTATCTTTAGGAAAATATATTACAAACAAACCCTAGTAGCTATAGTTTAAAAGGGTGTTACATCCTATCTATAGAAAAGTCTGTCAAAAACTATCCTTGGCTAGTTTAAAATTGTGTTACATCCTATATCCGTGCGTGTCTCTTGGAGAAACGCGAAAATCACTATATATTGTCTACTGACGAGCTATAAATCTACGCACACAAGGACCTGACGGACGCCATTGTAATCTATTAGATTTTATTGCTCCTCATTGTAACCAGTTTCTTTGAATAGTTAACCGCAACCATGTTTATTGCTGTACCTTGATATCACATTTAGGCATTAGTGAGATTTTTTTTTAAATCTATTAAATCAAGGAGCTGATTGATACGTTTATTTATTAGACTGAATAATTATAAACATATAACAATGATTTTGTTCGTGGAATAGTACCTATCAGGAAAAATTTTGCGTATCCATAAAATGTCCAAACAGATTTTTTTTTAATATCCTAAAATACGCGAAAAAAATGAGAATTAAAAAAAGACAGAGAGAAAGCACTTAAAACATTTGTAAATTTGACTAAAGTGTATAATATTTTATGAGTTTTCAAACGTTGGACATATGAGGAAAAGTGTCCTTACTGGTAGAGATAAATGGAAAAATATCAGTGGGCTGCGATGCGAGTCAAATAGTTTTCTTAAATTTTTTTTTTTACTTATCTATCAATATCAATCACATTTATTCTACAGAGCTACTTGATACAAGATATTCATTATAAATATGTCACCAACTCTTAGCTCGTCGCTAAAAGATGGATGCCGTTTGCCATTTTGAAAAATTCTTCTCGTTGTGTTTGACGTTTGTCGCATAAATTAAATACGCCATTGTCTTAAGAATGCTCAGTGTTTACTTACTCTAAAGATAAATTTTAAAACTCCTTTTTAAAGCAACCAGCATTCCTTCGCTTATATAGTCTTTTTAATTATTGTTTATTGACTGCTTTTAAAGGTTATTTATTGCTGCTACTGCATAATTATGTAACACCCGAACACCACCCATTCAAGTGAATGCGAATTGTAAATCCAAAACTTAATATTTTTTATTAATATCTATAGTACTTTCTTTTTCTGATCCAACAATTCTAAAAATTACTATGTTGATTTTGAGGGAAATGTTGTCACATTAGGTATTAACCTCTAAAGAATATTCGTGGCTTTGATTTAGCATAAACATTTTTATTTTATTCTATTTACAAATTCAAATTATCAATGATGATATTAATAAAATAGTTCGGATATATTCCATGAAAAATATTACTAATATTTATTGCTAAACAAGAAAATAAATTCATCCGCCGATATTTATTATAAAAGAAATGAAGATCATAAAAATATCAAGTTTTATAAAAGCCGAACGCGTTATAAAGAGAAAACAAAAACTTATTCACAATTAGCACTAAATACAATACTGTACAATACTCTTTTAATAGTACAAGAGCCAGGCACAATATTGTTGGCAACCATAGTTTTATACATAAAAAAAAATCAAAATATAAACTAGCAACACACTTAGCTTTTTGTTTCATGAAATTAAAAGTTGTTTGTCTATGGATTTGTGCACGCTAATCTTAAAAACGGCTTGACCCATTTTAAATACGGTTTTCACTTATGGATTTCCGTAATATTCAGTGTTTGTTTAAATCAAACAAAAAAAAAATACGTGCAATTCCGAATGCAACACAAATTGTAGTAGGTTAGCATTTGGGCGCCTGCCTGTTGCATTGGCAACAGTAACCACCCCCTCACAGAAGATCGCCGTGAAATAAAAGCTAGTGTGCTGTTGTGTTTCGGTGAGTGAGTAAGGGATGCCAGAGCATATTTTTATATCCCTTCCCAATTCCTTATCCTCAATCCCACTGTAATTGGCAGCGCACTTACAACACCTGTAGCGTTGCTTGTATTATAGGCGACAGTAACCAATTATCATCAAGTTGCCCGTTCAGCCTGTCTGTCTATCGCGTACGAAGTCACACGGACTGCTTGTTTATAAATATTTCTGTTACTAGAATAAAATCTAGACTTTTGCACAGGTCTATTTTTGCATCTAGCTCTTATGCTATAAAGCCACCCATAAAACTAAAAATAGTCTACCACCGGTCCTTTACATTTCATCTCTGATCTTAATTGTCCAACGTAAAAATAATGCAACTGTCTCTGACAGAAATAAAATTAGTTTTTTACAGCGCCCTCTATAGGTAGCATATTAATTTTCATATTTGATTACGATTACTTACCAAGGCTTTTTTGTAATTTTGTAATTGGCTTTTTGGTGGAAACGGAAACGTAATTCCATCTAATCCTAAAAGTTTGTTAGATGTTTGGATGTTTTTTACTCAATTACGCAAAAACGGCTGAACAGATTTGGATAAAATACGGCACACAGATAGTTTATTACCTGGAGTAACATATATGATACGTTTTGTCTTGGAAAAATGTTAAGTTCCCGATGGAACGTCTAAAAATATAAAAAGTTCGGAGGCGCCACCGTCGTCTGACCGATATTTAAAGATGTCAGGCATTATATATAACTAATGTATTTTCTCAGGTGTTACATATATTTTTCTTTTTTTAACGCGGACGAAGTAGCGGGCACCAGCTAGTACCTAATAATTAAAATTAAAGTTTTGGAAGGTCAAAATATCTGCTCTTTACTAAATGTATATAAAGTACGTATATTATATATATCAAGTCGCACACTCTTGTCAGAGTGGTCGTGGTCGTGCGGATGATGTACACGGAGGATGTTCGTGTTCGTCCTCCTTGGTGCGTATTGCCGCCCCTGCGATGCTTCTCCACTTTCGCCTATTTGTGGCGTCACGAGCACACTACTACAGTAGATTGAGTTGCGCATTTTATTACGTCTTTCCAGCGGGTAGGCGATCTACCTCTTGGGCGTTTGCCCTCCACCCGATCCTGAACCACTAGCCGTTCCATTGAATTTTCCTTCCTGGAAATGTGGCCAAAGAACTTCAGTATTCGTAATAGCACAATCGACGAAAGCCTGTCCTTCACTTTAAGTTCAGCTAGTATTGAATTATTGGTACGAAACGCTGTCCACGGGATATTTAGGAGGCGTCTCCAGCACCACATCTCCAGTGCGTCAATCTTTCGACGGTCTTGAAGTCTTGGGGACCAGGTTTCAGCCCCGTAAAGAAAAATGGGAAATACAATGGATCTCATAAGACACACAGACCTTAGTCGTTTATTAAGTATATTAAATTTATGTGTATCCAAGTGTATTGGATATGCACACCTATAACATTTTTTTTGATGTCATTTCAAAATATCATTTTTAAGAATGTTTATTATTATTACTGCATATTTACCTAATAATATATATATATGTTCTTGAATATAATGAAAACAACTATGTCTAGAAATTTCGTAAATTTCAATCCGTACGAAGCCGGGGACGGGTCGCTTGTATATCAAACCTACGTTTTTAATTCATTGCTTATAAACCCATTCAGCGTCTATGACATGTAATGTTGAGAAGAACTTAATAATTATTTGAAGTTGGCCTTTTATGAATAATTAACGTCTATCATGTCCACAGCCTCGGGGGATTTCGGGCGCGGTCGGTTGCAATCGGTAATTGGTTGCGCGGGCGCAGCGCCCCGAGCGACCGCCACTACCGTCGCTACTGGTAGCTATAACAATCTGTTTCAAATAGAAAGAATGATTGTAATGTCTCATTACATTACTTGAGTATATTGTTAAATTATTTTTAATCCGTTTTAGACAGGTCTAGCCAAGATTAGCATAAGATTAGCAGATTAGCATAAGATGCCTAGCTCGTATTTTAATCCCGCCTTTTAGTCGCATGGCGAAAACATTTGCAGTTGTATGAAAAGTGATAGGTGCTGCTGCTCACCTGGTCACAACCTCTTGGCAGCCAGGTGTAAGCAGGTAATATTTTGTTACATTTATCCCGTCAATACTTCAATGAATACATTATATATATCTAATTATAGATATTTTTTTCTGTATATGAAAAACTACCTCTGCCTAATATACAAGTGCCCAGAAAAAGGGGTGCCAAGCTGTTAAAGATTACTTAGAGTGAAAGAGAGTTACCGCGCTACATGATTTCGTTAGACAAGAATGGCGAAAGCCTTTGTTTGTATTTTTGAAGTTTCATTTAAAACATAAATAAGTTTAATTTAACTTTATATTATATAATTACGTATGTTTAGTAAAGTAAAGTAAAGTTCTAGTTTAAGAAAGTGTTTCCTGTGTAATAATACCAAGAACAATGTGCTTAACAGCTAACATCAGTTGCTTAACATCAGTTGCTCATGCCATTAACATAGGATAAGAAGTGAAGTGCACCCATAACGGAGCCTTGAGCTGTCCCCTCCGTTACAGACATAAGGTACATACATGACAACCATGTCAATTAAAATAAATATAATAAATAATATCCTGAAGTCATTTTTATTTAACCAATTATAATAATGCCAATTGAACTACTGAGACTAAAAATTCCCACTAGTTCAATCAATTAAATTCCCAATTGAACTAGATTGGGAATATGGTCTATGGGAATAGACCATATTTTTTTGAGATATTCAAATTCGTTTCTACTACTGTTGGTTGAGAACACCATCTGTCGACGTATGCGCAATGGCTTCAAAAACATAGACAAAGGCTTTCGCCATGCTTGTCTAACGAATAATGTAGCGCGGTAACTGCAAAACATATTGACCCTTTTATAATTGTACATAAAAAAATGATTTTTATTTAATCCTTGATTGGTACGCATTTTTGCGGCCATATCTTAGACTATTACAATTTCATCAAAAATAATTTAGTGGTTCACACTGATCCTAAGCAGATGACCAAGACGTCTATTATAAAGTTAAGGAGAAAATAAAGTGATAGATTCTAAAGAAAAATGTTGTTTTTGTTTCTCTTTAAATAAAGTATTTTTGGATTCCCTAGTCACGTGCTGTCATTATATATAAATCCATAAATAAAATATGTGTTGAAATCAAAATTTTAAGTATCTAGTGATATAGTTTTTTCTCACTAATTGTCCCATCTTGTTCGATCAATCAGTGTAATTCCACAATTCAGGGTAAGCTATTTTAGCTTACCATAATTTACAATGTTAACAAATGTTAAAGCGCTTTTAAAAGGAAACTGTAAATTTCGCTCGAATTATAAAAAGAGGTTAAAGTTCTCTCATAATTTCTATGTAATTTCTCACTTAATTTTCCTGTAATACTGAGAAATCGTGCATCAGCCCATCCATATTACATTGTGTGCGACCCACTTTAAGGCCATGTGAAACAAAATTCTTAATTAAACACAAAAGCTTGTTTCGGCTTTATCTCCGGAGAACAAAGGATACAATTACAAAGGCCTTACGGAACTTCAAGTCTGAAAAAAGTCGAAAACGTGCCCCAAATTGCTCTGTTTGCCGACTCGAGCCGATAATGGGCGAAAATTGCCGAAAGCGAACGGATTTTTGGGTCAGCGTGATTTATATGCAGTTTGATCACAGTATATATTTTTGTTTAGTGCATAAATTTTTTTTTGATGAAATAAATTTAACAATATACAAATCAAACAGATTATTTTACACCGTCGGATTCCTGTTGAATTACCATATTATATGAACTTTTCAAAGTGAACCGACTAACATGTCTATTCTAATTCCTCATATATATTTTTAATAATTTTTGTCGAGACTATTAATAATAGATTTTTATGTTTTATTTTGTGTAGGAAATATCTATGATTTTTAATGCTGTTGCATGTTTAATATTTTTTTTTAGCTGGAACTGTTAATATAATGTCTGCCCTCAGACACAAGGATGATGGGTTAGTGAAACTAATTTTTTAATGTGGTATGTGAGTATGGCCCCTGCAAATAAGTACTTAGCAACTATTTGTGGGCCAGCACACATTTCTATTCAATAAACCTATCTCATCTTGTTATAATCCTTACTTATCTGCATATATTTCATCTACATGTATCTTATCTACATATATTTCATCACTTCCAGACCACAATATTGATTACCTTCCCGCTGATATGTAATTTTTTCAGAAAAAAAAAATGGAGTTTTTAAATTGGGATCAATCTTTACTCTACTGTCCGTTACGGTTTACTGTGATTTGATACAATTCCGTGTTTATACCATATTCGACAATGTGACTTGTATTGATGAGGTGCCCAACATTAATTAAGTTACTGTTTTTACAGTGTATGAAAATGGACTTTTGAGTTTCGCCGTAAGGCTAACTTGTATAATAATAATATTCATCGGATTACGGTGGAGCACGCAAAAGGAATATAAATCCTATATGCTGTTATTTAAATGTCTATTTCGATTGAAATTTTCTCTTAATTGTTTTAAAACGCATCTTAAATGAAATGTTATTTATGAACGGCTGTCTATTAGCTTGTCGCACCAAAAATTTAGACATTTTCAAAGGAACTTATCAATTTATCAGTCTAGTGACTGTTTTCACCAAAACTCACTTAGAGTTAGTGTACATAACTGCTACTTAAGAGTAGGCCCCACGAAAAAAATTCCTACGCTCGCTCCGCCCACGTCCCGCCATCCGAGAGTTACAAGTTGCTCGGCGGCTCTCTAGGATTTTTTTTAATATATCGCAAGATACAGCTTACGTAAGGTTGAATATTGCGTACATTATTTGAAGCATGATTTGGTGTGCACTAGCTCGGAACTAAACAACGTAAGTCTCAAAATTGTTTTCGTTAATTATAGGAGTAAAAATAAACCTAAGTTTATTTTATTTTGACAATCACTGCTAAACAATGTTTCCTTGCTACGAGCAGTTTTTTGGCGATATAACTCAAGCCGTTTAGTAGAAAAATGTAATATTCTCCGGAAAAGGCGCCGATTTCGATCAAAAAATGTATCGAATGAAAATCACCTAATTATGTTTCTGACTTGATAATCTACAGATAAAGGTCTCAAAATATATATATGTAAATTCCACATTGATCAGATATGTGGTTGACTCAGCACATTTATTTAAAGTTCCCTTAGTTTCACAGGGCCTGGCCTTAAGCCGGCCATTCACGGTAGTCACATTCACAATCCTGCATGAAGCGCCTAACTGCAACTAACTAGGTGTTCCCTAACTCTAGGTGCCTGTTGCTTAAAACGGGCGTAAGTCAGTCTAAAGTGGTTGTCAGTAGTTGGTTGCGAAAAGCGAAGGACCGAGTGTAGCAGGAAACAATTAAAAATGTTGTTATCCTTTACTGCGAAATTCATCATCCCAGGGGAGTACTTCAATCCCAGGGGTAATGCCAGGGGTTTTCTTGTCTCTGAAAGTCCTTCATGGTTCTGTGCACTATTAAAATTTGTACATAGGCTCGTAAAGCGTCACGTCGTCACGTGACTAGGAGCATGGCTATATTTTAAAAAGATACTCGGATGAAACAGATTCGCCTGCAGACGGACGCATAACATATTATAAGCCTCCAGCGAAGTTTGTTATTTAATTACCATTTACAATTCTTATTATAAAGCACATTTTCTTTATGTGTGCATTACAAACATTTAGTATTCGCTTGCATGTCAGTATGCAAATTAAAATCGTACAAGTTGCATAAGTTGATAATCATAAACAAAGAATATGTAAGTATTGCTGACTTCTTTAATTTATTGCTAGTTATTGATTCAGGTTTTTCTTATGTCGTATTGTATGTTATATATGTATTATTACATTATCTTCTTTACATAGTAGTTGCAGGGCACACTGAGTATCGCAGTCATTTTGGAATCTCTTTGGCGGCAGTAGATAACCGCTGCCAGACAGTAGGCAATACTAGGCAATAGGATTCATAGCTCATTTCTCGGTTCTTTCCTAAATCCTCCCTTCCCTAATCCTATTTTCAAAATTTAGACATAACCTTAACCTAAGACGTAAAAATGCATGCTTCTTAAGTTCCAAGTTTTTCAAAGACAAAAATTGTTAAATACAATTGCTAATGCATCTACTCCAGCGATTAATCGTATCTATTCTATTTTAATAACAATCTGTGACATTAATCTTTTTTTTTTTTTTTTTAAATAGAGATGGGTTTGCTCTTGGCCAACATCCACGTGTGTAGCGAAGATGAAGCCTATGATGGAGCGAGCTCACCCAGAAGGTGCCTATTCACTCGAACTTTGAATAGATTTAGGTTATATGTGCTCGGAAATACAGACGCCGGCAGGGAGTTCCAAACCTTGGCAGTGCGCATTATAAAGGATGTTTTAAAGCGCTTGGTCCGAAATAGAGGGATATCGACAAGATGAGGATGGTAACTAGCCGTATGTCTGTATGTCCGATGGAAGAAAGGGGAAGGCGGTATGAGTTCATGCAGCTCCTGAGCACACTCTCCGAAGTACATCTTATAAAAGACACATAGACTGGCAATTTTGCGTCTATGTGCCAGGCTCTGCATCTTAGTTTTTAAAAACGTACTGTCGCCAATGAGTCTCCTAGCTCTGCGTTCTACCGAGTCGAGTGCGGCTAGTTGGTATTTGGCTGAACCATCCCAAAGGTGGGAGCAATACTCCATGCAAATAATATAATCTTATGCAAACAAAGTGCAATAGCATCAAAAATAGTATGTGCATAGTATGTGCAAAGAATATGATTTTTCAGAAAAAAAAAACGTTTTCATAGACCTCGCTATGCTGGATGCAATAGCAGACCGTGTCTAAATCACGCGCATTCGAGATTTAAGTATTCTTATTTATTGCAATTTGTCAGTAAAACGAGATTTTAAACTTGTTTTAATTGACGGTTGGTATAGGGTTGAACAAATAAAAAGTTTAGCATTGGTGCGGCGTTCTGAGGTAGTGAACTTGGCAACAACAGCATGTGTGCTGTTTATATGTACCTACGTACAAGGAGTGTTAGAATCCATCCCTCTTTTATCGATCTCTAAGGGTTTCTATCACCTTATCGATACCTGGGTGTCAAAGGCGCATGTACCGTCGCCATCATGATATTGTAGGAAATGAACAGCTATTATTTTATGGTGGCCTCTAAAAAAAAATAGTTACTGCTGCAAGACGGGCTACCAAGTTAACGACTTTGAAATTGTAGTGCGAATTCATTTCAACTTTTTTTAATAACAATAAATTTATTAGCTTCGATATGATATTGGAAATACTAAATAAGCTAATACTTGATTATTATTCTTAGTATGTTGTTAGTGGATACGAAACAATTTTAAATATTCAAAGAAAATAATAAATTAATTTAGACTAGACGGCTATTATTAAAAAATATTAAAAATAGATGGCACGAAACACAATAATTTAGGTATTTAGAAGGAGTTATTAGTCAACTCGCGTCTAATTAACTTGCGCGCGCACGTGAGTTATCTCTGTATTTTACTATAAATAAGAATTAACTTATGAGGTTTAAGAACTAAAAATCTAATTATAATTGGTTCTTAAACGACTATATTTTTTATTTTTTCTCTATGTCGCGTTGACAGCCCTAAGTAGATTGTTGTCGCCGGCGAGTCGGCGGCCATTTTGTTTTTTGTTTCCCGCGCGCGCAATATTTATGAATGCAACCGTGCAACCATCAATAGTGGCTCATTGATAAATTGGCGCAACCGCAACCGCGACGTCCACCGTCCTTGTTGGTGATGCCTTTCATAGTACAGTAGTCCACATGTAGTACATGAACTGAATATATATTTTTCACCAGGGTCTCTAAGGAAGCAACTCAGAGTTCAAAGGTTGTTTTTTTTATGTTAAGGTCGACAGACAGGCTGACGGTTCACTTGATGGTAGGTGGCCACCGTCGCCTATAGCACAAGTAACACCACAGGTGCTGAAAGTACGCTATAGTAAATTAAGGATAAGGAATTATGTTTTTTTTTTCTGTACTTATGTAGGAGGTATTCATCCTATTTTAAAAATTCTTTCGTCAATAGTTGAGATAGAATTTCAGGATGGACAGGATAGATCAGGTATCTAAAAATAAAATGTCGAAAATAAATAATGTCTATAAATAAATCGGGGGCACTAGCTAGTCATAAATATTTTAAAAAATATTTCGGATTGAAATTTCAATGTAACATATTAAAGTTCCCAAATCGTGGCTACGTTTTACCTGCACCCACTGTTTCGTGGTCTTAAGGTCTCATGAACATTGGATCATTAGACCTCGTAATCGTCACACAATCAAAACTAGATATATAAGCACCTAGCACTTTACGCACTGGGATTTCTTTACTGCGTTGCAGGTGCTTTAAACATGATATACCGCGTGAAAACATTGTAAATGACGTCATTAGATACGATTAAAGGCGTTGCCTAGTAATTATAAAATTAAAGGCACCGCATTAGAGATGGGTATTTATAAGGAGAGTCAAGTATCCTTTACATTATAACAATAATTTAACCTAACTTAATTCTGTAAGAAGGGTTTACTAGACAGCTATATCCTTTTGTAATCCCTTATCCTTAACCTTAAGTAGGGGCAGGAAACACTGCGTTCCGTAATCATTTGGGTTACCCGTCTGGCGGCAGTATCCACACCCTTACTGAAGACCACCGTGAAATAACAGCACGCGTGCTATTGTGTTTCGGTGAGTGAATAAAGGATGCCGAGGCCATATGCAGCACCTGTGGCGTTGTTTGTATTATAGGCGACTGTAGTCACCTATCATCAAAAAAAATAGTACGATTATCAGTATACCAGTCCAGGATTGTTTTCTTATCAAGTATACAACAGTCTCATTATTTTTGAAACCCAGTATGCCGAGACCCGAGACCAATTCTTAAAGTGCATTTTAAGATAATGCCAAAAGAATCAAAAGCCCTCGAGTGTGCAGGCTAAGAACTTAACCAATATACCATCCCGTGAAAATATTTCAAACGCCTATGTCATCACCTGTCAATCAATTTGGATATCAATCAAAGAATACACAAAACAAAATATTGCCAATTTCCCACCCTTATCTCGCTTGCGGATATTGGAAAATCAACTTCAGAAAAATAAAATTCGCTTGTCTAGTCTTATGCATGTAGCGACGATAAATATAACTAATTGAATTGAGTTTATAAAGAAATTTTATTGTATCTTTATTTGTTTATGAATTGTTGTTTGTTGAAGGTCATTATTGTATAAGTGTTTCTGTAATCTGAGGTCTTATATACCTAATGCATTATCCTTAATCCTACCTTAATGGTTCGAAACCATGGTTTCGAAACACCATGGTAGGTGCCAGCAGCGCACCTACCATGAAATGGGCCGTCAGCCTGTCTCATGACCTTTTCATAAAAAATAATAGTCACATTTCTATTACAATAATACAAGGCGTAAATAAGGTATATTTGCCCGCCTCTCGTTCTCCACATAAATTTTATTATAATACTAAACGAGGAATTCTTGTATGCCACGAGGATCTCGCAAACGGCTCTAACGATTTTGACGAAAATCTAGAGTTAGGGGTTTTTTAGGTCTAGAAATCGATCAGTCAGCGTCTTATCTTCGAGAAAATTCGTTTTAGGTAGTTTTTTTTAATGGAATGGTTACAAAAGAAATACCGCTTGCTCGTTTTATAAAATATTCTTGAATTTTTTTTTTCTGTAATGTTTCATAGACTTTCTTTCTTATATGTAAAAAACGTTAAACCTTTCATTGGCCCGAGCGAAGCTCGCTCACCCAATCTAGTTACCTACCTAAATTAATTATCTAACAAAATTATAGAAATTAGGTACTTAAATAAATACCTAAAAAAAATATATAAATAATTTTCTGTAAATAATAATTTTATTTTGTTCAATAATTTTAACTGTTGTACAAAAATAAAAATTTTCCTACTTTAAAATAAATATGTAAAACTATACTTTTTAAGTATCCAGCAAACAAGCTTAAAAGGTTTAAAAAAGTTCTTAGCTTTAAAACTTGATGATAGGTGGGTTTTAGGTCTACCAGGACTAGGACCAATATAAGCAACATAATGACAATGCAAGTGCTTTTTCGACCCTAAAATAATTAATATATTATAGTAATAAATTAATAAATAGAAGATAGAAAGATGACGGTAAAAATAGAAGATAGGGTAATGGTCTCTGACATCCTTTCATTCATCAGCTGTCACCATTCATCGAAACACAGCAGCACGCGTGCTGTTTAACAAAATTATTATCTAAAAAGTCCTACATTTTTAAAAAGTAGAAATAACTGCAACAAAAATACGTGAACCAATGCGGAATGCAATTTAAATCATGGCGGAAGTCTCCAAACATTTGTAGCTTAGAACTTATATTATGTTTGTATTGAGATGTAAAGGACGACAATGTGTAAGCAGCTTTACTGAGCTTAGCTGTACGACAGATGTGCAACAGTGCATTAACTTAACAATAACTTAAGCTCTCCTCATCATCGACTTACCAACACTTATGCTGCGTTTGAATTTTCGAACAAACATCGATGAAAATAATGTTAGTAAAAGTTTTTAAAGTATTTTTTTACATTGATAACTCATTCGATCTTCATTTCTGATTGTAAATAATGTAGATGTGGCATATCTTAGTCAAAATCAATTAATTATAATATGTACCTAAAATTTATGCTAAAAAGCTTATAATAATGTTCACATGTTCATACAAAAACACTGATAATATATTTTTTATTCCTGGTTTCTTCAATAGCAGATAAGCTAAACTGCTCCAGCACTTTTATTGCTGTATTTTTGTACGTATGTAAAGGATACTAGAGCCTATCAGAATCGGTAAAACTTTGAAAAAAAAAAACGAACCTGTACTCAAGAACATAACATTGAAAAAAGCTTACAGTTGTTTATACGTCTTCAAATTTAATTTAAAAAACACATTGCTAGTAGCTCATAGGAATATAATTATTTTCTTAAGAAAAATTGCATCTATTATTTACCTTTGGCTCCCAAATGACATCAGGACACACAGCAAAGTTACAGCCCCTCTTGGTCATATGTGCTGCTTGTTTGCCAAGGCGACAGTGACCATTTACAACCCACTGGACTTTGTCATAAAAATATAATCAGACTATCTGCCACACTTTATTACACAAAATATTATATACACAGTATACGTGAAGTAAAATCTTCTGAAAAATCATTTTCGTTCGCTTCAAACACATAAATCATATCTCTATAAGTCATAATTTGAATATATCATAGTCATACCGCTATAAGTCGCTTCAAACACCGTCATAGTTTGAATATATTATTTTCAAACTACTTTAATATAATTTTTCAACTACATGAAAATTAATCGCGTAGACTACGGAAATTAATCTCAAAGGGTTGATGTTTCATTGTGTCTCAGACTCGATAAATTAACTTGCGCTAGTGAACTCGCCTAATTTGAACGAAGCATTGCATTATTCCCCGTTATGCGAGTGGCGTCAGGTCTGTCGCTGATTTATCCTTACCTCAGGCTATAGTGCGTATGGTAAAAACTTATTAACAGTTATTGTTAGTGAGTAGGTTTTGCGATGAAAACTCTAATGAATGTTCAAGATAAAGGACGTTAGCTATAGTTCGCTTATATAGAGGGTGGCCACGGTAAAAGTAAGATATGCGGGATAACACATATACGGTCCATTTGATGTTAGGTAGCCATCGTCGCCTATAACATAAGTCCTTAAGGATAAGGACTAGGAAGGGATAGGGAAATGAGTACTGGTATCCCTAAGGATAACTTCACATGACCGCGCGGTACCGCGCGGTCCTCACTGGAACACAACAGCACACATGCTATTATTTCACGGTGGTCTTCTGTAAGGCGGTGGTTACTGATGTCAGACTGCCCAATCTATGATTGCGAAACGCAGTGTGCCACATCTTGCCTTAACCAGATCAGAGCCAACTTTTAAAAGTTAATTTACAAAGTACCGGTAATCCTGAACCTTAACCACTCGTTGTTCATATTATGAATAATTAACAGTTATAACATTAAAACTACTACTAATAATAAACTATAATAATATACTAGCAATAATATACTAGCAATAATAATAACTACTATTAATAATATACTAGCAAGGGCCCGAAACTTCGTCAGTTTTGAAAAACAAAAATTAACTGACAAAATACATGAGCAATATAACACCTGACATATTCAATGCTGATACTTTGGCAGGCGTTGGATTTCTATTTTTAGATGATTCCTTGGAAACATTAGTTTACCTTGGCAACATACCCTTGGGAACATACTCTATTGAGTAGTCAAGGCAAGAAAAGGTAACAGACAGAAAGACATAGTTACTTTCTTATTTATAATATTATTACGGATTTTAATTAAAAATAGTATGAAGTTGACTCATATATTACCTACTTACTAAAATAAAACATTGAAAACATTCAAAAGTACATTCAAATAATTATGCCGCGTTTTATATTTAAAACTAAATTTCCCGCCTAGATTTTTTTTTAATTTTTCTCTTCATAAGAATCTTCCTCGGACTTCAACGAATTTTGAAAAAAAAATAATAAAAAAAAGTAGCCGATTTGGTCTAACCGTTCTCGAGTTTTTATAAAGTATATTTCTTTTCTTATTAAGCTCCCTGTAGTAAGGGAGAAAGCTTTTCTGATAAACGCAATTGTCTTTATTGGCAAAAGCGTGTAGGGGAATGACAACTTGAGTAATTTCCCTTCCAACACCACAATCAGTGGCTTATCATAGAATTTCCGCAGCACCGTACAACCACTTTGATTGGCGATTGACAGAGTTAGTACTCGTGAAAATTGACTTCTAACGCGATAACAGACACGTGAGAGCATTCTTGTAAGGCTTCTTAATGCTTCGTTTTTTTTTTGTGTACTGGCTATACGATCCAACTTCGCATGGTTTCAATTAATTAAAGGGCAATTTTAAGTGTATATCCCTATGGATTTCCAAGATTTTTGAAAATAAAATACAGACTTGTAACATTCTATATATAGGTAACAGAATTTTGAAAACCAGTTAAACAAACAAACATACAAAAAACAAATCTTTTCTTTTTACAATATTAGAAAACTATGAAAATAAATAACAGCTCTCATTGTGCGAGATGAGAACCTAATCTACAGTGTGATATCACGAAATTTAAAGATAAATAGGTATTACTTTAACATAAATTTTTCGTTGTCGAGTGTACCATACTTTGCAGTTGATTAACCATTAAAAAGCGCACACCATTCGCATATTTGTTTAAGCCGCCAATAAATAAATATAACAACGCCGATAACAAGTCAAAAATTACGACACACTGTTGTCAGCTCACACCCAACTTAAATCAACATTACGCGTACCTAAGAAGGAACAGAAATGGCCATTTCATTTTTATTTGATGACTAATTATGCCCGCAACTTTTTACGCGTTGAAAAATTAACTGTGGCGCTGAATTTTTTATATTATCGATGATCCCTTGGGAACCAAACATTTTTCCCGAATAAGAAGTAGCTTATATGTTAATCTAAATAATAGACTATGTGTGTTCCAAATTTCATCCAAATCCGTTCACCCGTTTTTGCGTTATTGACGAACTAAATATTAGCATTTATTATATTACTAGCTTTTTCACGCCACTTCGTCCGCGTAAATTTTATAAAATATAACCTATGTTACTCGCTGATAATGTAGCTTTCTATGGGTGAAAGAATTTTTAAAATCAGTCTAGTAGTTTTTGAGTTATTCATTACAAAGATACAAATCCTTTCTCTTTATAATATTAATATAGAAGTATAGATTAGGGGGCCAGACGCGCGCGGAGTGAGCAAGCGCGAAATACCTACTGCGCTCGAATATTCTGACCTTAAGGAATAATGGCCGATGTCAAGTCTACACAATTGTAAAGTCTATGTGCCCAGTGCGTTATATGCAAATCGGAGCGTTGAAACTTATGACGGTGCTCGATGCCTCACAAATCCGTCTGTCCATCCGGTGTTAGTTTATCGACGATTCGTTTGTTTTAAAGAATAATGAACGATTTATAACTAACTAATAAGGGTGTGTATTCGTGAAGCCACAGGGATGGCGTATCTGGGCCAGGAAAGAAATTTCAAACTTTGTAATATTCCAAATAGTGTTTTACTAAATTTAACTTAGGTTTCGCCTGTGTGAAAAGTTAAAAAGGAGGTTAAGATAGAAAGCGTAAACGTCATTTTCCTCCTAAACGTATATAACTATCTCTGTAACAAAATTCAATAGTCGCAAGCTATTTCAGTCACACACAAACTTCTTATTTCCTAAATTCCTTAGTTAGTTTTTAGTAACTTAAAACAAGAACTTAGGACATAGGTCAACGAATTACGAACTTTGAAATTAGGACCTAAGCAACACGTTCAAAGTACAGGCAAGCAACTAGCCTATATTTCCCTTTTAATTGTTAATTGTTGTAAATTTTATACTTACCACTTTATTTTTCCTGTTAAGGATTCTCTTGGGAATATGACACTTGTTTTATACTTGAAGCGTTGGCGAAATCAAATTAAAAATAAAATTCTTTTCTTATTTTCACAACATTCATAACATATTTTTTATATTCAAACAGCCATACAAGGATAGTCTTACTCAAAGAGGTGACCTTCATACTATTAGTATTTCAATAAATATGATATATTGAAATATGCTTGTACCCGATTTAAATCTTTGCTTGTACCTAAACCTTATACGTTAATATATATATGCATTTATAACGTGTATGTAACCTTAAATTAACACCACCTGCCGATTCTTGCGATGTAAAGTAGTTGTTTTACTGAGAGAAGCGAGTTTTTTACAAGCTTGATTATAAAACATAGAATTAATATATATTTTTTTAATACAGATGGGTTTCTCTTGGCCAGCATTTAGACGTGTAGCGAAGATGAAGCCTACAATGGAGCGAGCTCACCCAGAAGATGCCTATTCACTTGAACTTTGAAAAGATTTGGGTTACATAAGCTCGGAATATAAGTTAGGTTATATAAGGGAGTATAGTTCCATATATACGTATAAAATCATTCGTCTTGACTGACGATCAACGTACTTGTTTGATTGAGTGAATGAATTGTAGAAATAATAATTAATTTATTGTAAAATTAAAATAAACATAAAAATTATAATTAATTTATTTACCATACAAATTTGGTACATAAAATAAATATTAAATACATATTAGTAATGTATACATAATATGAAAATATAGCTCTTAAAATATCGTCTAGCTTCTTCAATATGGCTAAAGGTTAACTCGACCACCCGATTGTGTTGCTTCATAAATATTTTACGAAGAATGATTTATAAAGTCAGTCAGACCGGACTAATTATTTAGGTCAGTCAAACTTCACATCAACTTTTTAACTTTTATTGTTATAATTCATGTTTGTACCGTTAAATGTTTTGTTTTCTTTTATAAAATTTTATTTCTTCTAAATTTTGCTTTATCGACTAATATGTAAATCAATAAATAAACAATATTTTTTTGTACACTAAAGTAAGCTGTATAAAAACAGCTTTTAAATACATACAAAATTGGTGACATTACTTACCCGATTAAAAAAAGATAAATTCAGATTTGAAATATGTAGATGTTAGTATGGCGTTAAAAATTGAAATTGAGATTGAAAGTTTGAAACTTTTTTTATGTTAAGGTCGACAGATAGGCTGATGGGCCAAATTGATGGTAGGTGGCTACTGTCGCCTATAACACAAGCAACAATAGTTACCATCGGTGGTACTAAGAATAAAATTGGTTTCGTAAATTCATATAAAATAGCGACTACCCTATCCTCACTTCCTTAATTAATATGTAAATACTTACTTGTACCTATTACTATTTATATATATCTCAAAGCTATTATACGGCGGTTCACATCTCAATCCAAAGGTTAACAGCGTGTCTGTTACTGTCAGAGATCGCACCCCGCTGCGTCGCGCCCGCGCAACGTCTCCTAGCAGTCGGCACAAGTTACTAGCGGTAGCGAGGGCTTATCGCTTCCGCATAAGGCACAATTGTAAGTAAAAATTAATTCTACTAATATAAATGCGAGAGTTTGTCGGGATAGATGGATACTTTTTAACGGATAGGATACTTTTTATCCTTAAAAAATGTTAGGTTCTCGAGCGTTAGTCTAACAATATAAAAAATTGTCCGACACAGTCGTCAACAGTGAAGGCGCCACCGACTGTAACGCCTGTAACTGTTTGTAACTTATACATCTTTACTGTAATGTCAGCTCTCATTTTAAACACAAACAAATAAACGCGAAAATATGACTTGTTTATTCATGACTAAAGAGCTTAATTAATTTTGTTTCAACTTGGTATACAGAATAGAGTGCTTGAATTTAAATTTTAAAATTTTAAATTTAATTTTAAATTAAAAACACTTTTAAATTTCAATCTTCTTTGAAATTTCCTGGTTTTAGTAAAAATTACCCACAATGAGCAAGTAATGTTATTTCAAAATGGGTTTCTACGAAGAAAATGTAAAATGTAGAAGATAATAAGCTGAATTAATCCATAAATGCAAAAGTAACTGCTACTCCATTAGTGCTTTAACACCTAAGATGCATTTTATAAGACGCAAATATAAGTAACAATTTAGTCTACCGCTTCCTCTTACGATACTTAAAATCGCTAAACAGTTATCACTTGAACTATGGCGTTATAATTTGTTCTACTAAATTGTCTGTAAAACTTACGCTTAGAATGTAATGTATAATAACTTGTACCATGGGAGTCTGATTTGTAATTGTGCGTTTGTTTATACCGAATCCTGCGCCATAATAAATAGAAACATGGTCTTATCCTTTGTTAAGTGTTAGAGAAATAAAATTATATGCAATTTTAATTTTTTTTTTAAACAAAATTACATAATAATAACCTGTCGGTGTTATTTGATTATTTTGTACGTACCTAAGTACCTATTTCAGTCCACTTTTTAAAGTATTTATTTTTAATTTTCCTCAATACAACCTTATTTTCTCTGTAGAAAATACAGTAAATTTTGTAAAATAATATTCGCGATATATTTTTTATAGATAAAGTTCGGAAAGGCTTAAGGCCCATTTGCTTTTGCAGTAATTTACATTTAATTGTAGTATCCCACTACCCTATCCCTCCCTAATCCCTTATCCTTAATCCGACTATGATTACGAGCCTATCAGCTCGTCAGCCTATCTGTTGACCTTAACATAAAAAAGTATTTTTTTTGGAGTTCAATACTTGTTTTTAAAATTAAGTAATGTGAACTAATTGCTTCGTAATGTAAACAATAGACAATATTGTATGGTCCTCCGAATAAGCCTATTTTCATCTTAGTGAGACCAAAACTTTGAGCGATATGATTTTTTTGTACACAAGTAGAGAATATATCAAAAAATGGTTTCCACATAAAGGGGAAGTGGATTGGACCTCAATATGTTGTGTATTTATATAGTTGTAGTTTATGTACCTAGAATATCGCTATAGTTCATGTCTTGACACGCTCTAGGTACAATAATGGTACACAAGAAAATTGCCCGCGCCAAATGTTAGTACCTAATTAGAGTGTATGTATTTCAGAATTTTCGGACTTTGGTACATAATAAGTCGAAGCGAATATTTTAACGTCTTAAATTATTATTGCAATTTTCTTATAATATGGCACTACGCATTGTGAAATAACAAAATGACAACACAATTTTCATAACTAGACTCGATTAGGAAATCACATATACAACAGTGAACAATTCAGCTTCTATATTGTACCGCATGTTAAATTTAACATAAACACTCTTACGTAAAGGTGGTAAAGGTTGTCTGTTGAAAAAAAAATCTTTTCTTTTTTAGATTTTGTTTTATTCTTTGATTTGGTAAACTTTGTCTCAATAACATATCAACCAAAGAATCTTCTGAGCTTATAATAAAATTTATAGTTCTTTAAAATAAGTAACTAATAATGGATAGACACCTTCCTTTAAAAACCCCCTCTCCTTTAATTTTTGAGATTATAAATCATCAAAACATACATAATTTTGGTCTTAAGATCATCATAAGACCGAGGTTTATTTGGTCTGAGCTTCTTTATGGAATTAGAATATCTAGTGAATGACAAAGTTTTAAAATGACATTGCGTGTATTGCATTATGCCATCCAAAAACAAGAGGAGATTGGAGACAAATCTAAGCAATTTTACAACATCCAATACGCTATGGAATTATTGTCAAAAGGACATAATGGAATATGTGATCGATTCTCGCGTGTTGTAATATATTACAAGTAGTGGGGAAAAAATTGTGTACGATCTATGTTAAGTATTTAAATCACATCATGGCAGTGACGTCTATATTGTTATTTAAAATCTTCGTAATTTAATATACATGTTATGTACGAGTATATTTATACAATAACACATTTAATAATTAATTAATTAACAAAACATTTAGCAATACAAATTATGCATGAAAAGAAATCCAACCATTTGTCGTTTACAGGCGAGCTGTCGAACAACTTGGAAATAGTGCTAATGTAAGAGCCAAATTGTATTATTTTATATACTAGTCTAAATCTCAAATAATTTTTTGTTTCGTTTTTCATAAAAGTATCTTAAAAAATCGTTCTAGTATTTCAGAAGGAGCTCGAAAATGTCTATTTTTACTATTATTCGAAAATTAACTAGAAAATTTAAATCACTTCGAGTGTAACAAAAGTGTGTATTTTTATAGAAATATTTTATTATCTATTAGTAGGGAAATTAGTAGAATAAGACACATTGTATTAAAAAATCTTTCTCTTCTTGTGCATTATAGTAAATATATTTTCTTTGTCCCGACGTGTACGATGCGACCGAACGTCACGTGCGAACCAATCACTAGTATTATCGTTCCGTGACGTCATCAGTGACCATCTTGAAATCAGTTTGTGAAGTGTGCGATTTGTCAAGCGTTGTCAACTAACTCGTTTCATGGGAGAACGATACGTTATGGAATTTAAATTGTGTTCAAATCAATTTGGGATTATCTCCCAGAACTTAATGTGGTGCACAGTTGAGCCCGATACATGTATGTGTTACGATAAGTAGGTACCTAAGTGCTTATTAAATGCGTGTGTTTTTTGTGTTTTGCTACTTGTAGGTAAGAGATGTCAACGGTCATTTCAGTGTCTTTTTCCCTCCTTATTCTGTTAGGTTAGGCAGCGCACTTGCATACAGATCATGGTACCTACTTATTGATTGCCTTTATAGTATAATATCTTTCTCAGATAAATACTAGCGGAGAAACAAATCTGACGGATTTATAATATGTATAGTACTTGTTGTTTTATGGTTTTAATGAATAATATCATTGAACATTATTAATTATGATGTAAATATATTATTTTAAAATCTAAATTTATCTTAATAATGTTTTGATTACCTAAGTTATAAATAAGTACCTTTAAATTGAGACAATATTCGGCCTGTGAGCCAAATCTCTAGGGATTTTTTTTAAAGTACATCAATTAATTAGTAAGGTACACGTTTGTCTAACTTTTTTTTTTATCTATAATTATATTATGTAAATTGAAAGAAAATATAATTGCGAGGAAATCGATGATAATGCAAAAAAGTTTGAGCAGCGTGTGGATCAAATAAATATTGTTATTATAAAAGGTACCTATGAATCTGCAATTTCATATCAGGATGCTTGATCGAAACTGGTCCTTTATCTAGTCGTCTTGCCATCCTGTCAAATAGAATAAGATCGAGTGCCGCCAAGATAATAAGAATGTAATAATATTATAGAGGGACATGCGGGTACCTAGTGGGTATATGGTGTTATCGATGAGGCGGTAAGCGGTTATGGACGCTGTTTTGTTTACTACCCACACTATTTTATGAAGGCGGCTCGGCTCTATAAATAAAATCAGGCTAGTATTAACATTATAAACTGACCCCCGACTTTCTATTGAGTCCAAACACGCTTACTGATGGTTGGTTTTTCCGCAGACTACCTACTTGATGCCGCAACACTACGTCATACGTTACCATGTCGTGGAAATACGATCGAAGTAACAGTATACAAAATGTCACATCAATTGAACCTGTGGAAATTAGTGATATCCCTTCGTCAACTAGAAAATTCAAGTAACATACCTGTAAAAAATATTATACTTATCTCAAAAAATGCAAGTAACACTGTCTTTTATATGTCATAGATTTCCTTTATGTTATTTTTTGTACATCAATACTAGTGACTCTCTCCCGGCTTCGCTTGGGGTGTAATTTTTACATAAACAAGCTCTAAAATAAGAATCATTTTTCCCGTTTTTGCAACATTAGCCATTGACACTCCGCTCCTATTGGTTGCAGCGTGATGTTATATAGCCTAAAGCTTTCCTCGATAAATGGACTATCCAACACAAAAATAATTTTTCAATTCAAACCAGTAGTTCCTGAGATTAACGCGTTCAACCAAACAAACAAACTTTCAACTTTATAATATTAGTATAGATTTATTAATAACTTTTCAGAAACCAAGCCACGAAGAAAGCACATCGCTCGCAGAGTGATTGACAAGACGTTCTTGCGATCCCATATAGCAATTAGCAAGCGCACTTGTACAAAAATCAAAATCATACGTTGCTGTTTCATTCCATACAACAATAGGCATATTACAATACTAGCTGTGCCCGCAACTTCGTATGCGTGGTATTCGGTTTAACATCTAATCATGGTTTTATAAACTACAGCTAATAAAAGTTTCAGATAAGTAATACATACGAAACGTATTTCTGGAATAGGGCGTATTATTCCAATTAACTTAACTTTTTATTTATAAACAAACAATAAGTGTTATGGGAAGCTCGCAACTTACATTAGTGAAAACTAATTTCAAATCGGTTAAACCTTTTCTGAGATTAGCGTGCACAAACGAATTAACAAACAGGCAAAAATTCCAAAAACTAGATATACCTATAGGTATATTTCACGGCGATGACCTAAAGACATGCGCGCCGGCAGCAGGGTGCAAGGGAGTGCACTAAACTTGCACCCCCCTGTCAGGAAAGAACATAAGGTCATATAAGGTGTCCCTAGACGATCATGCGGCATGACATACGTTTACGTGAATTATCATGCTGCATGTTATGCCGCATGATCGTCTAGGGACTGCTATACGATCAATGCGTGTATGTCAGCCATAGCTTGTAGGATGAAAAATAAAAGGAAGTATCAATCAAATGTCAGCACGTAGTTCTTTGCATGTCAATAAACAATTCATGCCTACATGACCGTTCAATTGTAGGTAACGCAGTACGTAACGCATGTCACATGCTGCATGATCGTCTACGGACACCTTTACCTAAAGTCATGACCCATCAATGCCTAAAGAAACGTATACTATTTTTTTTTTATATTCAGTGTACCTCGTTTACAATTTTATTATAATTAAATTATGTATTGATTGATAAAATTCTTATAGAAATATAGTTTAACATTAAACATTTATTACGCAACAATACGTAATTTAAAAAAAAGGATTAAATTTTGTTGAAAATAAATTAAACTTAGAAATGAAAAGCTAATTAATATATAGTTTGTTTCAGCTAATTAATAATTTCTTGAAAACTTTTATATAACCGTACAATGTATTTAAATTATCACAGAAAAAAAAAACAATGTTTTGCGCCATCTAGCATAGTTCTTACACATTAATATGTACCGACTGACTTCAGTCAAGCTTCAGTTCTTCATGGTGCTTCTCATGGATCATCTATGTAGTCAACTACTTATAAATAGTAATCAATATATCGAAGAGATGGCGCTGATTTCATCTTATTGCAATTATCTTTGCCAGTTTAACATACATAAATGGCAATGTTTCATATTAATTAATATCTGTAATAAATTGTCGATATCTTGCATTAACGAAAAGATATTTTTTTTCAATAAATATTGAAAAAAAAGCTAAATATTTATTTCGTATTCGCTAATTAATAATTCCTTGTTATTACTACTTAAAAACTTTAAATAACCGTGTAACGAATGTAGGTATAAATATCAATATCAAGAAAAATAAAAAAGTTTTGCGCCATCTAGCAAAACTAGTAGTAAGCAAAACGTCTAAGAGATGGCGCAGATTTACATCTGCGTTTCCAGTTTCACATAGATAGCGTTGTTTGATACTGTTCGTGAATCTTTTGTTACTTTCAATAGAGGGCAGAACCGGTATAAAATTGATGAAGGATGATTTGGATTTTGAAGGATACTATATCTCTATAGTATCTAGGATTTTGTAGGTATACTTATATAAAAATTACGTAACATGTTTGTTCGCGTTGAACTAAACTCTGAACCGATTTTGATAAAATTTCGTAACTATGTGTAATTTGGTCCAACTTAAAGATAGGATATATAAATTGCACCCCGGGCGAAGCCGGGAACGGGTCATATATATATTAAACTCAAAAATTACTGGACCGATTTCGGCAAACTTCTCAGCCTTGGCTTTAAAAATCGGCCCCGAGATGGGTATATTATTCTGTGGTGATGTTTGTTGTACTACGATAATATTGCTTGATCTAAGTAAATCTTCCAGTTTTAGCTTCCTTAATTTTTTAATGAAGTTTTAATAAATATAAGAGAATGGTTGTTGCGCTATAAAAAGCGTATTAATGTACCTACGGGTCTTGAGGAAAACCAACCAAATTGTGCTAATTTCTATAATAATAATATGTATTTCTATATTACAGAAATTTGTACAATTTTCAATTACTTTTCAATTACAATGTTAAATGGAGTTATGAAGTTTACTTACACTGTACTATTATACCTAACTTATTACATATAAATATGTACGTACGCAAGCAACCTACTCCCCAGCATATTACAGTCTCGAGGAAACATCAAACTATCCAATAAGTTGTTAGGAGGTATTTCCTTCAAACCGCACGGTGTTGTATCATCAAAGCATTCCGTGCTCCCGTGGTTCCCTTCGTCAGGATATCAGGACGGGATTCATTTCAAGCGTGAGTTTGTTCTCTTTATTGCGTCACTGACTAAGTTATTAGTAGGTACTTAGTTGTAAACAAATATATCAACAAAGTTACTTTCAAGTATTACACTAGGTATACTATACTTCGCATTACCTATATGATGTTTTGAAAATTCATTAAGTTATGAACAATATCTTGCTTAATGTCAATATATTAAAATTTTGTATTTTATGTCAGTTTCCATTTGATGATAATAATTTATTACCACTATGCTCGTGTGATTAAGGCCAGGCCCTATGAAACTAAGGGAACTTTAAATAAATGTGCTGAGTCAACCACATATCTGATCAATGTGGAATTTACATATATATATTTTGAGACCTTTATCTGTAGATTATCAAGTCAGAAACATAATTAGGTGATTTTCATTCGATACATTTTTTGATCGAAATCGGCGCCTTTTCCGGAGAATATTACATTTTTCTACTAAACGGCTTGAGTTATATCGCCAAAAAACTGCTCGTAGCAAGGAAACATTGTTTACCAGTGATTGTCAAAATAAAATAAACTTAGGTTTATTTTTACTCCTATAATTAACGAAAACAATTTTGAGACTTACGTTGTTTAGTTCCGAGCTAGTGCACACCAAATCATGCTTCAAATAATGTACGTAATATTCAACCTTACGTAAGCTGTATCTTGCGATATATTAAAAAAAATCCTAGAGAGCCGCCGAGCAACTTGTAACTCTCGGGTGGCGGGACGTGGGCGGAGCGAGCGTAGGAATTTTTTTCGTGGGGCCTGCTCTTAAATCAGATGAGAATACCTAAAGAAAGATAAGTAGGTAAGTTAAAATACATTAAACTCAGTTAACATCAGAAGTTGGCCCCTAAGAAACGTAAACCTACGAGTATTCTAAATATTACGAGACTTTATACGCGTATCTTTATAAATTACTAGCTGTTGCACGCGACTTCGCCCGCGTAACTTAATAAATATATAGCTTTCTATAGGTGAAAGAATTTTTAAAATCGGTCCATTACTTTTTAAGTTTATTCAGTTTATTCATTACAACATCTCTCTTTATAATATTAAGTATGGATAGCCTATAATGTTATTCTGATGTATAAATTTTGTTACTGTAAAGATTCATTAAAATTCAAAAAAATAAGATTTTTTTTCAGAGCTTCAGTAAGTTTTTAATTTATTCCTATAATTACCTAAGTACTAAGTTTCAATGATTACTTAAAAGTTACGTTCATATTCATTAAGTACTAAGTTAAAAGCAATTTCTAAGTGCCTAATATTCTGAAAAAAAAAATGCGAAACAAACTTACAAATACTGTGGAGAAACGCCAGGCAAATGATGGAGTATCCTCAAACGTTTGAGTGGCTTCCGTTGTGAAGTGAACAAACCACTTAGACGTTGTAACAAACCACTCAAAAACATCCTCAGAAATATACCTCCATTCATACTTTGCGTCGAAAATAGGCAGTTTGAAATATATATATATGAGAACTTGAATCAGCATTATTCGTGCTACCGTCTGAGACAAGTTTTTTAAATGTATATTTAACAAGCGATAGCAAACGAGTTCGTTTGTGCCTACTAACACTACTCAGAAATGTCCTCAAGTCCCACGATATTTTGAACGCTGGAGGTATTACTTTTTCTATAAATCACATAGTCATATGTCAATAAGAAATATGAAGGATTTAACAACATATCTTTAAATTTTATATTTATGTACCTATAATGTAATACTTGTCCCAAGTACACATTTTCAATTTGTTCGTTACTTACTTTTATTTCATCTTTTTGTAAAGAGTTTGACATTATTTAATGAAGAGTTGAAATAATAATGAATAGACTGCAGTTATCCAGTTATAATAACATTAGAGTCGCTTATAAGACATAAAAATGCATGAATTCCAATTTATTGCGTATTATAATAGATAGGAAAAAAGGCCAATTTCCTGCTCTTGATGCAAATAATCCTATATTATGACGTTGGAATGACGACGCTTATTGTATCGTTGTATGTTACATTCATTTTGTATTGTTATCGGCACGTGGACGGAAATGGACCCTTTGGAGCAACCCCCTGTGAACAGTTTTTGCACATTATCACTAGATGGCGCCACATACCTAAGAGATTATACATAGGTACATATCGCTGCTTAAATTCTAAAGTATGTACCACAAATCAAAAATTCTGAAAATGTTTTTATTGCAAAAATACAATCACAATACTTTATATTGTATGTTGCAAAAAGACTTATGGTTGTTTTATTCCATATTTAGTATATTTTGATATTTTTTTATATTCAATAGTAACTTACATGCTTATATCTCCTCTAGTATTCAGTTTATTATAAAAGTACTTAAAACATTTAATGCTACTTAAAAATACGCTTCTAACGATGTATAATATGCATATATTTGATATATATGTAATAAGAAAAAAATAGACAAAAAATAATTTAAATTTTTTCGATTAGCTCTCCTGTAAAAAAGTGTAATTTTGATTTTTGTTACTTTTGAATTTAAGCAGCGATATGTATTGTAATAATTGAATATGGTTCAAAATATAAGTAAACCATCAGCACTAGGTGATGGTCATTTGTGACGGGTCAGTAAGGGCAGCACCTAAACCATTATAGCTAGAACAAAACACCCTCCTAAGACTATCCATAATTTTAATTGTTATTGCCATCGGCATTCAATGATTTTGGAAAAATGGTACAGTCAGCGGCAAATTGGATAATTTTCACGTTTTGTTTAAATGGCGCCATTCGATTCTGTTACTCGTAAGGCAAAATAAAATTGACCCTATGGGACCAACTGAGGTTAGAGTACTAGAAACGTCAATAATCGCAAAAAAAATCTACTTCTATACACATCTTACAGTAAAATGCGTTCAAATATATTTTTTGATTAAAAAAGAAGGCAAACACTACAATGACCACCTTCAATTACCAACCTGGATAGTATTTGTAATTTCAAAATAAATTAGAAATTCATTTTTTTTCCTGTATGACCACGAAATCTATTATAAATTATGTGACACAATATGTTAATATTATTTTTTAAGCGTAAAAAAAAATTGTTTCCATAAAAAATAAAGAGACAAGATTTGTATGTTTGTAATGAATAAACTCAAAAACTACTTCACCGATTTTAAAAATTCTTTCACCTATAGAAAGCTATATATTTATTAAGTTACGCGGACGAAGTCGCGTGCAACAGCTAGTAATGTATAATTGTAGTAACAGCAGCAATTTTAAATTTTCTCATTGTCAAATTGAAATTGCTCGTTTACTATGGTTTCTATTCGAAGCCAGTGAATTTAGTACTAATGACAGGCGAACCGTCGCTCTAACCAATAACCACAGAATGGTATTGAAAATAGCCATAGCATTTAACAAGAAGAATGTAACAATAAAAAGCGAATTACGCCAGTCCAGTTTTTTACCAAAGGAGTACGCGTGTTGGTCGCGTGTCCACAAATATTAAAACTGGTGTTAGAAATGACACGCGGCCTTTCCCACCAACAAATAGAGAAATCTTCTGGCGACTCCAATCTTTTAATACATCACCCTTAACTATCTATTTTAAGCCTTCACATAAAGCTAATTGCGTTGCATTTCCTTTGAACAGTTTAGTGAATTGTATATCAGTAAAATTTTCCAACTTTCAACCTTAAAGCTTAACTATTATGATTGATTTTCGAATGACACTGGGATCAGTAGAATTAGGGTAGTCAACAATAGTTTAATACCGCCCCCGACGGTTATCGAATAATGCATTGGCACGTGTTGAACGGGATTTTTTTTTATCGAATTTTTATTTCGTGCGAACCGAGAAGTGGCGTCTGGTGTAGACGTTGGTTCACAATGGACCTTTAGCACAATACAGACAGACATATAGACTTGTTGTACTACTACTTATTCTGTGCATATAGGTAAGATTCTGTAGACAAAAATTATTGTATATGAACATTCGTATATTGTGGTTATTTTTTTATAATGAAGTTTGGTAGGCAGGTTGACTGACTATTTAATGGTACCTATGTGGCTTACGTAGGCTAGGAAGCCATGGAGTACCGAGTTGGATGCAAATATTACATTAGGTATTATAGGTTGGTACCTACTTATAATACGAGTGTTATAAATGCTAAAGTTTGTAATGATAGATAGATATTAGTTACTTTCATGCAAAAATAAATAGATTGAATAGATTTTTATGAAATTATACAGTATGTATGTAGATCAAATTAACACATAGGCTGTACCCATATATGAAGATATACCTATGTACTATACAAGTGTAATACAAGCTCAGAGAATACAAGTCTCTTAGAAAAACAACAATTTTTTTTTTAATAAATTAAGTAAAACTTTTCCTGCCTATTTTAATTAAGTTCCTTATCTTTTTTATTTTACATTTTAATGTGTGAGGAAAAGCTGCACAGACTTTTTATCCATTATTATTATTTATTTTATGTATGTTACCAAATGAATTATTGAAACTACGTTTATAATTTGTATAGTTTGAATATTATTGCTATTTAATAAACACGATATATTACATAGATACTTAAATAGAAGTTTATAAAACTAACAATATTATAAAATATCATTAAAACAAACACGGGGTCATAAGTAATCCCTCTCCAGGGTTCATTTCTCCCCCAAATATCGTTTCATATTTTGATTATGATATCAGTGTCACCCACTCACTTTTTTATGTCTTTTGTCTGTTAATACACATATTAACCCATTAAGAGTCGCGTGTCGACATAATGTAATATTTCACACGTATAATAAAACTATTGTATGTTCCTCTTTTTATTAATAATTTATACGAAAACGTCTGCAAAATGGACGGAAGAATATAATTGTAAAAATGTCTTATTTCAATAAAAAATGTAGGTGTTAGAATAGAAATTTTTGTTCAAAATAGTTTTTTTAGTGGAGATCAAATATATTTTTAAATAATATATTATACTTGTTTGCAACATGCAAAATATAATTTTATTATTCTTTGTCATGTATTTATTTTCTAGAGTAAGTATGTTACGAAAGTATTTGTTGATAGTTTTGTTAATATGTATTTTATTTACTACTTATTATACTTATTTTTTTAAGTTAGCCATAATTATTACCTATCTTTCATTATTTTTTAACCTTCTTGTTTACTCTCTTAAATCTTCATATACATAGATATTTAGTTATTCATATAGATAACTCATTGTTTTCTTTGTCCAGGAGCCTTACCAGGCTTTCGCAGAAGTTTTATCACATTCTGATGAATGTTATAGAAACTCATAGAAGACAAACATACAATACTTACAACAAAAATAATTTTGTTTATGAAGATTTTACCGCCTAGTAGGACTGGACTATTAACTGGATTTTTAAGGTTAAAACTTATCTTAATAGTAACGATAGCATAATGAAAACTTTTTTAAGGAGAAAATAAAGACTTTAAAGGCTTTATAGACTACAGTAGCCACCTATCAACAAGCAGACCGTCACGTCAGCCCGTCTGTCAACCAATAAAAAAGTAATGAAGTGGTGATTTCAAAGCCCGGCTTGCGACTAGTTTCATTCAAACGGTTTCTTCGCTTTCTGTAGAAATTGAAATCAATTCCCGCGAATATTTGACATAATTAACGATGTTCACCCGTCGACGGCAGACGAGCGACTGACGCGACACGTGACCGCCACGCACATCGGATTAACGCGATTGGACACAATTGCATGCGTGCGCGCAATTCCGACATCTCAATCGAACGGATTTGTTGCACTTATTTCTTAATGAGCTGTGACATTGCTTTTTTATATCTTTTATTATTTGCTGTTGTTACTAAATAAACAGATATATGTTGTTATAGGAGCGCACTATTCGAAGATTCAATATGAGATTCCATGAGGTTTTTGAGTTTTTATTTTTAAGGATTAACGTAGTTGTCAAGCACTATTTTGAAGAGCCCTTTATAAGCCTCTCTGATATCATTTAACATAAAAAATATGTAGGTATTGCAAACTTTAAATGTTTTCATTATAGATATTTTTTATTTACCAGCTAGAATACGGCGATTTTATGGTTAATTTGGTAAAAATGCAACTGAAAATACAACTGTTCGAAATGGTAACAAAAAAGTCAATTGTACGAAGCGAACAGACGCTCCGGGCAGATTATTCTACCATATATCACGCATGGCGAGAGAGGCAAATTGTTCGCTAACCTGATTACAACTGCTAGTTCGACATTGTCTTTACCCCCACCCAGCATCCTGCCCCACGGGGGGCTTTGGACCTGTTTCATATAAACACTACTGGAAACGACACAACATTTTCAGTTCAACAGACCATACTTAAAAATCTTATAAATTCAAGCACATATATCTATAATTATGTATATGTCATTACATAGTACACATAAATTGAAATCGCTGATCGCGTCTGTGTGTTTATATATCCGCAAACTCCTTCTAAAGCACCCAACGAATTTTGTTGCGGTTTTCACTAATGGAAAAAGTGAATAACGAGGAAGTTTTATATACAAAATAAATAATTTTAAGTTTAATTTACATAATAATTAACTTGTGGCGACCTCTGTGTAGGAAACTTTTTAGTACTTTTCGTTTTCGTTATTTAAAAAGAAACGCGGACACGGAGGAGACCAGTGCACCTCCGACCTAGCTGCTGAAAGCATGTGCTTGCTTCGTTAATAAATAACCGCGCGATATACATTGTGCATATGCATAATAGTTATTGACAATAACTATTATACACAATGTATATCGCGCGGTTATTCATTTACTCACAATCTAATTAAGTTTTTATGTAAGTAGATATTTTGCAACCAAGTCGCAGAAACTGTCCACGGCTATAATCTGTTTCACCGCTAACTACTTCTAAACCATCCAACGGATTTTAATTCGGTTTTCACTTTTGGAAGGAGGGATAAACGAGGAAGGTTTGTGTATATAAAAAAATTGCATCACGTGTGAAGCCGGGAGCGGGTCTTCCTCGTTTAACGCTCTTCCCATTAGTGAAAACCGCATTAAAATTCGTTGCGTTGGGTAGTTTACAATATCTAAGCGTACATACAGAGGAATAGACGGCGGGAAGCGACTTTATTTTATTCTATGTAAAAAAAAAATTTTTTAAACTGAATAGCAACCAAGAGACGGCAAGAGAAAAAGAGGTAGACAAACAATAAGATGGACCATTAAGAAGATTAGTGGGACAACCTGGTTAAGGAAAGCGAAAAATAGAATTGAGTGGAAGCAGCTGGAAGAGGCCTATGTGTCACAAGACACGCTGGTTAACTAATCCGACCCGAAGTGTGAACATGTGTAATATAAAAATATGTACATATATATCAAATTCTTTTAGTTAAGTATCAGCAATAAAGGCTTAAATAAATAAATAAAATGTAAAATTATGATGTCAAGGAAGTATTTGCATTATATTCACTTGCCACTTCTATTGTAAACGCATCTATGGTTTTATATCCATAGACCACCAAATATCTATATAAATTCATTATATTTCAGCGGGGTCTCGATGCGTTTTGCTAATTCAATTTGGATGCGGTTGGAATTGTAGATTGAGTTGCGTTTTTATTATTATTATTGTGTTAAAGATAAAAGCTTCAATTGGTAAATATTGATATTACTTACATACAAGTGCTTTTCCTGAATGCATTTTTTTGCAATTTATATACCTACATAAACTTTCTTCGTTTATTGCACTTTATATTAGTGAAAACTGTATATAATAAAAAATTTGCAAAGAAACAGAAAGAGATATAGTTAGTTAAGTATTTTATAAAGGTTAGCGAGTAGGCTGACTGACGAGCACTTGACGGCAATTGGCTACCGTCGCCTATTAACAATTACCAAAGCAGTGAACACTCACTGAAACAAAACTATATACGTACGATGGTCTTCTATAAGGGGATGGGTAGGTTCTGTCGTCAAAATGGCTTCCCAGTTTTTAAATTCGGAATGCACTGTGCCCTGCCACCATATTGGTGAAACTAGTAGAACTAATGGAGTAGTTAAGATACCTCTTAGTTTCATTAGTCTATTAGAGTCTAAGCTAAAACTTAAACAGAGTTCCAACAGAAATTAAGCTATAAGGTACTTACAACTTAAGATATAAGGTACAACGCCACATGTGCTGCAAATGCATGACTTAGTAGTGTTAAGGATAAGAGAATAAAAAGTCATCCCTTATTCACTGAACGAAACAAAACAGAATGTAATATGCTGTTGTTTCATAATAGTCTTCTATAAAAGGTTGGTTAGTGCCGCCATACCGACTGCCCCATTTATGACTGAATCGCAGTGTACGCTTAGCAAAAACTTAACATTTAGGTATGGGAGGTATCGGTAAGAATAAAATACCATCATTACTTTTTTTAGAGTTCACGTGAAGTGGTACAGGAGCTCAATAAAGGGTTTACAGTCTTATACAATTTTATTTGATGTATAAATTGTACGCAAGTGATTATTATAAGTACTTGTATGGTATATACAACCCTCCCGACTCCGAACTAAAGCAATAAGGGTCGAGCCGGGTCTTTGTGCAATAACAGCGTCTAGTTAATTTGATTTTTATTTTGATCTCGTTGGTCCAGACCCTTCGCCACCTCTGTTACCCCTCCGACGTTAACTATCTTCTTACCAATAATGGTAAGAAGAACGTAATTAATTGTATAAAAATACTTTATTTGATATGAATTTCACTTTTATTGATTCAGAAACAGACGCTCTTAAAGTTTAAGTTAAATTTAAGTTTAAGGACCATCATAGCGTTTGCAGACCTATGCTCTAGCACCTTTCTTCCTAACTTTTATCAGATCTACGAGTTAAGTGTCCAGTTTACTATGAGAAAGAGAGAAAGTCATGACTGAGAAATACCCCAGAGTGGACTGGAATTGCCTCGGTCGAGTAGCTATTCCAGTTGGCTCTTGACAGAGATCGGTTCGGTTCTGGAAGTTGACGGCGAACCTTCAAGTCTGAAAAAGCACACACACACACAGAGAGAGAGAGAGAGAGAGAGAGAGAGAGAGAGAGAGTTTTTGCTTGAAATGATAGCAAACATCTATGAGAACACCTGCGAACACATGGACGAAATCGATATATTGTTTATTTTTTTTATTATTATTTTTTTCAAAATTTCATACTAAAATCCAGAACATATATGTTTGCAAGCAGGCTCAATAATCAATATCACGAAAAATTCTGGTATATGAGTTGCCTATATGAGTTACCCGTGCAGGTGTTTGAGTTTTACACTACGCAATTATTATCAAACATGTTTCATAGAGAATGTGAAAAACAATATACAACACGTACTTACCAGACTGGGAGCATCCTTAAAATTAATGATCAAAAGCAAAACACGGCAAACGGAACAAATGAAATTTCAAAAAGGACTCCTCACAAACGGACCCTTTCTTTGTAATAATATTTACACAACATGCATGCTTTTATTGAGTGTGTACCTACTCGACTCTGGTTATGTATACCTACATACATAAAAACATATACGAATACTTATGTGCATATTAATAATCCTTGGCAATCTGTAGTTTGCAAGTACAGTGTACAGTCAGAGACGGTATCCTGGTATCGTCTGCCCTGAATAACATATTCGGAAACAAGCATACTGCAGATCTTCTAGGAACATCTTATCATGTTTTAGGCAAATAAATCAAATTTTTTTTATGTAGTTCATTTTTTTTATTGTTAGTTAATTTTTACTTGACTTCTTGTTATAACTATATTGGTAATTATAGTTATACTAGTTGGTGCCCTCAACTTCGTCCGCATGAGTGAGGACGGTGGCGCCATATTTTTTTTTATATTTGTAAACCATCTCTCTGGAACCACATATTTTTCTGGATTAAAAGTATCCTATATGTTAATCAAGGTAATAAACTATATGTATGCCAAATTTCATCCAAATCGGTTTAGCCGTTTTTGCGTGTAAGAGTAACAAACATACTTCCATCCATCCATTCTCATACTCACATACAAACATTCGCATTTATAATATTAAAGTAGGATTACTCTATACATCATAATTGGGTAAACTTAAACCAACTTTTCAAATGATTACACAAGGAAAGTAAAGTACACAAGTAAGTAAAATAAGTAAGTTAGGATTAAAGTACAATTTAATCCTTGTGTATAGATGTAACATATATCTATAGTTAGTAACATGTTTGCATCGTACCGCGTTGTCTCGTCAAATATAAATCGAATTTACAAATCAATTTGAGTGCGGCCCGAACTGAACAAATATTCAGGTAAAATGTTAAAAGGATCACAAAGATTACATTTGATTGTAGAATCGACGGTCAATATAAGTAAAAGCTATAATTATTAACTAACCTTCGACTTTCTATCGAGCCCAAATACACTATGTTGGCTGTAAGTTGCAATGCAGTTGGATATCCTGGAGACTGGTTGATGCTGCCAGTATCAGGATAAGGTTACTGTATCATGGAAATAAATCCGAAGTAACACTATACCAAATTTCACATCAATCGAACCCGTGGAAATAAGTGAAATCCTTCGTCAAGTAGGAAATGGGCTGTTAGTCTTCAAACGCCTGCTGAACAGATCTTCATTAATTATAGCCAAGAACCATCTCGATCACATCAGCTTTCAAACAAAAAAATCAAAATCGCTTGGAATAAATACACAGATACACACACATACACTGTGTATGTACACAGACAAACAGGTCAACCTTAACATCGCTCTTGCGTCGGGGTCGGGCGTTAAAAATGAGCGAAGCTCTTAAGCCTAGTGCGAGTTTTACTCGATCAAACGCGTCGAACGCCTAAGCGTCAATTTGTATGGGAATGAAGCAGACCTACATGTTAGCCACTAGGTGGCGCTGCTTCATTCCCATACAAATTGACGTTTATGCGTTCGACGCGTTTGATCGAGTAAAACTCGCACTAGGCCCTCTGAACAAAAATGAGATTTTAAAAGTCTTATGAATGTGTGTTTCATATGTAGAATTTTGTTAAAAGAAGTACATCAAATCTTTTAAGTTACTTTAACTTAACATTTTGAACTATGAGAATGGTTTGTCTATACTAATATTATAAAAAGGGAAGTTTAGTTTGTTCGTTTGTTTGCAACAACAAATAGGCTCCGAAACTACTAGACCGATTTGAAAAATTCTTTCACTGTTGGGAAGCTATATTATCAGCCAGTAACATTGGCTATAATTTATAAAGTTACGCTGGCAAAGCCGCGTGCAACAGCTAGTTAAAAATATTTATTGACATCAGCTTTTAGGTAGGAAATGTGTAAATAGAGAATAATTTTAAAATGTGTCCGTTCTATCTTGTTGTGTCTTTGACAGTGAGCGTCTGGGACCAACGTTGAATCAGTTCAAGCCTAGATTTAGTAAATTTACTAAATTTAAAGTCTCCGTCGGTTTCTTGAGGCGCGCTATGCAAATTTTATCTTACAACGCACTTCGATATAAAATGCTGCTTAATATTATTATTTTGAGACATTATTTCACTTTATTACCCGTGTTCTTTTCATGCTATACAAAATACACAAATTATGCGTGATTATAACAAACAAGCCCTTGTTTGTGGTTATTTATAAACAAGAATTTTAAAATTTTACGTTTAAAAATGCCTAGCTAAGTGTCACATTTTGTTGATTATGAGTAAATCACATGTTAAATAAAAAAAAATCAAAATCAAATCAAATCAAAATCACATGTTAATTAGCGATAATCAAATAAATCCTTTAAATTCTTGACAAAGTTTTATAGGACAATTTTATCAAGTCCATCAGTTAAATGTGCGTATAAAAATAAATATGTTTTTTTATTTAATATAATTTTAATATATTGTTTCCAATCTATACTAATATTATAAAGAGAAAAGAATTTATTTTTGTATGTTTGTAATTAATAAACTCAAAAACTACTGGGCCGATTTTAAAAATTCTTTCACTTATAGAAAACTAAATTATCAGTAGGTAACATGGGCTATATTTTATATATTATATAATAGGCGACGAAATCGCGTGCAACAGCTAGATTTGACATAACATAGAAGTCGTGTTTAGATGTATGTAAATATGACATTTTCTGGGTGGATTTTTTATTTATTCTATGTAATTTCTTAAGAAGCTTTCTAAGATAAACTTGAAACCCACTTTATTTGTGTTTTGGTGTTTAGAAGGTGATGACTTTACGTGCTGTGATTGGTTTTTGCGTGAGGTGAAAATATTTTTTCTCGAGATGTTGTAACTAACATGACTTTCTTTTATATATAATAAATACTAGCTGTCGCACACCTCTTCGTCCGCGTTGAAAAAACTATATAAGCAATATAACGCTTGACCTCTTTTTGCTACACTTTGGCCAGGCGTTAGTTTTTTATTTTATTTTAGATGATCTCTCGCGAACAGTCCTCTATTTCTGGATGACAAACACCCTATGTCCTTTCTTGTACAAAAATGATTTGTTGAGTAGTTAAGGCATGAAAAGGTAATGTAGAGACAGGGTTACTTTCACATTTATAAAACTAGATGGTGCCCGCGACTTCGTCCGCGTTGAAAAAGCAATATATCGCCTAACATCGTTATTGCTATTACACTTACGCCCGGTTTCTGAAGTTCCCAGTTAAACTCTCACTTACTATTGATTCGATAAAGTTAAACGCAAGATAAACGTCGGATAACTTTCACTGGGTTTCTGAATACACAATGTGCCATTCAATAACTATGAAACCGATAGCCAGTTCCTCTACTTGCCACTAGATGGGTCTCGTCAACAAAATAAGTGTTAAATTGATTTTATCATTTCAATTCATCATTAGTAGTAGTTACAGTAATAGTAAATAATATTCCGAGATAAATAAGTGACCAAAAACTATTTTTTATTATAAATTACTATAATTCCTTATTTATCATGAATGACATCGCTTTCAAGGAAGTGTCAAATGCGCTAGCATCTTGTAAGCGTCAAATAAAGTTATGGAACCGATAAACGGCACACATTGGCCAGTTAACATAAACGGAGTTTATCTTACATTGGGGTACTCGGAAACGCATTTTCAAAAGTTATCGAACCGATAGCGCTAACGAATAGATAAACCACCAACAAAAGTACCTCAGAAACCGGGCATTAGTCAGGAGTTAGTTTCCTTAATTTTAGATGATTCCTCGGGAATAGTCCTTTGTCTGTATGAAAAACGTCCCAGACAACGTGTATGCAAAATTTCATGGTGATCGGTTCAGTAGTATTTACGTGAAAGAGTAACAAACATCCATACAAACTTTCGCATTTATTAATATTAAAAGTACGGATTAGTAAGTAAAGTATGTTTGGATATGGATATAGATAGAAAGTCAGACTGTAGCATGAATTTAACGCGTCATTTAAAACGCCGCGTTTCTTACGCACAGTGCGTATATTTTGTGAAACGGGTAACAGAGTGAATTTTCAATGAGGATGTCACGGAAGGGTTCACTCGGTGACATTTGCTCGTGGCACGGCGCTGTTTGGACAAAAGGGGTTTTTCGAGAATTTCAAGAATTCACTGCGAACAGCACTCGAGCTGTCTCGTTGAGTTTTTGAGGGGATTTCTTGATTTAAATTTGTGCAAACTCGATTAAATAAATGAAATTATATTTAATGAAGTTTTGCGCATTAAGTGATTTATTTTGTACAAGCCATTTTTAGACACGAGCGCCATTTTTGTAATGAAATAGTGCTTTGTGATAGACGTTTTCATTTAACTTTGTCAATAGGAGTAGTCAAATAGGAGATGATTAGTTTTCCGCAGTTTTAAGAAGGTATAAAATGTAATTCGTTTACTTCCATACCTTCTTAGCGAATTCTAACAATCATGCTAATCATGCGTAAACATTGTCATAAGTCTAGTGGTAAAGGGTCTAAGTTAAAATAACCTACATAAAAATTAAGAATATAATGCGATTAAACATAATAATATATCAACAATGTAAACGACTAGATTAAGAGTGGACTCTGTTGTCAATATTTTTAATTTTGCAATAGCGTATGCCTATAATACGTTCAAAGAAAATATTACTAGCTAGCTTTTGCACGCGACAATGTCAGTGTTAAAAAATGAAAAATGTAACGCCTGAGAAAATATTATATGAGTAATAAATTTCTCAGTAATTTCCGCCATCTTTATTGCTGTGACGAAGGTGGTGCTGAATTTTTTCAGGTTTTTAAACGATCCTTCGGGAACCTAACATTTTTCCAGGATAAAAAGTATCCCATATGTTAATCCAGCTAATAAACTATCAGTGTGCCAAATGTCACCCAAATCCATTCAGGCGTTTTTGCGTGATTGAGCATCCAAACATCCAAACATACAAACTTTCGCATTTATAATATTACCAGCTGTTGCATGCTACGTCGACCGCGTAACTTTATAAAATATAGCATATGTTACTCGCTGATAACGTAGCTTTTTATAGGTGAAAGAATTTTTAAAATCGGTCCGGTAGTTTTTGAGTTTATTCATTACAATACAAAATCTTGTTTCTTTATTAGTATAACTATGGATTAGGACAAAGTACACGTATCCATATAAAACATGTGGAAGTATTGCAGTCTGCTTATACTTCCACAAAGCCAAGCGATGTACGACAATATTCTGCACAATTCCGCAACAATTTAAAATGTGAAGTCACCGAGTGTGTAATTCGGAATTGTCATTACATATATTCCGCATTGGGGTGGCCGCGGGCTGTGCACTGTAAAAATTAAAAACATTACCAAAGCGGAATCCGCACGAGTGCTCCCGCAGAATGGCAACTTAACAACCGAGGTAAATAACCACAAATCACTGCCTTCTAACACCCCCACACTGCTGGCGAAATTTGAAATTGTAATTTTCGCGATTTGATTCTTTTCACTTTTTTTTTGTTTTAGAATTCAATAAAAGGAAATGTGAAATTTCGAGTCTACAGAAATTTTATGATAGATTTATGTGTCGTTAAAAATTAAAGATTTTTGCATGTTAGTTCATCACGCATTAAACCTTCATTTTCATGCTTCCTGATATTATAAATGTGAAAGTAACTGTCTGTCTGTTTACATTTTCACGATTTAACGATTCAATTTATCATCATGAAATTTTGCATACACGTTGTCCTCTGGATACAAGAAAGGGCACCTACCATTCATCCAAAAATAAAGTACTGTTTCCCAGGAATCATCAAAAAATAAAAATCCCACGCCTGGCAAAAGTATAACAGTAAGTAGCCAAGAGTTATATCTATAATATAAAAATGAATACCTAAATGTGTTGCTAAGCGCAAAACTCGAGAACGGCTGGGCCGATTTTAATTCTGTCTTCACTCATAGATAGAGGGGGATAATCAGGGAAGGATTTTACTTAAAAAAAAATGCACCCCAGGCGAAGCCGGGAACGAGTCGCTAGTTGTTCATAAATTTTCTCTGTTATTTTTTTTCAACGTGCGCGAATTTGCTGGAACTAGCTAGTTGAATATAAAATAAATAAACAAAGTTATCAACTGAAATTGATTGTATAAGGCAAGCCGTTTATATAATATTTCTTTAGACTTTAATAGGTAATACCTACATATTCAAATACACTAACTCTTTAATTATAATTGATCGCGGTTTCTGGATTATTCCATATTCTGAATATATAGCATAGGAATATATCTATTTAGACACATGTTTAACATAACAAGAACTTCAACAATCAAAAATGCATCCTATTTCAATAATCTTAAAGTTCTAGTGAACCCTGATGTTTTTTAAATGATACTCGTGGGTGTATTCGTGATCAGTGCGCGACGAATTTGCGGCTTTTACATTTGGAAATTATGATTTTTCGTAGACCGTAACGACTGCTATTGTACAACATTTTTGAATTGACGCTTTAACTAGAGTTAATGGTCTTGTACAATGGTATGTTATACGTGCGTATAGTAAAGTTAATGAAATGTAAATAATTTATGAAAATTTATTTTAATTTGATATAGGTCTTGTGCTTAAATTTTTTTGATAGTATATCTATTATTTTTATCCACTTGTGGCGACCTCATTTTAAGAAACTTTTTGGTTTTTAATTTCGTTTTCAATTCTTTTAAATAAAGAATTACAACGAATACGGAACAGTGCACATCGACTTGGCTACAGAAAGCACGCGCTTTCTCGTCTCATGTATATAACATATGTAAATACATATACATAACATAATATGTGCTCATACAATTGTATGTAATGTACATCTGCGATTGTAAAATAAATGTGTATATAGTAAAATATAATCATTCATTCCGACCCACAACTTCATTACATACTTAAATTACGCGCGATGTAAGGTAAGGGTGCTCAAGTCGTACCCTAAGGAAATTACACTGTAATATTCACTGCAATTAAAATAAAACAAAATCTTTAACACTTACTAAATCTTTATTTAATTGGTTTTCAATAAACAATTATAAAACTTGAAATTCTTTAATGAAAATAGGTATTTTATTGTTTTTATTGATTAAGGCACTTAGTCGCCTAATTCGTACCACCTATAGCCTTAGTCGTACTTAGAAAACAAATGTTAATAAACACATTAAAAACTATAAAGAAAAACACTTAATAATTAGAGATCACATGAACAACTAAAAACTACAAACAATTTAGTCTGAGATCAATTTTTATAAGTATCAGACGAGATATTGCTGCGGTACGACTTAGGCTTTGGTACGACTTACGCAACAAGGACCTTACATCGTGTATGATATAGTTATTGAATTATATATATATGTGTTTATTATTTATTCACCCACACACATGTTAATTATAATATACCTATTATAATATAAATCTACGATGACGAAGTCACGGACAAAAGTTTAATTGAATTGTATTGTGAAATAATTAAGACATAATTAAAAAACATGTTTAAAATCTTAGACGTGTTTAAAATGACTCTTATGTGTATAATTATTAATACATAATTACCGTCGCCTATAACACAAGCAACAGTACAGGTGCTGAAGTGCACTGCAGACTACAGTAGGGTTAAGGAAGGATTGGGAAAGGATAGGGAAATAGGCTTTGGCATCCCTTACACACTCACCGAAACACAACAGCACACATGCTATTATTTTACAGTGGTTTTCTGTAAGGGGGTGGTTACTGCCGCCAAACTGTTTGCCCAAATGACTACAAAACGAAATATGCCCTGTCACTTCCTAAGCTAGCCAGAATTTGAACCTGCGACCTTCTTAAATAAACAAATGTTCTTCAGCAAAATGAAACTACGTCCTTCAGAAAATATATATTCAAAAAAGTAATACAATATGAAGAAAACTGCGTTAAAATTGTTGTAACTAAATACAGTGATTAACCGCAATATTTTCCAAATACCCGCCAAATTGCATTCGGATATATCCGCGACATTAGGCCGGGCGGATGCGGTGCGCGAACGCCGGAAGCGAGGCCCATCTATTGTGGCGTCCGTGACGTTACTTCCGTCTCAATGGGCAATGGCGCGAAACTGCGCTATACGTATATTGTTGTCATTCTGTTCTAGATCACATATCTGTATCGGCCTACATATTATATGCCGTCTTAATGACGGCCGCAGACACAGGTAAGGAGGCATAGTCTACCACGACAGCTCGAACGCGGACTGCGCAGTTGCTGAACCTAACTTACTTTCGAACTAGCTGAACAAGGACACGCTTCGTTGCGGCGGCGTGCGTGCGGTACTGCGGTACTGCATGCTGTTTATAAGTTTTTTTTTTTATAAATAAAAGTAGCCTAAGTAACTCCTTACTACATCAGCTATCTGCCAGTAAGAGTCCCGTCAAATTCGGTCCACTTGTTTCGGAGATTAGCCGGATCAAACTGACAGGCAAAAAAATTTTAATTGATTTTTTATAGTAAGGTTGGTAGACAGGCTGACAATCCACTTGATAGTGTCAACATATACTTGCCTAATGAAAGAAGCAACGGCTGCCTCTGCCATCTTTGATAAGATAAAAGGGCTTGCATTGAATTTATGACTAAAAACGCTGTGTGCCATGGTTCTTCTAAACATAATTGCACTATAGAGTTAAAAAAAATATCAAATATCGCAGAAATATGTAGTAGGAACAATAAAAACCCTCAAAAACCTGTCAAATTAACCCCGTTTGACGGTATATTTCAAGATAGCCATAAATGAAACAAAGTATAATATATATACTTATTTTTTTATAATAAGTATAAAACAAGCAAACACTATAGAATAAGTAGGTAAATGTCTGTGTTTTTTATTTAGTTTTTCAAAGTTATAGAGCCACTTATCAATTTTACAAGCTTAGTGTGTTTGCGCACTTATTTAATAAAATACAATACGATACCAACGCAATACTATCAAATAAACATGACTAAAAACAGGCTTAATGATGCCCCTATAGTAGTTCATTAGGCAACAGTTTAAGATGTTAAATAAACATACAGAAATATTATTGAATGAGTGGACGGTGTCATGCAAAAAGGACACGTTAAGTTTTAAATATCTACATACCATAAAAATGTATTTTCAACAAATAAGTAAACATATGCGCAAGCATTTTTCTTATACGAATTTTATTGGACAATTTTTTTAAACTTTTATCAAAGTGTTCTCTCTACGTCTCCCTCTTAGAGAAAAGCTGCATGGCACACACACTGTTAGGCTGAGGTTACGAAACGAGCGGAGCGGGACGGACGCCCGCTCGCGGCACACTGTCTCTGCTCCGCCCCTAATTTTTTTTAATGTTGAGAAATCTTCATGAAATCTCATGAACTCGGCAGCAAATAGGACGCTGCGGAGTTATGCCAGACTCTTACCGGCTAAAACCCAACGACTTTCTAGCGCGACTGTTGATAGGCGAGATCGCGGACACAACATACCGCTTCGCCATATCCGAAACCACCAAGTTCCTTACATTTGTGTTTGTCGCAGTCGATGGCCACGCTCCACTCCGTAGCGCTCCGCTGGTTACATAATCGCAGCCTTAGACAGACGTCTGGTGACAGCAACTGTTCCCTTACAATATAATAATATTCATATTTTATTTTATTATGTTATAATATGATCATCTATAAATTGATGTATACAATTTTAACTAGAAGCTATATTTAGTGACAATTAAGCCAGCCTTGATATTTAGATAAATAATCACTTTTGAAGCCATTTAATTTTAATTTTTAAATCAAATAAATTTGAGAAAATTTATACCTAAAATATATTGACAATTAAATTAACTTTTAAAATATAGGTATGTATCTATTAACTATAAAAATAATTATAAGGTGGCTACTTTCAACGTAACTGCGACCAATCTCCCCCATAGATTAAGAACGCTAATCAGAGGGGGTGCAAAATATCCTAACTTACCCCACACTTGCTACAAGCGGGGGTGAAGTGTTAAAAACACAATAACGTCATATAACAAACTTTATTTTCTATACGTATTATTCATCATCACGATGCGAAATAGTGCCTTATTCTATTGTACATAATGTTCAAAACTAGTTGTAAGTAAAGTGTAAACATAAGTTTGTAATGATATTCAATAATTCGCAACGCCTTCAAAGTGTCATATCATTCATAGTGATAATAAATACATATTTTTGAATTGCGTCATTATAATAGAACGTGTTTAGAAAGGGTGGATTTTGTTTCATTGCATTTTGTAATGGCATTTTAAGAGGCGATAAATATTTTAAGGGGAATTTTAAAATAATATCAAAGCATTTTGTTTATTATAACTATGTTTATTTACTGATACTAAATTTTAGTAAAAAATTAGCAGTCGTACATTCTTTATATTTTGACGAATGAGTGGTAAGGGTGCTTGCCTAACGTCTCCGGGGTAAATTTTTGAAATGAACTTTTCAAAATTCAAAATTCAAAATCTAGTCTGGATTGAGAAAGTAATAGCAGGGTACACTGCTTTTCACAGTCATTTGGGCAGCCCGTCTGGCGACAGTAACCACCCCCTTACAGACAGATGACCACCGTGGAATAACAGCACGTGTGCTGTTGTGTTTCGATGACTGAGTAAGGGATGCCAGAGCCCATTACCTTATCCCTTATCCTGAATCGTACTGTAGTCGGAGCGAACTTGCAGCACCTATGGCGTTGCTTATATTATATATATGCGACGGTAGCCACCTGCGAACAAGTGGACCGTCAGTCTGTCTGCCGACCTTAACATAAAGAAAATATAATGAGAGCACTTTTAGATAATCTAATGATATGTGTAGAACCTTTACAAATATAATAAAATGTCCGGAAATGTATGAACATAGTGAAATATTATACAAAACGCCATAATGACGGTGATTATTATTTAAATTTGCGTAGCGAAGTGTTAGGCCTCCGAGCCTGCCTCGCCGCTCAATTTAAATGACAATGGCTCGGGCTGCGTCGATAGAGTGGAAACTGGAATGGGGACCGTTTGGGATCAGCCCGACTATATTTGCACATTTTAAATTTTATGCCTACAACCAAAATACAAAGTTCATATTACTCAAAAGGAAAATAAAAAAAGCTAGCGACACGCCTCCGACTTCGCACGGAATTGTAAGTAAAAAAAAAACATTCTTAGCCAATGTTTAATATGCTATAAATTAAACCTGTGTTAAACATTTTGATATTGTTTTGGCTGTGCGTTGATAGTCAGTCAAGACTATCGATTTTATAAATACCATTAGATATATACAGATATTAGCGATTTTTTTGCAGTTTGATTTTATACAGGTTCCATTTCTGGTCACGTATGTATGTAATTTGAAAAACGACTTGGTAGACCAAGATTCACTATAATGTTATGTGGAGTATGAGTGGGAGGAGTATGAGTGGTCTGTGGCGGATGTTGGAGTTTCAACGATTTTTATTGCATCGATATTCGCACCGCCCGCCGCGGGTCGACTGTTTCTATACCATCATCCGGAAGTGTTCGGGACTGCTCCAACTCGGCCACTTTTTCGTAGAGTGGGTCAAAACTTGGTGGGTTCCCCAAACACTTACTGCTAGCCTTGACTATCAAGTATGTACTGATTACTAAACGTATGTAAATACTAACATAGACTTGAATTATTACAAAAATTATGTGATCCTTGTTAGTTGAAATAAATTATTAGGTTATCTCTAATTTTTAAAAATGTCGTGCCAACGTATAATAAATTTCAAAGCCACGTGTCGGGTCCGGAAGGGAACTCACTAACGTACGTCTGTTACATGCTTGCATAGCATGTCATCTCATGGTCCCCCAATTCTAACGTCAGTTTAAAATATTGCACATTTACTTAAATGGTTTGCTGTAAGTACATTCGGGGTAAAAAGTTAGTCACCTTAAAGTTACGAACGTATATTAGTTACGAACGTGGAAGAACAATTCCACTCAGATAACTAATTTTCTTCGTGGAAGATACTTTCCCCCTAGACAACTAGTAGCTAAACTCGGTTAAGAATATGGAATTAGACTCCCACCCACATAACTGGTTATCTACGCGGAAGAAATAGTGCGTCTAGTTAACCAGTTATCAAACTTGGTTGTCTGGGTGGAACAAACGAAATAAAATACTTCATTGTGCTAAATTCATCTAATATTCTTATAACATAACTGGTTGATGCCCACGTCTTCGTCCGGGTTGAAAAAGAAAATATATCAGTAATATTAGGCCTCACATATTTATCGCTGTGTCGACGGTGGTGCCCAATTTTTCATGTTTTCAGACGATCCCTACATTCTCGGGAATCTAACATTTTTCAAGGATAAAAAGTATCTTTTATGTTAATCCATCTAATAAACTATATGTGTGCCAAATTTCATAAAAATTCTTTCAGCAGTTTTTATGTGAAAGATTATTAAACATACTGCCATCCATGCATTCTCACAAACTATCCCATTTATACTTAACTTGTTTTTGATTTTTAAATTTTGGACACACATTTCAATCAATATTATTTTGTAATATGAATTCATATTACTAATATTAACATAACCAAAGGAAGACCAATTATTCGATGGCAAAACATTAATAACTTAAAATACCAAAGGCAAAATTAATCTGTCGACGAAAAAAATGTACAAGAAATCTTTTCATTCCGTACAATAATTCTTTTCGAGTGGAAACAGAATGGAAGTAAAAACGCGCCCACTATGACGATGGGATTGAAGTTCATCGAAGCGAGTGACGCCGGGCGATGAGTATTGTATTATATGCTTTGTGTAGGTATACGTAGATATTAAATACGAGTATTATTAGAGAAAGCGGATATTACTTATATGTATTGTTTTGACGTAAAGGTCTGCTGGACAGGCTGATGATTGTCTATAATCACAAACAACGTCAGGAGTATGCCAGTACCCTGCTGACCTTGATAAGTTATAAGATCAAAAAGGAGACCGATGAATAGGCTCGGTCATCCCTTACTTATGCACGTGCAGTTAAGTATTGCAATGTGTTCTTCATTATGATAACCCCCTTACGAAAGTTGGTCACTGTCACCAAACGTGTTTCCCAGTTTATGACTGTATAAATGTATGTCTTTATCGATAGTATAATTAAGTAGTATATACTCGTATTGTATTGTTTTCAAATCATAATAAAATAATTACTTAGGTATATTGTTTTGTCTTTAGCTCCGATTAAGTATTTTAGAACTACTTCCGTTCATTTGCCCTGTATTTTGATGCAATTTGTTATCTACATTAACAGCGTAAGACGACTTGCCAAAAAGTAAAATATATATTTTATAAATGGTAATAATTTATTATGCCAATTTATTCAAAAACAGCTACAATAATGGAAGGTTTTCTCTAACGGAAAGAGTTAAATTGAGGCAAGTTTTATATCTTATATAATTTTAAGAGATTGCATTAAAATATATTTTTATGGTCAGCTCGACGGACAGGCTGACAGTTCACTTGATGGTAGGTTACTACAATCGCCTATAACACAAGCAACGCCACATGTGCTGTAAAGTGTGCTGCCGATTATAGTAGATGTGAAGGTAGAAATTAGGAAGGCATAGGGAAATGGACTCTGACATCCCTTACTCACTCACCGAAACACAACAGCACACATGCTATTATTTCAGGGCGGTCTTCTGTAAGGGGGCGGTTACTGCCGTCGGACGAGCTGCCCAAATCACTGCGTAATGCAGCGTGCCCTGCCCCACTACTAAAGATTTATAAATAAACAGTACATAATTTTCTTACCTTTAGAAATAGTAACATGTCTCTTAATTATCGCTTCTGCAGGCTATAACTTACCACGCCGAGATGGCGGGCGTACCTCCACTTGCGGGTACGCCGAGGTTTCGACAGTCGTCAGGATGTCGTGTCATAACCGTTCCCGAGACCACGCTTATCTACGACCGCGCTAGAAGGTCGTTAGGTTTTAGTCGGTAGGAGTCCGGCATAACCCCACAAATGCCGGGTGTGTCCATTAAGATTTCTTAATGTTAAAAAACAGCTATAACCTACCAAGTAATGCTTTATCAATTATGTAGATTCACATGAATGTATACCTAAATATTATTAGTATATGTGATGGAGTTAAGTTCATAAGCCGTTGAACAGATGTGCAACCACACACAACAATGAGCTGACGCGATTTGTATGCACACTTCGTTAGCCCCGTCAGTAGGTACGCCAGTAAGCCCCTTGCATCCCCAGACGTACTAATATCACTGTATATAATTGCGTTACTAAGATGGTCAAATTTGATTTGATTATTGATTTGATTGATTACACATTATGCTATCATCATATATATATATATATGATGATAGCAACTATTATATATATACCCTTTATATAATAGTTGCTAGTCTGTGCTTTTGAACTGCCCTTAACATACAATGTTTGTAACGCAATGTTCGATACGGTCTTCACTAATGGAAGGAGAGAGAACCGTGGAAGCGCTCTTTAAGTATATTTAGTTTTGATGCGTTTAAACTGAAAATTTATACCAATGTCAACCTAAATTAAGATGAGATTACCATCCTCATCTTGTCAAAATTCCTCTTTTTCGAATCAAACATTTTAAAAACTCTTTCATAGTACTCCCCTTGGAGTATTATGAAAGAGTTTTTAAAATGGATTGGAACTCCCTTCCGGATTGGATTGGGACTCCCTTCCGGTGTCATGTGTTTCCGAGCTTATATAGCCCCAAAAGGTATTTTCTGGGTTAGCTCGCTCCGTCGTCGGCCTCGTCTTTTCTGCACGGCTAAATGCTGGCCAGGAACAAACCCATTATTAATTAAAAAAAGAATGTTCCATTATTATACTGTACAGTTTTTTAAACGCATATTGACAAATCTTCAGATGTGTTCTAAGAATTCTCGGTCAGGAAGGTTTCCTAGAACAGACAGATACTTCGATCATCTTCTTACGTGATAACCCACCCGAACATCCTTATAGTATATAGAAAACCTATGCTCTTTGGCCTTAAACTCTAAAAATTAAAGGACATATATCATTTTACATAAAGGAATATCTTATGTAAAATGTAAAATGAGCTAACTTAAGGATTTAAGGTAGTTTCCCTCCAGGGTCCGACTTATCTTTCCACCCTGTATATAATAATATATAATTTTCAATAACAACAAATGATAATATGTCGACTAAATCAAAAACAGCCAGGAGAGCAATTCAGGGTCCTGAGCGCAATTCTGATTTGTGTAATTGCAGCCAAGTTGTCTACTTAATGGTCTGTCATATGTTTTGTTTAAGGAAATTAAAGTTTTCCACCCTTTCAATAAAAGACTAGCACAGCACAGACTTGCAGCACTTGTACTTGTATTATAGGCGACGGTAACCACCTACCATCAAGTGGGCGATCAGCCTGTCAGCCTACATTAACATTAAAGAGAAATATGTAAAACTCTAAAAATGTGTTCGAATTAATTATTAAATCATTTTTATACGAAATCACTAAGGAAAATCTTGAAAATCCAACATTTCTGTTTTCAGCATCTGCCAAATCCAACAGGAAAACTTTTGAAAAGCACTATTCTTATACGGATTGCGGGCTGCATAGTAATCTTGGAAATGCATTTTCCAAGTGGGCGTGGTTTAAATCGGCCAATGTGCACTCAGGCGATATATAGACTAACCATTTCAGTTGGCTCCTCCATGCCTCTCTTTCTGTATATTGATTATCAGGACTTGGGAAGCTTCGAACCGTTTTCCATGGGTCTTTTTATGATGGCAGTTGGAAGCTCCGCCCATCGGCGCGCTCCGTTGAATTTCCCAACGAGTGAGAGCAGTACAGAGTCACGATTAGAGCGAGACAGCTGCGGGTTTTCTTAAGGATAGTTGGCAGATATGTAAGACGACATTGTCGGGGTATATACAAAGTTATATTCCACAATGTTTCCGTATGTAAATGAGATCGTTATTTACGATTTTCTGTGTAACTCACAAATTGGTGTCACGTCGGAGAAATATGTGATAAGTTTTCTCGTTTCGAGGAATTTATATTCTTTTTAAAGTTAATTATAAAAAATATGTTAATGTGTTCTGTAAAAGTTAACCAATTATATGGCTTCTATAACATGCTATATAAATAACTAGCTGGTGCCCGTGACTTCGTCCACGTTAAAATATAAAAGATGTAACGCCTGACAAAATATATAACTAAAGCAATATAACATTATACTTTTGGTGGTGCTCTCTCTATAGGAATATTTAGCCTATGTTCATCCTGAAATTCTATTCTAAATATTGGTGAAAGAATTTTTTTTAAATCGGATAAGTAGTTTCGAAGATTATCTCCTACATACAAACAAACAAACAAACATACAAGATTTACCTCTTTATAATATAGCTTAGAAGTAGATATTCTTGGTATTTCTAACTTTATTAACAGGGGTTTGATTCCCGGCACTTTCTATTTTGGAAATGAAGTTTTAAGTTGGCTCTGGTAAGGGTTTTAAAAATAGTGGCAGGGCACGCTGGATTTCGCAGTCAGCCCATCTGGCGGCAGTAACCACCCCCTTACAGAAGACCACAGTGAATTAATAGCATGTATGCTGTTGTGTTTCAGTGAATGAGTATAAGGGAATTCAGAGCCCATTTCCCTATCCTTTCCTGACCCTTATCCTTAATCCTACAACTACACACTTGCAGCATCTGTGGCTTTGTTTGTGTTATAGACAACGGTTGACACCTACTATCAAGTGGACTCAGCCTGTCTGTCCAGCTTAACATAAAAAAAACAATGAATCAGTAGAGAAAAGCCGTGGCTTAAAAAGAATGACTTTAAAAGATGACTTTAAAATTTTTTTTTTTAATTAAAAAGTGTTGTTAGCAGTCCTATGATATACTTATTGGACGCTTAGCCATACAGGCAACACATAGGACAGTTAACATGAGAGAAATGTTATTGCGTGTACCGCCCTGTAAAAATTTAAAGCGACTATGTCATCAATATACTAATAATAAATCTGTAAGGGTCGGTCATGAAGTTACTTTGTTTTCAGAGATATCGTGTTTATAGGCTCTATACATGATACTGAAACTAAATTGACGATTTTTAGAATTTTTTCTGTATGTATGTATGTTCCTCCATAACTCTTAAACGAATTAACTGATTATCATGAAACTTGGTAGATAAACATTTAGACGTACAGGACACAGGATAGGCTACTTTTTTCTTTTTCAACGCGGACGAAGTCGCGGGCGCCAGCTAGTTTCAAATAATGATGCCAGCCAATTACTCTACAAATAATAATAGAGATTATAAACAGTTATAACAGATTAAAATTATAAACAGAAAATATTTCATATGCGTGCGTATATTTACCAACGAACGAGTAGTAGGTATAATATAAAAATGAAATACTTACCTACTTAAGGCATTCTCTGCAATTGAAAACGGCTGCAATAAAAATCAAGTACCCCATAATATTTAATGCAAGAATTCATCACGAATTAACCATGATTTATTTAGCTTATAGGCACATAATAACTGCTAATTAAATTAAACGTTTCATAAAGAAATATGTTTTAGTTTTCAGTAATAATTTCATGTTTAAAATGTGATATATTAAGGATGTACTTAAATAGTTTTTCATTTAGACTCATTCCGAGTTTGCAATGAACTTAGAACTTAGTAACCTAATCAGTAGGATATAAGATTTTAAATTTCGAAGACACGTGTTCCATTTTTGAAATTTAAAATAAAACTTTATAATTTACTAACTGGTGCCTGACTACTGATACCTTTATTGCTGTGACGACGGTGTCTGCATTTTTTAATATTTTTAGACGATCCCTAGGGAACCTTTTTATATTTTTTATAGGATATTTTTATACTTTTTAGTATAAAAATATCCTACATGATATTTTCTTATTATGGGTTTACGCTTATTCAGCATCCAATCGTGTAGCGAAGATGAGGCCTATAATGGAGCGAGCTCACCCATGCAGAGGATACCTTTTCACTCGAACTTTGAAAAGATTTTGGTTATAAGAGCTCGGAAACACAGACGCCGGCAGGGAGTTCCAATTTTACAATTAATTAAAGTTTAAAATACAAATAAACAATACAAAGCTATAAGTAATAATACAACTATTAGGTAGGTACATGCATCGCTCAAACATATAATACCTATCTACAAGACATATACTGTATAGAATAACATTTTATTTCAACCACTAAAAAGACCCTTAAAATATGAAACGGGGGCTGTTTGGAAATAAAGTGCGCATAATTCAAGAACTATTCCCAAAGAAATTCGTCTTACATTCTTTTATAACGATCGTAAAATGGGGAGACCGGGGCCGTAATGTCAGGGTAGCCGGGTGATTTGCATGTATGTGGGGAGGGTAGGCGTATGAGGGATAGCGGATTAAGTGAAAATTCTAAAGTAGTTTAGCAAGAAAAGGTTCAGAGAAAACGTTCAATACGAGATGCAATTCACGCCGCATTATAAAACTTTTAAACTGATTTCATATTGTTATTTAAAATCAAAGATTTTTTATTGCGCAGAAGCAATCACATACAGTCCTATTACAAGATTTTTTATATATTAAGATGCAATGGTTTCATATTGCTTTCATATTTTATGAAAAAAAAATTTATCCAAATTCTATTCTTAGATTGTATTTTTTTTTTCAGCTAAGTAATTTATGGTTTTTTCAAAATATTAACATAATATATATTCAAAATATTTTATTATAATAAAAACATCAGTTTATATTAACGTTTGCGATAAACTAAATCCTTCTTAAACACTTTAAGTATACAATATTTTGTGGTTTAAAGTTTTAGCTCGCGCTTGATATATGATTATGACTGTAGTTGCCTAACTCTCCCCTTCGTAGCTCCCAGTGCGGCAGTCAAGGGCTACGTAGGTATAGACAGACCCTTAAGATGTTACCGTTTAAAATGTGATTTTTATTATATGTTTCCGGTAGAAACGTGCATAATTTTAGAAAATGTACAGAAACCATTTTATTTTAAACTAGCGACTCACTCCCGGCTTCAGACGAGGTGCAGTTTTTAAACCATACAAACCTTCCTCGTTTATCCCTATTTGCATATGTGTAAACCGAATTAAAATCGATCAACCCATTCTCGAGTTTTCGAAGAGTACACGACTTAACATTTTTATCATCATTATATAACTAGCTATTGCACGCGACTTTGCCCGCGTAACTTGATTAAATGTAGCCTATGGTACGCGCTGATAATATAGCTTTCTATAACTTTTAAAATCGGCCTTAGTTTTTGAGTTTATTAGTATAGAAGTATTAGATAGGTACTCGTATTTTGATTTATATAAGTGAAATCTAAAAAAATAATAAAAAAGTATGTAAAATCACTTGTACTGCCTAATCTTCATTGACTTTCAATGTTATATTTAAAGTAACGTCTTAAGTGCTTGCTTTAACTTTCAAAATGTTATAAACTTTACTCGTACAAATGATGTTAATTTATAGCTTACTAGCTGTTGCCCGCGACTTCGTCCGCTTTTTTAAATAAAAAATATATAAGCAAAGTAACACTTAACCTCTTGTTGCTATGACACTTTGGAATCCCTCGGAACAGTACTTTAATCCGGTTGAAAGGTACCCCATTTCCTTTCCTGTATCCCTGACAAAATTTCATGATGATCGGTTGTGTAGTTAAGGCGTGAAAAGGTAACAGACAGACAGACAAAGTAACTTTCACATTTATAATATTATCGTATGGATTTTCAGACTTTAAAAGGTATCTGTTTATTTCTTAGACTTTATGCAATCATTATTTGCATTCAAAAATTAACTAACTTTCTTAAGTAAGTACATTTTCTTTGAAGTCACCATTAAAACGATAACATTACATGAAAATTAATTTCCATAATAGCTTGCATGGATTACAATGCAGTGTTATGTATACCAGTATACTTATGTGAGCTCAATAACTCATCACGAGTAATGGAGATCCATAGCGTTGAGTGCAGTTTTGTGTACAAAGTATACCGGATACCTAGATAAGGTATGACTCACACACACTCGGAGGCCTAATATACAGTTTTTTTTTATATAAAATAATATGTTGAAAATTCAGTTGAAAATTGAATGCGAATCATGTTTCAAAAGTAAAATTCTTGTTTTGTTTTTTAAAGTAAAAATTGTCAAACAAGCTTGCTAGTAGGTGACTACCCGTGGTGACTAACCGTCGGCTATTAACACGGCCAACTCCATAATAATGTATCTTAACCTTTCAAGTTTCAAGTTTTTACCCTTTCAAGTAACTTGTCGAAAGGCTCCAGCTTCCCTTAGTCACTCATCGATACAAAACAGCACACGTGCATTTACTATAAGGTGGACTCCTGAAATGGAGAGCCAGCAGTAGGTAATGTAACCACTCGAACTGTCCGCAATAGTGCGGTTGCATGAGTGAGGGATAGCACAGGGACAATTCCGTATGTTGAGGGTACCCCATCCTCTATCCTCTGTTTACATTATCAATGTGCTTGATCGCCAAGAGGTGCACGCCGGATCAGGATTCCTTTGCGGCATGATTTAAATCACAGGTTTATAACAGCTTCTATAGTGATTTTATAATACTTATAATAAGCATTTATTTAAATATAAAAAATTGTCGTCATTTCTTCCGTGTCTTTAATTAAATTAATTAATTAATTAAATTATTTCCGAGCTCTCATGGTAAGCTAATGCTATTAAACTTATAATAATAGAGATATATGCCCACTTAGATAAATATTTACTATCGCAAACATAGCTATTAGGTTTATTACACGTAATAGTTAATACATAGGAATATTCAGATGTATAGGATAACCACAGTAAATCTGACGGTACGAAGCTGGATCAGCCATTACTGCTAATGACTTCGCCACGGTACCTGCTTCGCTATGCACTAAGGTTGCCACCTTCAGCATTTTAATATTATTTTATTGTTATTTGTCTGTCTCTATATTATTATCTGCTAACTCCTCCTAAACCACGCAACGGAGTTTGACATGGTTCTCACTATTAGTTAATTTAAAATTTCTGAATACTGCATTTATTTGACAGAGACTTCACAAAATATCATAAATTCCATACACACCACGAAATATATATACGTTAATATTAATAATATATAATCGTATTAAATATTACAATGATATAAAAACTACTATAATAAAAATTTTGAAAAAAAAAAGTATCATCATGGCATATAATTTATTTATTTTTTTGGTTCAATATTCCTTTGTTAACATTAATTTAATACTATAAACTATAAATTTTTCGGTAATATGACAATTCTGATATTTAATAAATCAACGGATATGCATAAAAATTTGGACTAACGATATTTTTTTTAAATAAGTGGCAACGAAAACTTATATTGTAAGTGAAGATTTTAATAGTAAGCGTCGCCAACCCTAGCAATCAAGAGCTGCATCAATGCATTCGGCACATGCGAGCATCAAACATACAAACAAGTAGTAGCGCAAGCTGGTATAAACATCGCTACGGGTCTCTTCGAACCGCTCTGATTGGATTTATATACGTTGACGGGTGATGTACTTCTAACTGAACATACTCGATACTGAGCTACTACTTGATAAAGATACCAATATCCTGCTGCTGAAGTTTAGTCTATTTATTTGAAAAAATATGTTTAAAAACCAAATTATCTTTAATAAGTTTTTAGGGTAATTGGTAGGCCATGGCAATGATGAATAAATTTATCATAATCTCCGCCTTAGGAAATAGGCCTTCTCCATAACTTTCTACTAAGTCGGACAGATCGTCTGTCCACCTTTAGGTTAAGTACTACCTTGCCGGTCTGTGGTCTACTATAGAACCTACCGGCCTCAGCAGATGTCGGTACTCAGTACTATGTGTCCTCATTCCAGTGTGTGTAGTGCGAGTTTTACTCGATCAAACGCATCGAGTACGTAAACGTGAATTTGTATGGGAATGAAGCAGCGGCACCTAGTGGCTAACACTCTGATTCGATCGCGCAGTAAATGTATCGTGCGTCGAGAATAGCTCGTTGAGCGACGCGACGTTGAGCTTTCTTATGAAGCCCATAGTTAGAAACCACGTTTCAGCGCTATTATATCACTGACAACACACATTGTATGTATAATTTATAGTTTCTTCGAGTACATTATATTTTTAGCCGCAGTTTGCGTTAAGAAACAAATAAGAATTAGGTATATTTAAGTTTTAAGTTTTATGAAAAAATATTTTTGTATCACTAATTTTATAATGACTATAGATAATCCTTGCATAGTATAAATTAAAGTCGCTTTCGGCATCTGTCTGTCTGTACATCTACTAACTCCCCCTAAACCTTTTTCACGGAAGTTATTATTAAACCTAATTAAGTTTTTATTTAAATAAAAAAATAACAACGGATTTTGATAAGACTTTCACAAATGATAAACAAGGAAGGTTTGTGTATATCAAAAATTGCTTCCCTGGAGAAGCGGAGAACGGGTCACTAGTCATATTATATATTTTCTACAATGTACCTACATTATCGTGGAATTTTTGTTTCGGTCGCTTATATTTATAAAGGATAAGAGCCACTAGAGTGTGTTGTAAAGTCAATGCCCCAACAAAGGGTGTGTGCACACGTAGGCCTAATAGGCGTAAAGTGTAAAATTGTCGCGTTGAACGATCACATGTCTAGATTTGCACGATACAGGAACATCGCAAATGTGTTTAGTTAGCGTGTAATGTGACCAACGGATGGGAAAACAGGAAAACGTCCGCTATTGTGGACACAGCTTTATTTATAGAACGACCTTTTTTTCTATTTTCACGTGCCCCATGTATGAAAATCATTAGTTACCTACAGCCAGAAATATGGCAACTCGAATAAATTTGATCCATCAAAATCAATTTCAATAACAACAACCAAGCCATTAGGTACTAATTTCACGACCTAACGAAAATATAGATAATAATAGTAACACAACTGTTTAATTTTTATAAATAAACTACTTAGCTACCTCCCTCGACTTCGCACGGATGTAATTTTTTCTTCAAATCATATACCTAAACCTCGCTTATCGCTCTAGTAATTTTTTATTTATTAATTTAGGTATATTCAACACCGAGTCGACTTTAGGTTTACCAAATGATTTATTTTACTCGGGATACCTTAATAAATACTTGACTAAAAACATTAATATGAACACCATACATATAATATGTTCAACATTAACATGGAGTTCATAACGGGCTATCATTTCTTTGTTGGTTACGATAAGAAATTCCGAAATTCGGCGAAGAACCAAAGTTGGACATAGCGGAAAGAATTTAGCAACCTGAAATGAACATGCGCCGGTCACATCTGTCGTAGGGCCACCAATGGGGTATCCACCAATGGGGTAGATGAGTTTTCGAATGGAGGCTACGAATTGAAAAACTCAGGATGGGCCAGGTGGACAGACTAAATGAAAGGCTTCGCGGGAAGCGGATGGATGATATTGATGATTAAGACGATGATGGTGAATTGGTGATGATGAATATAATAACAATAATAATCATTTATTTCAGATATAACATCCATATTATTATCTATTAACAAAATAATAATAATAATATTTTACATCCATGTGTTATAATTATTATAATTAAAATTATATTAAGTAATAATAAAAAATAATTATAATATATATTTACAAGCGAAACAAAGATAAGTAGTATTTAAAATCCACAGATGCTGCAAAAATATTCTATTCACTTATTAATTTTGCTGTAATGTCATATTTAGTCCCATCCAAAATATATATACAATAAAATACACAGTTATTTTTTTCTAATGATTATGAACTCATAAAGTGGATAAATAAATGTTTTTTTTATACTCATAATACTAATATCAAAATAATTATGACCGTGAGCTTTCAGCTATATTGAATTTAAAAAAAAAAAACAATTTCCAATGATGTAATGCTTATTAACATTTTATGGTTCGATTCATTTTCAAAACATATTCCAGGTACTGGTGTTATTTGTAAATGAATGGTAGAAATAAATTTAATTGCGAACGTTTTAAAAGTTGCGGCGAGATACACTGTGCGTTTTGCAGTCATAGTCGGCGAAGGGCAATCCGTAAACAGTGATTTCCCCTCCTCAACAAAAAAAAAGGCGCTCCTTGAATAGGTGGGGGGAGATCATTCCAGCACTTAGATGCCGCAAACCTGAAACTTCCTCGGAAGGCCGCGGTTCTGTGCACAGGCACAACAGCCACAGTCCCCAACCTGCGCACACGTCTCGGCCACTGCAGCTTCCTGAATAGGTAGGACGGTGTTTCCTACCGTATCACCCCAAACAACAGAGTGGCGAGGTGCAGGCGTCGGCGTGCAGACATGTTTAGCAGGCCAGCGGCGCTCAAGTATGGAGTGACATGGGAACGAGGAGGGATGTGAAAGCAGAAACGAGTGCATGCGTTTTGCACTCGTTGTATCAACCTCTTAGATCGGCCACTAATGCAGCCATCATACACGACATCACAATAATTTAATCTAGACAATATAAGCGACTCGCAAAGTGTGACACGCAAATCGACACTAAGGTAATCGCGTACATTATATAGAACTACACAATAATTGACGTTCAATATTCAAGGAGAAATCAGCAATCATAATCCCATACAAAATGCATGAACCTCTTTAATTGGCTATTCTGCAAATTATACATTCACGCCCGGAGCATAGTGTGGTCAACATAACTCGATACAAAGCAAACATTAGTCCAGCCATGCATTATTGTCAAGCAGTGGAACACACCCCCTATGCATTATAATAACGTATTGAGGCACCTTCAAATAATTTCGTCCAATGAGAATTTTACTCACACAACACACGATAGAGTTGAAATTTCCCTGCTGGGCCTATGAATATAAGGTTTTATTACACGGATGGATTTTGTGCATGCACCAAGCGGGCAAGTCTAACACGCATCGTTGGTTAAGAGCTGCTATGACAAAGATTGGGAGCTATGCGTATGCTAGCGTCCGCTTTATTAATAAACAGCGCGTTTTCCGGCCGCGTGGAGCGTGCGTAGGCAAAATGGCGGCGAGGCGTAGTTGCGACAATAATGTTTAATTAAATCTAGTAATTGCTGTTGTTGTCGATAAAAATATTATAAACTTGAATTTAATTCGTTCTGGAAGTAGATGTTCCATATTACATGGAAAATTTGAATAAGAAAACGATTTTATACTGTCATAATGTAGATTGTCTGTAGAAGACCTCCGTGAAATAACATCATATGTGCTTTTGTGATTCGGTGAATGAAAAAATGATGCTAGAGCCCATTATTTCTAACATTACGTCTATACCCATAAGGAGGGAAATAGTAGCATTTGCTAGTATGAATATTATATCTATGAACATAATATACTATGGAATTTAAAACTAAGTGAATTTTCCTATTTGATCTGCAGACCCATATGCATGTTTAATGGATAACACGTAGACTGGCGAACGTACACATGCATTCTGCGTATTATGTAGGTATGTCTGTATACATCTATACAATAGTCATACCTCTTGTGAATCCACTGCACCACGAACACATGTCCAGCGGTCAACAGATTGATTGTAGATTAGAAAAATGGAATAGAAGTGACAAACAATGTTTACTTGGGACAATTTTGACTAGCCTGTTTGATGTGTAGTTGGGATATCCCGGCGTGCTCATGTTAGGAAATGAACTTTTCAAAGTTGGCTCTCTTCATCTTCATCTTGTCCTCATCTTGTCAAAATCCCTCTTTTTCGTACCAAACGCTTTAAAAATTCTTTCATAATACGCACTGTTAAGGATTGGAACTCACTTCCAGAGTATATGTTTCCGATCTCATAAAACCCAAATCTTTTTAAAGTTCAAGTAAATGGGCATTTTTTTGGGTAAGCTTGCTCCATCGTTGGCATTGTCTTTGCTGCACGGTTATATGCTGGCCAAGAGCAAATGCATAAATAATAACTAGTTAATTACACTGTAAGCCAAATACCTGCTCTTTCTATATGTAGCTGAAGCTGACCGAACTTCTCCAACTTCGTGCGCCCCTGAAAACATTGCCTCAATTGCGTGTTGCGGTCATTTTAGAAATAATTAGGCTACCTTAAAATAAAATGTCAAAGTACCTATGAGATACAATCATTAGAAACTGTTTTCGATCAAAGTTACAATGTGTCTATTCTATATAAAATTATAATCTATGTTCACAGATGTTGGCAGTGATTCAGTCGGGAATGCACGTCGATCCTCAACACAGCATAGAAGCGTATTACCAGAGGCACTGAATAGATGTTGAGTAGACTGCGTATTTTGTATGCTAAATGGAAAATCTCCTTACCTACTACTATATTTTTCAAATTCAAATGTTAAAGCGAAATAATTAAATAAATTTCATGGGAATAATATATTTTATTCAAATAATGCTAAATTATCACAAAAATGTCTAGTAATACGATAGAATGATTGGTAAAAGACTTAATTCAGATTAAGAGTACGGGTTAAATTGGCCTTCTCTGGTTAGAAAATCTTCAATATCTTCAAAAGTAGCTGACCTAGCTATAAATGAAATAAAGAATAAATTAAAGAATATTTTAATGTTTAAATAAAAATAAAATTTATTTTGTTTAACCTTTCTATATTTCATAAAGCTAGGTCTGGTACTTTTGAAGATATTGAAGATTTTCTAACCGACCCATTTTCTTTGCCGTTCAGTGTATTAGAGATACTATATATAAGTACTAGCTACATGCTCTCGGCTTCGCCCGGGTTCAAAATAAAAACTATCCTATCTTTTAAGTTGGACCAAATAACAGATACTTATGAAGTTTGATCAAAGTCGGTTCAGTAGTTTCAGAGTTTATCGCGAACATACATAGTGACACGAGATTTTTATATATATAGATATAGAGACTAGATATGTACAGTCTGGTCATCCCAATCTATACATAATAAAATTATTTTATGGGATAGATATAGAGATTTATTAGATACGATAATTTTAATTATTTCTATTGTCACATAAATTATTGTATTTCGGTTAACCCTGGTTTCAGATGTGCACAAATAAGCTGTCACTCATCTTATTTTACAAGAAATAGTTTATGCACTACGTTTAAGGCTAGTCTAGCCGCTCAAAACTGTCATATTTAACCTTAAAAAAGTGTAGATCCTACAGTTTTATTCATAGGCAATTTGCGGAAATCTATGAGTTTTTCAGCGTCACCCTACGGATTTATACAAATTAGATTTAGTAACACAGATCACGCACCTATCAAAAGGGTATTTTGTGCTGAAAATTGTTTTTTGAATTTGAATTTTTGGCGCACCTTGCCTCCTGGTGCTCAGAGCGACCGCTTTTTCACTCCACCCCAGGACCGGCACTGTTTCTGTCACACACAAAATAGCAAGAAACTCAACAAATGTACATAGATGTTTATTATGAATTTTAGTTATACATATATAATTACCTATTTATTTCTCTATTATTCACGCATATTATTATTATCACTTATTTAATTTAATAAAACTACCAAGGCCTCAAAAGCCTCGTCGAAATGAATTAGGTCGGAGCTTTTACAAGTATATGTAACACGAATAGGTTTAAAATTTTAAAACTATTTAAAAACAGTCTTTATTTTGTTGAATGAATATTTAATGCCTCAAATCTTGTTACAATTAGCAATAGCATCATTCGTTTCATTTTTTTCTCTGTTATCAGTGAATTTAAAACATTCTCCACATTTTCTTTTACACGCTTTTACACGCTTAAATCAGACAAATATCGTTTTTTTTAAGCTCAAGGGAGAGGCTAACGGTCGACTTGATGGTAGATGGCTACCGAGGCCTAGCTATAACACAAGGAAGGCCACATCTGCTGCAAGTGAATGCCGACCATAGTAAGATTGAAGATAGGGATAGAGGAAGGGATAGGGAAATGGGCTCTGGTATCTAATTCATCAGTATACAACACACATGCTATTATTTCACGGTGGTCTTCTGTAAGGGGGTGGTTACTGCCGCCAGACGGGCTGCCCAAATGCTCTCATCACTAATATCTAATACACGTAAACTAAAAAACTAAATAATACTAAATAACTATTTAAAAATTTAAACATATACAGATTTATTATGTTTCCTAAGCTCATTAAAAATGTTTTCACAAAACTAGTTTCGAAAAAAGTTTCGAAACTAAACTATCGCTTTCAGATTTAAATTTTTACTTAAGAACAAACAGGAATAAACATGATTGTTATTCCTGTTACTAGTATGTTGATGTGTTTACCAATTAACACAAACATTATTGGCGGTTGTTTCAGCCAAATATTCTAACGGAATTGAACTATTATGGCGCCCATTCCAGTCGCTTCCCTAATTAGCGGGAATCAGTTTGGTCCGTCGATGCGTTCCGAACACACGATCCGTGCGTTTGATGTCACGTCAGCGACGTGATATGCACGCGTCACTTCATTCGGTTTTTGAACACTGTTAACATCAGAATGAAAATGGTTCAATTATTTTCAAACTTTTATTAAATAAAATTTTGTTTCGTTAAAAACATTTATTTTTTTATAAGCTTTTGCCCGCCACTTCGTCCGCGTCCCACGGCAGCAATGTTTTTTTTTTTTCTAAATTGAAATCCCCTGGAAAAATTAATAAGTTTTATTTATTACATGTTTATTACATTGATTTATTTTTTAGAGGCATTGAACTGTTTTTGTTTTTAATATTATTTTTAGATGATCACTCGGTGACAGTATTTTTTCCTGGATGAAAACTCTTTTTCATCCAAATTTCGCGGTGATTGGTTGAGTAGTTAAGGCTCTTGGTTAGGACTCTTTTTAATACTATTACATCACTGTATCCTGCAAGACAAAGACCCAAGGGTTTATAAAAATGTGAACGAGGGTAACGCAGATGCCATTAAGAAATAGTGTAGGAGAATGTAAGATTTGGCAGAAAAAAGGTCTTCTTATGGTGTCATAATAATAGTCAAAATAGTAGTGTCTCAAAAAAGTTAGTTATCAAGAATTTTCAATGTTGTATCAGATTTAATTGTTTCGTTAATGAATAAAAGGTATCAATCTCTCAATGTACTTTAAGTTAGTTTTTAGAAGTTTGGTTTGCAAGTTCAGTTTTATTTTCTAAGTTAGTTATTAAGAACTCTAGTTTTTAAGAATTTTAATTTAATGTAGATTTAAGTGTCGGCAACAATAAATTATAAAATAAAGAAATAAGCAACTCTCGGACCCCAGCACTCCTCTACCCGCAGGAGCTGGGGTCCCTAGGCAAACTTGTAAATTTCTCCAGTAAGGCTTAAATAAATATTAGTAGCAAGCGCTGCAATGTAAATAGCGAGTCCTTTATTTTGTTCGGCGGAAAAAAAAAACAAAAAAAACCTTAATCTTATAATCTGCTACACGAAAGAGGTCTAGAGTGCTTTTACTAAACCATTCTCAAATGAGGGTAAGAAAACGGTATGTTTGTGTTCTTCTGTAAAAGGTGCAAGTTACTAAGACGCAGAGTACATAAAAAAATGGAGATATACTATTAGGCATATTGCAATTTATTTATTTTTTTCAAAAACTATCCCCTAAACGTCCATACCAATCAATAGTAGATTAATCAGTTGCAGAACGGGTGGCGGCGCTCGCGCAGTCGTGCGGAAAATCTTACAAAAAATCGCTGGCTCCGGGACGCGCGGGGCTGTACGCACTACTGGAGCTGCGATTTAGGCCTAAGCTATAAATGGCATAGAGTAGCGAAAATATTTTTTACACTTAATCTGAAGCCACATTTTTTTTACGTGAATACTTCTAATTTGCTTCCATAGTGGGAGGCAATTTAAAAAACTTGTTATAAATAACAAAAATAGGACATACAGTTTGATGGTGTAACTACCATATCTATCATATACTTCCAAAATTTAATTACACCACTCGTTAACTAAAAGATCAAAAACATTTTTAGTATTTTATGGTAGTTCTGTGAGATTTAAATTTTCACGCCACATTGCATTTTACGGAAGAATGTTTCTTTATACTTTTTACTCTAATGCTTCAGCGGAAACGGAAAATTCTATACATTTTGTAGTGACTTAAAACTTATCCCAGGGACTATAGTTCTATGGTAACGGGAATTTGGGGGAGCCACAACGAAGCGGGTTCAGCTAGTTTATTATAATTTTCTGATGCTACAAATATTATTTCACTTCCTCGATAGCGATTTTAATATTTGACCTCAGCAGTCAACTCCACAGATTTTGCTATGCCAATAGAAGGGTAGGCTGTGGTGTGTCGATAACAGACCTCCATAAATCATTGCCTGGCAAATGTCTTGTCGTTGCCTGCATTCGGCTATTTGCCTGCCACACCCCTCAGACTCTAAACTATCCCATTTAATTTTACATAGTTACCATTTCAGATATAAGTATTATTTAATACTTTTCATAATAGAGTAAAAAAGATGACTCTATTTTAATAACTTTATCTACAACTACGAGTATTAGATAAGTAGGTCTAGACGAATACCATATGAACTTATTTAAAGAGAATAATAAAATTAGTATCAGAGATTACCTCTATTATCCAAAATAAAAATAAAAATCCAAATTATTAAAGAAAATGTGTTGAAATTATAAAAATTAAAAACCTAATATAATTTTATACAAACTACTTTAACTAATTATTAATAAAAAATACTAATTAGGTAAGTAACTAATTTTTACTTATGTTGTTTCGACCCAACATTATGTTTGTTTCAAAAATATAATGAAATCATTAAGTATTGGTTTTGTGAAAATTAGTCGCATTAAAAAAAAACTTGTTTTATTAGATTATTAGATTATCCAATGAAAAATAATTGAAATATTTATATTAGGCTAGTTGTGAAAACAATATAACTAATAAAAAAAATTTTTTAGATATGAAAATATATTTTTAGGTTAGTTTTTTTATTTGTTCAATTTTCTACTAAACTTAATAAAAATTTAAGAAATGTCTTAAATTTTATTTGAAATTTTTATTTTTATTTGTAATGAATAAACTCAAACAAAAAAAACTACTCGACCGATTTTAAAAACATAGACTCTATTTTATAAAATACATATAAAATATGTAGGTACGTGTAAGTATAAAATAAATAATATATGTGTCCGATATCTTAAAATAAAGTCTACACGAACAAAGTCGCGGGCATCCGCTAGTATTAAATAATATTGCTCTTATTTTTGTTAAACAACCCTTACCTAAAGGAGGTATAAATTGAATGTTATAAAATTCCAAGCAACAATTTAATTCCAAATTGGAATTTCCTAAGATGTATTCGATAAATGTTACCTCTACAATGATCATACTGTCATTTCCAATTTGCGCCTTTAATCTTTCTCTCGGTGGCTCCTTTCACTTGACATCCCTATATAATTTAATATGTTACACCATGTGACGTCATGCGTGTAGGTATGTCTGTCTGCTCCACGCGACACCGTAAATCGTCATGCCCTGTTGGCCCGTTTAATTAATTCTCAAATAAGTGAATTCGCTACATATGTAATCATTTATACGCCTCTATGAAAATAAAATCAAACTAATGAGTGTTTTAATATATATTAAGATGAACTATTGGCCTTGGTACTAATTTTTACTAGTGACTAGAAGAACCACAAGTGTTATTTAATTAGATGAAAAAAGCGCGTTTGTAAGGTTAAAACAGTTATCGTGGTTTAGGCCGAGACATGAGAGGTTTTAGCAGGTAGGAGTCCGACACTAGTTAACAGTTTAGTCAGGTCAGGTTTATTTCCTCTTCTTACACACACATATATTTATTATTTAATTATTAATACAGACAGACCGAGCCTATCTGTCTGTTTGTTTGGGATAACTCACAAACTACTGAACTCATTTTTATGCGGTTTTCACTAATAGAAAGAGCGTTAAACGAGGAGAGTACAGAAAAAAATGCACCCGTGCAAACCGGGAGCGGGTTGCTAGTGAACATATAAATTGTTTCATCTTAAAGTCCTACATTTAATGAATTTAAAGTCACCATACCATATTTGCAGACACAAGGAAATGCTTTTTTATTTTTTTATTTTACATAATTGAGAAAAAATATGAATATAACATTTAGCATTTAAAAAAGAGTAGAGTAAATTCACATTGATGTTGGACATTTTAAATTACCTATTTCCTTTAATTTTTTTTATAATATTTACCCCAAAAACTTATAGAAATATAGCAAATTTGAAACAATACTGTTCATAATCAAAATAAGTATTTACTAGCTGCTCCTAATTACAATTCCGTACACACACACTTAAGGCCGGCGGAAGTCTAGCGGCAGCCATTTTTCTTCACATGGCCAATGACATGTCTCTGTGCAACCGTGCATTCTTACTCCGCCTGCATTGCTCTGTTTCAGGTATTGGATGATAATATAATTTCACTTCGAGATTCGAGACTACGAAAAGTCTTATGTAGTCAATTAAATAGTTATGATTATACAAAAGTCATGATAGCTAGTGTTATAAAGTTGTAAAGTTTAAAAATTGATTTGTTCTGGAATAGATCTATCTATTCCAATTTGGCTATCTATTCCAAGACGATTATGGACATGGTTGAGAAATTGGAATAGATATGGCTAATTCAAAACACACACCCAACGAGAGGTTAGGGTGGTTGCCTTCCCCCCCTAGGTGGGCCATGACTTTGTCGTGGTGGGGGGGCCTTCTTGGTCCCCTCGCCAGTTCTTGGCGAGGGGACCAAGAAGGCCCACACCGGTTGTAACCCCTCTGGCGTGCTGTGCTATGTTTTTCAATGCGAGCACCCAGACAGCTTACCACCGGCTAGGGTTCAGCCGGAAGAACACGAGACTAGGGCGCCTTTACTAGAGAGGTGGAGGGGAGCAGCCTAACAAATTAAACAAAGTACTTGCCACAACACAGGTTTATTATAATAAGTATCAATACAGGTTTACAGCAAAGTATGTTATACAATATGTCTCAAGTAGCGTTATCACTAGTTTATATACAATATTAAAGTGGGGGTGAGATGTACTTAATCTTCCTCCTGATGATGGTCTGCTACTGTGATAGGGAGTACACGTTGAAGACGTGAGTGAAGGTATGGGACGAGCTTGCCCGTCAAGAGACCCCTAAGGTGGCTGAAGAGAGAGTATAAAGAATGCTACTCAGCTTAGTGTATGCTCCACGGGATCGGCCGAGACAAGTCCCAGGCTGCAGCCGTGGAGACGTGGCGCCAACCCAAGCGATGCGCGGAGAACAGGCAGTGACGTGTCGGCGTGGCGTTGATACCGGTAACCGGTGACAGGTGACACCAACTTGGTGGTGTCCACTGGAGCCTTCCGTCGACCTCCAAGTTATCAGCACGAGAGGCACAAGCACCTCGGCGATGTTCTGTTCAGCTTTCCGGCGCTCCGATCGTATTATTACGTGTGAAAATGGCGATCGTATTATCAGTGGGTATAAGTCAAAATGGCGGTCAGCTTGACGTGAGATGTTGATTTCCTCTAATAGTATGTTTTCGTCCGCAAGGTCAGAGAGAGAGAGAGAGAGCTCGCGTCCGCGCTTATATTGCCTCGGCTCCCCCTCCACTCTCACGCTTGCCACCCCTTCCGACACATGGCATAGGCAAACACATTACTTTGATGTCATAGTTTAATTGACCAAAAGTAGTCTATGCACTGGTATCAAGTATGAATGCATTGCACAGACCACATTGAGTGGTGTGTGCAAATTTTACATGTTACACGGTGTGCTCCGAGCGGGCTCCGCTTGCGGAGCTCGTGGCGGAGCACATAGTTGAGGTTCCTCTGGCGGCCGGCGACCGCCAGGGCTATTGTGGAGTTCAGGGGAACAGGGAGGCCCTTAGGGTGGCCCCTGGTCCCCTGCTCATTTTGGTGGTTGGGCGGGCCTTGTTCCGCCCACACTGGAGGTGGGGGAGCCAATGGACATCATGGTGTCCATTGAGTCCCCCATTAACATCTTGTAGACGGCCGGGCAGGAGAGGGCGGGCACCGGCCCGTCTTCAAATGTCCTCGGGGACCTGCGCACACAGTTACTAGCTGTGTGTGCCTCCGGGTCGGGTGTCTCCGGGCAATCCCCCTGTTGGCGTCAGCCTAGCCAGCAATGGCTAGGCTGCCCGAGGGGGGTGGGTCGGGGCAGTTGCCTAGACAGAGCCCGTCCACTCCCCACTTATGGGCAAGGAGACACCGGGGAGTTTTAGTAGGTAGGGGCCAGTTCCTCCTGCTACGTGAGCACGCGGAGTATGCTGGTCGACCCCCACATACGGGGATCGGTAAAAGGATTTCTGCTCGACAAAGGAAAAAAAAAGGGTGGTTGCCTTAACGCTCTGTTCCAGGGGTCCGGGTTTCATTCCCGGCAGGGTCAACTTTAAAAATGAACTTTTCAAAGTTGGCTCTGGTCAGGATGTGCAAATTAGTGGCAGGGCACACTGCGTTTCCCAGCCATTTGGGCAGCTCGTATGGCGGCAGTAACCACCACCTTAGAGTTATCAGTAGAGTAAGTAAGGGATAATAGAGTCAAATTCCCTATCTCTTCCTGATTCCTTATCCTCACACGTACTATGGTCAACAGCGCAATTTCAATTCCTGTGGCGTTGCTTGTTTTACCTATAGGCGACGGTAGCCATCTACCATCAAGTGGACAAGTAAAAAACTAAAATATAGATACAACAGTATTAAAATGTGGCGTCAAGTTTACCGCCATCAATCTAAGCTTTAATATTTTTTTAAATTTAATTTCATTCTTTATCACACCACTTTCCGTATTTGCTGTGAACAGATTCTACGAATAAATCAAATTAATCTTCCCAGGTTATCTCGTTGTCCTTGAGTCCCTTATGTCCCAATTTGCTAACCCACTAAAGAGGTCCAATTTGCGTGAAGGGCGACCGGATTGTCTCGTAATTTCATTCCCATTCCTAATGGATATTCATGCTCAATGCTTTTGCGGCAGATTATAAAAATCACAATAGGAAGTCGACAATAAGACCTTATCACTGTGGTCGAAGAGTAGAGTTAGTCGAAAAAGAATCAGCCTTTACTGGACTTAGGAACCAAAAAAGATTGTTAAAATTCAAAATGTAACATTGAAAAATAAGATAAGATAAAAAAATTACGAGTCCGTTGGGTGAGTAGTTAGGGTGCTTGCCTTCACTCTCTGTCTCAGGGGTCTCGGGTTCGATTCCCGGTAGGGTCAACTTTGGAAGTGAACTTTTCAAAGTTAGTCTGGTCTTCAAAGCATTTCAAGTGGAGATACTCACAAGATGGACAGACGATTAGATAAAGGCTGCGAGTTGACGGTTGACTCAGGCTATTTCTGACCGGCACCGAGTCGCCCATCAACGGCCGCGCTAGAAAGTCATCGTCACACACTGCCGGGTATCAAAGAGAATTTTCCAACGTTAAAAAAAAGGCTATTTCTGACCTGTCCTTATGAGAACCATTATGAGGGAGGCCTATGTCCAGAAGTGGACGTTTTATGGCTGTGATAATGGTGATAATGATGATGAAGTCTTCAACACTTCATTACTCTGTCAGTAGAAAACAGTCTTAATCGATTCAAAACCTGAAGTAAAATCATTTGAAATTGAACTAAAATCATTTGAGCAATCCTAGGTAAATTAAACTAAAGAGTAGTTAGTTATTAGTATTAAATAAATAGTTATTAATCTTAAATAAGAATAAATACAAAAGTGAGAATAGTTACAATGAATTATTTGAAAAGGTAATGAAAAATATAGTAATTTTGTAGGGCAGAGGGGAAGTTAAAGCTACATTCCCGAATAGGGAGAAATATCTTTCGTTTAGGTTTTTTTACACTCATTACTAGAGCGGTTTCCTGTTTTTTTGCCATTTTCCGGTAAAAGAGAAAAAAAATGAAGATGAACCGGCGAGGTGCAGAGTAAATACGGGGTCAGATGGTGATGCGAATCGTCAATTTATGATTTTATCGACTTGTGTATGAAAACATAAGGCATAAAACATTGCTACTATCTTATCTTTATATTAATGGCAATAATTTGTTTTTACAAAAATTATCACCATGAATATTGGAATTTGTATATATTTTTTCACAGGGAAGATTACTAATATGCCGTCAAATTATAAAGAAGGCGAAGCTGCAGTATCCTGCTAGTTAGTTTAAAATTATTACTACACAATGAGTATTTCTCTGTTCTGCTATAAATAATAAGTTTCAATCACAGCAATTTTTTAATGTACTATATTGATTCATGTAAGTAGGTATGTAAACCATAAATCAAAGTTATTTATGCTGTTGCTTGCAGCTCAGCTCGCACCTCTATGACTTTATTTTTAAATTTGAAGTTAATAATTTTATCAAAACATGTAGTTTTGAGTCTCAGAATGAGCGTTAAATTCATGCAAGTTAAATTCCATGCAGTTTAGACGTGATCGAATAACAAATATACATCAATATATATATCAATATATATAATACAAATGTTCACACGAATCATATATCTATCATATATAAAAAAGAGTACAAATAGAAATGTATTATATTATTTATTTATGTATACAAAATATTATTTCTGCAGTATTGCAAAAATAATATTTTGTTGATTTGAAAGTATATTTAAAAAAAATATCTATTACCTAAAGACTTAAAGTATTACCTAAAGTAAAATTTAAAAAAAAGATGACCCATACTTTTCATTTACAAAGTTGGCCTCTAACAAGCCAGATAGCACATATATTTATAAAAAAAATATTTACACTATATATTGAAAAAATAATCGACAAATATTTTTCACCTCCCTATCCAACCGACCGCAGACCGCACGGACCGATGGGCACGAAAAGTCGCTCCTAGCAAATACATTAGAATATACATTACCCTACGTGACTCCAGCGAAATGAATGGCCCAACTCGTACCTCTGTCCTACGCACTCCGCATTTATCTATTTTATCTCCATTTTTACATAACCACTTCTGACTTGCGCTCTTGATGGCTTTTTCATATGAATTTCAATGCGTTTTGTTAAAACGTTTCAATGCAAAAAAAAGTATTTTTTATTTTAATAAATTAAATAAATTAAAAGACACTTTGATTGGTAGGGCACATTGCGTTTTGAATTTGCATGATTAGCATCCTGTCTGGCGGCAATGAATACCCAATTTTATAATACCTCAGAGAAATAACAGGCCTAAGGCTAAACATTAAGAAATAACATTTTTCTATTAAGTTCGATGGCTTTTGAATTGAATTTTACAATATTATTTAGGATTATAGTGAAATACATAGTAGTGAAGGTCTCTTTACTACATACATAATTGAAATTAGTTAGTATTGTATATAACGAATTTTACTCGTTGAATGGCCAAACTAATACGTTGGCCGAGGAATTAAAGCGCCAGCTCTTCGGTCTCCCGTCGCGCGTCGCATCAATAAGCCTCTTCGAAATATCTTTGAAAAGGCCCATTGCTGCAGGGCCCCACGGACCGAGTCTCTCAACTCCAAATGGAACAAAACTATATTCGGCGCCGAGGCCACTATATTTTAGAATTTTATTTTTCTCAGCCGCCTCTGCTGCGGTTGCTGCCTTTGTAGATGTTCCATGGAGATGCGAAGGGGCTAGTGTGTCTACACAGGTAGCATCCCACACCAGCACTCTACCCAATCTCCATAGAATCAGAGACATCCCATCCGGTCTCCTACCATCGTTTCTCAATATACCTGAGGGCTCTAAAATGGCTGGTACATTGGCTGACGCAAGAGACAGGCGGAGGATGTCGTTGTAATTGTAATACTTGTGATAATAATTATGAAGTTAAGTTAAGCTGATTATTTTTTTGGGTCATCTCTATGATTCGTTTACTTTGTGATTCTTTACTTTTAATAATTAAAAAAATATTTAAGCAAGTACTCACTACTTTAATGTAAGTAACTGTACGATTAATTGTTCGTTATTACTGTAAGAATCTCTATTCCTAAGTTAATTTCTTAAAGTTCCTATTGTTACGAGAAAAAAAATGGTTCCTAATAAAGAAATGTTTATTATTTTGGCGCTATTTATTTAATTTTCATAAAATTTTCACTCAAAATAATGAAATATTGCTTCTTATTTTTCTAGAAAGCTTATCAATGTAAGCTTTTAAGCGATTACTTTGACTTGCAGTGCATTTAAATGCTATGTCAAAATAGCCCCTCACTATGGGTAATTTTGATACCTACAAAAAAATATATAGAAGAATTCATTTTTTTCTTCATTTGAGCATTAGACTGTATAGCCAAAGGACTAATTGTACTATAGAGATAAAAAAAATATCAAATATCGCAGGAACGCGTCGTAGGAACAATAAAAACCCTCAAAAACCTGTCAAATTAACACCGTTTGACGGTATATTTCAAGCCATAAATGAAACAAAGTATAATATATATACAGGGTGCATTTATTACGATGCATAATAAAATCGTCAAACAGCGGTTTATAAATAGTTGAGCAGTTAGCTCTTACAAAGTAACGGGTCGGAGGCAACGGGCGTAAACGAAGTCGGCAGAGAAACTTCGCCTCACATAACCTCAAGAACTTATCATCGTATCACTCGATATTAATTTATATCTTGTCGTATAGGTACTCGTATGTATATAAAATAAGACAATATATTCTTAAAAATGTACTATATAATTGAACTGTTTAACAGGACTAGGTACATCCTGTTTTACTTATTGTTAGTTGAAGTCCCTATATTCGGGGGAGGTTCTAATCATTGTACCTTACTATCTTTTTCCTGCGGCTTCACATGCATAGCTATTAATAAGCAGTAGTTTATAGCAATAGTTTAAGCAGTAGTTTACCCCAAGATTTGTCAGGACTATACTAAACTATTTCAGCATTACATCCTCTAGTTCAATATTGGAGAACTCTGTAAGTTCAAAATAGATCCAAGGTAACTCAGATTATTATTATGTAACTTTCAGGTATTATTATAATGTTACAACTACATACATTGTATATTTAGAACAATTTCAATGAACAGAACAGTTTCAAGATTCAAATAAATCCAATAGTCAATATATACGGGATTGAGTGACAATCATCCAAACATCTTCACAATTTTTTGCCTTTATTATCTACATATATTATTAAACTAGCTGGTGCCCACGACTTAGTCCGTATTGAAAAATGAAAGATATAACACTCGAGAAACGCCTCATATCTTTATCTCTGTTTAAACAGTGTTTTAACAGTCTAGACAATCGCGCCTATTTTTTTATATTTTTAGACGATCCTTCGGGAAGCCAATATTTTTCAGGATAAAAAGTATCCTATATATGTTATTTCAAATAATAAAACTATATGCATGTCAAATTTCATCCAAATCCGTTTAGCCTTTTTTTTGTGATTGAGTAACAAACATCCCAACGAGCATACAAACTATACGAAAGATAAGACACTATGTACACCTAAATCTTACAATTCCTTCTACATTTTCTTAGTAAAGTCCGAAATTTGATTTGTTAATCGACCCTACGCGCTCCCTCTCTGCCTTTTGGCAGTTTGCAAGGAATGGCATCCCACATAACAATGAAGTATGCGAAACGAGATTGCAATGGCGCAACTTTGACTCATTGCCTATTTTATATCGTGCATTATGTTTAAAGAAATTTGATATAATGTCACATACACATAATTGTCCAAATATAACATTATAATATTAATAATTATTAATTACAGTAACAGTGATAATAATTAGTACAATTCTCAATACACTTCTGAGCATGCGAAAGAAATCTAATTATTACTCGTATGTGAAAGAAAACCCAGGCTGTGATTGTTTTGAGGGAGACTGCCGCCTGTCGTAAGGTCCATCGAGATGGCCGGCGTACCTCCACTTTCAGGTACGCCGAGGTTCTGACAGGGAGCGTAGCCCTCCCCGCGCTGGATAGCCGTGGCGGGGCACCGATGTCGTGTCATAACGCCCATCTACGGCCGCGCTAGAAAGTCATTGGGTTTTAGCCGGTACGAATCCAGCATAACCCTACAGCGTCCCCTACACTGCCGGATATCCAAGAGGATTTCCGCCTCTAAGGCTCTAACCATCTAGTTCCTAAATTGTCAGTTATTCCGCATCGTATAAAAATTATCCACATGTTAACTGTTTGGTAATCATTATGGAATACTAAAGACCTTTTACTTAACAATACACACGTTTTATGTGACTGAAAATGCTGGGAATAATTCGAAAAATCGTTTTTTTCTGGTCGTCACTTAACGTCATAGATTAAATTTTCACCTTCAGCTAACTGAAAAAATCCATTACTTCCGCCAGATGTCACCAAAATCAAATGTCGCTGGAATAAAAATGGAGTAAAGTCGGTGTTGTTAGAATTATTTTTATTAGTTTAATGTCTTTTTCGAATTTGAACAGTAGAACGGACAGACAAGTAATCAACATATTCGGATCAATAATAATGCAAATATTTATCAAGTTAATTTATTAGCTTATTTTTAGAATTATAAAAAACTATTAAGTTTATTTGTCTAAAATTGATTTCGTTTTATGAATATTTCGTTATTTGAATATTATTTTTTTAATGTTAACATATTTAAATATTGTTGAAATTCTTAACCACTACAATTTAGGTTGCGGAAAAATTTACGTGTTATATGATGTCTAGATTTAATCAGGTCTTAAGGCAAAATAATTAAAAAAGGAAAATGAATACTTATATACATATTGCGACTCCTATCGTTTCACTGTCATACGGCCGAGCCACTGAAACACAAAGTTTTTTTAATCCACGCAAACAGACAGACAGACATTAATCAACGTCGATCAAGAACAGGCATTCGTTGGTACGTGAAATTGGGACATAAGTCACAATTGATAGGTACGGTTTTGATAAAAAAACAATATTTAAATTGAGAATCACCAATATTAGGTATATATTTTGCACTATGTAAATATCGGATTCAGGTCTTATTTAAAAAATATGTTGTTTTCTTGTCAAGATCATTATATCTGATGACTGACACGAAATTTTATTTTTTAATTATTATTACACAAAAAAAAAATTGTCCAAACACAGTATGGCCCGAGAGACGGTAGACATTTCCGGGTAGGTATTTGAGGCAAGCTGAAGGTTTATGTATACCAATATATAGGAGTTAATGTATTATAGAAGAGTTATAGATAGAACAAGTTTTCAGCTTGCCTCAAATACCTCCCCGAAAATGTGTAACATCTCTCGAAATAGTAGAGATTCAAGCCCAAACCTTCGAAGTCGCAAGAGATTTTAATAAAAAAAATTTTACAATTACGACCTTGTATTTCATTGAATATAAATGATATTAGCTAGCTCCCACCTTCAGCTTCCTTTGGGTGTAATTTTTCGGTGAGTGAGTAAGGGATGCAGGAGCCCATTTCCTTAATCCTACTGCATCCCTTAGACGTATCCTTAATTCTACTCTAGTCGGCAGCACACTTGCAGCACCTTGTGGCATTGTTTGTGTTATAGGTAACTGTAGTCACGAACCATCAAGTGGATCGACAGCCTATCTGCTGTCCTGCCGACTACAAAGTGTACCTAAATGAATGAAAAATTCCATCAAAAGGTATAATATTTGCTTCAATAACCACCCTTATAGCCCTTCTCAGTTTGATGTTCCAAACTATAATGTACTAAACAAAACATTAATACAAATTTCAATTCGCCTCACAACACGTCACGACGAAAACCGAAGTTTAAATCTAAAATTCTAATTATTTCGCGGCACGAATTAAAACCGAATCGAGTTTCCGAGTAACTTCAACAAAATACGAGACAAATAAACTTTGCATATTTCGTTATTAATAATTAGGGAACCTCTTCACCGGAGCAAATGAGATTTAATATGATTTCCAGATTCGCAAATTTCCAAGTTTATATTCAGGGGCTAAATAAAATGTATACACTTCATAATTTATTTAAAAAAACGTTTCACATTGATTTTCTTTTTGTTTGTAAACAGATTGGAATGAAACAAACACTAAATTTTACGGAAAGCTTTGCGTTAATTTATTAATTAATTTATACGCGAGTGAAAACCGCATTTAGTTAGCTAAGCCTATTTCTGGCTGGTTTTTTTTTATTGAAAGGTATGTCTGTCTTTGTTGAACCTATGTCCTTTCTTGTATCCTTGACAATGTGTATGCAAAATTTCATGATTATCGGTTGAGTAGTTAAGACGTGAAAAGATAAAGACAGACAGACAGTTAATATTGGTATGGATAGTATATATGGCTAGGATAGTTCCAAAAAATATCTACGCATTGAATTTCGTTGGCGTAGCGGTGTGCTACGAGATCTAAACCTCCGTCGTAGAACTCGTATTTTATAATTCCCTGCTACGAACGTCTATTCTCGTAGCGGGGAAGGGGTCGTTTTTCGCTTCACTGCGTAAGAGCACACAGCCAATATAGATTGCATTAAAAGATTTGTTAAAGGATTGTAGGTTCGTTCAAGATTTATCTTCCCTTTGTTACACAGCTTACGTTTTTAATGGTTGAGCTGAATGCTTAATTTTGTAAACTAATGCTTAGAAAGTCGTCAAAAAGGCGTTAAGTATCAATTTTAAATCTGAAAATTTTGTTGTTTAGAACAAACTTTCAAAGTAAATTATTAATAAGAATAAATTAAGTGTAATTTATTATAATATTGGTGTTTTTTTTTAACTAACAAAAAGAATACAAAAATAAATTTAAATATTTTAAATTAAAAAAAATACTCGTATTTTGCTTGCCTTAAAAAATCACAAAACTTTCTACGGCCCTTATTATTACTTATATTACTATATAGTTAAAAATTGTGTTTTCTTGAACTTAATCATTGTATGTTTTGATTTAATTATTTTACACATATTATCTTAAACACATATCTTCAAGTTTTGAATGCTTAAAACAAATTCTTAAAGTCAAGAGGACCTCAAGTATTTACATACATAGAGACGCGTATTTACGAACCCGAGTTGGTGTGAAGCCGCATGTGCAAAGCCGTGTTAAGAGCTGAGAACTGATCCGTTCTGACACGCACTTGATACGCCGCCGCGTATACAGAATTTTCTAAGCGCATCTCTATAGAGTTGCCACTCCAAAATCAATTGCTGTAAACGCCTTCTATAGGAGACCTTGCGGTATATATAAAAACAGCACGCGTGCTTTGTTTTAGTGCGTGAATTATGGAAATCAGAGCCCCTTCTTTTATCCCTTCCATCACTTATGGCTTGTAACATTTTAAAATTGAGGAAAACCCATCAACGCATGAAATAAACAAAACAAATGGTTGGGTGTTTTCTCGCTTGAATGGAATTGTATTGTTGAATACCATTATTTAGCACAAAATGTGAGGAGAGTTTAGTTAGAAGAAAAAAATTCAAGGCAAACGAACCTCAAAATCGCATCATACTTAATACAGCGCAAAACGAATCTTCTTCAGATACTGATTTCAATGATTTAAGTGAATAGGTTTTTTCCTTAAGGTGTGTGAAATCTAGGAAAATATTAAAAATAATCAAGATCACCTTTAATGCCTATCATAGATAAATTGTTATTTACAATCTTCATAGACTTGCATTCTTATATTTGAGTAGGGTTCCTTTATTCGTATTGACTGGCATTTCGACTTATGTAGTATTTGTTCTTGGGAGAAGATTAAGAGACACTTGTCACTGCATTTTCTAGCATAAAGTAAAAGACAACAAAGGTATTTAAGGACAGTGGTCCTCTATGTAAGAAGGTGGTATCTGTCACCAGATAGGCTGCCTAAATGACTGCGGAACGCAGTTTGAGCCCTGCCATCACTTTCCAGATCCAGACCAGAGCCAACTTAGAAGTTTTCCAAGGTTGACCCTGTCGGGATTCGAACCCGGGAACCCTAGAACAGAGCGTTAAGACATGCACCTTAAACACTCATCCAACGGGCTCATCGAAACGATGGAATTATGAAATACGTATAAGGAAACAAAAAACAGTTTTTTTTGTCTGAAAAGTATAACAACTCTTTGTAGATATTTTTGAAATCAAATCGTATAAGTTCAGCGACGCGCAACGCGGCGAGAGGGCGCGAACGTGACGACTTCCGCCCGCGAAATCCGTTTCCGTCACACACGTTTGCCTTCTCATTTATGTTATATTTTATACAATAACTCCTATATATACTGTAGCTGTATACAGTATACGTAGATTAGGCGAAATAATAGTACATTACATTCTTTATTCTTCCTAATCCCTGAACCTTAATCTTACCATAGCGTCAGCAGCGCACTTGCAGACCCACAGGTCTCTTGTGTAAACCACCTAGCCCATCTGACGAACTTTAATTAAAAATAATAAAGATATAAAGGATGGTCGTATTTTATTATTTATAAATGTTATTTATAAAAGAATATCTATTCAAATAATAGAGTTGATATCCACCATTATATCCCAAATAAAATAATAATCTTCGCTCTCCTTTAGTCCGTGAATAGAATTCAAAACAAATCAACCATTCACACGAAATCAGAACCTCATTTCTTCGTAAGGAGCCCCCTGAGTTCAACATTTAAGACTATGAACTTATGTACAGTTCGGTATATCTTTTAAGATTTACGGATTAAAAGCATTAAGCTAACTTTAAAACATTTATCTTAAATTAATATTTTAATTAAACTAACGACCAACTCCAGGCTTTGCACGCTTACAATTTTTTCTGCAAATTATATACCTACACAAACCGTTATTGTTATCGCTCTTTCCATTAGTGAAAACCGTACCATATAGTTACAGAAAAACAGACATAAGCAAACAGCGACTTTATTGTCTCTATATATTTTTTACATTTTAGAATAACGTTTGTAACTTCCTATACAAGCATTTCACAGAACTCTTGACTAAATTTATAAAATATTATACTAAATATATGTCTCCCAGCTTCGCTTGAGTGTGATTGGGAGAACAAGACTCGTATAATAATTCCATCTTATTTAGATCTGGATTAATGTATTTTTGAAATAGTGAAAGATTTTTTCAAATAGATGTTCCACAGACTACGACCAAAATATTAACTCTACTTATATGTATAGAGAAATTAGAGAATATTATTTATTTGATATAAATGTCTTTAATTTTTAAGGAAAATTTAAAATTGAAGAAAATATCTATAATAAATGTATACAAGAAGATCACAAGACCCTTCCAAAAAACGTGGAAACCAGAGCATAGAAGCATATAATGCAAATTTTTCAATGATTTTAAGATATTAGTTGCCTTCATTATCAAACACATCATAACTTCAGCTAAGTATGTTGTGATGTTTAGTAATGACCAAAGCCGCCATTTCAGTAAGACAACCTCGTGACACCATCAGACCGACGAGTTTTTAGTTGCAGATGACATCATGTGGTTGTTAATGTGAAAATATTTTATTCTGAAAATATAAATATTCTATCCTGAAATATTGAAATACTTGAGTCCACAGTCGCAGTGGTCATAGAAACAATTTCCTTCGCGACAGGATCTCGGTATATTCGCTTAGAAATATGATTTAATCTGAACACAATAGCCGTATTGAGGGGCAAGCCGCGTAAACTGACTCACAGAATGTACCTAAATTCTTCCTCCAATCAAAGCGGATATAAGGTACATTATTTATTATTATATTTACAGTATTATCAAGTGGGTATATCTTCGCTTTATATACTTTAAAAAAAAACGTAAAATTGCAATTTCATTTCTCAGAACATGTTGTTTATAATTTTTCTTATCTCAATATCAACATTCAAATAAAGCAATTTTAATCATTCAATACTAACTGGTGCCCGCGACTTCGTCTGCGTTTAAAATTAAAATTTCTGGATGAAAGATACCCTATTTCCTTTCTTGTATCCCTGACAACGTGTATGCAAAATTTTATGATGACCGATTGAGCAGTTAGACGTGAAGAGGTAACAGACAGACATTTACTTATAATATTAAACAAACGACCAAACACCTATACTATATAATTATATCTAGATACATTAAAACGTATTAAATAAGAAACATTTTTAAAAATATATTTATGAAACGATTTTTTGGATACATATTTATGCACTTGACTCTACCTTGTAGTACTTACTTATTCAGTGACTACTATGATAATTATTGATATTTGAAATAAATATATATTTTTTACATAAATATGTAGTATCTATAATTTACTTACACAATTTTCATTAACTTATATTAATAACTAGGTTTTGCCCGCGACTTCGTCCGCGTCCGATCGCTACCAAACTTCACGAGATTACATGCTGGACTAATCTGAAGATTGTCTGATAATTTCAACAATTGGAGTCCATAGGGAACATACACATAATATGTACATACTTTATCTACTCATAAAAATATACTAACCTTTATCTTTAACGTTAGTATATTTTTATGAGTAGATAAGTTATTAGGGTAAAGACTTGTACTCGTAAGTATAAGTAGATTAAAGACAAAAATATATTTTTATTTGTCCTTAAATTTTATAAAAATAATTTTTAAATATCGTCCGTGACTATTAGAAAAACAAAAGGATATATAAGAATTGAGTTCCGCAGTCGGTAGGATTCGAACCTACGCTCCCAGAGGGAATCTGATTTCTAGTCAGACGCCTTAACCGCTCGGCCACGACTGCTATGAGGAAGAACTTTGAAAATAACTAAGTGATTAATATTGTTTGTAGTACTTCAATACGTTTTATACAAGGTTAGTATGTGGTGTATTTTTAAATTTATAAAGTACAAACAGCCACACAGTTAACTATAGGTACACTTCAAAAATGGAAAATAATGCAAGAAAGAGAATCGTTGTGTTATGTATGTGTATGAATATAAATTGGCTATTATTCAAAAGAGTTTTGAAACAGTATTTTTTCAATAAATAATAAAACATGTTTGAAGATGCCGCCGAAGAAGAAGATGTGTAATTGCCATTTCAAACATTAAAATTACTTTTTTCGTTGACAATGATTATATGATTTATGAAAAGGTTGGTTTTAATATGTAGGTATTTTCTTTCAATACTTTTTTGCATTTTTGCAAATGTTCTAAATGTTCCTCCTAAATGTTCTACAAAAATATTTTATGTTTTTACCTATTAATTATTAATTTCTTATATTTTTATTTAATTATATGATTATTTAATTAATCCGGTAAATCCGGATCCGGTAGTTTTAATTTTTTGCTGTTTGCTTATGATATTGGTCCAATGAATAATCTAAGTTTGAGACATCGAACATATACATTTATTAACAACCTGTATGTTCGTCCTATATTTAAGGGTTTTGTGCAAACGTTGAAAAACAGTGCACTAACAGTTGCGGTCCATTGCTGCTTTTAAAATATTCCACAAGTATCAAGGCAACTAATGCAATATACCTACGATCTCTAAGTGGGTAATACAATTTCCAAGGCACAAAGTCAAAGAGCTACCTCACGCTTCGCCCCGCGCCCCACCGGTGTCGCAATAAACAAATTACTCTAATAACAACCTCAATACGTGCTGTGTACGTTGTAGGGTGAAAATGTCTTTAGTACCTTTTAGGGAACATGTATAAAAAAACATTAAAGTACGAAGTTATTAAAATTTATGACCAATTTCATAACAAATTTTTCTTAAGCATTCCCCTTAGCAGAAAATCGTTGTTTTGAATTATTAGAATAAAATTAAAACTTAGATAAAATTATGGATAAAATTAAAAATACTTACACAATGGACTATATATTTAAAAAAGTTTGAAACGAGCAGATTTACCTACACAAAAAAACTATAAAGAAAAAAGTAAATTATCGCCAAAAAAAACTTTCTTGTCATAGTAACACATGGTAATATTAAAGTAATATTGTATCAGTAATATTAGTAAGATTCTCGTTGTTGGGAATGATGGCAGTAAGAAGAAATTGATTTAAATTTAGTATATGTACTAACAGCTGGTACATATACTAAATTCAAATCAATTTCTTGATGCAATTTCTTGGGCACCAGCTAGTTACTAGCTATGTCTACTAGTTACAGCTAGTTACTAGAACTGCCCAAGAAATTGCGGCTTCTCCCGTGTAAAATATGTCTTATGTCCATCCTGAAATTCTATTCTAACTATTGGGGAAAGATTCATACAAGATACATACAAACAAAAATACTAACTTTACCTTTTTATAATAGATATTAGTATTACAGTATAATAATTATTAGTATTAGTAGTAATATTAAAACTTAAAACCTTAGTTCTTCATAGACTTCTAATACAAAGTTGTGGAGCTCATAGCGTCTGTAATTATGTGCTAATTACGCACTCTAGGCGGGCGTGCGTAACACGCCTTCATGACTCCTAATTCAGTTCGCGACTAGCGTAAAATGCTTTACGCTTAATTCTCACGCAAAATCTTACTTATTTCCATAGATGAGAGCAAAAATAAAGATACGATCCTATTAATATGTAGATGTACTTCGGAGTGTGCCCATATATTGCCTTCTCTTTTCTTCGATTGGCTACACGTTAGCCACTAGGTGGCGCTGCTTCATACCCATACAAATTCATGCTTTTGATCTAGTAAAACTTGCACTGCGCACTCTGTTTCTTTAATATGCGTAAAAAATGCAGCTTTAACCAAGTTCTGCCAATGATCGCTGATAGGCTAGATTGTTTATTATCCGGCATTGTTGTAATAGGCATGTTAGTGGTAGTTTTTAGGCTCACTTATTGTTCTCTTATCTTTTATCTTATGTTATTACTTGTTAGTATAAATATATTTATTTTATTTTACTTACAATGTTTTAATACGGAACTGTAGATAGAATAATAAATAACATTGGGTTCAGTTGCCTGAAAATAAATGAATTGTAATTTCAATTTAATTTTAATTTTTAATAATAATATAAATCTTTGTCATATATGAATTTTTTTTATTTGTATTAATTAAATTTAGTAAATCGATACTTCTTTAAACCTTTACAATATGTAAATTTATTGAAGCCAATATAAATTAAATAGCCAATAAAATTAATGAGTAAATCTTTATTCATTATTCGATACTATCAACCCCTTAATTATCTCTATTGCAAAAACCTATTTCGCCTGCATATAGTTGCATGCAATTACGCTACACCCATGTTAGATGATCGAGTCACGTTAGGAACGGGCGCTATTGGCGCCTGATGAGAAATTACTTGCTCGACCATACGGAAATATTGCCGCGACGTTCTACTTAGGGACTTAACGCGTTCGTTTACAATTTATTGAAAAAGTTTACTATCATTTTAAAACGAACGAGACATAGCATAGAAATTTAATTTTTTGATAAAAAAAATCATTTGTTTGCAGTATCCCATATGGTCCATGGTAAAACATGGTAAACAAGTTGATACGATAAACTTACCTAACACACTAAAGGTATTTTTAATTCCAATTTAAATAAAAACGGAAGTTTATGGCGATGTCCAAAAGGTAGATCCAAAATACCTACCATCAAGTGCACTATCAAGTTTTTTTTAATACTTAAATGAAAATTTTTACACGCTGATTTGGTGACATTAACAAGGCCATTTTAATCCTATATGAGTATGCTCACATGCTGATTGCAAATTTTTTACGTGGGTAGTTAAAATTTGGTCGATTCCGAAACGTTTATCGATGTGTTGAAACTCAAACATTTGTTACAACAAATGTGCACTCGAATGTAGTGGTTTAGAGTGCATCTCGATTACACCCTACTCGATACAATGGGTTTGTACTGTAACACCCCTCTTACGATAATTGCACACAGCAGCATCAAGCACTCGATCCAAACATGCATGTTAATACCGGTTAGTTGTCATCAATAAATTAAATGTTTAAATGTTGTCAATTAAGCTCTTGACAAGCTCTTGCGAACAATATTTTATTGTAAAATACTTTTTTTTATACTAGCTACCAGCTGTAACATAACTAATACCTTCAACGTTCATTCTATCTTGGTATAAATTATCAGTAATCAAAATTAATTTGGTGGTTTTATAGTGGAATCATAGCGACTTCAGATTGTAGGTGATAGCAGGGCACACTCATTAATCTCAGCCTTAGGTTAATCAAAATTAGTTTGGTAGTTTTATAGTGGAATAATAGCAACTTCAGATTGTAGGTGATAGCAGGGCACACTCATTCGTTCATTCATTAATCTCAGCCGGTTGTCAATTGCTTAACATAGGCCTCTACATAATTTACCAATAGGACCGATGAGAAGCAGCGTGGATCCACTGTCGACCTGCAGCCCTTATCAGGATGTGTGTGGGACCTAGTGGGTGCGCTGCGCTTACCGCTCCGTGGCCCCTACTCGAGAACCTTCCGGCCACAGCGGCTATCGGCCCTCCGTTCTATGTGTTCTGTCCACTGCCACTTCAACTTACTGATCCGCTGAATTATGTCTACGGCAGTTCCGTAGACATAATCCAGCCATTCTATTTCGTAGTGTAACCCCAAGAAAAGCCCTCTAGCAGCATAGTAACGTCAATATAGCAGCATAACATAGCATAGAACAACGAGCAATGGCTCGTTGAGCGATGTTAAGCTTTCTTACGAGGCCCATAGTTAGAGACCATGTTTCAGCGCCATATGCCATCATTGGCAACACACATTGGTAGAATACTTTTTTTTTGAGACACTGAGGAATTTTATTCTCAGGCTTGAAGTTTGTGGCTGACGGTCCTGATCAAGGGTCGTCAGCCTGGGCTTTATAATATTAAAAAGAAGTTTACAAGAAACTGCTGTAGCTTGTAAATAAATCACTGTCCAAATAGATTTAGAAAAGAAAAAAACCTTAATAATCCCTAAATTAACCCCTTGGTGCAAACGTGATTAACTAGCTACTTACGGCTCATTAGTCGATTTACTACCGAACATTATAAGGAGCTGTTTACACTGATTGGAAGATTTAAATAAAAATTCTAAATTCTTCGTTTTTTGGAACAATGTCTTTCTACGATTAATAAAAAGTCTTTCGAAAAACGTTGTGCCCAGCCAATACTAAATAAAATAAAATGGTGCTTCAGTAAGTCATGCATTATGACTAATGATACAGCATACTATCTTCAAAGGAACCAAAAGTCCTTTCATTAGTCTAAGAATTGCAAACAAAACTCTGATTATCTTAGTTATTATCTTACAGTTTATTATCTACTTAGCAGAAGATGGTCCAATATAAATCTCAATCAGAACATGACTAAGCGTTTTGTCAACATTCAGTAGGCACGTTGCGAAATTTATCTCGTGAATATTTTGCTTGGACATAGAACCGGGATCAACATTGTTCCATCCTTTACGTCTAATCGACCGTGTACAGCCAGCATTAATAAATGGTGCTTAAAATTTAACCTTTTTTCGGCTTAGCTAATGGCGCTTCAATAATTGGTAAGCTTTTTTTTAACGGAACTGATTGTATTCACCGGTTAATTTATTGAGAATGAAATTTAGGACAATATTTTTTGTAGATTTACTGTAGGCGCTATTGGATGGATATTAGGGGATAAGTTCTTATAATTTTTTTTTATAGTAATAATCACCAGTTAAGCAGATCAATTGACCAACTGTTGGTCAATTGTTACTAGGAATCGATCGGAGGAAACAGATCAAAGAGCTTAAACACTTTAATCACTTTGGCCGACGTGCTCGTCAACTTAAAACAATAACGATCAAAAATCAAAATATTTATTTATCAATTAGGTTTCTCACGAAACTCTTATGATCGTAATTGTAAATTTAAATCTACCAGGGTTTCGGAAAAAAAGCCAAGATGACGATCCTGAGAAGAAACCCCGAAAGAAACTCAGGATACTATTCTTTTTGTCATCTTTAAAATATAAAAATTACAATTAAGTACACTTAATACAAACATAAAGTTCATATAGGTACAATACTAAGCAAAACATAGTATGAGCTCCGGATCCAAGCTCTAAATCCAGGCTTCATTGTCACTTAAATAATCAGTGACCTTATAGTAGCCTTTCGAGAGGAGTTTGGCTTTAATGACACCTTTAAATTTATTTATAGATAAGGCTCTTATCATCTCAGGTAGTTTATTAGTCAACTGTTGGTCAATTGTTACTAGGAATCGATCGGAGGAAACAGATCAAAGAGCTTAACTTAAACACTTTAATCACTTTGGCCGACGTGCTCGTCAACTTAAAACAATAACGATGATATGTAACAGAAACATCTATTGAGATATCGTGTTCCAAGCTATAGCCTACATTTATATTTATTGTATGTATTGGTTTCCAAGTTCACTTAGGGCCAGTTTTATAAACGACATACCTTTTTCCCGTTCGTTACAGTGCTGGTAACCGAACGGTTAACGGTCCGTCAATAACGTTTACTGACGGTGGTTCTATAAAAGAAATTAAACATTCGGTAGCTGCCCGTAAAAGATACGCCGAAATTTATGAATATTGTCGATGGTTTCGTTGTAGTCTGTCAAGAACTGTCAAGTGTCGCGTCACAAACACATTTATTTACAAAAATAACAAAATAAACGATACGTAAGATAAACCGACCCTATCATAGTCAGTAACGAGCCAGTAAACTCTAGCTGTCAAATAATACTGTTGACTAACGAACAGTTGTTTATAGTACACTATATCATACTATTAGATCATTTTTTTGTCTATTTGATATAAAATTTAACTAACGGATCGTTATAAAACTGGCCCTTAGTCTGCGGGTACGAACGCATTACGCATGAAATGTGCTTCCATCCTTTTTTAAAATTTTATTCTATTTTTATTGGTTTTGACAGTCTATTCCTACTAGTTCAATTGGTTGAACTAGTGGGAATTTACCCTTTCACTACGCAATTCGGCATTGCCAAGAGTAAATATTTTAATAAGGTGAGGCGTAGTTTGATTGCGTTTGTGTGCGTGTAACCTTGTATGGACACTCGGGCTTTACCGGCTTCACTCTGCCTCCATAGGACTCTAATCTTTAATTCTTATTCTATCTGAGCAATCAAGTTATTAGATATTATATAATAATATGTATTTACCGTTTGTATTACTTACCTACAAGGAATTTTGTCTTTCTGGATCGACATCACCAAATATTTTCTGTATGTGTAAAATAAGGTCAATAAAATACCAAATATAATTATAAGTTATTTCACTGTTTATTGAAATTTGAATATAATGATGTAAATATTTACAATATGTATATACTATTAAGATATATTCAATCCAACTACAATATAATTTCATATTTTGCTACGTGTATTATTTTTAAAAATAATTACACAACCAATAAATTGTCTAAGTTTATATATATATATTAACGTGTTATATATATATATATATATATATATATATATATATATATATATATATATATATATATATATATATATATATATATATATATGTATTATCGTGTTAACATGTCCGTACAGATACGTCCTTAACTTAAGTAATATAAATCAAAATGTGGGATGAAAATATGTACTTTGTCAACATCTTTGTTGACAAGTACATATTTTAGGATGATTCAATACTTGATTCTCTAATAATTTAGATTGGGGATAAATTTCACTTGAGTGTTTTAAGAAAATCATTTTAAAGTTAGACTTGACCACTTCATGGTTCAATCTTGGAAAGATATCTGATGCAATCGATTTTCTTTTATTTTATGTTAAGGTTGGCAGACAGGCTGACAGTCCACTTTATGGTAGGTGGCTACCGTCGCCTATAACTTGTGCAACGCCACACAGATACTGCAAGTGCGCTGCCGACTACAGTTAGGATTAAGATAATTGATATTGATTGGTAAGAAATAGGGAAATAGGTTCTGTTAGGGATTTGTTTAAACACTAAGTCTAAACTGAATGTCAGTCACGTCGTACGTAGCTTTTATATGTAAACTTACTATTGCTTTTCTATAAAAATGTTTAATAACCTTAATATCGTTTGTATATTTATAAAAAAAAATCACATTAAACCTAAAAAAATGTAAACGGTTTTCATAATTTTAGTCGTTGTAAAAATTTAATATTGGCCACTATACGGACATATTTATGGATCTTTGTTATTTTGTTAATATACATGTAATAAAGCCAGTATACGCATCATTTTTAACTACATACATATCAAAAGTATGAACATGAAAAGCTTATACTGTTATAAAATAAATATTACCTATTTACTAGTATCCAGAAAATAATATTTCAAAATTTTAAATAACAAAATATTATTTACAATACAAAATATGTAATAATATAAACATATATTAAATAGTTGGTATATAAGTAAGTTTAATAAGAATTTAGGCAATATATAGATGAGTGAGGAAAAGAATTTTCATGGCAGTGATTTTACCTTATAAGTACATATTTAAGCAAATAAATAACTAAATACATAAATATTTTATTTATTTGATATTAGAAAATACATATATCTATAAATTTATTTTCTTTGGTATACATTTTATTTGACATACATATGGATATACATATATCCATATGTATGTCGAAACCTTTAATATTTCTTTTCTAATTTCTAACCTTATTTAAAGGGACGAAAAACAAATGAATAAATGATATGAATATAAGAATAGAAGTGCCTATGAAAAAATTTCAAGTTGCATTTTTTTTAACAAATTATAGACATTAATTACCTATCGAAGCTAAAGTACCTACCGTAGCTAAAATTATTTTACGATCAAACTTGATCGATCAAAACTGATCAAGTCCGTAGATGGAAGCAAAAAGAAAAATACAGTACCTACGTAATTATTACGTAATTGACAAATGATACTCATAAAACTTTAATTCCAGTACCGAACACGTGTAATGATAGAAACAGAGAAAGAGAGAGTGAGAGAGCTAGAGAGAGAGAAAGAAAAAATTGGATTCATTAAATGTATCCAAATTTTACCACAATAACTGTGTCCGTATTTTTAACTTATCGCGTGTTTGGAAGACAGTATCCTTTGAGCGACTGAATGATACTGAGTTCATTGGACTCAGTATACGAGGTCCATGTTCGGATGGTGAGTAACTAATCTTACTTTTTACTTTCATCTACGATCAAGCCTTATTAATTTCAATTATAATAAAAAATGTGTCTATTTCATTAAAAATTTTTCACTACATAGAAAACCGTCACTATTATATTGGTGTTCGATTCTGAGCATTTCATTGTAAAAAACATACAAATAGGGGTTCTAGGTTGGCGTTTGATATATATACCTGTAGGTACTTCTTGTTTGGCACTCCACATTATATAATAATTATTGTTATTTCAACTTATGTTATGTATATTATATAATTATATTCTTAATATAATCTACGTGAAAAACACCATATAAATAAATGTGTATAATTTATTTTTAACACGATGAACATTGTAACAACTAGACATATATAATGTATGCTTATATATAGGCAGGTTTTCATTTAGAAAAAAATGCATTATATTTCAAGATATTCAATAAAATGAAAAGGTAACGAACAAAAAAATGGGTTTTGTTTGACATGAAGACACGTAATATTTTATTTGAGCGTATTTTATGTATTATATATCCAACGAATTCTAATATAACATATAGGTATACCAAAAAAATCTTTAATCCTTTAACTATAGAGTGGTATAATTAATTTTGGATTTAGATGATAGATGTGTAGCTACAGCATCAAACTATCCCCGGATTTCGTTATTATCACTTTTCTGGATTGCCTCCCATATGGAAGCAAATTTAAATACGTATCTACGTCAAAAAATAGTATATTTTAATACATTTTTGACTGTTTACATAAAACTATTCAATTTTATATTCTTTTCACTTGATGGTATGTGGCTATAAATAAATAAATATATATTAGATTTTTTTTTTCTAAGTGAAAATCTACCACTACATATAATATCTTGCCAACATATATATACTTACATAGTATTAAGCTATTAATATATATTTAAAATATTAACAAGCGAGGTGAAATAATAAATGAAATAACCGAAATAATTTAATACCTTTTTACTTTTTATATCACAAAGGTTACATTAAAATCTCAAATCATATATAATCAGACTTATGATATATATTTTTTTAAAAGGACAAAAAATATACTTACAATGCCAATTTAAAAATAATTATAATACACAACGCTAACATTGAATGCAATAGAAAAACTCGCAGGCTTTGAGCAAACAGTTGCAATTAATTGAAGGAAAACTTTTGAAAATTTTTAAAAACATTTTTTGTCATTTTTAAAGACATGATTTTAACGATTTTTTTACATAATATAATAACTACATACATGCAAAATTAACCATCGGAAGCTCTTTTATGCACTATTACAGACCACTTTTTCATTAGACATTTTTTTAAATTTCAATTATTAATTAGAAATATATTAAAACATTTTCATAATCAGCCATGAAAAAAATATTTGTTTTTTGTCAATGTTTTTGATTTTATTGTATTCTATTAGCAATTAGAAAAAAATCATATATTATACTTATGACAAGTAAAATATTTGATTAATAAGAAGATAAAGTATATTTATAACTAGCTGGTGCCCGCGATTTCGTCCGCGTTGAAAAACGAAAAAATATATGAGAAATATGCCTGACATCTGTATTGCTGTAACGACTGTGGCGCCGCCACGGTGACAGTGACGCCCAATTTTTTTGATATTTTTAGAAGATCAATGGGAAAAATAACATTTTTTCAGGATAACAAGTTATCCTATAATTATGTTAATCCATGTAATAAACCGCCAAATTTTAATTCAATCATACCACACATACATACATACATACTATCTCACAAACTTTCGCATTTATAATATTAGTAGGATTTTATTTCTCTTCCAAACCTCTAAGAAGATTCTTTATATCTCTACCACTAAAAGGTTTTTTGTCGACTTAAATCTTTCATCGCATACAGGGGGGCCTGTAATAAGAGCAATAAATTTAAACGATGATTCTCTAGAGTATACGCAGTTAACTTAACCTAATCATAATGCTCCAAAGTGCTTATACTCAGTGATATAACAATCCAAAGTTACAATACATATCAATGAAATTCATGATCGCTAAATTGTCGGTTATAAGTCGTTACATGTCTTGGTACAGGGTACTGGGGCGAGAACAATCGTAAATGTCAATGTCAAGTACTCCGACTGTACACATTATGTCTGTAGTAGTACATTGCTGGCTCCATTAATTTTTTTTAGAAAATAACAGTAAATTTGTTTTTCATTTTAATTAATTGAAACCATTTGGAATTAATTACTGATTCGTTAAAGGGTCTATATTTTAATTTATTGCTCTTATTACAGGCCACACCCTGTATATGTACTGAAAAGGTTACAATAATATTAAAAGATCATATTTAAAAAAAAATATATAAAATAAAAGTCTAATTCAATGTGGCCTTAATAATGTTCAAATAATTTACTCGATAACATCCGTTATGATATGTTTAATGTACTATATGTTAGATGAATTCGCATTTGTATAGTCATAAGATGTGTTCATAAACAACCGATTTCATTTAAAATCTATTGTATTGTACCAGCTTATATTAAATATATATTTACAATTAAAATAGTTATACGACACAGAAAAACTTGGTAACGCGAGGTTACATAATAAATCGAGATTACACTTTAGGCCTTTAACAATATAAATCGCGTTTAATTTTATACCTTAATTTTATTTATATAATATAAAGCTTACATGAGCTAACTCATAATTTCTATATATAATCACAAATTTATTGAGTTATATGTAGAAAAATGCCAAACGTCACATTAGACCGTAAATATCAATTGAGTATATAAAAGAAAACAACTTATAATACTATATTTTGGACGAACAATATAGAATTAAAATAAAGTTGTAACCAAATTAATGTAAAAGAAAACCTTTTTTTTGGATTAGTAAAAATCTTTCAATTAAATAGTTTGGGTCATAATTGTGTTATAAAAACAGTTACCAAGGTTTATAATTGTGTTCTCTCCCTTAAATTTTTTGTACTCTATACTCTAAAGTTTAGAGTTTAGCGTTTAAAAGTTTAGAGTCTAAATGCGTCTAAAAACGTGCGAGATTTTTTTTACAAAAAAATCTTCAGGTACCATCCACGACACAGCTAGGTAAAAGGGCCCATCAAGTAATGTTGATCTAGGGACAAGCTAGGTCACTGAAAAACCACAAAACAGATACAAAAATTTAATGACACTGAAACGTTATGGGTCTAATGAAATTTGACATTCTTCTTTAGAATAAGCATGTCATCAAAGTAAACAACATGGCCAATAATACCTACTTTTAGAGTCATAGTGACGTTTCACTCAGTAGTGTAAGAATTTGCTTTCAAACAACATATTATAATATTTTATAATCAATTTAGGCAGAACATGTGTACAAAATGTTCACTGTAGGTAGTAATATTTTATGCCAATACAAACATTTTGATTTGATGAAAAGCGCGAATCAAATGCCCTAAAGCTGCCTTATTAAATTTTGAACAACTTAAAGATAAAACAAAAATATACAGTCATTTTTATAATAATACACTATATAAATACAACAGCCTATTTTACTATTCCATAGTAAAATTGTTACTTATACTAAATATATTTAATTAAAAAACAGGTTATTACGGTTCATAAAAGCAGTGTCGAAATTTAGAAACAAAAAATTACCAGAACCATTTCATTAATATTTTATCTTTAACTGGTCCTTGGTAGCTAACATTGAAACACAGCTAATAGTTAACATTTATTTAAAAATACACAAGTATAATAACAATTTGAGAGAATTCATTGGAAATGTAACCAGAACCGAGAGGTTTACTCTGAACGTCAATACGCCGAAAATCGGTTTTGGCCGATTATTCGGGCATTTCGTAATCTAAAATCATTCATTCGAGGTTCAATCAGACGGTCAGTCCGACCAAAGTTATCTTGTATATCTGATTTTGTATTTGTTTAAAAAGAATGATATCAAAATACGAAATGTTCGAAACATCGGCCGATTGACATTCAGAGGAGATCCCCAGATTACGGGCAAATCGAATAAACTGTCAATCCGGAAGACTTCTCTGGAAATATTCAAATGTTTCAAGCCAATATTGGGCCATTCAATGGTACGAATGCTAGTTAGTTATTTTTGTTAGTAGATTTCACATTAAAGGAGACAAATAAGTATCCTTAAACTTTGGCTTTAAAATTCACAAATGTAACATCGTCCTATGATATTCTCTTTCACAATTCTTCCGTGGAAGCTATCGGTGCTTTAAGTAGAGGGGTTCGTGGACTTCTAGATCCATCAGAATTCCGAGAAGACTGAAAATCCTCATTTGATAGTGAGGCAGGAATGGGAGCAATCTTCAACTGATGCCCATTCAGTTTGATCTCGGTAATGGAATGTGATCTCCCATGGTTTACATTGGTCTTTTCTTTATTTGTTGTCGTCATGGGATCGTGTGTTGGTGTTTTGGCCTGAGACTGAGTCACTCTTGACCTATTAGACTGTTCTCGAAGAGCCATTTGGTAAGCTACTTCGAAAGCCTCCCCCAAAGTTAAAATTACCTCTGTTGCTTGATCCTGTAAACAAATGAAATCACTCATTTTCCTTTTTTTCCCCCTTTTTTTTTGGAAGATTGTCAAAATATGACGTTAAAATGAACCACGTTAAGAAAATAAAAGAAGAGGCGAGTGCCGAGTAATATTTGAAGCATAAGACAAATAGTGAAGCGTGGTGTACACTCCTTAAATTCTTTGTTAAAAAAATATAAGAAATAAAAATTAATGAAAAAAAAGACCATTTATTTTATAATAAAAATAACTGATTTGGATTTAATTTCCATCAATTTTTACATGGAAAAAAGTTTTTCTTTTTTATATAGATTTTTGTAAGATCACTTACACAAAGTGCTAAAATGCATACATACCATGGTAGCAACTCTGAAGACGTGACAGTAATGACTTCTAGTCGTATGATCCTTTGTGATGTATGCAAAGTGGGTCAGGTCATCGGCGTCTTGACAAGCACAGTGGATGTTACGGATCTCGTGTTCACATACCAGCTCCTGATTGACAAGATCATAATTCTTTATAAACGATCTGTGCACATACTTACATTTTATATATATTTTAAAATTTACATCATTTTAAGATCTAAAAAAAATGATCAAATTCAAATTAATCTTTATGATTTGCACGATCATGAGCAACAAAAACCTTGTTGTGGAGCATTTTCTGGTTATAAATGAAATAATAGTACAATATATAGAACACCAAACTTGACAGCAAGCAGAAAATGTAGTGAATCACTATGATGGATTGTTAGTTAATAAGGGGTAAAAAAAAGTACAAGTATTATGGATATTTCAATTACAAATTAAATCTATCTCTAAACAACTTGAAATAAATCTACAAAAAATATCTTGTTAACTACATAAACATAACGGATTGTTATACCCATCCCCTTTTTGTCTCCCAAAATAATACAAGAAGAACATAACCAATACAATAATACAACGCTGAAAAAAATGTCTCAAATTTTATTGGAGCGTAATTTGAAAAATCTAATTAAGCAACCTAAATAACCATGAAAACTTCTAAAACAAAATTTATTTTACAAGAACAAAAAAAACAATCCTTTTTTTCCTGTAAGAAATACAAAGGCAAGATTGGCCAGTGGTCCGATCAAGTGTGAAGAGTGATCCATAATTAAAAATCAAGCGGACAAAGCTGGAGGCATAAAACATTGTTAGTTGAGCCCTTTTTGTTAAAGTCCCGGGATGTTTGCCGTTCGCACACTTGGTTGCCTTTTTAAGAATACACAGTCTTTTATTTTTTATATCAAAAGTTTGGTTGGTACAGACGACTGTTTGTACCGCCACGCCAATTTGCACAAGATCTTTTGAAACAATTAGAAAATAAATTGTGTTAAAAGTAGGTACGCATGTATATTAATTATTTCTTACTCGGGTTATGGTGTTGAGGAATTTGACCCCTCGGTAACTGATCGATAGGATGATGTCGGGCGAGTCACGGGGTTCTTTGGTACATTTCTTCAATTTTTGTATTGACTTCTTCGTAGATTCAGTTCCTCGCAGTTCCTTTACCACCGTTGAGCCTAGATACTGTTTTCAAAAAATACTGTTTTAGTATGAGCAGATTAAAAAATGAATTGTATCTAGACCTGAGGTTCGTTGACCAGATAAATGTTTGGTTCAGAAAAGTTGTAGGTTCAAGAGCATTGAAATGCTTTATTTTAAACTATTAAAATGTAGCGTTTAGAGAATGGATTACTTTTTGCCTTAATTAAAACATGCAGTAAACTTTTTGTTAATAGGACAACTTACATTAGCTACATAAGTAACAGCACCAGTGACTAGAACAAATGGCTTGTGTTTCCATTGTGTCTTCAAAGCACCTGGCACCCCAACCAGCAGTTCCGATGGTGCTCTGATCTCTAAATCTGCGGGTCTTGGCGGTTGTGGAGCCGGTCGGTTCTTTTTACTTCGCTTTAACGTCTCTCCGCCCGGTGGGGCTAACGTTGGGACGACAGGTGGTGGAACAGGTTTAAGATTTTCCGAAGTCGGTAACTTCTCTTTAATTTCTTCTTTGAGCTGTTGAATGTTGTTTTTCTAAAACAAAAAAAAGAAACACTGAAACTTGTCTTCGAATGTCTTCGAAAATTGCTTGTCTCTCTTAAGTTAACTTAACTGTTTCTTAAGTGAACATTATTTTAAGAAAAACACGAAATTAGAAAGTACTTGAGGTCTCATCGAGATTCCCTCATCTTACTATGCAACAACTATCTGTAATCTTAATACTTGAAATCTGCTCAATCATCAGAACAAATGTGTAATTGTTAGTTTTATTTAAAACTAATGCAGTATTTTCAAAAACAACTCATGTAATGTTTCCTCTACTAATTACCTAAATAATTTTTAATCATTTTAAGGAATTTTCAAATGGATTGATGACATTTTCCTAATAGCCTACAAGGTATGATGTACCTAGTACGTATATTAAATACCTACTTAATCACAAAATGTCAAAAACGTACAATTTATTGAAGATACGAGTATGTAGGTATATATTTTACAGCTTGTTTTTTCGATGCCTATTATTTCCGGCGACAACGCAAATAAACATGACAACGAAAAATGGGAGACGCTAATTAAATCAAAAAGGGTTCAACAGAGCTTACATTGGAAAAATAAAATGAAATGTGACACTCCAACACCAATTCACACTTCAGAGGTGCAAAACAAAAGTAATGATGCAATGCAAAATAAAAAAAACGTGTCGCGACGTAAAGGCAAGCGTAAAATTTTAATTATGGCACTAAACTCAAAGTTACAAAAGGGAATATAATTGACAGTGTGAACCATCTAATTTGAAGCGAGTGCCATTTGTTAGGTAATAAAAAAATTGAGACAGACGAGGCATATTCAGATTTTAGTGAATAGGTTGATATTCCGTTGGAATGAATTTGAATGACGGAGGTAGATTCGTCGGTAACCCCGGCGGTTTAGTGCGGGATAGTTGTAACTATTGGTTTGCGAATAGTTTTTATTTTATTTTTATATAGGCAAAGAAATTAAAGTTTGTTTGAAATCTCTCTCGATCTGGTTTCGGCCCTAATGGAAAAGTTTTTATATGGTGCCCATTTGCGAAGAGGTATATCCAATAATCCTATAATCCAAGCCAGTCCACTGTGAACTGACAACAATGTCAGTTATGTTTTAATTTCTTCGTGTTGTGTGTTAATTACTTAATTTAGAAATATTAGGTATATTAAACAACAACTATAGCTAAGAAAAATATAATAGTATTAGGTGTTTTATTTGTTCCTAAATCAAATAATCGCTTTATTACATAGAATTAGAAATTGTTTATCCCTACTTTTATGGTTTACTCAAAAACTGCTATAGAACTCGTTTTAAAGATGGGTTGTTATTTCATGACTTTCCATAAGCAAAGTTAAGGAAAATACCTAACAACTCTAGTGATTTATAAAGATTAATTTTAGATAGACATATTATTTTCTAAAATGTGAATCTGTAGTAAGAGCTTGTATATTTTAGAGGTATTTCGCTGGAACCGCGGTGCGGTTACAACTAGTGGCTCACTCGTCGTTATGAATAGGGAACACTGAATAGACTTCGAATTGAGCACTAATTACCTATACGGGATTGGCGAAGTGTGAAATTAAAAAAAAAGCCCTGCAGCTACGTCGTCGTTCAGACTGTATGGAATGTTAGTTTGCCCATATAAACCACATACATATATGTATACACAGCACTCTGTTTTTATGGATACGTTATTAGTTTTCGAGTGAATCAAGAAAAAGTTTTAAAATTTGACACAGTTTTTTCGTACAGTATTTAATTGAACGTGTTTCAGTAAATCACAAATTTCATGTGCACAAGCAAGTTGATTATGCGATTCAAAGTATGAACTATATGAGATAAGAATGTTCTCTGGTATACCTTACACAAGCACAACAGCTCAATGCAACAGTAGTTATAAATATTGTTGATATTATTATTTCTGGAATACCTATTCCTACAGTAGCTTTTAAATCACTTCCTTTTGCGTCAATTTCCCCTCAGACTTATGGAGATCCAGACCACTTTGACGAGCCCTCAAAATATTATACAAGATTAAAACGACTAATCCCCGCTAAATTGCTCACCTTGCTGTTAATTATGTTCACGCACGTGCCTCTGGGGGGTAACCTGGCAACTCCCTAAACTAGAGGTGTCACAAATATCTACTTAAATCGCAGTTCCTCGATGACAATTCGTTGGATTTAAACAAGTGTAGAAAGGTAATCAAATTGACATGTAATATTGTTTAAGTTTCAATATATTTTTGGGCTTAAAAATGTTTAATATGTGAAGCTATATGTACCTAAACATCCGTACTAATATTATAAATGCGAAAGTTTGTTTGGATGTATGGATGTTTGTTACTCTTTCAAGCAAAAACTACTGAACCGATCTGAGTATCTGAGATACTAGAAAGGACAAAGGGTACCTTTCATCCAGAAAAAAGGACTATTCCCGAGGGATCATCTAAAATTAAGGAAACTAACTCCTGGCTAAGTGTAATAGCAACAACGCGGACGAAGTCGCGGGAACCATCTAGTAAAACATAAAAGTTAGCAACGCACTATCAAAACTATGGGTATATCAATATATAATAACCGTCCAAACATAATTATTTACACTGCGAAAACTACCTTTAAATAATAACGGAGAAAACTACCTAATATGTTATACTGTTCCTCGTTTATCACTCTTTCCATAGGTGAAAACCGTATCGAAATTTGAGTGGTTAAGAAGTTAGCGGAGAAACAGACTGAAGCGGACAGCGACTTTGTTTTATACTAGTTGTCGCGCGCGAATTCGTCTGCGTATTATAAAATATGGCCTGTAACTCGCTGAAGCTGAATGAAGCTTTCTATAGGTGAAAGAATGTTTAAAATCGGGTCAGTAGTTTTTAGAGTTTATTTTACTGCGATAACAAACAAGGTCTTGCCTTCCTTCCTATAAGCATTAACCAAATTGCTGTTTTGATCTTAAACGCCCAAGTGCCTGAAAATAGTTGTTTTTATTTCGTTAAAAAACATCGATTTTCGTATTTAATTCGTCCCTAAGTAATCTTTAGAAAGAAATTATTCCAAATGATCAATAAGTTATACCATAAATTGTTATGTACCAATAAAATCAATTGTTTATGTATTATAGTTTAGGTAAACTAAGTGAACAAATAAACTTGTGTGTGTATAGACTTTGGATTTCACATTTTAGTAATAATCTGTTCATGTTTTTTTTTATTTTATTTTTTTATTTCCAATCTTAAGTTATTATCATATCCTATTCCAATCTTACCTACCTACATGCATTCCAATCTCATGTGTCTCCATCATAATGTATGCCTTTCATTCATACATCACTGATTATGGCAATAAAGAGATGGCAATTACGGCTGTAAAGCTACTCAGACACTCCACTGATAAGTATTAATTCCCAATCCAATAGTATTTGTAATAAAGCAATGCAAGATATTTTGTTCATTGTGGTGGCCCGAAGGCGATGACGCAATGCAATCCCAACGCAGTGGTGACATTAAAATAACAGTGCACTTGAAATGATCAGTATTTCCAGAGCAATAAACTGACAATTCAATCAGAAAGCTTGTAATAGGGATATCCTGAACATAACGAGGTTATTAGCGCTTGTAACAAGTGGGAAGCTGCTATGGGATCTGTGAGGAATCTTCGCGGTGTAATTACTTTCAGTACGATTGTGTCCAAAGTATTCCAAATGTCATGTATTGAGTAAATATAATTATTAATATTTTCACTTTGTCAACATTATTAGTATCTACATTTTGACACTAGTTCGTTCTGATAAATTAACTATTTGACTAGTAATGCATATAACAATTGTTCTTACAAACAATCGTATTATATGTCTATTATGCATTTTGACTCCCGTATTTATTTAGCACATAGGTAATTAAACAATTGGACGTTCTGTCATGTGCTGCACTTCCGACCTTGATAGCAAAAAGGATAAGACCCTTCTAATCCTTTATTATTTGAATGATTTATCGTATGTTGATCTAAATGTTGGAAAAAGTCATAAATGGAAATTTCTCTAATATTAATCGACATATATTAATAAAACCGTTTAATTCAAAGTGAGATATATAAATGGTACGAGAAAGTTCTAAATTATTAAGTATGTATTCAATTAACTATTGAAAATATTATTTATGTTTTTAAAAGATTTATTAAGGTACTATCTAAAGAAACCTCATCTATTATTCCTTAAAATTTAATCTTTACATAAGGACATTATTGCACATTAACAGTCCCATCCACGTTTCTTTTTATCAATTTGTATATCTTCTCTGAATATGACATTAGCGCTTAAATTTAAAACTTCATCACCTGGCGGCAGGTGGTCAATTGTTTGTACGTGTTTATGCGTTTGAAGTTCAACAATTGTAACCACGTTGACTGACGCATAAAACACTCCATGTGCATTATGATCAAAAGAATTAATTCTGAAGAGGATGTCCCTTCGCCATAACAGTTTTTACGACGTCTCTGTGCGAGATTATTTTACAAATAAGTCTTGTCGGTCAAGCATTAAACATATATAGTATCGTAATAGTAGTATTAAATTCTTACAATACCTAACATATAAGTATAGTAAGTGACAAGTGAAAATGAGTATCAGAAAACATTATAAGAAAAACGAGCGTCTTCGAGAAGACCTACAATTTTGGAAAACCTGTGAAGTTCTACTGAGGTAGACTTAGCTTAGTTTCCTTGCACAAATCGGATAATATTATTATATATAGATCACTAGCTTTTACCCGCCACTTCGTCCGCGCCCCTTTTTCTTGAGTGTTAAAACATTTATTCATTCATTATTGCTCATGCACCTATTTTTATCAGGCATTGAATATTTCATTTTTATTTTGTAATAGAAAAATATCCTTTTTTGTACTAATTTGTAGGGAGAACGTGACATAAAAATATATATGTTTATCTGATCGCTACTACACTTCATAGGATCACTCCAGCGGGTGATCTAACAATTGGCTGAAAATTTCATCAAAATCAATCGATATAAATAAAGCGTAATAAGTTAATAGATAGGCACCTTAGGTATAAATTTAAAAAAAAAAAGCAAATTTTTCGTCAAGACATTATACATAACACTTACTAGTGTGTTGAGATCAGCGCTTATGTCTTCCATGTTGTTAATAGGTCCGTTTTGCTCGCCAGATACCGAAGCCAAAATCCTTTTCCGATGACCAGCCTTTTGTATTTCCAAAACCGCAGTCAACTCCACTTCCCAAATCCTTCTTACCCTGTCCATATCCACGTACAAGTGTTTCCTAAACGTATCATTATATATTTCTAGATTTATGTTCTTGAGCCAATCTTCCACGCTCTCATTTTGATTTTTACTAATATTATTATTGTTATGGTTATTGCTTATTTCTGCTATTTTAAGAGGTAACCGTTTTGCTGACTCTAATATCTTTTGTCTATCATTCTCCTCTATACCCATTTCTCGTAGGTCGTTTTCGCTTATAACGCCGTTCTGTGAATAAAATTTTTATTTAATTTTTTTTGTTGAGTTCGACAGACGGGCTGACGGTCCACTGGCTGGTAGGTGGCCACCCTCACTTATAACACAAGCAACGTCACAGGTGCTGCAAGTGCGCTACCGATCATAGAATTAGGGATAAGGAATAAGGAAGGGATGGAGTAATGGGCTCTGGCATCCCTTATCCCTTACCCACTCACCGCAACACAACATGCCCAAATGACTGCGGGACGCAATGTGCCCTATGCCACTACTTTCCAAATTCAGACCAGAGCCAACTTCGTAAAGTTCGTTTCCAAAGTTGACCCCGCAATTTTCCAGAGTATCATTAATGAATTTTGATTCAAATAAAATTGTTTTTTGTTTGGAGTATCTAACTTCTTGGAACGAAGTCACCCATATCTTAAATCTTAACACAATATAAATACTAAGAATATCATCATAGAAAAAAAAAAGTAAAAATATACCAAGTGTCTACTTACAATGAAGTCGATATCGTCGAAACCACTTTCAACGAACAATGGCTCGTAGTCATGTAGTCCGAGACCAGACAACCAGAGACCAAGGGTTGACGTTGTCGACGGACTTAAACTGGACTCGGAACAACTGAGGCCAAGTCTCGACGTGAACTCTTGCTCCAATTCTGACACAAACACCGACTCGCGGACTAATTTGCTGCCAAACGAGGCCATTATCTCGGAAATTTTAGCCCACTCCTCCTGTTAACAACAAGTTATGAATTTAATGCCTTTTCACTATTGAACATTATTTCCAGATTGCCATCGCAAACTCTGAACGAGCTATGTGGCAGGCTTGTTAGTTCGCTAATCGCAGTAGATTTCCTCGCGATATTTTCTTTCACCCAAGAGTTATATCCCTATCCTGACTTTGTTCCTTATTCTTTTCTTTCCCCTTAATTCACTGTCTAATGTTTCTAGAGTCTCTAAGCGACAGTAGCTAGTTACTTTCAATTAAACAGCCAGCTTTGTCTGTCATCTTTCAATATGAAACAAAATATGTGGAAATTGAGTATTAGTCGTGGCATTCTTTTTACCGTTTTTTATTTTTATTTTACATAATATAGGTAGTAAAAGTGTTAATATTATTCCAAACACATAATAATTCAAAAGCTAATAATATATTTATGTATACGTTGTATTAAGGAACAACTGTTCCAAATTGCAAATAAAAACGCACCTGGAGTCATAACACGTTTAACACACCTTGCCTTTCAAAACGAACCAAAGATTGTCCACACCTGCCTACCTGCACATTATGCTTTGAGCAAATGACATTTTTTTTTATCAAAGAACCATAATGAAAAAGATGAGGGCATCCACCCGCATGTGTCATCTTTTGTTATCACACAAATTGCTTTTGTCATAACTTAAAGTATCGTTAAAAAAACAGTGCTTCTATGAGTGAGTTTATACCTCATTTTGAACATGGATGGTTAAACTGTGGTTCTACACCTGAATCTTGATTGTAGGTTTTTTTGGAGTTTACTCCTTAAGAATCTATTTTCATATATAAGCCCGGTGTATGAAAATTTGTGGAAGTTTTCGAAGTTTCAGAGATATTGCGCCATGTATTTTATAATCGTCCGTAAGGAGTAAACTCCAGTAGTGCGTCGGAGCTGACACACACACCCATTTTAATGTTTAGGTCGACAAATAGGCTGACGGTCCACTTGATGGTAGGTGGTTACCATCGCCCATAACAAGCAACGCCGGTGCTTCAATTGCACTGCGGACCGTAGTAGGATTAAGGATAAGGGTTTAGGAATGGTTGGGATTATTATAAATGTGTACATAATTATAATTTTATATGTAACCACTTTAAAAACGTCATCAATCAATGTCTACTTTGCAAGTACTTACCTATTCATTGGGTTACTCGTACTATGTTTATATGGTCATTGAAAGGGCCTTTAGAAAATTATTAAGCAATAAAAACTATACAGTGTAGGTACCTAATTGCAAAACATTTGACAATGTTCTATTCCATACTATAACCAATGTTGCGTTATCTTTAGAAAACTGTTTACATTATGAATGAGATCGTGATCGATAGTACCTAGTACATTTTTAGGTGTGGTAAACTATTGCAAAATAACAAATATAAGAGTTTATGTTTCCATATATTAATATTATCGTTATTCCCTTCGCAATTTATTCAACTCTATAAAATGCTGCTTTTCATTGGTTTTATTTTAATACCTACGTTTGCGTTTTATGAAATATGCAATCATAGCGAAAGATCGTTTAAACCTTTGCGATAGAACTGAACTTGGACTAGACTTCACAAACTGTGCAAAGACATCATGAGTGTAAGACGAGTTAAGGCAAGAACACTACCTATAGGTATACTCGTATAATAACTCATTATACACTAGTCGCGAAAATTAAGGGATATAGAACAAATTTCTAAATTTTTAGGTGATTTTCAACAGGCTGTAACTTCAAAAGAAATGGTCTTAAAGAGCTCATTAAAAAAGAAAATTATAGCTTTAAGTCTTTAGTTTTTGAATCCGAGCTTTAAATATTTTCAAGTTAGCGGTTTAAGAGTAATCGTCGGAAAACCAAAGGATTTTTTTTTCCAAATTTTTGTTCGTCTTGATATTGGTGTACGGGCTGTAATAATTTCTTTTTGGTAATCGTATCATAAAGCTTTAATTCCCTACAATTTGACTTCTTTATAAGCTCTGTACGATGATTTTTCACTGAGTTATCCTTGATTAAAAAGTCATTTTTGACTTTGACAATAGATTACTCGTGAAATAATGGTCGTATAGTAAATTAAAATAGGGTTTTGTAAACTGCAAAACATTCCCTACAAGTGTCTGAAATTGGAATTTGATAAAAAAAATTCAATCCGAAAATGTTGACCGAAAAAAAAGGTAAAAAATTACAAATTTAAGGATATTTGGATACCTTGGAATAACTTTGCAAATAATGCAGATACGAAGGATATTTTCTACAGCTTTTCTCTCTTATTTTTTCCTGGATTCTTTTCTGAAGTTTACAGAAAAAATTCTGAAAGTTTCAAAGCGCTGCGATTTTTTTTTTCTTAAAAAAAAACGAATTATGGCTAAAAAACCGTTTGAACTCAAATTAAGGGATAAAAAGTGAAAAATTGCCTGTTATCTTGATTTTCAGCAAAAACGATAATTTTAAACATTGCGGACACTAAAAAAAATTCTTATATCCCTTATTAAAGTTTGCCTTAGGCGTTTGTTTTTTTTTTGCTCATAACTAGGACACAAATAAACATTATCTCAATAAGTATTTATGCTTACCTGCTCATCAAATGGACTGAGTATTGATAGTGACTTGTCTCCGCTGTGCGTTGAGCTGGTAGTGTTACTCCGTCTCCGTACCTCTTCCTCGCATCCGTTGACATTATTCCTGTCGGGCTGTCCATTGCTGCTCGGGTTGGTGGTATTAGTGGCAACGGACCCTATTGGTGAGGCGTCGTACACCGATTTCAGTTTTCGCAACGTCTTCGGCCTTTCCGCTGGCATCGGCCGTAGTCCGATGCCGTCGAGCGTCGTGGTTGAGCCTTTGAAGAGGCCTGTTAACAACATACATATACTTATAAAACATAACTGAGACATTTCTTTTCTACTCATAACCACTGATTGGTGATATGTAAGTTCTTATTATAAATAGAAATACGAAATCCTATAGCAGACGATCCGCGAGAGATCGTAAATAAATCCACAGATATAGATTCGCTCTTCTAATTTGCTGATGTGTACGAAAAGTCATATAAAATACCTTTGAAATTCAAATTCAAATTCTTTAATGAGATAAAAACGGAGAGGTCCACTAACATCTATCTCAAATATAAAATATAAAAACACCAGTTATAAAAATAATATACGATACAAATAGAATATCAATCTGATTTTATGCCTCTGTCCCATTGGTCTATTAGATTTTCAGAATATGTCAGGAATGATTTCATTATAGTTGACCAATTGTCATAGAAGATATCTAAATCCTTGTTGGTGGTAAGGAGTGTGTTAAGATGACGACGGGCGCGGATGAGTGGAGACATGGAGCGCGCCAAAAGTCATGGACATAAAAACAGTCACTTGGTATCGAATCAAAAACTGAAATACAAATCAATAATACTGAGATTCAGTTACACGGCTATATTTTATAAATTTACAACGCGCGCAACAGCTAGTCATCAACAAAGAAAACAAACTGAACCTTATAAAATTCGGATTGGTGATTACCAATATTCCTTCTTTATTAGTCCAATAATCTTGTTTTATTTAAGGTCGTTTAAATTTATTGGAACAAATATATTTATTTAATATAACTTTATTAGAACAGGTGTGTGGCATCAGATTCATAACTATGATTGATAAAATACAATTAGGACAGAAAAATGATATGAAAAATAGCACCATAAATAGACATTGATAAAAAGTAACAAATTATATACCTGTCGATTTAGTCGCAATCGTCTAAATGTCTGTCAGCCTTGTAGCATAGAAACCGGTTTATTTATGATAAACCAAACCTTGGCACCAATTAGCAGTTTTCACTTTTCTTTTTTAACTGATAGTTAAAACCAAATTTACAGTTTCTATTTACCTTTTCTATCTGTTGTATTATTATAAATAAAATTATTATAAAAAAGTTATAGTTATATCTACTGTTAAAGATTATTTTATGTTAACTTTAATATTTTTATTACATTAGAAAGACGCGGCTTGTAAAATGTATCTACATACATTTACAAGCCGCGTTAAATCTGTTTTACTTGGACAAACATTTGAATGATTTTTAAAGATTTAAAGATAGCATGTTTTTTTATTTTGTTCTTTTAAATAAAACTAAATCAAAAACCTATATTATTTCATTCAGACTTCAGACACAAATTAGGTACCAAATTTAGATTCTGGTTAATGTAAGTTGGAGCTTCCGACGCGTGCGCATTCCAAACAATTCAGGCCAATTTACGATACCACAGTAACTTTGCTATACCACCTATATGATGTACTATGCACATGTCTGATATCTGCAGTTACATTTTTTAGGTTATTTATTTTGATTTTTTTTTATCTTTGAGCTACTTAATGTATAAATTCTTTAGTTATGATGTTTCGCGGCATCTCGGCAATAAATTCGTTTTAATATTTAAAACGAAAAATTATTGTAATATCACATTGTGCCAGACAACTACTAATTCTAACAAATTATTCTATTTATCAATCAAAAATTCAATGACTTTTTATCTAAACCAAAATCAACGGAAGCTAAGACGCGGACACAACTATTTGTAACCATATCCTTTAAACTTGTAACATGTGTTTTAGTTCTGTTAGAAACGCGAGTGGTGTTTGTGGTGCGGACGGAAAAGGGGTAACAGTGGCATGAAGTGTAAACAATGGTAAAGGAAACAATGAGCCATTGTAAACGCGTGGTGCCTCGTTATAGGAGACAACGTTGATGTAATTATGATAAAGGAACCAGTTTTCAACATACAAACCGAGTGAAAGAATTTAATGGGAAATATGAATCCGAGACGCTTCCTATGGTCACAAATCCACAAAACATGGTCAACCTAATGTTAATGTCCTTCGTGCAGCGAATAAATGTCTTTCTTTCTTTCTTTTTCTTTCTAACCTCAAATCCTCCACGATACAAACTTATTAGTTTGTATAGATTGGAACATTTAAAAAAAGTAAGGTAATCCTTGAGACACCCATTCAATTATAACTGTTAAATGTAACAAAATTAAAGTATTCTGTTAATGGTCGAGCCCTTGAAGATGTACTCTGTGTGAATGCTTGCTATGTAGTTACTGTATTGTGTGAACCCTGGTGTATGATGATATGTAATAAATGTTTAGTCAGTTGCCACCGCTCGCCTTTTCATTAATGCAAATCAATAAAGATTGTAAACCAAAATTATCAATGTTAGGCAGAAAAAGGGATCTTGATTCTTTTTAATATTTTCCTAGATTTCATACATCTTAATCAAATAACCCATTGACTTTCAGCACCTAAAGAAGATTCATGGGACGATATTCAGCTAGAAAATCACTCAAACTTTGTTTGTTTATAAAACCCCGTTGAAGTGCTTTCATTACTTTTAAAATGTCACAACTACCTATACAAACGTATAGTTATAAAATAAAGTATAAGTACTCATTATTTTCTTCTTTTCTTCTTTCTTTTCTTTCTTTTCTCGTTCTTTCTTTCTTTTAACTAGTCTTTAGTTGGATACACAAAAGAGGAGCTTCTCAAATACTTGTTTAGAGTCTGTGACTTATTTCAGTAGCAGCAGGACAAAATGCGCTCTGCATATTTAATCTGAACAGCCCGTCTGACTGTACTAAGAGTCAGACTGTGTTGTTGTGTTACGGTGAGAAAGGAATATCTAAGCTGAGCCCATTCTCCTGTCATCTCTTTATCCCTTATTCTATCAAATTTAACAGCACATGCTACCTCAATATCGTTACTTGTGTTAAAAGCCGACCGTCAGCCTAAAGCAGTTACTACACTTTTCAATTTGTAGGAAACCAATTTAGGAACCTAAGTAGTGAACTAGTGATCACACTACACTAAATTGATTTCTAAATCGAAGACATAGAATTGAAAATAGATAAAATCTAAATTGGATCCAATCTGTTCTAACTGCGATTACACCTTCCGATTTCCTAAATTGGTTTCCTACAAATTGAATAGTGTAATAACTGCTTAACTGGCGATCATTACATAGAAAAGAAAACACGTGTTTCCCTATCCTCGCAACGTCCCGTACCCCCTCACTTGCATTCTCTGTGGGGTTTCGCTGATTTCTGTTTCATACTGTGCTACTGTTTTTACGATGAAGGACGCTCTACCATAAACACATAGGCCTTTGTTATCGATATTCGATTTATCTATAATATAAAAATGAATCCCTAAATGTGTTGCTAAGCGCAAAACTCGAGAACGGCTGGGCCGATTTTAATTCTATCTTCACTCATGGATAGAGGGATAATCAGGGAAGGTTTTTACGTAAAAAAATGCAGCCGGGCGAAACCGGGAACGAGTCGCTAGTTAAAAATAAAAATGCCTACAGTTTTAATACACAATAAAAAACAATGGAAATATTGAATTTCGGTAAACCCGAAAAGAAGAATGGTAAACGCTTTACTTGATGACAATACTAATGCGGGGGGAGGGGGGACGTATAAAAATAAAACTGAAAATTTCATTTATGAAATAAATAAATAACAAAATTACGATCGCACTGAAAGTTGAGTTTATGTTATATGTATTTAACTTATTTATTGCAGCTATAAAATACGGTCTGATTTCGAGGCATTTGGTATGTGTAACTGGTTGAATGTAGAACATTAAACGCCACCGTTAACCGTTCAGTAATAAGGTTTAGATTTGAATCAATCCCAGTTAAAGGTGTATAGAAATACAGAAGCAGTTGTGCATTTTGTGAAACCACCTTCTTAGTAAAACAAATGCATTTTATTTTGTGGTGTATTTCGTTAAGCAAGTAGGGAACCAGAACGTTGAACCATAAAACACTCCATAGGTAGTTACCGTACACTTAATTTCTAATTATTATATCACTAGCGAACCGCTCCCGGCTTCGCACGGGTGCAATACCGTCACCTATTAACACAAGCAACGTCATAAACGCTGCAAGACTGCTGCCGATCTTAGTAGCGGTTTAAGAGGATTGAGATATGGGATTTGCTCTCCCTTACTCATTCATGGATACATAATAACACACATACGGTATTTTAATTATCATTTTTTGAAAGAAAAAAAAAATGTCACTTAGTGACACTTCTGTGGAATTCTAGTCTGAGCTTGATAGCATTAAATTAATTAGTTTCAAATGTAAATACCTACATGTGTTCTCAAAACTATTTTATACTAACCTTTCTATTACCCAGATTTAAATTTTTAATATTATATAGTAATCAGTTCATTACAAGTAACAATTTAATCTTGATAAACATGTCCAAAATTAACTGTCTTTTCTTTCTAGTTTATAGAATTAGAATTCTATAAGATTGTAGTGTTTTCATATAAAACATTAATAATTCAAGAAAGACCGTCTTCAATTTAAGCGCAATTGGAAAATTAGCTATAATTTTCCAATTATATTATACTAAGACGTGATTAATTTGATGTTGAAACATTATTGTTAAATTAGGAAAAAGCAATAACTTTTGTATCGGAATGCGTGACTAATTCAGTCTTTGTTTGCACAGGTGATAGCAGCTTTGAAAATTCGAATAACGTATCATGTATGTATACATAATAAATCCTTATACAATTTCTAATATACTCACAGTTTCCCATCAGCGCGGTGATCATTAAATATTCCAAACGACTCTAGCGTCGACATTTCTACATTAGTCAGATTTATTTCGAGATACACCTTTGAATTATTGTCATAACCTACAAACTGTTCTCACGGCACGTTTTCATCTTTGGAGCTGATTATTGTATTAATTTTTCACTTGTCACCGATGAGTTATTATGTAAAACTTTAAACACACGTGTTTACAACGTTACAATTGATGTTGGGGCTGATGCCAGTGAAGAAATTTAAATACGAACGTTCGTTGAGCCGGTCGCTCGTCAACTGTAGAAGCAGCTTGCAAGTGAAAACATTATTGATAAGACCATACAAGTTATACGTCACTTATCGCCGGCCACTTTATTAATCTGCATCAATTTATACGCAAAGACAATTGATGTTTTATCCCTTTTACACACGAGGTACTTGATCGAGACGGAAAACCTACTAGTGGTGAATTTTGAGCAGTACATATGACATGTTTTCGATACTAAAATTTTGACAACTAAAATGTATACTGTAGAGTCGTGAGAACATTATTTTTGGTACCAACGTGCTGGGGTTTTGCTATACTTATCTACATTGATAAATTTACATGACTGACACGAAACTTCCGAGCAAAGATTTTGAAGGTTTATCAGATAAGTTTAATATTTCTTTTATTGTTTCGACACCGCCACCATAGTCAGTCAATATTAACTTTATACGGTCTTGATCATTTTCGTAATAATTTTACATATCTATTGACTCAGCAGCTTAGAACTTAGCCGATCGAAAATTCTGGTTTATTTACGACTTTGCGTGGTTTCTTCAATTTGTGAGCCATCGAGCATTAGAAGATTCTTTCTCCATCATCATCATGATCTCAACCGTAAGATGTTCACTGCAGGACATAGGACTCCCCCATAACTTTGTAATAGGACCGGTCAGAAGCAGCTTGAATTCACCCAACCAGCTACCTACGGCTCTTATCAGATCGTTCTAGGCTACGCTTGCCGGCGTAGAAGGTTATCTATCAGTATAAATATGTTAGAAAACGTCATAACAGTGGTACACAAAATATTTTTAAATAAATATCATCGGTGTTCTTTCATTTTTTTGTGTATAGATACGAACTGCAACTAAAAATGACACTTATACTTTAGGCGTAAAGATGAAATTAACTTATTCTTGCAACCTTTCAAAGATGATCACAGACCTGTTGCTTACCATATTATTACAAAACTGGTTCAAATTATCATATTATAAAAGCGATTATTTATTACAGTTGCTAATCGAGTGTATAGTGGTATTTAAAGGTATAGATAATAAAGAAATGTCTTCCTGATTTTATCTTAAAGGTTATCATATATCTTAAAATACATTACAGTTTATACTTATTACATTTATTTTGACATTTTATTTTAGTAATGTTGACATATTACTAGCTTTTACAAGCGACTTCATCCGCGCATATCTTAAATGTTAATATATTAAAATTTATAAATTATGTTACTGCAAAGTTTCATAAAAAATACCCACATGCAGAAACTATGGTTTAATAAATTATAGGCTATGTGTTATTTTGATGTAGGTACCTATATGCTATTGCTACTGTAAAGTTTTATCAAAATACGTTGAGTAATTTTGTTTAACAAAAAGTAACAAACATTCTCATTTATAATATCAGCGATTTATTGCTAACTTATTTTGTTGATTACATGATATACCCTTTCCTCCTCATGCGAAGCTCAATTCCTGGCAGGCAAACTGTTAACTACTGCTTTCACTTACAAGTCTAAACTAAGTTTATTAATAAAGCATTGATTTGCTCTTCAAGCAATTCCTAATATAAAGCAGTCCAAAAACAAATTTTCTTTAATTAAATAAAAAAATAATAATAATATAGAATTTTTTCCTAGATAAATTTACCGATGACGACATAATTTTTCTTAAATGACAAACATTTAAAAAAATCTTATCTTGAATGAACGGAAGTGATGGATAAATCACAAATGTGAGATTTTCAACATTATCGAGTTCACACACTGACACATTGAATGATGCTGTAAAAAACACATATTTTACAAAATGTCTTCTTTTTTAGCTCAAACTATATTTGTATGGGACCTTTAAAAAGAAATAAAAAGGGAACGGTAACCCTACACTCTCTATATACCTCAATTTCTATAACGTCAATTTTTGTTACGTGACGAATTCATATATAACAAATAAAATATGAAAGGATTAGGAGTCTTATTGGTGGTATATGTAGAGTCGATTTTACGATTTTCGAAGACGCTAGAAATCGAGCTTTTGGATTGGAAACATTGAAACCCAATAGTTCCTGTGCGGTTTGAAGCTTTTTCATTAAAAACACCGTCACACATGTTGCCATAGCTATTTTTGGATTAATATTATGAGGCATTCAAAAACCTTGCTTGTACTAATTCCATAAGGAGAATGTTTGAATAATTGAACCTACTTGATTAAAGAGAGTTGAAAAAGGGATTTCGTGTTAAGTTGAAATAAAGAAATTTTATTTAAATTTTTAAGACGACAAAATATAAAAAAATGACAAAGCGGGAACGGCTGGACCAATTTGGAATAAACTGCATCATTCTACAGTTAGGTTTAATTGGTTTCAAAATTTCCATTTAATTTACCATACGACACCACATTTCAATTAATTTTTCTCTGCCCAATATTCTAGAGAATTCTTAGGTAACACCAATTCATTTTCTAAAATGAATTGATGTTACCTAAGAATTATTGGGCACGCATTTGCAATAAAATCCGACTGAATGTAGAAATATTATTAATCATTAATAAAAGTTAACACGCAAACGATCATTATTTACTTTCAATGAAATCACGACCACTTGAAGGTTCTTTTTTAACATATTGTTTGTTTAATGAGGCGTGTCAGTGAGGCAAGTATTTAATGTATATAGTTTATTTTTAGATATTTTTAATTTTATTTGATTACACAAGGCCATACACATACATAGATAAATCTGAGCTATGAACAGTCCATATCGAGTTATCAACTATATCTTCTTTACATAATTTGCAGAAAAAAATTCACCAGTATAAAGCCGGTAGAGGGTCGCTAGTCAACAAGAACATGAACATTGTATGTTCTATTTAGGTTTTTTTTAATGCACGTACGACCTACATATAAACAAACAAACCACTTAAGTAGAGATTACTTTGAACTTTATTAGCATTGTATATTAGTATCAAAAAGACGCAGATACAATTTTCAAATTATGTATCAAGAAGAAAAAATCACGGCGTTAATTTTTTTTATGTTATGTAAAGTGGAATTAGAATAGGTACATGGGTACTTAGTTGTCCAAGATCAGGTTTTCCTTACGTGAGTAATGATTATGAATCATAGATAATTTTAAAGTAAGAAACTTGGGTTGTGTGATTCAATGTTAGTTTTTCTCGACCAGACTGTATGGTGACTAGTGGTGATTATATGATTGCGTTATTTTTAATAGGTCCGATCCGTTACTCCAAGCCGTTTAAACGCAAACCTAGATATCAATGTCTAAATTTAATATTATATAATATTTTAACAACAAATAGGCAACAATTTAAAATACAATAATAGTAAGTATTAAAAAACTAACATGTGCCCATGACTTAATCCTACTAGCTTTTCTAAGGCTTTCATACGTTTTAAAAAACTTATTACTCATTTATTGTTCCAAAGCGGAATCTAGAATCTTACTCTAATACAAAAAGATTTATTGCGCACTGATATCGTTTCAAAGTAGAACAAAAACCTTTGTATATACTTTATGTTATTATTACGATGTTATCTATTAAATATTAATTGTACATAAGAATATACCCGATCCTGTAATAAAATTATGGCAACAAAGCGAGTTCAATGACTTTGAAAGTGCTTGTTTCCATTTTGCAACGAGTTGACGTATCAGATTAAGACAACATTTTTTAATTGACATTATATTTAGCCTGGGTCTATACGCAGGCTGCTTCTGACCTGTTCTACTGGAAAATTATGGGGGAGGTCTATGTTAAGCAGTGGACGTCCTGCGGCTGTGATGATGATGGTGATGGTGGAGATGATAGGTAAATATTCAATTGTAAGAGGCAATTGTATCATTTAGAGTGGGCAGGCCATCTGGCGGATATTCTATGAGTATCATTCCCTCAAAGTAAATGCGTATAGGAATCTAAGCATTCTTCACATGCATTGTGCTATTTCACTTTATCTTTTCAAAGGTCCGCAGCACACTTGAATTACCCCGACTTTGGTTGTGTTTTCAGGCAAAGGTAGCCAACTACCACCGAGTGGACCGCCAGCCTGGCTGAACCATGTCATAAGATGGTCAATATCGTATAATCATGTCGTAGTGCAACAATGGAAACGTGTTGAAATGTCGTTGCACCGACCACTAAGGCACCTGATGACCTTGCACTAACTTTATTCGTCTGCTTTAAGCTCGCTTATAAAACTCGCTTTTACATTAAAAATAATATATTTGAAACGTGTATTTATATTTTTACAGACATTATAACATTAGTATTTATAATAGTTGTAATAATAGTTGTAAATTGATTGATTGATTTATGAAAAGAGCAACTAGGGTGTTTCTTGTCGAGTTCTTCCCCCTAGAAGCAGCTTTCCGAACCGGTGGTAGTTTGTAAATGTAAAATAATGTTGACGAGGGTAAATGTTTTGTAAAAAACTTACATCTAATAAATGATTTATTATTATTATTATTTACATATTTATTTTCATCTCTTAATTCTAAATTTTTTACAATAAATATCGTAAAAAACCTAAAACTAGAACTCCGCAGGAGGCGGGGCAAGGCCCAAGCTACCGGTGGTTAGGGCTGCAGAGTGAGGAACCTCCTGACAATTCGTGCCGTGTCAAGAAGTACCGCCTTCTGTATCTGTCCCTTGATCCAGCCATCTAGTGAGAGCCTCTTAAGGTGTTGGTCGAGGCTCTTCGCTATAAGACCGTTCGCCGACACGACTATCGGGACGATGATGGTCGAATCAACATCCCTCGTGGCGGTCACCTCGTGAGCCAAGTCTAAATATTTACTTAGATATATAAAATAATAATAATTATTATTATTATTCACATATTTATTTTCATTTCTTAATTCTAAATTTTTTTTATTATTATTATTATATTATAATATTTGTCCGGTTTAATTTTCTGCTTACTTATAAGGTTAATTTATACAATCAAATTTATATCACGATAACATATTTATCATTTAAATGTAAAAGTATTTATATTATCTTTTTATAGACAAGCCAGTTTGTGCAGTCTTAGAAAAAAAATCATTGTTTTGAGGATGTTTCGTAATTTTAATTGATTCTTTTAAACTTTTAATTTTGGTTAAGAAAAGAAATTACCTATTCTGTTGTAATAAATATTAATAAATACTAGTAATAAATAATAATAATTTAAATAAAAAAAAGTTAGTAAAAATTTAAATGAAATTTTTAAGAGTACCTAGTCATGACATGGCACACGTCATACAAATGTTTTTCATTATTATTATTTTTTTTCTTGGAATATGGAATATCTTTGGAATCTTTGTAAGTATTCTAAATATTTAAATTTAGTTCCTCAAAACGCCACTTTTTGGGTAGTAGGTATAGGTATGCTCAGCTTAAAATCGTGATATCTTAATATATTCCAAAAAACATCAATAAATTCTTATCACCGAAACGGTTTAATAGCAGGTTCGTACGAATTTTATTTACATTCATACTGTGTGCAAATCGAAACATTTTAAAAATCATAGTAGCTAATTGGCTGGAAATATATTTTATAGAAATATTTCAAGTTCCCAATTAGAAGAAACATCTTTGACTAGATGCAAAAAAACAATAGAACCAATAGCTTCAGTTGATTTTTATATTATTATAAATTTTAAGCAAAAAGTATCGTAATCGAAGGTTACGTAATTAGGATGCTTTTTGCTAAACTTTAATTAGCCGTTAAACTTGATTTTTAATTAATTTTACCTATAAACACAATAGTAACAGAAACTAGAAAATACCAGTTTTTTCTTACAGTTATGGACCGATACTTCCGAAAGCCTCAACCATAGATTATTGGCGAAAAAATACAAGTTTATACTTGAGTTGTCATTTACAATAAACTAGCATTTGCCTGCTACTTCGTCCGCGTCCCTCGAATTAATTAAATTATATTTGTTTCTATTATAGTTAGTAAAAATTAGATAAGCAACAAAAATTTAATCAATGTTCATTGCACACTAACTTGTTTGCTGAATTTTATTTTTAAGCTTTCTTTTTCTTACTGATACCCTAGAAACAGTACTTTTTTCTGGATACAAAATACCCTTTGTATCCCTGTCAACGTGTACCTATTAAAAATTGAATACAAGTTGACACACATATTAGAATTACGAGTACCTATAACATGTAAACCTTAAGGTGTTAGGTACAGTAGCATAATAACACAAATTTGTTATCTGATTAAAAAATACGTTGAACCATGATATTTCAAGTATGTGTCGTATCGTATCGTAAGCCTTGAAAATTCTTACGAATCTTTGAAAATATAATCTGTGGTGAGGAGCCGCTATAGATACGTAGATCGACTTGATAAGTATATGTATAAATATGTTACATTTAAGCTGAGGTTATTTTTTTTCATGTTAAGGTTGTCAGACAGGCTGACGGTCTACTTGTTTATGGTAAATTGGCTGTTATCGCATATAACACAAGCAACTGTTACCGATCATAGTAGAAATTAGAATAAAGGATCAGGAAGAGTTAGGGAAATGGGTTCTGGCATCACTTACTCACTCACCGAAACACAACAGCACACATGCTGTTATTTCACGGTGGTCTTATTTAAGGAGGTTGTTAAGACAGACTGCAAAACGAAGGAGTTTTTTACTTGTACTTTATATAGTACCATTGGCAGTACTATAAAGTGCAAGTAAAAAAAAAACTATACTTTGAGCGAATTTTGACTATATATGTAAATAGAGTAAGGAATATTAATTTTTGAAAACCATTTATTTTACTCCTACGGTTAATTTACGAAGCTCTATTAAATAAAAAGTTTTACAAAACTTTGTCTTTTGGTATGTTTTTTCCTATATATATATCTGTATGAAAGAAACTCGTGTCGTGTGTTCATATAATTACACATAAATCTTAGTTATTGTCACATAAACGACAAGCCACGTAATAAAAACACTTTCTTTAAAAGAACAAAAAAGGGGAAACCAAATTCTGTACACGAACTTGTCCGTTTCAAATACAATGGGATGTTAAGAGATACAACCGCAGTGTGCTTCCGTAATGACGTTTACAGGAAATTTGAAAATGCACCTTAAATGTTGTGAGTTTATGCTCACATTGCAAGGGATGCGATTATGCATCAAAACGTCGCTCGCTCACTTATTGTGTATTGTGGAACTTTGAGTTTAAAAAATTTTTTATTCTCCAAAGAGAAATGGGTCCGACAGTAGTTCAAGCGTTGTCTTTTTGATATTTTGTTTTAATCTTTGAAAAGAATGTAAATTATAATATATTTATTACCTAAATAATAATAAATCGCTAAATGCGTGTTGCTGATAAGCTCAAAACTCGAGAACGGCTAGCTATTCGGATAGTTGAAAAAAAAAATTTTCTTTTTATAAAGAAAAAAATTGAAAAAATGTATATGAGAAATTGGACATCCGTGCGAAGCCGGGGACGGTTCGCTAGTACCTTTGTGTATAATATTAATTTGTGAATGAAGTATTATTTATATGTAAGCATTTTAATCGTCATTTATAAAGAAATAAACATTAGAGACGTACCCATCTGCCCCTCAGCCGCGTAGTCCGGAATTGTAAAGCCGGTTACACACAGAATAATTCACAGAAAATCACTCGACATTTTCTACAGTGAACTTTTGCAAAATAAACGGGTTTCCAGTGATGTTTAACCTTAAAATAAAAGAGAACTCTAATAAAACAAAAGTAACCAAATGAAAACGTAAAATATAAAATCAGTAGTGGTCTTTATCTAAAATTCATAAATGTTTTGTAAATCATGGGTTATGTTTCGATTTAAAATCACGCGTTTTGAAGTTAAAATGTATTATATTTCTTTATAACAATCCCCAACAAGCTAAATGCGAATTCGAGGAAAGGGTAAGGGTATACTTTCTATTATGATAACAGTCAAACCCCAAATCAATTATGTTAATAATCTATATAATCAAAGTATTTTTTAGGACTTTTTGCAAAAATCAATTAGCTCCAAATTATGGCGACTATAAAAACGTTTCAATAAAAACATTATGTACCTATAAATTAAGGTATTGAAAATATAATATAGAAGTTATAATTTCTCAACGGCGGTGGCGCCGCATTTCTACAGTATACGGTCTACACTAATCTTAATGTTTCTTTGGGACTACAGTTGGTATACTTCAAGCATACGTCAAATGAACGAATGCTAGATGAATGGCATATTGTTTTTTCTTAGTATCACTTACATTATAAAAGGTCAGTACTATCTGTTATATATATATTAATACGAGTCAAAACCGTTTTATATTAATCAAATTCTATGACGTTAGACGTTATATTTATATTATACATACTAACGAAAACGATGTTTTTATTAATGAACGTGTTTTAGTGGGATCATTTAAAATTAGACATTGAAATTTTAAACATTTGCTCTTATTAATCGATTTCTATTGTTTTTATCTACTAAAAATAGACATATATATATGGACTTTTTTTCTTACATTAATACACGTTTGGACATTTTACATATAATTTCTTAAAAAATATAATTACTGAATTAATATAATTACTTAGTTTCGGAATCGATATAAGTAAAAGAACGAATATATTACAACATGATTATAACAGATTCAGATAGTTGGTTTTAGATAAAAATACTATAATAAACTAGAGTCCACTATATACGAATGATTTTGCTGTCCGTTGTATTTAGACATGAAAAAGACAATATTTAGTACTTATGAAGCTTTGTGTAAATATGGTGTAAATATACATAGTTAATACAGCCGTGTTTCAAGTACATAAAGGAATCATAAGTTTATGAAACACTAAAGAGTAACCTGGCAAAAACAATAAGAAGCCATTGGCCGGGAGTTCAGTGTTCCAGAATAGAACTCGTTCTAAATTTAAAACGGCCGTTAGAGATGCGCGGGAATGATAGTTTTCAAATTCGAATCCTGTCGTTTTGTCACGTTCAAGGTCGACGTTCGTCCATCAACGACAATGTCTTAAAAAGGTGTCTTGTCTTCTTCCTTTTTTTTATTTTAACTGGAACATCTGGCAATAATCACGACGCCACAAATCCCACTGTAAAAGTAGTTTTGTTGACAATAAAATCTAAAACTGTACATTTTAATGGGCGTTTTATATGTCGGAATGGCATCGGAATGGGCAATTTATTTGAACGAAATGGAATAGAACGTAACCTTGTTAGGACAATTAAAGATGAAACTTCGTAAATAGATATCTGAATGGAACAAATTGTATTGTTACTATCTCTTAATAGAAATCAAAGGTTGTAAATTATTTAAACGTAATAACAGCATTGCAGGTATATTCTATATGTTTTTGTTGTTCCTCAATTTATCCTATTGTCTATTAGCCACCTACCATCAGCTGTCAGCCTGTCTGTCGACCTTAACATAAGAAAAATAATGAAAAATCAAATGAAAAAGTAATAATTTCGGTATTAGTGATTGGTAATGACCCAAAAACGTTTAGCGCTTAGTAAACTGGACGCCCTGACTTGGATTTTACGAATGTTTACTATAATATCTAAAGATGCCTTTATTTTTACTTTAACGTAATACAATATACAATAATTACTCTATGAAAATAGAGACTTATTAGACGATTTCTTGATTTGTTACTTGTATGAGTACCTAAAGATGCTAAAATATCTATGATTTGATCTCGGAAGCAAATGCACTTTGTATATGTAAGAGAGCCTGTTATTGGTCATGTCATCTGAAATGTAAAAGAGCAGTAAAAAGAACAAAAGAATAAACATCCAATTTCAAACTGTGATTAAATATGATGTTTCCTATAAACGAAAATATCGCCGAAACAAAAGTAACTGCCGACAAATTTAGAACTGACGAAATTGTAATACAGATCCTGCCCACAATACGACAGGCGCTAAATTTCCTCATCCTGTTGACAGACGGATAAATTGGTTTTCTAAATTCATATATGTACTCCCAGGTATTAAGAACCCAGCTCAAACAGACCCCGAGCTGCGTAGTAAAACGAGGCCAAAACAGCCCAATACAAAATGGTCTTGTTTGTCTAAATTTGGCGTAGAAAGTTGCTTTTGTTTTGTGAATTATCAAGTTACGGATGAATGTCACAGAGGGGTGAAACTAGGGCTCGTGAAATTAGTGTTATAAATGATTGTTCCAAGTCAACAGTTCTTAATTTGAAAACATCTGAATACATCTTGGAAATACCTAGTGAAAATATAGAAGAACATAGTGAAAACATAATAAAAATGTATAGAAACTAACAATAATTCGGATAGTTTATGTTTAGTTTAGTAAGAACAGAGCACACTTCGGTTAGATCAATCAGTTTCATCTTTTGACGTGTGCTTTTGTTTGTGTGCTTTTGAGTTCCCATTTCCTCTCCTTATCCCTTATCCTATGGCAGCACTCTTTCTTATCCTGTGGCGTTGCTTGTGTTAACGGTAGTCACGGTAGTCACCTACGATCAAGTAGACCGTCAACCTGATTGTTAACCTTTACATAAAAATAAAGGTACTTAAATATGTTCTTATTCAATAATTAGGTAATAAGCTGACAATAATCTTCAATAAATTTCAAAGTAAATGTACAGGGAAAGAACATAGAAAGAGAAGCTATTGGAAAGTGACTCAGAACTTTTAAAAGATATCATGTACAGGATTTATAAGCTTTGTGACCTAAACAAATAGATAGTCTATTAGTTGTTCAGTTTTTGGAACAAATAAACAAATCGGAACATTATACGGGACACGTGTTGGGGGCGTTCTATGGCAAAAAGTGGCGTGAAGGGACGTTTGTTTACATTGTTATAAATCAGTCCAGTTAAGATCACAGTTCACGTTATTATCATATGGGAATCATCTTTGCATTTAAAAAAAATAAAAAATAAATAAATAAAAAAATGTTAGGATGCGCTCTGATGGACCACAATTTTTTTTAGGGTTTCGAGACATAAGCTAATGAGTATATTTTTTTAAAAGCTTACTTACTGGAGATTTAACTTTGTTTATTTAAATTACATGCATTTGATTTACATAGATGAATACATTTTTAAAATCCAGAAATAAAACCCAAAATTAAATAAACCCAGGTTTTAAAACAAAACCCAGAAGCCAAAAATGTAAATGGGCGTCAAAACCAGATTTCCGAATCCGACATGTGCTAACATGCAAATCGTGCCCGAGAGTTATTCCGTTAAAGATGTTGACCAATTAAAAAGGATAACGGTTCGTTAGCTCGTGGGCTTCGTGTAACTCTTTATATTATGCAATATATTACATTGTAAACTTGTTCCGTAAAATATAAACGGAGAAAGACAGATTATTACAAAAGAAATTGTTTGTTTAATTAGATAACAGTGCTTATCATACTGAACTCTGATCCTTTGCATACCTACTACTACTACTAATTGTATAGTAGATTTAGATAGTAAAATATCTTTGAGTCAGGTCAGGTGAAGTCAGGTGACAGATTAATGAAAAGCAAGGAACAATGACATTACCGAACAATGGTACACAAAATTATAGAAACATGGAAAGAATTTGCAACAATTATATTAAAATAGATAGTTATTACTCAAAATACCTACCTATTTACTTAGTAATTATGGGCACAATAAACTGGGTAATCAAGTTCGTACTAAAAAAAATCAAAGATGTACCTTTCAAATGAAAGCAACTCGTCTAAGTATAAAAGAAACAAATAAAATAGATAACAAATGACTATAATATATGACATAATATGATTTTAGTGCTTTATAAACAAAATTTAAATTGGTATAGAATTAGAAACGAAAGAAGTGAAATGGTAATACACAGCTGGAGGTAGACCACCAAGAGATTGAAAAGATCGTTTCTCTACAAATTAAGTAGATCATCCATGTCATTGACACAATATTTAATGTTGACCAGAACTCGCTTACAATTTAGAAAGAATTCTGCTAAGTTACTTTATTAGATCTTAATTAAGTTTTTAATTTTATTAAACCTTTATTTTCAAATTAACGTACAGATTACAAAAAGCTTATCTCGATAAAACAAATGGTATAATATATTTCTCCTAACTTATTTTCTGATTCAAAGAGAAAGAACCCAACAATAAATAAATTAAGTATAAGAAAAAATTCTTAAAAAATAGCTACTCCAACAAATGTGCAGGCTCTAATACGAAGTTATAACTTTAATATGTTCAAACAATTAATACAGAAAAGACAGACGCGGGAAGCGACTTCAATTTATATTATATAGCGTTGCACGCGACTTCGTCCGCGTAACTTTATAAAATATAGCCTATATTACACGCTGATAATGTAGCTTTCTATGGGTGAAAGAATCTTTAAAATCGGTTCAGTAGTTTAGGAGTTCATCGCGGACAAACAATGTGACACGAAATTTTAATATACTATATAAGTACTAGGAAACTCATGTTTGTGCACTTTGAGATAATCATAATAATCAGCTAATTACTATAAGTAATCTGTGATTTCATGTGTTGCTTGGCTTAGAACTCCTTGTTGTCTTTTTACTGCTTATTTCATCCATTAAGAGGTTATCCCTTCGCTTACCTAATATATGTGCAAAATTTAGAAAGGCTGCAGGTTAATTTTTCTATATATTTGTAACACTTATTTTCATGGAGCGAAACCGTAATGCGATGCCATCGATTAAGGATCAGCTTTCGCCAATGGAATTCGATCGATATCTATGGTGAGTTTACGAAAGAATGCATGTCTTGCATTGCGATGTGCTGTTTAAAAGCGAACGAAATAGACCTCGCACAATACAAAGAAAAAAAAACATGATTTATAACGGTTACTTCAAATAATGGAGCGACTCGCCCCTGGCTTCGGCCCGAGTGTAATTGCGGGAGTTAGTATACATTGCAGGAGTTAGTTGCCTGTGTTTAACTGTAATAATGTACCTTACATTAGTGAGAAAATTCTAACCCTTCGAATAAAAACAATATTAAAAATTAGCTGATAAACACAGCTCCTAAAAAAGAGCTGATATATTTTCTATTAAACTGCTAGTTTAAAATAGTTAGAAATATTAGGGGTTAAAGTATGAAATTGCCGATTTGTACTGAAAAATAAAAATTCGTTTTTTTTTTTTTAATTTAACATATTTATTTAATCAAAATAATTACCATTATTATCTATACATTGCTGCCATCTAATAGGAAGCTCATTTATGCCTTTGCGATAGAACTCTGGTGATCTAGATTCGACAAACTGTGTGAAAGCATTTTGCACTGCCTCCTGAGAAGAAAACTTTTTATCACGCAGAAAATTGTCCAAATCACGAAAAAAATGGTAGTCCGTTGGAGCAAGGTCTGGCGAATACGGAGGATGACGAATGGTTTCTAATTGCAGTTCCTGTAGAGTCTGCAGATCAGTCAAATCATGAGGCACCCATTTTTCATATTTTTTTATTTTATTGATTTGACGCAAATGAGTCAATATTGTTGGTAAGGTAACGTTAAACCATGCCGCTAATTCCTGGGTAGTTTGGCTCGGATCGGCTTCCACCATCTCTTTCAAATCATTGTTATTCACCTGTGTGGGCGGTCTTCCACGTGGTTCGTTCTTCAAATCGAAGTTTCCATCACGAAAGCGTTTAAACCAAAATCGCACAGTGCGTTCATTAGCAGTCCCCTCTCCAAACGCAACATTAATATTGCGAGCTGTTTCTGCCGCGTTAGTTCCGCGTCGTAACTCGTATTCAAAAATCACACGAATTTTCGAAGTATCCATCTTTATTGTCTAAGCTGAATAAAAAAAAACAACTGAAAGTTGATAATCGAATGTAGCACATTTTTTAAAAGAAGAACTACATAGGTACCGTATGAAAAAAGTTTCACTCAAAAATCTCAAACCATGAAGGTTCTATGTCAATTCGAAGTACCTATTACAATAAAACGGCAATTTCATACTTTAACCCCTATTATATTAAAATAAATAGTTTAGAATGGTAATGGTTTTCTAATTGCATAAAATATTTCGATTTAGGGGGACACCATGACACCCTAGTCTTGTTACAAACAACATATTTACTGTCCTTTTAAAAAAGTATATATACCTACTGCTAGTGACTACAAGCCCTTGCGTCATGCCAGCCATGCCAGCCAAGTCCGTTGCGTGGTTTAGGAGGAGTTAGCGAATATACGAGTATGTAAATAATAAATAAATGAAAAGTGAAGAATTTGAAAAGCGGTATCATAGCGGTATAAATAAGGTATATGTAATATAATTCTAAGAAAATTGTCAAAACTTTATTTTTATTCAAACAATAGCCACTCTGTTTTTCTGTTATGACTGTACACCTAATATATATTTCTTCGAAACAACAGGAAGTACTAAAGTATGCCAAACTGCGACGACATAATCGCACTATCACGCTTGCATTTTGTATGAACGTTATGAAGATATTACGTGTAATATATAAGTAGAAATGTACTCGTATACTATAAAATTATATGGAACGGGGCACGTATAAGGCAAAAAATATAAGGAAAAAATATGAACTTTTATTTTATATTATATAAAAATTTAACATTTTCAATTAATCTCAGAGTAAATAATGACGCTAAAACAACCTAAATAATTTATTTATTTGTTTATAATTTAAGTTATAAGTATTTATAAATTATAAAATAACTTAAATTAAGCATGTTAGAGTAATAGTCCTAACAATTCGCAAACAATTTATTAAAAGTAACTTTCACTTAACAGTGCCTACTCTTAAACTTTTATGACTACCTACGATCAAATAACCAACTATTAGTTTACGTAATTTATGTAATTAATAGGTAGTAATCAATTAATAATTAGTAAAAAAATTTTATATACATTATTTTTATACTAGCGTAAATGAAAAAATCCGGCCTAATAAGGCCCGCGGATAGACGCTGGATCCAGGATAGACGCTGCCTCTGACAGCTCCTAATGTAAAATTACGATGTACATCCTACGGCTCAGATGATGATGATGATGATGATGATGATGATGATGATGATGATGATGATGATGATGATGATAAAAAACTGCCAGTCGTAATATTGGACATCAGAAGTGAAGCTTGAGGTCTTACTTACTTTCACAAACTAAGACCTCAAGCTTTTTTTAAATAACTTGCCAAAGGGGTTTAGTACTTTTTTTAAAATACGAAGTTTCGAAGCTTACAAAATCAATATTGAATTTATGACTGCAATCAAAAGCATAGTAATTTAGGATTACATAAAAAAAATACTGCAAAATTTGAAAATTACAATATCTACCCAAAAATGTCGTCCAGGGTGTCCGTTTTCCTCGTTTTCAAATAATATGTCTTTATTGACCTGGATTTTTTTATTATTTTTTCTGGTATAATTTTAAACACACACACATCTACATATTTATATCAAAGCGTGACGTCATGCGAGTTCAGCGGCTTTTTTCCATACAAAAAGTGCCCAACGAGTCTAAAGAAGTTTTAAGACAATTAAGGGGGCCCGTTTGGCTAGTTTATTGTAGATGTTATTTAGGTATTGAGAATAAAGACAGTTAATATGCAAATAAGTCAACACGAGCGCTCAAAACGTACGAGTGTATATTTTGCATGACGCAATAGACGTGTGTCGGTGTCTGTCTGTGGTACGTGCGCTTGCGCTCCTAACGATGGTATTGTAAGATTAATTGTATAAATATCTATTATTTAGGTATAGATTTGTCTTTTTCATATAAAAATCGACTCTACAGAGAAAGTGAAACCTTCTATGGTTTATGTTAAAGTCGACACTTAACATTCGGTGGTAAATGGCTACCGTAGCCTATAAAACAAGCACTAATGCTGTTATTTCATTGTGGTCTTCTGTGAGGGAATGATTACTACTCATTCGTCATTTGTCTATTCCTTTCATGATTTTATGATAGCTTTCATTGCGACTTTGAATTGTTGATGCAGTTATTTAGCCGTCAAAGATTATAGAAGTAAAAAAAGTTTATTAAATGTTGAGTAAAATTAAAGTAGGAAGAACGAATTCCTCTCAATTGCGATTAATTGTTGCAATCAAGCAATTGTCAGGAGGATTACGTTGCTGAAATTAACTATAATAATAGCCGACTACAAGTCACAAAATAGAATAAGCCTAAAGATAAAACGCTTAAAGCACATAATAGTTTATACGAGAAAAGAGTTGATAATCGAGTAAATGCTAGTTGAATGCGAAGAGACAAATGTTGTTAGTTTAAGGTTTAATGGGTCTTATAAAGCATTTGTAGTACCTAGTAGAAGTTAAAAAAAAAAGATCCCGTGAACTTTTTAGAGTTTCATTGAAATGAGATGATGGTCGTAGATAATGTGATGATGATATTAACGGTAATGAAGTATAAATGTCGTATTCTTTCCCAAGTTAATGAAAGAGACTAACAGCAAAGATCGATCAAGCTACAGACATTTTACAGAAGGACACCTTCTATTCATTCTTATTCAATAACTAGCGGTCCGCTCCCGGCTTCGCCCTAGGTGCATTTTTTTTAACGTAAAAACCTTCCCTGATTATCCCTCTATCCATGAGTGAAGACAGAATTAAAATCGGTCCACCTGTTCTCGAGTTTTGCGCTTAGCAATACATTTAGCGGCCCGCTCCCGGCTTCGTCCGGGGTGTATTTTTTCTAAAATAAACGTAGCCTAAGTTACTCCTTATTACATCAGCTACCTGCCAATAAAAGTCCTGTCAAAATCGGTCTAGCTATTTCAGAGATTAGCCGGAACAAACAGACAGACAGACAAAAATTGTAAAAAATGTTATTTTGGTGTATGTACCGCAATTTACATAAACAAAAAGTAGCCTATGTTACTCCTGACGACTCCCTCTTCATGTCTGCAAAGTTTCATCGAAATCGCTTCAGCCGTTTCTGAGATTACCCCGGACAGACAGACAGACAGACAGACGGACAAAAATTCTAAAAAAAGTTATTTACGTTTTAACAGCATGCGAATGACTCTCTAAGCTTAGTTTGAGGCAGTTTTTCGCAAATCACAGACAGACACTGATTTTATTTATATAGATTATTTACTCAGTGGATGAAAGAAAATGTTTTTAAATAGAAAAAAAAAATAGGTTTCTATCCTCATGTTATATTTAATGAACATCTGTACAAATCACGATATCTAAAGAAGACAAATTACGAACGAAAAAAAATATCAAAACGAGCAGTTTTATCACCCAAATAAAAATAATTTAAGTGACAGGCACGTTTTAATTTTTTGTTTCACCATTGATTAAAATTATTTTAATTTATTTATTGGTAAATCACGTTAACGTTTAAGAAGATCACGTGATAAATTATTTTGTTCCTGAAGTATTTGCATTGTCATTTGAAAGATTCACTTCCTGCTACATTTCTCTTTGTCTAAACACATATTTACTTCAAAAACTCTATTACAAAACAAAATTACATCTCGTTATAGTTGTATTAAATTTCCATTTAGATTAACGAGTAAGTACGTGCATATCTTGTAAATTTATCGAATCACGTAACGTCTAGTTAAAAGATGTAACACTTTCTAAGGAATCGTACCTGTTAGGTAAGTGACAGACATTCATTATCAGTATTCAGAATCTCACGATTTTCCTCATTCCATTACTAGTCACATTTCAACACAATTACATATAAAACTAAAGTGCAATAAGCACCGTTTATTGTTATCTGCGATGATTCAACAACTGTAGTGTTGAACAACCAAAATTTTTAGAACTCCGCTCCTATTATATTTTCTCACATCATTATTAGCACCGGAGGTCGTTGTCAGCTGGAAGCGTGACCTCTGTGAGGACCCCTGGTAGTCGCATCACACGACGTCATGCAGGTCACGACCTTCAGCGTTAATCTAGATAAGTCATGGGACTTTTATGGGATATTTGAAAGCTTTAATTACATTTGACACAGTAAGCGTTTCCTGTTTTTTTTTTTGTTATGAATAGTTAGGATATTTAGGTATCAAGAAATTTCAGTTTTGTTTTATGTACGAGTATAGGTCGGCAGAGAGGCTGACGGTCCCCCTGATAATAGGTGGCTAACGACGCCTATAACTCAAGCAACGCCACATGACGATTTAAATCTTTGGCCACATGTGCTGCAAGTGTGCCGCCGACTACAGTAAGGATAAGGGACTCGAGTCAGTACTTTCCAGATCCAAACCAGAGCTAACTTTGAAAAGTTCATTTTCAAAGTTTAAGGAACCCTTGAACAGAGTGTTAGGCATGTATCCTAATCACTCATCCAACGGGCTCGTCAAGTCAGTTAAACCAAAGCAAGCCCATTCGTATTAGGTTGATTAGGCCCATTCGTGTCGTATAAATAATGGGTATTGTTCAACACGATGACAGCTGTTGTTCTACAATACGAAGCTTCGCATGAATAAAAAAAAATCTATGTGAACTTTATTTAATTCACAGCTACCAATGAAGCGTACATCCTCTTGGCTAGGGATATTTTCGTGTCGCGAAATCATTAAAATATGAGCCTTATTACTGAGGCATTAGAGTGGCTGTTTTTATAATGTGACTACCTGCGGCTGCTTGTTAGCATCCGGTGGCGAAACTATGATAAAACCTGTATTGCTTCATGTTGCATAGTTTACCAAGCAAATTATGGTGTAACTTTCATTCCAGCATACTTTTAATATTATGACCTATTTTCTTGATCACAACAATACACACGTACGAGGTTGTTCAATAAAAACTTATAAACCAGATTTGTGGTTTCGATTTTGTATGAAAATCATTCTTTGTTTTTTTATACAAAATCGCTCAGTAATATTATACTCTTAAGTAATACAGTTTAATGTAGACATATAATAGAATATAATTAATATTTACAGGTTATAAAAATAAGTTACATATAAAATCGCTACATAATAGATCTTCACGTGTAATAATTGAATGTACCAACCAACGCTAATACCATATCTAAATTTGTCCAATAAAATAAATAAGACACCTTCACGTAACTATTCGTCCGTCTGTTTATCTACGTGACCGCCCACTAATGGTATTTAAGACGTGTGGGCACCTGTCAATTTTATTTTTATCTATTAAAACATTCATCTATCCAATTATTCGGTGACATGTATGCGACAAGTAAAATAGGGAGCACTTATATTCTAAAGACATCGCGTGTGTAGGTTTCTTGTATTTGTATGATTTTATAGTAGGTAGCTATTACTTAAACAAAGCAACGCTAAGTACAGGTGCTGCAAGCGCACTTAGTAGAATTGAGAGCAAGGGATAAGGAACAAGGGATAAGGCTCTGGCATTCCTTACTCACTCATCGAAATATATGCTGAGATTTCACTGTGTTCTTCTATAAGGGGTTGTTTGGTTAAACCGTAACCGGCATACTGCGTTTCGCAGTCATTTGGGCAGCCCGTCCGGCGGCAGTAACCACCCCCTTACAAAAGAGCACCGTAAAATAACAGCATATATGCTGTTGTGTTTCGGTGAGTGAGTAAGGGATGCCAGAGATTACCCCATCCCTTCCTTAGCTCTTACCCTTAATCCTTCTATGGTCCGCAGCGCACTTCCGGCAGCTCTGTTGTTGCTTGTGTTATAGGCGACGGTGTAACCAACCACCTACCATCAAGTAGACCGTCAACCGATCAGAAAATGTCAATCATAACAAAATAAAAAAATAAAATAAAAAAATATTAATAACATCTATATAAAAGCAGTACTACGCAGTTACGTTACAATATATCTTGTAATGTGACTGAATGATTATAGTGTGACTGACTATCAGTCACATCACAATAAACTTAGTAATGTGACTGGCCTGTAGGTACACCCTTAGAACAAGTGCAGAAAAACATACCAAAGAAAATGTGTGGAGGAAAAAATTATAAGGCCGTACTTGATGATCTATTGAAAAACCGTAAGTAGTGGACGAACATTCACGGATATTGTTAACATTGAATAAACAATAGGACAATAGAATTTTTTCGCTGTTCTTAACATAATTCAGCTAATACCTACAACATATATTTGCATCGGCACCATTGCGCATGTAAAGCAGGTATCAATAAGACTGCATTTGTAATGATGAGACCACGTCTACGTTAGTGATATTGAGCTATTAATATTGTCTTTAATCTTATCTGAAGTCTCGGCGCCAATAATGAGATTAATTTAGTCTAGGACGAGTAGACGAGACTTAGTTTGGTTTAATTAATGCAACATTTTAAAAAGTTATTTAAAATTAAAAACTCACTTTACCATGAATATGAATAATGAAGAACCCATATGGTAGGTACAAGCTATAATTAAAAACCTACAACATTCTAATGAGCCCAAAGACGCTAAATCTGCTGTAAGTTGCTGAGAAGTTGGATGTCCCACAAACTACTTGATGCTGCATGCAGCATCAGGTCAAGGTCACCATGTCATGGAAAAACCGAAGTACACCAAATTTCAAATCAATCCGACTTCTAGGAAATGATCTGATGATATTCAAACGCTTGCACATCTCAATCGCGTCAGTTTTCAAACATCAAAATCGGTCTCACCGATCACAATTTTCTATCACAATTAATAATAATAATAATAATAATAATGGGATGTTGATTCGACTATCATCGTACCGATAGTCGTGTCGGCGAACGGTCTTATAGCAAAGAGCCTCGACCAACATCTTAAGAGGCTCTCACTAGATGGCTGGGTCAAGGGACAGATACAGAAGGCGGTACTTCTTGACACGGCACGAATTGTCAGGAGGTTCCTCACTCTGAAGCCCTAACTGCCGGTAGCTTGGGCCTTGCCCCGCTACTTGCGGCCCTCTAGTTTTAATTTTTTTTATAATATTTATTGTTTTTGTATACTTAATTGTATTGTAAAAAAATTTAGGACTAAGAAAGAAAATAAATATGTATGAATAATAATAATATGAAACCAATTAAAGTTTTAAAATGTAATTTTACACTCTTATTAACTAATGATAACAGTTCAGAAAATAAAAGGCCTAAAAAGATGACGGCGCTGATTTCTTAAGATCCAATTAAGATTAAAATGAAAAGTAGTCTAATAGTAACTTCACTAACAATCAAACATAATAAACTGTATTTAAATTCAATCTCTCAACACTTTTTTTTTGCTTTCGGAAATTGGTTGCTCAACATTTTGAACGTTCGCATCCAACAACCGGCTCTCGAGTGCCGGAAACTATCGTAATATACTAAAAAAACTCAACTAACAAGGGATCATTCATCAAAGAGACTTCCTCCGAAATTAAACTGTCTGCAATCTTTGTCCGTCATTTTAGGGACAAAAAATAAATAAATAAATGGCCAAGTAGGTGTGCTGATTACACTTATTCTTATTATTATTATTTTTGAAGAATGGTACTAGAGGTGACTCCTTATGCAAGACAATATCGTGAAAGTAATTTTTTTTTTACACTTTCACGCTTATTAACTATACTCAACGAATCATCATGAAATTTTGAATACATACGTTGTCAGTGATACAGAAAGTGATCTTTCATACAAAAAAGAAGAACTATTCCCAAGGGACCCAGACGAAATAGCAGGTGAAAGCTAGTATTATATGTAGGACTTATAATAATCCTTGATATTAGTATCATCATCATCAACAGCCTATGTCTCTCCACTGGTGGTAGGCCTCTGCCATGGTTCGCTACCACGTACGGATTTCTGTTTTTCGCATCCAGCTGCTTCCTGCGAAGTCCTGAAGGTGGTTTTTCATAGGTTGGCTTCCATTCGAGATTTTTTCTACCCGTTATTACCCCTACTGTACCTATCCTTAATTTAGTATTTATAGATTAATTTTTGTACCCTATTTTCATGCGACTGGGGCCCTAGTCAAAGTAACAATTTTAAAAAAATATCGAAGTTCGAAAATGTCAATGTCAATCTCACACAATAAAATGTATGGGATTGACATTATGATGTCGCTAAATCAGGTGTTACAATGTCACTTTGACTTGGGGCCCCTGGAGTCCAAATACGAAGTAATCCTTTATCACACACTACTGCTGCAAATCAATTTAACCACGTGCTTTTCAAAGGTTAAACAAATGTTTACGATGAAAACACGTTATCTGATTGTTAGCAAAACATTAGCTTAAATCAACAGTGAATCACCGGATCCATTCCACTTGTTTCTAGTGTGCTTCTGTGTATAACCAATAGCTGATTATATCATAGACAGATAACGTTTTTGTTTTTACGTCCCTGAACGTTGTTAGCTAAATATTTTCTTTTGTTGCCAACTTCCTCCACTATTATCTTCCATTAGATAAAATTATTACTTATTTGCTTTTATACTTACATCTATTGACGTCATTTTTAGATTAACGGCAACGGCATTTTAAGATTAAAACTATTTCAATTATTAAGCTGTTGTTTCATTGTAAAATAAATAGATGAATTTTAAAAGAGAAATAAGGACAGGAAACAGGTTTACCGGCGATATAACTAAGCAGATATTACTTTACAATAAAATAGGTAATTTATCAAATTATTGCCCCAAAATGATTAAAGGAAGATTAATATAAGTTACTCCAATTGCAAGGCAATAATGTTGAGGGAAGTTTTGAGATCAAAACGTAGCAAAAAATCAGTTTTTTATTTTATATACTTAGAAAGACACATTTTAATGAAAGAAAGAAACCTACATAAATACTTAGGTATAAATATTTCTTGATGATATCTTTCACATAGCTTTAGCACTGAATCCAAGGTAAATGAGATGAAATGAAATACCTAAGTGATGAAATACGCAAAAAACAAATGTACGTTATAAGTTAAAACATTAAAATTGTTTATTTTACAGTACACTTTACAACAAATGCGTGATCTATCTATTGTACCCGTATAAGAATGGATTTTACACAAGTAATTAATAAGTAAATGTTAACAATGACCATGTAATTAAGAGTGATAACGAAATATGTTGATGATGTAACATGCGGTGATAATAATGTTGACAATGCTATTAAAGCCGCTAAATGCGGTCCAATGACATTACAATTAGAGACACTTCTGTTACAAGTGATTGATGTACTGACTCAAATGACTGATGATTCAAAACAGAGTATTTTTGGTATCACCAAAAAAACTTATCTGTGTCATCTACTAATTAATCTAATTACGCATCGACAGAATGTATTCATTTTAAGTAACGTAGCTGATGTATTGTATGATAACATACTAGTTAAAACTTTATCAAAAAACCACTACCATTTTTATCTATGATTATAATAATAATTCATTATAATAACAAGAAAAAAAAAACATACTTTACGACCTCCAGAAGTTGATTGATAATCATAAAACAGTCACTAAATATGTTTCACACACAAATGGGTTTCGTTAATTTACAAGGGATCTATTTAAACCGATCAATTTAATAATCGATATACGAAACAGACGTACTGCGTCGATCGATGCGCGTGAGCAACTGACAGGCAAGCAGAGCAAAGCAGACAAAATCATCACAAGTAACATGCTCCTGCGCAGATATTAACCAACCAATTTAAAAATGTCTCGAAACATTACAGAAACGCGTTTTGTGTGGCGACTTGTAAATTTATCTGTTAAATTTGTGTTTATTCACCGTGAAGCGAACTTATTTTTAGTTTCCATGGGGGCAGGTAACTTATAGGGCCAAGGGCTTGAGTAGAACAAAATATATTATAAGTGTAAACACTATGGGCACAGATTAATAAGTAGTTACTACCGTAAGTAATAAGTAGTTACTGCTATGGGGCAGTAGCTAACTTAATAGACTATTTTAACCTACAGTATGTAACTGTATTTTAATATACAATACAGTTACATAATATAGTTTGCAATATAAATGTATAAATTTTTATTAAGACCACTATTGTTAAAAATGTAAATTATAAATTTATAAAAACTCCCAACAGATTTTGAAATTAGCTGCAAATTCATCAGCGAACACAGCTTATTCTGCATCGCAATCGGACAGGTACATTGTTTATAATCGAAAAAGTAGATATTTGGGAAGTACAAGCAATCAATATAATATCAATTCCTATAAATCTGACTATATTTTTATTACATTCAGTAATGTTATTTTTCTTTATTTCTGACTTGAATTTAGTGCATAATTCGCCCGTTCCACCTATCTCTACTAAGGTGTTCCTCAGTGGGGATAAGTGGTTTTTTTTTATCGTTTTGATAAAATGTTTTAAGAACTGTCCAAATATCCAAATATTCGTGTCAAATGTGATTCAAAATATATTCCCTATACCTATTTTGTTCAATTAATTCGTTATGTCTAAGTTCGGAAATAGCTTTAATTGTTCTAAATTCACGGATCGTTCGGCGGGATCGATTTGGATCAATAACACGGAACAGTGGGCTGGTGTCAACGCACCCGCCCACGCATGTGCAAGGACGCCAGTACTCAACACACGCTACATCTGACAAATATCTAATGAGAATGAGTGAACAGAATATGAATGCTAAATTCAAATTTATGTATAAGTTCAAATTCAAACTGACTGAAAGTCTAATATTGTTAGGCACTCATATACCTACTTGTTATAATTTTGCTTTTCCTCGAATGTGAATTTAGAAATATGAACGGATGTTGTACATTTTCACTTGTGAATGAACGCTCAATTGTAACAATTTGAATTCTGAGTCAGATTTATTACAGTCTAGACCAGGGTTCCCCAAACTATTTTGGACAAGTGACCCCTTTTCAACAATGAACTGTTACCTCAGACCCCCATGGTCAAATTACCTACTTTTAAGACCAACCCCCTTATTCATAATGGTCCGCTAACTTAAAGCAGCTATCTATCTTAGTCTATCTTTAGTTTTTTCCTATTGGTACAAAATACCTAGGTACTAAGGTGCCAATTAGAAAACTTTGCACTTGGTTAAGTGAGTGAAGTTGATTTCATTTTCTCGTCAAAATTTAACAAAATAAAAAGACAATCCAATTCAGTAAATATCAAGTTTAATTTATAATTATTACAAATTAATACATAAAGCATCTTAAGTTGGTAGGAAATTATATTTTAAAAACTATTAATTCGCAAAGAGAAAATAAAACATTCAGTGCGATGGATGAACCTGGTGACTATCTACCAATCTAGCTACATCCGGTTCAATATTAGTGAGTTGCAGCCTTAAATCTCCACGTTCGTTGATTTTCAAACGGTTTCTTTGTTTTGTCAAAATGTTTGTTACCACACTGAAGCTTTTTTCAACTAGATATGATGATGGAAAAGCGATAAGGTATTTTTCAGCAATGTTCCACAATGTAGGATACTGTGTTTCAATTTTGCGTTGCAACCAGAACTTCTGATAGCCTTGGTTGAACTTTTGCTTAAGCTCTTCGTCTGTGCTGATGGTAATCAACTCTTCTTGCATTATCACATTGGCTTCTTCTATGGCTGTGGTGTTATACGGATTTATTATCCATTGAGGAATTTGTAAATTTAAAAGATCATCAAACCTCTCCGTAAAATCCTTGTGTAATGCGTCCAAGTGAGTAACATATAATAAAATGTCATCATCTTGAAGCATTTTTGGTAATTTTGACAAATGCGGAAACTGCGAATATTCTTTTCTGCCTAAATTTTGTTTATAAAGAACTAGTTTACCCACGAAGGCCGATATTATTGATTTTGTTTTAATCAAGTTAAGATCATCACCCTGTAGTTGCAAATTAACTTTGTTGAACATTCCAAAGATATCAGTCAAGTAATAAATATCTGTTTTACAATTGTTCAGATTTTCTTTCAAATTCGGATCTTTTTCTTGTAAAAACTCCAACACAGATTCAAAAAGGGCTGAAAATCTTTCTAAGCAAGAGCCTCTTGATAGCCAGCGAACTTCAGTGTGCAGAAGTAACCGAGTAAAGACTTCGTCGTTTTCGTCACATAGTTGAGCAAATAACCGAGAGTTCAAAGAATTGCTTCGAATCTTGTTGATAGCATTTATTACATATTGTAAAGACTTATGCAATCTAGGACTCAGCTTTTTTGCTGCTAAATGCTGCCTGTGAATCACACAGTGAATAACCAGTACATCAGGCAGTTGTCGCTTTAAGTGAGCTATAAAGCCACGATGACGACCAACCATAGACGGTGCACCATCAGTCGCAACAGAAACAATATTCTTCCATGGAATAGCTTTATCAGTAAAAAAATGTTCCACGGCCTGAAAAATCGATTCTCCTCTAGTATCAGTCTCTAAATATGCAGCAAAAATCAGTTCTTGGCACATATTTTCATCTTTGATAAATCGAACATATCCTAACAATAGAGCTTCATTGCCGGGTAATGTAGACTCGTCCAACTGGAGAGAGAATCTGCGGGTCTGTAAGAACTTGCATAAAATGTTTTCCACATCGCGTCCCATCTCATCTATGCGTCTCTGAACGGTGTTGTTGCTCAAAGGTATTCTCTTTAAAATATCATGTGCGGGTTTGTGCAATACATTGTTAAGGACCTCCGCAATGGCTGGTAAGATAAGCTGCTCTCCAATTGTATGGGGTTTCCCCGACTTCGCTATTAGTAAAGATATATTATAGGACGCTCGTAAACCATCATTGTCTCGAATAGATGATGACGCAAACATCGATCCTATGGATGGCCTTTTGTCTAGTTTTTCTTTCAGTGCTTGAAAATATGACAAGGGCTTACTTTTTTTGTTAGCATGTACTCTTGATAAGTGGTCATCCATTTTTGAAGGCTTCATGGCATCGTTACTAAATACTTTTTCACATATGAGACACATCGGGAAGTGTTGATTTGATGGAGATGCAATAAATCCGAACTTCAAGTAGTCCAAACTGTATTGTCTGCATTTTTTTTTCGTGTCCGCCATCATAAAACTTTCAGTAATTCTGCAAACAAAAAAATAAGGAACCTAAATAAAAAACAATAATAAACTGTTAAATTTGCACACTATCTTATTTTTATCACACTCAGTTAATGGATTCTTGTTAAGTATTACTGACTTACTCTTTGATAAACTTTGATACCTATATTGGGAAGTAACTACAGTAGGTAATTAGGTATAGAAACTTCGTATTAGGTAATTAGGTAGAATAAGAACGAAAACCAAAGACTTAAGTGTTAGTAATTTTTACAAATACAATTATACATACCTATTTAAAATATGTTGTATGTTGTGTTTAACACTTTTTCAGTCACTTTACTTCACTTAATTTAGCTTTGTAATAAGTTTGTAATCTCTTGAAATAAATGAGTACTTAGCTATATGAGTTTTTATCGTTCAAGCTCCAACGAATTTCAAAACGCAAATGAACTTTCAACCTAAATGCAAGCTCGTTAAATAGTAAAATATCAGGAACATGTTTGGACTTGATCATGAATTCGTTCGTCTTAATTCGCGTAAAGCCGCTATCACACTATTCAATTTGAACGATTCCAATTTAGGAAATCGGAAGGTGTGATCGCAGTTAGAACAGATTGGATTCAATTAAGAGTTTATCCATTTTCAACTCTATATCTTCGATTTAGAAATCAATTTAGCGTAGTGTGATCACGAGCTCACTACTTAGATTCCTAAATAGGAATCGTTCAAATTGAATAGTGTGATAAGCACTTTATCGTCAAATAGAGAGCAAGTCAAAACGCCGCTGAAAGACGTACGCTCCAACTCAATCTTGCACAAACTTGTCCACATAGACTTGCCGAGTTTTTCATCTTGTACGAACTTGAAACTTTACATTCCTGGAACATTATTTCCTACAAAAATATTAATTATTCTTAGTACACGTAACACAACATAAACAATACAGTAACTACCTACTTACCTATCTTGAAAGTTTTAAATAAGAACTTGTGTTAATATAATAGGGGTCGATTTTTAGACCTCGTCGACCCCCAAAATCACTTTTCGTTTATGTCGACCCCTAGGAAACCGATATCGACCCCAAGGGGTCGATATCGACCACTTTGGGAATCCCTGGTCTAGACAATCCCTTCTGAACGAAACGACCTACATAGCGGCTGGCGTCAAACAGTGACGTAGCCCTGCGTCAGCGCAGCCATTGACACTTTTTAGTTTTAACCTTAGATTATACATAAGGAAGCTATACTCTAAGGTTTTAACCCTACAAGTACAAATTTAACCCTATCTAAAAATCGAAATGAAATTAAGCTTCCTGTATCTATCACCTAAACTGATGGTAAGAATCACCTGTATAAACGTGTAAAGGTACAAAAACAAATTACTTACTTATATTAAAAGTGTTTTTTTTTACACCGAGTCTTAATGAAATTGGCAAAGTTCAAGTGAGCATCAATAAAATTATAATTTCATTATACAGCATTACCGTTTCTGGCGCATATTAACAACGCATTAAAAATATAAATATTTATACGAAATTAACTATCCTTTCGTCAGTGGAGCCTTGTCCAGACGGTACGGGCAATAAACTATTTTAAATTTACTCTTAAAATAATCCTTAAACCTTTACGGTTAAAGTTCAAATTGGGCTTGCAACATCGATACAGATTTTTGTTTATTTGGTTACGTAGCACAAATACAAAGTTATACTGGCGTTAAGGAGGCACTTTATCTCTTTGAATTAAGGTGTATTTTGGTATTTTTTAAAGTGTTTTCTTATTGTTTGTTTTGTCGCCGACGCGTCGGGCGACGCTTTGGCGACAGCGTCCAGACTCGTACGCTAGGTCAAGATAAAGTCTTGTTTCCAAAATGGATTATCTTTTGTTATATCACTTATAAATGATATCACAATTAACAACAGTATTTTTAATCACATATCATCTAAGTAATGTACTTTTTGGATACTTAGTAGCACAACACTGCACTGGGCGTGCAAGTATAGTAACTGTAGAAAACAAAAACCCGTTAAACCAAACATCGTTCGCGTTACAAAATAACCGCAGAAGCAATCACTGCTCCTATGGATTGGTTAACCACACATTTTGTTTGTAGGCCAATTGTAATAGATGTGCATAAAAAGTCTTCCAATTTAAACTTTTTAAGGCAAACCAATCCCCTATTCCTGTTGCTTGTGTTAGTAGGCGACAGTAGCCATCTGCCATCATACATAAAAGACAGACTGTTTAAAAAAAACTTAAAAAATGGTAAGTGGCTATCGCCGCCTATAACGCAGACAACGCCGTTTGGAGGTGCAAGCGCTGCGAATTCTGACAAAAAACAATGGAAGAAAATTAAGAAACTGGATTGGACACTTTTATTCATGTCGTCAGACAGACTGACGTCAGACTCTACTTGATAGTAGATGGCTACCGCCTCCTATAACCCAAGAAACGCCAAACGTGCTGTAAGTGCTGCATTGCCGACCATAGTAGGATCAAGGATAATAGGCTAGCATAGCGAAATGGGCACTAACCTCTATTACTCACTTACCGAAACACAACAGCACTGGACAGGACATTATGTTATCTCACGTTGGTCTTCTGGAAGAGGGTGGTTGCTGCCGACAAGTGAACTGCCCAAATCACTACGAAACCCAATAAGCTCTGCCACTACTTAACTAAGTTGAAAGTTATAGTTAAATAAATAACTTTCAATTTTAACTAATTTTAAATTTTAGTTTTAAGTACCGGTTGCATTCAATTAGACTGTAACTACGACATTAGACCTCCAGTTTGTCGTGATGTACAAGTGTTAAACTAAACTTTCATTATAACTGTTTAAAAATTAAATTAAAAAAAAGAAGCAATAAAATGCCAAATGACTTGTACTTGACATCCCTTAAACTAAGTGAAAAAATTACATTAAAAATAGTGAAAAACGTTTACTCCTCTGTCGATTAATACAATTCCACATACAACCCAGTGTTTTATTGTAATCGCACGATCTCGTACGACATTAAAATAAACCTTCACAATTACTTCAAATAAGTGTACAGCGATATATCCTTTTGCAGGTAAAGGATAACTTTGTTTTTCTACAAGAAGGGTAACGATTGGAAAAAAAATCTTCTGAATTCTTTATTTTTAATAAAATAAAATAAATTAAAATGTTATAATTTGTTATATTCAGAACGTTATGGGGGTTACAGAGTTAGAATATGACGTTAACATCTTATCTGCAAACTAAACATCTTAAAGTACTAAAAATCATAAATTTTAACTCCAGCGTGATTCTAATTCATGAACGCTCTTATATGGTTTACGAAGCTTCTCTTTTTACCAAAATTTTCTGTAAAATAAATAATTTATAAAAAAAACTAGTGTGCGACTACACTATCCCTCAGGTGGTATCCCAGGGTGACAACGACAACTTCCGAAAGCGATAACTCCCTAAAAAGTATTTTCCAAAATAGACAATTTCCAAAAACGACAACATCCGAAAACGACAATTTCCGTAAATGACAACTTACTAAGGGGTTTCAATTTCAGCCCTCAGAAAACCTCCAGAAAATAACAGCATTTCTGCTTTGTGTTTCGGTGCGTGAATGGAAGATTGCATAATTCTTTAATACCTATATTTATCCAATACTTGGATAACCCTATTCGTTTTGTTTCGTTTATGGGCGACCAACAAATGGAAAAATGGAAAAAGTATAAATTTATAAAACCGTCATATATATAAGTTTCAATAACATAGGTACACTTCTTATACAAACTGAACTTTCCCTTAGATTTTTTTCTTGTTTAGATGTGTGGACACAATAGTGCCAAACATTCAACATAGGAAAGTATATATGCATGTATAAATAGATGTATGTATGTAATAAGTAGAATAAATAGCATTATAACGTCTGGTGTTCCAACAATTTTTAAGAAAAAACTAAATCCTTCCAAGCAAGGATAACCACCCTGGTCACAGGGATTATAAAGAACTTTAGTTTCAAAATAAATAAATATAAGTTTATCTTTCTTCACCCTTAGCTGGGTACTAATTATTTTCGCGTGAGTACAAATGGGAACTTTAAACAAACGCAAGACACAAAGTCGTGTGGAAATAAAAAGCATAAAACACGACAGAAGCGGCGCGGCGGCGGCCGGCGACCGGCCGGCGCCTGCGCACTTTTATTTCACTTTGTGCATCATATGCCCCTTTACTCTATAACATACATATTTGCCTACCTTTAAATCTACTTACAAACTTTAAGTTTTTGTTTGTTTTTTTTTTTTACGTGCAATCCTACGACTGACTGATATTTTTAACCTTATACATTGATGGACCAATGTATAAGATTAATTAGATAGATAATGAATTTGATTGATTATGCAGACATGTGTTTGTGCAAATAAGGATTTATTTATTTAATGTTCTTAGGGCGAGTAACCATAAATATTAAATAGCTAACCAGGTAAAAAGGTGGGAAACAGGCCTTTTAAGAAAATTGAGGGTACTAAGCGAATTATTGTTGTGAAAGGTGTAAGTTAACTCCCTGGAGTTCTACGGTCAAGTACTGGCGATAAAGGATAAGGGGGCGAGGTAAGGATATCAGTTTTGGCACTAAATTCGTTTTAAGAATGACGGAACTCAATCCTAAAGTTCTAAATCCTAGTTTACGTTAAAATATATTAACCTTCTTAAACTTACTTTTCTTGTTATGTTATCTACGTACATCATATTGGTGATCTCATTTAATAAATTATTTACGTCAGACCACTATATTTAGCATTCAATTCAAACTATCTATTTGCCTGTACTCGGGTGTATAACAGGTTCTTACAATACAAATATAATAGCATCTCAGCATACATTACCTAACCATGTTTGGAGTACAAAAAAAAAACAATTTATCAGTAAAAATACGAGATATATATATGTCAATCAAAATTAAAAAGATTTATGGTCAAAAGCGAGCAAAAAACGAACAAACACCTTCTAAATTTATATAATGTTAAGGACGTTCCCAAGGAGCAGTCGTGCTCGACTTTAAAAACATTCTTAATATAAATTATTCTTACGTTAGAGTCGTAAGACGTATTCTAACGTATTCTTACGACTCTACTCTAATGTAAGAATAATCTATGTTTACGCAGAGTTTGAATATTTTTTGGTTATATATTTATATTGAAGATTTCGAACAGTTTATTAATAATGAATTCGCGGTTAAAGAATGGCAGGTTCTTTAAAAAAAACTGGTTAAAAAACTTTTTACATTTTTTATAACAAAACAAACCCTGCTTGTTTTTGATATTTTTACAGAAACATATTTGTTATATCTTAAATTAATGTTTCTCAGTTTTTTAAAAGAATCGTAAGAAAATAACTTGTGTTATTTAATAAAACGTTCGCTTCAGCATAGGTCGGGGTGCCGCAAGGACTATTAAAAAAAAACTATGTTGTAAATTTGTTCTCGCTAAGGTATTTGAATTTCTTTATCTTGAATTGAATTAAATATTATCTTGAATAATTGAAATTTATCTTGAATTTCTTCTGATATCTTAATTCTAATCGATACCCAATGAAATACAATATCCCCGTCACCGGGTCGTGATTGAGTGGCAAACCACTAATGCAGTTAAAATGTAAGTAAACCAATGTTTATTAATAGATACGAAACAATGAGGAAATATGCGGTCTGTCATTTACACCAGACGTGGTTACGGGGGAATCTAACGGCCGATCACCAAACAATAACAGTTTCAGTAAGGCGCATTTCAATATAAAATAAGTTATTATTTTGTGCGACTTTATAACAAACGAAAGTAAAAATTAACTAATAAAACTAAGCTTAATTTAAATACTCTATATGATCTATTTACTTAATCTAACCTAGACCTCGGCCACGAAGAGCCAATGTTTATGTATAGTTAGAAAGTTTCCTGACGGATTTTCACTACTAGCAATATCTAAATTGAAAATGTTATTGCAATATTTCTAAAACATTGTTGAATTTTCTAAACAAGGTGTGGGAAAAGGGATATCCCATTGCCTGCCTAGGATACCGTATACGACATGCACTTATAAATTAAACAGATTGAATACATAATATAAATATCTTATGTAAAGTCCAAGAGATAGGCGAACAAGCCTGATGCTAAACTTAGACTAAGATTAGATTTGGTATTGTCTTGTTCTCGTACTGTACTGTCTACACAGTTCATGTCATGACCGTAGTTGGCAACCATGACAATGGATCGCAGTTTACTAACACTATAACAATGTTTTTGTATAAAAATAGTTTTAAAGGGTAATACTAATTAGTTAAAAAAAGTTTAAATAGCTCATATATGTAATTGGTGGTTCCTGTTTTGAGCTCTCAATATAATTTTATGACGCCTTAAACCACGATGAAGTTAATAGGCAATAAGGAAATGTTTAATCAATTATTCATCCAGTACTTACAAAGAAGAATTAACTGTAAAAATTTGTCACGTCTACACCCTGCTATTAATTCTTTGTTCTTACCAAGTAAGAGTTAATTTTGTTGAAGACTCATAATAAACATGAACCGTTGAAGAGGTTCATTTAGCTGTCACGTACCTCGGTTCCTCGTATTTTCGTATACAGGTAATGATGGTCACGCATCAAGGTGTGAGAACACCAATTGAGCACACAATAAACGTGCGTGTAATAGCACGAGAGTGTGCAATAAAAACCCGTTACTACTTTCAAAATGGTATTTATTACCAGACGAGAGCGCTAAAATAACGCTGGACGAAATTTATACTATTTCGACACTCAGCATGAGTAGGAGAGGTATACTCAGTAATATTGAATTTCACTTTTAAAGATACTGTAATATATTCCAGTATACACTGTAATATATGGGGGTTCTAAAAGCAAATCGCCCACTATCCAATTTTTTTTTTAATTTTATATCATTATAAATAAATTATTGTAACAACTCTAACAATAATTTTTCAAATGTTTCCTGATGTAGGGGTGTAAAAGCGATATGCGTCGCAAGCCTATATCTAATCTAGCGCGTAGCTCTAGCGGAGTTCGAGCTGCAAAAGTAGCTAGAATCGAAGAATCTGAGGATCCGACTCGAACCTTATTACCTATTAATATACTTATTAACCTGGAAAAAATAAAGTTTCTGAAGAAATATAAAATAGAGTGCGCCATTGTCGCCGTGGCCGCGCCATTATGGTCACAGCATCGAAATAATATATATTTTGCATTCAAGTTAGCTGCGTCACAGCCATAAATATGTTGGGCGTTTAATACTTATATATATGTATATTGTCAGGTGTTACGGTTTATGAATGGCGAAACCAACTGTTAAATGAAATATTTTAATTATATACTGTGGCAGGTAACCAAGCGAAGCGCCATTTTACAGCTGCTATTATTACAGCTTCGAAGAGCTAATCACAACCATCTTTCATTGTGAATCGTAAATAATCGTTACTCTAATTTGTAAAAGTACAATTCTATTTATTTAGGTCACCACGTAAATACTTACGTGCAGAGAGCAAAACGAAAATTCCAACAATTAATTTTTATTCGGAATGAAATATGCCTAACTCGAGGTTAATATTTTTTGGTATTGCATACCATAAGGAAAGAATTGACGTCATTTTACACGTTACAACAATGAAATGGCGACCTTGACACGTATGTAACCGCACAAATTTTATACTCGTATAAGGAAAAATAAACGAAATGGCGATCTTGGCTCAATGATATAAATCAGATATAAAAACTCTTTGTGTCAAATAAAAACAATATTTTTATTACAAAGCACACAATAACTAAATCAGTGGTAGATACCTACATATAATTATGTAGTAAGTACCTACATTATTCAAATATTGATTTCAATTAATTTTTTTTAAGTATTTTTTATTTTTAGAGGAAATAATAGACAGGATTTTTAGTATAGTATTTATATATATATGTATACTTAGGTAGGTACTAAAGCATAAACATCCACAAAATTAAAACAATAGTATTACCATTGTTTTCACAGCCCTCGTTTAAATTGTATCGTTTATCATTGTACTTTTCAAATAGTAACAAATTGAACCAAACCAATATACGAAATAAAATTGGACGAGACTTTTACAAATTTATCGCGCACGTTGATTTGCATTGCAAAAACGCCGCTCGCAAACGTCAAATAGTTGCGAAGTTACCAGATATTGGGGGGAAAACTCGGGATTTTCGGTTGGAAATGTGTTTTTTGTTTGCCGTCTGGCAGGCCAGCTAGCGCGTGATGCGTGCCACTGTTTACAACGTAAACAAAGAAATATCCCGGGAAAAATGTGGATTGCCGCCTTCAAACAAATATACAATATATATCCGAATATAGGACGCCACGTACGTTTAAATATTTAAATAGCGGAACGATCTAAATATTCATACGGTTTCAGTGGTGACAAATAATATAGAATTCATAAAATTGCGTCACAACCTAACCTACTCAAAAATTTTTCATTATTTAGAAGTTTTATTTCTTCAAAAACTAATTACTTATGTACACTTTGAAAGTTTGGCGTTTTCGTCGATTTTGACAATAGATTTATTTCTTTAGGATTATACTTTAAAGCTCTCTATAAAGTGTTCAAATTTTTCAAAATGACTGTTATTGAACGCAATAGTAACATATTGTGTTTTTGCAATAAATAACGTTTGGAAAAAGAAATAAAATAGAATTGTCTTACTTCACTTTACATAAAAAAAGTGAAAAAAACGTACAATTATAATTGAGTTTTTAATAAGTGCAGTTTAAGAATTTTAACGATGTAAAATCAGAATTTACCTTAAAAAGAACAAGAAATATTGATTACGTTACGAACCATTGAATACTTTGTTTCTGAAATATTTCTATTTATCGGGTTTCAGCGGCAACCCCTCTGTAATTTAGATGTCACTTAAGATGTCTCTTCATGTTTGACTGTCAATGCTATTACCTAATATAGAGTCACTGTTTTAATTTCTCAAGCGTCCATTGATAAGCAATTAAAAAGTATAATAGTAGATATATAGAGTATAACTTAGGTAATCAACAATCCAAAGATTACAACACCAAAGACTTACCTGCAAAAGGTACGTCGCAAACGTACTCTTCGACGCAATTGTCTGTGTTTCCACTCCTGTCTGTTGCCCCGCTTGCGACAGACGCAGCCGATATTGCCCTTAGTAAGTTCACTTCAACTTCTGTTTGGTTGTCTCGCACCATTGATCTTCTTTTATATTCCTGTGAACGGACGAATATATAGGTAACTAGAGACTAGCTCCCGGCTTCGCACGGGTGCAATGTTTTTCTGCAGATTATTATATCTATACTAATATTATAAAGAGGAAAGATTTGTATGTTTGTAATGAATAAACTCAAAAACTACTGGACCTATTTTGAAAATTCTTTCACCTAATTGAAAGCTACATTATCAGCGAGTAACATAGGCTAAATTTTATAAAGTTACGCGGACAAAGTCGCGTGTAACAGCTAGTAAAAAATAAAAACCTTCCTTGTTTAACGCTCTTTCCATTATAGTGAAAAGCGCATTAAAAAATCTGTTACGTAGTTTAAAAGATCTAATGGCTAACCAGATTAGCTTGTACTCTGAATGTGCTAACTAGGGCTAGTATAAACTAACTGGCTAGCTAAAGTTCAAATTGAAAATTGTTGCCAATTGGTATGGTCTTCTATATAGTAATTCACTTTTTAAAAATATTCTAGAAGTACCAAGCGATTTGATAGATTATGGTGTGCTCAGTTTTTGACAATCTCCTTTCTTAACACGCCATCACTGAATTTTTACCTCATGGTGGTATGGAAATGAGATTTTTGGTCAAAACGCTTTATCTGGACCATTACTTTCTTTTTTCAGAAAAAGGGTTATTACATAAATTAATAAACTTAAACTTAATTAAACTTATAGAGGGAGCCCATTACTCCATCCCATCTTTTTGCGAATAACTACTGTGTATTCAGGCTTAGTCGTGTGAAAAGCTTGTAGCGTTCAGTTTAGACGAGCCCGCTGATCCAGTTGTTAAGGTGAAGTACCTTTGCGCATTGATTCAGGGGTCCCGGGTTCGATTTCCAGCACTGCTTACTTTGCAAACTTTTCAAAGTTGTCTCTGGTTTGTGTGTGCAGGGTTTCGTCCCCTGTCCTTTGTATGGTTTTCCCATAATACAAGCCCAATAATGCTTACTTTGGAGGCCATAAAATTGGTGTGATTAGTCAAGAAAGAAAATAAAATAAAGTTAGTAGCTACTAGAGTAGCTAGTGGCTGCTTACTAAGTAGAGTCTTCACCAAATATTTTTACAATTTAAATGAAGATCTTGTAGTTGAAGTGTTTTTCGACTTGTTTAGGATTAAAAATCATTGCTTAGTGGCTACCGTCGCCTATAATTGGTGATTGGGGAATGGGCTTCCACCTTGTATATATACTTAGTCTTACAGTGACAGTTACGTAGCCACAAACTGTCGTCTCGAACTCATCTTCTATTCTCTAGAATAATCGTCTTCTATTCTCGCAGCATTGTCGACATTTAGGACATCTTGCTTTATAAGACTCTTTCAAACACATACCTAAGAAAATATTTATGGAATCTTTTCATTTCATTTATTTACCTAACATTTCCGATATTTGAAATGAACAACTCATCTTATTTACCTACAACTAAGGGATGCGTCAGAAGAGAGATACGAAATACTAAAGAAATATATATATCCTTACTACACAAATACAATCAAATTTCCTAGTAGTTTAAGTTAAGATTCTAAATTTACATATAACAAGAAATGGTAACGTTTCATGTGGTGTAGATAACGTTTAAACCAGTCTTTCCCAAAGTGGGCGATAACGCCCCCTTGTGGGCGCTGCAGGCCTAAAGGGGGACGGTAAGAGACCCAGAAAAAAAAATGGGGGCGTTGTGTAGAGGCTTGGGGAGTGATTTGTAATTTCATTTAGCTAGGATGGGGGCGCTAAAAAATAATTTACTCTCAAAGTGGGCAGTAGACAAAATAAGTTTGGGAACCCCTGGTTTAAACCTTCAGTAAAATATTGCATTTCACATATGTCAGGGGTTTGAACATTTTTATGTTTCAAGTTCTTATCATATTGTATTAGACATTGTCAAGTAAAAATATCGTTAAGATTGTTACTTTTAATGCCATTTGGCATTAATTTAATATTTATATTCATTATATTTATTTTCATTTCTTAACATTCTTTCACCTATATTAAAAACTTCATTATCAACGAGTAATATAGGCTATATTTTTAAAGTTACACTGACGAAGTCTCGTGAACAGCTAGAACTTGATAATTGCATTTTCTATAACATTCTTACCTTTAGTAGAAAATATCTTCTCATCCGATTTTATTTAAGTTTGTCAATAAAACTTCAATAAACATTAAATATTTCAATATATATATACAACCTACATTAAAATTAATAACTGAATACAAAATAAAACAACGAAACACAATAAAAGCAATTTATTATAAAATAAAAATCTACATTCTAAAAAATAATAGCAAAATAACATAAATAAAACTAACATAACTAGCAAAACATATAAGCAGGAATAAGTATAATTTAAATGCCAATACAGTTCAGTCTAAATCCATTTTGTTTCCTTTCTTACTTAATGTTTTTTTTTATATTAATACTTATTCGATCTTGTTACATATTTTATAAAAATGTTTTAAAACCATTTATATGTATAATTAATTAGTATGCTTGACGCAATTTTCGTTTAGACAAGTCCATTTCACCAGTAGAAAAAAATACAAAAAATCTTAAGTATTAACAGATACATGAACGGTGGTCACATAAAAATAAAAATAAAATTTTTGAAAAGCTGATATTTTTTTTTCACATAAATCAAGTATTTAATAAATGCAATAATTTCTAGATTTTGGTGTTTGATTAAAATGCTTCGTAATACCTCTAAGGATCTTTTTAATTATATGACCTGAATACAGAAATTATAAAATCATACTTCTTAATTATATTTTTCACATAAATTATATTAAAATTTATCAAATTTTTAAATTGAAATATTATTTTTGTATCGAATGATTTTGTATGTATATTCTATATTTTTAGCGTTCGAAGAATTCTACTGGTGAAACAGACATTGTATAAAAACACCGAAATTAAAAACTAATGTATACTGAACTGACAGTTATAATAAAAAAATAATAATAATAATATCTTTATATCTATTTATACATTAACAAAAGTTTAATGGACAAGCAAAGTCGATAGCATTTTTGACATTTCATACAAAAATATTTTTGCTCCGATGCATGCCTTTTGGTATTTTGACAGACTGACTATGAAGAAAAGTATCACCAAAAAAAACCGATTGTTTTTATATACAAATTAAAACTTAAATAATCTATTAGAATTCATAGGTAAAATAATTCAGGCTTCATTTGTATCAAAATTTTAAAAAAAATCATTAATAAATCAGTAATTGCTGTTTGGCGAAATATATAATAACGCTGGTGTCAATTATAAAATTTTATGATTTTTGTGTAATAATGTTCCGGGATTTTTCTGTTCGTACAATATATTTTTGTACGAACAGAAAAATCCCGGCATAACATAAGTTTTAGAACTGACCAATTTTATAGTGATTGATGAATCAATTTTTAATTATGTCCCCTTTTTGAAAAATATCATAATCTGAGCATATCTCGATATGGTTACACCTAGATCTAACTTAGGCACTAAGAATAACACCAATACTTCATACGGAATTTATCTTCAATTAGTGATTTTTTTTTAAAGTAACGTTTTGCTTGCCCTAAACTTATTTGATCACACGAGAGGTTACTAAATAACTCCATTATTTAAATTACTTCCATTTTAATAACTTCCAAATACATAATATTGGCGACATAGTCATTATTGTCATGAAAGGTTTAACTTTTGTCATAATATTTAAAACCTTTAATATCTCTGAAAATTATAGTAAAATCTATCACTAGGTATTTAGCACCTTAAAGAATACATCAAGGAAATTCGACGTTACCCACTATCATTTTATTTACATTTAAAACTTACATCTACTTACTTAAATCTAATAGTATCTATGTATATATATTTCTTTTTTCTTTAAGCACCGTACACAATAATGTTTAAAGACTAGTTTAATACTACGCAAAATAAGGCATATCTATTTTATCATCTATTTTCCGTAATGTCAGCCTGCGATTTCTTTCGAATTCTTATTTCTTCAACTACCTCCATAATAAGCTGAAATTTTGTTAAACAAAAAAACGAATAATTTCAAATAAAACATTTATAAACGCATGCGCCTATACGAAGTTAATTTTGACTCAATATTTAGATTAGTATAAAAAAAATTATGATTAGATGATTTTTTTTATAAATTCACATTATAATTATAAATACTATCGTAAATAAATCACATGAAATCTTCTTGGTTAGTGCATATCATAATATCCTACATTGATATATTGTACATTATAGCCAAACAACACATGAGTAACTATTACCATCAATGGAGGCAATAGAAAATATTACCTTTTTGTTTGCAATACTCTCACGGTAAATATATAAGATTTGCTATCTACATAATGTTTGACCGTCACAAAATACAAAATACTATACACTCATTTAAGACTACAGTTTAAGTACTAATAGTGCATTACAAATGAAATACAACAAGCAAACTAGTACGTTTTAATCATGCAGGAATAGAAACTTGAACTACTTAAGTCTTATCAGGTGAACTAACCTGACTCAGCGGCCTTATTCTTTCGTGTATACTCCTTTCTGCTTGTCTCGCAGACGGTGGTGGATGGTCAGGTGTCGGTGGCTGGTCATAGTGTGTCGGTGACAGGGGAATATCGACCCTTTGACCGTCGCAATACCGTTCACAATCGCTCGGACTGTACATAGACTGTTCGTCGAGCAAACTTTCCAAGGACGACCTCTCCTGATTAGAGTATTTCCTCACTCTGACCTCACCCATTCTGGGCTCGACTTCGTTCTGGAAGTTATTTCTTTTCAATTTCCTTCTGGGATTCTGCTCTTTGATCACGTAGTTCTCGTACATGGCAGTTATTGCGACCGGTTGAGTGCGGTTCTTTAGACTGGGCCGAGGGTTAGGCACGGGAGCCGCCCTTGGTGAATTGTGATTCTCTTCATATTCAGAGTAGGACAGTTTACCGTCGACGTATTGGTCGACGGAACGTCCGTGTTTGAGGTAGTGTTTTGTACCCTAGAACAAGAAAAATAAATATTAGTGAAAATTCTAATTGTCGTTCGCTGTAGTTACAATACATTTACCAAATAAAGTGTTAACGGTTTTAAATGGCGACTACGGCGATATAAGACTAATATAATAAAGCGATAAAAAAAATCTTTTATATGTAATGGATCGATAGTTTTTGAAACTATTGAACGGATTTTAAAAATTCTTTCACCGAGAGACGAGCTACACTTTCGATAAAAGTATGTTTTAATTTCAAATTTTGAAGTAATTCAATTTTTTAAGTAAATGAAGTCAGAAGTTACAGCGCCGACACTGTGCTTTTAGTAACACATGCATCTGAAATTTGTTGCTAACCATTTAACAACAGGCACTCAGTAAAACCTATCAAACCATCAATTGGTGAGCTAAATGAACGCCAGGAACTGATACTATATTATTACGAGTATAGTTTTTTTGTATTATAAAGCGATCCGCAGGCGCCTTTTATGTTAATAAATATTTCAAAACACAAGTATAGCATGATATTTCATATATTTTATAATATAGGTATACTCATTCATCATCATCTCTCAACGGAAGGACGTCCATTGCGTACCGTCAGAAGTATACCGAATATTTTCGCTGCGCTTGCCAATACGTGGTTGGACGTCAATTGGAGAACCTACCGACCTAAGAGGTCGTTGGCTTCCATACTATAATACCTATTGCCATTTCGACTTACTAATCTCAAGTGTTGTAAAGCTCCATTGAATAAAATTATTTTATTTATATTTTGTAGTGCAATTGACGCAGATAAATTATGTTAGATGTTATGAAATTGTACTAGCAAGATAGGAAGAACGCAAAACAGAAATAAATGACCTGAAAAACTATGACCATTTAAAAAAAATACCAACAAAAAGGAGATGGTGACGTTATAATACCATAGATTGTCTACAGAACATTTGACTAGTCAAAATAGTCAGAACGGGCTTCCTTCATCTTTTAGCTGTGCGTAATGTACAGTAGAATTTCTGCCTTTAGTTTAAGGTATTTCGTTAAAGTTAATCCTTAACTCAGACGACACGACGACGTTACATTCATCTGAACATAATACCTGTATGTCATCCAAGTCGTCTTGACTTCTCGCGTGGGTTCTTAACTCATAGCTGTACCCAGACGAGGGAGAGTTGACGTGGGTGGGAGATACTGATAGGTTTCTTCGAGGAGGTTTCTTTGGAGGGGTGGGCTGCAGACAAAATAACGATTAAATTAACATGGAGTTGGAAAACAGGTTTAATTATTGTCTTAAAACATGCGAAATTACATTTGTTGATTGGATGTAAACAAAAATAATAAACAAGCCTGAAAATTTGGAGAATCTGAGGAACATTGAACTCACTTCTGGCTTTTAAAAATTGTGAAGAACTAAGACAAATACCAGTTGATTTCTAACCTTTGAAACCATACACTCGGTCAGCTTAACAAGAAGAGCGTTTAGAAAAAAAAGTGTATATATGATGCAATATACAACTATACAATTCGCAGTAATTTTCTAAAGCAATGAAGTCAACTAGTTAACTGGATAACATAAGCGTCGACAATTGAGTAATGTGAAATTTTGAATGGTTACGAAGATACATAAGATTAAAATGTGGGTTAAGTGAAATGAAGTGAAGTCCGGAGTTTCTACTCATCCGGACTGTGCGCAGATTGATTTGGTGTTGCAAAAATCTTTAAGCGAGATCTCACATCATGAGCTGTCAATACGGTCCAGCAGTTATCCCTTTGATAATGAGCGAATAAATTAAAGCTGTCACTACCTTTAAGTCCAATTAAAAAGCTCGATAGAAAAAAGTAGATAAGCATTTGAAAACAATCAAGGGTGCTAATGTTAGGTCTGCTTCGTGTTGTAAATATTTCGCTAAAACTCATAGCTTGAGCCATTTTATACAGGCCAAGTGGACCAAGTAATTTAATATTGAGACGCGGATGAGGAGCAAATTGATTGCAGCCGGTCACTGAATGGACAATTTTCTACATAAAGCCCCACAGGATCTATTGCATTTCCTATTTAATTTTAAGATTACTTGCAACGTTGGCTAACAAGATCATAATTTAGTTTAGTTAAAATTTAGTTAAAATACTAGCTATTGCTCTCAATTTCGTACGCGTAACTTTATAAAATATAGCCTATATTACTCGCTGATAATGAATCTTTCTATAGGTGAAAGTGTTTCTAAAACCTGTCCACTACTTTTTAAGTATAGACAGCTACATTATCAGCGAGTAACATAGGCTATAATTTTATTAAGTTACGCGGACATAGTCGCGTGCAACAGCCAGTAAATTATATAATTAATAATTAGTCAATATGAAAAAATGTATTTAGACAAACGAAAAATAACTTTTTAATCAAATAAATAACCGGGATAATCTAGAACAGGGATTCCCAAAGTGGTCGATATCGACCCCTTGGGGTCGATATCGGTTTCCTAGGGGTCGACATAAACGAAAAGTGATTTTGGGGGTCGACGAGGTCTAAAAATCGACCCCTATTATATTAACACAAGTTCTTATTTAAAACTTTCAAGATAGGTAAGTAGGTAGTTACTGTATTGTTTATGTTGTGTTACGTGTACTAAGAATAATTAATATTTTTGTAGGAAATAATGTTCCAGGAATGTAAAGTTTCAAGTTCGTACAAGATGAAAAACTCGGCAAGTCTATGTGGACAAGTTTGTGCAAGATTGAGTTGGAGCGTACGTCTTTCAGCGGCGTTTTGACTTGCTCTCTATTTGACGATAAAGTGCTTATCACACTATTCAATTTGAACGATTCCTATTTAGGAATCTAAGTAGTGAGCTCGTGATCACACTACGCTAAATTGATTTCTAAATCGAAGATATAGAGTTGAAAATGGATAAACTCTTAATTGAATCCAATCTGTTCTAACTGCGATCACACCTTCCGATTTCCTAAATTGGAATCGTTCAAATTGAATAGTGTGATAGCGGCTTTACGCGAATTAAGACGAACGAATTCATGATCAAGTCCAAACATGTTCCTGATATTTTACTATTTAACGAGCTTGCATTTAGGTTGAAAGTTCATTTGCGTTTTGAAATTCGTTGGAGCTTGAACGATAAAAACTCATATAGCTAAGTACTCATTTATTTCAAGAGATTACAAACTTATTACAAAGCTAAATTAAGTGAAGTAAAGTGACTGAAAAAGTGTTAAACACAACATACAACATATTTTAAATAGGTATGTATAATTGTATTTGTAAAAATTACTAACACTTAAGTCTTTGGTTTTCGTTCTTATTCTACCTAATTACCTAATACGAAGTTTCTATACCTAATTACCTACTGTAGTTACTTCCCAATATAGGTATCAAAGTTTATCAAAGAGTAAGTCAGTAATACTTAACAAGAATCCATTAACTGAGTGTGATAAAAATAAGATAGTGTGCAAATTTAACAGTTTATTATTGTTTTTTATTTAGGTTCCTTATTTTTTTGTTTGCAGAATTACTGAAAGTTTTATGATGGCGGACACGAAAAAAAAATGCAGACAATACAGTTTGGACTACTTGAAGTTCGGATTTATTGCATCTCCATCAAATCAACACTTCCCGATGTGTCTCATATGTGAAAAAGTATTTAGTAACGATGCCATGAAGCCTTCAAAAATGGATGACCACTTATCAAGAGTACATGCTAACAAAAAAAGTAAGCCCTTGTCATATTTTCAAGCACTGAAAGAAAAACTAGACAAAAGGCCATCCATAGGATCGATGTTTGCGTCATCATCTATTCGAGACAATGATGGTTTACGAGCGTCCTATAATATATCTTTACTAATAGCGAAGTCGGGGAAACCCCATACAATTGGAGAGCAGCTTATCTTACCAGCCATTGCGGAGGTCCTTAACAATGTATTGCACAAACCCGCACATGATATTTTAAAGAGAATACCTTTGAGCAACAACACCGTTCAGAGACGCATAGATGAGATGGGACGCGATGTGGAAAACATTTTATGCAAGTTCTTACAGACCCGCAGATTCTCTCTCCAGTTGGACGAGTCTACATTACCCGGCAATGAAGCTCTATTGTTAGGATATGTTCGATTTATCAAAGATGAAAATATGTGCCAAGAACTGATTTTTGCTGCATATTTAGAGACTGATACTAGAGGAGAATCGATTTTTCAGGCCGTGGAACATTTTTTTACTGATAAAGCTATTCCATGGAAGAATATTGTTTCTGTTGCGACTGATGGTGCACCGTCTATGGTTGGTCGTCATCGTGGCTTTATAGCTCACTTAAAGCGACAACTGCCTGATGTACTGGTTATTCACTGTGTGATTCACAGGCAGCATTTAGCAGCAAAAAAGCTGAGTCCTAGATTGCATAAGTCTTTACAATATGTAATAAATGCTATCAACAAGATTCGAAGCAATTCTTTGAACTCTCGGTTATTTGCTCAACTATGTGACGAAAACGACGAAGTCTTTACTCGGTTACTTCTGCACACTGAAGTTCGCTGGCTATCAAGAGGCTCTTGCTTAGAAAGATTTTCAGCCCTTTTTGAATCTGTGTTGGAGTTTTTACAAGAAAAAGATCCGAATTTGAAAGAAAATCTGAACAATTGTAAAACAGATATTTATTACTTGACTGATATCTTTGGAATGTTCAACAAAGTTAATTTGCAACTACAGGGTGATGATCTTAACTTGATTAAAACAAAATCAATAATATCGGCCTTCGTGGGTAAACTAGTTCTTTATAAACAAAATTTAGGCAGAAAAGAATATTCGCAGTTTCCGCATTTGTCAAAATTACCAAAAATGCTTCAAGATGATGACATTTTATTATATGTTACTCACTTGGACGCATTACACAAGGATTTTACGGAGAGGTTTGATGATCTTTTAAATTTACAAATTCCTCAATGGATAATAAATCCGTATAACACCACAGCCATAGAAGAAGCCAATGTGATAATGCAAGAAGAGTTGATTACCATCAGCACAGACGAAGAGCTTAAGCAAAAGTTCAACCAAGGCTATCAGAAGTTCTGGTTGCAACGCAAAATTGAAACACAGTATCCTACATTGTGGAACATTGCTGAAAAATACCTTATCGCTTTTCCATCATCATATCTAGTTGAAAAAAGCTTCAGTGTTGTAACAAACATTTTGACAAAACAAAGAAACCGTTTGAAAATCAACGAACGTGGAGATTTAAGGCTGCAACTCACTAATATTGAACCGGATGTAGCTAGATTGGTAGATAGTCACCAGGTTCATCCATCGCACTGAATGTTTTATTTTCTCTTTGCGAATTAATAGTTTTTAAAATATAATTTCCTACCAACTTAAGATGCTTTATGTATTAATTTGTAATAATTATAAATTAAACTTGATATTTACTGAATTGGATTGTCTTTTTATTTTGTTAAATTTTGACGAGAAAATGAAATCAACTTCACTCACTTAACCAAGTGCAAAGTTTTCTAATTGGCACCTTAGTACCTAGGTATTTTGTACCAATAGGAAAAAACTAAAGATAGACTAAGATAGATAGCTGCTTTAAGTTAGCGGACCATTATGAATAAGGGGGTTGGTCTTAAAAGTAGGTAATTTGACCATGGGGGTCTGAGGTAACAGTTCATTGTTGAAAAGGGGTCACTTGTCCAAAATAGTTTGGGGAACCCTGATCTAGAAGAACTAGTTACTGAAAAATTTACTAGCTTTGCAAGTTAACTGGTTATTTAAAATACTCATAATGATTAATATTATTTTTAAACGGCATATTCCCATTGTTACATAAACCCCCTTCATCGTGATCGCTAGAGTGCATGGCACGTTGAAAAACAATTACACACAATTGAATAAAGTAACTTAAACCATAAACCGATTGTATAAAGTTTTAATTAAATCGGTTCGTCTTAAATGTCTGTTTTGTCTTGTTAACAGTGGCGATCAAAGGAGAGGTTCGTCGAAGACAAGTGTTTCGTAAAAGTACATCAAAGGACTGCGGTATAAATCACATGAAACTTCGTCATGGTTTTGACGGACACATTAATGATGCGGCGTTGCGTTGGCGCCATAGATATCACAGGCTTGCCATGGATTTTATTTAGTCATACAATGAGGTCAATTCTGCCTATCTATAATAATAAAAATCAATTGCCACATGTATGACTGAGCATCTCTTGAGAACAATGCTCAGAGATTAGTATACCATCAAGAGGATCGTCAACCTGGTCATCAAAGATGGCAACCCTTCATTGTACATATAAAAAAACATTTTGAACAAATACATTTTATATGTCTGCGGTCCCCTCTTTGTGAACAAAGTAGGAGAACCACGACCACGATTAACAATTATGTAAATGTATGACACACATAGGGTCTAACAAGAAATCAAGAAAGAAACAGTGACGCTGTTTATTCACTTAGGAGGTATAAATAAGAAAAGAAAAAAACAACACAAATGATATTATTGTCACTACCACTAGACGGGCTTCCCACTTCATTTAATAAAATTTCACTTATAATAAATATGTTACATGAATTTCAAAAATGTTGATAATTTCGCAATTAGTGAAATACACGGTTTTTGAGTACACATTCCCCCAATCCCCGTCTTATCCCCACGATGATGTGGGTGTATATAGGCATCGGAAGCCACCTAACGACGCTTTAGTTCATAGAACGAGTCTAGTTCTTTTTTTGGGAAATTCAGGTTATTCCACAAAAAAAATCAACCCACACTATTATTACAACACTTAAATAAACATTTAGTTTAATATTTAATTAACGAAAATATTAATTATCGCATATTTAACTCTATAGCCCTATAAACAGTATGTTAGATATTATGCTCCAATTTACAAACGTTTCAACTATTATTAACTCGATAATGCGCTTTAAAACTGATGACCTAAATATGTAGTGACTGATGGGGAAATCCGTCTGTTCTGCGTAAATGTACTGTATATAATTCCGTCAAAATCGACATACACGTGAAGTTGCAGGTTCACTATTGCAACATACGTTTTGTGGACGAATAAATAAAGTGAAATGTTGAAACTGAAAAATGAAATCAGCATTTTAAGAAAACAGCAAGACTGTGTTAAGCTTTAAAGTGGAATGGGGAATATTATCCTGATCGGTCAGGAATGCCTAATTGTGATAATTCGTAGATTATAAAGGTACTACAAAATTGTTAATTGTTGTTAGCTAAGATTAGCTAGATTAGGTTGCTCTTTCCATACAATTATTTCAGGAAACAGTCCTAGCAGGATTTAAAAAAATTACGATTTTCATTATTTTTATGAGCGATTCAAACAAGATCAAAAAATTAAGTTTCCTAAGATACACTCTGTATACCCTATGGTTTCGGATTTTATGGTATGGTTCTTTTGTTTACATTTTTTTTAACTATTATCTATTAATTAAACTATTATTATTAAAATTAACTACTATTAATTAAAAAGTAATAACGAAATGTTTTTTTTTATATTTCCGATCTATGTAACTGCACACAGCATTTTATATCTCCTATTTATTATTGCGTATTATAAAACAAAGCGCGTCTGTATGTTCGCGATAATCTCAAAAACTACTGAACGATTTTTCATGCGGTTTTCACTAATGGAAAGAGCGCTAAACGAGAAAAGTTTTTATACATTATTAATTTGCAGAAAAGATTGCACCTGTGCGAAAGCGGGAGCGGGTCGCTTGTTTATTATTAATAACCATATAAAAAATTAGTAAAGTGAGAACAAGACGTGTTTGAATGCATTTAAACAAATGGGAAATAGGAAATTATGTAGCATGATCGTTTAAACTGTTCGATGTGGTATAAACATGGAGTAATCTCACTGGCGTACAGCCAAACGTTTGAGCCATCAGGTGCTATTTCCGTGAACTCCGAATATTTGCTGTAGAACAGTTTAGCAGAGATAGGTGCAAGGTGTGGTTACGGTTTTGAAGGTTGCTTTTTATATTACTTACTAGCGGCCTGTTCCCGGCTTCGCCCGGGGTGCATTTTTTTTACGTAAAAACCTTCCCTGATTATCCCTCTATCCATGAGTGAAGACAGAATTAAAAAACATTTAGGGATTCATTTTTATATTATAGATTAAAGAAAAGGCCTAAACAAGATGAGACAAACAATTACACCGAAAGGCGACGGTAATCACGGTCGAAAGAAATTTAATGTTTTAAATGTCATCCTTTACAGTGACCATCACTACTACTAGTAGTGTAGATATCGTATTTTTTTTTTTTTTTACTAGTGTTCAATGAGCAAAATCCTATCCATATTTTACTACCTTCAAAAGTACAACTTTTTAAGACTTAAAATGCGCGTCTTTGAAAACATAAATGATAAACTTCTGTTATATGAATGTAAGGTAAATATATTTTTTCTAAAACCAACACCTCCAAAGATAATAAGATCAAATAGGTACTTTACATTTTACAAAAAGGAAAGGTTTTTGATGTGAAAAAATGGGTAATTAAAATTAGTTAACATGATTATGATGACAATTAATAATATCTTAACATCAAAAATAGTCATTTAGATATTTAATCAGTCAGAACTGTTCCCCATCTACTAATTTACATAATCTATGACCATTAGCAGCTGTGGCCACATGTAAATGATGAAATTTCATATGTAGGTTATGGGGCCCTTGACACGTGATTCTATAGTATTCTTATTTTGTTAACACAGTGACCTACACAAGTATTTTGGGATTCGCATGATTCACGCTCGTAAATATAATTCCATTTTTGCCATCGTTTTAAAGTATTAATACACTTCCCGGAATACAAACCTTATATTTTACTCTTTAGTTGTTACTATATATAATATTTAGTGTTTTATATATATATATATATATATATATATATATATATATATATATATATACATATATTTTAATTAATATTTAACCTAAATTAACTTAACCTTGTAGAGAATTGAATATGACGATATATAGCTATTTACCAGAAACTACCCCTTTACCGAAGACAACCCTTACAGCCCTTACTACCCTTACAGGAAGACCAAAGGTGAAATAACAGCATGTTTGCGCTTTTGTGTTTCAGTGAGTGAATAAGGGATGTCAGAGCCCTTTCTGTATCCCGTCCTATTTCCTTAATCTTACAAAGCGTCTACATCACCTGTAGTTGCTTGTGTTATAGGCGATGGTAGCCACCTACCAGTGTTAAAGTGGACCTTCAGCCTGACAACCTTTATATATTAAAAAAAAAGGAACCTTGAAGTAACAGCAGGTGTTCTATTGGATTTCGGTGCGTAAATGGGGAATTACAGGGCCTATATACATATCCTCTATAGGGACCAGTTGCTCTTTTATCAGTGTTTCTTATGCTTATAGGTGACGATAGCCACTTAAATCCGTCAGTCTGTCTAAACTTTAATCATGAAAATAAAAACATAGGTATATGACAACAAATAAGTAATTTTCACTCATCCAATTTTCACATAAGCCTAACATCGTTTCTAGCACTTACTTATAGAATAGAAACTAGCAAATAAGGTACAACATTTAAATAAAATCTTTCCAATTTCATATGAATTTTCATAGGAATTCTTACTTTAATACCAGACGAGGACGTAAAAAATTTACTACTTCGCTTTAAGATGCGAAACAAAATATAAAAAAAATAGTTTTTATGGATCACAAAAATGAACTTACATTGAAGAGATCCTAAAACTCAACAGCTAAAGGACACTAGTCACTACACACACACACACCACAACCATATAACAAACATACACAGATCATACACAAAACCATACAGTTTGTTTATCGATTTCGTCGATTACGTTGATACGATAGCGATCAAGCGAACGCAAGTGCAGATCGCAGACGCGGCGGAACGACTGACCGCCTAATTTCTCAGTCGCGACATTAAACTGCCCATGTGGGTTGAACAGCGTGTGAACATTTTAAGAGCTAATAATAGAAGGAATTTGTTACAATTTAAAAAAATTAAAAAGACAATTAACCGACTGTTTAGATGGGAAACAAGATGTACCAACATCTAAGGTCAAAAATGGTCTTGAAGGCTTAGTGTTACACACTGATATATAATGCAATATTTTGTTCAAACAAAATTGAAGATTTGTAGTCCTATTATTTTTTTAATTTAACATATAAAAAAAAATACCAATTTTTAACCAACGACGCAAAACAAGGGTGTTATGACGTGTGTCTGTGTGTTTGCTGTGGAATCGTAGCTTCCAAAAGGATTAACCGTTATTTTTTGTTTGAGAGCTGACGTGGTAGAGATGGTTCTTAGCTGTAATTTATGAAAATCTGTTCATGCGTTTGGAGAACGTTAGCCCATTTCCTGGTGGACGAAGGCATATCAGTAACTTACACAGTTTCGAATGGTGTTAAATTACAGTATACCTACTGCTACTTCGGTTGTATTTCTTCATTTCTTCAAATTTCTTCAAAAGTATTTTACTTTGTTTTGTAAATTGCGATTAATGACATTAATTAAAATAAATTATTTTTTATCTATGGTTCCTAATTGGTAAATACATCTGTTAATCAGTGGCATTTTTGATTACAATAAGTATGTTGCTCTCGAGTCCCATATAACCGGTACAATTAACTATGACCACAGAATAGGTAATAGCACCTATGAAATTTAATGTATTTCTACTACTTAGTGAACTAGTATAACTAAGTTTACAAACTCATCAGATAATTTCTTATGCAGCGACATAAAATTAATTTAGCACGATAGCATTTTATCACGCAAAATGGCGTGACATCATATAGGTCGAACAGGTTTATAGGGGAAAATAATTTACAAACATGAAACATTTATGTAGATATTATAGTGACTGTTTGATAATACCAGAAAACAGCTATTGAAGAAACATTTGGTCCCAATCGATAAGACTTTAAAAAAATATCATACGAGTATCATACAAGAAATATCATACCAAAAAGTATCATGTGACCAAATTACTGAAGCATAAAGCGATATAAAAGGATTATTTTCATATAAATAAACATCACCATTTAAAAAACCTAATATAAAATAAAATATTTATAAGTCATGTCATAACATTTTTATAATTTTATTTATAACTAGCTGGCGCCCGCGACTTCGTCCGCGTTGAAAAAGAAAAAAGTAGCCTATCCTGTGTCCTGTACGTCTAAATGTTTATCTACCAAGTTTCATGAAAATCAGTTAATTCGTTTAAGAGTTATGGAGGAACATACATACATACATACATACATACATACATACATACATACATACATACATACATACATACATACATACATACATACATACATACATACATACATACATACATACATACATACATACATACATACATACATACATACATACATACATACATACATACATACATACATACATACATACATACATACATACATACATACATACATACATACATACATACATACATACATACATACATACATACATACATACATACATACATACATACATACATACATACATACATACATACATACATACATACATACATACATACATACATACATACATACATACATACATACATACATACATACATACATACATACATACATACATACATACATACATACATACATACATACATACATACATACATACATACATACATACATACATACATACATACATACATACATACATACATACATACATACATACATACATACATACATACATACATACATACATACATACATACATACATACATACATACATACATACATACATACATACATACATACATACATACATACATACATACATACATACATACATACATACATACATACATACATACATACATACATACATACATACATACATACATACATACATACATACATACATACATACATACATACATACATACATACATACATACATACATACATACATACATACATACATACATACATACATACATACATACATACATACATACATACATACATACATACATACATACATACATACATACATACATACATACATACATACATACATACATACATACATACATACATACATACATACATACATACATACATACATACATACATACATACATACATACATACATACATACATACATACATACATACATACATACATACATACATACATACATACATACATACATACATACATACATACATACATACATACATACATACATACATACATACATACATACATACATACATACATACATACATACATACATACATACATACATACATACATACATACATACATACATACATACATACATACATACATACATACATACATACATACATACATACATACATACATACATACATACATACATACATACATACATACATACATACATACATACATACATACATACATACATACATACATACATACATACATACATACATACATACATACATACATACATACATACATACATACATACATACATACATACATACATACATACATACATACATACATACATACATACATACATACATACATACATACATACATACATACATACATACATACATACATACATACATACATACATACATACATACATACATACATACATACATACATACATACATACATACATACATACATACATACATACATACATACATACATACATACATACATACATACATACATACATACATACATACATACATACATACATACATACATACATACATACATACATACATACATACATACATACATACATACATACATACATACATACATACATACATACATACATACATACATACATACATACATACATACATACATACATACATACATACATACATACATACATACATACATACATACATACATACATACATACATACATACATACATACATACATACATACATACATACATACATACATACATACATACATACATACATACATACATACATACATACATACATACATACATACATACATACATACATACATACATACATACATACATACATACATACATACATACATACATACATACATACATACATACATACATACATACATACATACATACATACATACATACATACATACATACATACATACATACATACATACATACATACATACATACATACATACATACATACATACATACATACATACATACATACATACATACATACATACATACATACATACATACATACATACATACATACATACATACATACATACATACATACATACATACATACATACATACATACATACATACATACATACATACATACATACATACATACATACATACATACATACATACATACATACATACATACATACATACATACATACATACATACATACATACATACATACATACATACATACATACATACATACATACATACATACATACATACATACATACATACATACATACATACATACATACATACATACATACATACATACATACATACATACATACATACATACATACATACATACATACATACATACATACATACATACATACATACATACATACATACATACATACATACATACATACATACATACATACATACATACATACATACATACATACATACATACATACATACATACATACATACATACATACATACATACATACATACATACATACATACATACATACATACATACATACATACATACATACATACATACATACATACATACATACATACATACATACATACATACATACATACATACATACATACATACATACATACATACATACATACATACATACATACATACATACATACATACATACATACATACATACATACATACATACATACATACATACATACATACATACATACATACATACATACATACATACATACATACATACATACATACATACATACATACATACATACATACATACATACATACATACATACATACATACATACATACATACATACATACATACATACATACATACATACATACATACATACATACATACATACATACATACATACATACATACATACATACATACATACATACATACATACATACATACATACATACATACATACATACATACATACATACATACATACATACATACATACATACATACATACATACATACATACATACATACATACATACATACATACATACATACATACATACATACATACATACATACATACATACATACATACATACATACATACATACATACATACATACATACATACATACATACATACATACATACATACATACATACATACATACATACATACATACATACATACATACATACATACATACATACATACATACATACATACATACATACATACATACATACATACATACATACATACATACATACATACATACATACATACATACATACATACATACATACATACATACATACATACATACATACATACATACATACATACATACATACATACATACATACATACATACATACATACATACATACATACATACATACATACATACATACATACATACATACATACATACATACATACATACATACATACATACATACATACATACATACATACATACATACATACATACATACATACATACATACATACATACATACATACATACATACATACATACATACATACATACATACATACATACATACATACATACATACATACATACATACATACATACATACATACATACATACATACATACATACATACATACATACATACATACATACATACATACATACATACATACATACATACATACATACATACATACATACATACATACATACATACATACATACATACATACATACATACATACATACATACATACATACATACATACATACATACATACATACATACATACATACATACATACATACATACATACATACATACATACATACATACATACATACATACATACATACATACATACATACATACATACATACATACATACATACATACATACATACATACATACATACATACATACATACATACATACATACATACATACATACATACATACATACATACATACATACATACATACATACATACATACATACATACATACATACATACATACATACATACATACATACATACATACATACATACATACATACATACATACATACATACATACATACATACATACATACATACATACATACATACATACATACATACATACATACATACATACATACATACATACATACATACATACATACATACATACATACATACATACATACATACATACATACATACATACATACATACATACATACATACATACATACATACATACATACATACATACATACATACATACATACATACATACATACATACATACATACATACATACATACATACATACATACATACATACATACATACATACATACATACATACATACATACATACATACATACATACATACATACATACATACATACATACATACATACATACATACATACATACATACATACATACATACATACATACATACATACATACATACATACATACATACATACATACATACATACATACATACATACATACATACATACATACATACATACATACATACATACATACATACATACATACATACATACATACATACATACATACATACATACATACATACATACATACATACATACATACATACATACATACATACATACATACATACATACATACATACATACATACATACATACATACATACATACATACATACATACATACATACATACATACATACATACATACATACATACATACATACATACATACATACATACATACATACATACATACATACATACATACATACATACATACATACATACATACATACATACATACATACATACATACATACATACATACATACATACATACATACATACATACATACATACATACATACATACATACATACATACATACATACATACATACATACATACATACATACATACATACATACATACATACATACATACATACATACATACATACATACATACATACATACATACATACATACATACATACATACATACATACATACATACATACATACATACATACATACATACATACATACATACATACATACATACATACATACATACATACATACATACATACATACATACATACATACATACATACATACATACATACATACATACATACATACATACATACATACATACATACATACATACATACATACATACATACATACATACATACATACATACATACATACATACATACATACATACATACATACATACATACATACATACATACATACATACATACATACATACATACATACATACATACATACATACATACATACATACATACATACATACATACATACATACATACATACATACATACATACATACATACATACATACATACATACATACATACATACATACATACATACATACATACATACATACATACATACATACATACATACATACATACATACATACATACATACATACATACATACATACATACATACATACATACATACATACATACATACATACATACATACATACATACATACATACATACATACATACATACATACATACATACATACATACATACATACATACATACATACATACATACATACATACATACATACATACATACATACATACATACATACATACATACATACATACATACATACATACATACATACATACATACATACATACATACATACATACATACATACATACATACATACATACATACATACATACATACATACATACATACATACATACATACATACATACATACATACATACATACATACATACATACATACATACATACATACATACATACATACATACATACATACATACATACATACATACATACATACATACATACATACATACATACATACATACATACATACATACATACATACATACATACATACATACATACATACATACATACATACATACATACATACATACATACATACATACATACATACATACATACATACATACATACATACATACATACATACATACATACATACATACATACATACATACATACATACATACATACATACATACATACATACATACATACATACATACATACATACATACATACATACATACATACATACATACATACATACATACATACATACATACATACATACATACATACATACATACATACTAGATATGAGCGCCGCGCCGGCGCGCCGCCGCCGCCGCCCGTCCCCCCGCGCCGCCGCCGCCACGAAAAGGACGGCGGCGCGCCGAGCGAGAGGAGAAATTGAATCGAATAATCAGTTCTGGTCTCGTTGAGGTAGGACGCGTTACTCGTTTGCGTCAAAATGGCGGCGTCTGCGTCGTCATCAGACAATGTGGACGTTTTTAAAATAAAAGTTGACAAAATTACCGTGACTCCGCTATCAAAATTAAAAACTAAACACAGCTTCTGCTGGAATTATTTTGGACACATTGTTGTGAATATAGATGGAAAAAAAAGAACAGTTCTCAGTGATCAGGTGTTTTGTGAGGCATGTTTACGAAAAGCAAAGGAAAAAGATTGCAATTTCATGTTTGCTGAGTGAGTAAAACCTATGTTTATCTATTTCTTTTGTATGTAAGTTCAAAGATGTCAATCAAATATAACAATTCACAAAAGTTGGCCTTTCAAAACAAATATTAATGAATATATTTTATTTATTTTGCCTTCACTTATATAAATATCTATGGTAGGTTTATCTAACGCTGACTAGGTAATAGGCATTACATATTTAGTAGAATGTTCTGGACTATACCTACAAAATGGCGGCACGTGCAAGTGTTGCTTCTCGATACCGTCTATTATTATTATTAATTACTAAAGTTGTCAGAACAATGAATAACTTGAATCTTTACCTTGTTGTGCTTGCAATTAAGTACCTAAAAACTAAATTATAGCAATTTTAAATTATCATTCTGGGCTTTATCAAAAATCTTGTGTAATTTTAAAGTACATCTAGGCTATGATAATTATGGCTCTATATTCTCTATAGGTTACTCATCTTTCAATTTTAACTTTTAAAGCTGCTCCTTTCTTTCCTTCTGCTCCTTTAAAATGAAATTTAAAACGAAATCCTTTAATTTTTTTTTCATTTCAGAGCGAACGTGAAAGCATATAGTAAGAACATTGCAACTAGCAATTTACTTCGCCATTTGAAAGATGAACATAAATTAGAAGATACTCAACAAAAGTCAAAGGTTGCCCCTATCGAGACATTTTTCTCTGTAATACAAAGAAAACCAGCTAAAAAAACCGATGACAGCATTAATAGAAAGAACAAGTCGCAGCTTGCCCGCGACCTTGCGTTATGGTTCGCAAGATCCCTCATACCGTTTGACAGCATAGATGACGAAGCTATGAAGGATTTTTTTTAAAAATACAGTATAATTATTTCGGATGCAGATCTTCCGTCTCGACAAAACATAGCTCGGGAAGGGCTTGAAGATGTTTATGAAAGTATGGTGACTTACGTAAAAAACATCATCCTTAAACAGAAATTGGGGTTCGGAGCTTTAACTGCCGATCTTTGGACGGACCAATACAGACGACGGAATTATATAACGTGTACATTTCATTTTATTAATGAAGAAATGGAACTTAAAAAATTTACATTGGCTACCAAACAGATAACTGGAAAACATACAGGCGAAACAATAAAGGATGAAATTCTAGATGTTTTACAAGACTTTCAGATTGAACGATCGAAAGTAGTGTTGGTGACAGATGCAGGCAGCAACATGAAAAGGGCTGCTAATTTGCTAAATGTGGAAAATCATCTTTGCCTTGGCCATGCACTGCATAACTTGGTAACTGTTGACGGCATTCAAGCAACAGAGGAAGTAAATAACCTTATCACTAAGTGCAAAAAAATTGTAAAACATGTAAGATACAGAGCACCACAACTTGAGGCTGCTGCTAGTAGAGAACATCGGGATTTGCTTTTGACGATGAATGAAATTGGAGAACAGCTTGAAAGTTCAGATGAAACGATTCTATCTGGTGAATGTAGTGACCCTCAGGAGCAGCATACTGACACAATTTCTGTGCCGCCAACTATAAAAACGAGCACGCCAACTAGATGGCATAGCATACTTTCGATGTTATCAAGTTTAAATCATAGAGCGAATCGCCGGCCTATTAATGATATGCTAAGAGACATAGGACGCCATAGTTACCAACTGAAAGACTACGAACACAAGCTCATTGCTGATTTAATAACATTTTTAGAAAAGTTCAAGCAAATTGTAGAGATTTTATGTTCCGAAACCCAACCTACCATAAATTTAGCATTGATTTTCAAATCAGAGCTCAGAAGATTGTTTGAAGAATGTGATGACAATGAGGCTGTGGTTTTAACAAGACTGAAGAGTAATATGCTCTTCAAGTTAGAATACCGCTTTCCCTCGAACGACACAGTCGTTGCAGCATCGTTGTTAGACTGCCGTTTTCATTTGATACAAGAAATTGACCAATATATGGAAACTCACGACACAACCAAAGTATCATTCTTAACACATATGATTCAAAAAAATACTCGTGATTCAAAAGTTATGCAGAAGCCTGATGCAGCATCAACTTCAACGGTAGAACCAGGTCCGAGCTCGGCATCTGCAGTCTCTACCTCTACTACTTTTTTAGCAGATTTGGCACGAAGACATACAAACAGCCAACAAGATAAAGACAGCGTAGTCGAAAACGAGTGCTGGAAGTACTTCAGTTCTGCTAGTGCCGAAGATCTAGAACCCTATAATGGGAATATTTTGCTTTATTGGAAAGACAGAAGAACTTCGTTTCCGTACTTATCAGCACTTGCTCGTGCATTATTGTTCATTCCAGCAACGAGCACCCCTAGCGAAAGGGTATTTTCAGTTGCTGGACAAGTAGTTACAGAAAAGAGGTCACGATTAAATCCAATAAGGATTAATCGCATTATATTTATCCATGACAATTACCATCACTGTAAAAACAAAGAATGATTAACTGATTAACATTAACTAATTTTCGATAATTCCTTGTAGAAATTAAAACTAGAAAACTAGAAATTTAAAAACTACTTTGATTTTATATTGCTAAAGACTGTGATATAGTAAGTTGAGCAAATAATTACCTACCTACTGACTACTGAACTGAATCATTTTGAACTCAGGTAATCAGTAGTACTGGTTACCTAAGTTCCAAATGTGACGTGATTGTGCGTGATCTCAAAGAGCCAAGAATAATTCAATGGCTTCAGCAATACTTTTAGACTACTTACTTCTTATTTTTAATGTTTTAAAGATAAAAGATAACATAAATATAGGTATGTTTATGTTTTAAACCTCTTTAATTAAAGATTTATGTATTTTGCATTAAGGCTCTTAGTGTCGTCAATGACGTATGCCATACAAGCTACACCACGCGCCGCATACCGGAATTAGTATATCATACCGGAATTAGTATATCATTAGTATATCATAATTAGTATATCATACCGGAATTAGTATAGCTATATTGTGTTTAAAGTACAACAGATTATTTATTTTTTAGCGTGTAAATATTTCCAATCGCCGTACCCGTTTAGGAGCAGTAGGGAATTTAACTCAAAAAAACACTGGTAATATTTTATTGTTATGTACCAAATTTTGTCTAAGCTTTGATGTTTCACATTTTTTTTTAAATCTTTTTAGTCTAGCCACAAACGAGTAGACTCAAGAAAGTACCCATTTGACGATACTAAGAGCCTTAATAATATTAAATTATTCGAGTGTTAATTGGTATAATATTAAGATTTTATGATAACGTTGATTTTTTTTTTACTGCAATCCAAGTGCCAAAAATGTTTTGGGTTTAAATTTGTTTTAGTTGTGTACGTTTCTTTTGTAATTTTCATAAAAACAAGTATTTCAGATCGAAAAACTCTTTATTTTTTCCCGTCATCAAGTTCAAAAAAAATCAAGGTCACGCCGCCGACAACGCCGCCGCCGCCGACCTTAGAAAGTCGGCGCGCCGCCGCCGGCCTTTTGCCCATCGGCGCTCATATCTAATACATACATACATACATACATACATACATACATACATACATACATACATACATACATACATACATACATACATACATACATACATACATACATACATACATACATACATACATACATACATACATACATACATACATACATACATACATACATACATACATACATACATACATACATACATACATACATACATACATACATACATACATACATACATACATACATACATACATACATACATACATACATACATACATACATACATACATACATACATACATACATACATACATACATACATACATACATACATACATACATACATACATACATACATACATACATACATACATACATACATACATACATACATACATACATACATACATACATACATACATACATACATACATACATACATACATACATACATACATACATACATACATACATACATACATACATACATACATACATACATACATACATACATACATACATACATACATACATACATACATACATACATACATACATACATACATACATACATACATACATACATACATACATACATACATACATACATACATACATACATACATACATACATACATACATACATACATACATACATACATACATACATACATACATACATACATACATACATACATACATACATACATACATACATACATACATACATACATACATACATACATACATACATACATACATACATACATACATACATACATACATACATACATACATACATACATACATACATACATACATACATACATACATACATACATACATACATACATACATACATACATACATACATACATACATACATACATACATACATACATACATACATACATACATACATACATACATACATACATACATACATACATACATACATACATACATACATACATACATACATACATACATACATACATACATACATACATACATACATACATACATACATACATACATACATACATACATACATACATACATACATACATACATACATACATACATACATACATACATACATACATACATACATACATACATACATACATACATACATACATACATACATACATACATACATACATACATACATACATACATACATACATACATACATACATACATACATACATACATACATACATACATACATACATACATACATACATACATACATACATACATACATACATACATACATACATACATACATACATACATACATACATACATACATACATACATACATACATACATACATACATACATACATACATACATACATACATACATACATACATACATACATACATACATACATACATACATACATACATACATACATACATACATACATACATACATACATACATACATACATACATACATACATACATACATACATACATACATACATACATACATACATACATACATACATACATACATACATACATACATACATACATACATACATACATACATACATACATACATACATACATACATACATACATACATACATACATACATACATACATACATACATACATACATACATACATACATACATACATACATACATACATACATACATACATACATACATACATACATACATACATACATACATACATACATACATACATACATACATACATACATACATACATACATACATACATACATACATACATACATACATACATACATACATACATACATACATACATACATACATACATACATACATACATACATACATACATACATACATACATACATACATACATACATACATACATACATACATACATACATACATACATACATACATACATACATACATACATACATACATACATACATACATACATACATACATACATACATACATACATACATACATACATACATACATACATACATACATACATACATACATACATACATACATACATACATACATACATACATACATACATACATACATACATACATACATACATACATACATACATACATACATACATACATACATACATACATACATACATACATACATACATACATACATACATACATACATACATACATACATACATACATACATACATACATACATACATACATACATACATACATACATACATACATACATACATACATACATACATACATACATACATACATACATACATACATACATACATACATACATACATACATACATACATACATACATACATACATACATACATACATACATACATACATACATACATACATACATACATACATACATACATACATACATACATACATACATACATACATACATACATACATACATACATACATACATACATACATACATACATACATACAATACCTACACTTACAGATTTATTATTAGTATTGGTTGCGCCGTGATCGAATAGTTGGCTGTCAAGTCCTTTCTTTCTTTCACCTATTACCCACCTTCCCAATAATTGTGGCCCTCACATTTTTCCCTTTACCCGCTTACCAAAAAATAATGCATTGCTACCGATGACCGCGCCGCGAGAAGTAAACAAGAAAAGACACGCGCCCGCGCTTGAGCTGTGTTTCCGCGCCTACAAGGAGTTTATCCGCGCCTTAACTCGATCTCGGAAGTGAAGTGAATTCATCCGCGCCTTATCGCTGAACATTTGAAATACTATATGTGAACAGTGTCTGCCAGTTAGAAGATCCTGCAGGAGAGCGCACCAGAGCACCGGTATAAGGTACGTGCATTTCCTTCTGCTACATATCCTGTCCTTTCAGACGGTCATACTGTTCGCTTATAGCCGCAACCAGATACAGTCCACTAAATCGCTAATAGGGATTCATGGCGTGATTCTGTCGCAATCCCGCCGCAACGAAATTTAGATTTCGTCAACCCCTTTAGGGGTTTTCACCGCGCCTTCAAGTATTGATTATTTTTATGTAATTATCTTACATTCATAGATTAAGAAATGTATATAAAGAATGTACTTATTTATTTATCTTTGTGAATCCAACTGAATGCAACTTGTTAGCATTTTTCCCACAATAATTAAAAACGCATGTTGCTGTAATGACATAGCACTGCATCATTCAATTAATATGAACAATTATGAGTAAAGCTATAAATTGTGTATAACTGTGAATTGTAAAGTAGGTATATATTTATCTAACGGACATTAGGAATTCCTGCAGGTATCATTCTTTAATTCAACTGGTAATTTGTCTTAGTTTTATTTTTTAACTATATAATGTAATGGAGATAAGACGTTAAAGGCGTTGCGCTTGAGGTATTTTGATGACACTTTAGGGTCACGGGATAATGTAGAATGTAAATGGATTTTATGGTTCACGATGCAAATCTAGGTTCAGAAATATTTTAGCAGAATAAAGTTAATGATAATAAATGATTAAAAGTAAACTTACCGAAATTTTACTGTAGTCGTGATGATGCAAGAGATGTAGTGGGGCGCAACTTGATGCAGCGCTGGAGACGCTCAGAGCGTCGCCTTCGCTTGTTCCCTCGGCTTCCTCCCATCTCCTTCGCCCCAACCCGCTGCAAACATCCCCGAAACCCCCGGAAGGCTCAAGCGAAGCGACACCAAGCAACACATTCCCATCAACCCTCGAAACACTACCCTCTTCATCACACCCCGATGACCAACTCTCAGACCCTATACCACTCTCTAACTTGGAAGAAGAATCCATTTTCAAGGAGTTTGAATTTGATTTCAAAGAAGTTGAATCTTCCTTCGCAATAACATCGTTCAATTTTGAACTTTTACTGCCAAAATTGAACGAATCACTATGTACCCACGGCCTTCTAGCGGTACTGACTTCGGATTTAATTGTGTCAGTGTCTGAGTTTTCGTCGTCGGTGTGCAATGTTTCCGCGTCAGAGTCTTCGTCCGAGGACTCTTCGCAAGTTACAAAAGATGCATCAGACTTTATTGTAACATTTGATTGGCAGGATTGCAAAGACCATTTACCAGAGTGTTCCGAGGAGCTCGAAGGGCGAAGCGGTAAATGCGGAGATTCAGAAGCACAAGATAGGCTGGCATCCGACAGTGTTGAATGGTCATTTAGGGAAATAACCTCTGCTATATCCTTTATAGAATAAGGACGAGCAGAAGTCGACGATGACATGGTAGTGTTTTGAGACATGGTTTCATAAATTGGATTCTTAAATTTATCGTCAATCTTTTGCTCGTCATTATTCAATCTAGTATGTCCAATAATACTTTCAATAGTAACGACTGCATACGGATCTTCCAAATTAGAAGGTATCGTTTTATTTTTCACTAAACCGCTTAATTTTCTTGTCAAAGAAGAAGGATCCAGTGTAATATTAGGAGTAGAAATACTTTTCTTGATTGCAGAAAATTTTACAACTAAATTATTACCACACTCGCGTTTTTTTGCATGTAGAGTACATGTCCCCGAATCACAAAAGCAACTAAAAGATGATGTAAGAATTTCTCGTCGTTTTTCTAGCATATCAATGTCTATTGTTACTTTTTCTTCTTCTGTTTGACTTTGAATTTCTAACAGATCATCAGCACTATTGTGGTGCTTAGGAGGTCGAGGTCTACAAAAACAAATAGCCGTTTCGAAATAACTCTCCCGCTTGTTAGAAGGTACTTTAGTAAAGGGTTCAACATCTCCGTAAAGAGTTTCCCTGTTAAAAATGTATATAAATTCTTGAACAGTCGGTGATTTATGAATGCAATGTCCAGTGCCTCTTATGTGATAGTTAGGTAGTGTTTCCTTCATGAAGTCACTGTCCCACCTGGACATATTTTTATCTTCATTGCCATCAATTTCGATATTTGTAAAAGTTTTGTGACGAAATAGGACTTTTTTCTTTACAGCACGTTCTGCTTTTTTACTTGGCAATGTACCTGTCATCGGCAAGTAAATATTTTCACTGCAATCCACATTTTCGATTGCGCTAACTTCCGTAATTTCGGAAGAGTTCGATGACGTTCGGGAGATACCAGATTTACTAGCACTAGACGCTTGTTTAACTAACTTTTTACGATGACGAAATGACTTAGATTTTTCTGACAAAAGAATGTCTTCTAAATTTGACTCATCTATCATGGAATCAGATGATAATGTTGACGATCTACTTAAGCTTGGTGACGAAGTGTGACCAGATATTATAGAAATTACCTCAGAAGAAATAAAATTTCTCATTGATTGTGGTGGAGATTTTTTAGGAACTATTGCAACGTTTTCATATAAAATACTTTCTTTTAGTTCTTCAACGTAATTTTTCAAAGGTACATGAACTCTGGCAGCAGGGACGGGTGGAACGTTTTTATTTTCAATTTCTACGTTTTCATAAATTATACTTTCACTTTTAAATGTTCGAAATGGCACTGCAATTCTTGGTTGTGGTTTCGGTGTAATACTTTGAATATTATCTACATTTTGCTTTTTAATTTTAGATGCTTCGTACGATTCATAACATTCATTAACAAAATTTTCTGATTGGCCCGAAGTTATAGAAGTAACTGATGCATTTTTACTTATTTCTCGAGGTTCAAATATATTTTGCTTTGCGTCGCGATTGAGAGCTTCAACGAGTTCTAAGCTTTTATCTTTTTGATTCGATTCAGTAACTTCGATAATTAAAGATTGTGGAATAGATTCATCAGAATCGGTCAACTCATTATTTTCAGAAATATGGGGCAAGGAAGTTTTAAAACCTGGGCAACTTCTATTACTTCTGTTTACTACACAATCTCTATTCAAAACAGCTACCCTGTCCAAAGATATAGTATCAAATTCATCATTGCATACAATTTCTCCTGAATCCTCTTTCTTAGACAACCTTTTAAAAAATTTACTATTGCCTATTAACATTGTATTAGTTTTGTTGTCCGCGCTTGTAATTTTACCAGTCGATTCAGAGTACATAGAACTAGATATATTAGGAGCAGAGCTAAATTTAGCTTTTAGACCCAAGCATTTGGAAGCAAGCTTCTTAACAAAACTTTGTGGGTGATTTTTTGTTAGAGGCGATGAAGATGGAGATAATAAGCTTTCATTAATGTTAGTGATTTTCTGGGTCTCTGGGGCCATCCTGTAAAACACAATAAGCAACAAAAAATAAAATAAACAATAAAAATAATAATAATAAACGCATTAAATGATTTTGTTAGAAAATTTTATTACCATCACCAAATTCCTATCTTAATCTTAATTCTATTTTTATCGTATACATGTATGTACTCGTATATGTTAAGGAAAAACAGTTGTTAGTATAACAATAAACTGAAACCAAAAATATGGGATTTTGTTTAGTTTTTAAGTATTTTTCATTGAATTGTCTGACAATACGAAATTTACCATTCCGTTAAGAGTTGTTTCAAATGGCCAAATTTCGTTCGTAGAATTAAAACTAACTTGTTTTCTCTAGTGTTTGTATTATCAGTTTCATTGGACGTAGATGCAACGTTGTTAGTTTCAAATGGTACAAATAAACTCCCACCAATTGCATTTAGACTTGTTTTTCTGTTATTATATTTTTTGTCTTCATTTACTACCTTTTTAGTCAGTTGTTCGTTTACATCGTTTTTTAAATGAACATCATTTTTATGTTGATCATCAATAGTATGTAAACGTTTCATGAAATTATCAGCATTTTTACGGCCGGTTACATCAATATAAACGTCTTCACAACTGAAATATACTTCGCTTTTGCAATACCTTCTATTTACTGAAATGTTATTTTTGAGAGAAAGGAGTTGCCTATGTTTATTTTCATGACAGAAACATGGCATTGAATCGATTTTCTCTTTTTTCTTAATAAAAAGAGGACCAGTTTTATGTAATAATTCATGATTCAACGCATAAGTGTACATGTAGTGTAGGGAGCCATATATGCAACCACAATCACCTTGGAGATGAAAACTGTCATTTCTATTTTTCTCATATTCAGACAAATCCGAAAAGGATTTTCTTAAACCTTTTAAAGACCAGCCATCCATAGAAGCATATCCAGCCATATTGAGATTTTCCCTTTTACTAACAAGTTCGTAATGTGGCAACGCTATTTTAATATCATCCGGCAAATTGTTGGCATAAATATTTTCGTTTTTACGTTTAGTGATTTGATCAACTGCACGTGGATTAATAACCTCAATGGAACCTTCACACTCGTTTAAAGTATTAATATATTCCGGAGGTGATGCATTTTGATTAGCCGGCTTCGGTAGAGGTTTTGGTCTCTTTTTATTTGAGAAGAATTTGTGCCTTGTTGAATCGTTACCGTATTTATTCACAACATTTTCATATATTTGTAATGTTTCCTTCGGTTCGGGATTTAGTCTGTTTTTCAGTTCATTCACTAATCTATCGTTAACTTCGCTTACTTTACGTGGAATGTTATCAAGTGCCTTAAGAATACTCTTTGGAGTATTCAAAGTGTTTGACCTGGATCTAGCTTTATCGCTACTTTCTGATGTTGATTGATTCAGCCCTTTCAGATTACTACTTAAATTCGGTGATGATAACATAACGTTAGGTATGTCAAAGTTAGATTGTGATTTTTCGTGACTTATACGTAAGTTAGTAATGGAAGCATTTTTATTAGAGCTATGCTTAGCTTCGCGAACTTCGTTTAATTTATGAGGCCTGTAACATTTCAATATTTCGATTATTAGTACCTATAGTGAAAACAAATTAACTTTCGCTTTTGATTATCTAATACTTTTCTTGTAATCTTAATATGTATAAAACAGAAGTGACTATAGCTAAACCTTATTAAAGGATGTTAAGAAATATTTTTACTGCGTTCGTGAATATCTCACCTGACCTTTTCTAGAAAGAGTCAAAGACATGGAAGATTTTAATGAGGCGCCTGCATTGACAGTTTTGTTTTGGAACTTTTCTAAAAACTTATTTAAATATCTTTTTTTAATCATCTGGTTGACAACTGTGTCTAAAACTTTTGCTATAATTCAGAACAAGAAAAATTACGCTTAAATGAAAAAAAAAAACATGTCAGTCGTTGGACTGCACGTCAGAAATGAAAAATTAAACTTCACAAAATTATTGATCGCAAGAAATACAAGAGAAAATATATATATATATAACACTGACACACAATGACAATAATAAATTCATAATGACAGACCATTAAAAAGGTTTGAAGTTGATATGAAACTATTTTATTGGTCAGAGGTATATACCATATCATATCTAGTAAGTTTACTTTCATATGCAGTTGTCATGTCAATTTAGGTAACGGTAACATGACGAGTTCAATGATTTTACCCCATCTCAAAAATGCCCAACGCGCCTAAAGAAGTTTTCACTTCAAAAAAAAACGGTATACATATTTCTTTTTCACCTATAACTTACAGATTAATATTAAATTATATAACGTTTTCGTTATATTTGCGACTAACGAGAGCAATTGATTTATATTTATGGTGATTACTTTTTTATTAATCTGCAATAAAAAATATGGGAAAGTTACGTAGTTGTAAATATAAAATTTACATATCACTAGTACTCTAAAAATATGACCTAATTATTCAACCACTCGGGTAAGTTTAATGATGTAATATTTTAGATGACGTTTAGAAGAAGAAAAAAACTGAAAATTTTCAGGTGGCACAGAAAAGAGCGTTTCCAAGATAGCAATCGGAGTTCAAAGGTTGAGACACGTCGTGTGTTGTAATTGAGATGTCACTCCAATTAAAACGGAATGTTTAGAGCCTCTCATGGGGAGGATCCTTAATTACAGAGGGAGATTCCTTTGCCGGCTGTGTGGCGCCCCCTTTAGGTGACACGGACGTTTAGAGAAACCGCTAGTCGTCTAGTTAACCGAGCTTTTACAACTCAACGAATATTTTTAAATAACTCAAAGGGATGGCTCTTTTTAAGTGCAAGGCGTCGTTCGTGTCAACAAGTTTGTGGTAAATTACTGGCTTCAGTGTGATTTTTGTGTGTTAAAAGAAAAGAAAAATAAATAAAATAAAATACCGCAAAAATACTTTTACAAGATACCCCACACCGTAAACCTTGTACATACAAAAACAATGCAAACGCACACTGGCATTTTTAGAATGTAATAAAAAGTACATATTGCAATTAATTGAACTTTCCGCATGTAAAATTTCTTCATTATTATCGCATGTACAAAATTTTATATAGTTAAGCGAATTAACAAGACCATCTTCATAACTTGTAACTAAGTCACAGATAAACATAATTTAGTTAAACAGCAAAATAATACATCATATTCCCACAATATGGTGGCCACAGAATGTTGTCCATATAAATTTTGAGACTAGTAGGTAAATATACTAAAAATGAGAAATAATACGGAATGACTATTTTGTAAAACTATCAAGTTTCTGGGTGTTCATATACAATCACTTGATTGTCCCTATTTATTGTTTCAGTGTATCATTCGTATTATATTTAAACTATAGCCACTTCTTAATATAACAATAAAAGTAATATGTACATGAATAATATCAATAATATTATGGTAATAATACTTTACAATTCTAATTAATAGAATTCAGAAAATTTGCGTTCCCTGTATGACCCTGTTTGCGTTACTGCTATGATCTTTTAGGTCTTACGTTTCGTCTGCTATCGTTACATAAGTTTATTTATGTTAATTTATTAGACCAAGAGCAAGAGACTTAATTTGCTCTTGCACGCAAACTATAGTACCCCTTTAACCGTAGTATTAAAGTACTATAGTACCCCTTTAACCACTTGGTTTTGTTGCTTGGCTCGATTATTTTTTTTAAAGAGAAAGCAACGCAATTATTTAAAAATATACATTATACGAGTAGAAGAAGAGGAATTTGTCGTGTATATACGGCTCTGACGAAATGGACACGAAAATAATTGTCGGATAAATCTGACTCTGGCGGTTAAAGGGTTAAGAATGAGTATAAACAACAGCAGTGTTGTTACTTCGCCATGGAACAGTGGGAACTAAAAGTCTATTGTCGTCCAACTACAATAAAATTAGTATCGTCACGATATAGTGGTAAAGAAACAAGTACCTTACATTATTGTATCTATAAATGTATCATTTTGCTGTTTTAGTACAATTGTATGTTTTCATTATAAACAATTACAACTAAAAATTATTGAAGTGAAACTTCTTGCGCACGATAAGAGTAAAATTTCAGAATCAAATATTGTGTGACGCTTCAGTGCAACCATCACGTGACGCTTCTTGTAACTTTTTGGATGTCATTTACCGGTTACTATAGGTATGATTTGATAGCCATAGAAGTTTCACTTCTTAGACGCGAATGTTTTAACATGTATACGTGTTTAAATTTGCTTCCACATAATGGGAGGCAATGATAACAAAATCGAGTTTGATGCTGTAGATAAATATCTATCATCTACATATATCCAAAATTTAATTACACCACTCGATAGATAAAGAATCAAAGATTTTTTGGTATATATATCGTATATTCGAATTCGTTAAATAATATACATTATAATACGCTCAAAGAAAACATTACTCGTAACGTACACGTATTCACGTAAAACATACAGCCGTGTCCACGACACAGCCACATCCCTTTTTTTATATTATGAACATTGAAATAAATTAATGCCACTGTCTGTCTTCTATGTTCAATCAAATTCAGACCTTATTAATAATACTTACGTTGCAGCGGAATGAGGGTATATGGTGGGACTGTAATCGTGCACTGGAAAAGGAGGTACATCCTCTTCGCTTTCGCAGGCATTCCTCATTCTATTTTCGTAATCTGTTAAAGAAATTCATACTCACTTAAATAAATATCATTCACTTTACTTGTATTGTACAAGATAACGTTTCAATATAGTTAAAAAAAATGTGTGAGTCAGCTCCGTCATACGTGGTTTACTCCGAACGATTATAAAATTTAAATTTTCACAATTCGATCACGCCGAAAGAACAGCATTGTTCTTTTTTTAAATAATATTGTTTAGATGGCGCAATATCTCTGAAACTTCAGATTTCCTAAAATATTCAAAAAAATAGAACGTAAATAACGCATAGGTAAACATAACGCATTGGTGTAACAATTTTGATTTTACTCCCATAAATTTTCATACCACGGGCTTATATATGAAAATCGATTCTAAACTCCAAAAATGTTTTGAAGAGCATATTATGTAATTCATTTAAAATGTATATCTATTTATTTACTTAACAGTTTCACCAACAAAATTAACACCTGTACATCCAAAACGGGACAAGTTCAATTCGACATAAGTTCCAAGTCAATTATAGGCAAATGGCTACAAATCGCTGATGTATGAAATTTGCATTTCTACCAATCGAGGATCGCGTTTCTCACATCAATTTCATTAATAAGTATGATGTCAAAAAATATCAAACTAATGCTTTCGGGACATTCAAAGCCCCGTTAAGCGGTAAATTCATTATCATTTCCAACCTACATTAACTCAATACTTAAGCTATTTTACGAGATTTGCATAATATTTCATATGCGATTTGTTTTAATATCAACTTTTGGTTATCGTGTGATAATGTCTTGTACGTAGCCGATATTTCCACTTTATCTAAAGAAAATAGGTAAGTACGGAGCTCCATTGTAAATTCTTCGGAGCCTTATTCAAACCATTAGGCACGACAGATTTTTTCCGAAAATTACAGTAGTAGAGCGAATAACATTTTTAAAATATAACATTTATGTACTTACTTTTATTACGATTTTGTACACGAATTTATTAACAATTTTACACTGAAATTCTCTTCACCATCGACGCAAAGACATTATTAAGTAATTTAGCATACTAATACAGACTTTGCGAATAATAAAGTATGACTTATTCAAAGATAAAGCGAATAAATAATGATATCAAGATTTTATCATATTGCAAACGTTGAGAACCGACAATTATCTACTATTTATATTTATACTGTAACTGCGGCTGTACACTCTCTGTGAGGCACCGCGAGGCACGACGAGGGCGAGAGTGTACATGCTACACTCGCTTGGTCTCGTTGTGTCTCGCCTCGCCTCGCCTCGCCTCGCATGCTCTCGTCAAAGGGTCTCGCTTTCCTCGTGAGGCGAGGCGAGTGCGTCACTCTCACGCTACGTTCAGTTTAGCGCAAGCTTTCTAGCTTCAATTTAAGAGTTAAAGTAACCATTACAGACTACATTACTTCCAACTTTAGTGTCTGTGCTTACCGTGTCCTATTTCGATGCAGTGATCGTCCACCATTTCCGTTTACACCATTTTTTTGTATGGTATACTGCACGTAATTATAATAACTAATAGCGCATAAGGCAACAGCTACCGTTACTTGTAACGCGTCCATCCTCTCGGCGTTTGCAACTAACTGAATAAACGAGAGTGTACAAATAGTCGCACGCCTCACTCAACTTCTCGCGCGAGTACTCTCGGCGAGAAATGGCGAGAGCACTCGCGGGAGAGTGTACAGCCGCCATAACAGAAAGGTATTCTTAAATTAGGATACTAAAAAGCTCTAAAAATAATGTAAATTAACGTCACATTAATGTAAGTACTAAATCGCCAATAAGACCGATCGCCATGGCCATGACAAATAAATACCACAATATCAGCCCAGCAGTGAATGTAGTAAATTAAGATACCATCACCCAGGGGACCAAAGTCCCATTGTAATCGCTAATGCGCTCTGTATAAATTATTAACTGTTGCATGCGACTTCGCCTGCGTAACTTTATAAGATATAGCCCACGTTACTCGCTTTTTTATTACAAACATACAAAAATACAAATCTTCTCTCTTTATAATATTAGTACAGATTATGAGCTCCATCATCTCGAAAAGAGGCTCAATGTTGAGCTCAATACGTTTGGTCACCTTAACAGAAATCGATAGTAGTGGCCAAAATTTATTACCTATTTAGAAAGGTGACATACCTCGTATAACTCTTTTCACTCTTTTCGTGGCTTCCTCGGAGTAATCGGCCAATAAGTCATAGACTGATTTGCCTCTTATGTCAACCGCGTTCAAATCGGCACCTCTGTCTAGTAAAATGCGGACGACCGATGCCTTTCCGTATCGAGCGGCCTCGTGTAAAGGGGTTCCCTTGTCTGTCATTATGTTAGGATCAACGCCGACCGATAGCAGAACTAGCACCACTTCCCTGTAGAAAAAGAGTACCAAGCAAAATAAAAGAAAGCGAAAAAATTAAACGACGCGGCAGGTGAAATCGGACAATTAATGCAAACATATAAAGCCAATACATTGTTCATTTTTATTCATTGTTCATTTTCATACCAGATATTGGTAGAAAATTAACTTGTCACTCTTTTTTAAGCAATTCTTTTTCAATAACTCTTTCAATAATTTCTTCGAGTATTTTGTTTTATTCACACAATACTGAACATAGTTATGTTGTTATGTGATCATGACTGTCATCGGCCTTACGAACTATGTGAAATTTACTTTTATTTGAATATTCATATAATATGTCTGTATCATGCATAACAATTGCGTAAATCTAGTACACTAACAGACCTCAATTTGTTTAACATTATAATAGCGCCGAACAAGACAGTCAATCAAGCCGATCGTCAAATGATAAGCGAAGGCAGAGAGTAAAAAGTTGGTTGTATAATTTACCCTGTCGTATTGTTTTGTCGTATTATTGTATTTATTTGTGCATTGGCAAACACTCCCTAAGACAGTGCCCAAAAGCAACGTGCTTTTTTGTTTTGGTGCGCCATTAGGGGACAAGCCTGAGCTCGATAATTTTCTTCTCCTTCTTTTATTCTAACAATTTCGACATAACATCTGTTACATTAGTCTCGTGTTTATGGTAATGGTAGTCACTTATGGTTCTTGTATACGGCGCGGATAACATGCGGATGTTGATGCACATGGGCAGGCTATCAGCATGGTGTACAGAATTACTATGCGTGGGTTCAGTGACATGAACCCACAAATACTAATACTGTACACCTTGCGCAGGTAACCCTTTACGCCCCGAAGACGTGCGGGGACTACTCGCGCGGTTTCCTTGAACATGTATGTACAGACATGTGCAAGCGCAACTGAATGAGCAAGTAATTTGTGCATGAAGCACACGCGAGTAGCTTACACATGTAGCCCGCAAAAGCAACTTACGATTACTGCTCGTGCATGTTTCTTGTTCCAGTTACTTATGTCGTGTAACTATTCTTACCATTAAAAATGGGTAGTACAGCCTGCCTACCGCCTTTTCATTCAAAAAAAACATGTGATAATTAAGTAAATACTTAATATTAAAACTTAAAAACGCTGAATGGCATAAATTGAACCACACCTCGAGTCAACAAGCACAAGGCGAACGCCACGCGCCCCGTGTTGCCAATTTAACCCTTCGACCGCGTGTGAGCAAATTGATACACTCAACTCAAATAATTAATTTTTGGACAAGGCAAATATTTTTTACAATGTTGCTCTTTGTAGTTAAAATTTTAATTATTATTATAGCATCAGTTAGATTATTTTAATGTTTTTATGTCCGTTTTAAAATTAAAATAAATAAATAATAATAATATCTTCACAGATTAAACAGCACCATCTACTACATCACTAAGCAACTAATGCTTGTATTATGGATACCAGACAGTTGACATACTACATAGATTACTTTTTTTTTGTAAATACATACATATTATAAATACAAACATCCATGACTCAGGTACAAAGGAAAATTTTAACACATAAACATTTACCCCTAGCGGGATTCGAACCCGCGACCGTTTGGTTAACAGCTAGCTAGGGTTACTATTAGCCACTAGACCAAACGTAAACATTAAAAATAAACACTCCATTAAAGGCACGATAGTTTTTAGAAAAAGACTTATGTCAAAAGAGAAGAGGTATGAATGATTTAATACCAACAGTGTGTCGCATCCAAATCTGTTCCCATATTAGTTGTTGGTGGTACATAACCTAACATCACATTCTGTTAGGTAAATTCAGGGAAGCGATTGGAGCGTTATAACGAACGAACGAATATGAATATGAAGCGATTGGTGCCGCGCTTGTGCGTATAGCCTTTACATTAGCACAAATATAATAAATTTAACACGTCTGAATTAATCAACTATATTACAAACAAAAAGTAATAATGCACCTTACAACACACGACACACATTATTGACGACACGTTTGGTCTAGTGGCTAGTAAACCCTAGCTGTTAACCAAACAGTCGCGGGTTCGAATCCCGCTAGGGCAAATGTTTATGTGTTAACATTTTACCTTTGTGTCTGAGTCATGGATGTTTTGTATTTATAATATGTATGTATTTACAAAAATAAAGTAATCTATGTAGTATATCAACTGTCTGGTATCCATAATACAAGCATTAGGTGCTTAGTGATGTAGTAAATGGTGCTGTGTTTAATGTGTGAAGTTATTTGTTTATTTTATTTATTTATTTATTTATTTATTTATCCTATTCATTTAGACCAGAGGACTTAGCAAATCTAACTAAATATATTCAAAGTTTGCTTGACTAAGGCAATTCCAGTCCACTCCCAGATGTTTCGCAACTAAAAGGGGACGGTTAATGAGATATAAGACAATTGCAATTTTGTAAAAAGAAAGCACTTACTTGTGTCCGTTTATACTGGCTAGGTGGAGGGGCGTAGATGAAAAAATTCTCCCTTGTCTCGGCTTGTATGGGGCCACCAGTTGAGGACGAACATGCAATAGAAACTTGACCGTTTTTAACCTGGGTACAAAATATATTATTATAGTATCAATATTATTTAGACCATAAAAGTTTTCCGGAAAGTTAAGGCCGAATCGGAAGGGTAAACCCCTGTCCCGCAGCTCTAACACTGTTCAACATTTTGAGAGAATAGTTTTTTCTATATCTAGGTAGTTGATGGTTTGCTTACTTACATTGGTGTAGTGAATTGTGCTACCGATCATGAAAGGATAATACTATGGGATTTATCTAATCTCCGTTCTAATGTCAATGGGCAATATATCCCCAATTCATGTCTGCAGAGCTAAATGTGGCCTGCTACTTCTTTAATCGTATTTTATAAACTCACAAGTCACAATGAAAAAACAACATTTGTAATTTATGGAAAAATATTCCAAATACTTGGCAGTGTCAACAAAAAACCAAGATCCCGTAGGTAAAGTGATAAAAATGTTAACCCACTATCTCGAAAATGTTAGTATCGTACTGAATGTTAGTCTCGTAACTGGAATTATTGTACGTTGTTTTAATATAATACAAGCGTATTGCTTAACTTGAGCCCATACATATTTTGGTGTGTCGAATCTCCTAGCTTCCCTAAGTTCATATTGGACCAAAAAACTATATAGTACAAGTATCGTCCGTTGAAGAGAACAATTTTGAAAGTAGTCATTCACCGTTGCTGAAACTTATTTAACCCCAACTATCCGAACAAATTTAACGCTTATATGGTTATAAGTTGTGTGTAACTTCATAAAACTTGAAAACATTATCAAAGCTCAAACTAACAAATCTAATTTGCTTGCGACTTAACCGCGGGTGGTCTTCGGCAGAGCGTCAAAGTTGCCAAGATAATTAACAACTTAAGCATAACATAAAGCAACTCTACCATAAATATCTCGTAATATTAGCTGTCAAGAGACAAGATTTAAAATTTTTGCTAAACAACAATATACAATTCCTTGTTACTTTAAAAAAAAAGTAAACTATTGTTATTGATCCTGTGGAGATCAATCAGGTAAGAAGAAATTATAGATTTAACTGGGAAGGAAAATATCGTGGAATTTATAATAGTAATGGGACTACATAGATATTTAAGTTTGAAAATAGGTATATATAAAAAAATCGTTTTAATTTTCGAATGTTATCCCCATTTACCAAATCTGAAGAATGCAAACTATCACACAAATTGTTACCAAGAAGTTTCAAGAAGTTTTCACTCAAACAGTGAAGGAAACTTATAAGTGAAAAAAATAAATAAAAATAATGAAGAAAAATCTATATTTTGAAATTTTGTATATTTAAAAAAGCGTAAGCGTTAACACTTACTTAATTACTTTGACTGAGTTGAAGTTAAAATTTACCTTGAAATTAAAATCAACAAGGTACGTTATTGTTAATTAATAATTCTAATAATGTAATAATTCTTATGAAGAATTATTTCTTACCTTCCGTACTGCGCTGCGAGATCCAATGCACTCTCCATTTTCTTGTTTCTTATGTTCACATCTGCTCCTTTTAGAAATAACTGTTCCACGATTTCTACATAATCGAACTGAGCAGCCATTAAAAGCGCCGTCTCGTTGTTTGAGGTCTGCAAGCAAATATTCACAATGAATGTTTCAACTTAAGATTAAGATTAAGATTACCTGACAAGGACCTGGATGACCTTCTCCACCCACAAGTTATAATACAACCATTCAGTTTATGCGGTCGCTGATGTAAAATTTAAAAAAAAAATGGTGTGTGTCAGCTCCGACACACGACTGGAGTTTACTCCCTATGAACGATTATAAAATTTAAATTTTTACAATTCGAACACGCCGAAGGAACAACATTGTTCTTTTTTTAAATAATATTGTGTAGATGGCGCAATATCTCTGAAATTTCAGATATTCTAAAATATTCAAAAAAATAGAACGTAACTATAACGCATTCGTATGACAATTTTGATACCACGGGCTTATTTGCATATATGTGTATATATGCCCAAGAAGGGACCCCAGGGTGTCCCAAGAAGTAGTGATATAAAAAATCTAGGAGGTAGAGGACCTCGAGGGGTATCCGAATCACCCCCATGTATGTTCTGCGATTTTTCGTATTTACCGAGTTATGATTTTTTTTAAATTTTTTACCTAACGCTGAGTACCACGAGGTTTTTAATTATTGTGACATGAATTATTGTGATAGATGCCTGATTTTTTTTTTATAGTAAGCTGATGGACAGGCTAATCCAGCTCAGTAACATTTACTATCATTAGATCTTGGAAAAGGGTCAAAAAAATTGAAATAACAAAAAAAACAAAATTAACGCAATATATTTCTCAACTTTAAATACTTTTTAAAAAAAAAGTGTACATAAAAAAAAATTGTCGTAAAGATTTCAAAAACTTCCTCTATCTGTGAAGTAGCTATCCTGCAAATTTCATTGGGCTACTCATAAGGCTTCATAAAAAAAAAAAATCTAAATGTAGTAAGTGAAAAATTCAAATTTTCAGAAATTGAAACTTCCGGCGATGTCGTTTGTGTATTGAGCAACAGGGCGGCCATTTTGAAAACTTTTTATAATAATATTACGTAATAAACACTTTTTGATTTGTTTTGCATTGTTTTAATTACTTTTCAATTTTAATTAAGAAATTTGAATTTTTCACTTACTACATTTAGATTCATTTTTTTTATGAAGCCTTATGAGTAGCCCAATGAAATTTGCAGGATAGCTACTTCACAGATAGAGGAAGTTTTTGAAATCTGTACAATTTTTGGCATCTATCACAATAATTCATGTCACAATAATTAAAAACCTCGTGGTACTCAGCGTTAGGTATAAATTTAAAAAAAAAATCATAACTCGGAAAATACGAAAAATCGCAGAACATACATGGGGGTGATTCAGATACCCCTCGAGGTCCTCTACCTCCTAGATTTTTTATATCACTACTTCTTGGGACACCCTAATGCATTGTATATGTATATGCAAATAGATTCTTAAGGAGTATACTCCAAAAACTAATTTACATGAAACAGTACACCCAATATGCAAAGCGCCACCCTTTCAATCCATTGTAAAGACACGCACATAAAACTAAATAAAAACAAGAACTTAATAATAGGGGTTAAAGTATGAAATTGCCGTTTTATTGTAATAGGTACTTCGAATTGACATAGAACCTTCATGGTTTGAGATTTTTGAGTGAAACTTTTTTCATACGGTACCTATGTAGTTCTTCTTTTAAAAAATGTGCAACATTCGATTATCAACTTTCAGTTGTTTTTTTTATTCAGCTTAGACAATAAAGATGGATACTTCGAAAATTCGTGTGATTTTTGAATATGAGTTCCGACGCGGAACTAACGCGGCAGAAACAGCTCGCAATATTAATGTTGCGTTTGGAGAGGGGACTGCTAATGAACGCACTGTGCGATTTTGGTTTAAACGCTTTCGTGATGGAAACTTCGATTTGAAGAACGAACCACGTGGAAGACCGCCCACACAGGTGAATAACAATGATTTGAAAGAGATGGTGGAAGCCGATCCGAGCCAAACTACCCAGGAATTAGCGGCATGGTTTAACGTTACCTTACCAACAATATTGACTCATTTGCGTCAAATCAATAAAATAAAAAAATATGAAAAATGGGTGCCTCATGATTTGACTGATCTGCAGACTCTACAGGAACTGCAATTAGAAACCATTCGTCACCCTCCGTATTCGCCAGACCTTGCTCCAACGGACTACCATTTTTTTTCGTGATTTGGACAATTTTCTGCGTGATAAAAAGTTTTCTTCTCAGGAGGCAGTGCAAAATGCTTTCACACAGTTTGTCGAATCTAGATCACCAGAGTTCTATCGCAAAGACATAAATGAGCTTCCTATTAGATGGCAGCAATGTATAGATAATAATTGTAATTATTTTGATTAAATAAATATGTTAAATTAAAAAAAAAAACGAATTTTTATTTTTCAGTACAAATCGGCAATTTCATACTTTAACCCCTAATAATAATATATTATGTACCTAAACCTTAATTTATTAGCTTCAGTGATATATATATGTCCAATGTCGTCTTTTCTGAGGATACATACCAGTTGGTCGACGTTGACAGGCGGGTTGTTATGTGCCAAAAGCATAGCAACAACATCGGCATGCCCCTTGAATGCCGCCAAATGGAGGGCCGTGGTGCCGTTCTTGTCTCCTATGCATGGTGACGCGTCAACGGATAACAGAAGGCGTACTATCTCTCTATAAGTAAAAAAAAGTAGGCAGGTAAGTTATCATTTCAAATTAAATTATAATATGTAAATCGTGGTGTACAGTTATTTTTAAAATAGGTAGTATATTTTGTAATTACTTCTGTCCGTGTAAACTTGCATGGTGTAATGGTGTATATCCACTGTCATCTTGTACGTTGACACCGGCACCTCTACGCAAACTGCAACAATACCGACAAATTAGAGCTCACTGTAGGTACAACTTGAGCTACTGCTCGATATCAATACTACGTAATTCCATGATTAATCATTAGTTATTTGTCGTAGCAATACATATAGCAAAAGACATTTCTGAGACATAATATGAAGGTTTGGATGGACACAAAAAACTGAAATTAATTTTATGTCTGGTGTAATTAATTTCTAAAATGTGCAGTGACATTTTCACGAGTTGAATTCTTGCAATTACTGACTAAAAGCCAAAAAAGTTTTTTGTAACCCAGGAAATGTCAAAAAGTAATTTGACATTTCCTGCGTTGCAGGTTTTTGACCATTCAAAAATAGTGATGTCACCTAATCGAACTTATTAAAAAACTTATGAATTAAAAAACAATGATTTATACAACATTAATTAATTTAGAATTAATATTAATTATTATTTAATTGTATAAATTATATTTTTTTGGGAAGGCGGTTCTATAAGTCGCAATTCTTTTCGATTATTTAAATTTTTATGATGAGAATATTTTCATAGGTGAGAAAATTATTACAAAATAATAGCTATGTAATGCATTATACTATTTATTATTTATTTGAAGTCACTATAAATTGTGAATCGTTTTTTATTCATTCCAAATCGACTTGGTCATTAGTAATCCTGCTTTAAACGAAATACAAACCTTAAAATAACAATAATACGAATGTTAAATCTATGGAAACCGCACTATGGAAAAAACGCTGGTAACATTATTTTAAAATTTGACATTGAGGCCTGTCAAATTACTCCTTGGAATTAAAAAAAAGTAGTAATAATTCATTTAAAATTGGGATGTCAATAGCCAGGCAGGCGCAACTCAAAGGAAATAAAATGATGTATGAAACGGAGGAAATTTTTAATGGCGGAATAACCCGACTAAGTCAAGGCGATTGCGAAACCCATTAAGTTATTAAAGACATCGCCGATTCTCTAGTTTGACCGTATTATACATCAAAACCACAAACAACCATCGGCGCCATATTGATGTGTTGCAATATGGCGTCTTTCATTTCAACTGTGTTTGTTTGTTGTTTATTTTCGGATTTTTTGGCAAGCAGAGTATTGATTATTATAAAACTTGCCAAAATTTTAGTGTTTAAATACTCTTTCTTCGTAGTGTTATATTTGGTGTATCGTGTTTAGTGTTCTAGATGCCGAAAGTAAGCTGCGAAATATGTGGCCTAAGAACGAGTCGCATTGATAATAAAAAACGAATATTTTTGGCCCAATTCCCGCTGGATGAAGATAGGTTAGTACATATTATATCTTGCTGCTGTTCTAAAACCATGTATGATATAGTTTATTGGAACTTTAGTTCAAATTTTCGAATAAAATTGTGTTACATATGTGTTGCATGTAAACAATAGTGCAGTGCCATTTTTTATCGACAATCGGCAAAAATTTCTTTTTTATTTTATTGCACTGAATGATAAGAAATGTACACATGCATATACCCCAATGTACCAATTGGTTTGTTTTAGTTTTATTTTGCCTTTCTTTTTATTTATATGTACATTTAACTAAAAATAACATTTATTATTCATTTACTTTCTAGGTGCAGGCAAGACTGAAAAGAAAAAAAAAACAGCTGTACAAACAATAAATGAAATGCTGTTCCATGTATCGGGCCAATCCATTGAATTACTTTATGAAATTATTAATACGTTATACATGACATAATCCAATTTTTATGTGTGTTACAGAACCTTCAACGTCGACCTTGGATACTGCCGTAATTAACTTAAAAATAAATAGATCCTGCAGTCCTCAAAGATTTTATGTGAAGTTACTCTTGTGGCTAGGGAGCTGGGTGCCAATCGGCGATAACCGTAAACTGTATGATAGTAATAAAGCAATGATTGTAATTATTTGATATTTTATTTGTCATTAAATAATATTTGGGATTTTCATAAAACATAGACTATAGAGTCAATCTACTATCGACCTCATTTATCGTAACAATAGCACATCCTTATTTTTTTGTTCATGTTGGCAGCATCGTACTTTTTAATTTTGGTTAGGTTGGTACTGGAGCACTTCCTCGTTTTCATAGAACAGTTAATTTCATTTTCATTGTTTTAAGAGAATCCCGTCTCTTAAAACGTAGTGATTATATACTCTTTGTCAATATAGCTACCATCTATATAAAGGTTTTTCTAAAATATAGTAAAATGAATCCCTTTTATTTTATGCATAAATTTTACAATATTAATTTTAAATTATCGTTGAGCCATTAAAAAGAAATTTAAGTTCCTATTACGCAGTCGGTAGGATTCGAACCTACGCTCCCAGAGGGAATCTGATTTCTAGTCAGACGCCTTAACCGCTCGGCCACGACTGCTCAACAAAGTTGGCCGAAAATAATGATGACTTTGTGTTACTATTACAAGCTTTATTTTGTATTTATTATTTTTCTTTTAAAGAAGAGTCATGTACCTATGTTGATTGTTGACCACCTCTTCTAAATACCATAAAATGTATGATGGATAGACTAGTTAATGTAAAGAAATAAATTAATTAGATTTCCTTCGTATTACGAGTAAACTTCACACCTTCCTTTTCCCTTCACGTATCGCGGTTTCGCATGTATAAAATTGATGAAAGGTTACGTTTAATTTAACCGTCTTATCTATTATTAAATAACCTGTTTTTAAAATTCTTAATAATGTAGTCAATATTAGAATGTTTCCAAACTAACCAAAATATTTTCATTTATTTATACTTGATAATAGTGTTTTTAAATTATCTACATTTTGAAGCCACAATTTACCTGTTTCAAGGCCAATGAATCATAAATTTACCGCTTCGATTACCACCACTCGATACGCTGCTGCGCGATTATACCCTTATTGTCTAAACTCCTAAGATTCAAATTATGAACAAAAAATAACCATCAGTTCAAAAAAACTAACGTATCCAAAGTCAATCCGGAAATAGCAGCACATTTAATCGTTAATAAATAAACGCGGTGTTTTCTTAATACACTAGAGAAGTTATAAAGTTATAGAGGTTCCGAAAATACACATTACTTTTAATTAATCAATTTACATCTACCTTCAAAATAGAGATATTTTGGTTTGGAGAATTAAATATGTCTTTTATATGCTACATAAATTATGTAAGCTCATAAATACCAATATACCGAACATGTATTAGGTACATGTTCGGTATTATGAATTTTATTATGAAGTCCAAAACGTCACGGCATAGGGAATTCAGGAAAAATCCTAATAATCCCAACACTTAATATTATAAAAGCGAACTATCAAATATAAAAACAAAACGAAATAATAAAAATATTGAAAATAGTGCTTTAAGTGTACAATCTAGTGAGTAATCAGTATTGTTGGTAACACTTTGAAGCTTTGTAAATAGCAATGTACATACTAAAGCACAGATTTTAAAAATTCTTTCAACTATAGAAAACTACAATATCAGCGAGTAACATAGACTATATATTATAAAGTTATTCGGACGAAGTCCCGTGAAACAGCTATTACATCAGTCACCAAAAAAAAAATATTTTTTTGAGTCTGTTCTAATGCTTAAATTCTGATTCTAGACAACAAAAAACACTTAAATTTCCATTTGTAGCTTTTAAAGTTTGCTTTTCTCTGATTTACGCCGATAAGTAAGTTATAAAGATTTTAATTGATTGTATGAGCAACTAAGCACTTGAATAACCTGATCGCAAATTGCAAAAATATATGTGAATGGCACAGTAGTGAGTGTTTATTTGTCTATCACAGCTATAACAACCATCCTTGTGTATTACATAACAACATGAGATTCTGTATTGCTCAAGGAAAGTTAAGAAAGTGTGAAAAGCTAAAATATGCAGAATACCATTGAGCAGTGATAGGCGATTTTAAAATTGTTGGTTTTCTGATGGAAATGCAAGGCGGATATACTAATCACCCTTGTCACTCTTGCTTATGGGATAGCATAAGCAGCACATTCAATACATTACCAACGGCGTATAGCCAGATCGAGTATAATTTAAGGTTGGAAAACATAATGTGAAGTCGGAACCTATGGAATACCTATATAGGTACATATTTATAAGCATAGTTTACTGATTGATAAACAAAACACCCACCTGTCAGCATCAAAAATTTTCTGTGTCAACTTTTTTGTTTTCAACCAATTTCTACGAACACTAAATCTCATATCAGACATATTGAAATGGACACTGCTACCGCAACACTTAACCGTTTTCTCGTTCATGTTTGTGAAAAAATTAAAACTAAGACACAACTAACACATATTAATGAAATATTACACCAGACGTACGAGACGCGAACGCGACAGTTCTACCTAATTATAATGAAAACGTCGCAAAATAAAGTTAGGCCTGCACGCTTTAGGTGCAAACATGATAAGATATGGAATGATTAGATAATTCCAAGTGGACCAAGGGAATGAGACATCGCAGAACGTCAACAGGTTGGGTTTTACGCAAATAATTAATTAATGCATAAACTTTAGACGACTCAGAGCGTTGACCATGCATGATCAGGACGATAAGATATTTATGGTTATCTGCAGCTCAGAAATGGGCTCATGATGGTGTGGGCCCTTATGTTTCTGGAGTTAGAAAGCAGTCGATTTGATGAAAAACAAAGATGGAAAATTCGATGGACGAAAAGTCACCTTACTTATCTATTAATAATCTTAAAGGAGCCATGTGTACATTAAATATATTAAAAAAAAACAATACGTACACGTACTTATGTTACCCAAGTCGAACAAAAATAGTTTTTAGAATATGCACCGAAACAACAGCACATGCATTTGTTATTTTACGGTGGTCTTCTGTAATGGGGTGTCGTCAACGCACTACGAAGTTTGACTGCCTACTAATAATAATAATACAACATGCGAATTTAAAACGGATATGAAACGAGTTAGATCCTTTCTTTAATTGCTATGTAATATATTAATTATGTACCATTAAATTAACAATTTGGAACTGTTTTTAACAAAAACATAAAACTACCTACTTTATAAGGACTGTTAAAGACTAAATAGGTGGAAGAAGGAAAAAGACTGATAAAGTAAAATCGTATGTATTAACACTGCAAAGTATAAAACGCTAATGCATAAAACGTGAAAATATACAAACAAGTTGACAATTTATAAAAAAGACACAGTAATTTCAAATAGAGAATAAAAATAGAAAACAGCCAGATACTGAAACTCCAAAAAGGTCGTAAACAAGGACCTTCAATATTTCGTCCTCGAATAATCTGAAATTTAACGTGACAGTTAATGTGTGGCCTTTATTTTGTTTGCCTACTCTTCGAACCTACGTCAAACCGTTATCAAAATATTGGCTTGACTCTATTTGGCTACAGTTACTTAGATATGAAACTAGTTTAAGACTTACAGTTTAAAAAATTTCGAATTTGTATTAAATATCCAATTTTCCAGACAGACAGGTGGACAGACGTTGGACGTCCTAAGACTGTGATGATGATGATTACGATCCAATCTACCTACATATCTGATAATTTCGCTAAAGGGGTGTCATGTCGTAAGCAAAGAATGAATTGACCAAAACTATGCAAGAAGAAATTATTGTAATTATACCTATTTCAACAATCGAAATAGTTAATGAGGCGACACTGCATGTTTTATCAACATCCATTCATTGAACGACAAAGGCAGGTCAACGGGCCATAATGTAACCTGCCGGCCTATTAGTCACGGACATTACCAGGCGTAGGATTCGATCTGTTTTTTCCTTATCCAAAAACCGTAGGGAAACGATTCCCCGAATCTTTCACAGATTAAAGAAATATCATAGATTGAAATTCAAAAATTATTGCGATAAATTTAAGAAAAATCGAGGATTTTCTTAAATTTGTTAATCTGTAAAGTCGCGGTATGAAAAGGCTCGCCACCTTAAAGTCGACATTTGCTTGCACCAGGGCAACTATCAGTCATACTAACATTATATTTCAAACAAAACAATATGGCAATGGACGTTTGCAATAGACTATTTGACTGACAGGTCAACTAATAAGATGTAGTGAATGGTTTGCTATCGGAAACTACGACTAATCAAGAACACAATAGCAAGAAACACAAGAGAAAATATATAACACTGACACACAATGACAATTAAATAGAACATAATATTTGACAGACTTAGAAATGAAAGACCTTAAAAAAGGTTTAATGTTGATATGAAACTAGATTATTGGTCAGAGGTGTATACATACCATATTGATTCTTATCATATCTAGAAGTTTACTTTCATATGCTTAGTGCTTTAGTTTCAAAAGGTACTAAGAGTCTATTCTTAATAAAGGAATGTATTTAAAAACTGACGAAGGTATTCGTACCCCCACTGTACCTACTTAATAAAGTAGGTATATTGAATAGTCCAAGAAACTTGTGTATCTCAAAGCTGTACTAAAATAAAGATGAATCAAGGCTGGATAAACTGAAAGACATTCATTAATTAATTAAATAAAATATGAACAATAACTATACAGAATATGTTGATGATGGATTTTGATATAATTTAATTATGTGTAAGATCATCATACAGTAATGTGTGTAAATATAAGCTTTAAATACATCAAAAAGATAGCGTACCTATATAAAGCTGTTTTAAAATATATATATAGTTATTTGGATATTGTATAAGTTGGTATTTAGGTTGTTAAACAATAGACTGCTAGTCTGTCCAGTTTCCTTCCTTAATACTTAAGGGTTGTTATTAGGAAAAAAAATGGTACTTTTGTTGAAACTCCAAGAAATAAAATCAGGTTAAGTATATAAATTTAAATTATGTAACGCAATAAAGCTAACGTGCTCATATTCATTTAGTTTATTGCATGAAATACGCGTATAGCTTTCTGAGCGTCCTGTTAGCAGTATAGAGAAGGTGACTACATATATCCATAGTTATATGTACTTAGTATTTTAGTACTGAAACATTCGCCTAAGTATTTTACAACTGTACAGACCATAAAAATGAATCTGACCTGTATCTGACCATAGAAGGATTAAGAATAATGGGTAATAGCTTTAAAAATCAATTGTAACTATAATAACTTAACAATCTCACCTAAACCTTCTTCTAAGCTTCCTAAACATGTCTATGTTGTTATCAAAGAATGGTATCTTAAATTTCATTTTCACTTTGTATAACGTTTAAAAAAACATCATTCACTTCGTTTGAAACGATCACTTAAAACGCCCGCTTATCAGTTTACATGTCCGTTCTCTGGTCAAATATTGATTTAAAAATATTTACAAGAAAACGAACCGAACGGACCAACGACCGTAGGTGACTAAGCTGGGAACTGTCGGATGAATCATCGCTCAGCAACAGGTCGCCTCACTTTTTTATTGCGGTATTTTTTTTTCGTCTAACTGTACTTTTGGTTTTTAGACCAAAGGCGATGTTCTAATTATTAATGTAACTTTTCTTTTGTGCTAAATCTCAATGTTGGGGAACCCACCACGAGGAAATTATGACTTGCATCGAGTAAAATATTAAGGCAGCTTAGAGGGCTTAGAACTACATTAATGAAAAACTGGGTTTTTCCCGCGACTTTGTTTGCGTTCCTCGAGAACAGTACTTTTTGGATAAGTGATACCCTATGTCCATTTCTGTACGCCTGAAAACATTTATGCCAAACTTCATGATGATCGGTAAAGTACCTAGTTAATGAGTGAATGCGTAACAAACAAAGTCACTCGCATTTTAATATTAGGTTAATGACACTTATTAGCACCACTAAAATAGTCCGTCGCAACGAAACCAGATGAAATACATGAAATGGGAACAGTTCAGGAAAAATTTAGAACAGAAGCTTATTATACCCCTACATCCTCTTAGCTAATCGTAGGGTCGGCCAAGCAAGTGTACCACACTTGTGTTGCACGAAGGTAATCAGTAGTCACCTAGGTCACAGTATAATAAAGAGTTGCCTAGATACCATCAGGTTTATATGAAAAAGAAAACAAAAAAGAATCTGATGAAATACGTAGTGAGATAACTACTAAGCTTCACTTACCGTGAATTACGCCAACTTTGCATCCAAGGGTATCTTTGCCCGAATAACAATTTCTAAGCAAATCAGTTCATGTGAAAAAATATACTATTATTATGGCAACACTCGCTACAACAGTGCAAAGTAGACTTTATATGTGACATCACTGAACATTTCCCTTGTTGCTAAGTTCATTCAGTAACGTGTTGGAACTTGTAGAGTGTGGAGTGTATTTCTGCGGGCAAATTTTTCTAACAAATTGAAAGTAAATTGTGCTTCATGGCGAAACTACAGGTGAGATTATTTTATTGTGCGTTATGGAAAACAAATTCTAGAGTGTTTTAAAGACGGATTCAGTACTGTATTTAGTGTTAATCAAAAGTAATGGTGGTGGGTAATGTTATCCGGTAATGTTCTAACCTACGAATGTCAACATTGCCCACGATCTAAAAAGGCTCAGGGTTGTCACCACGATAATTTTTATATATCTTTTGATTTTTGTGTTTGATCAGCAATTCCGTATAAATTTTTTACTAAGCTTCCTTAAGTTTCTGCAAGTTAAACGTACGAATTTTATAGATCAGTTGAATTTTTTTCATATTTTTTGGGTTATTATCTATTACCAAAACCAGGAAAAATTTCATTTATTGATGTATTGTTTATTTTTTTATATTCCAGAAAAAGAAAAATAAGTCTAGAATTCGACAACGAAAACTAAGACGTGTTCTTGGATCTAGGATGTATAAAAATTACTCCGAAGATATGTTGAAAATTGCATGCGATGCTGTTAAATCACAACAAATTTCTTCAAGAGATGCGGAACGACAATTCGGGATCCCAAGGCGCACAATAATAAATAAAATAAAAAACATACATACAAAATCTGTTGGTCATCCTACCGCTTTAACGTCCGCAGAAGAAAAAAACATTTTAAGGGTTTTGCAAGCATCTGGTGATTTTGGCTCACCGCTTACTAAAATAGATCTAAAACTATTGGTTCATGAATACTTGAAAAAAAATTCTCGAGATCATATATTCAAAAATAAAATTCCGGGTGATGCATGGGTTGACAGCTTTTTGGCTAGGCATGCTGATGAATTAACTGTAAGGACTACTCAAAATATTTCAAAAGCAAGAGCTGAAAAAGGGCCGCAAGAGATAGCTGAATATTTTGAAAATTTAGGCAATACATTAAAAGATATACCTGCTGACAATATAATCAACTTCGACGAGACTAACCTGTCTGACGATCCAGGTTCTTGTAAAGGCATTTTTCGAAGGGGCGTAAAGTATCCGGAAAGAGTTATTAATTCCACAAAAGGAAATATATCTCTCATGTTTACAGTAACTGCTAGCGGAAAGTGTTTACCTTTATATGTTGTCTACAAAGCAACCCATTTGTATACAGAATGGATTAATGGAGGACCACCAGAGACCAGATACTTAAAGATTTTATTCTGATGTGACAGCCCTAGGCATTTTGAAATCGCTTCATGTGCCTTGTATAGGAAAGAGAAAAAATACTACGGTAAAATTGCCCACCCATTTTAGTACGAGAGTTGTGACGTCGTTGGTTTGATTTCTGAATAAAACGCCATCATTACCCAAAACCTATTAGTAAACCCCATTATAATAAACATAAATGTTATATTTGCGTCAAAAATTAACTTGGGTAATGTTGTCCAAAAGTTCAGATAACTTTGCCCGCCACCAAAATAATTCGAAAATGGCACTAAACGTTAATTTATGATAAATTTTGCTTAATTAATACGTGCATGTGGTCTTAGAACTGCAGTAGAGGATAAAATACATTAAGGCGCCTATAGAAAAAACTGCAAATATTTACAATTTTTCTAAGAAAACGGGCAAAGTTGGCATATTTCACGGTACACATTTTTATAGACAACTAGTGGCCTGCTCCCGGCTTCGCCCGGGGTGCTTTTTTGCAATCCAGCCGATAAATTACTTTAAACCGCCATCTGTGAGAACCTTATGGAACTCACAGATAAATAATTGCTGTATTGAATAAGTATCAACAGATGGCGCTATGTTAATAACATTATATAATTTCCAAAAAAATTATAAACAAAATAATAAACAAAATGAGATATAAACCATCCTATCTTTTAAGTTGGACCAAATAACAGATACTTATGAAGTTTGATCAAAGTCGGTTCAGTAGTTTCAGAGTTTATCGCGAACATACATCGTGACACGAGATTTTTATATATATAGACTAGTGGTCCGCCCGGGGTGCAATTTATATACCTATCCTATGTTTTAAATTGGACCAAATTACACATAATTACGAAGTTTTATCAAAATCGGTTCAGTAGTTTAGAAGTTTATTGACGTCAAAGAACGTGACGTTTTTCTTTCAATATCCTTAAAAAAGGTGTTAAGTATTTTTTTCTAAGATGACGTAACTTAACTTCATAAGTTTAAAATCGGCCCAGTAGTTTTTAAGTTTATTCATTATACTAGCTGTTGCACGCGACTTTGTCCGCGTAACTGTATAAAACTTCTAAACTTATTAGCCTGATAATGTAGCTTTCTATAAGTAAAAGAATTTTTATCCGTTCAAAACTTTTAGTTTATTCATTACAAACAAAAAAAAACATACAAAAATACAAATCTTCTGTCTTCAAAATATTAAATATGTATTACGTCTCAAATACCTATTTTGATTTAAATTAATAAACGACAGCACACTTCGTTTCCTGCCGACTCGGGCATTTAAATCTACGTCATGAGGTTGGTTTTCTATTGACTTCTCATCTCATTATGTGTTAAATAGAAATGCATTAATTATATAAATAGAAATGAATCGCTAATTGTGTTGCTAAGTTGCTAAAATTGTTGCTTGTGCTAAGCGCGAAGCTCGAGAATGAAGTAATATTTTACAAATATTCCTTGAAGGTTCTTATGAAGAGAAAAATTGAAAAAAAAATCGTGTAAACCGGGGGTGGGTCGCTGATAGGAAATAAAAACAACAATTCAATTAATAAAATCCTCTTGGCTAAACTAAGCTACACTCAATGTTCGGTTCCTTACTGCCACGCCTTAACCACTCGGCCACTTTTGCTTCTATAGAATCTTTTGAATTAATCAAACACTTTCTTAACGGTCTGTCATTATGAAGTTCATGTTATATAATTATGTTCTATTTATTGTAATTGTGTGTCAGTGTCATATTATATTTTCTCTTGTACCTATTTCTTGCGATCAATAATTTTGTGAGGCATTTTTTTTTCTTATAGAAAACGGCCAGTGATATTCCAAAAAGGTCGTCTACATTTTCACATATTATGTCACAATAAAATATATAATATGTTACAACTGCATATGAAGTAAACTTACTAGATATGATAACAATGATCAATATGGTATAGACCTCTGACCACTAAAATAGTTTTAAGTGCATAGTTTATAAAGCATAAGTGGTTTAATTAGTTGATCAATTTAATAAAACCTATTCTTCAAATACAATCAACACTTTATTATGAGCAAGAAATTAATCTCTAAATATACCTAGCTAACAGTTATATTAAAAATGTAAGTGACGTAAAACTGTCGGATAATTTATTAAGAATATTTGTTTATTGTCTAGAAAGTTTATATTTTGTACTTTTTCTGTCGAATACAAAATCTGGCGAAACGAAAATCTGACGAACCAAAAATCTGACGAAACGAAAATCTGTCGAAATAGTAATAACTTAAAAAAATAGCATCCGTGCGACCCAGCTTCCCAGCCCTGCCGCCTGTGGTAAATAAAATCTAGCAAATTGCTAATGGTTTTTATCCCTTTAATTGTGCTAGAAAATACGATGTGACAATATTTAAATGTTATTAAATGAAAATGTATTTTATTAAAATATTTCCCATTATTTTGGTAATCGTTTTAAATAATTTATTATGTAAGATTACAGATAATAATTTTGGTTAACCCCTAACTAACTTTAATCTAAATAACTTTAACCTTAAAATTAATCTTATAATTCAATTCCTAAAAAAAAACTGCACCATAGTTATAACAATATAATATCAACAACAACACATTTTGCTAAGCGATAACACCTATTACATATTTAATTACAGACAGATTACGTGACACATCATCACTCCACAATGGGGCGTATGTCATTACGTTATCATTATACCCTCGTAAACGATTATTAAATAAAATGCTTGTTAGTTATAGTATTAAAATATGAATCTGTTTATATTTATAAAACGGCCTTCACATTACCCACATGTCCGTAAAGAAAATAGTTCACTAACTACACCATTTTGAAAATACTGAAAACAAAAACATTCACAGCAACAATCGCGTGCTGAAAATCTAAATCAATTAAAGCAAATGAACATAAATTTACAGCGTGCGGTCAGGGAAATTAGGACAAAGTGATAAGCCCATATTGTCTGATTAAACTAATTGACTTAATGTTTTAATTTAGGAAGGTTCATGGTAGTATTTCTAAAAAGAAATTATAAGTTTAATAACACTTTTTGTAAGTTATCTAGTTATAATTTTGGCTCTTTATACAAAGTTTATTTAGGTAATATTATATTACAGGTATTCACTTATGAATAGTGAACTGCTGCAGAAATTATACCCTACAGATTTTAAGTCTTTCATCATGTGCCCAATGGTAAAGTTGTGTTACCAGTTGTACGAGTACAACCACAGTGGTACCCGAATATCAAAAATATTTTCAAAATAAGTAGACCCTGGTATTGGAATTCTTACTAATTATAAATAATTAGTTTTTGTCACAACAGGTCGCACATTTAAAACTCCATACATCATACTTGTTCAAAATATGAAACAAACATTTTGGCGAGAATATGTAAGGTTGTCGGGTCGACGGTGGGTTGCTTCTGAGCGGTCCTATTAGAAAACTATGAGGGAGACCTATGTCGAGCATTGGACGTCCTATGGCTGAGATGATGATTATTCTCCCAGTGAGTCCCTTACAATCTGACAACCTTTGTACATCACATAATAAAACGACTTCTCTTTGCCTTCTAATTCTTATGACGTCTTAAGATCTCAGATAAAAAATAAAAATTGAAAAAAAAAAAATTATAAAATTTAAATTTGACAAGCATAGAAGTATTAAGTATCAAGAACCGAAAGCGGTAACATCAGCTGATGCCTTTGTCGACAAAAAATGTGTGTCAATTGAACAAGGTCAACAACAAACACTCATACGAGATATTAATGAGCAGTTTGATATTTTTTTTTTCTATCAGCAATGACAACGATCGTGTAGTACTGAGTGGACATTAGGTCAAGATGATTAACGACACCTCATACAGGACTTACTTTTGTAACATTTCATTTTAACAAATAATAGTTTCTTAGCTAAGTTCTTAAGTAGGTACCTCTTATAACAAGATACTTTAAACAGTACCTAAACTAAACTAGGTATCGTCACTAACAACTAAACTATCACTATGAAAACTATGAAAAGGCCTTCGATTCGATCAAGACAGTACTCGGGACTCTACAACGATGTTGCATTGATTTATCGGCATATTGAAAATATTAATAGGATGGTCGCGTCTCTCAGTCAGACTTCAAGGATAAATGTTTCAATCGAAAATACCTCCATTTTAGTAAGTAGTTAATTGTAATTTTAAAAATAAACCCATTATTTCAATGAGAACACTGTTTGAAACAATGCAGTCAAAACCGTATAATTTCCTGTGGTAAAACGGTTCATATGCATTTGCATACTTACAGACACTCGTATAGTATGTAGGTTAATATGCAGCTATATACAATAGAAAGACAGACATCCAAACAAAAGTTCAATGTACCTACGCTCCTTAGCATCGATTGCTGTCTGGCGTTCAGCCAAACATTATACTTCATCCCACTTCCTTAAATAGAAAACTGATCGCTGCCTTTATCACTTTAACCCAGGCAGGGTTGTCCAAACAGTGACTCCGCACTATAATAAGCGCTTTCTAAATTTTATATATGTAGGTATTACCTATTGACCACAAAACAGACTTTGTCTTCAGGGAAACCCCTTTTTTTAACGTTGGGAAATCCTCTTGGATAACCGGTAGTGTAGGGGACACTGCAGGTTATGCCGGATTCCTACCGACTAAAAACTCAACGAATTTCTAGCGCGGCCGTTGATGGGCGGGGTCGTGCGGACGTTATGACACGACTTCGGTGCCCCGCCATCGGAGCCTACCTCAATCTAGTTATATTTTGACAGTTACAACATAATTTTAAAAGTAAACGCGGTACATTTTTAATAGAATTTTATTTGGTAAATATACACTTCTTTATCGAGGTCATCGAGGACAACTATCCTACTAATCTAACTATCCTATTATTCATACCTACATATAATAAATTCGTAAACGAACCGTGTCTGTGCATTAAATATATATTTTTTTAAATTGTACACATTGTACATAGGCATAGGTATGTTACTGAGGGCAAAAATATAGTTTTAAGAATTTTTGTGCGTGTGTGCACGCTAATCTCAGAAACGACTTAACCGATTTGAATGTGTTTTTTCATCATCATCATCATCATTTCAGCCGCAGGACGTCCACTGCTGGACATAGGCCTCCCCCATAACTCTCCAATAGGACCGGTCAGAAGCGGCCTGGATCCACCGTTGACCCGCGGCCTTAATTAGGTCGTCTGTCCACCTGTTTACCGAAAATGTGTTTTTTACAAAGATTTAAATCACAGATGCGCCCTGTGCTTCTGAAAACTGTCCACGTAATATGTTTGTATGCAACGTGAACCGCTCACTGCTTTCTACAAGACTAAGGCGGGAATGACACATTTTCGGCCGCTTGAAGTATGGCAAGGGCGCATCTGTGATTTAAATCTTTGGTCTTTTACTTATGTATTGATGTTTACCTGGGTTAACATATCCTAAAAAATATACTTTTAATCCGAAAAAAATGTTAGGTTCCTGTGCGATTTTCAAAAAACGAACTACAGCGCGTACGAAGTTGCGGGCACCAGCTAGTATAGGTAATAAATGCGAAATTTGTGAGAATGGTGGATGTAGGGATGGATGTTTGTTATCCTTTCACACAAAACGGCTTAACGGATTTGGATGAAATTTGGCACACCCACAGTTTATTAGCTGGATTAACATAATAGGATACTTCTTATCCTGGAAAAATGTTAAGATCCCGAGGGATCAACTAATTTTTTTTTTTTAAATTGGGCGCCACTGTCGCCGTGTCGGCGCCCGCCACCGTTCGTCACAGCGATAAAGATGTCGAGCGTTAACTATAATACTCGTAATTATTCTCTCAGGTGTTATATTTTTCATTTTCCAACGCGGACGAAGTCGCATGCACCAGTTAGTTAATTAAATACAATAGGAGTAATTTCATGGCTCTTCGATTTTTGAAATTTTACTAAGGATAATCGGACAAGAGTAACTTAGGTACACCTAGGTACTTGTAATCTTTTGATGTTGTACTTAACTAGTTTTAAGTACTTTTACATATTCACTGTCCGGTAAATATTCGACAATATAACCGATATATTCAAATGAATACTAAACTAACAGAAAGACAATAGGTATACCAACAACCCATAGATTTAAAAACCCCGAATATACCTACATACTTGGCATCGAAATAATATATCTTTTGTAAATACATAGCTATTCTATACATATATAATTATAATAAAATCGTAAAGTACATATAAAACATTTTTTTTTAAAATATTTAAAACACGTTGTACCTGTTATCGAGGTCAATAAAATTGATTTTTAGAATTTTTAACTGTTTGTGCGTTTGTGCACGCTATTCTCAGAAACGACTTAACCGATTTGTATGCGGTTTTCAATGATATATAGATAATTACCTGGATTAACATATAGGATACTTTCCATCCTGAAAAAATATTAGATTCCTATGGGATTTACAAAAATCGAACTACAGCGCGTATGAATTCTTGGGCACAGATAGTAATTAAAAATGAAATATCTATAATCAATTAGTATTTGCAAAAAACACGACTGTTAGGTAATAGATCAAGCCTTCATACCTACTTAGATTCCTCAGAAGAACACGGGTAAACAAACCAAGCACGGTAAACATTTAAAAAAAAATATGGAGTGGATGAAAGGCAAAACAATAAAATAAACCTACCGGCGTTTGAGTTATGATTGAATTTTGCATGTCTACATTCTTATCAGGTGAACCAATAATATGAATTTTAAATTGACGCCATAGTTAATACTTAATTTCCAAACATTATTCAGTCACCAAATATTTTGTAAAATATAACATAAATAATGTATTGTGAAATAAACTGTCTCTCTTTATAATACAAGGAAAAAAACGCTAAATGCAATAAGGAAAACCACATATAACCTAGGACGTAATTTATACGTCCACGAACTTGTAAGTTCATATTTCGAAATTAACATGTACCTATAGTTACTTACACTTCAATTAGCTTGATGATTAAATCTTTTTTCTTAATTAAAAAAAAAACATTAGTTTTATACACTCCATAAAATTTATTACCACGTCTTTGTTTTCATTCTTTAATTAGTTATTTTAATTTGCCAAGGTTAGCAATTTAGAACATTGATGGTGCTATGAACTAGGTATTTGTAAAGAAATAAAGAAGCGTATCAGTCTATGTAAATCTATGTCTAAAGAAGAGAAGATGACATGTAAATAACAATATCAAACTAACAATAGTAACTATGATTACTATACACAGAATCCGAATTAGTTAATACTCAATCCTTATTCATTGTATCGATATGTGAACATGTGGATTTAACAAAAATAAGTATAAATAACGGGGTTTTTAATTGAAGTTGCAAACAAGTAAGTACAGGGCCTACCTTGTAAAAGGACCACTCCTTTTAGTAATTTGACCGAGTATCTTTTCGACAGTTTTCCTGTCGCCTTTGCGGGCTGCATCCAATAATTCCTGACTTCTTCCCATGGCCCATTAAAAAACAAATACGTACACAACACAAACATTAACCATTTCAATTATTTTTTACGCTAGATTTCACTATACACTACAACTTCATTGATCGCGCCGCCATATTTTTTAGAACAGACGTGAGTGCGCTCTAGCGGCTGGTAAAGCACTTAATCGATATTGAGCTCAACACACAGCCCTACTTTTGAAGTGTTTTCTTCGCAATAACCATTTTGATCTTATACCCTAGCAGATTTTTTCATATAAAACCACAACAGACATTATTGTAAACGTAAATGTTACTTTATAAAACATTACGTGTACAAAAATAATGGCAATATTTATATTTAACAAACGACTGTTTTACTGCTTCAAGGTACATAATCGTCTATTTTCTTTTGGCACGGTTACAGGATATGCTATGTTCTCGCTCGCACATACAATCGCTGACATGGTTCCATTTGCTGCTGTCAAAGTAACTGTCAAGTGACACAATGTACAACAAGTGTCAATTTGACATTTCTTAAAGTCAAACTGTGCTCTCATTGGTGATTTTGATGAATTAACTCATTGTAACACAGAACACTATATATTCAGAAGGAAGGAGGGTGTCATCCAGTGTCATCGTATAGTTCAGTAACTAGAAAGTTGTAAACATAATAAAAGAATAACAAACTAAAACACAAGTGTGTTACATGTCTTACATGATTTTTAATGGTTGTATACCTAATACGAATCTGCATAAATAAATTTAAGTTTGATTACTTCCACACTCAATAAAAAAGTATGATAGTGCTTAATGAAAACAGTGACTGATAGCCGAAAATTATAATATTCCAAACAGCTGATTTATTTGTGAAGACCTATACCATAATTGGAATTCCGCCAAAATAAAGATTAAAGAGTGCAATTGTATCCAAATTATAATAACCAAAAATGCTGTGGAATATGTTAATAGTTATGTTTTTGTCTACTGTACTGATTAATGCACAAAGTAAGTTTAAATACCTATGCATTTATAATGATTGTGATTAAGTATTTCAACTGTACCATACAGTAATATTTTCTTGTTACCTAATCTTGTTTGAAGGCACTAAAGTAATCAGAGGAAATAATTATAACATAAATAGGATATTAACCCAGTTTCTAGTCTAACTACTGACATCCTACTTTATATTATTACAAAGTATTAACCTGCTGATTTTGTAAGTTATTTGATTTGTGCTTAATTATTGTTTCAGACATAAATTTAACAATACCTCTAAACAATAAACTGCCAATTGGAAATACAGAGATATTTGGGAACTTCATTACTTTAAATCAGTCTTCAACCCTCCAAATAGACTTTGATCAAGTTAATCCGAGCATATCGTTCATCATATTACAAGCTCACACACATATTTACAATGTGACTGTGTATAGTGGTAGTTGTACACACACATCTTGTGTCAACGGAACAAATATTGGATTGTATGGGGAAGTAAAACCAAATCCTGAAATATTTTTTGTTCGTAATCCAAATGAAAGAAGTATTTTGGTATATATCTCTGTACATGTTTATAACAGACAAGGTTTGTATTCCCTTAAAATATCTTCAAGAGAGGCCGCACATTGGCTAGAATCGTTTAAGCAATAGTAACTCACTTTCAGTTGCACACAGACTGTCCAGTTATAACAGTATAGTCTTGTCGCATAACTAACTATTCTGTCGTTACGTCGATCATTTCTCTTATGAAATCAGTTGCTTAAGCGACAATAATGGTCGCTCACACATCTGTGCAGTTGCAAAGTTGTCACAAGCAACAATATGAAAGTGGAACCTAGATGAACCACATTGCCTATGTGATAGTAGCTAATAAGCAGCTTTAGTACAAATTCAACAAAGCAAACTCAGTTGCTTGCTCAGTAGTAGACAATGTGCAGCCTCCCCGAGGCTCATCCAACAAGAAAAATTATTATTTTTGTTTATTTTTTACTACTAGGTAAAGTATAGTAAATACTTATTACTACCTATTTATTTTTCAATTTGTAACAGTTTCAAGTGTGAAACGGCCACTTTTAAAATTGAGCACAGAAATTTAACTTTTTCCCTTTTTTTGACATACTCCATTTGGTTATGATTTATTGTAGACAAATAACTGAATAACTACCCTATAAATTATAGACATATGTATGTATCCTATATATAACATAGGTAGCATTCATACTTTCAATTATTGAATTATTTAAATTAAACTAATTATGGAATGTGAAAGTTTGAATTATAGTATTGACTATAATTCAAACTTTCAAATTATACTTTAATTTCAATACTTTTACTAACTTGAATGTGTGTGCTAGTAATCATATACTAAACATAGGCTATAACTATTGATACTTATAGTAAGTATTATAAAATAACTAGTGGCTAGCTCCCGGCTTCGCCTGAGTTCAAAATAAAAACTATCTTATCTTTTAAGTTGGACCAAATTACACATAGTTAAGAAATTTTATCAAAATCGGTTCAGTAGTTTAGGAGTTCATCCCGGAGACACAACATGACACGTAATTTTTATATATATACATACATTGGTATAAAGATTATAAAGTTTAATACCCTAACTGACATTTAAAATGAGATGACTCTATTGACATAGCTAAAATTAATCTACAGATAATAGTTGTTTACAATTAAAAACATATTTTATCATTTGTTTAAGTTTTACAAAGAAAATTAAATTATAAACAATTAATAGGTATTTGTTTGTACTGCATTATCTGTATATGTACTGCTGTACATTAAGATATCAAGGTATTAGATGACCACATAATGGGAGACACTATATGCTGGAAGAAAACAGTTGACGCTTGTGATGGCTATTCGTAGGCTTTGACCCTATGCTATGTATGGTGCTGCATAGAACTTGCCCTACAAGGCATCTATTTCAGCTATCATAATCATAATATTGAAGCATGAGATATTACAGCTATCATAAGATGTAATAAGCTCAAATCTAATCAATGAAAAGGTCAAGAACAAATTGAAAATTTTATTTATTTCATCAATCTGCAAAATTTTGGAATCAATCTTGATATCTCTGTTTTTATAAAATGCTTTATTTACAAAATATTTAATTAATTTTTTTGATAAAGTTTTAATTTCAATTTGTAATAAATAATATAATTCTTGAAAATTTAAATATATATAGACTTAGATACCTACAGTCTACAGTACACTTACAGATTATTCAATTTATCAGTGTGACTTTCTATGTTCAATTTATTTTAAGACTTAAAAATATTGTTTACAAAATTAGTGTCATTTTGTATAAATTCCCTATCTCATTTCCCTATCCCTTCCCTTATCCTTAATCCTACTATGGTGGGCAGCGTCGGTCCTAAAGATACTTCATCTCAATATAGCATTTGGTTTCAGCTCCTATACCCGGAGGTTGCAACATGGAGTTCCCAATACCCATCACTCCCTATATTCACATCACATACAATAGAGACTACATATTTGTTGACGCGGCTCCAGCTATGGAGCCTCTTGATAAAAAGTGTAATTCCGTTGGCAATGTGAGCATAGACTTTTATAGGATGTATTTACCGGCCAGGGATTTCACTGAGGACATGTATTTTAATGCAATCAGAGGAATGATGACTTTAAATAAGATAGCTGAGAATGGAGAGCTTGTGAGTGCTATTTTTTATTGATTGTGTTTTCATTATTTTGTTTTTTTTTTACAAGTAATAATTAAAAATTATAAACTAGCCCCCGATTTTCTATTGAGCCTGTCTGTATCTGCTGTAAGTTTCTAAGAAGTTGGGTATCCCGTAGACTACTTAATGCAGCAGCATCAGGTCAGTACCAAATTTCACATCAATCGAACATGTGGGAGTAACAGAAATCCCTTCGTCATCTAGGAAATGGGCTGCAAACTTCAAATGCCTGAACAGATTTTCATAAATTTTATTATAGGTAGCTAAGAACGACCCCGAACACGTCAGCTTTCAATTAAAAAAAATGGACCAAAATCGGTTCATCCATTTGGGAGCTATTATTCATGGAATCGTACAGACACACACATACACGTTAAACTTATAACATCCCGTTTTTGCGTCGGGCGTCGAGGGTTAACATTATTTACCTAGTGCCAAGATCAAGAAATTTGATAATTGAACTTTAATTGTTATGGAACACTGTAAATGTATTGTGTGATATTTTTTATTTATTTAAACGTTTTCGTTTTAGATTCCACCGACATCATCTAATTGGAATGTCCGTCGCATGTTAAGTGCTTATCCGGGTACTGGGGCTGTTTATGTCGTTATAGCGCGGTATAATACGGGTAAACCCGGGTACTCAGTTTATATCCCAGCCCTTACTTATGCGTGTTCACCGCTTGACGGTAACGATTGTGAAATTCAGGAGTTACTCGGTGAGAGAACTTTAGCCATATTTTACTTACAACATATTTAATTAACTGCCCTCAATATCTTACAAAATCAGTACAAAACCACCCTTTTTTTCTATACTAATAATATAAGGAGAGAAGATTTGTATTTTTGTAGCTTTGTTTGTAATAGATAAACTCAAAACTGATGGACTTATTTTAAAAATTATTTCACCTATAGAAAGCTACATTATCAGCTAGTAACATTGGCGATATTATTAAGTTATTGCGACGACGTCGCGTGCAACAGTTAGTCTCAAATAAAATCAGTACCTAATTGTACAAAATATCGTATATTTGAGTAGAGTTTTGAAACATGACATTAATGTAAATGTAGTGACTATACAAAAACACTATAAAACGATTTATAGGTAGTGTTTTAAACACTAAAACCTCTTTTTTTTTAATCTTTATAATACAAACCGTGATTAAATGATATAATTAATCACAATATAAATAATCCTTGACATGAAAGTACAAATATAAGTTCCCTTTCAGCTAACGATTTTGTGGCTCAAATGTTATGTGCATTCATGGTTTTTATTGGACTGTTCGTCTGCTACTTTGGGCATCGTTTCTTTAAGACTGAAATGTTCCTAACCGGATTCTTTTGCGGAATTATCATGACTTACATCATAGTCTGTATGAATTCTAACTTAAGTGTACCTGGTAAGTTAACTTACAATTCTTTACTTTTATAAAAATTTCTAATTGGCTACGAACTTTTCGAAGTTTGTTGCTTGGATCTTTTTCTTTGCATCTTAACCGAAGGTTGTAGGTTTAAATTTTAAATTTCAGTACCTGCTAAAAATAATATAATTAAAACGATTATATTATTTTTAAAGTTTATTTTAACGATTTAAAGTCTGTGTGTACCTATAACTGATCTAAAATAATAACTGGTTAAAAATAATATATATGTACTATGTCGATATTTATATATTTCAAAAACGGATTACTTATACTTTTTTACCTTACCTAATATATACAAATTAAATTTTATTTTGTCTATGTCTATGACAAAATTTTCCTAAGAATATCGGTTTTTACACTCTCCACAGCTCTCAACATAAAATTTACAAAAAAAAAACATAAAATATAGGATGCATTATTTGTGGACATTTTATGAATTATACAATATTAATACACGTGTTATACTTATTTTACTTTATTTTTAGCTCTCGTAATTGCATCGACAATGTCTGGCCTATTTTTCGGAGCAATATGGCTAACGTTCTGGTGGTTCTACGGAATTCCGTTGTACTCTGTGATGTTGACAAATGTAACATTCGGTTTTCTCTCTGCCGCCATATTTTATTACGTGTTGCCAGGTACTGCTAATCTTTTATTAGGCTATATGTCCAATATATTTTTTATGTTTAAATACAGGCTAACGGTTCACATGATGGTAAAAAAAAGGTAGCTATCGTCGCCTATAACACAAGTAAAACCTTAGGTGCTGAAAGTTCGCCTCCTACCATAGTAGGAGGCTTAGGATAGGGATTAGGAAGGGATAGTGAAATATGCTCTGGCATCCCTAGACTTAAACCAGAGTCAACTTTGAAAAATTCATTTCCAAATTTGACTCTGCCTGGAATTGAACCCTGGAATAGAGTGTTAAGGCAAGCACCTTAAAACCACTGATCTAACCGGCTTCGTCAAAATCAAGTCAAATCTGACTTTTAATTAAAAAGATTTATTTCATGTATTATTGATGGTTATCATTGCAGCAGAACTTAATTCACCGGCTTTTTTTTTCTTAACGATCGCAATATTCAATTGTCTTTATAATACTTACTTACTAATATTATAAAGCTGAAGAGTTTGTTTGTTTGGTTGAACGCGAAAATCTCAGTAACTATTGATGGCCTAGTGCGAGTTTTACTCGATCAAACGCGTCGAACGCGTAAACGTCAATTTGTATGGGAATGAAGCAGCGCTACAAGGCCCTCTAGTTCGAATTGAAAAATTCTTTTTGTGTTGGATAGTTAATTAATCGAAAAAGGCTTTATTTAAGCTATATAACATTATGAACGCGGACGAAGTCGCGGGCAGCAGCTAATTGTGCTTTGTTTCAGGGGACATTTACATACTACAACCGGACCTAAGTTTCTGGGTATTATTTATAAGCATAATGCTAATCGTAGCTTCCTCCTTGGCCTCAGTCACTTACCTCTCCAACATATTGTGTTGTGCTGTTCTCGGAGCTTACATCACTATATACCCTATCGACTTCTACTTAGGGTCGCATTTCAAATACATCATTATCAACACAATACGAAGAGCTACTGTGCCAAAGTTTAACAAGGCCGTGATTTCACCGCCCTTTGGACATGCAGGTGAGCTTTTTTTTTATTGTAAATAAATTGTATTCCCTTTTTTTATTTGTAACAGAAGCCATTGTAACACAACTTACAAATATGTATTAGAATCTTAAACATTTTCTAGGTGGAAAAAATTTCGATTCTGAAAATTTCCAATCAATATGTAATTTTTTTTTTTACATTTGAAAATGGGAAAAAAAAAATTAATTTTATTTCGTTTTTTCTCGGTCACCCTGTAACCCTAATATTAGGAATATGTCTTACCGCCTTCTGAAAGACCTTAAACCATTTTTAAATTCGTTATAAACTATGGAAATAGTTTTTCTTTTTTACTTATTTTCCAAAATTTATCAAAAACTGCAAAAAAGTTACATATTAAGCTGAGAAGCGGCATGAGAAATGAATTTTAAATATATTTTTCTTGTATTTCCTCGTCTAGACTCTACTGTCTCTCGGCTAAAGGAATATAAATCCTTTTAGTAAGACCCATATGTTGAACATTTCAGATATACTGCTAATATTTATTTGGATAGTACTTGCCATAACTGGGTTCCTCTATCAGCACTTCACGAACCGCGGAAGACCTCCGTTCCCACCTCCGCCAAGAAGCTCCATAGCTCTCACTGTTCCCGAAACCACTTATGGAGCAGCCCGTACACTGACAAGGTAATCTTTTATTGTCACATTTAATGACCTTTTTTTAATAACTTACCTAAGTCTCGTCTTAAAAGTCTTATTAACATTAAAAATGTATAATTACTCTTGTTGTAAAAGAGTGTGTGTGAAAATGTTATTACTAATCACTGCTGAGTGATTGACTATTAACCCTTTAACAACATTTATTTTATTTTAATAATGTTTATTCCACAACGTGCAAATATAAAGTGGCTTCTGTTTGCTTCTGTTTATCAAATAACGTATCGAGTAGACAGATGTATATTCGATGTGTTATTGACGAAGGATTATTTGTCTTGAATTTTGTCTAAACAGGTTTTAAACTTTAAAATCTTTTGAAAATGGATAATATTTAATTTAGACTCCACACTAGATTTGCTGATTTTCTATGCCCTCTATAGATAATGTTCCTTCTGACGGTAGGATTTAGAGTCTAAATTTTAATTTTCTTTTAAAGTTAAGTAAAAGTACGTATATACATTGAGTTAATATATCATCTTAAAAAATAAAAATACAAAAACCTGTCAAAAATATATAATACCAATAAAACGCCAATAATATGTTATTAAATTTTTTTTACCCTTTTTTCAGAAGACGCCACAGAGGCAGAAATGGCGCCAACGTTTCAAATAACGACGCTGTCTCCACAAGTACCGATAGAACTCCATTGATCGCTTAAATTATCTTCCACAACAAAGTAATATATCTACTTTGTTAAATATTCAGGTTTTCAGGTGAACTCGTCATCAGAGGTACATAACATTTTCAAAATGTGTCCAATTTATTAATGTTATTTAAGGCCCTCCATTCAGTTAAAACGTTTAAAAGACAAGAGACAATAAGTCACGGTTAAAATATATTGAAAAATCAGATTAAATATAGTCCAAATAGATAATTTTTGAAAATATTCTTTCCGATAATGAAATTGCTTGTACATAGTTTATCTAAATATGTGATTGCTTTACAAGTATACGTTGAAATGACTGAAACAGTTTGAAGTCGAAATTGAAGTAGAAATTTATATTTTTCTTAGAAATAATTTGCAAAGCATAAGATCAAAGTACAGTTTCACAATTCATGCAGTTTAGAAACGCCTTTGTAAAACTGTGACCAAAGGTTGGCAATACAAGAGCCAATAGCTCCCTGTACCATGAAACGCCTAACGACAACTACTTCTATCGTTACCAAGTATTAATCGCTACTATCGCTCACCAATACGACATAACTTAGTAAAGGTCACCCCAATACTCAATTCGTTGACCAAACTATATTGTAACCATTATTTTAAAAACCATGACGATATTTTATTTATGAATTAAACATACAATGAAACATATTATTATATTTATCTATAAAATAGTCTCAAAAGTTAACCGAGAAATAATACTTAAGGTTAAACTAGTCGGCGGCTCGAACTCATCGGTGGGTGTGGCTAAAATGCGTCCTGTCTCACACAGCACAATGCGCGAGAAGAGCAGTCGAGTGAAATGCACAATGATTCATACAAAAAATGAGCACCGAAAAAAACACAAACAGACCCTTGGGGAAAATGCTTTTTTTGACAAAACTACTGCATGTATATATTTCGTGTAAAGTTATTTGAACTCTTGAATAACTGATAAATGTTTGTGACTAAAATATTTCGCAGTTTTTGTACACTAGAGTGACCTATTCACCCTCAAAGTTGCATTAAAATTTGTGTTAAACTATGGATTTTTCATGAATCATCATATCTTTTAAATTAAATTAATACTTTTTTTACTAGTTTCTCTAGCGACGAACCTAGTTAACGACAAGACAAATCGATATCATGCTTACTTTTGTAAATTAAATATAAAACAACGGAGTAATAATCATTCTACGTTTGTACGGAGGTAAAGCTGACTAGTTTAACCTTAATTACACAATACCATGACATTATAGTTTTTATTTCCAAAATCTGGGGATTCAGTTTGATGCTGTATCTACATATTTATCGTATAGATCCAAAATTTAATAACACTACTCGATAGCTAATGGATCAAAGTATTTTTTGATCCATCAAATTTAATTCATACAATTAGTGTTTATTATTTTATTGATTGTTATTGATTATTAAGCCATTTTTATTGATATTGATTTATTAGTCATTATTTTTATTTATTAGTCAGAAATATGTTCCATGACAGCCTTCTTTGCTTTCGCTTGATATCATAATATTACTAGTTTTAACAAAATTATTGTTCGTGAAAAAATATTCCTGTTTGTTTAAAATTTAATATTGCGTTTTTTTTTTAATTTTTTTTTATATTATAGAAGTTTATTTAAATCTTTATTTTCAAACTCGGAAATACAACAGTTTCTGTTTGTTTTTTTTTTAATTTTGCGCATTGTTTTGCACAGGTTTGGTTTATTTAATGAAGTTGGTTTTTTTTAAAGATTAATTGTGGCCAGTTTACTTATCGATTAAGCGAGACCATTAAGATAATAACCAAATATAGCACAAGACTGTTATGTGATATTATATATAATAATGTATAAGCTTATATAAAATATATGTATGTAGGTAATAAGTATTCTTGTGTAGTTTTTTTTTGTGTGAATAAAGTTGCCTTTGAACTTTTACTTATAATTTCTTATTTACCTTAGTTAACTTAAAGTGACTGAATATTTTTGTTAATTTTAATTTCTGAATTGGCATGTTCGGTTCATTTATTAATTTATTCTTTTAACGAAAAACGAATATAAAACAGCGAAAGCCATAACAATTAAAAGCGTCTGGCTAAATGGGATAATCTATACTAATATTATAAAGAGAGAAGATTTGTATGTTTGTAATGAATAAACTCAAAACATAGTGGACTGATTTTGAAAATTCTTTCATCTATAGAAAGCTACATTATCAGCGAGTAACATAGGCCTTATTTTATAAAGTTATGCGGGCGAAGTCGCGTGCAGCAGCTAGTGTGAAATAAAGTTGGGTGTGTATAAAGTAGCATATAAACTTTTTGTGGCACAACAATTTACTAAGCCAATTAGAATCTTAAACGTATTTAACATTAAAGCGAAAGATTAAGCATTGAAATCAAACGCAGATGTGCTGTTTTCAATGGCAAAGCGATGGGGCACCGAGTACACGGACAGACAACATCTAAACCAATTATATGCGTTGATAATCTGAACGATTGTTTACTGCGAACGCAAGAGGGAGCCACAAGACATTCACTTGCGTATTTTTTTGATAGAATTCCATTATATCGTTCTACAGGCTGATTATAAATTGTAACAGTCTAGATTTACTGAAATCAAAAAAGTTATGTCGCCTACTGAAAAATTGCTTTTTAAGACTAATATTTATGAAAAAAAATAGTAAAAAAATAATTATCCTTGTATTGGGTAGCATTCAGTGATGTAAAATCACTGAAAAAAAAAACTTACTGTAAAAACTAATAAAGCAAAAAACTTTATATGTAATTATTTATAATTATGTAAATAAATAATATATGGGAATATCTTAAGACTCAAATAAATAACTACGTACTCAGAGTAGGTAACGGTCTCTTCATAAGATAAACAATTCTTTCGCGAGTCAATGTATATCTGTATAAAATTAGAAATAAAATCAAGTGTGTTTGAAAGGTTACTATAGAATCGCTGATTATTTAAGCAATAATGAAGCCTGGGTTCAAATTATTTTGAGGTCATACTATTTTTTTATATTATTTAAAAAAAAAAAACAAGCTTTTGCGATCTTCTATTTTTTTTATACAATCGCTACTAAACTTCACAGCTGAGCTATCAGAAGATTGGCTGAAAATTTGGTTAAGTGGTTTTGGAGGCCCAAAATATATTTAGCACTAAGATTTGTACATAACAATTTTAGGGAAAGTAATTGTTATTTATTTTTAAGAATAATTCACTCTTAGGCTTTTTCTCAGGACATCATCATATTATTTAATATATATACTGTTTCATTGATAATTAGTAGCATACTGTATAACGAGTGGCTATACACCCCGACAAAGCTTAGATCACTATAATGCCTACAATACAACACGTTTAATCCCATCCCATTGTCGTCCAACCCTCCCGTTATCAAAAAGTAGGGGCAAATCTGCCGTCGCGTATACGCGTTACCCCCCATACATAAAACTATACGTATAAAGAGGCAACACGCAAAATTAATATGTACCACACAAATATAGTTAACGGCATAATTTCCTTTTTGGGAAAACAGTTTTTTGGGGTGGCAACCCTAAACCCTCATCCCTTGTAATAAGGTTGTGCGTTGCGCTCAACTTTAAACATCTGCGCAACAGTACTTGATATTAATAATATCATTTTATTCCTTCCTCTATTATAAGCTATTGTCGGCGTATTTGACACACTCGAGTGGTTACATCCATCATTTTAAACGATCTTTGTTTGGGGTTGCCATAAGCATTATTTGACTTTGAAAGAAAACAAATTTATTATTGGTAGGTATATGAGATATTTATTAATAAATTTCACTGTAATCCTCTCAATCTATATGCACTTAAAATTGTAATTTAATTTACACTCTAAATTACATTAGATACAATTTTTTGTAACCTAACCGCCTTCCACGTTCCGTATTGCATTTTTATGAAACTATTGATTAGTTCATTTACACTTTGCTAAATGTAAATTTAACGCAAGTACTTGTGCTAGTCTGAAGCACCATTTTTATATTTTACAAAATAATACAAATTAGGTAAGTACAACGAAGTTTTTTTTACATATAGCAATATCGAGTTCGCGCTGTCAAAAATATTGTAAAATAAAAAACAGTCTAATAATTAAGTCGACGTAAAATTTTCTCGGTAGAAAATTATCTAATATACAAATCACAGCAATTTCTTTACAAATAATAAATAAATATAAATTAATTCGTTTCCGAGTTTTGTGTGTTATAATAAAATTGCAAGTCAACACATTACGTACAACATCTATTAGAATAAGTTCACTGTACAATAATATAAACATGATTAGTTCGTGTGTCAATTTGTTACAGCTGAGGGCAGGGGTGTGGAAAAAATTTCTCTAACGAAGCTTATTGCCACGTTTTTTTTCTTTGTGGCATTAATATTTCTCACCCCTATTGCATACATCAAAGAAAATAAAGGGGTTGTGCACGCAAAGGGCGCATAACACTCAATTATTACAAACGTGTTGGCACAAACAATTTATACATTTCTATTTTCCCGCCGAAAACATCACGGGCCACGGCCACGACGTCAACACCTCGACGCCTCGCTAGTTTCGCTACCTGACGACAGATGGCGCTTATTATGTACATTTATAATTGACGATGCGTAATGAGCTATGTTAATTTTTTAATTTTTAATAAATATAAATTTTCGAAACGTTATAAAAATAAATGAAAGATTAAAATTAAAATGTACAAATTCGTTTGAGCATAGATCATTTTACATCGTCGCTTAGGGCTAGGTTTGAACATCATCAGTTGCTTCTTAAACATTAGTCTGTAGATAAAAAAAGTATTGTACAAAAAATTTCAAGTGGCCTCTCTGGGGTTGCCAGATGTTGAGTCTGTTAAATATTATAATTGCAGTGCTTAAAAAAATAACATTTGGAGTCTGTTGGTCTGCCGCAAAACTACTATGCCAAAGTCAATTATTTCATTAAATTCAGTTCTTAAGCATACCAATGAAAAGGAAAACATTGTTTAGTGCAACCAGAAAACTCGTATTAATTTAATGTGACACAGTTTGCTTTATGTGAAAAGCACTTTATTGAAAATTTCAAATTTTTTTCCACATCTCAATCTTGTGTCCCTTCATTAATTTCTGCAATTTTGTTCATTTCTATTTTTCTATCTGGCAACCTCAATCCCACTACGGAAAAAACGCAAATGACGTATCGTATTCTACACTTCACTGACTGAGTTTTGCTCTTGCAAATCTCCCGCCAAAACGTTTGTATCTTGTCCCGCGGTCATGTTGAGAGCGTTCATAGACAAATGCGAGTCGGCGTAGTTGTGAGCGATCTCGCTAGATGGCGCCTCTGGCACCGCGGTCGGGTTCTCGGGCATCGACAGTAAGCGATGCGGGAACCCGAATAGCTGAGATCACTGAAGCCGCCCCCAATAGTTCGACGCGAGGTCCGGCCCCTGCGAAGGTATTTGCACAGGCACGCTCACGCCCGCTGATATTACACCTACAACAAAAGGGTCACAGTAAATAAATATAAAAAAACGTCGTCTCGCCCTGTACGGTGCACGGAATGGTCTCGTGTTTTGTAGTTTTCAATAGCGTAATAATTAGGTTTCTCATTTTATTAAAATGAATGATTCATTTTTAATAATATAAAAATAGATATGTTAATTTTAATTTAGCTTGATATTTAACTCGTATCCCAAGCCACTATACCTTGGGATACCTTGGAAGCTTGAGGATTCAGGTCATTTAGATATTCAGGCCATTATACCTATTTTACTATCCGGCGGTTAAAAAAATGTCTAACACAAAGAAACGTTGGTCGACTTGTTAAGGTGTGATGAAAAATTCTGGATGTTTTTTGTGAACCCCTGGCAACGTGTACCTATACAAAATTAATAAATATTTTAGTTTTGTATTTATCATTTAATTATTATTTATTACAACACATTTGAATACAATTCCTTTTAACATATAATTCAACATAAAAAACCCTTTTCATTTCTCATAAGCTAGGCTAGTTAACAATTTTATTCTTTTTAATACCATAGACTATATTAGACATTTAGAGATAATACCACAGACCTCATGTGAACATTGTATTTCAACACTCTCCCTCAATGTTCACACTAATTAACATTTACATAAATTAAGCAAATTACACAATATTACAAATCTCTCCCCCGATAAGGGTTTTGTCAAAATATCAGCTATCTGATCTATAGTAGATACATATTTAACAGTAATTAATCCTTCCTCTACTTTCTGTTTAATAAAATTAAATTTAACATCAACATGTTTCAAACGCTTCTGATCAGGATTCTTTACAACTTTCATAGTACTTTGATTATCTTCAAAAATAACAACATTACTTATTTTAATATTAAAATCAAACAACAGCTTCACCAACCAACAGGCTTCAACAGATGCTTCACATAATGCAATTAATTCGGCTTCAGTTGTACTCAATGCAACAGTATTCTGTTTCTTAGATTTCCAAACTATTGTGTTACCAAACAACTGAAACAAATATCCACTTGTGGATTTTCTATCATTATCTCGTGCAAAATCAGCATCTGCATAACCTATTAAGGTATCATAATTACATTTACAATACTTTAAATTAAAGCATATAGTTTGTTTCACATATCTAAGCACACGCTTCAATGCTTGCCATAACTTCAATGTTGGTTGCGATTGAAATCTACTCAAATATGATACAGCTGTAGCTAAGTCAGGCCTTGTACCCACCATGGCATACATCAAAGAACCAATAAGCGATCTACACTGATGTTCTAAATTCATGTCAACCTCAGTCATGTCAAAGTCCAGTCTAAAATTAATGTCCATAGGTGAATTAGTTCCTCTACAGTCAGTCATTTTGTAAGATTCAAGAACTTTTTGTAAATATTTAGATTGATTAAGATAAATACCATCTGGTTTCTTTTGAATATTAATACCAAGATACATGAGATTATTTTGACCTAAGTCTTTCATATTAAATTTAGTATTTAAAAAATTCTTGACATACTCAATATCGGTACCACTTGGCCCCACTATCAATAAATCATCAACATATAAAATCAAATAGAGATTCCCTTTATTATATAAACAATAGTCATTTTGAGAACGCGCAAAACCACATTCATTCATTACTTCAGTAAACTTTTCATACCAATATTTTGGACTTTTTTTCAAACCATATAAAGATTTTCTCAATTTTAGAACATAACCTTCTGGAACTCTCAGTCCTTGTGGTGGTTTTAAGTACACTGCCTCATCAATACGTCCATACAAAAATGCACCTTTGACATCCATCTGGTGGATTTCATAGTCTTTCTGAACTGCAACAGATAGAAGAACTCTTAAGGTTTGTAATTTCAAAACAGGTGAGTATACATCTCCTAATTTATCCTTTTGTTGATATCCTCTCACTACCAATCTTCCTTTACTGATTTCCTGATCTCCTATGTTTTTCTTTGTAAAAATCCATTTAGTTTCCAGTAGTTTTTCTTTCTCCGGTACAGGTACTAGCTCCCATGTCTCATTCTCTTTTAAAACTTTTAATTCTTCTTTTATTGCTGTATTCCATTCTGTTTCATCCTTTCTTCCTTTAACATCGTCAAAACTTCTTGGTACATCCTGATAACTTGATAGCAATGCATATAATGCCGTCTCATCCTTGTCTAAATCAATTTCATAATCCTTATGCCACACTGGTTTCTTTATCTCTCTTTTTCCTCTCCCTCTTTCTAAGCTTTCTATCTTCTCTGTTACATTTTCTATTTCTTCTAACTCTTTTCCTTCTCTATGTTTCCTACTTCCTCCACTCAGTTTCGTTCTCGATTTAATTTCTGTGTTGTCATCTGACATATTTTCGTCATATTTTTCTCCATCACTTTCCTCCAATTCCTCATTTACTTCATCCTCCTGCGTTTCCATTCCATCCAGTCTGTATTCTATATCTCTGTAGTTGTCACCCTTCGGTTGTGTCTCATCAAATATTACATTTCGTGCCAATATTATTTTCCTTGTTTCAATATCATACAGTTTATATCCTGAATTAGCATATCCGATAAAAATCATTTTCTTTCCTGAATTATCCAATTTTTGTCTTAACTCTTTTGGTATATGATTATATGCTGTGCATCCAAACACTCTCATATTTGACACATCAGGCTTTCTACCTTCCCATAGTTCTGATGGTGTTTGATGTTTTCCTTCAGTTGGGCTTCTATTAGTTACATATGCTGAAAACAACACTGCATGTCCCCAAAATTCCTTGTTCAGTTTTGAGTCTAATAAAATTGTTTTTGCCTTTTCTACTAATGTTCGGTTCATCCTTTCAGCAACACCATTCATCTGGGGATTGTACGGTACTGTAAATTGCATTTGTATTCCCTTGCTATAACAAAAATCCTGAAATTCCCTCGATACATATTCTCCTCCATTATCGGACCTAAACTTTAACATATTTGTATTGAAATGATTAGTTGCATAACAATAGTACTGTTTGAATCTGTCAAAAACTTCATTTTTATTAGAAATTAGATATACCCAAACTAAGTGAGTATAGTCGTCAATAAATGTTACAAAATATCTATATCCTTCTTCAGTTATTGGGGTGATAGGCCCACAAACGTCACTGTGTACTAACTCAAGCGGTCTAGTTGCCCTTCGTCCCAGTCTGTTAAAAGGTTGTCTTGTCATTTTCCCTAATAAGCATGGTTCACATATAGATTCATTATTATTACATTTTAAGTCATTTATTCCAATTGCCATTTTATACTTTGAAAGTAAAGTTAAATTTTTCATACTAAGATGAGCAAATCTCCTATGCCATAATTGTTGACTTTCATTGCTTTTAATATAATTACATTCATCTTTTAATATCTGCATTACAATAGTATACAAAGATCCTTCACTGTTTCCAATCATTGTTAACTGATCATATTTATAAACTCTAACTTTACCATTTAAAAATTCAACTCTATAACCCTTACTTTCAATTTTAGAAACTGACAATAAATTTTTTCTTAGTTCTGGCACATAAAATACATCTTTAATAGTACAATCAATGTATCTTTTACCTACAAAACACCTAGCCTTAATATTTCCTACACCAACAGCCATTAAACTTATTCCATTTTTGGCAGCCGCAATAATTCTTGGTTTACTTAATTTAACATACTCTGTAAAAGCACTAATGTCATTTATCAGGTGATCTGACGAGCCCGAGTCCATACACCACACCAAACGATTACACTTTTCACTAATACCCACACTATTTTCATCGTTGTTTAAAAACACACACTCTTTGACCTTTTCCGCTGCATATGATTGATGACCTTTCTCTGAATAGCTCTGTCCTCGACCTTGTCTGTAACTTCCTCTCCAGTTTCCTCTGAAATGTTGTCCTCCTCCATTTGTGAAACCTCCTCCTCTGCTCGGTGCAAATCCTCTATTATTGAATCCTGAATTTTGTGCTCGCATTCCTCTTCCTTGATTGTTCGGTCTTAGTCCTCCTCGTTCTGGGTATCTCATTCTACACTGGCTCTTTTTGTGTCCTTCCTTTCCGCATTGGTAGCATAGGAAACTATTCCGATAATGCTCAGTTGTGTGTGCTACATTTTTAAGCCTTTTTTCCTCTTCTCCAAGCAGTCTGTCCTTGACTATATCTGGTGTTAGGTTAGGTAGGGATTCCAAAGCAGTTACCACCATTTCATATGACTCTGGCATTGACAATAACAATATATTTACTTTTTCTTCATCAGTTAATGTGCTCCCAGCATCTCGAAGTTGACTAAAAATTTTCGACACAGCCAAAAAATGCTCCGCCAATGAAGTTTTGCCATTATATTTCATCTCACTCAGTTGACGTCTGAGGAATAATTTGCTCCTTGTACCTTTTTTCATAAATTGTTGTTCCAATTTTTCCATCATGTTGAAAGCTGTATTTTCCTCCTGAATATAATCAATATGGCTATCAGCGACTCCACTTATTATAATGCTTTGCGCACGTGCTTCTAATTTTTTATTTTCCGGGATGCTTGCAAACTTTTTATTTTCAATTGCCGTTAAGCACTCATTCTCCCGAAGTATACTGCTTATTCTGAACTTCCAAATTGCGAAATCATCGCCTGCAAATTGTTTTAGTTTCACTATTTCCGCCATCTTTTCACTTTTCGTATATCGGTTTTTCTAATCTTATTATTTTCTCGTGAATCTCGTAAACCTTGTAAACAATAGTATATAACCAGTACAACCACGCTCTGCTACCACTAATAAATATTTTAGTTTTGTATTTATCATTTAATTATTATTTATTACAACACATTTGAATACAATTCCTTTTAACATATAATTCAACATAAAAAACCCTTTTCATTTCTCATAAGCTAGGCTAGTTAACAATTTTATTCTTTTTAATACCATAGACTATATTAGACATTTAGAGATAATACCACAGACCTCATGTGAACATTGTATTTCAACAAAAATCTCATAAGAATCGGTTGAGTAGTTCAGGCGTGAAATCATATAGAACAAAATTAACTAACTCAATTTTGCATTTATAATATTACGTAGGATAAAATATTGCAAATAGAAATGGATTGGCAAAAATAACATACGAGTAACAATAGACTACCTATTTATATCTATCCGTCATTCGAGTCATTCGAGTTATTTTCATTACAAGAACAACAAAGACAATTTTCCAATAAGAGTATTGTTATTATAGACTTATAAAAGTCCTATACATGATTACATTATTCCGCGCCAGCAATACATCTATCAAGTTCGATCTAGCCTCACTATGTCAATCCCATGTCAGCAGTGTCGTATACTTGACTGACACATGCTAACCCAACCTAGCCTGAAACCTATTAACGTACTGTAGCATTATCAGATCACCTATAAGTCTAATTGGATTCCAATTGCATTCCGTTTATTACACGCAATCGCGTTATCGGCGCTCGGTGGCGCTTGCTCCAGACTAGATTAGGGCATGACCTTTCGCCGTCAAGCTGTGAACCGTTATGGACACATATATCACGCTGTAAAAATATCTAAGGCTGCACAGAGAAAGCATAGGCAATCTAACCCCATACATAATTACGGTAGCAGGCACAGAATACTCTATCATTATAGAATTTGTAATTTTTTTTAATTAGAGATGGGTTTGCTCTTGGCCACCATACAGCCGTGTAGCGAAAATGAGGCCTATGATGGAGTGAGCTCACACATGATGCCTATTCACTAGAACTTTAATACTCATTAAGTATCTTTTAATACTCATAAGTGCAAATTAATTAAACTTAATATTAAAAATGTGAAAATAACTGTCGGTTACTTTTTCCTTAACTACCTACTCTACCGATGATCATGGAGTGGAATTTTGATTCAGAAAAAGTATTGTTCCCGAGGGATTATATAAAAAAATAAATATAAAACCCAGCAAAAATATATATGAGCAAAAAGATTGAATTATTTTATTTTGCTCATATATTTTTTGTCAGGCTAAATATTTTTCATTTTTCAACGCAGACGAAGTCGCGGGCATCGCCTTATTGACATATAAATATAAGAAATTCACTGTGATTAATACTAAGTCGTTTATTTACATATACCTAGATTATTCGTACTTATAGAATCGCTAATTTTATATGCCTATTATTTTTGAACGAATAAGCATTCTAAATATAATATACTGTCTGTACAAATTAGGTTAAACGATACCAAGTAGGCCGTAATCCAATTGACGTGATCGTTTGACATGCATGTCGATTCGAACCACAATAGTGTTCGAAGCTTGTTTGTTATATCGACGGAATTACCTACGTACGTTGGTAAATAGAAAAAATATATACAGCATCTTTCAAAGTATTTCCGGTCTGTATTAAGACAGACTAGATAATTAAAATCTCTACTGTATAATTTTAATTTTTGCACATGCCACATCTGTGCTTTTAAGCCATCGGATATATCTATACTAATTTTATAAATGTAAAAGTAACTCTGTCTGTCTGTTACCTTTTCACGCCTTAACTACTCATTATGAAATTTTTCATACACGTTGTCAGTGATACAGGAAAGGACGTAAGGTACCTTTCATCCAGAAAAAAGTACTGTTGCCGAGGGATCATCTAAAATTTTAAAAAATAACGCCTGGAAAAACTGTTATAGCAATGCAGATGTTAGGCTATATATTTCCAGTATATTATTTATTTTTCAACGAGGATGAAGTTGCGTACCCGCTCGTACCCTTATCATAAAGTATTGTAAGAAATATCTACGAATCTCGCTCTTAAATGGAGGTATAACTTTTATTTTTAGTGTAGATACTTTAATAGCCGATAAAATATACAATATTCCTAAACCCCGTATCCTATTAACAGTTTACATAGAGGTTATATTGTCCCCTATTTACCCGATCGCATAACATTCTAAGCGCGGCGTGCTACTCGGCGATAACAGTTTTCCGTTCCACTGCTGTCGAAGGGGTACCGCTGACATTCATTACTCGTTATTATCGGCTCTAAACACCGCTCCTGAGACTCGTTTACTCAATGGACTGTGTCTATACTGTCGCTTGTTTATAGTGCCTCAACTTGAGAACGCTCTGACGGCTTTAATGTACCTACATATGTGTCGTGTAAATTTATGCCCGCCAAGTTAATTCTTTAGCCATGTATGGTTAAAGCATATAGGTATTTAGAAACAAAAGATATTGCTCGGTATGCATTTTGTTTGAAAATGCACTTTGTCATTGATAAAACTATATATATATAGTTTTACCAATGGAAAGTAATTTACAGTGCGAAGCCAGAGTGGGCCACTTGTTTAGTAAAATCATATTAAGACAAATATATAATAAAAAAATCGGATTATATCTTTATAATGATCATATCTACATTACAATTTTAACTTTTTTTTTATTGTACAGCTAGGTTTCCTTATAATTTTGAAAAATAACGTCCGTCATTAAGGTGACCAAAGAAAAAAGTACCAGCGAACAAACAGAGGCTGAATTGTAAAAGGAGCGCAGCCAAAAAGCGAAAAGTAGAACAAATCCGCATTATTTAATACCGCACGAAGCTGGAAATGCACCCGTCGAAAGAGCGCAAAAGAGTAAATGAAACGAGAGCGTGCATTTTCAATTGTGAAAAACTCTTTTGTTCACGGCTAGCGTTGAAAACTCGGCAGTCGAACAATGCCACGAAACGCCCCAAACAACAATAATTCATACCGCTTTCCGCCACCTACGGCTAAAAATGTCCGCCCCATGATATATAATATCAAATGGAAAAGTTAGTGCTTTTTAAAACAATGGTTACCGCCTCCGCTTGCGTCCCAATATTTTTTTTTATGAATAATAAATCCCAACATTTTATGTTTCGAATGTTTCTATTGTGAAAACGTAGTGCGGACCGTTCACTTTTTACAAACAACCCGGTATTTTTTTTTTCTTTTTCTCCCATTTCGTGAGAGCAAATAAGAGAAAAATTAAAAATATAACGCACCGGGCGCCAACAAGCTATTTGTTAACAGAAGCGTTCGATATTCAAAATCAATTTAAAAGCCATTTGTAAGGAACAGACAACGGCAAATCCAATCGGGGCATGAACTTCTATTTTCGCTCGGCTTTTTTTCTCCATTTATTTTTTTGTTTCCCCCGTCGTGTCGCGGTCTTGTGAGCCAGACGCCCCCCAGCTCTTGAGTCAGCGTTTTTTACATTTTATTACGCGAAGTTGGTAAATATTTTCTAAGGCCTCTCGTCGTGATTTCGTTGGTTTTGTAACGTTTCATATTATTTCGTCAGGCGACGTTTTGTTCGGAATGCTTTGACAACGGAAAACACCCTTTGAAACTTAGACACTCGATGCTAATGAACAAACAGTATATGTTGAAAAAGTTATTTCTGTTGTTAAATATTGAAATTATAGCCAGCTATAACACAAGCCACGCCACGCTACAGATGCTGCAAGTGCGCTGCTGTCTATGGTATTAAGGATATAAGGGATTAGGAAGCTAAATACTAAATACTAAAAATACTAAAAAATGCATAATATTTGATATGCATTTTTAATGAAGAATTTACAAGAAATTGACATCGCAATTGCTTTAATTTTTTTTTTAATATATTTAAATATATGGAAGACAAATTGTATTGTTTAGAATTTACGTTAATAATGGAAACTCCACAAAAAAAAAAATAGAACACAAGAAGAATTTGCTTAATGTCAGTATAAAAAAATGTATTTTTTTTTTGTATATTCTAACGGTAGGTTAAAAAAAAACATATTTCCAGGCCTGCGAGCGAGCGAGCTTCCGGCGCCGCCAACGCTTGTATGGAACATTTCATATAAACGTTGAAGGTCAAACGACAATGTCATTTGCCTCAGTGAATCCCTTAAAGAGAATTTGGCGAGTGAGAGATACACACCTGTGCTCGCCGCCGCCTGCGGCTGTGAGTATGCTGCGTGTTGTTGGTGCGCCGCCGGAGCTCTAGAGTAGCCGCCGCTGCCCAACACGTCTCCGAACATGTACGGGTACCCCGTGTCTCTCTGCTGCAGACACGATGACGACAGACCACCGGACATAGAACTGTCACATACAAACATATTGTCACTTGTCATACTGTCAATTGTTTTATTTTACAAATAATTTAATAGCATATTGGGACTTGACCTGACTGCTTTGGACTTGACGGACCTGTTTTGGAAAACTAAGAAAAATTAGACTTGACTTGACTGACTAGTCTCGGGATCTGCTACTTTTGATTTTATAATTTCAATTTTGTTTTTATTTTTATTTTAAAAAGGCTATTACAAATTGCTATTTTTACTAATGACACTGGCAAAATCATCGGAGAAGATCTGATGGAGCCAAGACATTAAAAGAGAAGAAGTAATAGAATATTGCATTCATTAACTGGACAGCCTATTTTAGCAACAGTTTATTCATTTAACAACTTTAGATAAGTTTCAAATAAATACTTTTAATCGACAGTCTATTCTTTCAGGGTTTCGTAAAAAAATTGCTAAAATGAGGACGATTCTGGTAAGAAATCCAATATAAGATATATACAGGAAATAAATATATTTGTTTAAAATATGATACAAAATAAGTTCTTAGAAATAAAATAATGTCCTATACATAATAAGGAATGTAATACAACTATTATATGCCTACAAATCATAAATAATTATATAAAATCAAGTAAAGCTGCGGGAAAAGCAAGATTTGAATAAATGTGTATATTTAAAATATAATCCCTAGAAAAGGAATATCAATAACGTGACAGTAGTGACTATATAGGATAGTTGATTTTAATAAATATTTTATAAAAATAAACATTAGTTATACAATATGCAACGTGGTATTAGTTAAATTAAAATGTAAAGACATGGCAAATGACAAAACTAGAATAGAAGCGAAACATAACATTCCTTCGCATCTAAAACTAGGAAGGAAACTCCTAACTAACTTAATTTTGTCGACGACAAAAGCTAAAGCCCGTAAGTTCACTATTAAAAATCAATCCAAGTGGAAAGTCGAGCGACCTTCGGCTCTGAACTTCGGAACATCTCGGTGCAATGGCGGGAAAACGCAAGAAGGCGCGACCTTTGCCGCTCGATTTCGCGCGCAATTTCATTAGTGTCGCCACTCAATCATAGATGGCAGCACACGTACGTTTCTTTTCTTTTTTTATGACAATAAAATTTTAATCCGCTTTCTCGACATTTTATTCAATTTCCGCTTTAATACTTAATAATATTACATTTATTATTTTATTAAAAATGCAGAAACAAACCGTATTGAAATACTTACTTTTAATTTTAAAAAAAGAAATGTAAATTCTTCTTTCAAGTATTATATGTTGTTAACATACAATTACAATATTGAAATTGTGTAGGAAACACACAAGAATTGCATAGTTTGGTACGTCAACAAGAGCTTTTAAAATGCAAGTGTACTATAAACTTATACTTAGTTAACTTAACTTATCGAGAACTTAACCTATACTTAACTTATAGGTACTTTAAGTTCAAGTTGAAAACAAAACCACCCACTTTTCTTAGAAATTACGACTAATTCGAATGTTATAGATTCATGTGAACCTATGGGAGATTTACTTTAAATCCGTTATATGACTTAAGTTTAGAAGAAAGAAGTTCATAAACATATAGGCTTCTATAGCGCCTTTTTTGTACTTATACACAGATTTGTTATATATAGATATTCTGCAATTTTTACCGCCATACACATCGTGGGTGCTACGAAAAATGTAGCATTGTAGAGGCGTTGCAAGCGATCGTAGCTTTGTAGACGTGCTACGGTTAAATTGAACATTATCTTCATATCGGATTTCAAAACAAGTATGACATTTTTGATTTATTAAGAAACATAGCTTAGTGGGAACCATGTACTTATTATTTTTTATCTATTATGTAAAAAATTACTAGTGGAATGCAATTTTTTATATACACAAGCGAAAAGAGATTATTCTCCATACCCATAGGTATACATTCATATTTAGGTTTGATATTATATCATACCCAAACCTAACCTCCTCAAGAGCAAGCAAGGGAGGTCTTAGCTAGGGAAGATATTATGTAAAATGATTATTGTTTTACCTATAGGTGTCGCTCATTGTAGCTATCGGCTGCGGTATCGGACTGTACATGGAGTTGAAGCCTCCGTTGAGGGGTAGTCGCGGCGTGGGGGGCGCGGGGGGCGAGGGGGCGGGGGCGTCCCTCCGTTGACTTCGAAGTTTCTCTTCCCGTCGCCATTTCGCTCGCCGATTCGAGAACCAGACCTGTGCAACATTATGATTCACTTATTGTTTTGCTCTTTATTTTTGTACCTTATTCACTTACTTAATTAAAAAGAAAAGTTAATAGAGTAATAACATACATAATAATTTAGTTTAGTTTTCTTGTTCCTACATGATCAACCGATAAATATTCGGTGTGTAAATTTCGACATCGTTATTGAATCACCTGTATCTCACATACACATGTCATTTTATTACTTTAAATTTAAAAAAAGACAAATATAAAATTAAAGTAGTGGCAGGGCAACTACGTTTCGCAGACATTTGGGCAGCTGGTGGCAGTAAGCACCCCCTTACCTTTTGTAAGGGGATGATATAAGTTGTCAAGAAGCTGATTAGAGATCATCTAAGTAATGTCTGAAGCACAGCAATGGTGGCGGCGATAGTAGATATGTGTGGTACACAGTAGATTGTCTTTGGTCTTGTGAAGAAAAAATTTCAAAACTTGTGACTATGATATTATGAATGTTTGCATATCATAGTCACAAGTATGTAAGTAGGTATATAGTATAGGTACCAAAAGACTAACTTTTGGTGCGACAAATATTGTTGAGAAAACGTATTGAAATTCTTATAATAAAGTTTGGTCTTTGCACAAATACCCTTTGTAGGATTTCTAAATGTCAATATTGTTTAGTGTTTAGCGTGTCTGCTCTAATTTTGATGAGTCCATTGTCGTGTGGGGTTTTTGAGAGGTTTCGATTCACGACACAGCCAACTTCGGAAATAAACTTTTTAAAGTTGACAATGGAATTTTGGAAATAAATACTATAAATTAGCGACCTCCAGGCTTCGCAATTCGCATTTTTTTCTGCAAATTTTATTACAAAAATCTTCTTAATTTGTGGCTCTTTATTTAAACAGACAGCGACTTTATTTTGTAATGTGTACAGATATACATAGATATTTGTAGATTGTAAATGTAAAATTCAATTTAGTTAAAGACCCGTATATTTATAACATACGGACTCTTTATACGTGATTCCAAAACTCGCAGCGACGTCAAATTTCATTAGAATTTTAATAAACGTCATATTTGGTGGCGCGCCCGCAAGTAATTAAAGCGTTTAATAAAGTTAATAACTGGTAATTATGATATTAATGGGCTCGCTGAGGGGAGCTCGATAAGGAAAACGCAACTGTGCTGAAGACACGGTCATAATATTTAACATATGTTGCAAATAAACAACCAATCATCTGTTTTTAAGGCAGCTATACTTATATATTTTTTTTTTAATACAAAGGTCGTCAGACAGGCTGATGGTCCACTAGATGTTGTAGGTGACTGTCATTCTCTATAATCCTAATAAATAACTGCTCCAGAAGAGATGCTTATTGGTTTTTCTAGTTGCAAGATGAGGTCAGACTAGAAAATGGCGAAAATTGAAAATTAAAATGGAAAAAGTTTAATAGCAGAAAATACTGGTAAGTTTATGTTAAGGTCGGCAGATAGGCTGATGTACCTTATTATTTTAAAATATGCTTCTAGAAAACACTTAGGTACGTTACTTAATTATATGTCACAGTGTTAACAGGAGTTTAATATGTAACATTATAAGATTACGTTACATTTTAAAAAGAATATGTTCATAGTACTTAAAGGAAAATATAAAAATATATTTGTGACAATGGCTCGCGTGAAACGGAATGTACCCCCCGGAAGCATCGTTCACGTGTGCGTCACTTCCGCCGCCGACAGTCATGGCGACGGCAATATGGCGCCGATGCTTTCCCGCGCATTCAAAACCTTACAGATTTATGTTGATAGGTAAATTGTAAGTATATGAATATATCGCAATAAGATCTCAATAGCTTACGTATGCCTACTACTAAACGGTTATACAATAACAAGTTTCATGGGTCTCCAAAAATATTAAAAATCCTTAAGATTCACTAAGTTATTTGATTTTTATATGGTAAAAAATTACACGTTTTTTAACATTAAATACAAGTAAGTTCAAGTGGATGTAACGTGCAGCCTACCACGATAAGTTAAAAGATAAGGGAAATAAGCAATCGTGGCATTCCTTACTCGAGCACCAAATCACAACAGCACAAGTGGTTTTATTTTACGATTATCTTCTGTAAGGGTTGCTAAGACTGTCTAGCTTACGATTGCATATATACAAAAACAAAACAATAAAATTAAAATATTAATTTAAATTTTTGTATTAGGTACTAGGAACTATTTTTCTGTACTATGTAAGTCCGCGTCTATCTGTATGTTCGCTATGATCTCAAAAACTACCGAACAGATATTTTCACTAATGGAAAGGGCGTTAAACGAGGAGGGTTTCTATTATATAATTTGCAGAAAAAATATGTTAGTGGTCACTAGTGCCTTCTTAAAAATAGCATGACTTTATTCAAGTACAAACATTACATGGGTTTTTTGGTTACGCAAAGGATAATATAAAAATAATAAAATACAAAGTGGTCACACACAAGGCAATGCAATATGTCATAAAATATTACTTCGGCCTCCAGCAAAATCGTACTAGCTGCACGATATATTATTCGAACCCTCGCAAAAAACTTCGTGAAAAATACGAAGGGTTTGCTTGATTCACATGACTCTTATGTACAAACATGATATATATAATTTAGTAAGTATATATCTCGGGTTCAGCAGATATTATAAGCCCGCTCCATCATATCAATATCTTTAAGATTTTTTTTTTTTTCAATTCTATTTCAACCACTTATTGGAATATAATTAATTGTATTTTATATATTTGACCACCAGACCAGGGCTTATTAATTTTAGCAGCAATATAAATTGTGTGTTAGTCTTGGTGATTTGTTTATTACATTTTATTATTATTATTACTTATTAATCTAGGATATGTATTAGCCAATCTTTGTGTCAAATTACAACTTTGGTTTTCATTATATAGGATGAGCTTGTAAACTTAATATTCATAGGAATCATTTAATTCTCACTGTTAAAATTTTATTTTTATTTTTATTGCATTAATAATAATCAAATATATAGATTTTCATACTGCTGTTATTTTAAATAAATTATATAAATTCCCTATTTGCACAAATTTAGTATAGATAACATTTTTAATAATTATCTACACTAATATTTAAAAACATCTTTAACCAATACAATACAATTCATGGTCATGGGGCAAATATTTTCCACGCGAGCGAAGCCGCTGACACCAGCTAGTGTGTGATTAAAGAAGTAGATAGGAAACTGCACATCAACTTAAAGCTAATATCATCCATGAGATAATCACTCAAAAAACTTATCTCACTTTATTTGGCTGTCCCCTCGTATCTTGTACAATAAAATATTATGACGTGTGCCATTTTTCTCCTTTCGTTGTCTATAGTTATTTCTGTGTGACAGCGATGACAGGCCTTTTTCCCGCCTCCATGTCATTTCCCGTTGGCCTTTTATAAATTGTACTTCCACCCTCATAGTTGGGCCCAAATAATATTACAGAAGGGTTCCTTACTAAATGAGATTTGTTGTAATTTTGTTACATCGCCGCGACAACTTGCCGCAAAACGTAATTGTTTTTGGTTATAACTTTGTTATTGCTGCAATAATTGTTCACTATTTTTTTCTTTATATAACAATTGAAATAGGTAATTTTTGTAGCTAACTACAGAGGGCTTTTATGCTGATATTATCAAAAATATAAGGCTTACAATACAAGACGAAAGGTTAGTTGTGGTGGCATAGGATATTATTTCATTGGGAGCATCAGATATTTTTATACAGATATTTATAGTTCAAAATAATTAAATACAAAGCGATTTTCATTTTACGATTTTTTCTATGTTAGTTGCGCCATTAATTGATACCTAAATATAAATTATTTATAATATGAAATATTCGCATAATATTGAGTCTTATGTAACGACTTTCTGTCGCCTGTATTATTCATTTAGTCTTTAATCGAGATTGGGATATTTATCACTCATGAATATTCCATATTTTTTAAAATCTTTATTAATATTACGTTCTAAATACAATACATACCTACGTGCATAGTTTATTATTTTGTGTAGTTATTATTAGATGTGATGAACTAACTATATCGAGTATACATATTTAAACACTAATTATGTCTGCTTTAAGCTCTACTTATGAAATTTTAAGTTAGAAATTAAATTTAATGGTTGTGGTTAAACATAATGGTAACTCAATGACGATTTAGCACGTAATTAGTTAATTTATTCAAACGAGACCTGCTTTAGAGAAACATTTTTTTTTAATCTAAAAAACTAATTTCTATAAGTTTATTATAAACATTTTTATTATATAGTACGAGTCTCTAAGATGTAGTTATTTTCTAATTTGAAAAATTGCATTAAATTCACCATGGAAAAAATTCAAGATTTCATCATTCACAGTTTCAATGTTTATGCAACCTTTAGCAGCAACTATGTTATCATATAGACTAGATATGATCTATAATTTTATTTCGCTCTTACTGAAAAAATGTCAACGTATATCAGATTGATGTAATAGGCGATGGTAATCACCTACCATCAGGTGAACAGTCAGCCTGTCTGCTGATCTTTACCTACATAAAAAATAAAACCTGTACAAATATCAAGGGGCGTTAATTATATTAATAACATACCTACTAACGACCTCCCTTCGGCTTCGCTTGTGAACTAGACAATTAAATGAAATATGAGTTTAAAGTACCGTTTCTGGGAAGAAAATACAGGCATCTCTAACGTGAGGAGAATAATTATATACTTCGCAAATAGATAACACTGTTTTGTGTGGTAAAAAGCAAGGACAGAAGCAAGGTCAAGATACGTAGTATGTAACACGAAAACAAAAACTACGACCAATTAAAAAGAAATAGTACCTACTTATAATTCCGCACAAAAACACAGATCTAAATCAAAACAGGAGTAGGCAATACCGCAAAGTCGCAGCTATTTCTCAAGTGGCAACCCTAAATCGCACTTTTCCTGCTTTTTATTTACGGCGTAGGGTCTAATTTCGCATATTCAGGAGGGTAAAATTCTTTACATGCGGTGTTGGGTGCCAATTTTTCAAAACACCCTACCCCCCGCGACCGGAAACTCGCCCCCGACTTCCTGTAGGTTCGAGGATCGATACTTCACCCCTGTATGCTTCATGGTGACCACGAAGTAATAACAGTTTTCATGAACAAAATACGCAAATATTCACTTTTATGTAAATGTTCTGGTTGATTATTCTGTTTATTTTCAGTGTAATATCTCTATCTATATAAAAATGAATAATTAAACTCGAGAACTGCTAGACCAATTGGCTATTTTTTCAAATATTTGTTTTAGTTCGAGGAAGGATCTTATAAATAAAAAAATTGGAAAAATTGCCCGTAAAAGATAAAATGAGATTATTAGTTTATAAGTATAATTAAATAGTTCAAAAAAAATTTGTTTGTTTGTAATGTGGCAAATAAATCGAAATTAGTTTTCCTTAACTATATTTTTTGACAAAATTTATAAAAGTACTAAGTATAATTGTAATATTGCAGTACCAATTTTCTTCTTCCATTCTTAGTGAAGATAAATAATTAAGAATTTACTTATAAATACTGTATTTCTTTATTGTAATATGCATCGTTCATTAATTTTATTTGTGGACACCCTATTTTCTACGAATCCTACACAGCCTTGAACCCCGGGGCAACACGTGGTAGCATATATTGGAATACAAAAAGATGTTCACCAACCTCCTTGGAAGCCTAACTTCGCGTTAAAACAAGAGAAATTGAGCTTCGTGTACTAACATTAAAGTCCAATGTCGATTGTCACGTATAAGCCGTTGAATTGTTTGTAGGGTTGCCGCTTTGAATATTGAACTAGTAAATTATAAATGTTCATTAAACATGTAATGGTAAAATAGTTCATATTTATTAATTTAATTTGATACTATTTTTTTTTATTAATCCATCAAAAAGATTTATCCAAAAAAAAAAAAACAATTAAGTAATTAGTTTTAAATAATTCAAAATATCAATTAAATTTCAATGAAATAAGAATCTGATTGGAATCTTTTATTTGTTCTCCTGTGTTGCCTTGTAATTTGCTCTATGTACATACATATTCAAATAATTGAAAATGCTTATAATATAAAGCGATGCATACCAAATATTACACAACTAACTACTGATGGCAACCCTAAACGATACTTGTTGACCCTACAAGGTGACGTTGTACTGGCGTACCATAGCGCACTCTCACGAATGCTAACTAACGGCCGACGACGCAAGGTTAATGTGAAAGCTTAGCCCCTCTTTCACTGTAAACATTGTCGTACACATTTTTTTATAAACAAGGAAACTTGTCTTCTGGCAAGAGCTTAGTTTTTGTAATCAACAAAAGTAAAAGTTCGTTTAGGTACCTGGAAAGTTTTAGTAATTATCTACTCGTTTTCTTAATTAGCTTCTAATAAAATAACTAGCGCATTTTGATTTTTGTAATGGTTTTTGTAATTAATGCTTATTTTAAATAAGAATTATTTGAAAAACTAATTCGACCATTAATTTATTGTAAATACACAATATGTATTCATGTATAGAATTGTAATCTTTTAACTATGTACCTACTCGTAAACATAGATAACTTGCAATGTTTTAATAAATATTTTGCCAAACAATGACTTGTATTTTTTTTTTTCGCACTTTAAAAACGACATAACATTTTTCTATCGAGTTAATTCGATTATGTAGTGAGTACAAAGTGCGTTAAAAGCCGTTAAAAGGTTGCAGTCGGAATCACATTAAAGGGTTTTTAAACTCGGGCCAACTATTTCTCGGCGTGATAAATGATTTTTTAAACTGTTGGCAACACAGTCTGGTGTTGAACTAAGTGGTACCGAAATACTTAAGGCGCGTTTCCATGTGTGCTACTCTATTTCATATTAATTTTAAAATGGTGTACCTATACATATAATTTTATTATTTCTTTTACTAAAGTTAATGTTGAACATATTATTCTTATATTACTATTTCTACTGTTTGATTCTAGCAATTGATGTTACTACAAAATGTACCTGTTTTAACTTTTTCTTATCATTTTGTATATGTATATATATTTAATTCCATATATATTACAGCTGAACACAACCCTTAATACACCCGCCTTTTAGGACATATTATATATTAAGCAAATTATGATTTAGTGGTGACAACACCAAGTTTTGTAGTCATAAATTGGAGGCAAGGAATTACTTTATCCATTATCTAAGTGCTATGGTGTTGCTTGTGTTAAGAGGCGACGATAGTCTACCATTAAGTGGACCGACAGCCTGTCTGACGACTTTTACATACAAAAATACACCCCAGACTGTTATATGTTTTGAGGAATGATATTCCTAAAAAACACGATTTCCTGACACGATTTCTTGTGTCCCGCGTAGCATTGAACTTGAAAATATGTGTGTAATAAAAATCACAAATAAATCCGTACATGAGCGATGAAAAACACAAACAATGGAGGAACATTGTTCCCGCGATAACCCCGCACTATTTACATAAACCAATATACATATTACATATATGTATATTTACACGCCAGACTCACATCATGGCTGGCTATATTATGACCCTTGTTTTTTTAGTATGTTTACCGAAGACGCATCTACGTGCGGCCCGCGCCTACGCAAACAGTCAGTGTAAACATGCCCTTATGAGCGCATTCATGGAGGACTTTAATAATACGCCCCCTTGTACAATTTTAGCCTTTCACACAGATTCAAGTGAATTAATTGATGAATAAATCTATTTTTTTAACTGGCTTTAATATAAAATACCTATCCCATAATAGTAGCCATTCCCATAATGAATGGCCAAATATGATACTAGAGGAATCGAGAAAATCACTCAACGAGTCTATGTCTCAAAGTCTGTATTATTTTTTAATAGTATATTTGCATATACCTAAGAAAAAAATATTTGGAAGCGGCACGTCCATACTTTGAGACGCTTTAATATGTGGGAAGATAATCTCCAGAAGTGGCCTATGTCTGACAGCAGTTGATAAAGAAGAAGTATTCACCGAAAACGATGGTCATAAATGAAATATAAGAGACATTCTTGTATAATATATATAATATATTATATGCCTATATTTTTATATAATTCGAATATATCGCAGATGTATAAACTATCTGAGATTTTGTTGAGAAACAGGTTTTCTTGGAAACTTATCTGTAATAATTCTAAAAATAAAATTAACCCAACGTAATTGAATTTGTACCTTATTTTCTTCTGTTATAAAATTAGTTTTTTTTTTTCTATATTTAATACCAATTTCCACAAACATTAGTTGTCCTACAAAAGGTTTACGAAGTTATGTTTTATATTTTCATTAAAGGTATACCTATCCATCTATACCCAGTTAATTGGATATGGTTTTAGTTATTAAATAAATCCTGGCGATGTTAGTAAGTGGTCAATGTTTTGGTTAATAAATATGAAAGCCACCAACCGCTGTAAAGTTTGGAGTTTATTTTACCTGGATACGTGCCTCAGGCAATCCGATCTTTTCAGCCAGTCGCTCCCGAGCGAATACATCCGGATAATGCGTCCGTTCGAACTCTGTGGATAAAATTACATATTAATACATGTTTATACAATAATCAAATCAGACCACCGTGAAATAACAGCACAAGTGATGATGTGTTTCGGTGATTGAGTGACTAAGTAATAATAGCCGGTTTGAAAAGTAAAAAATAATAATTTGACTTCACAGAACCACCCCCTTACAGAAGACCACTGTGAAATGACCACTGTATGCTATTGTCTTCCGGTGAGTAAGTAAGGGATTTTATTTTTATTTTTAGGGACTTTTATCTTACAAAGGCATTTCAGCCCCTTCATGTTCTTAGTTTAGTTACAAGTGAAATGTAAGTGACAATTAATATACGCTGCCAAAGCCCATTTCAATATCCCTTCCTAATCCCGGTTAAAGGAAATAGGGAAATTGACTATGGCCCTTATTTATGTACCGAAAAACAACTGTTCATGCTCTATACTCATGCTATACACCAAACGCACTGCTTAAATACTTCAGTTTATATGTTAATTCAATAAAAGTTTGTCTAAAAATAATTTTGATTGTTTCTTTAACCTCCATTTCTTAAACTTATAGTGATTTCTTTGTTCAAGTAGATCACTTCGACTAAGTATTAAAAGTAGTAAGTATCCCATATATCACTGTGAATTTTTCAGCATTGTTCTAGCTACCCTCACAAATTGACATGAACACATTAAGCATGAATATTTCAAATAAGCGCTTAATTATTTTTTATACCCTCATCTTAATCAAATTGGCATGTCAGTGGGTTTATTAGCACCCCACTTATTAACAAATCACTAAAAGCAATAATAGAGTATGACAGCAAAACAAACAATAAAAACAAAGATTAACAGGACAAACATCAATAATTGGCCGCCGCCCCGTATTGCCGCGTCCGTCTGCCATCGCCCGAGAGCTACTCAAACAGGGGACAATATTTATTTATTTACTAATAACTCGCATGTTTCCTTACAGCAAACATTAACGACACGAGAAATAGGTTTATGAACACTCCAGGGACTTCTTACGGACCTTTGTTTGGTATTTATCCCGGTATTATGACAAATACGTTATACTTTACTGAAATAACTCCACATACTTAAATTCCTTTCTTCGTCTTTCAGAATACTTATTTATCTACTATCATTGAAGTACTACAAGTATGGAATTTACGTGACATGTGCTAAAGCGGCACAAAAAAAGTACGCCTAAAACGGAATCATGGCGGAGTCTTGCTTTCGCGCGTCAGTGGTAAAAGGTAATAACGACCAAGTTCTACTATAGATTTTAAACTGCAATGTGTTGAAGTAAAGTCACATTTTCTTTAAATGACAGATGTTGGGTTGATTTTAAATGACAGATGACAAAGTTCATGCTCTACGCATATCACTTTTAAATGTTCCATAAAGTTCGTAATGTTTTGTATGGCGTGCGAAATCCATAGTTTTAGTACATTGATGTCTACTACATATAATAACAGGACCTACTCGAAACGACAGAAAATGGAATTTAAAAAATTAACATATTTAATTACTGCTCAAAAATAAGCTGTATTTTTCTCATTAATTTTCAACGTCAACTACTTTTGTTGTTAGGCAAATTAATTAGTTTTAGTTCTGTTCGACAGATAATTCAAAAGCTTATTATTTCACTACAAAATTAAATTGTCAATTTGATCCAATGTGTAAAAAAATACTTAGACAATGAGTAAGTATCTAAAATCGGTTTTGTTTGCAATGTTGCCTAATATATACAATACTTTTGTATTAAGAATACATCGGAGAATTGAACATGTTTAAATGCATTGGTGATAGGTAAAATAAGTATAATAATGATGTATTATAACCGACTATAAACTATAAACAAACCTTTCTCGAGACTATCTATCTGGTCGTTCGTGAACGATGTCCGATTTCTTTGTAGCTTTCTCTTAAGCCTCAGTCTCATCTGCGAATCCTCGTCTCCTGAAGACGCATGCTCGCTATTGCCATCCGATCCTGCTTCAGATTGAAGAGCGTCTGCTGGAGAAAATGTATACAATTATTATAAAATACAAAAAGTGCTGTAGCCCTATGTCTCTAATCTCCACTTGTTGATAAGTTTACCTCAAAATCTAATAGGTAATCTATCTTAAGTATTATTTATAAAGATGTTATGTTGGTTTGCGTATGCCTCAAAAACTCGAAAACTAGCCGGCGGATTGACTTGAAATTTTTACACAATATTTCATTTAAACAGATCTATCTTATTTTTTCCAAAATTCCAGCGGGATCCGATATTTTTATTAAAAAAACATAATTTATATACATTGAGCGTCGTTATGGCAAGCGTTTGCCGTTATTATGGCAGCTATGTAAGTTATTAAATTGAACAATGTGTCTTTCGGTAAACCTATCTATATTCGTTAGAATACTTTTATTTACACATAATAAAATAAATATGAGACTAAGCCACAGCGAAGAGTGGCCCGATTCAGCTAGTATAATATAATTAATTGTTAAGACGTGAAAAAATAATGCTCAAATAAATATGTTGTTACAGCAAACAGATAGGCTGCTCGTGCTGAGGAATATAGTATATGCCCTGTCACACTACTTTAATAATTATATGTTGATTGAGACAATTGTACAACCTATGCAATAATATGGTTTTACATGTGCCTCTGACATTCCCTCCGCATCTGAGCATCATTAGAAAAATGTGACAGATTGTGTAACAGTGGGTCTATTGAATGTGATCAGTTACCCGTGCACCCATTTACCGAAGGAGAAACGAACCCGCTCTCAAGTGCTGCGACCATAAAGCAAATTAATCAATTAGACGAGGGCATGTCGACAACATTACATGTAACATTTAATTTCGGTAAAGGCCCCTACTATTTCGAGGTAGAGAACCGGCTTGCATTGACCTCTTATTGAGTTACACGTTTGGATGGCCGGGAGGTCTTCATAACTGGTTACGTTCAGTCGGTAATTTTTGAATGTAATCCTATGCATTTTGCTGACGCATTTGCTTGATAGCAAGTCGAGTGCAGCGTTTTGTTCGAGTACTGTGTGTTTATAGTTTATGATGGAGAGCTAGTCTCCCTTCAAAACTTACACGAGTTAAATGACTTAGCAAACTTAAATGGAGAGTTGTTAGTGTTTTTTTATGTTATGAAGAAATAAAAAATAAGATTGTTTGTAAGGGGTGATCTCTGAAATAGTGTAATATGCATAGACCTGTAGGTACTTAAAATAAAGAAATTCACATCATTTTAAAATATTCCAAATAATAGTCTGAAAAAATTTTGAAAATAAATATAAAATTCTAATTTTGATTCCGCCCGGTCTTCGTCAGTCACGCCATGTTCCATTTCACTTGAAACATGATTGATGCACGACATTCGCTCAGAGAACAACATGGCGGACTTTCCAATCGGTTGACAATTTTGATTGATCGCGCGCGTCTCGAACGCGGTGTGCACACACCCTTACCGCGTGACAGAACGTCTCTAATGAGATCGTGTTTCGCAAATGAGATGTTACAAATATTTTTTTAGTAGTTTAATTTTTTAATTAATTTGGAGGATTCTTTTTTCAGAGAATTGTATTCTAACGACAAACCAGTTTTCCAGTGAAACATTTTTCAAACTAAGTTTAGGCAGCTGAAGCGATAACCCTATTCTTAAAGAAGACTACCTTGACATAACAGGAAATAACAGTATAGGCTGACGTGATTAAAGAATAACAGAGTCCACTCTCGTATCCCAATTTTATCCCTTACTGTTTATCTTAGTTCCTTTATGATCCCTATATTGTGATGAGGATATGACCGCGATATTACATTTGAATGCGATACAATTTTTATGAAACAAACAAAGACCTTTTTATCTTAATTTAAACGAAACCTTTCAATCAGCGTCTTTCTTTCCATCTTTATTTATTTTCATCTCAGCTATTCGAATATAAAGGGCGGAATTCATTAAAAAATCGATTCGACGGGTATTCTTAGCCGCAATTCCACCAATAACGACCTACAAATGATTTGCGAAAGAAACTTCCAGAAAGCCTCCGAGGGCGGGATGAAACACGAAAAATACATAAGAGAAAATAATAGTAGTAGGAAAATAAGAAAAGGAACGAAGTAAAAGTGGGAGCGGTGAAAAAAATTGGAGAAAATAAGCACAAAGGGGACCGAAGAAAGTCGGGACTTGGGGAGATAAAGCGGAATTGGAGTTATCGGGGCGAACACGACGGTCGTAGGTGAGCGGGGGGTACGATTGCCGGCGCGCGATTATGTGAGATCGATACTGTCACTCAAACCGACCGGCACAAACTACGAGCGGTCAGCGACTTATAAGTTATATGTGATGGTGCGTACGTGTGTTGGTTTTAAATATATTTGACGTATACACAAATGCGACTAGTCGAATGCCGTGGCGTAATTTACAAACAGTGAAAAATAGTGCAAACAGTAAATAATTCAGAATTCAAATTAGACGACAGCATATGTTACAAGAGTATTTTCTAGGCGGTTTAACTTTTGTGTCGAAGAGCAAACATGCTAATTGTTCATCAAATATATCCAATACCTGCATACGGAATAGCCCGTGTATAGAGTTACTATAAAGATATATTCATAAATAATTGAGATGTTATTGGTCATTATGTGCAATAAACATTAAAATTTGAGATACTTCGGCACTCATTTTTAAAACCGATCTAAGTAACAAAATTAGTTTTTTTTTAATATTAATAAATTTAATTTTTTGTTATTAAAAAAAACATGAAAACAAAGTAGAAATCGCGTCTCTTTTTTAAATGTTTAAAAGACTTACACGATGCGTTTAATCAATATGTTCATTTTGTATTTAGTTATCATAGTCATGAGAGAGTGTGCATACCAAATCCAATTTTACAGTGGCGTGGCGCCACATTATATTTATCACCGCTATCAACTTATGACTTGCAATGGACGCGAGTACGCACCGCGCCGCCCGCCTCGCTGCGGCCGGACAAGACGCGAATCGCCTAATTCGATACGCTTCCGCAAATAAACGCTCAGCTCTGTCTCGGTATTTACGAACACAACTTTTCATTTAATTGTAATTCTACAATACTATTTGTGTTATATGAAATACTAGTTTTTTACTTTATTCGTACCCCTTTTTCTTAAGCGTTGAATTTTAGTAAGCGGGGCTAAATTTAATCTGTCTTTTAGGGTAGATCGAAAATGTTCTCGGCTGATTGAGTATATTTAGTAGCTACTGTGCCTTGGTGAAGAACCATTAAGCTTATTTAGTACCTATCGTTTGTTGGCTTATCCACTACATAGTACAAAGACGTCGGATAGAACGAACGATCTAATCCGTGTCAATGCAATTTTGACTGTGGCTTCTACCTAAAGAGAGAACGTTTTATCCTTTACGTGTAAAGTGACTTAAGGTGAAGAGGACGCTGTGCTATTATCTACTTTCAAGGATAAGAATCCGTCTGACTCTGACGTTTTGGTTAGTAGAGAAATTTGAAATATTTACCTGGAGTGCATGTACATACAGCATATACCAGCATGATATTATACCTGCAGTCTACCATATTTGACCAACGATAAAGTATATCCGTATAATAAAATTATTTATTATGGCGTATAAACCAAATCATTTGTATTGTTTAGGTTAATTGAGAAAAATCACAAATATATTACATTTCTACGTAATACTTTAACATTTTTATCATAACAATTAACATAATCTGATCGAGTTATTTCTTGGGATTAAATGGTAATATTTTGCCATATAGTAATTAATTTATTAGATCACCTACTACATATTAGATACGACCATAAAATTTCGCAATAACATGTAATAAATTACAAAATTAATTGCGTACAAGACGACTTATTTGGGCCCGCCCTAACAAGAACTTAATCATCAGCGACCAAAATTGCAAGACCTCTACACGCTGAGCAAGCTATCATTTAATTTTCTCGTATCATACTTAACACTAAACAGTATACTAAACATAGACAAAAGCAGAAATTGAAATTAACCCTTATTAAATTTCCTATTAGCCATAGATAATAACATTTTTTTATTAATATAAATAAAACAACTCGAAAAACGGTTTTTTACAAAAATTAACATATTATCTTACCTAATATTTTATTTGCTAAACTGAATTTATTTGCTACAACTACTCAACTGATCAACATGAAATTTTGCATACATATACTCTTAGGGATACAGAAAAGAACATAGGATAATTTTCGCTAGAAAAAAATACTGTAGGTACCCTAAGTACTCGCGAAATCATCTAAAAATGAAAATAAAAAATTCAACGCCTTACTTTTGCTTATATGAACAATAAATTTAAAATAAATGTTTTAACACAAAAGAAAAAGGGGGCGCGATCGAAGTCACGTGCATTAACTAGTAAAACATAGTGCTTTAATTATAGCTTTGCAATTTAAAAACATACTAAATCCGTAATGGGTTAAGTACCTACACAAACTGTTTAATTTGTTAAATAAAAGTACACGGACGTGGATCAAGATAAACCGGTCTCTAGTAATCTACCATCCGTTTAATGTTCCCAATGGGGTCATCCCTATTACTTAGCGTTGGGGGGCAGATAAGAGTGTAGTTTTTATTAGTGTCAGTTCGAGTGGAGCAAATGATGTCCTTTTGCAGGGGATTCACTGCGGTTAAGTAGAGACCGAAAGATAAACAGGTTTTGCTTGGGCGTGATTATTTTATTTATCATTTCAATTATGGAAATGTTTAATAACATTAAATATTTCATATAATTTAGTTAGGATATGACTTTTAAAAATCTTTATAAATTAATGCTAACAGTAATTGACGGTTTTCACTTATTAAACTTAAAATATTAGGTACTAGCTATTGCACGCGACTTCGTCTGCGTTACTTTATAAAATATAGCCTATGTTACTCCCTGACTATGTAGCTTTATATAGGTGAAAATATTTTTTTTAAATCGGTCTAGTAGTTTTTGAGTTTATTCACTGCAAACAAAACTACAAAAAAAAATCTTTTCTCTTTATAATATTAGTATAGATAAATGCCAAAGTTTGTATGTTTGGAAGATTGTAACAGCTAAACGGATTTGTAAGAAATTTGGCACACAGACAGATTAATAGCTGAATTAAGATGAATATTATATAGGTAAGGTAAGTTTCGGAGATACCAATTATCTTTACATACAAATTTAATAGGTTCATACATGGTTCATACATCTTTAGCAGTGGCGAGGTACTCTGTGCATTCAGCAGTCATAAGCTGGGCACTCCGTCTGGCGACAGTAACCACCTACCTAGAGAAAACCACAGTGAATTAACAGTATGCTGTTATGTTTCGGTGAGTAATAAGGGTATGCATCATTCAAGGCCCTATAAAAAAAGGTTTCTCTATAATGTTTAGCATTGTACTAGCAACCACTGATATACCTATCATCAAGTGCCTACCTGCTGACGGCTGACAAGTCAAAAAAAAAAATTATTTGAGTGAGTCAAAAATTTTTATTTTATAAATAACTAGCTACTCACTCCCGGCTTCGCCGGGGTTCAAAATAAAAACTATCATATCTTTTAAGTTGGACCAAATTACACTTAGTTACGAAGTTTTATTAAAATCGGTTCAGTAGTTTAGGAGTTCATCGTCGATAAACAACGTGACACGAAATTTTTATATATAGAGAGACTAGATGGTGCCCGCGACTTCGTCCGCGTTGAAAAACCATATATCACCTGACATCGTTACTGCTATTACACTTAGCCAGGAGTTAGTTTATTTAATTTTAGATGATCCCTCGGGAATAGTCCTTTTTTTTCGGATGAATGGTACCCTATGTCCTTTCTGGTGTCCCAGACAACGTGTATACAAAATTTCATGGTGACCGGTTCAGTAGTTTTTGCGTGAGAGTAACAAACATCCATACATCCAAAAAAACTCGCATTTATAATATTAAAAAATGTACGGATTAAGCTGGTGCCCGCGAATTCTTCCGCGTTGAAAAAAAATTATAAGCAATATAAACGCTTGACCTCTTGTTGCTATATAATACTTTGGCCTGGCGTTAGATTTTATTTTATTTTCGATGATTCCTTAAGAATAGTACTTTTTTCTGGATGAAAGGTACCCTATGTCCTTTCCTGTATCCCTGAGACCGTGTATGCAAAATTTCGTGATGATCTGTTGAGTAGTTAAGGCGTGAAAAGGTAAAAGACATACATTTTCACATTTATAATATTAAGTATGGAAGTATGGATTTCAGTAGTTTATTTCATCCCTAAACGTATCGTTAAATATAATAAGAAACACCCCCTATCAGCCACCCCCTGCAATTTGCAATTTTCATAAGTACTATCCCGCCTTTTCCACGCCCTCTAACTTAAGATTAAGTTATGATGAATACATTCCGTCTTTATATTAGATTAGATGGAATTTAGTTACATTAGTAATTATATTTATGCATATATAAAAACTAGTTTTCTTTCTGTATATAAGCCATTTGGTCACTAAGAACACTAAGAAGAATTACTTAGGTAAGCGAAGGAACAGACAGAAGGTGACAGCGTATTTTGTTTTATAATAAACAAAAGTTTTATATATGTAGGGGGAAGTTCCCTAAGCTCGGATGGCTCCTAAAGCCGGACAGGATTTGAATCAGTGCGAAGAAGAGCGCCAATTTGTTGCTTGTGCCACGGTTAGGAAGATTCTCCCAAGTGAAAAGCGGGGGGGGGGGGGGGGGGGGTACCAATAACCAGTGCTGCCTCGTTCGTCCTGGAGCGTGGTGCGAATTTTAAGGTTAGTAAAAATTTTGTTCGAATTAATTTTTTAGGGTCTGTAAATAGTATTTAAAGTATGGAATGATATTCATTGTTATTAATTATTATTGCCATTGTATTAATCTGATATAACTCAAGCGTTTTTTTGTAATTCATAACACACAATTTGAATGAGATTTTTTTTCGTATGTACCTAAAGGTCCCTAAGTTCGGACACTCTTAAAGTCCCCTAATACCGGACAGTTTTAGAGCAAGTTTGTTTTTGTTTCTTGTTTTTCAGATTCAACATGGGTAAACCCAAACCGAGATGTGAGAATACCTCCAAACATGAAATATTGAAAAAAGCCATCGCTAAAGTGATGTCGAAATTTTTTTTGCAGGTTGTATGTATACAATTAAGGTTTTCGAATTCTATAGAAACCGTTCTGATTATAACCAAAGTTAATTAGAATTAAGATTAGTTTTCTTTATTAACTGATAGTTTGTTTTATTGTAATAGATACTGTTATGAATTGTTTGTTTAAATAATGTTTAAGTGTAAAAATGAACGAAAAGTTGGCTGTCCGCCATTAGGGGACCTTTTTGAAAACGTCCGTTTTTCTATGTTAACTGTTCCTTATTATCTAGTACATTTAAAGTAACATTTGAGATTGCTGATATATCTGTGTTGATTAGGTATATAGTTGAGAGCTTATTAAAGAGAAATAAACAAATTAGTCTATTACACGATTTTTTTTATTTTTGTTATTCCTTAAGTGTCCGGTTCTCGGGGACCTCCCCCTATATATATAGCTATTATATTTTACAATTTACTAGCGACCTCTCCCGGCTTTGCCTGAAATGCATTTTTTATATACACAAACTTTTCTCGTTTACCTTTCACTAGTAAAAATCGTATCAAAATCGTTTGGGTTGTTTAGAAGTAGACAGACAGACGCGGAAAGTTTCGGCGACTTGGTTGCAAAATATTGCTTTTTTTTACTTACATAAAAACTTTATGAGGTTTTATTATATACCTTTATAAATATATATGAAGATATAGAATAGATATTCTATATCTTCATATATATTCAAATTTTCTCTATGGGTAAAAATTGGGTATTTTTGTAAAGGCTGAAAGGTTACCAGGTGACAAAAATTATATCAATTACAACTCGTGAATGAAGTGGTATTTGGTACAGTCGACGAAACAATAATTTTAATTGTACATGCCACTTTTGTTAAGTACCTACATGGGTTCCGTAAGTACAGTTGCAACCAACTTGTTAATTGAATATACTAATAAATGGTTCCGTTTTGTTACAATAACCTCTCTGTTACAAGAGCTCTTGTTACTGATATGCACAAGTTCTAAAAACAATATTATTTTATTCGAAATTGGTAAATTCAGATGAAAAATAATTTCATGTTTTTCTAGGACTCTGTGCCATGTCAACAAGATGTCACAGATTACTAACTGGAGACTTCGCCAATATAGAGGCTTGTTGAAAATATTTTTGCTTTTATAGATATGATTAAAATGTTTTAAAAATTTACATTTTTCTAAGTAAAATATATTATTCACTTTTTTCCTAAATGTAATTTTTTACATTAAATAAAACTTGCATTTTCTTTTAAAAAATACCCACTGTTGGATCAAATCTAACTTAAGATAGTTTGTTTTTTATTATCATCATTTTTTTTATGAAAAATGGTAGGTACCTTTTCTTTTTTCACCATTTTGTCAAAAACGTTTATTTTGATATTAGAAGTTGAAAAAGAAAACTATATCTAAAAAATGTAAAAGTTTGCACTGTCATAAAAATGACAGTTTGCACTGTAAACAAAATATAATAATAAAACATACAGAACAAAATATTAAATTCCCTTAAATAGAAATCACAGTAATATAATATTTATGCCTGTCCATAGAGTACAACCACAATATCACGTTTGTTTACACAGTGGCACAGAGCAAATAATTGCACAAATTGCTTACACAAACAGGTTAGAACATCAACACAATGGCGGCCTATCGGTCAGTAATTGGTGACGCAATAGTACCGACTAATTAACCAAACGTCCTGAGTCCCAGTTCACTATTATGTTTTGTTCGCCCGCGGTACTTTAGAAAATATAGCCTATGGTTACTAGCTGATAATGTAGCTTTCTATAGGTGAAAGAATTTTTAAAATCGGCCCAGTAGTGTTTGTTTATTCATTACGAACATACAAAAATACAAATCTTCTCTCTTTATTAGTATAGATTTTAAGCTTTTTATGGGCTTTATCCTTATATACTTAGTATAAATTAGTCTCTTTCCGCATCCTAAAACAAGCAACGTATGTTGATGCGATTTTCACCACCAGTTAGATATTTTTTCAGAAAGGTTTATAAAGGTATAATAAAACCTCATAAAGTTTTTATGTAAGTAAAAAAAAGCAATATTTTGCAATCAATTCGCCGAAACTTCCCGCGTCTGTCTGTCTAATTCTAAGCAACCCAAACGATTTTGATACGACTTTTATTAATGGGAAGAAAGGTAAATGAGAAAAGTTTGTGTATATAAAAAATGCATTCTAAGCGAGGCCGAGAGAGGTCACTGTCTGCTTAGTATATTTTGTTTCTCTAATAACTTCTTCTAAACCACCCGTCGGATTTTGATACGGTTTTAACTAATAGAAAGACCGCTAAACAAGAAAAGTTATATTGTATATTGTATACATAATTTGCAGAAACAAATTGCACCCATGCGAAACCGGGGGCGGGTCGCTAGTATTTTATATATATGAATTTAATAGTCGCCTACGTTTTATATTTAAAAACGGACACACAGGAACATTGGCTATGACAATCGATGCGTTAACAAAACATTTACCTAGTTGAATATTAAAACTGTGTAGGTCAACGAATGAAACGCGAGCTGTGACCAATAAATTTTTAGAAATTTTATTTTCAATTCACGCGCCCATTACCTATAGGAACATGCTTTTCGTATACTACTTCATTCTAGCTTCGTTTTTATTATAGTCTAATTGTGTCTGTTTACTAGTTTACTTGTATTTTCATGGACAATAATGCTACTTAAAGGCAGAATAAATAAAGGACAGAAAAACCTAATAAAATTCTCGCTACATCAGACGCATGTATGTATTATCTTGCTATGTGATTGTCGTTAGACAGACTGACGTCCACTTGATGGTAGAAACAACGCCATAGTGGTTTCAAGTTTGTGTACTGCCGACCTTGATGGAATAATAAGGTTAAAACACAGGACAATTATCATCTTAAGCGTTATTTCAATGAAAATACATGTAAAGTTTGTTTGTAAAATACCCGAAAGCTAGCATAGCATTTATCTATTTGATTGTGTAGCATTTATCTATTTGATTATTATTTACATTTAATTTGTAATGTATACATCGATACCTTTAACGTTCCAACACGATATTCGAACATCAAAAGTATATAAAAATATCCGAACGTGGAAATATAAGAGCACGGAAAACTATCCGAACGTGTCTTGAAAAGAAACAAAAATGGCGGTGACACTTTGGCGGGAACTCGAAAGTGTATTCGGATCACGTACGGAGAGTCGGCGAAAGCTCGCGTGAAAAGTGCCACGGTGAAAGATACGTCACGGGCACGGGTCAGGCCTCGCCTTAACATGTTTCACTTTAAGGTTAAGGGCTAATTCGAGCTAATTGGTCAGTTGACTTGAGCAAGTTAATTTTTGCTTTACTTCAATAAGTTTCTCGGGAGCGCATTCACTTGATGTGAACTGGAAATCCGTTCACACTTCACAGATTTACTTAATGCTTAACTCATCTTATATTATATCTATTATACAATATTAGATATTAAAAATACATTTCTATATACCTAACTACAATTAGTGTAATAGAAAGTGCTAGATTTGTTGTGTTTATAGACAACTGTAGCTAGCAAAATAAAGTAACCTATGTTTAAAAAATTGAATTTGATGGGACATAATTATTGTAAGGTAAAACACTTAAACTTAACTTTAAGATAAATTTAAGATGAAACATACTATGAGGTTTCCGCCCTACAAAGCTAAAGCTGAAGAGTTTGTTTGTTTGGTTGATTTAACACGTTAATCTCTGGATGTAACAGTAGAATTAAATTCTTTTTTCATTCTTGAGGAGAGTTATAGGCTACCGATAATTTCCAAGAAGAGCCGACATGTGTATGTTTTTGGGTGAAACCGCAAGTTTCAATATAAAAAACAAATATTAGAAATCGCATATGTCAACAGAGATACCTAAAAAATGTCATATAAGTAAGTTGATTGCAATGGCTTTACAAGCTTAAAAGTTTTAAATTTAAACTTGAGTATACTTAAGTGAGACAAGGAACTTTGCACCGTATATTTACGCAATAAAATATTATTTTTCTTTAATAAATAAATATTCAATCACTCAGTTTACTATAAATAAAATACAAGGGAAGGTTTTATTTAAAGTAATCCTGCTCGCCGCAACAAGAGTCAAGGTGTTAGAAGAAACTTGGTAACAACGGAAGCCCCCCTATTCTACCCATCCTCCCTACTCCCCTCCCACCTCCTTAACAAAGTACGGTACGGCTTTTTCTCATTTTGCATGATTTTGAATATATGTTTTTGTTTTGTATCATTCACAACAAGCTTTGGTCCGCGACTTCGTCCGAACGAAATCTAACCCTATGTCTTTTTCTGAAACCCTGACAATCAGTATGCAAAATTTCATGATTACCTGTTAAGCGGTTTTTGAGAATTTAGACACATTAACTTTCTACACACATTAACTATTATATGTACTTAGATACTAATAACGTAATATCTAACTTTTTGAAACAAAAAATATTTTAAATGCTCTCTTTAAAACCAGTATAGCGCTCACAGCACTATCAATTACCATATTTAATACAATTTTCGGACGCGTATTGAAAAAAACATTTAAACCATATACTTTCATACCAATATACCAGTTATAAGTAGGTACTTACTCTTAAATAAGTTAAATTTGTGTTTTATATTTGTGCTTGTTTGTTACTGTAATATTTTTTATAAACTTTAAATATCTTAAAACCAAACCGAAACCAGCAAGCACCACCACAGAAACCAAACCGTTCCAAAGTCCTTACCTCTTTTATGGTCCTCATTGCTTCCAGTCCTATTTAATTGAGGTGGTAGAGGTGCTGGTATTGCTGGTGCCGTGGGTGCTGCAGGAAGACCCGGATACCACCACCCCGTCGCCGCTTGTCCATTGAACATTCTTAACTTCTCATACACACTGTCGTTTTGGGCGGAAGCTGCTTGCTCCTTTTGAGACGCGAGATTCCGGAGCACGCGGTTTATTGAAGATACCTGCCATTAAAAATATACATACTAAGTCTTATTACTTTTTATTTGATTTTATTTTCAAAATTTATATATTTTATATGAACCAACTTATTTTGATTAGGACATGTCAGACATTACTATCCAGCCCCAAACTAAGCACAGCTAACTGATAAATATAGCTACATTTATACTTTATAATCGTAAATATAATTTTTAATTAAAATTTTAAACAAATGTCTGCCTTCACTGCCTTAACTAATTAGAAATAACCTTATCTAAATATCTAAATGCCTTATTTGTCAAACATCAAAATCTTATCTTAAAGCGTTATTTGTCGAACTACCTGTTTACAAGACAAGTTTTCGTAAAACAATTAATTTTCAAATAAAACACTTTTTTTTAAAATAAACATTCATGTAAAAATTTTCAGGAAAAGTTTTTTGTCAATATCTCAAAAGTAGGTACTACCTATATACCTTTTGCACATAGCAAATTTTAGTTTGACAACGACTATACTCGTATGTCTGTACAAGACTTACTTATTAGGCGATTGGATAATGCGGAACAATTTTCCAAGTGGCAATTGAATTGCCAGTTCACAGCCGCATTCAAACAGAACATGTTGGGCTTGACTGTACATAACTTTGTACCCTTTCCACTATCTAATAGGAAACAAATTACAATCGGGCCCACCCCTTTAAGTTCCAAACACGTGTAATTTAAAATCTAATATGATTACTAAATTCCAATCGGGAGCCTCAAAGGGGCTCAGATTAGGGCTATCCCTCCCCCAGCACCCCTCCTCACCCCTTGAGGGCCTAAAAACCCCAATATCTATCTACTTTCGGCGAAAAAGCACGCATGCGTAAAAACCTGACCCACACAAATATAACACTCTATGTATGCCCATTTTAACACGTAGTACCTATCTGTTTTGTGCTTATATTTCTGCTGGGGTGTCCCTAGATATAATATCTGTTTTCTTGTTGCCGTTGGCAACGAGGAAAATGTATTTTTCCCCGCGCGCGCGGACGAGACTCGGGGTTGGAAATCGCTCGCCAAAGGGGGGCTAGGTAGCGCATGTAAAAATGCGAATGTAGCCTTCGGAATTTACATGCGTTTCAAATAGACTTCGCTGAATCAATTCCTATATTATACATCCTTTTCATGCATTGGGATGTGTTTTTTATAATAACATTTTATAGTAATTAAATAACATATTGTGTTTAAATTGGAGATGTATTATTTCGAATTTAAAAATAAAACTGTAGAATTCAGCACATTTTTCAACAATTGGAGACATTTTCAAATGAGAAATTTTTAACATAGCCTTTAACATGTTAAACAAGCCACCGGCCCCGACTTTGCTCGTTTACAATTGTACCTGTGAAAATTCAGGAAAAGGGAGAAGATGAAGAAAGGGAAATTGGTTCTAAGTTTTTACTCGTACCCTGAAACACAACACAAGCTCTGATATTTCACTGATTGACTGTTGCCAGTCGTATTACTTTTGAGTGCTCTACCAATTATAAAATAATATAACGTTCAGATTCAAAATATATTTTTAAAGTGTAATTTTAATAAAAAAAATCTACTAATCTACTAATAATATTATATATATATATGCGAAAGTTTGTCAGGATGTATCGATGTTTGTTACTCTTTCACGCAAAAGCAGCTTTACGAATTTGGATGAAATTTGGCACACAGATAGTTTTACCTGGATTAATCTACCCTGAATCTACGTTTTACCCTGAAAAAATGTTGGTTTCACGAGGGATTGTCTAAAAATATAAAAAATTGGACCCACTGTCACCGTGGCGGCGCCACAGTCATCACAGCGATAAAGATGTCAGATATTCCCCAGGTGTGTTATATTTTTCAATTTACAACGCGGACGAAGTCGCGGGCACCAGCTAGTATCATATAAATAAAACCATATATCGTATGTTACTTTTAAAAAAACTACATATCACATAGAGTACCTACCTACAACTAAAAGAGCATCACGTATTGACAATGTTACTATACCTACATGGCTATAAGTAGTTTCTGTCTGTACGAACACACCGTAGCCGCAAATTCAATCTCTATTAAAATTGCTACAAACAACTGGCTCGACTTCGAATCTACCTATGTTACACAGGAATTAATCCTATGTACTCGCTAATGGAAGATTATGGACGCGTGTAGTCGGAGAGCCGTGCGGTAAAATAACGCTCGTAACATTCTTTTTACCTTCACTCCTGAACTTATGCGATTAGCAGTGATGGAGATTGGGTACCTGTTTTCAAAATACGCTTGTACCGTAAACCTTGCATTAATTAATTGTATTATAAGATTGCAAATATTAGACGAGCAAGTTGGATGATTGGTAAGGGTGTTTACCTAACGTTTTAAGGGCTCCGGCTTCCCAGCGGGGTCAAATGTGGAAATGAACTTTTCGAAATTGAATCTGGTCTGAATATTTAAGGTAGTGGCAGGGCAATACTGCGTTTCGCAGTCATTTGGGGGCCGTCTGGCAGCAGTGCAGTCCCACAACACACATGTGCTGTTGTGTTTCGGTAAGTAAGTAAGGGATGCCAGAGCCTATTACCACATCCCTTCCTCATCCCTTATCCTTAATCCTTCTATGGTCGGCAGCGCACTTGCACTTGTGTTATAGGCGACGGTAGACACCTAGCCTCAAGTGGACCGCCAAAAAAAAGTTAAATAATAAAATAACCAAATCTATTACAACCAAAATTTAGCCTATAACTTTCCTAAGAACTTTATGCATACCTAGCAATGGTAATGTAACAGGCGGAGTTATACTTTCGCATTTATAATAATAAAATGTGGAGATTGACAAGCCAAGATATATAAGTTGTTGTCTCAGAGATTAATGATAGGTTTCACAGACGTGGGAAAGTCTTAGACTACTGAGTTACGCTTATAAAAAAAATCGACTCACAAACTCGTTTACAAAGGTCATATTTGATAGGCATCAATCATACCTACCTACCTACGAGGTTTCTAAATAGATCTCAAATAACAAATGACAAAAAATTAATTACCGAATTAAAAAAACATTTTCCAATCAGATAGGGGAGAGCAAAAAAGGCCTCTCTATATTCTAAACGCCAAAACCATTCGGAATACAAACCGGCCAATAATGGCGGTGCATTTTTAATGCGTTCTGTTTTTGACAGCTCGCCGGCCAATCAGATAGTCCGGTCCGGCGAGATTAAAGTTCGGTATATTCCAATTTTTTTTACGTTATCGTATCTTAGTAATATTGATATTGCATTTGTAACTTACCAAAACCAATACTTGTACGATTATCTATTCTGGACTTATATAATGTCGACAAAATATAATTAAGTAATCAACAGTCATAATCTTTACACAGTATAAAACAAAGTCGCTTCTGTCCCTCTGCATCTACGCTTAGATCTTTTAAACTACGTAATGGATTTTAATGCGGTTATCACTAATGAAAAGAGCGTTAACGGAGCAAGGTTTTTATATATAATAAAAAATTCATCAAAGCAGTCATTAGGTAACTACCAATTTAACAGTTTCTAAATACTGAATCATAGGAAAATTAATCCATAAAAAATTCAACTAGAAATAATTCTCTCACAAAGTAGGCATATACCCAAAAATTTGTATCACGATATAACACTCGCTTATAAATCCCAGAAGCCCAGATTAGAATACCTACCTAGGTCTACATACCTAGAGAAATAATAGATACATGAATAAGGGTAGAGTAGAATATATGAGATATGACTCTTTGGTATTTTTTTATTTTAACGCTCTGATATATTGTAATTAACACACACCATCAGAAGATGGTTCATATTATTATTAGCATCATGCTAAGTTTAGGTATTAAGCTTACTTATGGTACCTAAACTTAGTGTGATAACGCAAGAACCTATTCTTAGTCTTTTGTACGACGTCACAGTGAATTATATCCAATCAGAATTGAAAAAGTTTTGAATGATCAATTAGAAATTGGATTGAAAGATAAAATCCTGTGTTGTACCTTTCAAAAACTTTATTCTACTAAATATAAAAAAGCCTGTCAGGTATAATGTAAAACCAATTAGTAAAACATTTTCTATATAAATGGTAAAAAAAAAACAAACAGCTGCGTCCATTCTTGCGTAATAATGCAAAGAAACAAGATTGCCCGAACGGTGCAGGCGATTCCACAAATAATGACATCTGAGTAAATATGGCGGCCGAAAAAACTAACCTTGTTTTTATTGTCGCGTGCTGGTTTTTTATTATTTATATTTTGAAAGGGGGAAAATTGTAAATAGTAGAAACATGATGGTTCTTTTACCTACTTGGAATTACGTTTAAAATATATAAAAAAAAATACAAATGTATCGACGGTCCCTAAGTAAAAGTATCGAAACTTGAAAAGTTCACTTTTTCAGTACAGGCGTTTGAAGTTACTTTCCATAAAACTTTTACACGGCAAGCGACATTACGACGGAATGCATTCTAATAATCGATTATATACGTTACGAAATTACCAATTTTTAAGTAAGTATCTAAAAAATGCAATAAATTGTGGTTTCGCAATAAATAATTGAATTGAAAAAATTGAAAAATAAAATTAAGACCATTTAAACATAAAAGTGAAATATATAAAAATGTCGGTATACATGTATGTTTTTATATACCTAATTACTATTAGGTATCACACTTTAAATCTCTCTAGGATCTAGAATGATATTCTCTAAAATTTCATTTAATAGTTTTCCTAAGTATGTTTTGGTTATAATTGTTTAATTTCTGTTGGATATCTGCTATAAAGGAATGAATATCTCTTGGATCAATGGCTTGCTTGCTTGCTGACCAAATGGGTTTCTTAGCTGGTCAATCATTTATTGATTAGGTAAGTTTTTTGCTGGTTGTTAAATTAACAGACTGAATCAAAGTAATAGGTAGATTCCCGCTGCCATCAGTCAGAATACTCTCATATATATTTTAAAAAAAAGACCAGTGTTTTTTGCGTAATAAGCACACAGACATACACAGAGACTGTTGATTTCTGAATGTATTAGCTTTATGAATATCCGATTCATAATTGGTAGGGGAGCCCAGGATGCTAAATGTGGACACTCGCGCGTCGTATATCCTATTGCATTCTATTGGATTCTATTGGATATTGAAGATTCGATGGTAGGAAGAAAAAAAGGTTATACATGATGTTTTCATTTTTAACGGTGAGGTGAGCATCTACAGATGTCCAAATGTTTGTAGACGCTGTATTAAGAATCAGCAATTCAGGTTCAGCCTGAATTCCGATTCAGGCTGAACCGTCTGTATGAAAACCTGACGCGCTCGAGTATTTCAAAATGGGAATCGACAAAAATCTTTTTTGCATTTTCAAAAAGCTGCCACGAGCTTGCGTTACATCCGAATCTTCTGTATTTTAAATGGGAGCTTAGTTTGGGTTCACTTAACATCCCCTCTGTAAATCTGACGCGCTCGAGTAGTATTTAAATTTTTACCCCAACTCCCACCAACCCCACCATCCAAACCGGCTGATTAACACATATCCGTTATCGCAGACACGTGGGACATATACCTACATCGGCAATATCTGACGCGCTCGAGCTGGCAAATCCCAAAATCCCCTCTTGGGCTCCCCTACTATTATAAACAATTCGCATTCAACAATATAATTAAAACACAAGTAGTGGAACATATCGAATGGCACGCAAAGTGTTAAAACAGAATGCCGAATGATTAATATAATTATAATAATTCAATATTAATAAGACGTTAAGTCGAGCCTAAAATCTCCGGCAACTACCGTACAAGGAATCGCATTTTGAAACACGATACCACTGACACGATTCAACTTCGTGACAGGCTGGCGTGCGTTTCGTCTGATCTTACGGACAAGACATGAACGTAAAATGATATCGTAATATGAAAAAGCACTTTCGATTTTTGATTCTTTTTATTATTATATAGTTAAAAAAAAACTCCTTTATTGACCTTGTGAGTAAACTTCCAATTTATGTAACGTATTTATTTATTCACCTTTTTTAAGGTGAAAACTTTAAGTCTTTAAATTTGCTTTCATAATAGGAGGCAATTCAGAAACTTAAACCACTAGATACCTAAAGGATCAAAGATATTTTTTGGTATATTGGTATATTCCAATTTGTAAGATATAATATATAATAAGTTTAATGAAAACATTAATCATAATGCACATGTACCTACACGATACAGCCACACTCCATTTTTTATCAACTACGTACACGTAACTGTGCCCCGAGGTTTCACCTCTATTTTTTTTTATAAAAAGGTCGTCAGATCGTCAGGTCGATCCACTTGATTGTAGGTCCGTCGCTAATTAGCACAAGAAGTCCCACAGTGATACAAGTGAACTGCCTACCTCAGTAGAAGGATAATAGGTTAAGAAAAAACCCGTCCCTCCCTATGGAAATGGAATATACATTCTAGAATGTATTACTATGGGAATACCTTATTAGGGGTATAAGAGATTCCTAAAATCACTTACCGAAACACAACAACACATATGCTGTTATTTCATATTGGTCTTCTGTAAAAGAGTGGTTACTGCTGCCAGACGGGCTGCTACTAATATAACTTACTTTGCTTAAGTTAGTCAATCTAATTAACTTTGCGAGACAACAAATTTCGCTCTATTGCAACGAAAGCAAAGCCTTCGTCATCGTTCACGACATAGTCTGTGGAGCGCGCGCGGGCGTTCCCGCGTCACTGTGACAGTTGACAGCTGTCACGTGGGATGCGTGTGCGCACCTCATTACCTCGGACATGCCGATAGATCATCTAGCGAGCGATAGTGTTAGAGATCCACCCGCGTAGGTGGTCCAATGGGAACACGAAAAAACTTGTTGCGAGACGTTTACGTGGCTAATCGAATTTGTCAACTTTATTATTGATAGCCTTCTATTTATCGACGCATCTTTGAGCTTTTGTTAGCATAATTCCCTTTGCAACATTTTTTTTTTATTAACAATTTATTGTTTCTTCTTCAACCGTAAGAATATAATTGTTTATATGATTTGTCATTGGATTTTTTTTTCACTTTATTATTTTATTTATATAAATAATATCAACAGATTTGTATACACTTATATATTATACATTATGGTATTTCATTGTACTTTTTGAGAGATTTTTAAGATTACCTTCTGGGCAAATTCTAATCTCAATTTAAGCTTATTTAAAAAAAAAACATTTACTAGAATTTATATTATTATAATGAAATTATATATGTAATCACTTCGCGAAAAAGCTCCACTCATCCCCCGCCGTAACTCGAACACTTTTTCAACTTCAAACCCGATACAAGATATCCGGACAAAAGCTATTACGATGAATACAAATTCCGTCAGTTTCGCCGAGGGTCGTACCCTACGCGAAATTAGAATTACTATTACCTACATTGGCATTATCTATAAACATTTTAACGTATTCGCTTAACCCGCGGAGACCCGACTTCTATTCCCCGGTGAAAAGCGGTTTTGTGATGGGGTGCGGTTTTGGTTACGGGGGTTGCGTTTTTTACTATAGGTACTTACTTACTCCTATTCTCGTGAGGCCGCCGAGATTGGATAGTTTGCTGGGCTTTTCATCAGGTCCATTGCGGCTTTTCAATTGTTATTTAAGAGACAAAAATATAGCTACTTTAAATGGAAACTTATAGTTGCTACAAATATACTTAACTAGCTAGTGCCCGCGACTTCATCCTCGTTCAAAATGCCTAAAGCCTTCCTCGATAAATGGACTATCCAACACAAAAGAATTTTTCAATTCGAACCAGTAGTTCCTGAGATTAACGCGTTCAAACAAACAAACTCTTCAGCTTTATAATATTAGTAGGAGATTACTTTTAAGTAAGTAGTGGCAGAGCACACTTTGGGTACACTTGCGTTTCGCAGTCATTTGGGCAGCTCGTCTGGTGACAGTAATCCCCTCCTTGCAGAAGACCATCGAGACATAACAGCATGTGTGCTGTTGTGTTTCGGTGAGTGAGGGATGCCAGAACTCATTACCTTATACCTTCCATATCCTACTTAAGTCGAAAGAGCAGTCGACAAAACAACACCTATGGCATTGTTTCCTTTTTGGGCGAACCACCTATCAGCAAGTGCCCATCGAGTCTATCAGACAACCCTTATATAGAAAACATTATTTTGGAAAATGAAAAGTTGACACAATCTAGTAAACAATTATTGAATACTATTATACCTTTATGAGGTAATCTTTAAAAAAAATTATATACATAAGTAAAATTTGTTGTAATAAGGAGGCCATAGAAAATTTATTTATTTTATTTTCAATTAAGAAATATCATAACAAAGTATTGTCTCTGTCATACTGTTGAACGAAATTCGATGAAACTTAACACATACCTAACACGGATAGAACCATTAAATGGTCTTGATTGATAAACATCCACTCTATACTTAGTTAGGATTATATGGTGGTGAAGCCCATTAGGACAAACACTATGGCATCCCTATAGCATCGCTGCCATTATCCACTGCTCTATATACCTAAGCGTATTGTTTTAACTATCAAAATTGTAAGAGAAAGTTGGCGAACAGCACCAGAAAAAAGTCTAATCTTCGGATGCGAAGGCAAGCACCGTTTAATACGATTTGAGGACATCTAATTTGAGTTTAGTATTCATGAGTTCGATCGAGCGGTGCTCGGCGATCGAGGCAACCCGACACCGCCGAAACGCTACCGACCGGCATTTCGGAGGCTTCCAACACGTCACTGTATTATATGGCGTATGTAGGGTGGTTTCGTTTCGTGTACACGCAAAACGTTCGTTCGTAATTCGAGACGCTTCTTCTCCACACCACACTGTTGTGACTCGCGTGGCGCAATTTGTTTTAATTACCTTGCATTGCCCGTGGGTGTACCACTAGTTCGGGTGAGACTTGCAAATTAAAGTTTAGACAGTGACTTTTGAAATGTTTTGTCGTCTATGTGTTTTTTTTATTAGAGATGGGTTTGCTCTTGGCCAATTGGTTATTCTAGCAAGGTGAGACCTATGATGGAGCGAGCTCACATACATATCTATATCTATCATCTCAGCCGTAGGACGTCCTACGGGTAGACTGCTGGACATAGACCTTCCCATAATTTTCCAATATATAGCGTATCAACACATTGGTAGGTATAAAACTTTTGATTTAAGGCACTGAAGAATTATAGTCGAGAAGATTTCTGGGATACCTAGTTTCCCGAACGCTGTCCATGTAGGCATATTTACGAGTATATCTATATATATATATCTATATTTATGACCATATCTAGGTACCTATGTCTATAATATTAATCTGTAGATACCTATGTACTTAAATTATAAAATAAAATCGCTGTGGATTTCTACGCTATGTTCTAAATCATCCAACGAATTTTGATGCGGTTTTCATTAGTGGAAATATCGATCAACAAGGAAGGCGAAGCCGGGCGCGGGCCGCAAGTTACCTATTAGGTATGTGATTAAAAGTTTAGCTCACTGTCTTATTCTATATTCCCAGATAAGAAGTATGTTTGGGAATGGACTTATTGTATTGAACTATCTGTAACTTATTGAAACACATTGAAACACAAACGCAATAAGTGCTGTTATTTCGAGGGATTTGTTACTGCTGCTAAATGGGCTACCCATTAGATACATACATATAAGACCCCGAAACGCATTTTGTTCTGGTACTACCTACTGAACATATTATATAGACATCCATATTAATTATACAAATCGATGACACGTCAACCCGTGCCATCATAAAACAGTTGACATAAAACTATTGGATAAAAGCAGAAAGAGTGCAGATCTTGGCGGTATCTCCATAAGTGTGTAAGAGACAACAAATGTTCTGTGCATTCACGCGTAAACGAGGAATTAATGGAAACGCGTTGGGAAGCGTAAAGACGTAAGTAGTTCGGGTTCATTGATCTCTTGCTTAAATTGCTTAGATACTTGTAAGAATTGATTAATTAATTATTTATAAGTATAATTTATTAATTAGTATAATTATGGGAGTTTATAAGAATAGTAAATATCTATATATAAATGATGATACCTATTATAGTTAAATTAAAAATTATCATTGCACCCTGAATTATTTACAACTATTTTTTTGTGTAGGTAGGTATAATAACTAAGACAAACCTAATCATAAATTATAAAAAAATACATAAGCGTTAGATAGTAGGTACCTAAAGAGAAATTTCTTAAACAGTTTATGAATTTCAAACAAAACGTACCTAAGTAATAATTTTGAACTCGTGATAATTTTCGAAAGGACATAGGTATTATATCATTGAAATTGGATACTATATAGGTATTTTTATTGTTTTACATAGTTCGTACCTACCTACGATATATGTAACTTGTTTTGAAATGAATTCATAACACTTTATTCTATCGTGTCTAAAGTAAGACATTTTTCTATAAAAATATAGCTAAGTAGGTAAGTATATTGTGCAAGTCGTGTTTGTGATCCAGCCTGCCAACAAGCCGGCGCTTACGACTTTCTTCCTTCGAACGGGAATCGTTTGTTCCACGTATTTTTGTCCGCTTTCAGTTGGTAAGAAACATCACGCCCATTCGACCGTTATGACTAGGCGACGCAACGGGGGACGTATAGCTGTCCCTTGCTTACACATGTGTAACCGTGTCATCCGTTTCGCTCACCTATTTGCCCAGCGGACCGAGTGCGTAGGTATGACAGTCATAAAAATAGCCCCTTTGGCGCCGAATCTTATAGGGGCTTTCGGTATTTCGATTTTGTCCTCTTGTTACGTGCGGAGGGTGAATGTCGGCTCTGTCATCTACCAACTTTCCTGTAGGTACCTACCTACTTACCTATATTAGATATAAGACAAGCTGTTTACAAGCGTACACCCTTAGCTGTTTCAGACATCCGTCAGGTGGGAGTTATTTGACAAGGTTATTTCAGTATGATGTTATTACAACACCATACTGAATAAATGTATTATTAAAATTAATGTGAAATCATTGTGAAGACGATTGATCATTTGTTTTATAATCACATGTAGTCTTAATAGATTTGAAACAAAATTTTAAGACATGATTGAATTAGGTATAGGACACCTTTTATCACGCTAATTAGTTCTTAGCGATTGTTCGGAAATTTACCAAGAGATGTCGCGATCGAACATATGACCATCAATTTGTTGATATTAAAATAAGAGATTACTACGGGTAGGTACGTAGGACTATAAGATTTGTAAACATTTCTGTGGCCGTAATTATACCTACCTAAGTAAATTTTATTGCAGTCAATTTTGAAGTTGATTCCAATTCAATTCCAAAGTTGATGCTGCCGGGGATCGAACCCGGGACCCCTGAGCGTTAAGGCAAGCCCCCTAATCACTCATCCAACGGGCTTATAAAAAAAAAACAGTGACACTCCGGGAGTGCCGATAAAAGTGAAAACTTGAACAATTATATGTTTATTTTTTGAATCGTCAGGAAATATTTTACTGTGCAGGAAATACTTTAAAATGAAGTGTTTTTTTATTCATTATTATAAACTACTACCTACTACAAAAATTATACTACCCACTACTAGTAAAAAGAGTAAGCTCTCAGTAGCTCCTCTACTATACTGAAAATGTTGACGACCTTTTCGGAATATCACTGGCCGTTTTCTATTTTTATTTGAAATTACTGTGTTCTTTTATAATTGTCAACAGTGGTGTCGGTTACATTACCGTTACAGGTCGCGAGTTCAATGATTTTTTTCCCCAACTCACTTCACTTCAAAAATGTTGCACGCGACTCTACTTGGGCCATATATTGATTAATATCAGAATTATTGTATTGTAGTTCTAAACTAAATGTACTAAATGTAACTAATTATAGATAATTATAATTATTATAATTTAGGACATAATTAGGATCTGCAAAATTTTACCCAAAACCCAAACTTTCTACTCGATCATATATATCAAAAGTTCAAACTTCACAAAACTCACATATAGATAGTACCTAGGTATTACTTATATTAATTAGTAGAAATTACGTATTGCATCAATGCCATCTATATGAATTAATTCCTTAACAAAATTGAACTATTATAATCATGCGGGCGCATTACAGGGACAAAAATTATCCTAATAAATATTTATATTAAAAAAAGGACTAAACTCAGACAAACATTATTACGTATAAAAACTAACAAAATGAGCGGAACCTAATTTCGTATGAATGAAGGTGCAATACCTATTGCAAAGCAAAATTTTTAAGCTTCTCGGAGATAACCGAACAGATTTTAAAATGGAAGGATTTAAATATTGTGAAAAATATGAAAATAAAAGTAAAAGTAGCTAATAAGCTTTACTAGTATGTACTTAATATAGTACAACACTTAAGTTAATTACTTACTTAATACCTAAGTTTAAAAACAAATGTACTTGTAGCTGAATTTTTTTATTACTTATTGTGACAAGAAAGGTTTTTTGGGGAGTAATTTACTACTTTTTTTTCAGAAATAGGAATTATTTGTACCTATAAACCTGCCCTATTCAAACTTTTTAAATATAGTCTGCTATGCACTGAATTATAATTTAAGTTTTCATTTTACTCTATGAAAATAACGCTTTACTGCCTTAATCTAAGACGTGGTCTATCCATTACCAAAGTCTCATTCGAGTGTGAGTGCGATTTACGCGTTAACAAAATTTACTCGAACGTAGAGATTCAGATACCGCAAACACACGTCAACAGCCTCGAGTCTGAATACACTCGAGGCACAATCGCTTTTTTTTCCAAAAACGTCTATTGTATAACAAAGTGTTTACATTATCCTGTTCTACAGGAAAAAAGTACAATGACACCCCAATAGTGACATTATCAACAGAAAAATTGGCCGGCGAATTAAATGAAATTTAAATTTTTTTGATATTTTTTGCGTTAGCCGTCCGAGCAGATGTGACGCTATACGTCTGCCTCGATTACTGATCGCGTCACTTTAAGCACAGCTTTATTTGTAACAAGATTAAACGTGATATTTTTCATAGGGATTGTTGATACTTTTTTTTAAATACCTACTGCTGGCTAACCACGCAACCAGGTAGACCTCATCTAAAAGAATTATATTGTTAGGTAAGTTCATTATCAGATAGTTCAAAGCAGGGTTGTAGTGGATATTCGCATCCGCAAATGCGGAACTTCCGCATCGATTAAGACGTCCGCAACCGTATCTGCACCCGCATCAATGCGATTTTTTTGCGGATGCGAATGCTAGTCCTAAATCCGGCGGGTCCTTGATCCAGGAGAGTTGTTTCAATTTTTAATGTAGGTACAGTAGGTAAATTGTTTCAACTTTCTAGAAAAATAAAAATAATCTATCATTAAAACATTAAAAATTTAATCTACTAATTCTGCATTAGCAATAACCCTGGAAATAAACCCCAAAATTTAAAAATTCAAACATTTTGTTTTACGTCATCAATGTATTTATAATTACACATAATTAAAAAATATAGTCAACAACTCAGGCTAAATGAATTGAAAATATTTTACAAATTCAAACCGGGAGCGTTACCTATACTCTGAACAATTTATTAGCAAATAAAAACTTTCATTGTTCAATAAGAAAATTTATTATCTCCTCAACTTGGTATCGGGGCCTTATGTGTATTCATTTGTATGGATGACAAAAACCTAATAAAAATTCGTCAAACATACCTACGTAACCTATGTCATATAAGCCGTCATCAATAACTTTCGAAGAATAAACTTGTAGACTCAGTATATTATGCTGGGTCCATTTTGAAAAGGGAATTCCCGGACAATGGTCCCGTGTCGAAGATCGAAACATATGGTCGCGTTCGAAATGCGAAATTGAAAATTGGATTATCGATACGGCCAGCTATTTTTTTTTAAACGGCTATTCTAATTTGACACAATGCTCGCTCATGTTGTGGGGGTCGATTTAATTTTCGAATGTTTTGAAAGTGTTTTGACATAGACTACTTCATATTGAACGTTTCCTTGTAGCTGTTGAATTGATTGACACTTCAATGCGAACGTGTATGTATAGATAATTTGCTGTCTAAATTTTATGCGTAATTAATATTTGTTGTAATTAACTATGCATAATAAATATAAAATCTTACAATCATAACTGCTAATGGACTGTCGTCTAGCTCCTAGTCACGTGACGACGTGACACTACGTCGTCTAGTGTTCGACAAACACGACAAATTCAAATTTGGTTAAAAAATTTCCTCATGCAACAGGTGTACCTATTACACATACTAAGCAATCTGTATAACACTCCACAAACTATTGAAAAAGGAAACTTTCAATTAACGAAAATTCACAGCTCGAAACTCCTGCTATTAATTTGTAAGTAATTTATTTTTTGGCATGCTTGAAAAAGAATGCTCTATCGATGCGTTCTCTGTATGAGAACACAGAGACATTTACACAGAGTAAGGATAGATGGACAGATAAACGTTAAAAGAAAAATTCAAATATCACTTAAGTACTTGTTGTCAAAGTTATACAATATCCATAACTTTTGAAATTAAGCATTAAAAAGTAATACAAATATAACATACCTATTACCTACACTAAATTATACTAAATAAAATTAAAGTTAAAGTTAACTTTTAAACTTAACTTTACTTTTTAAAGTGAACTTTACTCGAGAGTTGGTAAAATATCATTTACAAACTTTAAAATACCTACTATTAAATCAAAAGAATTGATAACCTACATTTAGATGAGGTAATTAAATAAAAAATAATAATATAAAAGTTAACCCATGGATAACAGAAGACCCCACTACGCGACTGCCATGGACGTCGGGTTTTTAAAGATTTATACTATCGTTTGGTTTAATTAGAGTCTTAAAGGCTATACAATTTATTACATAAATGTGTTGGAGTACTCACACTAGGAATGTTGTCGTTATTGCACACGTTTTCACTAAGTAAGCGGTCTCTGATCTCCCACGCGAAGATTGAAGGGCACTCTCTCTTGTAGTCTGCGATCTTCTGGACGACCGGCGTGGTCGCTACCCGAGGCTTAGATCCACCGATAGCGCGAGGCTTTATCGATCCGGTTTCGTAATATCTGCGTGCAAGACTGAACTTAGTTTGGATTACGGAAAGTCATGAGAGCGTATTCACACAGGAGATATTGTATAGGAAATGTTTTTAATATTAAAAACACTGAAGACGGATTAGCTGAGCTCTCCGCAGTCCAAATTTTGGCAGCGATCTAGATACATCCTCTCCAAGAAGAGCTGTGAATAAACTAGTTAGACACTAAAGACAAGTTAGGACACTAAGAGATAGAGATCTTTTTAATATCTTATCTTATTCATAATATTTACGGTTTTCTATGTGAAAAACCAGGTCATCCATCCTTAATATTATAAATGTGAAAGTAACTCCGTCTGTTTGTCTGTTTGTTACGTTTTCACGCCTTAACTAAGTGCTCAACCGACCATCGTTAAATTTTGTCACACACATTGTTAGAAATGCTTTTTACCTTTTATGCCTTATATCCAGAAAAAAATAAAAAACTAACGCCTGGCCAAAATGTTAAATTGCTTATAGGTATATTGCTTATACATATATTTTTTATTTTTCAACGCGGACGAAGTCGCGGGCACCAGCGAGGTTTTAATAAAAAAGATGGATAATAATTAATTGATCCGCGTTTTTCTTAACATTTGTGAAGTAATACTACTATTCTATTAGTTATCATATAGGTACGAGTAAACAATAAAGTCCGCAAAAACCATGCAGATTCACAATTTAACCCTTACCAGGGGCTTTATCAGCGTGATAAGTTTAAAGGAGGTTTCAAAATATATCTACGGAATATCATCATCATCATCATCATCATAGCCATAAGACGTCTGCTGCTGGACATAAGTAGACCTTCCCCTTAATTTTCCAATAGGACCGATCAGAAGCCGCCTGGATCCAACGTCAACAAGGGGCTCTTATTAATCAAATATTTCAAATATATTTTCAAAAATATAAAATTAAAATTTTTGAATATGAAATTGTTATTTTTTTTTTAATATTTTCTCCCCATTTTGATAATTCAGCGGTCTTTAAAGTAAACTAAGAATTTGTCTCAAAATCGACTAGAAATCTTTATGTTTTGACAAACGCATTCATTATTTTTTTATATAAAGAATAAAATATTTTACTTCCAATATTTTCTCACTATTATGATCAGTCCACTTTAATCTTCAATAAGCAAAAGGATAAGCAAAAAAAAATGGCAAGGACCTTCAAGTGCCTTCTTCCCTTTTTCCTTATACAAGAAGCATTAAAATACAATTACATGAGTAATCTCCAAAACTATCCCCCAAATATCGAGGGCCTTCGATGCTTGCAAAGTTACGTTTGCCGCCACAAAACTGTACGGTTAGATGAATTTATACCTTAGTCTTCTAATAATAAAGTACTAGATACGAATTTATAGAGTGGCAAACTTATCTTGGCATCTGATACAGGATGTTGAAAGCTATTGTGTGATCGGCATGTGTCGATATTTGGAGTATTGATTGTATTTGATAAGATTGTCGGATATTTTATAGGAATGTTTTGTTGAACTATTACAAAACATCGTATTGAATAATAATTTACAGAATTTTAGATAATATAATTATCATAGAAGAATTTTATTTCTATTAGCATTTAAAATCTACAATCTATATATATAAAAATCTCGTGCCAAGATGTATGTTCGCGATAAACTTTGAAACTACTGAACCGACTTTGATCAAACTTCATAAGTATGTGTTATTTGGTCCAACTTAAAAGATAGGATAGTTTATATCTCATTTTTTTTTTTTTAATTATATAATATTATTAACATAGCGCCATCTGTTGATACTTATTCAATACAGCAATTATTTATCTGTGAATTCCACAAGGTTCTCACAGATGGCGGTTTAAAGTAATTTATCGGCTGGATTGCAAAAAAGCACTCCGGGCGAAGCCGGGAGCGGGCCACTAGTAATATTATAAAGAGAGAAAGATTTGTATGTTTGTAATGAATAAACTCAAAAACTACTGGACTGATTTTAAAAATTCTTTCACCTATATAAAGCTACGTTATCAGCGAGTGACATAGACTATATTTGGCAAAGTTACGCGGGCGAAGTCGCGTGAAACAGCTAGTATTATTATATAAAACGTGGGTAGTTGTTTTTATAATGAAAAAAAAAATGTTATTTCAGCAAGTTCAACAGCCTATAAAGCTCTCAATTAAAATGTAATCTAAGCACTTGAATGAGTACGCCTCTTCACAAAATCTGTTCGTTGTCGTTTAATAAACGCCTGGAGGCATTCGTCTGATGCGCCCATCGACCCCATACATACACTAACCCCAATCTTTCAACCGCATTCTACACAGGCAGATGACATGTTTCGATTGTTGCAGTAGTTTTGTTTATTAACTGTTTATTTTTTACTGGATATTATTTCAGACCAAATAAGAACTATAAACGGAATTTTGTGAAACATGCGTGAGTAACTACGCACACATCACACGCACAGTAGCAACTGCTGTATTGAGATAGCTATACATAACATTAATTTTTGATTTTTTTGTATTGAAAATATTTTTTTCCAAGTTTATTTACGTTTAAAACGTCATTCCATCCTTGTTTTTTTGTTCAATTTAGTTTTTACATCCTTTCATTACGTAATTCGGCATCTTCACTAGTAAATAATTTAATGCGTTGCGTACTTTGATTGCCAGGAATGGCAGCAGCAGCCTATTTTTTTATGTTAAGGTCGGCAGACAGCCTGACGGTCCACTAGATGGCTGACGGTAAGTGGCTACCGTCGCCTATAACACGAGCAACGCCACAGCTGCTGCAAGTGTGCTGCCGACTACAATAGGATTAAAAAATAAAATATTAGCTGGCGCCCGCGATTTCGTCCACATTGAAAAATAAAATATATGTTATCGCTGTGTCGACAGTGGCACACAATAATTATACCTGTATATGTATATATAAGTTTAGATTTCAAATCAAAAATAATAGACCGACTAGAGACCGACCGAATAATAATTGCCTCAACAATAACCAATTGATCGCAATCAAATCGTATTCGCAGTTAATAGCGGATAAAACGACTTGAAATTATTATTTCTCGTTCATTACTCGCTTTCATTGAAAGACAAAAACTCTGTTGACTCCAGAGAGCTTAATGAATGCTAAAACGTTTGTATGCATCATCAGGGGGTCTAAGATTTAATGTGTAGATAAGCATTTTTCGGGGGCACACGCAGTGAGGAATATGTAACAATATCTTTTTAAGTGGTTACTGGATTAACTACTTACATATAATTTCAGTTTGTGTCTAATTTTAGTCAAATGCATTTTATAACATATTTAAATTATTGCACTAATAAATATTAGACTTTAATATTTTTATTGTTGGCTGTCGTAGTCATTGACCAATGAATTGTAGATTAAATGCGTTATATACCTATTTCAAGGAGATCCTTTGTGTGTGTGTCTGTGTGTTACTCTTTAATTAATTAATTAAATTATTATCTATTTTACTCTTAAATTAAGAATAATTCATGTAGAAATTAAGAATAATTAAAATTATTTCATTAAATTAATTGTTGATTTTTAAACAATTTGAACAATGTAAGTCGTGCATTTAATATACCAATATATATAAATATAAATATAAACACCGAAATAAACCTCTTGTTTCGGTTACTTGCTCTACTTGTTCTAATTAGGTAAGTAAGTAGAACGATTAACATAAACTTTCAAGAAAACTCGATATTTTTTTATTTTAAAATGAGTAAAAAAGAAGAGCAATCAGAAAACAAATAGTTATAGTAGTGCTACTGAGACTTGCAATAAAATTCACCTGTGTTATTAAGTGTGAATTACCAAATAAAATTGCTCTATCACTAATATCCTTCCTTTTTTGGTGATGTAGGTATATAGAAGACGTTATTCAACTAGTGCTAAATAGATTGTCGTCTTGCTTGCCACCATTAAACACAAAAATATCAAGTAGGTAAACGAATTAAAGTCTTGATTCAAATTTAAAACGGTTTTAAATTAAGACGAATATCACGTAGGTATACAAAATGTGAAACGCCCGACCGGCTCTCAAGTAAACTTTTCTGCATACAAAAATTCCCCAAAACATTGCAACGCTCGCACCAAGAACTGGCATAGCAGGGTTCCTCTGTAATTAGGAGTCCCGCCACGCTTGCCCTTTCTACGAACCCTAAGAACTAACATAACCCCTTTCCCGCAGTAATTGGCACGATAAGAATGTTCCCAATTGTGTGGGAAAATACGTCGAGAAGCATTTGCAGTCGGATTAAACGTCACAGCGTAAGACATGTACTTTGCTAGGAATTTACGGCAGTGTAAAATTTTCAACGGTTTAGGTGCGCAAATTTTATAACACTGTTTAAAATAGATTCTTTAAAATATTGTAGGTAGTTATACTAAAACTAGCTGTGCCCGCGACTTTGCACGCGCTGTAGTTCGTTTTTTGAAACAGATACCTAAAAAATTTTCTGGATGAAAAGTGTACCATAATTGTTAATCCAGGTAATAAAAACTATATGTGTGCGAAATTTTATGAAAATCGGTTACGCCATTTTTGCGTGATTGAATAACAAATATCCAAATACACAAACTTTCGCATTTATAAAATTTGCTTAATGCATTGTTGTTTTCATCCTAGAAGAACTTGGTATCAAACAATACCTTCAACTTTCGTCGATTTTGCAAATGCTAATCCTTAAGGAGTTTTGAGATATTATCCCCAACGAAACTTCATTAGAACGATTACTGATATAACGAAGAGTACAGGATCAGCACTTTTTCAGACGATCACCCAAAAGATGGATAGGCATCGTTAAATCTTCTATTATATTGAGTTTTGTGCATGATATTCAGACCCACCCGACCGCAACGTACAAAATGTTCCCTTACTGAGTGTACATACAGTGTCACGAATAAAGAGAAATGGAGAAATTTCGCAGAGGCTGCGACCAATCTATCAGACGATCCATGACCACTACCACTCCGCAAGAAGAAGACTAAAGTCTATTCTTATCAGTTATTAGAAAATACTTGAAATTGATCATCTCTTAAAAGGTTAAAATATTTGAAAGTGGAAACAAAAACTGAATCTCACAAAAACTACAAAAGAAAAGAAAACAAATAAAAAACTGAAGCAACACAATGTAAACACGACGGTTTCAACAAGCAAAATATTGGCACTAATAATGTGTGCACAGTAAGCAATATTTAGGGTCCCCGGGCGAAACTTATTTTCCTATAAGATCTCTTGAAGTGGCGTCAAGCCGTCACCCACAGTAGGGGTGCCAATTACTAGAAAATAATGTTTTATTTTGATTTTTATTTAGGGGCGGTCGTGGGACAGCCCTGCAACGCACACCCTACATTTAAGTACTTAGATGTAGTTTGAATGACGTCTACATTTTTTTATTGTTCAAGATTGACTTTTGACTGTTTTGATTTTAATTTGTTTGAAATGTATTTTTGGTTTGCAAATAAGAATCCGTGCAGACTTCTTAATCATTTATTATACGGGCCAAATTAAAAAAATACATAAAATTAAAAAAAAAAAAATTACGTATTATAATTATAATTAAAAATGCTCAAGTAGGTCGTTCCATTTAGTAAAATTTGTCGAGTCTATTGGTCGAGTCAGAGTCAATCAGTCTGAGTCAGAGCGCTAAGACAAGCAAGTTAGCGTTCTGACTCAGGGGTTCAGGTTTCGATTCCTAGCAAGAGCAGCTTTACAAATAAACATTTCAAAGTTGGCTCTGGTCTGGGTGTGCACAGTTTCATACCCTGTCTGTTGTATGGTGATCCCATAACATAAGTCTAATATTGCTTACCTACTTTGCAGACCATTGGTGTTTTTAGCCTTTTAAGTAATATTATTTATTAAATTAAAAAAATCTTAGATAATGTTATTTTGTACCTTTTCAATCAAGATGTATCAATTTTTTTATATTTTTTCTTTATACATCATATTCTACTAATTACAGGGCTCGAGCCAGTATAAATTCTTTTTTATTCGTGAGAAGGTGGGCTTATAATTTGCAAAACTAGCCTACTGTTTATTATTATACTATTTAGTAATTTGTTGGCAAAAGATGCTCGCAAATTGCTTCAATCACTTATTATAGCTAAACTTAAAAACAGAAATATAAACTAATATTATAAAAAGATTTTTTGTATTTTTATTTGTAATGAATAAACTCAAAAACTACTGGACCGATTTTAAAAATTCTTTCATCTATAGAAAGCCACTTTATCAGCGAGTAACAGGCTATATTTTATAAAGTAACGCGGACGAAGTCGCGTGGAACAGCTAGAATTTAATATTTTTGATATTGAACAAACAAATAGTTTAAATAGATTTAGAAATTTCAATAAACACTTAACGGGAGGGAGTAAATCCTCCTTGATCTGCAGATAAAATCGCAATCAAACAATGAATGAGGAAATTAAGGCACCCCAACGCCATTTGAGCCAAACGTCGAGCACCCGATGTCAATTCCCACCTAGTGGCCCCGCGGTGCACACGTTCACTCAAAAACAATACACTATGGGAATGTAAACTCAAAACTATTGTATTGATTAAGTCATTGAAATATTTCCTTAACTCACCAAGGGATTGTTCAAGGCATTGTGCGGTCCCATGGGCGGTATATGGGAATTCGATCAATTTGCTAACGCGTGGCATAAGAATTTGACCCCATCTTGGCTTCGACTCAAATCGATTCCCAGTTTTGTCCGAACAATGGGTTTTGTGTTAAATAATTCATTTATTTCGTGTACTACATTTTAATTGTTGAGATTCTATGGTTTTTTTAACAATGGAGATTTTGTGACATTGCATAATAAGCGGACAATAGAAGGATTTTATTATTACCTGATTCGTATTCGAAGTGGAATTGAAACGAAGTAAGGCAAAAATATGACAAAAAATATATAAAAATTGAGAGCGTGAATAACGCTTGATATTGTATGTAGACAGGCTGACCGGTCCACTTGATGGTAGGTGGCAACCGTCGCCTATAACACAAACAACGCCACAGGTGTTGCAAGTGCGCTACCAAAAGCAGAAGCATTAAGGATAAGGGATTGGGAAAATGGGCTGTGCCATTCATTATTCGATTACCGAAACATTACACATGCTGTTATTTCACTAAGGTCTTCTCTAAGGGGTGGTTATTCCCGCCAGACAGGGTCCCCAAAAGACAGTGAAACACAGTGTCTCGCTACTTTCCAAAGCCAGACCAGAACCAACTTTGAAAAGTTAATTTCCAAAGTTGACCCTGCTGGGAATAGCCTGACATAGAGCGTCAAGGTAAGCACTCTAACCACTCATCCAACGGGCTCGTCAAAATTTAAAATAAGAACAATGTTTAGTAAAATTAAAGCGAGCATTAACTCAATCAATTAAAGGCGCAGCAGACTTTCACCCACAAGTTGGACAGATGACATAAGAGACGTGGATTGAGACTGGATCTGATCGCTTCTATTAGAAAAATATAGAGTAGGCTTGTGTTCAGTAGTAGACGTCCTACGGTTAAGATAATGATGATTATCAGTCAATTAATCTATTAACGATAAGGCAGACCACCTTCACAAATGAAAGATCTCTTCCAACGCTGAGATTATATCCAAATATTCGTTACAATAGTTGCATTTAACGCGTTCTCGTGAAATGAGTAAAACTTTTGTTTAAGATTCTTTAATATATAATATAATAGGTAAGTTTTTATTATTTCTTATTGAATATGGGAAGTTTCGATTTTGTGACCACAATTATTTTGAAGCTTGACGTCGTGACTGATCGCTACGGCAGACACGCATAATAAATTAACTATGCACTTGACTGTACCACAAATGAAGTCACAAAGTGAAGAACTTCCTCAATAAAGATGAAATTCAAACATATAATAATTATTATAATATGTTCCTCTATGGTGTGAAATTACCTATTGTACCTACTACTTCTAACTATAATGTAAAGAAATAATAAATGGGTAAATACTAAAAACCTACTGACCTGCCAAGAATTTTAGATACACATCCATTTGAAACTTGGAGAATTCTACTGATGTCACAGGGTCTCGCTCCAGAGTGTGCTAGTTCCACAATCTTTTGTCTTGTTGAATCCGGCAAAGGTCTTCCATTCACGTAAACTCCTCCTAATTGGTTGATCCCGCTGTGGCCGGCGGAGGAGCAGCCGAATAATGCTCCCCCGCCCATCGCTGCGCTGTGCATCAACTCGTCTGGAATAAAAAAGGATTATGAACTGCATATTCCAGACAACGTGCCCGTAATGAGGCATACAAACGACATCGTGGTCTATATTAATTATCGACGATAATATCATGTTGCTGTTAAATGGTTCCACAGCCTCCACAGGCTCTTTTTTATAGTCTCATTGATAACCATTTGTTATATCATTTGTATTGTATATTTTATCTATTGTATTTGTATCTCATTTATAGTTAATCTATTATGAAATGGATGGTTTATAAATACTCTTCTTGGAGAGATTCCTATTACCATAACCTTTAAATTTACTCTTATAGTAAACACGTAGTAGTACAGTAGTAGTAACAGTAAACCTTTAGTAATATAGTAAATGGTTTACTATATTACTAAAGGATATATACTATATACTAAAGGTTTGGAAAATCAGGTAAGGTTTGTCTTTTATCTAGCTTAGGACCAATGGTGCAGTTGTCAATTGCAGAATGTTTATTCTTTGTAAGCATAGGTACTAGGTCACTTTCTATGTTTTGGTAGCAAAAAATTAGTAATTTTTACACACATTTTGACATTCATTAATTATATTGAGAAGTTGTTAATCAGAAAATAATTTATCTAGCTAAATACCAGCTATCGGGTTTATTTACAAATTTTATCACATTGATTAAGTTCTGAAATAATGCAGTGACCAAAATGGAGTGCACCCAATAAAACCCTCCAAACGATTGACACCACACTGCGGTTTAGCGGTTACCGAATAGTGTGAACAGATTTTAGAGGATTTTGCTTTAATTTTTGCAGGTAAGGTTTCGCAAGGGTCAATGTTATCTACCAAAAATTCTATTTCATATTTTTTTCTTTCTAAATCATAACCACAAGTAGGATACAAACCTAAGTCTAAGTTGAACTCGATAGATAAGTATAAAGGCATCCTTTAGAAGTGGTTAGAAGATTTTAACCCGTTACAAAAAATAATCGGCTTTGCAAAAATTTTTACAATAGAGAATAATAAGGGTTTCGTGGTATTGGAGTAAAAAACGCGAGATATTTATACCCTGTATACAACTTGAAGATTTTTGGCACGTAAAGGTCCCGTTAAGTTTTTTTTCTTTACATTTTTATATTCACTGGCAACCTTTGGCAACCAATGAAAGTAAAACTAATCGTTGAAACCTTAAGGAGCTTCAGTTTTATCGGTTCATCAGTTTATTTTCGTTTATCTGTTGAACTTGCACCATTAGGCAAGAAGAAATTATAGATTTTACTGGGAATTGGGAAAATATCGGAAAAATAAAATTTGGTAATAAGAGTTTCATAGATATAAAATACTTTCAAACTTAAATAATCATCATTTTAATGATGACTTAATAAGTCATCATTTTCATATTTATTTATGAAATCTGTATAATTTATAATCTGAATTTTATAAATCTGAAATATTCAGAGGAAATTACTGAAATTATGAAATTCTTTTACTACCAATTTCTCCAAAGTGTAAGTTAAAAACAAAAAGAAAGAAACAATAAGTAGTTTGGTTTTGAACAATGGTCTGACGACAGTCACTCCATTGTCCACCCTTATCGACCACCGTGAAATAACAGGACGTGTTTCGGTAAGTATCCCTTATCCCTTATCCTTATCCTTTATCCTACTATGGTCGGCAGTGTAATTGCATCTGTAGCGTTACTTGTGTTATAAGCGACAGTAGTCACCTACCATAAAGAGGATCATCAGCTAGTCTGATGATCTTGACATTTAAAACAAAGTTTATTCCAATGCAATTTAAAATCCAGAAAACCCATTTTTAAGACGACCGCGTTTGTTCATTAATAATTTGTTGAGAACTTAGCCACCCGTCCCCTCCCCGCCTTTGCAAGGAGTTGAAATTTTCAAAAATCCTTTCTTAGCGGATGGTTACTTATGCTGATGCGATCTGATGTAATCACTAGACTATTTCCCGTTTTTAAACAAGTCGAAAGAATGAATTGTAGACCATGGCAATATAACGGTCCAGATGGTCGGTACAAATCGGCAGTTGTCATCAGTCTACGCTCAATTATATTCGTTCATCGCCAGTCTTTCACACCAATACTCCTCAATAGCATTGCATTAGATCAGATTCGCTCAACCGTCGGTCTGATAGATAATTTCTTTTTTCCACACCCCTTGCAAACACGCCTCGCGGTAAAAAGTGAACAATTGGATGCAATTTGTGGGCGAATTTGGGGCAGGGTTCTTGATTAAGGCCTAAAGGGTGGGGATGACGGAAAGGTTTATTGTTTTGGCCCTTTTTTGTGACTGCACATAATCCCTTCAGAACGTGAGACGAATAATCGTAAACTCTTTTGTTTTCTAGATACAGCTTATACTTATTAAATTTAGATTTAGGCTTCCTTTAAAGTGATGTAAAAACTTTTATTTATTTATTCTTATAAAGGATAATGATTAACAAGTATATTACAATCGTACATGTACATAATACCTACTCGTACCAAGTAACATGCACGGTAAATGCAAATATGAATTTTTTTTATCTCATATATATATTTAGCTATTAAAAGAGTTCGTTGGTTAGAACTTTTAACTGTGAAATAGTTTGATATCTGAATTAACTTGATAACTGATAACTGAACATTTCGTAAAAAAAAATAGATGAACAAAGTATGAATGATATTTTATTACTTGAAATTTGTTAAACTGAGAGCTAGCTATATGCAGCAAGGAGCGAAGCTTCAAATTATTGTAAAAACATTTAAATCACTAAATATCTATGTGTTATGAAAGACTGAATGTTTCTAGAAAATATAAATCTGATACTAGGTATATAAATATTCTACTTCTATATAGGTAATCTATTTTCAATATATTCTATAGGATCGTTGAACCAGATAAACTTAGGGGTGGCAAATTAAGAACTCTCCCCGGTTCCCGTAAACAATGACTTATAAGGATCTGCATGGCATGAGAGGAACTTAAATTTAGAAGGCACATAGAAACTGGCATATAAAAATTCAAATATTTTCAGCAACACCCGTTCGCCAATTAGGTGAGGAATTTCGCGCCAAAACTCGTTATTACTCGCGCCTCTTAGAGTTCACCTTTAGCGGGCGTCATCAACCGTTGGCCATGCGCTAACAAGCGGGCGGCTGTTAAAAGAACAATGGACAATCGGTAGGGTAGGCCCCCACACCAAGCGGAATTGCAGCTTAAGTCACAAGCGACAGCAAGTGTATATCAAGAATGGTTTTGCTATGAAATCTTAGTACCTACTTTATCCTGAGAAACTAAAGTAATCTTTAACAAAAAAAGTCTCTTCCCGCCGTCTGTTACTCTGTATGTACGTTTAGATATTTTAAACTACGCAACGAATTTTAATGCGGTTTTCACTGATCCTAAAAGCGTTAAAGGAGGAAGTCGTATTCCATAATTTGCAGAAAAAAATTGCACCCGTACAAAGCCGGGAGCTGGGCGATTAAGGAGCCCGGGTTCGATTCCCGGCAGAGCCAACTTAATTTGAATCTGGTCTGGATCTGGCAGGCCACTGAATTTCGCAGCATTTTAGACAGCCTGTTTGACTGCAGTAATCACCCCTTGCAGATTGCCCTGTCCCTTCCTAATCCCTTATCCTTAATCCAACTAAGATCGGCAGCGCACTTGCAGCACTTTTGGCGTTGCTTGTGTTATAAGGCGCTGGAAGCCATCTATTGTCAAGTGGACTGCCAGCATGTCTGACGACCTTTACATAAAAAGGTTTTGTTATTATTATTAATTCTAACAAAAGATTAATTTAATTTCAAATTAAAAATGTATCTTATTTTGCAATATTTTTATTACATGTTTTTTTTTTGTAATTAATATCAATTTAGGTTAGGTTCAAATATGAAGTAGTGAATAATTTAATTCAATCTTATTGAATTTTTTAAATGCATGTAGGTATGGATGCAGCAAAGATTGCTTCATAAATCTTTCTAATACATATATATTAGGATCTTTCCCGCTTGAATCTTATGACTTGCACCGCAGTCACACCCACCGCCATCGCAAGTACGCGTGTCGTGTGAGGGAGTGTTTTAATTTTAGAGGTGCAATTTATTCGAGCGATTTATTTTTAATCCCCGTTTTTATGGATGCAATGCTATAAATTTTATGTGTAGTTGTAGTTTCACTTATTTTATTTACTTTTTTTGTAATAGTAGAAAATGTCGCCGTAACTCGTGAAGTTTAATTTTTTACACGAATATTTTATGTTTCAAATAAAAACTTTTTGAAACTTGGTTTTAAAATATGTAGATTACCTTACGACAACTTACATCTGTGGCTCTAAAGAAAACTTTTAAGTGTATTCATTATTTTTAAGTGTATAATTTTGATTTGAAAAGTCTAATAGGTACATATAATAAAGTCGTAAACGAGCCTACATTAAATATTTTTTCATAAAAAAAATGATTTATCCACTTTGTACTTATGTTACCGAGGTTAAAAAAATAGTTTTTAAATTTTTTTGTCTGTTTGTCTGTGCACGGTAACCTCAGGAACGGCTTAACCGATTTAAATGCGGTTTTCACTGATGTATTGTAGCAAGCTTTCAGTAACATTTAGTATTTGTTTCATCTCAATAAGTTTACAAACAAAAAAGTTATACCGAATACCGAAATACTAAGCATACGAATGTAAAATACCTGCGTGTCTAAAGTAATGTAAAATAGTAAAAATATTAAAAAGTAAATTAAAAGAGAGACATTTCACTACTGTAAATAGTCACAAGTACTGCTTAATTATACGACGTCCATAACATTGTATTTATTGGAGGACAAAATTAATCAAACATTCAGACAAATTATTTACTTATATTATTATACATAAGGGTAACTACCCTGCATATGACAAGCGCACCTGGCGACAGACACACAGACAACCCCCACTCGTATACCCTTCTTATTATTATTTTGTATCTGTTTTTGAATTGCTTAAATCTATAGGGGAAGTTTAATTGTGTTGCTAAACGCCATTTTGAATTTTCAAATCCTGTTTGGATGCTTGGTGGAGTTTGAAGCATTAAAATTCGGGTTCATTAAAATTTAAATATATTTTTTGTATCAAAATTTCGGTTTTTATTATTAATTATTTAAGTACTTTTAATCAATTCATATTAGAATAATTATTTTTTTTAATGTGATAAAACTATTCTTTGTAAATATGTACATAAAAATAATTTATAATATTAATTGTATACCTAATAAGAAACAGTTCAATGAAAGTACTGAAAGTCAGTTTAAATTGTCATAAATATTTTATTCCTTGCTTTTCCCCATCTTATAACTATCACAAGTACTAAAAGTCACTAAGTAATATTGTTCTGGCTTGTATTGGAATAAGTTGTTGAACGAGCCACCGCTATCAATGATTTTAGCCTTTATACCAACCCGTAGTGCTAAAATGCTAACTATATCCTTACGATGATTAGGGTTTCTTTTGCAACCCCTATGACGATCTTTGTGTTAATAGGCGACGATATTAGCCACCTACTGTGAAGTGTACCTACCGTTAGTCTGCTTGACAATGACAACCGTTACATAAAAAAAATTAAATTACCTATACTGTAAATATTGTAAATACATAATAGTAAAACCACATAGGAACTATGTATAGTTCAGGACAATATGAACAAACAGACAGCTAAAGGTTTTTTTTACTATGCCATTAATTAGTTTTTAAGATAAAACGAACTACTGTTGCGAACTAAACTTTTTTTTTTTGATAAAAAAAATATTGTTCATTCACTTTGAACCGTGCATGGTCGTATATTTCGCTGGGACATAATTTATTGTTGAATATCGCGAACCACGCCCCTTTTAGTATAGCTGCCTACTAAAAACTACCATTGACTAACGATATGACATTCACAAGTTATGAGGTTATGAGGGTATAGAATAGATAGAGATGGCAAAAAAAGGACATTCATTTTGTTTATTTTTACATTTTGTTGACTTTTTTTTATAGGTGTAGGTAATAGCTAAGTATCTGATTCTTTTTTTAATGTTAAGGTCGACAGACAGGCTGACGGTCCACTTGATGGTAAGTGACTATTACCATCGCCTATGACACACCCACAGGTGTGATGCTGACCGTATAGTGGGATTGAGAACAAGGAATTGGGATAGGGAGGAAATGGGGTCTGGCACCGAAACACAAAAGCACACATACTGTTATTTTACAGTGGTACTCTGTAAGGGGCTGGTCACTGCTGCCAGACGGGCTGCCCAAATTAATGACTGCCTGCCACTGCTTAAACTGCAAACTAGAGGTCTAATTTAATTGGAATCGAAAGTTTGTATGAAAATCCACTTTCGTCCATTGAGTGGAGTGAAATGGAAGGAAATGGAATGGAGTGACACACAGAAGAATTGATTTTAAAGTTTATATAAAAATCGTCTTTCTACCATAGAGAAAACATTAATGAATTAGTGTTGGTATGGAGTAGAATGGAATATGCACAAGATACAGCGAGGTTGTTCCATTGAGGCGCGCATATGTAATTTAGGAGTCATCTGGAACATACTATTAAGCCATGAGTTTTGTAATGGTCGAGAATGGAATAAACGGAGAAGAAAACCAAAAAAGTGATTTTAATTTACACTTTGGATACTGCCTCCAAAAAAATTACTGTTTGAATTTTGCACTTGCTGAAATGAATATGTTAGTTAATTGATGAAAATGCAAAATTTCATTTTCATTTGCTTTTATTACCTACTTGTTATAACATCAAATGTTTAATTTTACTTTTTAATTGTTGTGGCGATAACAATTACCTACTTACTTTGCTGGTTTAAAAGGGACAGTGGTAAACGCATTGTATTTCCATATATTTTTTTTACTAAATATATCGACTAACAGTATTAACAATTGCAAAATAGTCAAAAAGGTTCTATAATAAAAAGCGTTAACAGTAAAAAATTTTGCTGTAACAAAAAACTCTTTCTTTATTTTTGTTATTAAAACTGATCATCCAATGAGTAGGTGTTGTGTCAGACAGGGGATTGTATGTTTATTTTTTATAGAAGTAAAAGAGTTAAGAATGGATGTCCGTATGGAACTTTTTAGTGTAAAAGTATTTTTACACTAAAAGGTTCTATTGTTTTCTAAAAGGTTCTCTTTCAAATAATAGATATTGATTTATAACATAATAAAAATAATGAAAAAACTATAAAACTTGTAATGCAAAGACTTAAATGGATTTAACGTTTTCACTGTTAACAGGTTTTGGTGAAATTTGATATGGCAATTACTGGAGAACATAAGCTAATTTTAAGTGGAGCTACTGACATAATCTGAAATACACTTAACTTCTTTTCTATGTCATAAAATAATCTCTTAAATATCTCTGTCGTTGTCCGCGTCTCTCTGTTTCTCCGCTAACTTCTTCTAAACCACCCAACGGATTGTGATACGGTTTTCACTAATGGAAAAAGCTTTCAACTAAGTAGGTACTTTTATTTTCTGTGATTCAACGAGAAAGGTTTGTATATATTAAAAGAAAAGAAGTACGAATCCGGAAGCGGACCGCTTAGGTATTACCTAGAATATAATAAGACATATTTCGGCTGTAGATTCCACATCTTTGTGCTTTTTAAAAAAATTGTTCATGATATGAATATCAACACCTAGAGCGTTTTGCATTTCGCAATACGCAGCCGATGTGAAGCGAGTACTAAATCATTAAAATTCCAACAAGGGCGCAACTAAGCGAATTCTGTTTATCTCTCTCTTACCCACCGATTTTCCGGTCTATTTGTCTTCGTCTGGCGCTTAAATGTGACACAATTGTCGCATGCTCCGTTTGTTTGGCTTGGCTGTGACTAGACATAATAATATTTCTGTTCTTGTAACGTTTTCGTATGCCAAGTTTAGCGGCTTAAGTAAATGAGTGCTTACAGCTTATTTACTGTTTGTTTAATTTTTAGAGTGAGCATATTTTTCTATATAGATTTTAGTAGTCAATAAGCAAACACTGTATGAGTATGAAAGCATGTATCATTTTAAAAATTATTCAAACAATTGAGAAGTTTATATTCAAAATGTCTAAGTTATGTTGCCATAGTTAGATATTATAGCTACCTCTTGTAACTAGGTACATTGAGTCTAGTTAAACAAATTTAGAAATAACAATAAGAAGACGAATAAAAAAATAGATATCATGCAGAGCCTGTTCAGGAAGAGAACCTAGCTATGGAGATAGTGGGATGTTGTCCTGATATATTTTTTATTATGAAAAATAAAGAAATCAAAACTTTTATTTTATTTTATTATTAGATATACCTAAGAGCAGTAGGCGACCGCCTCCGTCATATAACAATATTCATAGAAAGGTTTCATTGAAAAAATTTACAGTTAATAAAAATAGTTTCTTTTTTAATAATAAAGAAGTTTTTGCTTTACAACTTCTGTTTTGGGTAAATATTACTGTACAAAGGATTTCCCGATAGATAATACCTACCTTAGTTTTTTACTCATTCTTACGATGGGTTTCGAAATTTATGCAAATTTTCTTTTACAAATTATTTTGTATGGTTGCAGTAAAGTAAGCTAATCTAATATAACCTGAAGAGTTTGTTTTTATGGAGGTTCAAAACTCTTGAACTACCAGTAGATTTAAAAAAAAACTGTGCATTTTTAGCCCAATTTTTAAGGAAGGTATTGGTTTCCCCTTCGTCAATAATTGGTCGAAGTAAAGTAGCTACACCAATATAAATAATAAAGCTGTAGGGTTTTTTGTTTAAGATTAAAAAATAAACCTAGTCTGGGGCCGAGAGCAGCCCTCCGACAAGAAATGAAGACTACCGAGAAGATAATGATAATATAATTTATTTATTTATTTATTAAGATAAATAAGATGAGATAAGATCAGATAAGTTGCCTAAATGTGCATGTTTTTGTCAATTTAACTAAAATGGCGGATGAAACCGGGGGCACAGCTAGTATATCAATAATACAGTACGAAAACAGTCTAACACTTACAAAAGTTAGTGTACAAGAAAACCCTATACAAATACTAACAAGGCTTTCACAGTCGGTGGCCTGATGTAGGCGACGGGAATTTGCCTCAAAAGGTCAGTTAACTTTAACGACTTGCAAACTTGTAAAGTTGCTTCAGTGAGGGCACGGTAACTTAGCTACAATAATCCGCAAAACATTCTGTATTAATTAGTGTAAACATATCTAATTTTTCATTCAATACTAGCTGGTGCCGCGACTTCGTCCGCGTTTAAAAATAAAAAAAACACATACGTAATATAACGTCTGACATCTTTATTGCTGTTACACTTTTGCCAGGCGTTGGTTATCTTAATTTTAGATGATCTTAATTTTAAAATTTTATATGGGCGGTTAAGTTAGTACTCTGATTTAAACGTTCAACCCTGGTACGGTTCCTGACTAGGATATCGGTGTTAGATTAGAGATTAAAAAAAATCAAAATTTATATACCTATCTAATTGAAAATAAGGTTGGAACATACCTAATTGATTGTACTTAAGTTTTTTAATTCAAAATTGCCTAACAGACTAATAGAGAAATCTTATAGTCTAGAAAAAGCTAGGCCAACTTTTTTTTTTTTTTTTTCTTTATATTGCGAATCCCTCCGACACAGGGTCGTAGCCTATTTTAGCTATACATCTTCCATACTAGTTCTCGCATTTATGCTTCTCGCACATTCATTCTCCATACTTTTTTTTCTCATATTCTTCACCTTTCATACTATTACGGGTAGAATGCCCGTCTTCATTCCCTAATCTATCTATCTATCCTTATTTTCTATATTTTATTATTTCCTTTTCCAAGTCCTTTGTCCTTACTCCTTTATTCTTTCTGTCCTTTTGTAGTATTAGGGTGTAAATAAACTGTACACAATATTCTTATTATTATAAAAACATTACGCCTTAAATTAAATAATCGGAATATCAAATATTATATGGTTTAAAAACTTTATACATTAAAGGCTAGGCCAACTTTGAGAAGTTGTCTTACTATACCTAGACCTTTTATTCGATCCTAAAGTTCATTGAGTAAGTAAGAGCCTTATCGACACATGGGCTAATAAATATTACAAACTAAGTAAATACAGACATATGAATAATTGAATATTATATGTACATAAAAAAATTCAAAAAATATAAAACCAGATGAACATAGCGTTCTTAAATAAAAACGACTACACCTCGATGGACAAAAAATAATAGAGCTGGAACTCTGTTCATAAATCTCAACTTAAGATAAGTAAAGCATTGAAACTTGAGCTACTTAGGTATGTCGTTCCAGCTGTAAACAGTCCGCCAGTGCTTGTAAATAGACCTGAAGTTTCTAGCCTTGTTAGCGTTGACATTATTAAGTTGTTAAGTTCGTTACAAAGGTGCCTCGGTGTATTGTATTATTGAAACGATTTTTATATATATAACCTCAATTTTTTTCTACTCCCATTAAGTTAGACTATTGCTATGTAATAAATACTTTGTAACATTTATTATTAAAATGCAACAAAGTGTTCTACCGATAATATATTATCTTTTCATAAATTAATAGGAGGTCCTACGCAGTAGGGATATATGTAACGGGCGTTTATATTTAAGTAGGTATATAGTAACCCATATCTACTAAACCTTGTTTGATATATTTCTCAATTTTAGGTATGCAATACCACCAAGTCTGGTGTGGAGACATCTGTGTCACACCAAAGGAATTACAAAATTTAAGATTGGCAGGTTTTCACGTATCACGGTATTTTGACGAGTCCATTGGATCAGTTGTTAGGCGCTCCGTCTCAGGGGTCGCGAGGTCAATCCCGGCAAAAATCAATTTATTTTTCAATTTCCCTTTTCAATTACTATCCTTTCCTAATCCAATATCCTTAATCCTACTATGATCGACTTGCACTTGCCGCATCTGTGGCGTTTTTTTGTGTTATAGTTATAGGATAGGCGACAGTAGCCACCTACTTACCATCATTTCATCATCAAAAAAATCTTCGCCGTTAGCTGTTCATGTATGTGCATATAATATTTGTTGAATGATATAGATATCATTGTTTATAAGACACAAAATAAGTTATCGTACGAGCTTAGACACTTGAAACTTAAAACCATCAGACATATTTCAGTACACAACTATAATACCTAACCTATCAATATTGATATGAAAACTTCCAACTTGATTTTTTTATTTTTATTAAAATCTTATGATTTGTAATTAAAATACAACAAAAATATGTCATTTGCCAAATTGAAAATTGCCAATTGCCGAAAAATTTATAATAAAAAAAAAATAGAAAAAAATAAGGCGAAACGCCAGTTGCCAGTTAAGCAATAACTCAAAGAGTAAGTTGTGTCCAGAATTGTCTGATGGTATCAAGTGTAATAGACCGTACCTAGCATACCTTTATGGGGCATCTTCCAGAAGGCCTCTGCCGCCGTGGTGGGTTCCCGCGGCGGCGGTACCAGTCCCCCGACCAGCGTGGTGGCTGCGTGCGCGGGCGCCGGACCCGGTCGCCCCCAACCCCCGTGTAAGGCCACCTTAACTTTTTTCTACCCACTGTTTAAATTTACAATTTCACACCTCAATTTAACCTCTACTATCACAATTTTTGACTGAAATATATATTTTTTAAATATTATCAACTGAGTTTTAAAAGCTAATCATTTTTTTTAAATTACTTTTCTGTTAATTTGTTAAAAGAAAGTGGACTTTTCGGTCGGCGCGTGCTATCTCCATTCCCGCTCGGTGACCTGCAAAAAAAATCACGATTCAAGAAATCCGACCCTAATGCGGTATTAGACAATCATAAATTACAATCAAGATCCGTCATTATCCTCCTTTGATGCCTTCCGTATGTCGCTGTCTCTTTCTAGCGTACGCTTTATGCGCGCGTGCGAGCGAGTCAGCTGATACTAATTGGTGATGATGCTGCTGTTTGGTTTGTACAAAGCGCCATCTATTGTTGCATAGTACACATAGTTGTATCGTTCGTGAGTCGCGATAATGATCGATGGGAGAGCTGTAATGAAGTTAGATGACCGAAGATAGTTTTGTGGGTACCACCCATCATGTTGGCAACCGAACGGTAGTCCATCTGTCTGTGATTTGTATTCTTTTTATGTTATTGACTGAGATGTTTTGTCGGCATTGATTAGTTAGAGTGTGTTGTTTGATGTATCACCATTTCGCTGAGTAATGTTCCGTTACGTGCACATTATAAAATTTAATAATGGGACGCGCGTTTCTAACTTTTTATTTTAAGTTTGAAAAATTAATGTATTTGTTTGAACTTTATAAATTTTAACTTAACACTTGGGTTGGACCGTGCCAATTATTATCTATCTACTTAAATATATAAAAATATCTACTAATAAAAATGTAAACAAATAGGTAACTAATAAAGAAACAAGTTTTTTTTTTTTTGTATTTTCTTTGTATAATGAATATACTCAAAAACTACTGGACCGATTTTAAAAATTCTTTAACCCATAGAAAGCTACATTATCAGCGAGTAACATAGCCTATATTTTATAAAGTTACGCGGACGAAGTCACATGCAACAGTTAGTGTACCTACTATATGCGAGAACAAATCCACTGTGTGGCGAGTTTATTCTGTCCTTCGGAATACAAAAGAAATCAGAAATCATATTACTTATGTCTTTGTCTCTAAATATATATATATATATATACGTAAATAGATAAGTACATGGTGACTATTAAAGATAGATTTTTCATAAATAACTATTTCAGTTTCCCTATACCTAATACCTAATATTTAACTACGCAAATCCACCGACATACAAAGTCACCGGTGCCTACCTATACTTGGTAGGCACCGGGAACGCCGCATTGGACACGCATTTGATCTTTTCAAGTCCCAATCGAATGATTTCGCTTTGATATTTTCCCCTTCGAAGTGTGACAATAGGTCAAAAGCAAGTCTGAGGGCCTAAATTGACGATCCACTTTGACTTTTTAGTCAAAGCAAGGGCCTTAAGTGGGCTTGCCATAAGAATTCCACCTGATTTTGTATCGTACAATTTAATGTTATTTCTTTTTAATTTGTCAATGGTCACTTCATTTATTTACTTTGAAAATAGGCACGTGTTTTGAAATTTCATTTCTTACGTACAGCCCATTTAATGTAAGTAAATACCTAACTATATAGTATACCTATTAATAATACCTTTTAGTATAAATCTGTCATGGCAACGCTCGCACTATAAGTTAAATCTTTACATAGTATAAAACAAATTCGCTTCCCGCCGTCTGTCCCTCTGTATGCACGCTTAGATCTTTTAAACTATGCAACGGATTTTAATACGGTTTTCACTAATGGAAAGAGCGTTAGGTATGAAAAATTTGCAGAAAAAAAAACAGTGCGAAAACTATAGTAAACTTATAAAAAGTTTTAAAAAATAACACGACCTTGTAAACAAGTAGGTACGCTAACGGTCCACTATCGCTATCTATTAACACAAGCAATGCTATTGGAGTTGCCAATCTTGACAGTTTGAACTTGCTATGAAAAGTTTGAAGAGGATGTGGTTCTGACATCCCTTACTGACTGAAATACGAGTTCGTTTATGACTGCGGAACCCAATGTGCTCTGCCACTTCTAAAATATCTAGCGAAAATCACCTTAATTATTGTGTAGTTATTGTAAAATTATTTCGAATTACATTTTATTACAAAAAAAAATTTAAGTTTTATATTGAAAATTTAATATCTTTAAAAATTTTGTAGTCTAAGGGCCTCTTTCAACAACTACAAGTAAAGTGTTGATTAGTTACTTCTCACGTAACGCTAATTGGCAAATAAATGTTACTAGTATCTTGTTTAAATTTCATTGAAATTACCCTTGAGTAATGCTACTCGAAGATGGTAAAACTCGTACACTTTCTTACAGGGGACTTTAAATGGCGGTAAGCCTGTTTGAGACTTTGCTCAGAAAGGGTGAAAGAGGCCCTAATAATTGTTAAATTATTATAATTAAATTACTTATTATAAATGTATTTTATTATAGTTTTACTACTTAAAGCACTTAATTTTTTTTTAATTTAAAAGCTTTTCTGCTATTTGGTTTTTGCTGGCAATATTCCTAACTATTTCAATAACTAACTAGCGACCTGGACTTCCCATGGATACTTATCGATCATTCTCGAGTCTCAGGAAGGCAAAGGTACCTACCTACCTACAATTATAATATAATTATTTATGTTGGACCCTCAAGGCGTAAATCCTAGGATTCTTTATTAGACCTTGAATGATTTAAGACTTTTAGACGATACCCAGTGGATAATTAAAGGCTAAATACTCGGTTTTATTAATTTTTATTCAACTTTCTCTTATATAAAATGTGATCGTATTTATACAGTGTAGTTAAGGGTCATTCTTAACAGAATATAACATCACGGCCAATCAAACAGACGCCTTATCTTTGAATGCGATCGCCGACTCGCTGTGTATACAGTCGACTACATATTTTAGTAGCAATAATATTTATAATATTCATATTAGACATATACTGCTAGTAGGGTAAAAAAGGGTACACTTACTAGTATTATTTTTTTCTGAGATCAAAGCTATTTTGATTAGATTTAAAATTTACATTTAGTTTGTTTAATTCTTAAAATTGAAATAATTCTTATTGCCAATATTTCTTTAGTTCTTAAGAAATACTATCAAAAAATATTATTTATAATTTTAGCAAATACAATTTATTTATTTTTTTTGAAAACAGTAGCAGTATTTTATAACAACAATTTATAACAAGTATGACATAAAAAGCATAAATAGGAAACTAAATTAATATTATTTAAAGAATTGCCAATATTAAAATATCCGTAATTCTTTTTTGGTAAGCTTTCGTAGCTCTACATTTTAATTTTAAAATTAAAATTAAAATCATAATTCATAAACTTTTTAATGAATCAATGTTCAATTTTTTTTATTTTAATTCATTGTGTTTTAATATTAGGTTGAGTGTACACGTTTATCTCATACCACACTCATAGTAACGTATCGGGTTACGGCGGAACAAAAAGTTGTTTCTAATTAGTATAATTAGCCGACGATTGAGGTTCACTTTTTAAATGAGATAAATAATACACATACATAATGACACAACTTAGAGGAAGTAAGAAAATTATTTGATTTTTAAACAAATGTTACATTATATACTTAGCCATTGGAACCGAAGGAATCTATTATCTCAGTATTGGCTAAAATTTCATCTCTGATACACTTAACATTACGAATGGTCAATCAATCGTGACGCGATTATAAAAAACTAACTAGTTCTTGCGACTTCGTCTGCGTTGAAAAAGGAAATATATTTAGTAATATAACTCCTGACATCTTTATCGCTGTGACGACGGTGGCGCCCATTTTTTTATATTCTTAGACGATCCCCCGGGAAACTAACATTCATTTTTCCAGTATAAAAAGTATCCTATATGTTAATCCGTGTAATAAACTATATGTGTGCCAAATTTCTTACAAATCAGTTAAGTCGTTTTTGCGTGAAAGAGTAACAAACATCCATCTCAACATACTTCAACATTCTCTTGATCGAATTGCTCAAAGCAAAGATTTAATAAGTTGCCTTTAAAAAAATTTTGTTTACACAGTATACCCACCCTAAGAGGTCTAATTTTTTTCCGAAACTCTTACAAACAACATGTAATTTGTTAACTTAGCAGAACTTTTAGAGTTGTCATAAACAGAAAGTATCTTTGAAACTGAAAAAGTAAACGTTGGGTAATGTTAAGCTTAAAAAAATATAGTATTTCGTCGTAAGTGGCCGTCTGAGCAAGTCAAAGGCAACTCGGAGTCTGCATGCTTTAGCTCTCTAAACGTGGATAAAGCTCACGAGAGAAAGAGTTAACAGAAATGAAACTTTAAGTAAAGAATTTTTTTTTAAACGAACTATGATAGACAAGCGGACAGTTCAATAGATTGGATGTTGCTTTACGACATTACTTTTTCTTCGTTTTGTGCCTCTTCATTACTGAAAGTCGGCAGTCAATTTTATTAATCTCTCCTGGTCTTTGTCCAATCGATACAATTATTGTTCCATGGTTTAATACCGGGCTATTCTCGGGTGTTATACATAGCCATGACAATTTGATTTTTTTAAATGTTAGACATAAAAAAAAAATTTTTTCATTTATCCCTCATTCCATTAGTGAAAATCAAAATCTGTTGGCTTATTTAGAAATACCTAGTTAGGGGAGAAACAGACAGACGCAGATAGTTTCGGCGACTTGCTTGCAAAATATTGTTTTTTTTTTCTACTTATATAAATATTTAATTAGGTTTTATTATATTACTAGCGATCCGTTCCCGGCTTTGCACGGGTGCAATTTTTTTCTGCAAATTAAACGTAGAAACCTTCCTCGTTTAACGCTCTTCCCATTAATGAAAACAGTATAAAAATCCGTTCGATAGTTTTTGAGAATCGCAAACATACAGACAGACAGACGCGGCGGGGGCACTTTGTTTTATAATATTACAAAACGTAAATTTAACAATGTTGTCTGTGTGAGCGAATTGATTTTTGTTTAATTGTGCGTAACTTTGTCTTTTTCCTGTGTATATTAGTTCAACTGAGATAAGAGAACGCAGTTCGGCGAAATATGGGTATATTCTATCTCAAAACTTCGATGATGAATACTAAAGCTGACTATCAAGCTGAGTGATGATCGTTAGGCAGAAAAGATAAATGTTTCAACTTATTCGTGTACATAGACTTTTCGAGTTTAATGAAAATGATGCTTATGCATTAAGATAGCCTCACTCTACTTCCTTCGAAATAAATATAACAAATCACCCATCAGGTTTAACAAATTTTTAAATTTCTAAAAATTTTGACGATGTTTTGAAATTTCAAAAAATCTTATTAAATTATCTGAAAAAGTGAAGAAAGTTTTTATAGAATTTTCTAGAAACTTCTGGAATTTTCTAGAAACTTCTGAAATTTTCGAGAAACTTCTAGAATTTTCGAGAAACTTCTAGAATTTTCTAAAAACTTCTAGAATTTTCTATAAACATCTAGAATTTTCTATAAACATCTAGAATTTTCTAGAATGTTAGCGAAAAAAAATCCGTTCCTATTAATATACATAATGAGCGACTCAGCCAAAGAAAAGATATGCCGCAAGGAGAACTCATCGTATTGCATGAACCTTCGTTTCAGTTGTTAACAACAAATGCAATTGTTATGAACGAAAAAAATCTTTTTTTTTTATTGTCACAGGGTTAGTAACTCTTTTTCAGTAAAAGAAAAAATATCGCGTTTGAAAAACTCGAATATATTGCATAGATCCCGTTTTTTATTGTTTATAGCGGCCCGCTCCCGGCTTCGTCCGGGGTGTATTTTTTCTAAAATAAACGTAGCCTAAGTTACTCCTTATTACATCAGCTACCTGCCAATAAAAGTCCCGTCAAAATCGGTCTAGCTATTTCAGAGATTAGCCGGAACAAACAGACACAGACAAAAATTGTAAAAAATGTTATTTTGGTGTATGTACCGCAATTTACATAAACAAAAAGTAGCCTATGTTACTCCTGACGACCCCCTCTTCATGTCTGCAAAGTTTCATCGAAATCGCTTCAGCCGTTTCTGAGATTACCCCGGACAGACAGACAGACAGACAGACAGACAGACAGACAGACAGACAGACAGACAGACAGACAGACAGACAGACAGACAGACAGACAGACAGACAGACAGACAGACAGACAGACAGACAGACAGACAGACAGACAGACAGACAGACAGACAGACAGACAGACAGACAGACAGACAGACAGACAGACAGACAGACAGACAGACAGACAGACAGACAGACAGACAGACAGACAGACAGACAGACAGACAGACAGACAGACAGACAGACAGACAGACAGACAGACAGACAGACAGACAGACAGACAGACAGACAGACAGACAGACAGACAGACAGACAGACAGACAGACAGACAGACAGACAGACAGACAGACAGACAGACAGACAGACAGACAGACAGACAGACAGACAGACAGACAGACAGACAGACAGACAGACAGACAGACAGACAGACAGACAGACAGACAGACAGACAGACAGACAGACAGACAGACAGACAGACAGACAGACAGACAGACAGACAGACAGACAGACAGACAGACAGACAGACAGACAGACAGACAGACAGACAGACAGACAGACAGACAGACAGACAGACAGACAGACAGACAGACAGACAGACAGACAGACAGACAGACAGACAGACAGACAGACAGACAGACAGACAGACAGACAGACAGACAGACAGACAGACAGACAGACAGACAGACAGACAGACAGACAGACAGACAGACAGACAGACAGACAAAAATTCTAAAAAAAGTTATTTACGTTTTAACAGCATGCGAATGACTCTCTAAGCTTAGTTTGAGGCAGTTTTTCGCAAATCACAGACAGACACTCTGATTTTATTTATATAGATTTATATAAAAACTTTCCGTGAAAAATTATCTAACTGACTGTAAATAAACCGCATCCAAAACAGTTACGTGGTTCAGGAGAAGTTAGCGGATAAATACCTAGGCAAACACGGAAAGCGACTTATATTTATACGGATATAGCTACGGGTTGGAAGTATAATTAAATCTAAAGATAATATATAAGTTAATCGAAAACACAATTTGTTTTCGAAATACAAGATAATTTTTGTTAATAAATCTTGCTAAATTAGAATGGTGTGTGGTGATATAAAGAGATCCGCATTGATTTGATAAGATTACACAACATAGGCACGGAACAGGATAAAATTGACGGTTTTCTGTTTGTGACAGAAAAATCCGGCCACTGTCATAATATTCGCTATAAATGGCTATCAAAGAAATGAAGGAAAGTAATAGAAGAAGTCCTATGGATCGCAAAATACCTTGAAAATAAATGAATAACATCGAAATGAATAACACAATGAACGTTTGTGAATTCATCGTAGTTTTAATCAGTCCTGACATTAATTCTCATAGGGAAAATGTGTGTGTGAAATCCTTAAGATTGTTATGAAATTTTTTAAATATTACATTTTTATGTTTAAAACTAGCGATCCGTTCCCGGCTTCGCACGGGTGCAATTTTTTTCTGCAAATTAAACGTAGAAACCTTCCTCGTTTAACGCTCTTCCCATTAATGAAAACAGTATAAAAATCCGTTCGGTAGTTTTTGAGAATCGCAAACATACAGACAGACAAACGCGGCGGGGGGACTTTGTTTTATAATATTAAAAAACGTAAATTTAATAATGTTGTCTGCGTGAGCGAATTGATTTTTGTTTAATTGTGCGTAACTTTGTCTTTTTCCTGTGTATATTAGTTCAACTGAGATAAGAGAACGCAGTTCGGCGAAATATGGGTATATTCTATCTCAAAACTTCGATGATGAATACTAAAGCTGTCTATCAAGCTGAGTGATGATCGTTAGGCAGAAAAGATAAATGTTTCAACTTATTCGTGTACATAGACTTTTCGAGTTTAATGAGATTGATGCTTATGCATTAAGATAGCCTCACTCTACTTCCTTCGAAATAAATATAACAAATCACCCATCAGGTTTAACAAATTTTTAAATTTCTAAAAATTTTGACGATGTTCTGAAATTTCAAAAAATCTTATTAAATTATCTGAAAAAGTGAAGAAAGTTTTTATAGAATTTTCTAGAAACTTCTGAAATTTTCTAGAAACTTCTAGAATTTTCTAGAATGTTAGCGAAAAAAAATCCGTTCCTATTAATAATACATAATGAGCGACTCAGCCAAAGAAAAGATATGCCGCAAGGAGAACTCATCGTATTGCATGAACCTTCGTTTCAGTTGTTTACAACAAATGCAATTGTTATGAACGAAAAAAATCTTTTTTTTATTGTCACAGGGTTAGTAACTTTTTTTCAGTAAAAGAAAAAATATCGCGTTTGAAAAACTCGAATATATTGCATAGATCCCGTTTTTTATTGTTTATAGCGGCCCGCTCCCGGCTTCCTCCGGGGTGTATTTTTTCTAAAATAAACGTAGCCTAAGTTACTCCTTATTACATCAGCTACCTGCCAATAAAAGTCCCGTCTAAATCGGTCTAGCTATTTCAGAGATTAGCCGGAACAAACAGACAGACAGACAAAAATTGTAAAAAATGTTATTTTGGTGTATGTACCGCAATTTACATAAACAAAAAGTAGCCTATGTTACTCCTGACGACCCCCTCTTCGTGTCTGCAAAGTTTCATCGAAATCGCTTCAGCCGTTTCTGAGATTACCCCGAACAGACAGACAGACAGACAGACAGACAGACAGACAAAAATTCTAAAAAAAGTTATTTACGTTTTAACAGCATGCGAATGACTCTCTAAGCTTAGTTTGAGGCAGTTTTTCGCAAATCACAGACAGACACTCTGATTTTATTTATATAGATGACGCTTGGAGAACCCTCTGGAAACTAAAGGAAGGGCGAAGAATGGAAGTGTAGCGACCTCCTTTTAACAAGCCGTTTGCTTATTTTGTACTTGGAATTCTTATAAAAGAAACGCGAATGTAGAGCTAGTGCGCATCTGACAGCCGCTGCTTTACTCAGTTTTATGCATATAAAAATCGTATACAGTAATGTGGAATTATTCATTCATTCACACCCACATTTAATGGTGACCCGCGACGAAAAAACACGAACATTTAAAAATATTTTGGACAAAAATTTTGCATAGTTCCGTTTCGTTGACAAAGTGACACGCAAGACAAGCAAAAGTTTTTCAAGAACTGCATTTCCGCCGCATGTGCAGCTCATATTGACATCCCAGCCTAAAAGCAGTTTAGACGATTTAGCTAAACTCGCCGACGCAGTGATGGACATCGTCCAGCCTCATGTACAACAAGTGTCCGCACCGTCGACGTCAAGCGAGATAGTCGAACTCCGACGGTGTGTGGAAGATCTCAGACACGAGGTAGCTGGTCTGAGGACGTCTGCGCGACCGCGCACTCCTAGGAGGGGGCGTTATCCACGCTGGCAGTCAAGAACACGTTCCAGCAGTCGGTCCAACGATGCAGATAAAGGACACTGCTGGTATCATCGAAAATTCCAGCAACGCGCCACCAAGTGCCGTTCACCGTGCACGTTTGCGGGAAACGCGACGGACAGTCGTTAATGGCGACTGATGATGGCTGTCGAAACTCGTCGCGCCGCTTATTCGTTAGTGACCTTAGTACTAAGACACAATTTTTAATTGATACTGGTTCTGATTTGTGTGTATATCCTTGTAAATATTGTAAGAATATGAGTCTTGTAAAAAGTAACTACCAGCTTTCTGCAGCTAACGGTTCTACTATAAATACTTACGGTTTTCTAAATTTAAATTTAAATTTTGGTCTTCGCCGTGCGTTCCGCTGGCGTTTTGTGATAGCGGACGTCACAAAACCCATTATAGGCACAGATTTTTTAGCATTTTACGACTTACTTGTAGACATCAAACGTCATCGTCTTATCGACAACATCACGTCTTTACAGGTAAAAGTCAAACCTTGCATCTCCTCTTCTGTATTTCATATGAAAACCGTTGCAGGAACTTCACGTTACCACAGGCTTCTCACACAGTTCCCCGAAGTCACGAGGCTTTCCGGTGAACCATTTGTTCGTGAGGTCAAGCACAAGACACTACATTTCATTCGGACTACACCTGGTCCACCCGTGTACAGTCGACCACGCAGACTCGCACCAGATCGACTACGCCGAGCTAAGCGTGAGTTTGAAGATATGGTAAGAGCTGGCATTGCTCGTAGATCCGAAAGTTCTTGGGCAGCACCACTTCACCTAGTACCTAAAAAAGACGGTACCGATCGACCATGCGGTGATTATAGAGGTTTAAACGCTAGGACCATACCTGATCGATACCCAGTACGCCATATTGCTGATTTTGCTCATAATCTTCATGGTTGCATGGTCTTCAGCAAAATTGACCTTGTACGCGCTTACAATTTAATACCTGTCAATCCAGCCGACATAGCGAAAACCGCGATTACGACACCGTTTGGATTATTTGAGTTTCCATTCATGGGTTTTGGTTTAAGGAACGCCGCTCAGACATTTCAAAGATTCATGGATGAAATTCTTCGCGATCTGGATTTTGCTTTTCCATATATTGATGACATATTAATAGCATCCCACAATCACCACGAGCACGAATTGCATCTCAGGCAGGTGCTAGAACGCTTACGTGATAATAGTGCTGTAGTAAATGCTTCCAAGAGTGTATTTGGTGTTACAGAAATTGAGTTCCTTGGTTTCATTGTTAACGCCGAAGGAACGAGACCAACACCAGAGAAAGTGAACGCCATACACGACTTCACGCAACCAAAGAACGTAAGGGAGCTACGGAGATTTCTCGGTATGATTAACTTTTATAGAAGATTCTTACCAAACGCTGCTAAAGTACAGGCACCACTGCATGGACTCTTGTCTGGTGTCAACACTAAACCAAGCTCGCCTATTGTCTGGACATCTGAGACCAAAAAGGCATTTGATGAGTGCAAAAGCAGCCTCATTGCTGCTACTCTTCTGTCGCACCCCGATCCAGCAGCCGATCTCATGGTCGTTACGGATGCATCGGATATGGCAATTGGAGCCGTTCTGCAGCAGAAGATTAATAATAGCTGTCAACCTTTAGCTTTCTTTTCGAAAAAGCTATCTCCAGCTCAGCGCAAATATAGCCCTTTCGACCGAGAACTACTCGCTGTTTACGAAGCCGTAAAATATTTTCGCTTTATGGTTGAATTGAAGCCTTTCACGATTTGGACTGACCATAAGCCTTTAATCGCCGCTTTTCGGAAAGCTTCAGAGAAATGTTCCCCACGGCAGTATCGGTATTTAGATTATGTATCGCAATTTACCACAGACATTCGCCATATTTCTGGTAAAGACAATGTCGTAGCTGATGCACTATCGCGTGTTGATGCTATTTTGAGTAACGTGTGCATTGACAAACTAGCTCATTCACAGGAGACGGACACCGAATTAAAACATTTACTAAGCACTAAAACTTCGCTGGATCTCCAGAAGATTAACGTTTCTGGCTCCAGGAGTCCGGTGTTTTGCGATGTGTCCGGGACATCACCTCGTTTGTACCTGACGCCGGAATTTCGCAGACAAGCTTTTGATGGCGTACATGGTCTCAGCCATCCAGGCGCGAAGCCTACCATCCGTCTTATGACCGAAAGGTACATCTGGCCTCACATACGAAAAGACGTCAGAGAGTGGACTAAGACATGTATGGCTTGTCAACGTTCAAAAGTCGTTAAACATATTCGAGCTCCGGTACACGCTTTTCAAACTCCTTCGTCACGTTTCGCACATGTACATATTGACATCATAGGACCACTCACAATTTCTCATGGTTTCCGTTATTGTCTAACGGCGATAGATCGCTTTACCCGTTGGCCAGAAGTAACCCCACTCCAAGACATCAAAGCAGATACCGTCGCACAAGCATTTGTACATAGTTGGATTTCACGTTTTGGTTGCCCAGAGAAGATAACGACTGACAGAGGCAGGCAATTCGAATCACACCTATTTCGCGAATTGGCAAAAGTTACAGGATCAAATCATTTAAGCACAACTGCTTACCACCCCGCCGCTAACGGTTTAGTTGAACGATTCCACCGCCAGTTAAAAGCTGCGATTATGTGCCACGATAACGATGACTGGTACGAGGTACTTCCAATAGTGCTACTTGGTGTTCGTAGTGCCTGGAAAGAGGATATATCCTCAACCTCTGCAGAGCTGGTGTACGGAGAGAGTCTGCGGTTGCCTGGAGATTTGTTCTTGCCGGCCGCAACGGAGGTCATTGATTACGGCGACTTCCTGCAACGCCTTCGGAGCCACATGAATCGGCTCAAGCCAACACCCGTCCGTCGACATGGTAACGCAAATACATTTGTTCACAACGACATACACACAGCCACGGCCGTCTTCCTTCGACAAGACTGTGTGAGAAAGTCATTGCAACCCCCTTATTCTGGTCCGTACAGAGTTATCGAACGTTCGGAAAAAGTTTTCAAAATTGATATAAGAGGCAAGGTAGTTGCAGTGTCCATAGATAGACTTAAGCCAGCGTATATACTGAAAGACGGTGATGGCGAGCAAGTCGCTTCAAAGTCTGCACCTTCCATTCTGCCAAATCTGTGTACACGGAGTGGCAGAAAAGTTAGATTTCCTGCTAATTTGAAGTCTTTCGTTACGACCTAACGGTCTCCGGGGGGGCTGATGTAGCGACCTCCTTTTAACAAGCCGTTTGCTTATTTTGTACTTGGAATTCTTATAAAAGAAACGCGAATGTAGAGCTAGTGCGCATCTGACAGCCGCTGCAAAAAGCTTGTACGTACAGCATATGTATTGTATATTTTACTCAGTTTTATGCATATAAAAATCGTATACAGTAATGTGGAATTATTCATTCATTCACACCCACAGAAGCAAACAAACAATCTGTGCGAGCAAATTCTAGAACACCTTTTTTAACACGTGTACATAGACTTTTCGAGTTTAATGAGAATGATGCTTATGCATTAAGATAGCCTTACTCTACTTCCTTCGAAATAAATATAATAAATCACCCATCAGGTTTAACAAATTTTTAAATTTCTAAAAATTTTGAGGATGTTCTGAAATTTCAAAAAATCTTATTAAATTATCTGAAAAAGTGAAGAAGGTTTTCATATATGCGAGAATTTTCTAGAAACTTCTGAAATTTTCGAGAAACTTATAGAATTTTCGAGAAACTTCTAGAATTTTCTAAAAACTTCTAGAATTTTCTATAAAATTTACATAAACAAAAAGTAGTCTATGTTACTCCTGACGACCCCCTCTTCATGTCTGCAAAGTTTCATCGAAATCGCTTCAGCCGTTTCTGAGATTACCCCGAACAGACAGACAGACAGACAGACAACAATTCTAAAAAAAGTTATTTACGTTTTAACAGCATGCGAATGACTCTCAAAGCTTACTTTGAGGCAGTTTTTCGCAAATCACAGACAGACACTCTGATTTTATTTATATAGATTAATACAAACGGATTTTTTTTCGCTAACATTCTAGAAAATTCTAGATGTTTATAGAAAATTCTAGAAGTTTTTAGAAAATTCTAGAAGTTTCTCGAAAATTTCAGAAATTTCTAGAAAATTCCAGAAGTTTCTAGGAAATTCTCGCATATATGAAAACTTTCTTCACTTTTTCAGATAATTTAATAAGATTTTTTGAAATTTCAGAACCTGATGGGTGATTAGATTTTTTGAAATTTCAGAACCTGATGGGTGATTTGTTATATTTATTTCGAAGGAAGTAGAGTGAGGCTATTTTAATGCATAAGCATCATTCTCATTAAACTCGAAAAGTCTATGTACACGAATGCACCCGGGCGAAGCCGGGAACGAGTCGCTAGTCTAAAATAAACGTAGCCTAAGTTACTCCTTATTACATCAGCTACCTGCCAATAAAAGTCCCGTCAAAATCGGTCTAGCTATTTCAGAGATTAGCCGGAACAAACAGACAGACAGACAAAAATTGTAAAAAAAATTATTTTGGTGTATGTACCGCAATTTACATAAACAAAAAGTAGCCTATGTTACTCCTGACGACCCCCTCTTCATGTCTGCAAAGTTTCATCGAAATCGCTTCAGCCGTTTCTGAGATTACCCGCGACAGACAGACAGACAGACAGACAGACAGACAGACAGACAGACAGACAGACAAAAATTCTAAAAAAAGTTATTTACGTTTTAATAGCATGCAAATGACTCTCTAAGCTTAGTTTGAGGCAGTTTTTCGCAAATCACAGACAGACACTCCGATTTTATTTATATAGATAATGCACAATTTTATGATAACACAAATGACCTCCAATCTGTTTGCAACTTTTGTATATAGGTACAAATCTTCCCTCTTTCCATATGTGAAAACCGAATTGAAATCGGTCTAGCCAACTTAAGTTTCTTGCGAGACTAGCGCATGGCGATTGATTTTTATATACAAAAAAAGAAATATATAAAAACAGAAGATTCTTACAGACCAAGGATGGGCTTTCTTTGGCTATTCCACAAAGACACATCCTGTGTAAATATTTTATTAATATCATGTTATGTTAACAACAAAAAAAATCATTATGGCAAAACGTAGTAAGTAGATATTTCGAAATTTTCGCACTGCATTTCCTCCACAGAGATTGTTTGAATGAACTAAATATACGTGTTTCCTACAGAGTACCTAGTCTAAGGAGCGGATGTCTGGGATCCGTTTGCGTACACCTCATTAGTCGCCGCTTTGATTCGATATCGTTACTCGGGCCGCAGGTGCCGATGATGGCTCTCTTTATTCAAACTAAAGGATTTTGTAATCGAATTCCCTTTTTGTTTGTGAAACTTCATCCGTATAAAGGCGCCTTTGACTTTTTTAACTTTGTATTTTGACGACCGATTAAGAGAGCTACGAGAACTACGCTCGACATATTGATACGCGGGATTTTCTTGTCATACACATAGTCTATCCATACTAATATTATAAATGTGAAAGTAACTCTGTCTGTCTGTCTGTTTCTTTTTCACGCCTTAACGAATCAACTGATCATCATGAAATTTTGCATACACGTTGTCAGGGATACAGAAAAGGACATAGGGTACCTTTCATCCAGAAAAAAAGTACTGTTCCCAAAGGATCATCTAAAATAAAATAAAAAATTAACGCCTGGCCACAAGGTGTTGTAGCAACAAGAGGTCAAGCGTTATTTGCTTATATATTTTTTTATTTATAAACGCGGACGAAGTCGCGTCTTTTATTTTATTTTTATAGGTATGTCTATGTCCTTTCTTGTATTCCTGACATGTATTCAAAATTTTATCATAATTGCTTGAGTAGTTAAAGCGAAAACGAAAACAGACAGACAGACAAACAGAGTCATATTAGTATGAATAGTATGGATAGTTTGGATATATTGCAATATATCTATAAAGCTGTTTACAAAGTGTGCGCAACACTTGTGAAATAATTATAACAGCATCAAAGAGCCCCCACAGTGAACGCACGTGCGTTTAAAATAGTCCAAAAATCATACAAAAAAAAAAATACAGGATTTAAAGCAAGAGTAGGCTCCCGAGTTCAAGTCGAGACCGTCAAAGCGTGTGCTCTTCCTTTTCATAAGGCTTTTAGAGGCGGGGTGCCTTATGAAACCTGTATAGGCACCCATATAATAATTAACAGTAATGTGTCGTCTTTACAAAGTATACGAACGCAGTGCACAGTGGGTCCTTTGAAATCTCAAGTGCCATAATGTTCGTTTGATATTTTTATATTCATTTATTCTGTAGCTCTGCTTTGCTGGATGTGTTCGCATTCACTAATCACTGTTCGCTATATTTTTTTAAAAGGGAAAGTTCACATTTCATAGGTATGTTCGACAATGATCGAGTTTTTTGATATTACTTTTTATTTGGTTGAATTTTGTCTGCATAAAGTTTAAAATTCAACATTTATTACCAGGTAAAATGTTATTTATTGATTATTATTATTTATTTATTTATTCATTGAAAATCTGTTACACATGAACTGACAAGTTATGTATTAAACCGTTGATAAGGTTTGTTTACCGTTAATAACTAGACAATGAGTTATCCTTAAGTTATTAATTTTAAAAATGAAATTCGCGGCTTAATTTTCATACATACATCGTAAATTGGCTTGATTAAGATCTTTTTTAGATAGACATAGGTACTCAACTATTGCTAAACAAATTGCTAGATTTTTTCCATTGTTTTTCCTTCAGCATTTATTTACATTGATTTAGTACTAAAATATACTTTTCAGAAATTAACTACAAATAAATAACACAAACAAATAAACAACTCAATGTTACAGAACATCAAATAATAATACTTAATTGACTAAATAGTACCTTTGAGTAGAAAACATATTACCTACCTTAGTAAAAGATTTTCTCTGATAGAGAAGGTGGTATATTTAAACATTTGTTTACTACATTGAAATAGATAAGAATTTTTATTATATCTATAAATTGTCTATTTTTTGCCCAATTTATTTTTCATTTTAAGCCATTGTGCAACCGCGTTATATCGGACGCTACTGATTATCGCTTCAAGGAGTCAGGTCACTACCGCACAATGGTGAGGTGGTACTGTCAAAATGGAAATAAATTACCATCTCTGCATCGCCGTTCGTTTCAACGGTCAGTACAAAGCCACTGACGGCGATTTGTTCCATTGATTCAAGACTGACGGGTAACGACAGAAAAAAAAAATCAAAACAAGAAACCAACCAGCTGTACTTTAGTTTCTAAATATCACTTTTCACAAGTTTAATGCGTGTTTGTAAAAACACTCAAATAGTTAATAATACATATAAGTAACTATGTATACAGGATGATCAATCCAAATGGGTCGGTGAGGGCACATCTTAAACCATAAGACATACAAAAAAAAAATCTTAGGCTTCGATTTGTGAAATAAAAAAATATTCATCCAAACTTTTTCAAATAACGCTCATACGCGACCAGCAATCGAAAGCAATCGAGCCTTGTGTAAATAATTGGCAAAATATTAATATCAATCAGTTCATTATAATGAGTCAATTAGTTTTAAAAATGATGTGGTTTTTAAGGAGGAGGTGGTAAGGAGGTGGTTTTTGAGGAGATTTGAGGACACCCAGACTGAACTGTGTTCCGAATGGGCTGCCCAGGCGGAAATTAGGATGTCCAGACACTACTAATAAATGAATACATTAAAATTGGACACGACAATTAAAAAGTTTATTTGCTGTCGGTACATTAACAGCGTTTGATTCGACAACCGCACACAAGAGGAGGTTATGGCGTGCTCGTTGTGTCGGCGCGATAAATCAATCCGCCAGCATTGTGTGGCCCATAGTAAAGGTATCCTCACCTTTCTATCAAACGCCTCAGACCAAAGCCCGCCCGCACATATAACGACTAATAAAAGCCGTAATACGTTAATGATATAATTGCGAACGGCTAATCCATCTATTCGCCTCAAAAGGAACAAAATAATTCGCAAAGAGCTCGCAAACGAAAAATATCTTTGCTCGCTTTTTTACGTTTCGAATGAGTCATTAAGCTTTCATTAATCATTTTATTCAACATCATATACGTTTGTTCCAATATTTGAAGTTTTTTTTTTCTTCTTTTGCATCACCCGTTCGGATGTCATCGAATATTTTTCAAGGAGCGCAGTGCCGACAATGAAATAAAAAATATCATAAGCGAAGATATACACGGAAAGTGTTTTACATTGAAAAAGGCTCTATCTTAATCCTTATTAAGCTCATCGCCGGAAGGGTGAGGCCATTGAGAACGGTGGAGGTGTTATTGTGAACCCGTAAGAGCTTATAATTATTTTCATATATATATTTTTTATGCTTAAATAAAAATTTCGTATCGTAACACAGGGAGTCGGCGGTGACTAAAATTCATAAGAAGATTAGAGGCGTTTGATGTTATTATTTTAAAAATGTAAATATATTTAAGGATAATTCGATATAGCTGTTGCACGCGACTTTGCCGGCGTAACTTTATAAAATATAGACTAATGTTAATCGCTAATGTGTAGCTTTCGATAGGGTAAAGAATTTTCAAAATCGGTCCAGTTTTTGAGTTTATTCATTACAAACATATCACACAGTCTAGGTAAGGTATATACTTATATTCATTTGATTATTTGGCTGCTAAGGTTATTCCTCACAGTTTTCCCATTTCATATCTGAATTATAATTGATGATCACTTGTGGTGCCATCTTTCATGACAATTATGTTAATGGTGAAAGAATACATGTAAACTTATGATCTGAGAAGAATAGCAATGTTCGAAGACATGAAAGCGGTGAGTCTAAAATGTGATCTGGAATAGTAAACTTATTTGCTACATTATCCTAATTTGAAAGACAGGTGAAGATGTTTTAGCTGAAAAAATAACCGAATAACTAGTTGTTACCCTAGGACTTCGTCCATGTCCTTTTTCTAATGCGTTAAAACATCTATTTAATCTTTATCTATAGGTATACAGGTCGTATTGCGATTCAGTCTTTATGCTGATTAGGTCATTAATAGTTACCTAACTAATACTTCAATAGAAGATTGTAAATTTACATAACTAAAAACCCTAAAAAAATATCAAAAATGTTTTCGACAAATTTTCGACATTGCCTTACAAATTTATATATAAAATAAAATTTCGTAAACACTGATTTTACTTTCTACAATTTACAATTGTTTTTAGAAACCAGAAAAAATGTACCTCTCTTTTACATATAACAAAAGAAAAGTATAAAAAAGATCAATTTTTTTTTTACCTTATCCAAAAACTCTAGTTTACAACATGTCAATATACGCTTAATAGTAGCAAAATCACATTTAGCACCGTGTAATGACAGCATGTGAGAATCGATCTGCCAATGGCTGTGTTATGTCTCCATTGTCGAGTATCGTGTCATTAATATGTGAAAAAAAAACCCGTCAAAGTACCGGTTAGGCACCCTCGGGAGATGTTACATAATGGCCATGTCAACACTTGAAAACGATGGCTTTTCAAGTATAAATAATAGAAGAATGTAACGCCGTATGGTTGACACTTTTGCATTACTTTGTCGGCACGCCTGACTTCATTTTTGGTGTGCGATTTATCGATTTTCACCATTTATCGCCATAAAATTGGAGATTTTATGGCGGCGTGTTAACTATTTCTATGATTTTACTACTTTATTTTCTCGCATGATTTATGTAGACTGAAAAAATTTAATATCGATGTTCGAAGCGCAAAAGTTTTATTTAGGATTTTAAAAGAGCCTACTATTCTTTAGTACATCATTTTTATGTATCACTTAAAGTTTAGCCTATGTAAGCCATGTTAATTTATTTTTCGGCGACTTGGTTGACAAATATGGTTATTTTTTTTCTAGTGACATAAAAAATTGGTTGTAACCTATAAAATTGGTTTTAATTTTAAAAAAATGATCAAACGGACACGGAGAACGACTTTGTTTTTTTACTATGTAGAGATAATTCATCTGAGGTAGAAGAAATTGAAAGTAAAATTTATGTTACATCTTATTTATTTAATGTATAAATAAATCAATAAATATACGTTATATATGGTTAGTATGAATGCGACTTGAGTAGCGTTTTAAAAAAAAATCATATTTGGCCTAATACATTTTTTATGTCATCGGTACACATCTTAAGTCTTAAAGATTTCCGTGAGTTTCTTACCTTTAGAAACAATACTCACTTAGATAGTAATTTATTTTACAACGTATCTCACTACAATTTACTTCATACTCATTCTAATACGGGTATACCTCAAGAGATACATTTTTTTTTCCAAAATTAACCAGTCCCACATCACTGTCACGCATTGTGCACCGAGTATCGTTTACCGCAAAAATTATTTGCTGTTAACAACACAGCCCTCGAAGTCTCCATTTAACAAGTTTGGGTCATAGGCAGTTTTTACAATGGCAACACTAAAGCTCTCGGCTACTTCAAAGATATGCACCGTCAATAGACACACATTGTTGGATTCAAATGGAGTAACATTTTTGCATTATTTGTTGTTCAATTTCACTTTTATTGTATTAATACGGGATGTAAAGTGGGATTTATAAGAAGAAAAAAAAAATTAAAAATCATTTAAAAAGAAAAAAAAATAACATTAATTTTCCCTTAAAAAAAGTGAAAATATTTTTTACAATTATATATACATAAATTATACAAATAAATACCTACACAAACCTGCCTCGTTTATCGCTCTTTTACCGACACCAGTCTTCATTTGAGAACAACTTTAATTTATAAAAAAACATATAAAAAAACTTCTCAAAATTTATTTTCAGTATTATTATTGAAATAAAAGTGAATATATATACAAGACAGTATTAAAATCAATAGTTTTTTTTAAATTTGCGTACGTTACTGCAAAAATCCGCAGAATTTAACTAATATACATTATTTATTAATCATAAAACCCCACAATATATACGAAATTATCTGTAGTTTTTATAAAGCAATACAGATTATCTTTGGGTAAATTTGCTTAAATGTACCATAATTGCAAATGCAAATTCCAAAAAGCCTCAAATTACATTACAAAAAACCACAATAAGGCCAAATGTTTACTATTACAAATTATCTTGTACAATATATATATTGTAAATTTCCTGTTTGAATGTTCCAAACAAAATATCATGTTACTAAAGAGGATCAAGCGATAGATGTTAATATGAGCAGGTATCACATTTTTTTTGGAATTCCTTTTAAAATTAAATTTTTTTAAGAGATTAGATATCTACTTTTTAAAGAAGTGAAAATCCTATTTAGGTAAAACTGGATTAATATTGTTTTAGAAAGATTGAGATATTTTTTTTGCATTATACCTAACTCAGATCTTTTTGCATCTAGCTAAGATGTTAAAAGTAGTTTAAAAAATACATTTTTTTTAAATAAAAAAGAAAATCTATAAAAAATGACCCAAACTATATGTTTGAATACCTAATAAAATTTTTGATTTAAATTTTATTTTTACATTTGTAATAAAAAACTATGTACATATTTATTATAATTTAACTACTATTCAGACAGACTTAGTATATAGATTGAGTTTCAATTTGTTTTGGACATGAAATCACTTTATAGACTTTAGATTTTCATTCAGAAAATAAAATACAATTTTGTGTTTTTGCATAGGTGAAGCAGATTGTTATAATTTTTTTTTTTTTTACTTTTAAATACCTATATTTTGCCTATATTATATATTTTTTCCATATTAAAAAGAGGTTTTTATATAGTAGAATTTTTGTTTTCTGTTTTCATTTAATTTTTTTCCTCAAATAGATAGGTACATTGTACTAGTTATTAATATAGGTCGATACTTATAAAATAAGTACTCTAAAAATATGTTGTTATTTTTAAAAAAGGTTTTATTGATTACACAATAAAAAAAAATTAAATATTTTTCAATGTAGATGGACACGTTAACTCGTTATTCAATAATACTTAGGTAACTATTTATTTTTATTTTTATTGTTAATAACTATGGGTGTATTAATAAGAAATATAAACTTTAAAACATTTTATTAGCTGTTAAATATCGCTATTTTATAGTTATTTTATATTTATTTTATATCCTAATGACTGTAGCATATTTTTGTTTTTCGTAATTAAAACTAAATATTATTTGATATAAATATTCCGTCGTGTGAATATATATAAGTCACTATCTTTTATAATAATTTAGAACATAAACGTCAATCACTATGTAGGTATAAATAATAGACCACTTTTTTAAAACTGTCTGAAATCTAATCATCCTCTTCAATAAAAAAAAATTGCATTCACAAACCACCTATCAATCTAGGATCTATCTAAATCTAAATGTTATTTAAACTGTATTGGAGACCTACCTAATTACTGAGGCGACGGTAAACAACGGCTACATCACTGTCCATCACAATAACACTTAACAAGCACAGTCCAACAACTTAACAAATCAAGCGATACTTGTTTTGTTTAAAAAAAAAATTTTTTTTGACAAGTATCTTAACGCAACCAGTACCTACAATGGTCAGTGTACCGCGTAATCAGCGAACGCCCTAAAGTATTGAGAGCGTTCGTACCCCGCGAACCGTTTGCGATGTCACGGCTCGCTTGCGACTGGCTCGGCCATCTGATTCCAACTCAGCCGTGTGAGCATCGGTACGGGGCGGGGCTTGGCGGGGCCGGCATCTAGTGTAGACTCACCCTAGGGTGGATGACGCACACACAGAAAACTCGCGCTCACAAAGCAAAAGTACTTGCCGAACCGTCGTTACGAGCATCTACTCGTAGTAGGCGCGCAGTTTCAGGACGTCTAGTTTGTAGTAGTAGTCCTGAAAGTGCGCAGGTACGCGATCGTCGCACGATCCAAGATTGTTTTGCGGATTAAAAATACTCTCGTACATTTTAGAATTTTTGTGACCAGTAGGCGCGCAGTTAAGGACTGCTAATAGATGTCCTGAAACTGCGCAGGTATACGCGGTCGTCGTAAGATGCACGATTGCGGATTAAAAATACTCTCGTATATTGACAATTCTTTTAGAATTTTTGTGACCAGTAGGCGCGCAGCTTAAGGACTGCTAATAGATGTCCTGAAACTGCGCAAGTTTACGCGGTCGTCGTAAAATGCAAGATTGCGGATTAAAAATATACTCGTATATTGACAATTCTTTTAGAATTTTTATAACCAGTAGGCGCGCGGTTTCAGGACGGCAAGTAGGTTTTCGTAATAGTTGTCGTAATTTCGTGACGATTTGGCATATTACCTTATATAGGTATTTATAGCCACGTCTGTGCTGGACTTTACAATCAATTAAGGAACCATAAAATATTTTTGGTATTTATAAGGATACTTATAAGGATTAGGTATATTATATATAAGGATGTCGAAGTACTGGCTTGGAAAACAACATTTATGCTTTCACGAACCCAGTTAAGAGATAGTAGGTAATTTTTTTAGCTGAGGTACATACATTTATATGTAGTATTTCAACTGATGCGCAACAGTCATAAACTGTGGAATACGACAGTTTATTGCCGACCTGCCAGTATCTCTTTCTTTTATGGTCAATGCTTTACTGCTCTATACGTTTGAGAGAAGCAAAGGGTACCTACCTACGTACCTAAACCATGGTGTTTTAATGTCCAAAAGCTACTTCCATAAATAGGACTGCACACCAATTTGTGTAATAGAAAATAAGGATTACTTTACATTTGTGCAAATTGTATTAAATGGAGGTCCAAAAAAATATGTTCACAGTCCTTATCTATTTACTAAATAGAAGATTTGTATATTTGTGTTTAATAAATAAACTCAAAAGCTACTGGACCGATTTTAAAAATTATTTCACCTATAGGCTATTTTTTATAGGGTTACGCAGAGGAAGTCGCGTGCAACAGCTAGTGTAGATATAAAGTTATAAAGTTCATGAGAAGTGCAGCGGAATTTTCAGCGACATCTATTGTCGTTTTATACTTTAGTTATCGGCAAAACTAATATGTGAAGAAATTTATTTTTATCGAAATTTGGTTTAAAAAAGTCATTTCAAAATTGTTATGCAATTTTGGCGCAAACTTTTTAAAACCTGTTGTTATAACTGGCTAATCAAAATATTTATGTTTCTTAATATATAATAAGATTGACATGTAAATACAATATAATAAAAATAATGTGAATATAGTACAACATTCGTTATCAGCACGAAGTCTCTATTTAATTGAGTTTTGTGGATAAATATGATATTTTTCATTTAAAAGTGAATCGGCAATAAATTTTTGTATGCACATATATATAGATTATGAAAATTTGTGAAATTTTTTAAATAATTACGAAAATATTTTCATATTGATTTTATTGTGACATCGAACAGCTGTACATATAAATATGTCAAATAATTCTCTATCTTGTATAAAGTCACTTATAAACAGAGATGGATATTTCGTATGGAAATTTAAAATGCGTATGTACCTTATGCATGAAGAGTTATGGGAGACCATCATCGGATATCCTCAAAGTAATGATATATCTGCTGAGAAGAGATCACGTAACGATCAAAAGGCGTTATCAAAAATATGTCTCGCAGTAGATGGTATGGCAATCACCCATGTAAGATCATGCAAGACAGCGAAGGAAGCTTGGAATGCTCTTTCATCCGCTTACGAGGACAAAGGTCTAGGACGACGTATAAGCCTCGAACGGAAACTATACAGGTACTGCCTTGACTATTTTGAATACAACAAAACCAATAATATTAAAAGTTGCATAAAAACGCACATAATATTTGGAAACTTTCATCGATATTCGTGTAATTAATTACCAATATGATAATTAAGAGGCCGCGCGCCAAAACGCGCTATATCCCAAAATCAACAAAATGATTTTCGCGCACCGCGGCACACAAAGGCGGGCACGCGACTTTAGTTACGGCGTTCATACAAAGAATGAGTTAGCCCTAATTTATATCTGCCTAATTTCACGGTGCCTCTTACTTATTGTGAGAATCAGCGATACCATGTCACGCTATTCGATACGCCTGGTTACTTAGATTGAGTCGTCATCCGTTCATGTGAAACTTTTAAGGTCAAAGCGTCTGTTTGTAATCCTTAATCTTTTCTTTTTTTATGTTAAAATAGGCAGATATGCTGACTAAGGTTAAAGCGTTTGTTATATTGTTATATATTATTTTTTTTATGTTAAAGTTATACTACTGATGGTAGGTGGCTACCGTCGCCTATAACACAAGCAACGCCACAGCTGCTGTAATGCGCTACAAGGATAAAGGATTGGGATAACACAACAGTAGGTACACATCCTATTATTTCACGGTGGTCTTCTGTAAGGGGGTGGTTACAGCCGCCAGACGAGCTGCCCAAATGACTGCGAAACGCATTGTGCCCTGCCACTACTTTCCAAATCTAGACCTAGACCAGAGTCAACTTTGTAAACTTATTTCCAAAGTTGACCCTACTGGTAATCGAACCCGGGACCTCTGCCACAGAGCATCAAAGCCTAACTCTTTCAACGGGCTCGTCATAGTAAGAGTCATATTATTATGTAAGTCATATATAAGTAAGAGACTTAAGATGTTTGCGCGATTTCAAAAGGAGGCATTGATACAATAGTTTTATATCGAAGCGCCTAATTTTGACTTGAATTTAGTCAACCATTCCGAAATCGGTGCGCCGACAAAAGGTCTCGCGGCTGATTTACTAAAAAATAAATAATGGAATTTTTTTTCTCATGTAAGTAGTATAAAGAAAGTGTTTGTCTAAGAAACGTGCGGAGTACCGCAGCGGGATATCTAGATATGTGGGGATACAGAGTTTTCTTTAATTCTTTTTTTTTATCGCATTCACGTCTTTGTAGTGAATAGCGTCGGTTCCTTAATTTACGCATCGGTAGCTTTATTTTGTAGTTTAGCATTTGTTAAGGGATTGTTTTTTGAGCGCGTTTTGTTACATTTAACGATTGTGTGGAGAAACAAAGTCGGTATTGTAGTCAGCGAGCAAAATATGAGAGGTAGAAAAATAAAAATATAGGGATTCAATACTTACATACTTAAATTGGCTGTGGTGTGTATATTATTATTGGCTGTGGCAAGTATTTTTAATTTTCTTTCTCTATTTTTCTTAAAATCGAAGTAATTTGTCATGTGGTTAATTGGTTGCCTTAGCGCTCTGTCTCAGGAGTCTGGCATTTAATTCAGGGCATTTAAATTATTCTAAATTAGCTTTGATTGGAATTTCTTGGAGAAACCTAATTGATAAATAAATATTTTGATTTTGAATTTCGTGTAGGTATAGCAAGTACATAATTACAGACTGCGTTTTGCAGACTGTCATTAGTGTATACTAAGCAATAATCACACTTTATAGAAGAGCTCAGTGATATGACACTGCATTTGTGCTTTTGTGTTTCGGTGAACGAGTAAGGGATTTTAGAGTTTATACTACTATCTATTTTTCCCTATTTTTTCTAATTAGGTCGACAGAGCACTTGCCGTTGCTTGTGTTATAGGCGACAGTATCCACCTACCATCAGCGACAATCAGCCTTCCTGTAAGTATATAAAAGTATATAAAAGTAAACTTCAGCTCAAAAATATCTTTACGTTTTTCTGAAATAGGTAATGTATTATCTTCGTAAGACGTATCCTAAGAAAGCTAATATTCTCGCCTTAGTTGGTAATTTGTATCAATTTTAATGATTTTTTTAACTAGGCATCATGAAAATTTTTAATAATTTCAATTAAGGTGAGATCGTTTCTATATAGACTAAAAATGTTATAGATGTAAGTACAGGAATCCTTGAATGGGTGCCTACAATTTCGCGAGCATAAATCATAGTGTGCACCCTTCGATAGGGCAGCGCACAGCCGAGTAGCGTCTGCCGCAGCTGCGTCGCCTTAACACGCATCACTGCCCACTCACAACATCCCGTGCATGGCCTTAAGTAACGAATGCTTTGTGCATGCCGATAGATTAGATGACGGCTCTAAGCCACAAGAGCAAGCGGAATTTTTCGTATTGCATTAGTAATATTGTTTATGAATCACTAGACTAATTGAGAAAAATATATTTTGTGCCTTAATAAAATGGAAGTATTTTTGAAATTATAAACTAGCTGGTGCCCGTGATTTCTTCCGCATTGAAAAATGAAAAATATGCTAAAGACAGTGACGTCCAATTTTTTATATTTTTAGACGATCCCTCGGGACTCTAAGATTTATCCAGGATAAAAGTAGCATAGATTATGTTAATCTGTGTGCTAAATTAGACAGATCCAAATATGTTAAACCCTTTTTTCGTGGAAGAGTAACAAACATCCATCAATTCTCACAAACTTTCGCATTTATAACTCTTGTATGTTTTTCATTTGAATAGCATTTGTAATAGTTGCTACTATTACAATATATACGATCAACTTGATGGTAGGTATAGTTACCGTCGTTTAAGAACTCTCTCTCTCTCTATCTAAATTTCTCTCTAACTCTCTCTTTAGCAGAGAGTCGTTTACTCTCGTCTTAGAACAAAATATAAAAAAATATATAGATTTAAAAATTTTGTATTTTCCATAATATGTACGACAGGACCAGGACAGGACCGTGTGCGGGTGGTCACTTCAGAAACCAAAATTGAGCTACTATCGCTTAAAGCTTAAAACTTAAGTGGTGATATATTTAAGCTTTATCTTAACTTCAACGCGATGTTTTTAAGACATTCTCTTAAAACAATGAGTTAAGGATTCATGTGATAAGTATATCTTGCTACCCATACTCGGACCAACTCTATAAACAAGATCTATTGATTTTTATCACATGACCACATAATTGAAACAGCTTCTGTAAACACTTAAGGGATTCTTAAGAACAGAAGTAATTTTGTCACATATTAATTTGTGCTGTCACATTAAAATATTAGCTTTAGCTTTTAGCTCAAAAAAAACTGTCAGTTGTAGGACTTCACGTCAGCAGTGAAAACTTAGTTTTACAATTAATATAGAATATACATATACACATTGAGCGTGACGATCACGCAAGTTTAGTGCTTTTCCACATCCCAAAAGTGCCCAACGTACTACCCCAAAAAAAATTTCACTTCAACTTTATACATCATTGAGCGTGTCGCTGGCTGAGCGTGTCGCTCGATGAGCGTGTCGCTGTGTCGCTCACTGAGCGTGACGGCACGAGTTCAATGTTTTTCCCCATACAAAAATTGCCCAACGTCCCTTAAGAAGATTTCACTTCAAAAATCGCGAAATCTTGTAGATTGAACCAAAAATCCGTATTAAAAAGTATGAAGATTCTTTTTGTGCAGATATATTGCAGATTAAGCCCGAACACAACAATTTAATGCGAGGTGTCTTCCGCAAACCGCTTATTTTTTGTGCAACGTTTTATATTATAAAAAAACTATCTAATATCAGTTTCGCGTTCGATGCCAAAGGATTATGCCCTAATGCATCAATGATTGCATCTCTATTTTGGAAATGAAACGTTCATGTTTTTACTTGGTTGACTATTCAAAAAAAGGGTGAATTGTCTTTGGTTGAACTTGAAGTTTCTTGAAGTAACTTGAAGTTATAATGCTAATTAGCTAAGTTGTAATACTTATTACTATATTGCCTATATTATACCTACATACGTTAATAAGTGCGTATGTAGGTATAATATACGTAGGTATATGTAGGTATAAGTGCGTATGTAGGTATAACTACAATATTCTTATCTTAGGTATGACTTAATTTCTCTTATGGAATTTCATAAAGTTACGCGGACGAAGTCGCTTGCAGTAGCTAGTATGTTAGTATGTTCATAAAAATCTATGTATCTATGTAAAACCTAAGTTGTCAAATAGAACTATGTAAAATCAAAGGCTAACTGTGGGTATATTTGTCGATGATGTTAGCATTTTTTTTTACTATCCAAAAATGTTTATTAAAAATTATTCGTTAAAACTTAACTATGTGACAATTAAACCGTTTAATATGTACCCTTCTTAATATAGACGCAATGAATTCATAAATAACAAACATTGAATATATAATAAACTTGCTTTTTGATAATTACGAAGGGGAATATCAACTTAGATTTTGCCTCGAGATTAATGAATAAACATTTTTGTTTTCTGACTTACCTAGGTATATAAGTGTAAGTATTTAATTTAGTAGATAACTACTTATATCTACTTCAAGTCGTGGAAGACATCCAGCTTAGTTTACTTAGTATTTCAACGTAGGTTATAATATAATAATATAAATCAAATGTAGATATATTACACCCACTCTGGGCACACTGTTAGTACGCCCACTCTTGATATTATTTTTCAATCAATGAATGGTAGGTACATATTAGCAATAATCCACCAACTAGTCAAGACTTCTAATATGTTACATCGTTAGAGCAATTTATCGCATATATATGTATATTATATTAGGTATAATAGTATGTACCTATGCCACGACGATCTCGCAAACGGCTCTAACGATTTTGACGAAAATCTAGGGTTAAGGGTGTTTTAGGTCTAGAAATCGATCTGTCATGATCTTATCTTAGAGAAAATTCGTTTTAGGTAGTTTTTTTTTAATGGAACGGTTACAAAAGTATAATACCACTTGCTCGTTTTATAATAATACATTTTGAATTATTAATTATTAATTTAAGTATTCTTGAATTTTTATTCTGTAAAATTTCATAGACTTTCTTTCTTACATGTAAAAAACTTTAAACCTTTCATATTACCTACATATCTACATAATATTATACAATATATTCGCTCTCCGCTTTTGTTTTTCGTTTCTTGTAAAGCATCTAACAGATTTTGTTAAGGTTTTCATTAATGGAAAGAGTGATGGAACTTAGTGAAATCTCTTCGTCAACTACGAAATGGGCTGATGGTCTTCAAACGCCTGAACAGATCTTCATAAATTATAGCTACGAACCATTCCGATCACTCCATCCGTTTGGGAGCTACGATTCCAAAGACAGATACTTACACCGACACACAGGTCAAACTTACAACACTCCGTTTTTGTGTAGGGCGTCGGATGTTTAAAATATTAAACGTTATGAAAAATTTAAAGAGAAACCCTGTTTACAATAACTTATGTAACATAAGTAGTGGCAGGCCTACCACCGAGTGGCCTGTCTGTCGAGTTTAATATTAAAAAAGCGAAGGTTGGAAGTATATTCAACGTTAGCCCAAAGCTTAAAAACATTTTAGCTAAAATATTGTAAAACGCCATTCTGAATATCCGAAAAAGTGGAAAGGGAATTTTGAAAATGTGACTATAAAGTGAGTTGGGGAAGCTTTCCCCTTCAATGAAAACTCACACACACATCCCCAAACTCACACCAACACACTCACAAGCCGATGTAAGTTAAACTTTTTCAATATTTAAATGAATTCCTGTAAAGCATTAGTGTAAATGCGTCTCGTTGCTTACACAGCAAAGAGAAAAAGTCGTGTAGCATTTCATTTAAAAAATGGCGTCAAACAAAGCTTGCTCTTGCAGTTGCATATGGGCGATAAGTTAACAATGAAGTTTCTCGAGTAAATAACGGTACATATATAATTTTTACTTAATCCTCTGCTTACCTATTGCAAAAAAAAATTAAACATAAATATCGGAATAGTAACCGATACTAAAACAACACAGATGCATCATATTTCCCCCATCGACATGTAAACACACGCATGCATGCTGTCTCTTTCTAACGCACGGCTTTCCCGTATACTCCGCTCTCTGTCTACGCTTGGGCGTGTACCGCTCTGTGATTGGTCGAAGGGAGAATGGCGTTTAACGGCGGCCGACGGCAATGTTCCGCCGGCATTTTCCCGACGGTTCTATTCCAAAATTGAAAATTTGAAACATGAATTTTGATTGTTGTTTAATGCTGATCAATGTGTGAAGCATACCTACATTTTTTATTTATTTAAATCACTAGCTTCGTAGTGGCTTCCCCAATACCTACCGTCATATAAAAAGTATATAAAAACACTTCTGTTAAAAAGAAAAATTGTGTAAAAATTTCAAGTCAATCCTCCTTATAGAAGACCATGGTGAAATAACAGCATATCATATACCTATACTAAGTATTTGTGTTTTGGTGAGTGACACTTCTCGAGGCCGAGACGAACAAATAAAAATTATCGAAATCAGTCAATCCGTTCTCGAGATATCAACAAAAAGCCGATCCATACAAAATGTACGAGAAAATGAATTTTCTTCATTTTTTTTTCGTGAATATTTTTCGGTGTTTTAATATTCTGCTATTGGGGACGGAGACAAATACAATAAAACAAAGATCATAAAAATCGGCACAGCTGTTCTCGAGTTATAAATGGTGTAACTAACAGGACTTTCTTTTATAGAATTGTAGAGAATAATTGCACCCGTGTGGAGCGGGTCACTATTATAGTTAATATAATAATTAATAATATATCTATAATATAAAAATGAATCCCTAAATGTGTTGCTAAGCGCAAAACTCGAGAACGGCTAGACCGATTTTAATTCTGTCTTCACTCATGGACAGAGGGATAATCAGGGAAGGTTTTTACTTTAAAAAAATGCACCTCGGGCGAAGCCGGGAGCGGCCCGCTAGTTTATTATAAAAAAAAACCACTTCAAATAAATATATAAGTATATCAAACAGACAGTTTTCTGTTAGAATTAAAATAGATCTCCATTTCAAATTGTGGCCATCAAGTTAACTGTGATCAATGCAACAATGTAAGGGTGAGCGCACGACACGCAACAAAATTACCAAGTTATACGGCTCAACGCACACTGCTCTATTGCGTATGCGCACTGGACCGTACGAACTAAGTATAGAAATATCGAAAAATCTGTACCTATGCAACCTGAAACAAACTGTTTACAATTAAAAATTATTATACTTTAATCAATACTACTTAATATTATAAAGAGTAAAGATTTGTATTTTTGTTTGTAACGAATAAACTTATAAACTACTGGATTTTTCATTTACTTTTTTTTTATTAGAGATAGATTTGCTCTTGGCCAGCATTCAGCCGTGTAGCGAAGATGAAGTCTATGATGGAGAGCTCATCCAGAAGATGCAAATTCACTCGAACTTTGAAAATATTTGGGTATGATGAGCTTTATGCAGCACCTGAGCACTCTCTGAAGTAGGTATATTACATCTTATAAAAGACACATAGGTACTTAGACTGGCAACATGGACTGATTTTATAAATTCTTTATAGAAAGCTAGATTATCAGCGAGTATAACTAATTACCTATTTCTTAAACGATCACGGTTGTTGACTTTGCTATCGCATTTGTATGTATTAAAGGCAAACACTTGAAAACTTATGATCTTAAGTTCGATAAATAAAGATCCAATGGTAGGTATATGGTTATTAGATTTACCTACCGAATTATTTCTTGTTGAATTTAATCAACCTAGTGGACATCACTGCCTTTTAACTGACTGCGATGTGGACAAGCACAGACGGCTCATTAGATCAGTACCTCTACCATGAGTTTACAATGACCGCACTCGCTAGCGAGAGTGTAAAACATTTAATATGAAAAACTGTCAGCTGTCAATGACATATTTGAATATGTCGATAATTGTTTATGATTAAGTACTTACATACATTTTATAAACAGACTGCTCTCCTCTTAACTAGATGATTTTGATAAGGTTTCAACTAATGAACAGACGAAGGTTTGTGTAGGTAGGTATATTACATGCAGAAAAATGAATCCGTGAAAAGATGATATTACTATAATTTCTTTACTACAACTCGTTGCGTAGTCTAACTCAGCAGTGGAGTACAAACAAATAGCAGATTTATCGAAACCATCAAATTTGTTTATATTTTCTCTATCTAAAGCCTTTTAATTTCTATAATTTCTATATCTATAATGTAAGTTAGAGACAAAAATCACACCTCTCTAAGAGCATTACGGCGAACATTTATAATCGGCTAAATATCGAATTGTTCCATCCATTGTTGGAGGCTTAAACCATCGCAACCCTTGAGAATTGGTTTTGAGAGTTTTAAGCCCACCACCACCTTTACCGATTCATTCAAAATTCAACCTTATAATCGAGGTATTCAGTTTAAAATGTGATGGGGTTTTCTTGTGATAATTCCTGAAAAGTGAAAGCTTTCCTACGCAAAGGTATTTAGGTCTAAACTCCTATTGAAAGAGGTGAAAGTTTAGGGTACGTGTTGATGAAGGAAATTGAACTTTTCCGCAAATGAGTTTAAGGTATGTTTTTGTATATTACTTATGTCCGAAGAGTGTTGAGAAGATTGTGCAGTAACGAGTGTACACACAGAGTGTAATTGTATCGGGGATCGGAATCGACCCGCGGAGAATTAGTGATGTGATGTTGTCGAGAAATTTCGGCTGTGTTTGAAGCAATTGTGGAACTTATGGTCTTTTCAATACATTTAGGTAATAAAATAGTATAAGAGCCGTGTCTGTAACATAAGTAGGTACATACAACGTGTAATTTTTTTTTAAATATTTAATGTACAGAACAGACACGGCTCGTTAACGATTTTTGGTCGTTCCCCGTACACAACGCCCCTTTCGTATTTTTCGATTATTAATTTTAACTGAATATTTAGCTATTTAGAAAGAAAACTAAATTTTTTGAGACTCATGAGATCAGTTTAACGTTGCTTTTCATAAAAGTCTCAGTAAAGTCAAGTAAGCAAATTTGAAATGTAAAGATGATTCGTACCGTTTTAATCAGATTCAATGTAAGACAGAATGGCCGAGGCAGAAGGCACAATTTATGTTGTATTGATGTTACTGAATGTTAGATTTTACTGAATGAAGGACGAAAATGTTTGAGAACATAAACTACAGCAGTCAGCAGGGGTCTGACTCGTATGAGTAAAAGCGAGAATCGGTCAACGACGTTATTAGCAGTCACTAGAATGTATAATACTTGAGTAGGAAGAACAGCTAGGTCGTATTATCACACCGATTTGCAATAATTCAACAAAGTTTTTCCCTAACAAATTTACTTTCCTCTGCACTAAACTAAGATCGAGGGCTTCGCTGTACAATGCGTGATTGATCAAAAAGGCGTATTTCTAACTGTCCTGCGCTGCAGTTACAATTCTTTGATAAATTTCTTTAGCAAACAACAAGGAAAATTCCTAAGTAACTTGGTCACTTTGTAAGCCACTTTTAATATATCTTATTTATCTAAACGGTAAAGGCTCTTAAAAATAAAATTCACTTTGATAAACTCCCGGGTAACTTGCGGTAAAGGTCAAGATTGCTTGCGCCCAGTTTTCCATCGACACGAGTACCCATTGAAGCGGATGCGTCCCATCACTATTTTTGCACGCGAGGGTCCGCTGTGAGCCAATGGCGTCTGTTCTACATATTGTGTATCCCTTTATTTTTATTTGTATAGCCCTTTGTTATAATTGTTGGTTAATGGTCTAGGTTTATAGTTTTCAACTCGTAGTTGAAAAGGGTTTTAGTTTATCTATTTTACAATTTCTGAATGCCAAACAAGTGTTAATATTTCCATATTGAATAAAATTTAAAACAATCCTACTAATATCATAAAATAATGAATAATAACAAATAAACTTTTACAAGGATGTATGGATGTAATATATGGATGTTTGTTACTCTTTAACATAAAAATTACTGAACGGATTTGGATGAAACTTGGCACACACACATTACATACATATATGATAAAACATATACAATTACATGTACATATGTAATAAAACTAATTAAGTTTTTATGTAAGTAGAAAAAATAATCATATTTTGTAACTAAGTCGACGAAACTGTCCGCGTCTGTTTCTCCGCTAATAACTATACCTACTTCTAAAACACCCGACGGATTTTGATACGATTTTCACTGATAGAAAGAGAGATAAACGACAAAAGTTTGTGTATATAAAAATATTTTATCCCAGGCATAGCCGGGAGTGGGTCGCTAGTACGTTATAAAAAATACCTACATATTATTATCCAAATTTCAGCTTTCTAGGCTTAGTAGTTTTGGCTATGCGTTGATAGTCAGGGCAAAATGATTTTATAAGTATAGATTACTTCGAGCAATTATCAATTATAACAAAATAAACAACAAAACAACTTTTAAATGTATGTAAGTATATAAGTACCTACCTAATTACAATAAATATCTAACATTCTTCACACGTTTCAGGTAGGTATAAGGTTCAATATTTATATACCAATAAAAAACACAGAACAACACTATTCCTGATTGATTTAGAAAATAGTAAACATATAATTATTAGCAAAACACAATAATCAAAATTTGTTCTAGAATTGAAGTTACTAGCGACATCTAGGGAGCACCGGATATTTTCAAAGCAACTCGGAAGGAACCTAGCTCTATTGCAAATCTGAAGAGTAAAGAGGGGTAAAATAGACAAAGGGAGGGTGAAAATATTGGGCTACCTCCCGCCAGATGGCGTTTGTCTTAGACAGTCGTTTTTAATGCTATAGTTAATATTATAAATCATATGAAGCGTTGGTACCTACGGTCCATTTTCCCCCAATAAATCCTATATTTTCCTATTTTCATTCAGCTCAATCATTCATCCAACAAGCTCGACTAAATCATTTAATGCAATGATTTGGTAATTACACGCTAATTATGTAAAATATCCCTTTTTTATAAGTTTTTCTTATACAGTTTTTCTTATCTTATAGATATAAAATTTTGTATAGTAAGTTCAAGTATAACTTAACATTTAAAAAATACACAATGTGGTAAGTTTATAAAAGGTACCGCTCTTCAACGCCCGCACTGCCTGTTTAAATTGAAAATTTGGTATATACTTTGTAAACATCTTAGACTTGATACTGGGACTAAAGACGTTTGATACTTTTTAGTTTAATACCAAGCTGAGACATATAGTGTATCATCAAAATCTTATTTCTATATCATTTCTTACTTTTTAAATATTTTGTGCTTTCTTTAGTTGTAATTTTTCACGTAATTAAGCTAAAAAGTGATAAATTAATGTATCAATTAATTAACATAGATTCTAAAACTAAAGATGGTTACAAAAGTATGACGAGATGAAGAGATAAGACAACTTTGTGTAAGTGTCATTTTCTCCAGTTTTCAAGGATAGTAATTCTCAGTGTGTGTTTCGATAATAATATCTTAATGTGCTACTTTTATTAAGAAAAGTGACAATGTGTAATTTGATTTTTGTTTTTAAATTATCTCTTAGATACAATACTTTTATCCTGAATGATAGGGATCCTGTGTGAAGGCGTGAAAGCGTAACAAAAAAAACTTAGGTTCTTTTACATTTCAAATATTAATTAGGATTTTTCCTTTAAAAAAGTTAAATCTGCATACTTAAGAAATTGACTGCCGACCTTCAGTTATGGAGAGGCATATGAAGAAGAAGCAAAGTATGTATTTAAAATGAAGTATCAAACATGTAAGTCCGTGTATACACCAGAAGCCCAATGCGTCGATGCGTAATAACGAAATTATGACGGTTGGTGAAGTGAACTATGAAAATAGGATTTCTTTGCTCTAACCCCCTTCCCACCTCCAGAGCATTACCCCAGGAAGAGGGGGGCGGGATTATGAAGATTATCGGTAGTGATATCCAAGACAGATGCCGTAATTATACTTTTTATTATAGAGAATTACCTATTACATTGTTAAAAATATATTTTGGTTTCATAAAGTCGGCCTTAAAATAATTTAATTATGCTTTGAACCGTATGATGATATGTATTATGTGTTTATTTTATACTCGATAAAATGACAGGCCTTTGATGTTAATATTATTAAGTATAGTTACTTATAACCCGTTCATGTTCATGTATGTCTTTTACATTCTTCTTAAGTTCATGTATGTTATGAAAACGCACAGCCGTAATTACTAAGTCTAGAAAGCTGAAACGTGGCATATAAGATTATTTTATTACGTAAGCTTCAGTTAAGAAAGGATTTTTGAAAATTAAAACTCTGCGAAGCCGGGGGCGGGTCGCTGGTCTATACTAATACTGTAAAGAGAAAATATTTGTATGTTTGTTTGTATAAACACTAAAACTACTGATCCGATTTAAAAAAAACACTAATAGTTGCTTTTCGCTTCTGTTTGTTTCTCCACTAAATTCTTGTAAAACACCTAACTCACTTTAATATGGTTTTCACAAATAGAAAGAACGATAAACGAGGAAGTTTTATGTGTATTTGCAATACACACAAAAGTATTTATATAAATACTAGCTCGTGCCGACGACTTCGTCGTGAAAAGTAAAAAATATAGTATAAGCAATAACGCTTGACCTCTTGTTGCTATAACACTTTGGCCAGGCGTTAGTTTTTTATTTTATTTTAGATGATCCCTTGGGAACAGTACTTTTTTTCTGGATGAAAGGTAAGGTACCCTTATGTCCTTTCTTGTATCCCTGACAACGTGTATGCAAAATTTCATTATGATAGGTTGAGTAGTTAAGGCGTTAAAAGGTAACAGACAGGGAGACAGACAGAGTTACTTTCACATTTATAATAGAAAAAAAAGTATAAAAAGTATCTGTATAGTATGGAAGTATGGATATTGCACAGGAATATTTGCAGAAAAATTGCTTCCTTGCGAAGCCGGTGGCAGGTCGCTGGATATTTAAAACATTTAATTGTTTTTACATGTTGCTTGCTTGTTTTCTTGCAACAAAGGAGTCTATTTTTACACTTGTTTTCTATTACGTCGGGGATTAAGGCATTGTTCATTGTCGCGCCATAGGCAACAATGTATACCGACACTTCTTTATAAATCGCCGACAAACATTATACCGACAGTAAATCGCAGTGTATTAGATTTATTATTAGTAGACATACTTAAGCTGTGGAAAATGTTCGATTTTTTTATACATAACTAGCGACCCACACGGCTTCGCACGGATGCAATATTTTTCTATAAAATATAATATACCTACAAACCTTCTTCGTTTATAGCTATTAAAGTTTAATTTTTTTCTACAATTAGTTCTCGGTGCTCCTAGTATCAAGAGTAATTTTATATTAGTATGAATTCATCTATTTTAAAAATATACTAACAAGATTGAAAAATTGTAATCCTATTATCTGAATTACAAAAGAATATCGTTATCTCTGTACTAAATAGAAAAAAAGGATTATCGCTATGACACCTCTATATTTAATATGTATTGATTGAGAATTATCAGCCAAATGTTGACTTTAGTATTAAGAGTTAAGATTTATATTGGAATGGACATAAGTAAATGAAAAGAAAAATGGATTGACCGTATTGAAAGGGTCTTTTTTTGTAAAAAGTGCGGTTTCCAAAATTAACTTTTGCCCAATAAACTTAACAATGCACGTTAATATGCCATGCTTATTTCGGTCTACTACTGGGCGGTCTAAATGCAAAAAAAATGTGGGCATTTGTGTATAAAATTTATAAATCATAATCCAAATATGCTTCGTAGATTGTCTGCTTGTCACAATAATATTTTTATAAATAATTGTGTGTTAATGTGTGTGTGTTTGTTGAATTTTTGTATCCTTATGCTATTTTAATTTTACTCATATCAAAATTAAGACCAGTCAATTTAATAAAATATATAATATATAATCTAACTTATAAAATTTCAAAATGACATTGATTTACATAAAACGCAACACCATAAGATTAGTATAATTCTTTTATGAATTAATGTACTTACTTATACGGTTTTATTATAAACTTCTTGATATATTCAAAGCCTTAAATAAATTTAAATATGTAATCAAAAACCAGTCTTTTCGAAAAGTTATTATAAAATATTTGCTTTTATTTAAGCTATAATAAGACCTGGATTTAAACGATTCTGAACTAATACTATGTCTAGTATTGTATATACTTACCTACTGTAATGTGTGTAGGTATAATTAAATGGAATTGCTATATTTAATATTTTAAAGAAGACAAAAAGAATGGTATCCTGAGTTTCTTTCGAGGTTTTTCTCGAAAGGTTTTTGCCTATCTTTCAGTTTGTTAGAAGCTTTTGATCTAGTTATTCCATCGGAAAATAATAACAATTCTTTTAAATGAGTGTGAGCGAAGCTGCGACCAAGTTCGAGCGTGGACGTACTCGCCAACTTCTTGTTTGGAACACTTTTGTAGTTACTCGTACATGTGGTTCTGTTTTGCCAACTTTTATATATCTTCATAGAAAAAGTTCCATGTTGTCAAATTTCTTATTTCGCCAACTTTTATTTATCTTAATATTAATAATTCTTGTCAAGTACCTACTCTAGCAAAATCTTGCTTATTCTATTAAAATTTAAGAAAATAATTTCTCGTTATTTGTGACATATTGCCTGCTTTAGGAAGCCCGCAATTTCATTAAATGACGGCTGTCCGAAGTCTATTGTTAAAAATTTTATTTTCAATTATTTTGAGGTTAGTTATAACTTAACCTCAAAACAATAAAAAAAATTGAATTAAATAGGAAAAAGCAAACAATATAAATATATTGAATCATCGCAATATTTATAAGATTCTCATAGTACTAATACTTACTAAGCCTATTGTCATGCGAATTCTGCTCACAAACTCATAAAACCGTGAACAAATTATTTTGATAACATAATTCGTCTTTCCGCTATATTGTAATGTCATTTCACAATAAAAACATAAAGACAGCTGGTGTCTGGTGTCCTTGAGTTTGTTCAAGTAGAAATAAATAAGGTTATAATAGCTCTAATTGATGCCAATTGGCGAGATATAAGTATTCTGTGAACTTCCCAGCGGTTATTATAAAAAAATCTACTAAAAAGGGATATATTAAATATCTGCTGACTAACGTACGAAAATACATATTCATTATATAAAAAGTGTAAGGGCGTTTGTTATTCCAAATAGAATAAAATTTATTTATTGCCAATTTTTTAAATCTGACGTCATATTTAGCTTCTCGGTATATCGTATATATTTCAGACTTTCAGTTATCATAAACAACTCTGTGACAGTCTACTTGCTACTACGGCTTGGTTTTTTACTTTCTTACTTATTGTTGCACACAATAAGACTTAAATGAAAATAATGAATTTTAATTAAGCAAATGATAAGAACAAAACCTAATTGCTACAGAACAGAAAATTGTGAGGATAGTTCCAAGAAGGCGGGAGCAATGATCTCGCTTGGACTGTACACCGATACGGCTCGCCCGCGCGGAAACTGTCACATTTTGACGTTTCACTTGACGTGACGCGTTCCTTATTCAAACAGCCCGCCTTTTATTTTTATTTCTTTATCTTCGTCTCAATCTAATGTTGGGTATCTTTAAATTTCGAATTCTAACTTCAGAGTGCGAAGGTTTTTTGTCGTTTAGGGTACGTTCAAAAATATTGAATATAATTTTTAATAGTCTGTTATCTCGATAACCTGTTGTGGGGTATTTCGTTTCGTTTCGTGCATCGGACGCGATGAATGCATAATTAAGTGGAAGCGTTTTTATGATTTTGTTAATCCGAGAAGTTCGCGTTATGTCACCTAACTAAGAGATTAAAGGTTTAGCGTTCGCGTGATACATTTAGGTAGATTACTCAAAGAATTAAGAATACTTATACTCATTCGTGAATAGTTACTATTTATACTACATTAAACTAGCGCCACACGTCCGGCTTCGCACCGTTGCATTTTTCTTAAAAACTTTACCTATTACCTATTAAAATGTTAAATTGGTTTGTGTACGCTTCAAAAACTCGAGAATGAACTGACCTATTTTAATTCGGTTTTCACATAATTATGGAAAGAGGGATAAACGGGGAAGATTTTTATGTATGAAAATTGCACCCCGGACGAAGCCGGTCGCAGGTTGCTAGTTATATATTACAAACCTTATTCGTTTACCGCTCGACATTTCACATTGCGAAACATTTAAAAATCTTGGAAAAAAATATTTAAAATGTTTTTCAAAATATTCATATCTACTCGTCATTGTTAATGCCTACAAGGTTTATATGAAAGATTTTTTTTTTTTTGAAAAAGCATGAGAGCAGTCAGAAATTTTACATGAAATTGACAAGGCGCCTTTCGGGTCTAGTTAGCAACAATAAGATATTAATTTTACCTAAGCATGATTGATTTTAATTAATATAAATTTTAATACAGGTGGTGTCCACGTTTTCATCTGCGTATTGCTGATATTACCTACATGGACATACCTACATTGACTCGTGACATTGTACCTACTTTTGCCTGTCGTTAATGCCCTATTCCGAAATTTAACCTATGTCCATCCTGAAATGCTATTGTAACTATTCGTGAAAGATTTTTTTTTTAAATCGGATGAGTAGTTTCGAAGATTATTATAAGAAGAAAACATTGGCCTATACACAAAAAGTAAAAAAAAAACACAAAAATCTAAATTTTAATTTTACTCATTTAGTACCTAGATTTCTAATTAACAAAATAACTATTATTATTTTTAAATTTTTATTTAAAGTTTACCTACGTTTCTTTTTTATATATCTTACCACGATCTTTAAACGAAAGTAAGTATCCGACCTTTTTTGTGATGGCCGCTGACGTTACTCGTCATGTTTGAATTTCGAACGAAGGAACCTTTATTTTTTAAAGTATCAACTCTTTTTTTACCGCCGCGAATGCAGGCAACCCGATCCCCAAAATTCACTTGCTACCAACTTTATTATTTGATACTTGGGGAGGATTATTATTTTTTAATGCATCCGTACAGTGTCGGCATCTCTTTAACTTTTTGTTGGATAGGGTCTTAATGTGTAGGTGTTGTTTGCTTCGGGATTGTGTATTTACAAAATAGTCTCAATGTTGTCGGTTATTTTAATACCATATCCTATGCCCAAGCAAGTAACTAAATAATTTAGACAATACGAACCACAGGTTGTATTATTAACCACAGATACTTAGTAATGGCAGGGCACACTGCGTTTCACAGTAACCACCCCTTTACAGAATAGCACCATTAAATTACAGCATATGTGCTGTTTTGTTTCGGTGAATTCTGACTACCTAAATCGCAGATACCTATATAATCGGGTTAAGGTTAACCTTTTTTAAGTTAAGGTTTGACGGTCCACTTGATGGTATAGGTGGCTACCGTCGCCTATAACACAAGCAACGCCACAGGTATGGCAAGTGCGCTTCCGGCTATAGTAGAATCAAGAATAAAGAACATAGAAATGGGTTCTGACATTTACCTATTACTCTTCACCTAAACACATTAATTAATTCACGGTGATTTACTGTAAGGAGGTGATTAGTGCAAGCGGACTGCTCAATTTATGAATGCGAAAAGGTTCAGAACAGAGTAATATATATGAAAAGTTCATTTCCAAAGTTGACCCTGGGTTCGGACCCGGAATCCCTGAGACAGGGAATTAAACCAATTTATTTCTCACGTTTTATTGCAATATTAGTCTTTTAGACTCAGTTCGAGCCTTAAGTTCAAAATAGGTTAGAGAATGTAATCTAAACTATGTCTTTTTATCGCAATCTCCTATCTGTCTCAGAGTGATACTACGCCCGGTGGTCCTTTAACAAGCTGACACTTTCTTGGAGAACAAAATTGTCAAAACCGTCAACCGGTCACGACAAGTAACAACGGAAAGACGAACAGTCGTCTAACAATAAATTAAACAAATACAAACCCTATTTCTTCGTGCATAAGAGTGATTATTTAATGATTCACTTACAAATTTATAGTTGTTCTTAATGACATCAACGTGGAGATTTTAAGATAACGTTTAAGTAAAATACAAGCTCATTTTATAATTTTTAGACGAATTATTAATATTCTTATTGACACCCATTTCACTAGATACGGTTGATATAATTTTAAAGGTTCTATATTGTGTGATTTATATTGTATACTAGCGATCCGTTCCCGGCTTCGCGCGGGTGCAATTTTTTTCTGCAAATTAAACGTAGAAACCTTCCTCGTTTAACGCTCTTCCCATTAATGAAAACAGTATAAAAATCCGTTCGGTAGTTTTTGAGAATCGCAAACATACAGACAGACAGACGCGGCGGGGGGGACTTTGTTAATATTAAAAAACGTAAATTTAATAATGTTGTCTGCGTGAGCGAATTGATTTTTGTTTAATTGTGCGTAACTTTGTCTTTTTCCTGTGTATATTAGTTCAACTGAGATAAGAGAACGCAGTTCGGCGAAATATGGGTATATTCTATCTCAAAACTTCCTACTCAAAGATAGCCTCACTCTACCTTCCTTCGAAATAAATATAACAAATCACCCATCAGGTTTAACAAATTTTTAAATTTCTAAAAATTTTGACGATGTTCTGAAATTTCAAAAAATCTTATTAAATTATCTGAAAAAGTGAAGAAAGTTTTCATAGAATTTTCTAGAAACTTCTGGAATTTTCTAGAAACTTCTGAAATTTTCGAGAAACTTCTAGAATTTTCGAGAAACTTCTAGAATTTTCTAAAAACTTCTAGAATTTTCTATAAACATCTAGAATTTTCTAGAATGTTAGCGAAAAAAAATCCGTTCCTATTAATAATACATAATGAGCGACTCAGCCAAAGAAAAGATATGCCGCAAGGAGAACTCATCGTATTGCATGAACCTTCGTTTGTTAACGAAAAAAATCTTTTTTTTTTATTGTCACAGGGTTAGTAACTTTTTTTCAGTAAAAGAAAAAATATCGCGTTTGAAAAACTCGAATATATTGCATAGATCCCGTTTTTTATTGTTTATAGCGGCCCGCTCCCGGCTTCGTCCGGGGTGTATTTTTTCTAAAATAAACGTAGCCTAAGTTACTCCTTATTACATCAGCTACCTGCCAATAAAAGTCCCGTCAAAATCGGTCTAGCTATTTCAGAGATTAGCCGGAACAAACAGACAGACAGACAAAAATTGTAAAAAATGTTATTTTGGTGTATGTACCGCAATTTACATAAACAAAAAGTAGCCTATGTTACTCCTGACGACCCCCTCTTCATGTCTGCAAAGTTTCATCGAAATCGCTTCAGCCGTTTCTGAGATTACCCCGGACAGACAGACAGACAGACAGACAAAAATTCTAAAAAAAGTTATTTACGTTTTATAGATATAAATAAAATCAGAGTGTCTGTCTGTGATTTGCGAAAAACTGCCTCAAACTAAGCTTAGAGAGTCATTTGCATGCTATTAAAACGTAAATAACTTTTTTTAGAATTTTTGTCTGTCTGTCTGTCTGTCTGTCTGTCTGTCTGTCTGTGTCTGTCTGTCTGTCTGTCTGTCCGGAGTAATCTCAGAAACGGCTGAAGCGATTTCGATGAAACTTTGCAGACATGAAGAGGGGGTCGTCAGGAGTAACATAGGCTACTTTTTGTTTATGTAAATTGCGGTACATACACCAAAATAATTTTTTTTACAATTTTTGTCTGTCTGTCTGTTTGTTCCGGCTAATCTCTGAAATAGCTAGACCGATTTTGACGGGACTTTTATTGGCAGGTAGCTGATGTAATAAGGAGTAACTTAGGCTACGTTTATTTTAGAAAAAATACACCCCGGATGAAGCCGGGAGCGGGCCGCTATAAACAATAAAAAACGGGATCTATGCAATATATTCGAGTTTTTCAAACGCGATATTTTTTCTTTTACTGAAAAAAAGTTACTAACCCTGTGACAATAAAAAAAAGAATTTTTTCGTTCATAACAATTGCATTTGTTTTTAACAACTGAAACGAAGGTTCATGCAATACGATGAGTTCTCCTTGCGGCATATCTTTTCTTTGGCTGAATCGCTCATTATGTATTACTAGCGGTCCGCTCCCGGCTTCGCCCGAGGTGCATTTTTTTTAACGTAAAAACCTTCCCTGATTATCCCTCTGTCCATGAGTGAAGACAGAATTAAAATCGGTCCAGCCGTTCTCGAGTTTTGCGCTTAGCAATACATTTAGCGGCCCGCTCCCGGCTTCGTCCGGGGTGTATTTTTTCAAAAATAAACGTAGCCTAAGTTACTCCTTATTACATCAGCTACCTGCCAATAAAAGTCCCGTCAAAATCGGTCCAGCTATTTCAGAGATTAGCCGGAACAAACAGACAGACAGACAAAAATTGTAAAAAATGTTATTTTGGTGTATGTACTGCAATTTACATAAACAAAAAGTAGCCTATGTTACTCCTGACGACCCCCTCTTCATGTCTGCAAAGTTTCATCGAAATCGCTTCAGCCGTTTCTGAGATTACCCCGGACAGACAGACAGACAGACAGACAGACAGACAGACAGACAGACAGACAGACAGACAGACAGACAGACAGACAGACAGACAGACAGACAGACAGACAGACAGACAGACAGACAGACAGACAAAAATTCTAAAAAAAGTTATTTACGTTTTAACAGCATGCAAATGACTCTCTAAGCTTAGTTTGAGGCAGTTTTTCGCAAATCACAGACAGACACTCCGATTTTATTTATATAGATTAATAGGAACGGATTTTTTTTTCGCTAACATTCTAGAAAATTCTAGAAGTTTCTCGAAAATTCTAGAAGTTTCTCGAAAATTTCAGAAGTTTCTAGAAAATTCCAGAAGTTTCTAGAAAATTCTATGAAAACTTTCTTCACTTTTTCAGATAATTTAATAAGATTTTTTGAAATTTCAGAACATCGTCAAAATTTTTAGAAATTTAAATTTTTTTTAAACCTGATGGGTGATTTGTTATATTTATTTCGAAGGAAGTAGAGTGAGGCTATCTTAATGCATAAGCATCATTCTCATTAAACTCGAAAAGTCTATGTACACGAATAAGTTGAAACATTTACCTTTTCTGCCTAACGATCATCACTCAGCTTGATAGACAGCTTTAGTATTCATCATCTAAGTTTTGAGATAGAATATACCCATATTTCGCCGAACTGCGTTCTCTTATCTCAGTTGAACTAATATACACAGGAAAAAGACAAAGTTACGCACAATTAAACAAAAATCAATTCGCTCACGCAGACAACATTATTAAATTTATGTTTTTTAATATTATAAAACAAAGTGCCCCCGCCGCGTCTGTCTGTCTGTATGTTTGCGATTCTCAAAAACTACGAACGGATTTTTATACCTACTGTTTTCATTAATGGGAAGAGCGTTAAACGAGGAAGGTTTCTACGTTTAATTTGCAGAAAAAAATTGCACCCGTGCGAAGCCGGGAACGGATCGCTAGTAGATTAATGTAATTTGAAACAGATTTTAATATATAACATTTTTAGCCATGAATTAATTGTAATTAATTTATACAATTTAAACAATAAATTGTTTTAATTTAATATTTTTAATATCTTTCAAGGAATGATTTAAATACGTGAATACGGAATATCCCATGACGACTCATCCCACTTTTACTTGTATTTTTTTCCTTGACCCCTTTTGTATTTCTTATCCAACCCTATGTAGCGATAAATAATTTAATCTTATATTCTTATTTCATCCTTTGATCGTTACTTACTCAAACCAAATGCAAATTAATCATAAAATCCCAATATTTAATGAAGTAATGAAATAAAACTTTCATAATCTATATAAATAAAATCAGAGTGTCTGTCTGTGATTTGCGAAAAACAGCCTCAAACTAAGCTTAGAGAGTCATTCGCATGCTGTTAAAACGAAAATAACTTTTTTTAGAATTTTTGTCTGTCTGTCTGTCTGTCTGTCTGTCTGTCTGTCTGTCTGTCTGTCTGTCTGTCTGTCTGTCTGTCTGTCTGTCCGGGGTAATCTCAGAAACGGCTGAAGCGATTTCGATGAAACTTTGCAGACATGAAGAGGGGGTCGTCAGGAGTAACATAGGCTACTTTTTGTTTATGTAAATTGCGGTACATACACCAAAATAACATTTTTTACAATTTTTGTCTGTCTGTCTGTTTGTTCCGGCTAATCTCTGAAATAGCTAGACCGATTTTGACGGGACTTTTATTGGCAGGTAGCTGATGTAATAAGGAGTAACTTAGGCTACGTTTATTTTAGAAAAAATACACCCCGGACGAAGCCGGGAGCGGGCCGCTAAATGTATTGCTAAGCGCAAAACTCGAGAACGGGTGGACCGATTTTGATTCTGTCTTCACTTATGGACAGAGGGATAATCAGGGAAGGTTTTTACGTTATCTATATAAATAAAATTTATATTTTTTTAGAGGGCATAACTCTTACAAATTTTTCATTTATCTATATAAATAAAATCAGAGTGTCTGTCTGTGATTTGCGAAAAACTGCCTCAAACTAAGCTTAGAGAGTCATTCGCATGCTGTTAAAACGTAAATAACTTTTTTTAGAATTTTTGTCTGTGTCTGTCTGTCCGGAGTAATCTCAGAAACGGCTGAAGCGATTTCGATGAAACTTTGCAGACATGAAGAGGGGGTCGTCAGGAGTAACATAGGCTACTTTTTGTTTATGTAAATTTTATAGAAAATTCTAGAAGTTTTTAGAAAATTCTAGAAGTTTCTAGAAAATTCTCGCATATATGAAAACTTTCTTCACTTTTTCAGATAATTTAATAAGATTTTTTGAAATTTCAGAACATCGTCATAAACAATAAAAAACAGGATCTATGCAATATATTCGAGTTTTTCAAACGCGAATTTTTTTCTTTTACTGAAAAAAAGTTACTAACCCTGTGACAATAAAAAAAAAGATTTTTTTCGTTCATAACATTTGCATTTGTTGTTAACAACTGAAACGAAGGTTCATGCAATACGATGAGTTCTCCTTGCGGCATATCTTTTCTTTGGCTGAGTCGCTCATTATGTATTATTAATAGGAACGGATTTTTTTTTCGCTAAAATTCTAGAAAATTCTAGAAGTTTCTCGAAAATTCTAGAAGTTTCTCGAAAATTCTAGAAGTTTCTCGAAAAATTTCAGAAGTTTCTAGAAAATTCTATGAAAACTTTCTTCACTTTTTCAGATAATTTAATAAGATTTTTTGAAATTTCAGAACATCGTCAAAATTTTAAGAAATTTAAAAATTTGTTAAACCTGATGGGTGATTTGTTATATTTATTTCGAAGGAAGTAGAGTGAGGCTATCTTAATGCATAAGCATCATTCTTATTAAACTCGAAAAGTCTATGTACACGAATAAGTTGAAACATTTATCTTTTCTGCCTAACGATCATCACTCAGCTTGATAGACAGCTTTAGTATTCATCATCGAAGTTTTGAGAGATAGAATATACCCATATTTCGCCGAACTGCGTTCTCTTATCTCAGTTGAACTAATATACACAGGAAAAAGACAAAGTTACGCACAATTAAACAAAAATCAATTCGCTCACGCAGACAACATTATTAAATTTACGTTTTTTAATATTATAAAACAAAGTCCCCCCGCCGCGTCTGTCTGTCTGTATGTTTGCGATTCTCAAAAACTACCGAATGGATTTTTATACTGTTTTCATTAATGGGAAGAGCGTTAAACGAGGAAGGTTTCTACGTTTAATTTGCAAAAAAAAATTGCACCCGTGCGAAGCCGGGAATGGATCGCTAATCTATATAAATAAAATCAGAGTGTCTGTCTGTGATTTGCGAAAAACTGCCTCAAACTAAGCTTAGAGAGTCATTCGCATGCTGTTAAAACGTAAATAACTTTTTTTAGAATTTTTGTCTGTCTGTCTGTCTGTCTGTCTGTCTGTCTGTCTGGGGTAATCTCAGAAACGGCTGAAGCGATTTCGATGAAACTTTGCAGACATGAAGAGGGGGTCGTCAGGAGTAACATAGGCTACTTTTTGTTTATGTAAATTGCGGTACATACACCAAAATAACATTTTTTACAATTTTTGTCTGTCTGTCTGTTTGTTCCGGCTAATCTCTGAAATAGCTAGACCGATTTTGACGGGACTTTTATTGGCAGGTAGCTGATGTAATAAGGAGTAACTTAGGCTACGTTTATTTTAGAAAAAATACACCCCGGACGAAGCCGGGAGCGGGCCGCTAAATGTATTGCTAAGCGCAAAACTCGAGAACGGGTGAACCGATTTTAATTCTGTCTTCACTCATGGACAGAGGGATAATCAGGGAAGGTTTTTACGTTAAAAAAAATGCACCTCGGGCGAAGCCGGGAGCGGACCGCTAGTTACTATAATATGTTGACTTGTTTTCAATATACAATATGCAAATATACAGTTGTTAAATAAAATATATAATCGCTTATGAAATAAAACATTAGAAGTAGGGCATAAATTATTTATCTACTGACGAACTGTTATGATATAATATAATAATGAAGATAGAATAAAGAAACAAATATAACATAAATATAAATTTCAACATCCATAGATCAAATTTTATGCCTAGTAATTTTTATACTTAGTTAATTGATTAAAATAGTGTAGATAAAATGAGTTAAAGGAGTATTTTAAATTGTATAATGTCCACACAAGGTTCAGATTTTGTTTAAACTGAAAATGTATGTCGTTATAAGATATTTTTCGTATAAATAGCGTTGGAATCAAGTTGAAACTGTAATGTGTGAGCGAGGTCGACTTAATTATTTGGAATAATCGTCGTGTATAGATAATTAGCAGAGACGACAATGTCGCGCGACCGCCCGCGAATAACACAGCTTCTCAAACTGTTATGCTCAATTTTGTTTTAAATTTTTATCATATGTATATATTGTTATCAGGCAGGCTGACGGTTCGCTTGAGGTACATACGTAACTGCTGTCACCTATTAACATAAGCAACCATAGAGGTTGCAACGGTGCTGTTGCTTGTTTAGCATATCTTTTACCTGTTTTTGGAGTTTACTCCTTAAGAATCGATTTGCTTATATATATATAATATAAGCCCGTGGTATGAAAATTTATGGAAGTAAAATGAAAATTGTTACAGGAATGCGTTATAGTTACGTTCTATTTTTTGAATGTTTAAGAATATTCAAAAAAGGAGCTGATATGCCCAATTTTCTTTTTCCTAGAATAGGAGCTCACATTTTTTTTATTTATTTCTATCTTGTGGTTTTTGTATTATGTTTGTCTTTGTGTTGCATGAAGTGAATAAAATTCTTTCTTTCTTTCTAAATTTCTAATTTTCTAATGTGGTCTAGCTCAAGCATATAAATAAACTGAGTCGTATAATTGATTATTATAATCTAAATTAATTAATTAATTAATTGGATAACTAAGTAAGTTGGATAATTAAGTCGCGGTAGTCCGTCTGATGTTAATAACCAATACTTTATCCTTATAGAACCACAAAATAGAAGTAAGCGCGTGCTGTTGTGTTTGGTGCATGATTTTCATGTCTCTCTCCTTTATCAATGAATTATCCCGCGTCGTATTAAGCGGACGACTATCCTGTCTGTCGTAAAACCTTGTTAAAAAACATATTAGGTACACCTTGACTATTCGGTCAAAAAGCTTATTTTTAAACTTACATTAAACTTCAAAAAATTATACGTTTCGCAATCCGCAACAAATACGAGTAAAGTATATTTCTTTAGGTACATATTATAAAGTCGCTGTCCGCTTCTGCGTGTTTCTTTTGAACTATCAAACTGATTTTAATACGGTTTTCACTAATGGAAAGAGCGCATGAGGAAGTTTTATATATATATTATAATTTGCAGAATAATTACATTTTTGGAAATTGCTTTTCGTTGCTAAGTAATATGTAAATTAATATTTTACAATCATTAATTCGGACGACAAAAGTTTGAGCAACGCTTGAAAAAATGTCGATCATGATCGATTGGACGGCGCTCGACGAGGTGTCGGAGCGACGTTCTTTCATTCGAATAATAATCTTTATCGCGTAATCGATTCACTCGGCCCGAAATCATATCGGAACCTTTGAGACGGACGCGACGATTTAGGCTCCAATTAAAATCACCACTGCAGATTATAATATATTAAATTAGTTTAATAAAATAACCAAAACTCCTTCTATTTTCTATAAAAACATCGCTGGAAAGACTTAAAATTGGCACTTTTTAAATGGTAAATTTTATTATGGCTTGAAGCTTCAAAATTGTAATAAAAGCAATATTTATTTTTAATTTAAGTACAAAAAAAATCACAAACAAAAGCGCGAAATTAAATTTATAAAATTTTTGCTCGTATATAAATTGTAGGCGTTATATTTTTAAGTCGCGGGCACCAGTTAGTTTTCTGTAGATTGAAAAATGGACCAAGTCTAAGCCAAGTGAAACATTTGACGTTCATAGTCTAAACCTTATAGAGACATTGTCACCACCGGCGCTTGCGTACGCCCGGCGTCACGGTGCGTCACCCGAGCGTACACATCAACCTATTTGTTCAATCACCTATTGACAACCGCTTATATGGCATTTAAGTACAGCTTACATTTATTTATTACTTACTAACGACTTGTTCCCGGCTTCGCCTGGGTGCATTTTTTTACGTAAAAACCTTCCCTGATTATCCCTCTATCCATGAGTGAAGACAGAATTAAAATCGGCCCAGCCGTTCTCGAGTTTTGCGCTTAGCAACAAATTTAGAGATTCATTTTTATATTATAGATTTAGTTATATAATATATATGTTACGGCTAAAGATAGGTGTGAACATAAACTTAAGTTTAGCCGGCTAATCTTAAGTTTATCTTCTAGAGGCGGCTAAAGTTCGATGAATTTCCGTCGTGAATTTCCATCTTTAGCCGGTTAATGTGCACATTAACCGAAACAAAACGGCTAAAAATGTTTCGATGGATGCGCCGGGGCGAACATGTCGCTTGAGGGGGCGGAGGGGAGACGATGCGCGATGACAGACAGGCTGACGGTCCACTTGATGGTAGGTGGCTACCGTCGCCTATAACACAAGCAACGCCATAAGTGCTACAAGTGCGCTGCCGACCATAGAAGGATTAAGGATAAGGGAGGGATGGCGCTCCTTGTTATTTTATTTTAATGACTAGATATTGTTTTAAGTTATTAACACTGCAGAAGTTTTTTTCTAATTTTAAATACAGAAGTAACAATTTTAACCATTTGTTCATTACAGATAAGTAATAAGAAGAAACCTCTTATTATTTTATTTTAATGAATAGATATTGTTTTAAGTTAATAACGCTGCAGAAGTTTTAATTTGTAATTTTGTATACCTACATAAGTATGTGTAATGAGAGTGATTATTTTTTAATAAAAGTTTTCGTGTCGAAATAGTAAACATTATTATACCGTTTCCTTTTTCATTTGCTTCTACATTTTTAGCCAAGGGCCTGCAGTTAAACTTAAGTTTAGCCGGCTAATGATAGATGAAACTAACATTAACATCTTTTCGAAGATAAACCTAAGTTTAGGCGGCTAATCTTAAGTTTATGTTCACACCTATCTTTAGCCGTAACATATATAAAAGCAGTATTATCACAGTGAGACGAACACTTGTCTATGGAATCCGCATGCAATCTCATCTTTTTAATCCCATGTACGGTTTTTAAATGATGAGCTGGTGACCGCGACTTCCTCCGTGTTGAAAAATAAAAATATATCCATACTAATATTATAAATGTGAAAGTAACTCTGTCGGTCTGTTTATCTATTATGGATAGTATGCACTAGTATGGATTAAAATAAGGAAATATGTGTGCACGCAGTGGACTAACGTAGTTCTGTACTGGCTTTAGTTCTGTATAGCCTATACCAGAGAAGAGACACCTAGAAACTTAGTGATAGGAAGTGTACTGTTGATAAATATTTTACAATTAATTTTTTTTCCATTGATCTCAATAGAATAATTTTCAATCAATATTGAAAAGCAACATCTGTTCACTAGAGATTTCTTCAAATAAACAAAGCTTATTAGTTTGAGCAGGGTCAACGATCGATTCATACATCTTCTGTCACTATTCGAATGATCTATCGACACCTTGAGATTGGCAGCGCGAAAAGTTAACTACTGGATTAGAATTCATTTATTTTCTTAATAAAACTTTGTAATAAAAATCTACATTAATTTTGAAATGTGTTTTCCTAAGCTTTTAAGGGCGCCAAATACGGACTGGTCTTATAATATGAATCACTTTTTTTTTGAGGTGGGGACATCATATTTACGGGACAACCAGACGACACCGCCGGGGCGATCTCGACCAGCTCCTCGACCCTGTGCCTGAGCATGATACCGGGTGGTTTTGGGTGGTTCTCCTCCTAGCTAGGACCTCCCCAGCTTCCCTGAACTCATGACCCCGACGACAGCTGACAGGGACAAGTCGAGGGGGACAAGCCCTGCCCCAGACCGCGGGGTCGCCCTCTTCTTAGAGAGCGCTCCGCGAAGAAATCGAGTTTTTTTAAAACGTTTGTTGCATCGAAATAGTTTTGAATGCTTCGTAAAAATTGTTTTTTTCTGCAAGTAAAGTCTTTTCCTATGTCTTTTACTGTGCCCCTGACAAAGTGTATGCAAAATTTCATGTAGATCCTTAGAGAGTTAAAGCGTGAGAGCATAGCAAACAAACAAACACTTATGCATTTATAGATAACATTAAAAAGTATATCCGAGTTCTAATCCACACAATTCGAGGTCCGTGGTGCAAGTGAAGTAATGTTGCTACATAAAATTAACAGAATGAGTTTGCTCCCTCCCGCAGTTCGGTAGCAGAGGTCAAATTGTAATTTAATTTATTTTACACTTGTATACCCTTTTTTTATCTTGTAACCTCTTTTATTTATTCAAAGGCATAAAGCCTTTGATTACATACCACCTAGGTAACTAGATTTGTGTCTGTATGTAAGTAATGGCAAAAAATAGTATTTGTTTTGTTACAATCCATGCTAATACCATACTAATATAAACCGCCTGTCTGTCGAAATGAATTGAGAAGTTGTGAACTACTTAGCTGTGCCCGCCTCTTCGTACGCGCTGTATAGTTCGTTTGTTTTTTAAATCCCACAGCAACCTAACATTTTTCCAGGATAAAAAGTATCATAGTAAAAAATAAATTAAATAATAACTACAAAAATATTTTAAATTTGTAAAATATACTGCTCAAGACAATTAAGGGAACAAGATTTTGGTCATTTATATTGTTTAAGCGGTTATCACACTTTACAATTTGAAGGAATCCAATTTAGGAACCTAAGTAGTGAACTAGTGATCACACTACACTAAATTGATTTCTAAATCGAAGACATAGATTTGAAAACAGATAAAATCAAAATTGGATCCAATCTGTTCTAACTGCGATTACACTTTCCAATTTCCTAAATCGGAATCCTTCAAATTGTAGTGTGATAACCGCTTTAAACTACAATTAGATTTAAAATAAATTTTATGTTGTTTTTTCCTTGTTAATTTATTAATTAATACAATTAATAAAAAACTTTGTATTTTTTTTTATTAAAAAAAATGTACATTGTTGGCGAAAAACTAATTGACGATAAAAAATGTCCGTCAAAGAAATATTCCTATATCGATTAAATATTCGTCTTTAGTGACTTTTAGTAGCATGTGGGGCCCCCATGAGCCATAATCACATCTTGACAACGACGCGGCATACGAAGCATCCTCTGAATATCTTCTTGTGGAATTCGCTCCCATTTTTCAATCAAAACTTCAGTGAGCTGCTGCAGTGTTTGAGGTGTAAAAAGATGCTTCCGGGTGCGCCTGGAAGGCCATTCCATTACGCGGATTTCATAATACCATAAGTAATCTAATGTGATGGCTGCAGTATACGGTCTTTTTTTTAAGTGAGGAAATCTGCGAATCAGATCCCCACCGACCATGGGGAGATCGCTGCGTATGTGGGACTTCTACCCACCAAAACCCAACGGTGTTTCTTCGCGCCGTCAATGGGCGGGGGTTAGAGGACGTTAAGACACCGCTACCTTGTCCCCCCGTCAGACGAGGCCCGCACACTTGCGGGCTCCACCTCGATTAGACACGGAGTGTGACCTCCGCGCCGTGAAGAGACGTGCCGGAAATTGGTGATCTCGTGCGTGATCTCAAATTGGTTTCCATCAACCTATTTCTTACCATTTGGTCGGAATAAATAAATTAAATGATAGTTTCCATAACTTTATCCCATAGTCAAACTGCTTTCCAGTTTTACGGGACGGTGTAGTAGATATTATTAGGTGACTTATTCCATGTATAATAAATAAGTAAATAAATATTTTAGTCTGTGGTTTATGCAATATCTGTATTTATAAACCATATAAAATAAAGTTGGTCTGTTTTAAGCCAGCTCAGTTTTATGCAATACCCACTTGCAATTTACAAAAATATGTTTTTTTATTTGACAATTTATAAGAAAAATATACTTAAAAAATTCTCTTCAGAAAACAGAGTACAAACATAGTTTACTGTTACATCACATTACCTTCGTGCTTTGATCAAGACCACCTTCCTGCCAGTTTCCTAAAAGTTGTTTTCTGGATATATATTAGTTAGAGAAAAGTGATTTTTACATGATTATAAAGTAAGTGTAACAACAATTGCGTGCTATAGAATTTTTGAAAATGTCGGAAAGTTCTTTTGAGACTACAGAAATGGTAACATGGTATATTCCTCAATTATTTGGTAAGGACGGATTAAATGTAGAAAAAGAAATCGTGGTTCCACGTACAAGCAAGTTCAAAACAAATTATTTCGATTTGAAAATGGTACTTAAATTTTCAAACTTTGGTTCAAACGAGCCACGCAAAAAATACTTTTTTCTCTGTCGTGACAAGGTACACTTGAAATCTGTAAGGATCATACATTTTACAGATAATGATTTTAAAACAAATCACGATAAGTTCTACGATAACTCCACAATACAACCCAATCAGTGGCATCATTTATGCACTACTAAGAATGCATGAAACCGAAATCTAAGCACAAGTTATTGGAAAAGTATAACATTGCATTTTACCATGATTAGGTATTAAAGGAAACACAGAAATCGCGCAGAGGCAAAAATCAGAAGCAGAAGAGCACACGAACTTTTTACAGAAGTCACGGTTGATAAGTGATTTTGAAAATTTACTCCGCCTTGGAACTTTCTCCGATGCTGTAATCAAATATACTGATGGCAATGAATTTAAGGTTCACAAAGCATTTTTGAGTAGCCGAAGCGATGTGTTGAAGGCTCATTTCGAACACAATACTTTAGAAAGCATTACAAATGTATTGGAGTCTCCATTCGAGTCAAAAGTACTTGAGGAAGTGTTGATATTCATATATACGGACCAAAGTTCAACAGTTTCTGAGATGCCTGAAATATTGTTAAAGGCCGCCACTTTCTATCCACTTCCACAAAAAAATTAATGTGGAAAATGCTACAGAAATCTTAACACGGGCTGACATGCATTCTTGTAAACATCTGGAAAAATTAGTCCTGGAATTTATCGAAGCCAATATTACACTTGTTATGAAAACACAAGGCTGGCTTGACTTTAATTTAGCTGAAAAGATTAAATTAATTTTTGATAATGTTATGAAAAAGAACAAAAAATAAGCTGCCCTTTTACTAGTTCATAATTCAGCAAACACAAATTAATAAAAAAAATCACTAAAATTATGATAATTCATTTAAAACCCAGAGAATACGTTATATTTTTTTTATATAGAAACAAAAATTCCGTGTTGTTTTATTCTATACATGTTTTAAATTCCTATAAAATACCTTTCTATCCACATTGCTTTAAACAAATAATTATTACTGTTAAATAAAAAAGTAAAATCAAGCATTTTTATAGCATTTTTATTTATATTAAGGTCGACAGACAGGTTGACGGTCTACTTGATTGGTAGGTGGCTACCGTTGCCTATAACACAAGCAACGAAATAGGTGCCGCAAGTGCTCTGCCGACCATAGAAGGATTAAGGATAAGGGATAAGGAAAGGATTGGGGTAATGGGCATCCCTTACTCACTCACCGAAACACAACAGCACATTATTATGCTGTTATTTCACGGTGATATTCTGTACTGCCGCCAGACGGGCTGAGTAAATGACTGCGCAAACGCAGTGCGCCCTGCCACTACTTTCCAAATCCAAACCAGAACCAACTTGAAAAAGTTCATTCCAAGTTCTGTTGACCCCGTCGGGAATCGAACCCCTGAGAATTTATATTCAGTATTTATTCGTGGAGCCCTATAGTATTTTATCCCCCTGTACGACATATTTGGGTTTCCTTTAGAGGAAGTGATATTATAACTAAAAAAAATCTTACTAATATTATAAATGTGAATGTGTGAGGATGTATTGATAGGGTGTTTTGTTCCAAATAACGCAAAAACAGGCCAACGGATTTGGACGACATTTGGCACACAGATAATAATATATTACCTGGATTAATATAGGATACTTTTATCTTACAAAAATTTTAGGGATTGTTTAAAAATATGAAAACATGGACGCCACCGTCGTCACAGTGATAAAGATGTCAGGTGTTATTTTTCAACGTAGCCGAAGTCGCAGGCATCAGCTAGTAAAAAATAAAAAGTCTAAAGTATGTAACATTAGCTGTGTTACCTATATCAAATGTTTTTACTTGGTTTAGTTGGCGGTTATTGTTATTTTTTTTAAAAAATAGATATCAATTTAAAGAAGAATTTTTATATAGATACCTACTTACCAGCGACCCGGCTTCGCCCAGGAAAACTTAGTCAGGTTTTATTATTATACTAGCTTGCTGCCACTGGCTTCGCACTGATTTTTTTTAAATTGTAATATAAAAACCTTCCTCCTTTAACGTTCCTTCCATTAGCGAAAACCGCATTAAAATCCGTTGCATACTTTAAAAGATATAAGCGTACATACAGAGGGACAGACGGCGGGAAGAGACTTTGTTTTATACTATGTAAAGAGATATATAAATTCTGTGAAAAATTCATTTAGATGAATGAAAATCCGCATCAAAATCCGTTGCGTGGTTTTGGAGGAGTTAGCGGCCATACAGACCAACGCCGAAAGCGACTTCAAAAGATATTGATAACAGTAGTTATATATATAACTTTATTATAATACTAGGACGGATACTTTTTAAAACGTGCTAACAGCGCACAATAAATTCTATCTACCTACATTAATTGCACGTTTGCTCCAGTCGCCATTGTTGTCCGCATTCTATGGTTTTAAGTGCGCTCAATTCGTGAAAAGTGTTTAAAGAAACAATAATATATAAAGTATAAATACAAACTAGGAACAATAGTTGCGATTGTTTCAACAGTTGAGTGTTAAAAATAATATAAGTATATTTGAAATTTTAAAATGTCCATACCAAATTTTCTAAGCACAGAGATCGTGAGGTGGGAAGTTCCCAAGTTTCCCAGTTTCAGGGAAGATGATACACTTGAATTCAAAGCTGAATGCGTGAGCTGTACAAATTTATACGACAATCCAAATTACGAATTGAAAATGCAATATGCTACAAAGAGCAAATGCATCTTTTTTTATTTTCGCTCTCCAAGTGACGTTCACTTGGAGTCCATAAAATGGATACAACCTGGACCTCGTTCTTTTTCATTTTTGGAGATGATAAATGAGTGCACTATGTATGCATACCAATGGACATTTCTTTGCAGTGTGCACAGCGATTTGTTTAACAACTCTGTGAATATAGAATTGCAGTTTTCAATAATCAACTATAGCGTGCCTTTTTATCCACATTTCGCACAAGAATCGCAGTTGGTTGGTGATTTTGGTGATCTATTAACTGGTGGAATGTTTTCCGATGTTGTCATTAGATCTGCCGATGGAGTCGAATATAAGGCACACAAAGCTGTCTTGAGCAGCAGAAGCTATGTGTTCAAAGATCTTTTCGAGAACAATATCAATACGAACACGTTTGAAATCTCATTGGATTCGATTATTCTCGAGGAATTGTTATTTTTCATATATACAGATCACGTACCGAAAACTTTCCATATGCCCGAACAATTGCTACAAGCTGCTTATGACTATAAACTAGATCGTCTCATAGGTATGCTTGAGGAGGATCTTTATGAAAAACTATCAGTCAAAAATGCCATAAAAATTTTAGAATTAGCTGAAAGGTTCAAATGTGAAAATTTGAAAAGTTTAGTTGTTGAATTTATAAGGGATAATGCACACCTAGTAACAAGAACACAGGACTACATTGGCTTGGAGTCGCCAGAATTAATAAAATTACTTTTTGAAAATGTTCTGAAGTAAAATTTTCACTTGTTATTGTTTGGATTTTTAGTAGATATATGAATAAATTTAAGTATTTTGTAAGCATTTTATGAATTGTGAATATTTTGAATGAATGAATATTTTATTAGGGACAATCTGTTATTATATGCCCATTAAACAAATATCAAAACAGCTATATTGTTCTCACATGTTCTAATTATTTTATTATGAATTTTTTAATAGAATTTGAACTTTGCTATAGCAATATTACTTGTACATTAATGTTTTCAAAAATAAGATTTTGTACAGTATTTTCAATAATTGTCTTTATGTACTAAGTATTAGTGATTATATAAGCAACATTAATTATATTAATATAATATGAAAATAAGTAACAAATACATTAGCTAAATATAATAAACAAGTAAATTTGTTCTTAAGAAAGTGTTATTGTAAATTTTTCTATTTTTTTATAAAGTTTCTTAGCTTGCAAACAAATTGTTGTAAAATATTTTTTAAATGATTTAAAAGGTTTTTAAAAATAATTTTATGTTGTTCACCTCACAGATTACTGGAGTATAGTTATTTTTCTAATGTTAATAGTTCCTAAAATTGAACATGGTATCGTTTATATAAATACTTTTAAAAAAAGCATAGATGTATACCTGTTTTTGACATGTTTGGCTTAGAGCCAAATTAACTAAGGTCTCTAGTGGTTAAGGACCGTCATATTATCAATCTAATACTTATTAGTATTTTATTATTATTATTTCATTATTTAATAAAATTTCTCATGATGAATTTTTAATTAATAAGCATATAAACTTTATTGTATATAATAAAGGAATATGATACATATAGGTAGGTACTTATTATTATTTAGTGATCAACTGGAACGAATTCAATGGTCGTTATGAAACATTTTTGCATATTTTTTAAATTACCTTTTTTATGATAAATAAAATTTTTGGAAATTACATAGGTAGTTTTATTTATTTATTTTCTATTACTAATTATTATTATTATTCATATATTATATTATATATACTACTTACAAAATATTGTAACAGCTTAATGTTTGCGTTTAGGTGTTTAGGTAACTCGATTTATTAAAATAATATTTCGAGCCTAACAAACAGATTGTACCAAATAAGTATATTAAGGTACTTATTTTTAAAAATAAATTCATGTGTATTTTTCAATGGCATAAAATTAAATAAATTATATATATGACATTTTGTAGTAAATATAGTAACTTTAGAATTTTTATAACATTACCACTGTGGGTAAATTTAGACCAGGGCCTCTGTTTTTGTTATAACAAGAGGGCTCACGAGCCCTCTTGTCACTCATAACAACATCCATTTAAGGTTTTACTTTCTATTACGAAAAATACTTGAAAAATGTAATAAAAAAAATTCAGTTAGCTTATACCTACAATTCAGCTAACTAAATTTTTTAATACATTTTCCAAGTACTTTTTGTAGTAAGTAGGATTACAGATAAAGTGATGAGGAAAAGGGTAGGGCAATGGGCTCTGGCAACTCTTAGGTACTCACTCACCGAAATACATACACATTTTATTTTTTATGTTAAGGTCAGCAGACAGGCTGACAGTCCACTTGATAGGTGGCTACCGTCGCCTATAACACAAGCAACGCCACAGGAGCTGTAAGTATGCTGCCGACTATAGTGGCTCTGGCATTCCTTACTCACTCACCGAAACACAAAAGTACCTACCTACACACGCTGTTATTTTATTTCATCATGATCGTTTTTAAGGTGGTTACTGCCGTCAGACGGGCTGCCCAAAAATGACTGCGAAACGTAGTTTGCTCTGCCACAACTAGTAAGTAAATCTTTTTTTAAGTTAAGGTCGACAGACAGGCTGACGTTCCACTTGATGGTAGGTGGCTATCGTTACATATGACACAAGCAATATCACAGGTGCTGCTAGTAAACTGCCTACCAGTAGTAGGATAGGGCAATAGGCTCTGATATCCCTTACTTACTCACCAAAACACAACAGCATATATGCTGTTATTTCACCATCTTCTAAGGGGGTGGTTACTGCCGCCAGACGGGCTATTAAGATAATTAAGTGGATCTTAACTATTAAGATCCACTTTATGGTGCTTGTGCTTCTTATGATAGGCAGACACTTATGGTAAGCACGCTGCCTGCTATAGTAATAGGATTAAGTATAAAGGGATTAGTAAAGGGACAATAGGCTCTGCAACATCCTTTACCTACCCATTCACCAAAACACACATGTGCTGTTTTTTCGCCTTGGTCTTCTGTAAGGTAGCTGACAAAATTACTGCGAAACGCAGTGTCCTTTGCCACTACTTAAAGTAAGTAAATCACAAAAAAATGAATTCGTATTCAACGCCATCTAGTCAAAATGATGAGCCAAAATATAATATATATTGTGTTAAATCAATTGAAACTTTAGAAATAAAGATTATAAAAATAACTTCATAAATAAAGTCGGTTGTTATAAGAAATCGGTTCGGTGACTGTATTAGTCTTCAAAATAAATGATTGGACAAAGAATTATATTTAAGAAAATAGCTTCATAAATCTTTTAGATCAACATTTTAATTAAAAGGCATGATATAAAAAAGCGATATTGAAAATGTGTCGTTTAGGCTATTATGTAACCAAATATTTGAATTTCTTTTTATTTGTTTTTATTTATTTATAAAAATCTTTCCTAGTCAGATATTTCATAGGAATTTCGAATATATAATACAATATACTTATACCTACCAACATGACGATTTAAATTCTAAATGAAAATACACGTATTCTATGTGGAAAAGATTTTTATTCATTATCTTAGGTATTTAATGAAAGATTTGTAAGTAAGTAATGTATGCTGAATTATAAACTACTAAGAGGGTAATTTATTTTTATTCATTTTCATAACATATTCGGAAAGTAAGTTAAGTTTTTCAGATGAACTAAAGTTAATCCAGCCTTGTGTCTTCATAACAAGTGTAATATTATCTTCGATAAATTGCAGGACTGGCTTTTTCAGATTTTCACAACTATGCATGTCAGCCAATGTTAAGATTTCTACAGCATTTTCAACACTTATTTTTTTGTACAAAGCCACTTCAGAGAACATTTTGAGCCTGTCAAGTTGATAGAAATTGGCGGCGTTTAACAATATATCAGGCATCTCAGCAACTTTTGAAACTTGATCCGTATATATGAATGTCAACACTTCCTCAAGTACCTTTGACTCGAATGGAGACTCCAATACATTTGTAATGCTTTCTGAAGTATTGTGTTCGAAATGAGCCTTCATCACATCGCTTCGGCTACTCAAAAATGCTTTGTGAACCTTAAATTCTTTGCCATCAGTAGATTTGATTACAGCATCGGAGAAAGTTCCAAGGCGGAGTAAATTTTCAAAATCACTTATCAACCGTGACTTGTGCCTCTGCGCGATTTCTGACTTTCCTTTAACAATGATTGTAAACTCCAATATTATTTCTTTTTTTGAATTTTTATAATTCAAAATATTAGTCTTCCATAATTCATGCCACTTATAGGATGGTAACATATAGTCATCGTAGCACTGCTTAGATATTATGCAATAACTGTCTGTAAAATATATGTAATTTACAGATTTCAAGTGAACCGTGCGACTGCAGAGAAAACTATAGGTTAACTGTAACCGCGAATAGTCAGCCATTACACTCAGATCGAAATAAAAATGATTGAAGACGCTGCTACGTGTAACTTTAATGTTTTCTGTTACTTTTGATGGTTTAAAACTCGATTCAGGAATCATCCATTTTACGGTTTCTGTGATTTCCGACATCTTCAAATATTCTATTATTTTTTGCACTTAATTGTTGTTACACTCCTACTTATGAATGATATAAAAATCACTTTAAAATTACTAATATGAAAAAATAAACACTTTTAGAACACTTTTAAAATGAACGTAGAAAAGTATGCAACTTGACGAGAGCACGAAGGTAATGTGACGTTCCGCACCGTAAACCGTTTTGTACTCTGATATCTGAAGAGAATATTGTTATATTATTTTTTAAATTATTAATTAGAATAATATAAAAAGCCAGGTAGGTAAGTCAGCTGTAATAGCCGCTTGTGATATCATAATCGCAGTTTTATAGTCATTTTGCTGATAAGAGTTGATAATAAAAATTCGATAAACAATTATCATAAGATAAAATATAATTATTTAACTACCCGCAATTTCGTCCGCGAATATGAAATATATATAAAAATAAGCAATATATAACGCTTGACCTTTTGTTGCTATAACACTTTGGACAAGCGTTAGGCTCATGAGCAGTCCTTTTTTTTCTGAATAATGTCCTTTCCTGTATCCCTGACAACTTACATGCAAAATTTCGTGATAATTGGTTGAGTAGTTAAGGCGTGAAAAAAGTAACAGACAGGCAGAGTGACTTTCACATTTATAATATTAGTATGGATTGAAATAACCACGCAACAGATACATGTAAATGAATACGTACTATATAGTACGTACTATACGTAAATCAAAGTTGGTTCTGCATGTTTCAGTAGTTGCAAGGCAAATTTCCATTTACAGTCTTGAATAGAGCAGACCGTCTAGTCAGACAAAAAAAGTCGCATTAGTTCGGTCACCGTACTAATAATTGTAATATTGAGACTAGTCCTCTGGCGGCACAAACCAACTCCTTACAGAAGACCACCGTGAAATAAGAGCACGTGAGCTGTTGTGTTTTGATGTGTGAGCAAGGGATGCCAGAGCCCATCATACTTGTTGGGTTTTCTTAATGAATCCGTTCCCCACCATTCCCCTCTCCTCAAGTATGTGCGACAGATGTCGCCACTGTTCGAAACTATCTAACGGCACGTGTGGGTCGTCGACCGCTTTTTATTTTATTTTATTAATCAACCTGTTGTTTTCTACTGTGCTTTCAAAGGGCGCATTGTGAATGAATGGGATTGTGCTGTTGTGAACTTTCCGGGTGTGAGATCTACCTCTCATTGTCATCATGCCAATTGTCATCATGAGCTTCTGGAGACATCTGGAGTTAAAGGCAGGTGAGTGTGCACGATTCCCTTATTCCATTAACAGTTTTTGACCTTATCCCTTAAGGTAACATTTCACTGGAAGAGGCAGACCTCCACGGTGGTCCTGAACATCTTTTCGCTTTCCAAATCCAATTAACATCGGCTGTTAGCGATTTCATCCCCCGTTCAATTTAATTTGATAAAGAGGCAAACACGTTTCAACTTTTCTCGGCAATGCTCGTCTCTTGTCATGCGGCCGCCCTTAGCCCTGACCTGACGTCTCGTATTTCATCGCCCGCACGCTCTGTTTCTTCGTTTGCTTAGCATTCTGACTTTCTTACCTTTTTGTTCGGCTTCTAAGGGTCATAGCGTGATAAGTTTCCTCAATAATTAAACTATTAAAAGCAAAAAACAACTTCTAAAGGATAATTAAATACCAGGTTGATTCGAAAAGTTTTTAGAATTTTAATAAAAAATAAAAGAATATGTAAGTTACTAAATTTTATACCAACTATAGATTTTTTGTTACATTCTCATAAAGAAATTTAATTAATGTCACTGATGTAAATTTAGTCCAGGCCTCTGTTTTTGTTATATCGTGAGCCATATTGTTACACATAATAAACTTCAGGATTGCTTTCTTTAAACCTTCCATAGAATACAATTCAGCCAACTGTAAATTTTCTATGACATTTTCCACTGTTAAATTATTACATAAAGCATGTACGCAAAGCTCTTTCAGGCTGTTGAGATGATAGAAATCTGCAGCGGCTGACAATTTTTCAGGCATCTCATAAATTTTTGGGACTCTGTTCGAGTATATGAACTTTAATACTTTAAAAAGTACATCTGACTCAAATGGAGATTCTATTATATTTGTAATGCTCTCTGTTGTATTGTATGTAAAATGAGCCTTTAATACCGAGCTTCGGGTGGCCAATATAGATTTGTGAACCTTATATTCGACACCATCAGAAGATTTCATTACAGCATCAGAGTACAATTCATTGTAGAGTAGAACTTCAAAATTATCTCTCAACTCTTCTTGTAGAACGTCTTTAGTCGCAAAGGTAAATTTTAAAACTACATTATCTGTGTTAAATATATTGTCAATCGTAGTTAAGTATTGCCATTCGTATGCATTTACAATACTGTATTCACTTTGGTGGACATCCTGTGGTGGATTTACAATCGTTAAATCAGTTTTCACATTCATTGTTATATGTGATAAGAAATAAATTTTAATTAGTTTCTGCGAACTTATTATTTCCGCTTTTAATTTGTAATTTAAATGCTCTACCCCTCCAATTTCAGTATTTGAGCATGAAACCTGAATTTGATTGTCCTGTTTTTGTGATAAAATAAATACAGGAATTGTCCAACGGACTGTGTCCGTGTGTTCTCTTAAATTGCATTCAAGTGTGGTCATTTTAAACAAATATGTTCAAATCCTTGCTGATCCAATAGGTATTCGTCTCTCGATACAGTACACTTTTATTTATATATATGACAACAACTTATTACATTGTATTTGGTACTATTTATAGTATTTTCGCTGTATGATGATTTGCGTGACAGTTCTCACTTTTTCATGTCACGCATACTGTTTTCAACTTTAAAAAAAACTGGCACAAAAAAAAATAACAATTAAACAAACAATTGTATGAAAAAAATATCTATTCGAAAAAAACAAAAGGAATTATCACTTTTATAATTATTTTATTATTATAATAGGTAAATGTAATAAAAAAAACATACATTTTAAAAGTATCAAACGCGTGGAACGGAACTTGTGTCATTAGGGATTGACACTGGGCATATTCACTTATATTAGATATATCGAAAGTACTCTATGTTTGCCATGGGATATTCGGAGATTTAACGAATATTTTTTCTATTTTATATATTTATAAAAACATCGTATTTTGATAATAAACTAAAGCTGACTAATAAAGATTCTCAGTCTGATACGAGTTGTCAAGTTTCGAGTTCTGACAGTAATGAATAAATAAATTAATATTTTAAACAGACTCCATTGTATTCTATAATTTATTTAACATAACCTGTTTTTTAAGATTTATGAATTTATTTCTAAATCTGAAAATCTAAAATCGGTAGTTCGATTCCATTTGCTTTGCCAACTGATTCGATATTTTCAAACAATCGATTAAATGTCGTTAGGTTTCATCACTAAAATTGTCAGTTACGAACTGTCACGCATATCATCATACAGCGAAAATACTATAGTATCAAAATTCTCATACATTTTGGTATACAATTTAATCAGGTATACAAACAAATACAGATTTCAATTTTGACACATTCAACTTGTCCAAAATTAAACGAAGGTAAAGTAACCAAGAAAGAGGTTTAAACATCACTAAAAACTAACTTGATACATTGAATATAAAATACATCATCATCAACAACCTTGGTAACAGTAATTGGTACACAAATGTAAACGTGTTTTTATACCTTATAAGTGTTAATGAATTTTGAACTTAAATACTGGCTGTATTTAAATAGGTTTGATTTTCAAACATCGAAAAAGAAAAAGATTGTTTATTGACATAGAAAAATTTAGTTAGTTGTTGTTTGGATTTTTGATGAGAGAGAATGGTTAGAATGTTTTTATGAGTTTATTAAATTTAAATATATATTTTATATTGTGTATATCTTTTGTTAGTAAAATTATGATGTATTAAATTGAGTGATAAATAAAGAAGATGTGCACATTAAAATGAAATATTTTATTGAACAATACACGGATCCCACTATACAGGGTTATAAGGACTGCCCATGCTTCACTAGTTGAGCCAGGGCAATGCATTCGGCTAGGGCACATGGGTGGTCGAATGTCCTTTTAATAATTGAAAACACGGATAGTCTTTATACACAAAGTTTAATATTTAGCACACGACTTATACAAAGAAGGGAAATAACTTTAACTTAAACGAAACAATCTTAAACATGACTAAAATTATACGCCCGGGCGAGCCAAGCGAGTTTTAAAAAATCTTTGAATGCAGTTTTGTTTCTTTATAAAAATAAAGGAATGTCTCCTTTATGTAAAATGAGCTAGCTTAAGGATTTAAGGTAGTTTACCTCCAGGGCCCGACTTATTTTTCCAACCTGTATATATGAAGAGTTGAATTCGTAATACAAAAAATAACTTCAACAATAAGTGTATGTGACTTAGCTAATTTTGATGTGCTGTTGGTATTTCAATAAAATAAAATAAAATAAACCTGTGTCCACTGGCTCTGTTGGATAAAAGCCTCTCCCAAGGCTTGCCACCCCACACGGTCCTCCGCCTTATGCAACCAGTCACTTCTTACGATGCCCTTCAGGTCAGGTCATCTCCCCACCTGGTTGCAGGGTAAGTAAATACATACACCAATTCATATTCCGCTTGTAACATAGCTAAGATTTCAATAGATCATAGGTTAACAAATTCATTTGAAATAGTTATCTCAAATCACATGTGTAAGTCGAGTCTCCCAGATAATAACCCCCTGTATATTATCTGCAGGGCGGCAATGTGAGTTTTTAATAAAAGGACAAATAAATAAGATGAGAAATATGTATAGAAAGATAAAGCCTAAGAAAAATCATACAAACCTCGCAGTACGGTTACTTCTCTCCTACTTATACCCCAAGATTACCCTACAAGAACAAGACTCTTATAAAAGAGTATCCTCTTTATGTTATCATGACTCGTGTGCTGTTGTCTTTCGGTGTGAATAAGGAATTAGATTCCCATTCTTTTACTTTTCCTTATTCTCTCGTTATCCCACATCCTCCGTCTTGACAAGGCAGGGAAATGCACTACATACCTTATGTTAGTGTTGCTTATATTTAAAGGCAATGATAGATTGTATACACAATCGTGTTCCCAGGCGATCATTGTCTTTAATCGCCTGCGACCCATGATTTTTCGGTTTTTCATTTGCGTCAAAGGATATCTTGTACGCTAACCGTTCGACAAACTACTACAGACGATTGTGTGAATGCTTGCACGATGATCGTGCCGATTATAGACGATACACACGATCAACAATCATCGCCGATAGTGTAGCAGGGCATTAAGTGTGAACAGTCTGTTTGCCGACTTTTAAATAAAAAAACAAATACTTTGGCTACCTGCTTGTAAAAGTGTAGACACCCATGGTCCGAAATTCAGTGGACAGTTACAAAAACTCAAACATTAGTTGTCGCCTGTCGGCTTTACAAACAACAAACAAACCTATTTATGCTCTAGTGCATATCCATTACACGCAACTTTTGTGTCTATTTTAATCCATCAGTAAGCTGTTTTAAAGGGGCTGCCGACTGGTTTCTAAAATTCACCATATGCAGACTGTCCACGCGACGAACGGTTTTAAAGAATACAAATTTATTACTATCTTTTGCCCGCGACTTCCTGCGCGTCCTTAGCGAATAGTAGGTATGTTCGGGATGAAAGGTACCGTATGTCCTTCTTTATACCCCTGAAAAAGTTTATGTAAGATGTCATAATGATCAGTTGAGTAAACAAACAAACTTGATTTCGCATTTATAATACTAGCTGTTTCAGTCGTTTTCGCTTAGCGTTCTTTATTATTTATCTTTGCTTGGCGTCTAAGAATCGTAGCGTGATGATAGTCAGTTTTATAATCTTCCTTAGAATTGGGCTATTAACAGCAGCCTATATTAACAAACTCTTTCAGCTTTATTATAGGTATTTTTATAGGTAGCACTTGCTAAATGCCCGCATTTTGAAAAAATTAAAAAAGTTTATCGCTATGACGACGGCGGTGCCACCACGGCAACAGTGGCGCCCGATTTTTTATATTTTAGACAATCACTCGGAAACCTAACATTTTTCCAGGATAAAAAGCACCCTATATGTTATTCCAGGTAATTATCGTGTGCCAAATTTCATCCAAATCCCTTGATCTGTTTTGCGTGAAAATGTAACAAACATCCTACATCCATCCTCACAAACTTTCGCATTTAAAGTATTAGTAGGATAGATAGTTTTAGTTTTGCGTTTTAGGCATTGGCTACTTGGCTACATAATATGAAGATTTCATTTGAATGGTGTAATAAAGTATTTTGTTATATTTTATAACTTGCCGACCCGGTAAACTTCATGCTGCCTCCAAAATCATTAGATATACGGATTATTCCTTATCTTTTGTCTTGCTAAGGTAGGATATATCACTTGGTTATACTTAAGTAGGTACGGTACATTTTTGTGTAACGCTCGACATGGGAGGTATCGGCGCTTTGATGGATTATCCATGTCGTAAGTATATTGCAATCCTTGTATTGTAGGAGCTGTTTGTAGAAATTGCCGACTATTCGTCTGTAGTAGGGTGACCAGGTGTACAAAAAGTTCTAGAGACTTATTCAGTTATAGACAAATAATCACTATTAACATATATTATATTTAGTATTCTGAGCAGAAACTTAGGATACCATTCTTTTTACTATATTTAAAATGAAATAAATAACAAATTACATTCCTTGCAACTATTAGATTATAGTGAATATACGAGTAATATAATTTATAGTTATATAATGTATATTATCCGCCCTCTTTCCATAAGTGAAAACCGCATTTAAATCGGTCTAGCCATTCTTGAGCTTTTTATATATAAGAAGAAGAAGATGGGTATAAAGAAAGAAATACCTATTTTATAAAACTTTATAGCACCTTACTAATCTTTATGAATATAATTTAAAAATAAAATTTGTAAAAAATAATGCCTAAATAGATTGTTACCCAATTCAAACAGGGCACTGGCTACTTAACTATCTTATAAAGGAACATTATTGTAGATCTATTTTAGACTTTGATGGATACCAGCTATGTATTTTATATAATATAAAATGGACCAAAGATAAAAGTTTTTGAAACATTAACACAGTATTGTTTCACTTTAACAGAAAAGTACTTTTATGTTAATGGAGACAGACAGGCTGACGGTCCCTTATTCTATTCTTCTATGGCCGGCAGCGCACTTGACATGAGTCATATATTTATTAGTAGTTGCATAGACATCACTTTTGTACAAAAAAATGGCAAATCGATTTTTTTCATAAATAGTTATACATTTTTGTTAAAATTTGCAAAAATTGCAAGTTGAAAAAAAAAAAGATGTTTCTGTCTTTGAACTATATGACTCATATACCTGTGGCGTTGCTTGTGTTATAGGCGATGGTAGTCACTTACCATCAAGTGAACCGTCAGCCTTGTCGTCTTTATATTAAAAAAATACAGATTGGTTAAATTTGTAAGATCTTTACATGATTTGCACCCTTTAATTTATGTGTTGGTTTTTTGTCAATTGTATTGTGTTACAATAATCAAACTAGAGGTATCGTAGGATATTTCAAGTTAATGCGACTAATATCGTAGGATTAATAAATTAAACGGCTCATCTTTCAATAAATAGGTAAATTCCCAATATTTAGTTCAATTGTTAGTTCAATCAGATAGTTTAAAAACCATCGCTCAATATTATCGCTAGATAGGTGACTATGTCATAAAATTTCCAGAAACCAGCCAATATATCGGTTCTTATCAGACAGACCTATCCACCGTTTTGCCAATGTAGGAGAATTACCTATATACCTAATATTTCTGATTATTTCTTATCTCCTTATGCTCTTCTTTGCATGCTAAAGTAATGTGTTTATTATTATATCACTAGCAACTAGAAAGTATTCATTGAAAACGGATATGAATTATTATCAATTGAGGATTTTAGTGATGGGATGAATTAAGATATTGTAAAAATACTCGTATCAATATACTAATAATAAACTGTAAGGGTCGGTCATGGAGTAAGTTACTTTGTTTTCAGAGATATCGTGTTTATAGGCTCTATACATGATACTGAAACTAAATTGACGATTTTAGAATTTTGTTCTGTATGTATGTATGTATGTTCCTCCATAACTCTGAAACGAATTAACTGATTTTCATGAAACTTGGTAGATAAACATTTGGACGTACGGGACACAGGATAGGCTACTTAATATTTTTCAATGCGGACTAAGTCGTGGGCACTAGCTAGTTATATATACCTACTTTGCTGTCAAACTATAATAGTTTCACCAGATCTCTGCACGAGACACTAATATTGTTCTCCAATGATCATTGTCGTCACCAGAAGCAATTAAGCATAAGTTTAGTTTTCGACGCCCGACGCAAAAACGGCGTGTTCCACGCTTTCGATTGATGTGAAATTTGGTATGCCTACTGTTACTTCGGTTGTGATTCCATCACATGGTAACCTTGACCTGATGCTGCAGCACGAAGCAGTCTGCGGGAAACCCAACTCCTTAGCACCTTACAGCAGATGATAGCGTACTTGGGCTCATTAGAAAGTCGGGGGTTCGGTAATAATTTTAATTATATCGTAAATAGCTATATTATAAAGAAAGAAGATTTGTATGTTTGTAATGAATAAACTCAAAAACTTATCAGCGAGTAACATAGGCTATATTTTATGGAGTTATGTGAACGAAGTCGCGTGCAACAGCTAGTCTATACTAATATTATAAAGAGGAAAGATTTGATTGTTTGTTTGTTTGTTTGTTTGTTTGTTTGTTTGTTTGTTTGTTTGTTTGTTTGTTTGTTTGTTTGTTTGTTTGTTTGTTTGTTTGTTTGTTTGTTTGTTTGTTTGTTTGTTTGTTTGTTTGTTTGTTTGTTTGTTTGTTTGTTTGTTTGTTTGTTTGTTTGTTTGTTTGTTTGTTTGTTTGTTTGTTTGTTTGTTTGTTTGTTTGTTTGTTTGTTTGTTTGTTTGTTTGTTTGTTTGTTTGTTTGTTTGTTTGTTTGTTTGTTTGTTTGTTTGTTTGTTTGTTTGTTTGTTTGTTTGTTTGTTTGCATTCAATAGGCTCCGAAACACTGGACCGATTTGAGAAATTCTTTCACTGTTGGGAAGCTAGTATAAAATAAAGTTATTGTTCGTTTCTCTGTTTTTCCGCTAACTTCTTCTTAACCACGCAATAGATTTTTTTTACACTGTTTCCACTAGTGGAAAGAGCGATAAACGAAGAAGGTTTGTGTATAATTTTCAGAAAAAAAATGCATCCGAGCGAACCCGTTTGCACATCGCTAATATATTTATATTTAAATTTTGAAAAAGAGTCAAAATACAAGTTAAATCAATTCTTCTGTGTCCAACACTAAACTCGAATGAATTGCCACAGTGTGTTATTCGGTAGCGCACAAAAGCGGCGCATCAAAAGATGACGCTGCGTTTGAAGTATGGCCCGGGCGCAATGTACGATAGCGGTCAATACGAGATTCATCGTTCCCTTTGATATCGGATCTTGTTTTAATTCAAATGGACGTCTAACACACCATTTCTTTTTTGTAAGAAAAGGCAACAGGCAGGCTAACGGTCCTCTTGGTGGTATGCGGCTACCGTCGGATATATATTTTATACAATCAGCACCATTGGAATGCAAGTGCAGTGTGAGAGAAAATCGTAATAGAATCTAATCTAGCATAAGTGTTCCGTGATATGTTCCGGAATATGTTCCGTGATTCACTTATAAGGATAGTTGCTATTATTTGAGGGTGGTCTTGTGTTGGGCGGCAGTCCTCTGGATAGCCGTGCCGGGCCACGTCTTGTCACAACTTCCCCGCGACCTCGTCCATTAACGGCCTCGCTAGAAAGTCGTTGGGTTTTAGTCGGTACGAATATAGCATAACCCCGCAGTGTCCCCTACACTGCCGAATACGAATGACTGTCAATGATAGTCAATTGTAATTAAACGGCTGTTGAAACCGCTGGGCACAGCTAGTAGTTTTACAAGTTAAAAAAAAGAAAGAAAAAAAAACAATGTTATAGGTATTTCCTCACATTCCGATAGCGCATTAACTCGTTAGCGGCGATCTGTTCACCACCGCGGGTTGTAGTGCTGTGCTCTTGACAGGGAATCAAACTCGCGACCCTCACTTTCGTGCGGTAGTGGCAGCAAACCAATCCAATTTAAATATTCACTGCAAGCGAGTAATGTTTTTATATTATATTTTGCTAGCGATCCGCTCCCAACTTCGCCCACTTTATTATATACAATTTAATTAGATTTTTATTATATGTCATATATAAAAATTCCGTGAAATATTGTCTAACTGATTATGAAAACCGCATGAAAATCCGTTGCGTGGTTTAGGAGTTAGCGGCTAGCGACTTTATATAAAAGGCGATGTGTGTATATGTGTTTATATGTCCCCGTATGTCTCCTATATACTCGTAGACTCCAAAACCGCTCAACCGATTTTGATGAAACTTTCAGACAATCTTCGCATTAGTGCAGCGGGTGTTCCTGTGAAGTTTGGTAGCGATCGGACGCGGACGAAGTCGCGGACAAATACTAGTTTATAATATGAAAAAAAATATCGAACTCTAAATGTTTTTGCTGTCACTACTTGCGTGCACGCAAGAGTACGGGAGCTTCACGCATGATGAGCTCAGCATGGGGCCAATCTCTGTTTGTGGAGATAATCTCACTGTCTACCAGAACCTCAGGACGTTGAGTACCTGCACACATCTAATATGAATACAAAATAAATATGAATGAGAACATTTAAATTAAGCAAGAGATATTATTATTATTTTATATATTTTTTAACAATTTATTTGATTAACTTAATTCTGGGTGTTACAATTTCGAATTATATCTGACTAGCTGTTGCACGCGACTTCGTCCACGTAACTTTATAAATTATAACCTATGTTACTCGCTGATAGCTTTCTAAAGGTGAAAGAAGTTTTAAAATCGGTCCAGTTAGAAATGGTGTTTATTCCCACTAGTTCAATTGATTGAACTATTGGGACTTATTAGTCTCACTAAGTAGTTTAAAGATGGGATTGAAAGTAACACAATAATGAATCATAAATGTCAATAAAAGTGCATCCTATGAGCATAGGAGCCAAAAGGCAAAAAAATATCCTCTTACAAACAAAAATATTCGTATTTTTGTTTATAATGTTATAATCTTTATAATGTAATTGTTGTTTATAATCTTTATAATGTTAGTATAGATATTGGAGTTACGAAACATTTATTGGTAAAAGTCTCTCGAAAAGCCCTCCCTCCACTTGGCTTCTAAGCTGCCTTTGAGGATCCCTAAGGAGATCCTGATAAACCAAAGAGTTCACCAGGATACCCTGAGGCATTTAGATAGGGGTCCTGGTGGACTCCACTTTATTATCATCCCTTTAAGCAATCAGGGGATCCTAGTTTGAAATGCGGCATATATATATCCTGAGGTTCACCAGTGATTCAGTCAGGGGATCCTAGTGAACCCGCCTTTCAGTAGGTAATACTACTTTGGGTCTGTGTAGCAACCTAACAATATACTATATTTACGTGACTATTAGATATTTACTTATTATCTTTATGCCTTGGGTCACAACTTACCTAAGTTATTTATTTTTAACAATAAATTACTATATCAATGAAAAAGTTATGTGAAATCTCTTACAAGTGGTATTCGTGATATTGAATGTAGTTGATAAATTAAGCAATCCATGTCTGAGTTTTAGTCAATATATTTGTAACATAATCAATTGGTCACCTTGTAACAATCAATTGGTCACTTCATGAAATAAAATATTTTTTCTGATAAAACTAAAAATTAAATGATACACTCTCATTTATCCTCTTTTTGGGTCACTCCCGGCTCTTTTTGAGGCTCGCTCTTCAGTTTCTCCCTCAGTTTCTCTAATTGCTTCTTTTGCTGATTGAAGAAGTAGCCTTCTTCATTGGCAGCTGCGAACTTTCCCAAGCCTCCTCCCGACTCCCTCACAGACCCTCCCGCACCACCACCCTTCCCGGCACCCGCTCCCGGTATACCAGCAGGATTGGTGTAACAGCATTTTGGACTGTTCATCACGGAATTAGCAATTAAAGAGTTAACACCAATTCTTTTACAAAACATGCTTAAAAATCCCTTTTTATTTAAATTAGAAATTGTTTTAGTAAGATACATGTTTTTTTTTTAGTTTCTTTTATTTGTAATTTGTGACAATGATAGATTAGTTATTTTGACACAATAACACTAAACACTTTTAAAATAAGAAAATTATCGTAAGCATTTAAATTCATTTTTATAAGCGATAAATAACTAAATCTAAAGAGTTTTGTAATGATTATCTATACTTATATACTATATTATAAGGAGATAAGATTTGTATGTTTGTAATACTCAAAAACTACGGGGCCGATTTTGAAAATTATTTCTCCTATAGAAAGCTACATTATCAGCGAGTAACATAGGCTATATTTTATAAAGTTACGTGAACGAAGTCGCATGCAACAGCTAATTGCTTCATAAAGTAAGTAACTGAATAACAGAATTAGCAGAAAAAATTGCGGCAGTAAGTAATCCTGTAGAGGAAACTACGACGAAATTATAGCACTTGCAAAATTAAAGCAACTATAATAATAGATACTAATTAATATCTATTAGCTAAAAATCGTCCAACAAATATTAAATAAATTCAATTCGTTTTTAGATATAAATATATGACAGTACATCTTAAATTTAGTTACAATATCATTGTGTTTTTTTTTTCCCACAACCACATTGAATTTAGAACCCAATAGGGCCCAAAACTATATTGCAAATAGATTTTTTAATAATTTTTTCGAGTCTTTTTGAGTAAACTATTAATTATTATTAAAATATATATTATGTAAAATTCCTTTCAGCTATTACTTCAAGCGATAATAACATAATTTGTCTCGGTATGTAACATTATGAATTTACAATTAAAGTGTAGTATATAGGTATGTAAAATTAAAACAATGTATGTTTTTTTTTATACTAATTACTGAACAGTGTAAACCAATAATTAGCATAAAAATTAAAGCGTATTAGTTTATAAATATGAGTATTATGTGTCCAATGATGTTATTCAAAACGATGTTGTGTATAGAATGTGAGTTATAGGATTTAATAGAATAAAAATATGAAATATGTAATGGTGAGTTGTGTTAATTGTTTATTTTTATTCTACCAGTATTATAAATGCGAAGGTTTGTGAGGATGTATGGCGGCTCGAAGTATTTCGATGAAAATTGGCACACACATAGTTTATTACCTGGATTAACATATAGGATACTTTTTATTCTGGTTTTAAACAACAAAATATTAGGTTACCGAGGAATCGTCTAAAAATATAAAATATTGGACGCCATGGCAGCGCTACCGTCGTCGTCACATCACAGCGACAAAGATTGTCAGTCGGGCGTTATAATACTCGTAACCCGGACATAGTCGGGGGCACCAGCTAGTTTATAATAAACAGTTGCCTTTGTGTTGAAGTGGCTTGCAAGAAAAAGTACATTGAACCCTTTCCCCTGTGAGGTAAAGTGGACTAAAAAAAACTGATATTTATTGAGTGGTGTTAGGTATATGACCTAAATTCTAAACTGAGATGGTGATAATAATAATGTGTGCCTAAAAAACATCTGTTTCAGATAATTATGTCATTTTGCGTGCTTTGGTCATCTGCACGGGAAAGGTAAATTTTATAACAATATTAAAACAATTTAAAAAATACTATCAAAGGCTTATTGGCAACAATTACAGACCGCATCGAAATAATATATCTTTGCAACCTGTCCGTGATTATGGAGGGGTCCCAGTAGAGCGTTATTACAGATTATTATCATTATTAAAGTCAGCTTGTATACAATTATATACCTAGGTAATCAGCGCCATATCACAGTACATGTTGAAAGTTTACAAATTATGTAACAAATGTTTAAATAGTGTCAAATTTTCCGTAAATATAGAAGTAAAACGAAAGTTTATGACATTCTAATAGGTTATCCTTTTCTTGAAACAGTTAATATTTTAAATGTTAATATATATTTAACACTATTTCTCTTACAGATTATCATCAGAAATTATATATCCAAAGAAAAACGATGTACCAAAGAGTTCAACGCAACACTGTTTATGTTATAAACGAAATTCTAGCTTTGATATTGTACGGGATCGTATAAATCCAAATATAACTCCATTGAAAAGATTAGTAGCATATTTTTATATTAATGATTATACAAATCGAGTTAGTATGTATATACCAAACCAAGATATTCAAAATGTAATGCCAGATATAAATTATAATGATGATGATATTATTAGTGATATAACAGACGGATTTTCCGTAAACTCTATTGTCAAAAACCCTTACACAGTTAGATATAATGGTACAGAACTTACATCATCTGATTCCACCATTTTTAATAAAGAAACTTCAAATGCTGCGGATTTTCCAACAAAAAATGAAAGCATAGAATCTATAAACAAATATCCATATGACACTGAATATCTAAAAGATGAAAATAGAGGCACACAAAAATATTATGACACTACGGAAGACTTTTCAAGTAAATATCTTCCACAGTCATGGGATAATAACAATAACAATATTATCAATATAAACGGTAATAACCCTAATAACAAAGCAAGCATGTGGTTGCCACATTCAGATAAACCGTTTGGTGGTCTAAACTACAAAGAAGCCATATACCGGCCTCAAAATTGGCAAAGTAAATGGCCTATTCATTCTTCAGTAACTCAGAATTCAGATAACTTTGATTCTAAAGGCGAATATTACCACAAAGTTCCAGAGATCGAATACCCTCAGCACAAATATCTAAACCCATATAACAGTATAACAAACACTGAGAAAGAATTTCCATACTTTCATTCCAAATATCCAAATAGGGACCAACTTACCGACGATTTTGTTCTACAACAACATGTGCCTGTGAATTCAGACGCTGGGAAATTGTTTAAAAATCAATATAATCGAAAAATACAAAAGACGATTGAATCTAACGATGAGTATCCTCAATATGCAGGAGACATCCTACCTACGGCTGCATGGATCTCAAAACTTGAACATGAGCCTACAAAAAATAAGAAAAAATTCTCTCACGCTCAGTTCCAATATTCGAAATGGCAGAACAAATTTGCCGAAGACCAATTTGAACCATCAGTTACAACCTATGAGAGAAAGATATTTTCAAATGACAAACACAATCGTCCCACAGATATGGAAATTAAATTTATTAACCACGACCCCCAAACTCTTGAAAGTAACATGCATAATTTGTTCAATCCAACTTATTCTAAGAATACACAACACCCGAAAGCTCGCTGCCTCCAGAAAAATCCATTTTACTCTCAAAATCAAAACTATATTCCTCCAGAACGACATCAGGACGAAAATAAGTACAACCGACCACAGTTTCTGGAGGATATAGAGCAAAAATCTGAGACACTTACTGATTCAAGTACTAAAATGACTGTAGTAACTCTAGATAAATTAAAAAGTGATAAATTTCAAAACAAACCAAATAATTCAAGTCTACATAATATTAAAAATCCTTTTTACCTAGTACATAAATTTGCAGAAGCCTTCGGCTTTTTTAATTCTTCTCTGAATTATCCACACAATTTTCTGTTAAAACATATACAGAATAATTCCAGAGACTACAATAACACATTTGACACCTGGTACAATAAAGAATTCAAGTGTGTCGAATCGAATTTACAAATGATTGCTGCTATTGACTTGAGTGAATTAAAAGTTAAATTAAGAGAAACATTTGCCCAAAACGGTATTACTGTTTCTAACAACGGAGTCTTGAGAGATTCTAAAGGTGTCATTATAAATTTGAATAATCTAAAACTTCAACCAGTGTTAATAGGAAATGCATTTTCTTTTGATAAATTTATGTCCTATATTAAAGTTCACAGAAGAGTTGGTTTACCACCGTCATTCTATTTGCAAGCTGTTATAATAACTATAGAAAATCCAATGAAAATATTGGGGATCGTACCTTTGGGAGTGTTGAATTTATCAAAACAAATACCGATTCAAATACTGGAATCTCAGTACCCAATCTCAGAAGGAACAGACACGCAACCTTACATGGCTATTAACCAAAACACATATAACACACTAGCAATAGCACAAACTAAAAATAATCGAATTTCAAAATATGTTGGAAACACACGATCGACAAACATCTATGTTCCACAGAATAATGTTGCAAGTGTCCTTAAACATTTCTATGAAAATTATGATAAACGAAATTACAACAAAATTACTGATTATACTAAATTTGATGATATATACGAATTAAAAAATGTTGTACAATACCAGAAACTAAGACATTCAGATATTATGCCAAGTTATCGAATCATCGGCGGAAATACTGCTACCGGTAGTGGACGACCAATATCCAATAGAGGTAGATCAGGCCGAAATAACCTAGACAGCTAAATATGATTGATTCACGTGAACGATTGGGTCATTACGATTGACATAGTAGTCGTAAGTTATGCGTAATTTAGAAAGTTTATTGCTTTATCTTAAACATAATCAGACATATTTAATGCATTTTCAAACTGTAGCCACACTTGTTCAAGAATATTGATAGATATAATAAGAATCTATCAATATTCTTTATAAGCTCGAAAGTAATCTTGTGTTGCATATATTTCTAATTTTCAGTAAAACTGTTATAGCATCTCATTTTGAAAGATATTATTATCTTTAATTAGTGTTAATAGCCAGTAGACGATTTGTGTGATTGGTGTATTTATTTAACAATCGCTGTAATAATTTCGTTCGGTTTACTTTCAGAAATTATGTAAGCCCCACATAATTTCTGAGAGTAAACCGAACGAAATTTGTATGACAATAATTTATTTGTTACTTTACCGAAGTAGGTATAAGATATCTTGCTGTACAATCGACACGCGGTAATAATCGGACATCAATTATAGAATATTTAATGTTTATTTATACTATACATATAATTAAATTAAAGAGAATACTAATAAAAAATGTTTTATTATAAACTCAACTCAACTATTAACTCAACGTAACCATTTATATTTTCAGTAAAAATGAATTATGTGACAGACCTGGAGCTATCGCTCGAAAAATGGTTCGCAATGACCAAAAATTATAATATACATTTAATGTATTTTCTAGCGGTAGTGCTGGAATGGATGTATTTGGGGATAAAGGACTGGGTTGTGATTAAATTGTTGGCTAATAGTGCAGGACCTTCTGTGACAGTATGGCCACTGCAACCACTTGCGGTATCCAGCATTCACTTCTTAATCCCAATCAGGTGGACTGGTCCCCATATAAAGCGCGGTTTCATATCAAAAGACATGAAAAATATGAACCGGTATAGTAAACAGCACAGTCGTGAGCACGCATTGAGGTAAATATTATGGATAATTGTAGATTATGAATAGCGACATCTGTTCCAAACTATAAGAACTTTTATCATATCTTGAATTTGTTTGACATGCAGTGCCATCTGGTGATTTGAATTCAACTTAAAATCTCACATAAGCAGTTATTAGTTCCGTCAAAGCGCACGAGATGGCAGTATTACATTTTTGTTGTGCATCTTTTAATTTTACTAATAAAACATTATAATTCATTTTTAGATTATAAATACTAACAACTACGGTATTATAAAAAAAACCATTAGCTTAAATAGGAATAATTAAGTTATTTGTTATGGACGGATGTAAAAATTAAGTTCATGAATGAGACACAAAAGTTAGGACAAGTTAAGTTAGTTTAGTACTACATGGTACTACGGACAGTCAGTCAGTGACCGTTGAATCCTATAGATGCGTTGCTAGTTGATCTAAAAATAGCAGCCTTTCGGATTCCGTTCGTATTAAAAAACGAGTAAATAATCAATGACAATAAGCATGAAACTTAGGTTCGAAGTGATTTGTTGCTTTTGAATAATTAGTGTCACGGTTTTGATGTGGAGCTAATCCAGTGCTTGGTGCTTGTATTAAGTTTTTTTTTAAATAAAATTTCGCCGCGACATTTTGCGGTGACACGGTGTGTTCCTATTGTTTGTGTATGAAAATCGAACCGATGCAGAGGATGTTATCATCGACGTAAATGTTTCTAGGAAAACATTAATTGTGAACTTTAATGGGATTGAACCGTTGGTGAGTCTTGTAACAATTAAATATACCTCTTGAACTTTAAGTTTTGGTATCTGGATTTCAAATCACACATTTAAGAGTACCTACTTTAGCTTTTTCAATAGTCAGGAGACAATAATTCTCTTATAAATAGAAACAAAACAAGAATACCTACGTGCTTTTTTTAAAAAAAATTTTTTTTGGAGTTTATTGCTGCCGCGATAACGGCTGTCTAGTTTGTGACTATGGACTAACATAAAAGGCGTACCTAGTAAATATTTAATACTATATTTAAATATTTACTGCTAAGTTTTTTTTAAAGTTGATATTGACAGACAGGCTAACGGTCCACTTGATGGTAAGCGGCTACCGTCGCCTATATCACAAGCAACACCACAGGTGCTACAAGTGCTCTGCCAACCATAATATAGTAACTATTATTTAATCTGAGACTATAGTTACTAGGATTAATTATAAGACGTTGGGATGCCATATAAGGTAGGTATATAGGAGCCTACTCAATCCCTGAAACACAACAGCACAAATGCTGTTATTTCACGGTGGTCTTCTGTAAGGGGTTGCTACTGCTGACAGACGGGTTGCCCAAGAGTGCCCAAGCCCACTACTTACCAGATCCAGAGACTTCTTTAAAAAGTACATAAGAAGTGTGAATAAATTACGAGTTTCAATTTCACACTTCTTTCTGCTCACTGAAAATTATATTACAAATAAATAATATTAAACATTTATTAAATTTTAAACACAGTTTAAAAAGTTAAAACAATGTTGTTTTAACTTTTTTAACTGTTTAAAAGTATTATAAAGTTTTTTAAATACTTATAATAAAAGGCAACATTATTTTTTCATTAGCAAAATGGCAAGGCGACCGTGAATCGTCAATTAAATTGTCGAACCTTGATGATATTTGGTCAGCACCCTTGCAAAACCGTCTAAAAAGAAGTTACGGTTTTTTGTTTTGCAAGTTTTTTGCTCGGTTACCTTGAGTATGACCAGTTTTTAAATAATTTATACGAACAAGTCAATCTCAAGATTGCTCCGAGCTTGTTTTTTCTGGTCTTACCCAGAATAGGCCGATTATCTGATGTAGATTTGAGGATAAAAGTAGGCGAATTTTCATTTATTGAATATTTAGGTAGGTAATCGTTACGTAGTAGGTATCAAAGCACCCACGATGCCATGCATTGGCGTTTGAAATATTAAAATAATACAAATATTATAAAATCATCCAACATCAATGACTACAAACATTTGAATTTTTAAAAAACAGTTTTTTGAACTTCGCAAAAAATATTTAACCAAAAGGGCAAAAAATTGCATCAAGCTCCTCAATGGCCGCGACAAGGCGCCTCTTTTTGAACATTTTTTATGATGTTGCGCAATTTTTACGGTTTCTTCTTTTAGCTTACCTTGCGATGAAGCTAGAAAGTTACGAATCAGAATTAACTGTCTTATTTTTACCTTGTCAGTCGTAAGTCGTAATTTATTTACCTATTTAATTTTTATTTTTTCGGTAACGGTAGCCAGAATGGCAAGGTTCATTTGATAATAAGTAACTATACAGTCCCTCCTTTAAAAGTGCCCTTAGATCTCTAATAGGGCAAAAGATAAGGGATAAGAACAAGCTGTGATATTTTGACACACAAATAGCACACGAGGTGTTATTCAGCAGGGTGGTCTTCTGCATTACAATTTTGCGACATTGTAATGCAATTTACGCAGTGTGGCAAAATCTATCTCGACTATAACTTTAAGCCGATCTTTTTCATGTATTTCAATATCAGTGTAAAGTACTAACTTTTTCTATACACCATTAAACTGTTCATAGAAAACTCAAGAGAATCTCATATTCTTAGAAATTAAACATTAAAATTCCATTTTTTTTAATTAAAAATCAACAATATACATCATGGTTTTGCAAAAAATGATTGAATTGAATTGAATTGAAAAAATAATTTAATATTTACGTTTTACGTGAATAAGTTTATGTTATGAGTAGGTAATAGGTATTCTCTTTTAGCGTGTATGTGTATAATAGGTATGTGTATATCATACGAATTAGAATATAATTAAATATACCAAAAAAATTGTTTGATCATTTAGCTATCGAGTGGTGTAATTAAATTTTAGATGTAGATGATAGATATATAGCTATAACATCAAAGTGTAGTAGGTATATACCCTATTTTCGCCCTGGTACTTCAATACGTATTAGAAGTCTAATTAATACGCTCCATCTTCAAAATTTACAATATGCTATGATCATAATGTTCAGTTTTCTTAATCGCTGAATCTTCTATGGAAGCAGAAAGACGTACCTATTCATCACATCATGTCAAAAGTATAAACTCAAATTAAAAATGTGGCGTCAGCGCATTGCGTCAATACGGTGCCTGAGACGGTGCCACAGAGTAAATAATTGCAAATTATTTATGGTAACATCTGGTTACGAATTGATCCGTTGTTACGCAAATTTATTGAAATAATTTGTCACGTTTAGAAACACAAATCATGCAAATATCAGCTGATAATTGTCTTTGGATAATGAAATTGATTTACTTCACTTTGTAAGCCACACTTCATAATACTCTTACAATGATTTATTAGGCACAATTACATGTACATTTATTGTTGAACATTATCATTTAGAAACAGCAATATATTTAGAAAACACTAGTAGCAATGCATACAAATATCTTTTTAACACCCGACGCAAAAACGGGGTGTTATATGTTTGACGTGTGTATCTATGTATCTATCTGTGGCATCCCAAAACGGATAAACCGATTTTGATCTGTTTTTTCTTAAACTGACGTGATCGAGATCTTTCTTAACTATAGGTAATTATAAAAAGATCTATGCAAGGTGTTTGAACTTATGAAGACAATCAGCCCATTTCCTAATTAATGGAGGGATTCCACTAACATCCGCATGTTAGATTGATGTAAAATTTGGTATAATATTAATGGGCAGGTTGGGGGCTTATTAGTTTATAATTTTAATTATATCTTTTTATTTAATAATTATGAACTACCTGTATTAAATTTTATTTAAAATTTAAGTGTGAAAACATTAAATAATACTACAGTGAGAAAGAAAATAACTTTTACTGTTATTATTTATGAATAAAAAAAACGCGAGTTCATTATTGTTAGTTTCATATTATTGGTATTATTGTACTTTGTCTTTCGAAAGGAACTACGAATCTGGTTGAAAGGAAGTCGTGTCCGTGACCCACGACATTTTGTTGACAAACGCCGTGAATACCACAGCCAACTAATACTAAAACCAACTAAATTATATGAGCCTTGAGCCAATAGCATTATCCATGGATATACAGCTATTGCAATGTTGAAACTGCAGTTTCCTCAACCGATGGAAATTGTAAATTAATTTAAAATTACTAAAATCATTTAATTTGCAATGTGGTAACACAAAATTATGTATATTATACATAGGTACTTATTATATTACTTGTGAAAATTAGTGAGTATAGTGGCAGGGCAAACTGCGTTTTGCAGTCATTTAGGCACTTACTCCCCCCTTACTCCCTTAAGGTCTAATGGGCTCGTCAAACTATTTCTTTGTACTGCACGTAGTCATACTGCCATTTTAACAATGTCTAATTTCTTGGCAATAATTAAAATGAATTAAGTTTTCTTGTCAATCTGTTCACCCCTAAACAACTTCCCAAATAAGAACCTTCGTGTAATTGAATTGAATAATATATATTACAGAATGATATAGGTATGTAGGTATATGTGAATTATTTGTTCTAGTCAGATTTTAATAAAAAGAATATAAATATATCGAAAGTTTATATAAGAATCAAATAAGAATTGACAATGTAAATTCTTACAGCAAACATATTTTTGAATATAAAAAAGAGCCTTATTCCTAAGGTCGTAAGGTCAAGCCGACAAGGTTGGTGGTCGTATAATAATATGGGTTAAAAGATCAACAGTCAATACGACTAAAGTTAGAGGCAGACGGGAAGAAGCAATTTAGATGGACGGGGATCATATTGGGTCAATTGACTGGTGTTGGCCGGTTGCTTTTAAGAATATTAATTGAGTGGATGCGGATGACCAATTGCATTTGCAAGAATTTGTTTTTAAAAAAACACCTATATTAATATTTGAATTTAGAAGAATATCTTAACTCATGTAATGCCTCAGGCTCCATGGGTCTCGCTTTCATTTTGTCATACATTTTTACTATCCTTAATTGAAATCCCACACTTTTTTACCCATTGCCACTTTTTACCTATTTTTCAACTGCAGTTTCGACGTCAGCTTACGGAATTTATATTGAAACACTTTTTCTTCATCTATATTAGGTACTAGGCCGTAAAACTAATAGCACATTAAACATAGATCAGCACTGCAACTAGCAATACCGAATTTAAATGATAAATTTATTTGAAAATTTAATATTTACTACTTCTGCTGCTTCGGAAAGAATAAATGCTCTCTTTTTGGGGACGGTCCCTTCAGTTTTTAAGATTCATGCACGGATAGTAAAGGAACCGCTTCTATCTAATGACTTAAATTTTTAAGCTCCTTGCTCATTGGAAAGTCGATTGGAAATTACTAACCGAGCTCACCTTCTATATTTTTGCATTTATTCTAATTTCACTTTGCATTCTCAGGTGTCATATGTAAGGTCATATTACTTCTACTTTCTGACGTTTTAAATGTTACCAACCTTGTAATAAGGCTAAACCCGTTCGACGCGAAGCTAAAAACATATTCTCAGCCCCTAGAATCGTCGCTGGAATACTAATAAACTGTGAACTCTTTTACTAATTTACAATTGAAATTTGTTTAACCTCGATGACGATTACGTGATTTTGGTAGCATCTAAAGCAAAAGTTCAATTTGAAAGTACACTTTAAAAAATGTTTGATGGACAGAGACAGTAAGGGGTCATATTAACTGTCATGTGAGATATATTCTGAAATTTAATCTTAATGACAGAACACTGCATTCCGCACTCAAGTATCTATGTACGGTACGATTCCGTTTTCGCCGTGTAATATTGTTATTTTATGTCTTACCTTTTTAGGAAGTTGGGAAGTTCCAGTGAATAGGCATCTTCTGGGTGAGCTCACTCCACCATAGGCCTCATCTGCACTACACGGCTAGATGCTGGCCAAGAGCAAACCTATCTCTAATAACATATATAAATGATATATGTATATATAGGTATCAACTAGCTGACCCGGCAAACGTTGTTTTTCCAAAAAATTACTTAATTAAATTAATTAATTAAAAAATAAAGTAATTATTTGACAACCTAACCTAACCGCTTTAGGCATCCATTGGGGAAATTATGGATATGGGTCAAAAAGAGTCGTTTTTCTTATTATTTTTTTATACATAATTTTGTGATATTTTTTTAGTTCATTTTTAGGTTACTCAATATTCACCGATACATGCTAAAAATACATCTATAAAAAATTAATATGTCTTAAATAATCACTTTTACTGTTATCATGTTGTATGATAAAAGTGTTACCGTTTACCTAACCGCTTTGGGCGGTTAGGTAGATAATTAACAATTCATGTCAATCAAATTATACAATAAATATTATAATTATTTGATTGGTACATGTGAGATTAGTTTACATAATCACGAACCGAATAGCCACTTATTAATTCTTCCGCGTTGTAAAAAACCTTCAAAGTAAATTGCTCTCAACATACATACAAACATATATATATGCAAATATGTAAATGACTCCGTTATTTGTACATAAAATTAATAAGATTTGTTGCAAATTACATTTTTCTAGTGTAAGCATCTTGGTATTGTAATATTTCATTGTGAAAAAAAGCACATCTTAACTATGTATATTATCTATCCATGTTAATATTTGTTTGTTGACTTTTCATGCCTTACCTATCTCTAATAACATGTATAAATGATATATAATATGTATATGATATATATTGGCATCATATGGTGTGTGATACAGAAAAGTACATAGAAAAGGACGTAGGGCATAGATAAGGGTTGATTCTTTTTGGGTCACTGATTTTAAAAAAAATTACCTATCAACTCTTTATCTTCTAGACTCTGTAACTCCGTTAATTTTAATTTTAGCAAAAATAGTTGTATAGATGTTTTTATGTAAAATTAAATTCTCTACAATATTTGTCTGAAATTTTTTTTATGAAACTTACTATTTTTGCTTAATTTACAGAATTATTTTTTACTTATTTTCTTCCACCCCTTCGGTTGAATCGAAAATTTTGTTCAAAGACATAAACCTAAAAGACAATTAGAAATTGCGCCACAGATTTATTTAACAATAATTAAAATGAATTATGTCGCACACATTAATTGCGACATATCTGACGCACGCGGGGGCATTATCATTTGTTTTTTAAACAATTAATTCTTTTTAATATTGTAACTATATTTCCTACGGTATAATAATTGGAATGTGACTAGTCTATCGCTTTTAGCTAATTGATTTACGGTGCAAAGTATCATCACATTGCATTTTAATAATATTATTTTAATGAAAATAGTTAATTTATATCCCACCTCATTTAGTATACAATTTTGTTTGGTGTGATTCAATGCATATACTTGAATTTTTTTTTTGTAAAAATCGTCAGAAAGGCAGACGGTTCACTTGTTGATAGGTGGCTACCATCACTTATAAACCTAAGTAACACAACAGCACACTTGCTGTTATTCCAAGGTTATGTTCTGTAAGGGCAGCTAAATGTTACATCATTTTGAAAACGGGATGTCTTATACACAAATAAAGTATAATAATGAAACTAGCTTATTTAAAAAATATGTAATATGTAACTTTAAATTATATATAATTAAATTTTATATTTAATATTATTTAAAAATTCATATAAAGTTAATTTGAGTCAGAAAATGCAAGTTTTATAAAAAGTATTGTAATACTAATTGTAATTTTTTTAACCTAAATTAAATTTGAAACATAATATTTTAAGTCTATAATTTAAAGAAATTCCTATCTGTTTTATTGAAAACTAGTGGCCCGCTCCCGGCTTTGCCCGGAGTGCAATTTTTTATTTTCACAAGTGTAAACCGAATTAAAATCGGTTGAACGGTTTTGGAGTCAATAGAGGACAAACCACAGATTACCTCCTAAAAGATACCGCATTCAAGACAACCAACGCGCGCCATGCATATATGATTTTGCACATATATCAAGTCGAAATTAGGTGCACCACTTCAGTACTGACCAAATATTAGATCCGCGTGCACGTCGTTCATTTGTGATACCGATCCTTTATTTTTGACGACTTATTCGCAACAAAAACTACTAAAATGACTACCGTGTTCTATCAAATGGTGTGGGAAGAACTCCAGGACGTCTAGCTTTAAGAAAGACGGCATAACTTTTCATCGGTAAGTAAAATTTTAATCTCTCCCAGAGGCCAAGAAATACTGGTCAATTCCGCTGCCTTTGACGTTTTTTCGAGAAGTCACTTTCTCTCATTACGATAATTCGTATATTTGTCTCTTTCTGGTTCGTGGCATGTTCCTCGCTCATAGTCAAAATATTACTAGTCCAGGGAAAGAATATTTTTGGAATATATCGATAATATTGTTTTTAATATGATAAGTTTAGGTAGGTAACTTTTTTATGTTATGTTGGAATGTTGCTAAAAATTATAATTATTAGGAATATATATTTTTAAATCTTTACAAAATAATAACTTCTCTATTTGCGAAGTTTTATGTTTATTTTATACTTCACATTTTTCTTTTCACACTTCTATTGAATCCTTAAATTTAAGTAGGTAACGTCAGGCAGGCCTGCCAAATTAACGTTCGGATACACGCACGTATGAAGAAAAAATATCTTACGCATTCGCGAAGTATGTTACACTAAATAATTTTTGATAAAAGTACTTAATTAAATTTCATAAATAATCGCTAAATAATCGATAGATTAGACGATTACGATTAATCGTAATCGTTGCATCACTAATATGAATCACCCTCAAAACCGTGTTGATTGAGGTCGTAAAAAACTTCATCACAAATAAAAGTAACTTCATCCATCTCACATTTTTTATAGTAACTTAATATATCGAAAACTATCCAGTTAGACATTTCGTGAAAATAATAAAATGTATCTACAATTTTATTATATTTGATCGACATACTATCGACAATGCAACTATAGTATTGTCACATCCCTAGCAAGATAGTTGACCTTGACATAACCAATCACAGGCAGTCAGTACGTCCCCCGCAACCCGTTCCTACCGCTTAAAATGGTGACTTTTGGCTAATGCGAAATCGCAAACATGGGGCATCTTGTAGGAGGTAATCTGTGGGACAAACATACGTACTACATACATTGATTCTTATTTTTAAATTCCATTAGTAGGTATTTGTTTTTATTACTTACTTATAAAATAGTAGGTATTAAGAAAATTCCTTGCTTTGTCATAAAGATAATTAATACAATGTTTCAATGATATAAACAAATTATATATATAACATATTCTAACTTCGCAAGTATGCAATTTTTGAGACATTTTTTTTTCTTTTCATAAGAACGTTCCTCGGATTTATACAATAAGTTTTAAAGCTTCTAGCAATTCCTACTTATGTATGTAGACAATATTATATAATATAATGTAAATAAATATTTTAACATATAAATAATAACAAAAACATTAAAAATAACTAATTAAGTTTTCCTGATACCTACATCGATTTCAAACGAGGCAACACTTAATAAAATTGTCTTAAAAAAATCCAACTGCATTTCACCGCCACATGTATGCATCAGTAACTTAGTAAGTTAAATAACCTTGCGTACATTTCGGCCCAGTTGACCGGCCGTCCATCCGTCTGTCCATACTACGCTTCGGTGAAAGGCGTCCTTGGCTCTGTAACATGATTTACTATTACGTTACCAATGTCTACATATGCATCATCACCATGTCAAGTTTAATGCGATTGTTATGGAATGTGGAGCTGTGTAGACACCTGCCCATTAAAACTGCAGTTTGAAGACAGGGAGTTAGACATTTAATAGGACAGGAACGAACACAATTTTTACCCACAAATTTCGCACAAAGCAACAAAATGAATGGAACCTAATTTTTATAATCGAACAGATGTAAAATTGGATGGTTTTTCTTAAATATTGTGTAATATGAAAGAGGAAGTAAAAGTAGCCGATTAAAACTTTTGTACAGAACTAATGATTAAACTTAAAAAATTAATAATTGCTTAAAAACATATGTAGCTGTCGCTGAAATTTTTTATTTCTGCGACGAGAAAGGTTTTTTGGGCAGTAATTTACTAACCTTTGGCTCAGAATAGTTATTACGTAAATGAAAATAATGAATATTACCTATTTCTGTTATGAAAATAAAATTAAAAGTCCAAAATTCTCAATTAAGATAATGCGACGGACCGATAAGGTTTTACATTTTGTTAAATTGAAAAACCACGATGTAGCCAATAAAAAGAGCAAATGTTTCTAATTTAGCAATTCAAGGTATAAGGTAACCTGTTTTTCTTGGAATTATAATATTCCAAGAAAAACAACATAAATAAATTTTTCGATGTGGTTTTTTTTTGTGAGAGGGACTTTAACCTTCTACGGTGAAGAATTATTTTCATTCGAACGAAACACGATAATCTCTGGTAAATTAATCTACGACACTTTATCATCATCTCAGCCGTAGGACGTCCACTGCTGACATAGGTCTCCCCCATAATTTTCCAATAGGATCGATTAGAAGCAGCCTAGATCCAATCGTCTACGCCCGGCCCTAATCAGATCGTCAGTCCACCTTGCGAGTCTTACACTCCGCTTGCCATTCCACTCGAGAACCTTTCGGCCACAACAACTTTCGGCTCTTTGCCGAGTTATGTCGGTAACTTTCGTTTAACTAACTAACTACGGATCTCCTCATTCCTGATTCTATCAGGATAACTTAGCTTAGCTAGCTTAGTTAGGATAGATAGTTTAGCTCAGCTAGGATAGATAGCTTAGCTTAGCTAAGATAGATAGCTTAGCTAGGATAGATAGCATAGCTGGGCTATGCTTGAGCGAGCGTTGAGGGACGCGACGTTAAGCTTTTATTATGTGGCCCATTGTAAAGATGCACTTCGGATCTTGGCAACCGCGATGCGCCTGCGACCTTGTGACCAGGCGACCACAGTCGCCTGTCGCCTGTCGCTTACGAATATCCGCGACCCAATTGCACAACCCAAACTGCTCAATGTTCTTGCAGTTTCTGTTATAAACGGTTCTTCCACGCATTATATTGGACCTTTTAACTACTTACTTACTTTTAACTTTTACTTTAAAAAAGAGTTATTCGGCAATTATTGGAATTTGAAGAAGATGACATCATATTTACCCCTCAAGCCTTCGGAAAAGGAGGATAAAAATCGACTCAAACACTATTAGTATTAAAAACCGTAGATGACGTGTATCAATAATAATTAAACTCTTGGCTCTGATTATAATAAAAAATGCATTAGGCGGAGTGTAGAACAAATCAACAGTCTTAAAATCACTAAACATGTCTTTAATTTGTTCATCAGCAAGGTCTTTTAAAGTTTTTTAAGGTTTTTTAAAGTTTTTTTAAGATTCCGACTGCTAGAAGTCACGACTTCCTATCACGTTTTGAATATAAATAGTCTTACTTGGTTTTATAGATATTACGATTAGGTCGTTAATTTTTTTATTACCTACTAGCTATTGCACGCGACTTCGTCCGCCCAACTTTATAAAATAAATCTCATATTACTCACTGATAATGTAGCTTTCTATAGGCGAAATAATTTTTAAAATCAGTCCATTAGTTTAAGAGTTTATTCATTGCAAACAAAAATACAAAATACGAACATTTCATATTTCATGATTCCTTTAGTACCTACATACATGTTATTTGTAATTGTTTATCCTGCTAATATTATAAATGCGATAGTTTGTGAAAATTAAAGTTTGTATGGATGGAAGTTTGCACATCTTCAACGTAAAAACGGTTCAACGGATTTGGAACACGGACGAAGTCGCGGGCACCAGCTAGTAATACACACTTTTACACTTGACTGTACAACGCTCAATAATTGCATTATCATCATCATCATCATCATCATCGTCGTCGTCGTCATCATCAGCCTGTGTCCCCACTGCTGAATGTAGGCCTCTCTCAAGGCTCGCCACCACACTATGCACGATCTTCTGGTTTTCGCATCCAGCCCCTTCCTGCGAAGCCCTTTAGGTCGTCTGTCCGTTGTCGTTGTGGCCGTAGGGCGTCCCACGCTGCGCTTTCCAATCCGTGGCCTCCATTCGAGAACTTTTCTACACCATCGGTTATCCGCTCTGCGACAGATGTGGCCGAATTGCTAGTTCTCTTGAATAATTGCATGTATACTTTAAATCAATTGGGTACTGGACTTCGATATGTATTATCTTATTTCCAGTCGTGAAACCTTATCGTCTAGCATTAGTGTCCGCAAATAGACTATCCCCTGCATCAACTGGTAAAGACAGTTATGTAACAGTATCTCGGTCAATGTCTCCACTTAGTACAACCATAACCGTCTAAAACACGCTCGTGAATGGGAACCCGTCTAGTGCAGTTTATGCTACATTAATATTACGTCTATATACCTACATACAGTACTATAAAATATTGAACACTATCTGGTGCCCGCGGCTTCACCCACGTGGAACACTTAGCCTTAATACTATTCTAACTATTGGGTGCTATTGGTGAAAGAATTTTTTTAAAATAGGATGGGTTGTTTCGAAGATTATCTCCTACATAGAAAAAAAAGTACAAATTTACCTCGTTATAATATAAAAGTACAAATCAAATCTCTAGCTTGAGTCCCTTTGAAATAGTCCCTATCATGCTGACTGCATTACCTGGTTATAATAGCAAGGCTGACTTGCTGACCAAGTTAATAACCAGCTATGCGGTCGCCATTGTTGTCAACAAGACTAGTGTTTAGTTTTATTCGTTTTATTCTTTTTTATTTTTAATATTGTTTTCAGCTACATTATACATAGTGTACTGACATTAGGAAAATTATTGTTATCCTCAAAAAACATCCTAAATCTAATAATAGATATTATAATGGCGAAAGTTTGTATGTTTGGATTTTGGAATGTTTGTTCCACAATAACGCAAAAACGGCTAACCAGATTTAGGTGACATTTGGCACAGAAATAGTTCATTATCTGGATTAACATGTAGATTACTATTGTCCTGGAAAAATGTTAGGTTGCTGAGGGATTTTCTAGAAATTAACTATAACGCGTACGAATTACTATAGCGGGCACATTTAGTATACATATAATTTATTAGTAACAAGATGTTAAAATACAAAATATTTTATATAAATAATATTCTTTAGGTACGTCTTCAAGTGAGAATCGCCATAGAAAACAGGTTTTATGTTATGTAATGCTAAAGGTCAAAGGTGAAGGCTTCGTATCGAATGGAGTCAAGATCGCGTAACTAATTTTTTTATACTTAGACAAGCAAGGGCGGATCCAGGGGGGGGGGTCATGGGGGTCATGACCCCCCCCTGGGCTGGCTCCAGGACCTAGGTGGACCACTAATTAAAATTATTAAACATAATGCTTTTATATATTTTTTGTCACAATATAGATTTTATTTAAGAACGCATTATTCGGGAACGAACACATCGAAAATTTGAATTTGAACGCGTAATTTTACTTAATTTGTATCAGCTAAGCGTTTTCATGCCAAAAAGCTAATACAGTAATCACGACATTGAAACTGTGAAACAACTAGCAACCGATTATACATTGTTACTAGATAATAATCCAGTTTCTGTTATGGATCCATATCCATAAATAAACGAATATCGGCTGTGGATGTTGAAGTGGCAGCGGAGTCAGGACATACCGCAGTCGATTTCTGGCTTCATTTTAAATTGCGACAATCGTGGCTAAGAGCTTCAATGGTTGAAGAACGTCTAATCGGACTAGCACTTCTCCACGTCCATAAAAACGTACCCATTGAAGTAGGTAGATGAAGTGATAACGCTTTTCGGGAGAAGACGTAAAAGAAAAATTGATTTTGTTATTTAAATATAATAATAATAAATAATAATAAATATCTTGACACATTCCACACAGCACCATCTAGTTCCAAAGTAAGCAACTTAATGCTTGTATTATGGATACCAGACAGTTGATATAATACATAGATTACTTTTTTTTTTTTGTAAATACATACATATTATAAATACAAACATCCATGACTCAGGTACAAAGGTAAATGTTAACATAAACATTTGCCCCTAGCGGGATTCGAACCCGCGACCGTTTGGTTAACAGCTAGGGTTACTAGCCACTAGACCAAACGTGTCGTATAGGTAGGTATTTTTAAGTACAGTACTTACATCATCAATACTAATAATAAATCTGTAAGGGTCGGTCATGGAGTAAGTTACTTTGTTTTCAGAGATATCGTGTTATAAATGATACTGAAACTAAATTGATTTTTAGAATTTTTTTCTGTATGTATGTTTGTATGTTCCTCCATAACTGAAACGAATTAACTGATTTTTATAAAACTTGGTAGATAAACATTTGGACGTATGGGACACAGGATAGGCTACTTTTTTCTTTTTCAACGCGGACAAATTTGTTTTTATTATCTGTAGTTCCACAAAAATCTGATGGCGGAGCACGGGTACAGTAATTACTCATATGTTTTCTTTTTCAACGCGAAAGAAGTCGCGGGCAACAGCTAGTTTATTAATAAAATACCTACTTTTTACTTGTATCTATTAAATCGCACAAAAATTAAAAGAGCAAAAAAATATCCAAATTTTTAGGTTATTTTCAACAGGCTATAACTTGAAGAGAAATTGTCGTATATTTTAAAAAAAAGAAAATTGTTGCTTCAAGTGTCTAGTTTTTGGATCTGACCTTCAAAATGTTTTTTCTGAATTTTTCTTTGAGTTATCTTGAGAAAACGACCGAAAAAAAAAATTCAAAAATTTTGTTGGTTTTCTTTGGTATCTACGGACTTGGAATTTTTTTTTGTCTTAACCATCATATGGACCAGATAACCTGTTCATTCAGCTTCAATTTGCTTTTTTTAAGATCTTGATACGACCATTTTTCGCTGAGATATCGGTCTTTAAATGGAAAAGGATCATTTCGTCTTTGACCATCAATATCTCAGCAACCTAAGGTTGCACAGAAAATTCAAGGTGGGTTTTGAAAACTTGAATAAATTCTCTACAAGAATTTTTCATTGTTTTTTTTGAAAAAAAATTTTTTCCATACTTTATATGAATTTTAAAAATCATAAAAAAATGGCTTTTGATAGCATTTTGAACAATTAAGAGCATTCATCAATTAGAATCACGCTGGAGTCAAAATTTATGATTTCAGTAGTTTCAGATGTTTTAGTTTGCAGATAAGATGTTAACGTCATATTATTTGTAGTTGTATAATCTAGTAAATAGCTGAAAAATATTTTAAAGTGAATTTTCATTAGAACATTTTTAAACAGCCCTTTTTTCAAACTACCGGTCGACGGCCTACGCAGATAAATATACAAGTTATTAAAAAAATTATAACACAATCTTATAGAACAATTATAGAAAGAATACATTCATGTCTGGTTCATGTAGACTTTTTAATGAAATTTTATTAGAGGATACAGATGTTGACCTGTTCCACAGTTCCATAGTTAAAACGAAAAATATTATAGCCGATAAATTCTTCAATGGCCAACTATAATATTATCGTTTTTTAGTTTGTAATATATAGTTTATATCTATAATTTGAAATCTAAAAGTGGATTTTTTTTATTAGGTTTAAGCTATTTACTCTGATTATTGTTATGTATTTGTACCTGTAAATTTCCCTAAAATAAAAAAATAAAAAAAATAAAAAAATAATAATTAATGACTACATACTAGGTCCAAGAAAAAACAGAAATATCTCAAATTTGATCCTAAAATAACACGTTTAATATCACGAAAAATTACTAAAAGTGACACTTTTGATTATACTTTTCTTGAATGAAAATTTACAGAAATCGTATGTTTTTCGACTCTTATCTAATAAATGATATGAATTTTTGGAAAATCAATATTTTTATAAATTGTCGCATATAATTTTACTAATATCTCGCTTCTGCGTCGACTGTCGACCGCTAGTTATAAAAAAAGGGTTGCTTAAAAACTGTTCTAATGAGAAAAGTATCCCAATATTTTAAAATATTTTTCGACAATTATCTAGACTATAAAACTACAAATAATATGACGTTAATATCTTATCTGCAAACTAAACACATCATGGCATTATGATCCGCCGGCAATCATACATTTCTGATTCTGACTGTAACGCTCTTAAGCGCAGAATCAAAAATATGGAGAAAATCATAAATGTTAAGTGTGCCTTTTACAGTTCAATATACCCCAAAAAACCCCCACAGAGTTTCAATTTAATCCACTCAGCCGTTTTTTTGTCCCAGTCGATTGAATTTTTGAAAAAAATTGATTGATTTTATTTTTCAAATTCACCAAGTGAGTAAAGTGATGCGGAATTGAGACAAAAAGTGTTTTTTTTTTCATTTTGATAAAGATTACGAACTTTTTAGAGCGAAAATCTTGCTCCTTCAATTTTTTCAAAAATTTAATCGAGTGGGACAAAAAAACGGCTGAGTGGTTTAAATTGAAACTCTGTGGGGCTTTTTTGGGTATATTGAACTGTAAAAGGCACACTTAACATTTTTGATTTTCTCCATATTTTTGATTCAGCGCTTGATTTTGCAAAAAGCTATCAAAAGCCCTTTTTTATGATTTTTAAAATTCATGTAAAGTATGGAAAAAAATTTTTTTCAAAAAAAAAAGTTCTTGTAGAGAATTTATTCAAGTTTTCAAAACCCACCTTGAATTTTCGATGCAATCTTAGGTTGCTGAGATATTGATGGTCAAAGACAAAATGATTCTTTTCCATTCAAAGACCGATATCTCAGCGAAAAATTATCGTATCAAGATCTTAAAAAAAGCAAATTGAAGCTGAATGAACAAGTTATCCGGTTCATATGATGGTTAAGACCAAAAAAATTTTTACAAGTCCGTAGATACAAAGAAAACCAACAAAATTTTCGATTTTTTTGTCGGTTGTTTTCTCATGATTACTCGAAGAAAATTTAGAATAAAATTTTTGAAGGTCAGATCCAAAAACTAGACACTTGGAGCAACAATTAACTTTTTTAAATATACTCTACGACAATATGTCTTCAAGTTACAGACTGTTGAAAATAACCTAAAAATTTGGATATTTTTTTGCTCCTTTAATTTTTGTGCGAAGTATATTATTATCAAAATTAAATTATAACTTCTTGTGACTTGACCACGATTATGTGACCCCCCCCTGGCGCCAAAGCTGGATCCGCCCTTGTAGACAAGTCTATAATTATCATCACTGTTTCGATGTGAAGGACTCTAAGTAAATCATTAAAATTAATAGTCTTGAACGAATTCGAGGTCTCTGTATTCTTAAAAATACAGAGCCTGAAAAACATTAAGAAAATTCTTAAAAAGTCGGTTAAGATTTTTTTTGAATAATAATTACATTTTTTAAAGTTTTTTTTTTTAGTATTCTTATGCCCGTTTTCACCAACAGTCCCTAGAGTTAGGGAACACATAAAGCCAGCCATTCACGGCACTCACATACACAATCCTGCATCAAGCGCCGAACTGCAAAGCGGAGTGCCGTGAATGCCCTGCTTAATTAGTAGTTAGGTGTTTCCTAACTTTAGGTGACTGTTGGTGAAAATGGGCATTACTGTACTTATTTCACATTTTAAAGCTGAATGAAATATGAATTTAAACATGAATGCAAAATTTCACGATAAGAACACTGAATAGTTAAGGTGAGAAAAAGCAACAGACAGACAGAGTTACATACTTTCACATTTATAATATTTGTATGGGTACCATCAGAAACTGTTAAATATCTATATAAAGCGGACCAACCTGTATTAAACTATAGGATACTTTTCCAGAATAAATGTTAGGTTGCTGTGGGATATTCAAAAAACGGAATATAACTATAGCGCGTAGGTACAAAGTTGTGGGCACCAACTAGTTTATAATATTAGTATGAAAACAATCCGAAGTGATTACATACATATTCAAAATAACTGAGTCCGTAGATAATCGTGAAGTTGAATTCTTATGACAACACGATCTAATATATATTTCTCGTGGCATGCATTTAATCTTGATGACAATAAGCCATCGAACAAAGACGACCTTTCCGCTAAGTGCTCGCTATACGCAGGTCGCGTCCTCGCAAGGTTCGCATTGCATCACTACGATCATGACATTAAAACTATAATGGCAAATCTATTGCAGATAACGTGTGTATACTATATTTTACAATAGCGACACTCTCGCGAATTTGCACTGATGCAATTTTTCCTTTGTTGCTCTTTCCTTTAGTGAAAGCCGTATCATAATCCGTTGGGTGGTTTAAAGGAAGTTAGCGAAGAAACAGGCAGAAGCAGTCAGTGACTTTATTATATAACTAGCTGTTGCACGCGACTTCGTCCGCGTTGAAAAATGAGATTTTTATTTTATAAAATATTTTTATAGTCAAAGATGGTCATAATATCTTATCACATATAATTAAATAGGACGTACCAGAAGTTTATAGCCAAACAATGATGACGTGAAATAATTGAACAGTGAACAGTCATTTGTGGGTAGCCCGTTATGGCGGTAGTAACCACCCACTTACAGAAGACCACCGTGAAAAACAGCATATATTATGTCCTGTTGTGTTTCGACGAGTGAGTAAGTAATGCCAGGGCCTATTTCCCTATTCCTTCACAATCCCCTTATCCTTAAACATACTAAAGTCAGTAGCGAACTTGCAGCACCTACCATCAAATGGACCGTCAGCCTGTATGTCTTATCTTACCATAAAAAGAACGATTTTGCTGCTGACCGTACTCGCTCACCATTCAATAGGAATGATGAAAAAACTGTATCACAGAGCCTATGCGTCGTTGTGCAATATTTATAAGCAAGCCGTAGTTGTGTAACTTACAATAATGTTACACATTTTATTTCTAACAGTTATAACTTTTTCTTATACACACGGTGACTATAGAAAACACGCTTAATTCAACCTATACATAGGAGACTAGCTGTTGCACGCGACTTCGTCCGTGTAACTTTATAATATATAGCCTATGTTAATCGTTGATAATGTAACTCTCTATAAGTGAAAGAATTTTCAAAATCGATCCAATAGTTTTTGAGTTTATTCATTACAAACATACAAAATTAAAAATCTTCTCTCTTTATAACATTAGTAAGTAATATATAGATAGCCTATGAATGACTATGTATATGATATTATGATATTAATTTGATTTATTTTATTACTAAAATATTAGTAAATTAGAAACGATAACGGAAGCAATATGAGGATAATTAAATTATTTAATGCGCTTTAACAAAAAGATCAAAAATTTTATTTTAGATACACCCAGACGAAATCCTTCACATATAAGTGTTAAACATTGCAAGAAGGAAGTTTGCACTGTTTATTTGTATGCGACCTTGAAGTTAACATTCATACTTGTGCATTTTATTAACAACATGTCAACGTTTGTCACGTTTTGTTTTGACGTAATTACACGTAGACTAGTTTACGAAATTAGTGATTATTATTCAGACTTTTCTTTAGGAGAAGTAGCTTCGTTTTGCTTGGTTCGTGTTAAACGAAGCAAAATTTTTGTTAGCAACTAATAAATTTGAATGCAAGTATTTTGTAACCTTTGAAACTTGAATGTTTGGAGGTATTCTTTTTGTACATTATAACATGTTTTTGCAAGGATTATAAACGACAATAGGTTTTATAAATGGCCGCTAGAAAAACTATAAGTCACCCAAACCACTTTTAATCGATACATTGTCAGAGCCATGTAATTTGTAAAAGCTAGATTTCTTAATTTTCAAACTTGATACCTATACTTACTTATAAAATTGTTAGTATTTTATAAAATGTAAACCTTTCATTAATTATTTATATATAATAATATCGAAATTTTCTAATTCTACGAGCATTCTTAATATACATAATCCCGACGTAGGCACTTCAGCAAAAAAAAAACATTACATATCATACAATATGACCTTACAATGATAGTTTTAAAATTTAATATTAAAATATAAAACTAAAAATAAAACAAATAGTAAGTATGACACAATTAAAATATGAGTGACCATATTGCTATAGAAAGTAGGTAACGTTTCAAAATATTGATTTATTTTTAATTCTGACTATTTTACGTATTCGCTATTTAAACCTAATGTTTTGATATTATTATGAAACTAGCGACCCGCTCGGGTCTGGGAGATCCCATTGCTGTAGAAATTTCGGAATTTCTAATCAAAAATTAGTCCTCTCTTGATGTTAACCTAACACTACCTAAAGAATTCTGAAGATAATCGAAACTATAATATTAAATAGACGACTGTCGCCACCTATCAAGTGAACCGTCATCTTGTCTGTACCTTTACATAAAAACAATTCGTGTCATTTTTACACCATATGAAAATGGGGTGTGGCAAGGTGTGGTTATTGTGTCGTACACACGGCCGTGTGTTTTACGTGACTACTTGGTTACGAGTAATATTTTCTTTAAGCGAATTACATGTATATATCCAACGAATTCGAATATACCATATACCAAAAAATATTTGATCCTTCAGCCATCGAGTGGTGTATTAAATTCTGTATGTAGATAGATATGTAGCTTGTAGCAACTGTATAACCCGATTTTGTTATCATCAGTTTTCTGAATTGCAAAAATGACGTATGCATCTCAAAATTAGTTCATCGTGAAAACAGTTCATAGATAATTACTGATATTTTTATTGAATTTAAATCTGTCTTGTAACAATACTTAATTGGTGTTAGTAAGACGCCACTTCTCACGATTGCTATCAATGGGTTGCTTCACGTCGGATCTCTTATTTATTGTTTTAATGCACGGCACAGATTGCATTTAGCTTACTTAGGTTAAAATTAACATTGCAATTCTTAATTAAAATTGTCTTGTTCCTCAAATTTTATTTCAAAGAATAAATTCTTTACACAATTTTTTTCAGTAAGTATTTATATATTTTCTTTACAAATGTCATCAATTTTTTACCATTAGAGAACCCTACTTATAATTCAAAAGTTCAAATATAAATTCAAAAGTTTGTTAGTTATTCTTCATCTAAATATATATTACTAGTCTTCGTAGTCGAGTTTAATGTTATACATTACTCTAATACGTAATATTATTATAATAATGGTATTATTATGTTTAATATTATTACGTCCACGTAATAATAAAAAATAGCTCATGTTCCTACTAAGATGAAAGAATTCTTAAAATCGGTCTAATTACAAACAAAAATTAAATTTCTCTTTATAAAATTATTCTGTATAGTTTTTTTACACCTTGGGTTACATTATTGGAATTTTCGTAAAAATTATTAATTTAACTCGATTAACAATTAACATATTAACAATATGTTACTCAGTAATAATGTTGCTTTCTATAGGTGAAAGAATTTTCAAAATCGGATTAATAGTTTTTGAGTTTATTCAGTACAAACAAAAATACAAATTTTCTCTCTTTATAATATTAGTATAGATTACCTACATTCATCATCATCATCATCATCAGACCATTGGTCTCCCCACTGCTGCATGTAAGCCTCTTCGATGGCTCGCCACCACGCGGGGTCCTCTGCGCTTCGCATCCAACCGCTTCCTGCGTAGCCTTTCAGATCGTCTGTCCACCACAGAGGAAATTGGAAAACGTAGTCCTGTGGCACCATTAGTATATGCCTATACATGTTTTTATATTAGTATATACTAGTATATGACAAACAGTTTTTTTTAAGCAGCGTTGAGTCAGTCTTTTTTCTGATAATTATATTAAAAAAACACAATGACACGGTGTTAAAATAACACAGCTGTTAATTGGGATATGTCGCAAACAACTTTATCAAGCAGTCTTTACAATACAAAAGTAAATTACGACAAATTACAAAAGTAAATATTTCTTCTAAAATTCCTGCTATCCTGATACGCCCCAGTTCGTTTCTCAGAAACATCTGCACATTCTCAGTTAAAGGTCACACAGAAAAATTAACATTAAATTCTAAAGAATTACCTGATGCAGACATAGTTAAGACGATAAGTGAATTCTCCTCAGCTATGTGAACCTTAACTACTCATAAACTGAATTATAATTACAAATGAGAATGAAATTACAATGCTATATAAAATTAGTTTGAACTCAAAAATATTTCTCTGTCATTGTAATAAGAATGTACGCATATTTCGCAAATGTACCGAATAAAGCCCTCGGCACCAAAACATTGGGCAACGTGATAGTGAAAGGACACGTTGAAATCGATCTTGTTAGTGTGGTACAAAATCATTAGCGTCCGATTAAGTTGCTTAAAGTTAAAAAAATGTCGGATATTGTAGTGTATGTATAAAAACATATAAAAACATTATATGTTTTTCTTAAATTTATTAACCACAAAAAAATGTAGCTTAAAAAAGGATATGTGGCTGGAACCTACTGATGAGCATATGAGCATCCTAGTCGTCATAAAATGTTTAATGACTGGTTAACTTAATATAACTTACTAGCTGTTGCATGCGACTTTGTCGTGTAATTTTATAAAATACTAGCGGTCCGCTCCCGGCTTCGCCCGGGGTGCTTTTTTTACGTAAAAACCTTCCCTGATTATCTCTCTATCCATGAGTGAAGACAGAATTAAAATCGGTCCACCCGTTCTCGAGTTTTGCGCTTAGCAACACATTTAGGGATTCATTTTTATATTATAGATAACCTATGTTACTCATTTTCAAAGTAACTTTCTATAGGTGAATGAATTTTTAAAATCGGTCCAGTAGTTTTTGAGTTTATTCATTACAAACATACAAAAGTACAAATCCTCTATCGTTATAATATTAGTATAGATAGCCTATGAGTGAAAACCAGACTTAATCCGCTATCTCTTATGAACTTGTGGAGTAAATGTTGCAATTGTTGCAATTCAACACAAGCGGATCGTGGGTAAATTGTGTTTGTTTGTGCATCAAGCAAAAACTCGCATTAGCTGCAAGTGTGGCGAAGGTTTAATGGAATTTGTTCAATTTAACAGCTAATCAATCTTACTTCATTTTAATTTACCTACTTTTATCACTCGACTTTATGCTTAACTGGCTTACATGCAATTAATAAATAAGTACAACACAACACAAATATGTAGTTACTGTAAAATAAGGACCTTCTTGTTTAAGGAACCATTGTAAAATAATCCCAACTAGTCCTAACTAATATTATAAATTCGATAGTGAGTTTTTTTGATTGATTGTTACGCTTTCACGCCTTAACTATTCAACCGATCATCATGAAATTTTTCGCACACGTCAGGGATAAAGTTATCAAGAGAAATGCTTAGATGAGGTAAATAGTATAATACCTACGTGTTGTACAACATAAAGACATCCGCTAGAATATCTTATTTATGAAGTCTTTGTTTGAGGAAAGCGACTAGTTAATGCATAAATTCTTGGACTTTATTGTCAGTGGTCAAAGGTTTAAGGAAATAATAAAATAATTACCTCATCATTTTTGTACAGCGTTGTTAAATTTTGCAGGTGGATTTTTTTTATAATGTAGGTAAGATAAAATTTACTATTACACCATTCACAACTACTGTAGCATACGCAATAACCGAAATAGGAATTGGCTTTCTGCTACTCTGGGACAGATCGCTTTGCGGATCAGACGATGTACGATTTAACGATGTTCTTTGATGTAGGCCACAACAGATTAGGTAAATGCACGGCACGTACCTGGATTGCTGCGTGTTGGCCTCGATGATCTTCCACTTCGATGCGTGTGTAGTGAACAAAATAGAACAGAATTCGGCTTGGTGAAGGTTTGAATATCACATCACACCCGTTTTATGCGGCGCGCGCGCGCGTTCGTGGTCTTTCGTGAGGCGAACAGAACAACAATCTCCGCGCGAGCACAGAGTAGGTAATATGTGCCGGCAGGACAGATTAAAAAACCTGTCATCCGTCACCGTTATGGCAGACAAGAACATCGATAAACATTGGATTCAATTACGGTAACGATACATTCCGCCCACCAAAATACCTATGGTATTTTCTGGTTAAACGCTAAAAGAGACCTAGTTCAGAACGATAATGACAATTGATAATGAACTAGAAACGATAGAGATTATGCTATTGATAACTATTCTAACTTAGGCTAAGAAACTAAACTAAGAAGCTAAATTAAGATTAACAAAATACGATTTAAACTAGTCTTCTATCGGCAGAAGACATAGCTTAACCAACGGTCTTCGAATAAGTTGATTATTTGCAGTTCTCACCACGGCACTTCTGGCTATACCATCCACACCAAAGTGTAGTTCCACTACTCTAGCGAGAGACCATTGCAGAGGGCTACGACTCTCATCCTTAACTATCACCATTGAACCCATCGATAACGGTTGAGAGTGTTTTGTCCATTTGGCGCGTTGGGTTAGAGTGTTTAGGTATTCTTTTTTCCATCTGGACCAAAAACTCTGTTGAAATGCCTGTAACATCTGCCAACGATGAAGCCTATTTATGTTACAATTTGAGAGATCTTCATCGGGAACAGAAGTCAAAGGTTCCAAGGTAAGAAAATGACCCGGCGTTAAGCAGGAGAGATGATTAAGCAGGATGATCCAAAATTGTTGAAGGAGTAGAAAGTGCGTGGTGTTTATGCCCGGATGCATGTATGTTCGATGAATATTGTCAATGATTAAGAACGTTAACGTATGGTCAGAAGGTAAAAAGGCAGGATGCTTATGTTCATATTCTAAACCCGATCGATGAATCCTACCGCCCACCCTGAGCACACCCTCTTTGTCAAGGAACGGATTGAGCTTGCGAAACTGTTTCGATAACGGTTTGGATTTTCGCAAGTGAGATATTTCCTCGGCGAAGGCAGTTGCCTGAACGTGTTTAACAATTTGCATAAGGGCCGTATGACGTTCAATATTGTTAAGAAAATTGTTACGATTTGCTTGTTTTGGGTTACGAGAATTATTAATGAAACGATAAACGTATGTGAGAACGTTAACAATCTTTTGTAACGATGAAAAACGATTTAGAAGATTATCAAAAAGATTCAATTCGATAAGCACGCGACAATTGACCTCACTAGAAATCAAATTAATTACCTTCCGTTCTTCCGATTCAACTATTGCCTCGCAATAAGCAGTATGAAATACACTGTCTGAGTTTGATGGCCAGAATTCGTAGCCAAGCGATAACCACTGTGGTCCCGCCCACCATAGCGAATTATGAAGCAGGTCACTGGGAAACTGTCCACGAGAACAGATATCCGCTGGGTTATCTCCAGAAGACACGTGATGCCAGCATTCGGTTGGTGTGATGTCATGAATATGAGACACTCGATTCGCTACGAATGTGGCCCAACGAGATGAGTGGGAGCGCAACCATGAAAGGACGACGGCTGAATCAGACCACAGATAGACAGCGTCAATTGGAATACGATCGAGATAAGCATCACGTACAAATTTGTACAAGTCGGAGAGAAGAACGGCTGCGCAAAGCTCCAATCGAGGAAGTGAGATACGTTTGAGTGGGGCGACACGGGCTTTGGAACAAATAAGTAATACGTATACTTTTCCTTGGTCGTCAGTAACGCGTAGGTATATTACTGCTCCATACGCAGTCTCTGAGCTGTCACAAAAGCCATGCAGCTCATACGATTTAGCTTTGGTGCAGAGGAGCTTGCGAGGTATTCGAAGATGAGTCAATTCTGATAATTGATTTGTATATTTGTTCCAAGTACTAGTTACCTCATTAGGCGGCGTTTGATCCCATCCAATACCGAGAACCCAAAGCTTTTGGATATATGATTTGATGTATATTGTGATAGGCGATAAGAATCCTAATGGGTCGAAAATACGAGCGAGCTCACTCAGCATCGCACGTTTAGTACAAGGCCGATTTGACGGTTTGATTTCAAAGAGGAAAGTATCAGTTGATGGATCCCATTTTAATCCGAGCACCTTAAGAATATGTGGTTCAGAATTGTCAAGAGACACAGATTCCGATATACGATCAGAGACAGGAATATCTGATAAAAACCGCGCGTCGTTACTGATCCATTTTCTAAGAGCGAAACCACCGAGTCTAAAAAGATCGATAAGTTGATTTTTTGCTAGTTGGGCGTCCGTTAATATGTTACATCCAGTCACAATGTCATCGATGTAGACATCCGACAAAATGATTCTCTTCGCTAAGGGGTGTGAGTCCCCCTCATCTTCTGCAAGCTGTCGCAAAGTACGGCAAGCGAGAAATGGGGACGACGAAACGCCATACGTCACAGTATTCAGACGGTACTCTTGGAGAGGATCGTTAGGTGAGGCTCTCCAAAAGATACGCTGATAATCACGTTGTTCGGGCGCGATAAGAATTTGGCGATACATCTGTCGGGCGTCAGCCATGAAGACGATGTCGTGTTCCCTAAACCGGAGTAAAATTTCCAAAATATTAGGTTGTAATTTTGGACCGATAAGTTGAGAATCGTTTAAGGAAAGGCCGTGAAGGTCCTTGGCTGAAGCATCGAAAACAACGCGAAGACGAGTGGTCAGCGAGTCGGGGCGTAACACACAGTGATGTGGTATGTAGTACTTCCCTTTATCTAACTCATCAGAGGGGACTAATGACATGTGACCGGATTCGATGTAGTCCGACATGAAGTCAACATACTGAACACGCAGGTTTGAATCACGTGACAGTCTTCGCTCAACTGCATGGAAGCGACGCATTGCTACTTCACGTGAACCCTCAAAGATAGGCTCCGAATCGGTTTTAAACGGTAAATGGACGATATAACGGCCCGATGAATCGCGATAATGATCCGATATAAACTTTTGTTCACAGAGTGATTCATCAGGTGTCAACGACAATGCTTTCGGAATGGAATCTAGTTCCCAAAACTGTTGAATTAATGAATTTAATTCATTATCGATATTTGATGCGGTGTGCACTAACGTATTAGAAGCTAAGCGAGTTTTGCCCAAGAGAAGCCACCCGAATACGGAATTAAAGGCGGTTGGTTGATTCGAATTTCCTTTAATTCGTTGGTGAAGGATCGATTCGGCAAAAACATCGGCAGCGAATAATAGATCGATGGGTCCCGGTACATCAAAGCCGGGGTCCGCTAAAGGTAACGATTTTATATGTGACCACCCGGATGTGTTTAATTTTGCGATAGGTTGGTCGCCACATATCTTTGATATCACGTGCATGTCCAAAGTAAAAAGAATTTGATCGCTTGTGCCGACAGCGCAGGTGACGTCACCGATAAGAGAAGTGGTTGCTTCCCCGAGTCCGCTAACATGGGCGATGGCCGCAGTAGGGATGAGATTGAGTCGCCTGACAGCTGCTTGCGTAATGAAGTTACTTTGGCTACCGGTGTCGAACAATGCACGGAACGATTGCATTACGCCCGAAGCATCCCTGACTTGCACGATAGCGGTCGCAAGCAAAACGGTCGTATTAATGGGAGACCTCGACACCAACGACGATACGATTTGATTTGGTTCGATAGAATTATCGCGATGGAGTAAGGTGTGATGTTTCCGTTTACACGTGCGACACGAGAAGATTGATTTGCAATTTTTTATTTGATGCGATGGCTTCAAGCAGTTAAAGCACCACTGTTTATCACTAGCAATTTTCATACGTTCATCGATTGATTTCTTAATAAACTCGGAACATAACAAAATTGAATGTAAGTCACCACAGAATGGACACTTAGTAGGGTGAGAAACGGTTTTCGATTGGGGTCGGTCGGTCGGTCGGTCAGTCGCAGCTACAAGAGTATGCGGTGTGTTAATACGTTTTGGTTGCGCAAGCGGAGGTATGAACCGTTGCGAAGATCTATTCGGTTTGATTAACTCGGAAAAATGTGTATCGCGCACTAAAGCTTCGCACTTCGATTGTAAAAAGCTTTTAAGTTGTTCATACGAGGGCAATTCACACTGAGAATATTTTTCTTCAAAGCTGCAACGCAGGTCGGTGTCAAGTTTCGATAAAATATGGTAGACTAAAATAAAATCCCACTGACTAACCGGTAAGTTAATTGTTTTTAAAATACATAAGTTTTCTTCAAACAAGTCAAGAGATTTTCGAAACTCGTGTGCGTTGCTGCATTTAAAGTTAATATTTAAAATATCACGCCAGCAGGTAAATGCAAGGTCGCGTTTACTGGTGTACCGGGCAGTAAGCGCCTCGTACGCGCCGCGGTAGTGCTCCTGAGTCATCGGAAACGTTCCAACAACAGATAACGCGTCGCTGCTGAGAGATGATATGAGATAATGAAACTTCTCCGTGTCAGTGAGCGAAGGTGAATTATGTATTAACGCATTAAAAGTATCGATATATTCAGGCCATTGCTTGATGTTACCGCTAAACGACGGAAGCACTATTTTCGGTAACCGTATATTTGACGAAGAACTACAGGGAGGTTGAGTTGCATTACCTTTAGTTAAGTTACGATGTATCGATAAAACCTTGTAGTAAATTTCATCAAAACGTTCCTGAATATCATTATCCTCATTGTCGGGATCATTTAAAATTTCCAAAATAGTAAAATGCGCATCTTCGAAATTCGCGGCAATATGTTTGACCTCTTGATGATATGAAAAGAATAAATCTCGCTGAGACGGGTCGGTTGAGGCTAAAGTACCTATTTCTAATGCCTTCGATAATCGTTTATAAGCAATTGTTCGTTTGCGACGCAAAGACGGCAAGTCCGCAATAGAACAATCGACGTCCATAGATTTTGACTTAGACCTCTTTGTCATACTTAATTTTGGAATAGAACGTTTAGAATGTTTATGTAGAAGTGACATTGCTTAGTTATTTTAATATAATTCTTTATATAAAAGTAAAAGATTCTAAGTTGTTAATATTTAAAGAATTAAATAGATACTATAAACCAAGTTCTAAAACACGATTAATGCTCAGTAGAATTAAACTTCACCCAAAAACAATATTACGAACATAAAAAGTGCAGTAATGCAACGCGATAGATAACGATTATTGACCTTGACCGTGAATCCCTAAAGAAAAAACCAATTTACGATGGAACCCTACTTACTAAGATCGCTTATACAACGTACAGGTCAACTTACATTGGTCGCTCTTGCGAACAGTTGTTAGTACAACCCTCCACACAAGTTTAGAATTAAATTACAAGTATGCAAAACACAAAGGTAAGATTACTTGGGTGGCAGGGTGTACAATTTGTGAACTACCTGATAGTTCCGCTACAAAGTATGGAATTCGAAATATTTGTAGTTTTAATGTTTTAAATGATGTTTTAAACGATGAAATGGTATGAATGTAATGATGTGAGGTGTTAATATATGATTATGTGAATGTGTTATTGCGAGCCGATATGAAATTAAGCACCGATATTGAGTGATTGCTTAATTTGATCTCACAGTAACCGATTATAGTTTAAATCCTGTTCAATGATGCTAGTTATTTGACGAATTTACACACTTAGATTAATGTTAACACTTGATTATGCACTTCTGATGGCGATGGAACAGCCTAGAATCTAGTTTTTTGATAACAATAGACCGAGATAGATATTCTACGCTCACGATTTTAACCAGAAATACCACGGTAAATTGATATTGTTTACAAATTGAATATGTGGAAGTCCCGGGTTTCGGCACCATAAAGATGTAGCATACGCAATAACCGAAATAGGAATTGGCTTTCTGCTACTCTGGGACAGATCGCTTTGCGGATCAGACGATGTACGATTTAACGATGTTCTTTGATGTAGGCCACAACAGATTAGGTAAATGCACGGCACGTACCTGGATTGCTGCGTGTTGGCCTCGATGATCTTCCACTTCGATGCGTGTGTAGTGAACAAAATAGAACAGGATTCGGCTTGGTGAAGGTTTGAATATCACATCACACCCGTTTTATGCGGCGCGCGCGCGCGTTCGTGGTCTTTCGTGAGGCGAACAGAACAACAATCTCCGCGCGAGCACAGAGTAGGTAATATGTGCCGGCAGGACAGATTAAAAAACCTGTCATCCGTCACCGTTATGGCAGACAAGAACATCGATAAACATTGGATTCAATTACGGTAACGATACAACTACATATGAACTATAATTAAAGATAGAAAACATAATAATTAAAAATTCGATAGTCTCAAATTATATTCTAAATTTATTGTGACTTACTTTTATATGTAACTACTTATTATTAATTCAGTGTATATTTAGTAATTAATAATTCGTTATTATTTGAATTTTTAATTATTATAATTAATATTTTTATTTTTTTATATTTATTTTAAATTTCAAAAAATAAATTACAATTCATGAAGCACACGATACAGGCTTGCATGCCTAGTGTGTGTTTTCATAGCCAATAAACTAAATAATATATGTTCCTGTAAATAAATTAATTAATTAATAAAATAAATAAACCCCCACTTTCTATTAAGCCCAATCACGCTGTATCTGCTGTAAGTTGCTGAGGAGTTAGCTATCCTGCAGACTACTAGATGATGCAGCATCAAGTCAAGGTGTTCATGTTATAGAAATACCTGAACTGATCTTCATAAATTATAGCTATAAGAACGATCCCAATCACGTCAGCTTTCAAATATAAAAAAAAAACAGGATCTAAATCTATCCATTCGTTTGGGAATCCAATACACACACGTCTAATTTATAATACTTGGTTTTACATTACGAGTAATATTTTCTCACTAAACACCTGAGAGTATAATTAGAGCTATGTACAAACATTAATTGAGTTTTCAGAAAATTACGTTTATTTTTAACACGGAAGTTCAGTTTAAACATCGGCTAATTGAAACAGCTACCCCACCGTATCAAATAGCCGTAAATTGTGCTCGATTTGCTTAAATTCAATACCTAATTATATAATTTTATCGCTTGGCCTCCTTTACAGCCGTTAAATTTTATCACAATATGTAATTGCTTTTACATTGTGATCTAACCTAATAGAATAGAAGGCATAGAACATAGGCATGCACGAACTTATTAACTTCCTTTTATGTAACTTAATTCTTTTTAACTTCCGAAGCCCGACGCAAAAGAGGGGTCTTATAAATCAGACACTGGCATGATTGAAAGTTGACGCGACCGAGATGGTTCTTAGCTAAAATTTATAAAGATCTATTCAGGCTTTTGAAGATCATCAGATCATTTCTTTGTTGACGAAATAATCTCGCTAACTTCACAGGTTCTTTTGATGTACTGTTATTTAATGTAACCTTGACATGATGCTGTAGCATCAAGTTGTCTGCGGAATACCAAATTGCACCAGATATGGCATGCTTGAGCTCATTAGAAAGATTTCTATTGAATTCCTGTGGTTAGTTTACAATTTTTTATTATATATCTTGTTATTATATCAACTTATCATTATTATTATTTGTAGAGGCAGGGCACACTGCGTTTCGCAATCATTTGGGCAGCCCGTCTGGCGGCAGTTTGTGTTTCGGTGAATTAGTAAGGGATGCCAGAGCCCATTACCTCATCATCCCTTTCTTAGCCCTTTGCCTTAATCCTTCTATGTTCGGCAGCGCAAGCACCTATCAAGTGGACCGTCAGCCTGTCTGTCGACATTAACAAAAGAAACTTACAAAATAGATACTTCCAATCAATAATTAAAACTCGGTTTCAATTAAATGTTACCTACATACTTATTGATCATAACAAAAGAATTGAGCACACTGGTTGTTATGTCACCACGGTTGCAACGAGATGCAACGCAACGAGAATTAATGACAAAAACGCGTGCCAAAGGTTAACAAGATCATGCGTTACAAGAACAGTTTATTATTATTATAAATTTTTTTAAAGTGTATTTAAACGTTTTATTAGAAAATAGAACTTTTGCTTATAAATTACTAGTGACCCGCTCCCGACTTCGCTCGAAGTACAATTGTTATACATACAAACCTACCCAGTTTATTCCTCTTTCCATGAGAGAAACCGAATTAAAATCGGTCTAGCCATTCTTGAATTTTTGCGAAGCTATATATATAACTGTTGCATGCGACTTCGTCCGCGTAACTTTATAAAATATAGCCTATATTACTCTCTGATAATATCGGTCCAGTAGTTTTTGAATTTAATCATTACAAACAAAAATACAAAATTACAATTCTTTTCTCTTTATAATATTAGTATAGAAAAAGATAATAATAGTCTATAACCTGTCGTAAGAATTGGACAATGAAATTTAAAAAAAAAATGAATATGAAATTAACTATAATAATTAGATATATAGCCTCGAAAATTTTCGTAGGAATCTCTAATTATTTTAAAGTCATATATTTTTCCCTTTGTTAAGTCGTTAATAATGTAATTTTCTATATATGAAAGAATTATTAAAATCACTATAATAGTTTTTGTGGTTATCCATTACAAATAAACATACAAAAACTAATCAAATATTTTGTCTTTATAGGTTTTTAGGTAGGTACTAAGTATTCATGTGTAGTTAGACTTAAACAATGTTGCTCAAATCTTCCTGCAGACCACACATGAAAAAAATTGATATTCCCACGGATTAAACTTTGCTCTTACATGTTATTTAAATTAGGAAATCCATCTTTCCGTCCGTGTTCATGATTTATTAATCAGCGGGTGCATCATGGGCCTTATAATAAACGATGGAACGAGGCCTCCATTTGTAAGCCTTGCGTAACATTGAAACGAATACGAAGTTACGAAATATAAAAATATTTATCGATATAAAAGTGGCCAAAGATTTTCCACTTTTGACTTGATCTTCAATGTGATCCTATTTTTGAGAACTAAACGATTTGTTTTTATGTCGATTTGTGTCAAAGATTCACTTCAAATATCTGAAAAAATAAACCGGGTAAAATTACCTAATACTAAATCTACTACAATATAAGTAAAAAATATTAAAAAAAAACAATACAATGTCAGGTATGTTTGTCCTCTATGGATTAAAAAACAGATTTTAATTCAGTTCTCACTAATAAACGAGAAGGTTTGAATAATTGAACCCTAGACGAAGGGGAGTGGGTCACTAGTTTCTAATAAAAAAAAGAGTCAAAATTGTTTTTCAGTTTTAGAAATTCGCTGACATTACGTGTTTTACATATTCTAATACTCTGTTCACTAAATAACGAAATTCTTAAGCGATATTATGACGTTTATTGATATAGTGATTGCCTGGAAATGAACTTTTAAAAGCTGACAGATCATCTGGCGGCTGTAACCACCTCCTTACATATTACAGAAGACCACCGTGAAATAACACCATGTTTGATGTTTTGTTTCGGTCTCGGAGAGTGAGTTAGGGATGTCAGAGCCCATTTATCTATTCTTTCCTAATCCCTAAAGACGAAAAAGTAAGACGAAATTATTGTTTGTGCCTGGTTTGTCCTACAAAAAAATTCCCACTATGTCCCAGTTTGTACGCCCCGTTAGTCCCAAAATATATTTCTGATTATTTGGTCCCGGTTTTATTATTGTAGGTACTACCCGGCTTCTATGATTATACCGCAGATTACCAAATCTAACTGTGCCCTCTTAAAGTTTAAACATCATTTATTTGTCTAATGTTTGTTTAAAAAGAAAAAATCCAACCAAGCAACTTTGCAATGATTTATAGTATAGTCAATAAATTAATCAGAATATACATGTAATGTTAAATGAATGATACATTACGATAACGAACAATAACTCGACATTTGACTTGCAGTTAGACCAGATAGATAAAGAGTTTGTACTTAGCTCATTTATAATACTTCGCATTCGTATTGCACATGTAATACCAATTTATTAAGCGCTATGCACAATGGAATAACTCAGTTAAAGCAACTGACAACTTTAAAGAAAACTCTTTCCACAACGATTACTACTTTATCCAACTAATATTATAAATTAGCTGGTGCCCGCAACTTATTGTTAACAACTTAACAATTACCTACGCGCTGTAGTTTTTCTAGGATAAAAAATATAATAAAATATCCTATAGTTTAATCGAGGTAATCATCAATACATTAGTAAAAGCCGCATTTAAATTGGTTAAGCCGTTTCTGAAATTAGCTTGCACAAACAGACAAAAATCCTAATTTCGTACTATATAAAATTTAGTACAAAATTTATACGCTAAAGTGGTTGCAGCAATAAAAATGTTATGTTAGTTTGTCTATTACTCAAAAACTCGAAACTAGCCGACGGATTGACTTGAAATTTTTACACAACATTGCATTTCAACAGAGAAATGATCTTCTATACTTTTTTTTTCAAAATTCCAACAGATACCCATTTTTTTAATTAAAAAAAAACATAATTTTCATACGTTGACTGTTGTTATTGCAACCATGGAACCGAGCCACAACGAAGCGTGGCCGGGTTCAACCAGTTATTTATATATTTATATCGCAAATTTAATATTGTAAACAGCATAATATATATGATATCTTGCCCGGTTCTTTCCGGAAGAATCTACATTCGGTACCGGCGTCAATCATTTTTGAATAAACGATGGTAGGTAATTAAATTTAGTCCTATTATGTAATTGTATTCCTATATCCTATTATGAAGGAGCACCAAGAAAAATTATAGCTGAAAATATATTTTCAATATTTTCCCTTATCCTTAAGGCAATGCACTTGCAGTACCTATGGCGTTGCTTGTGTTACCTACCTAGGCGACGGTAGCTACCTTGTACTTACCATGAAATGGACCGTCAAACATAAAAAAAAAACAGTAATAATATCTACTCATGTGCGATAACTTAGTTTTTTAACACCTTTGAATTAACATTGTGAGTTTTAATGCGACTTTTTTTAATGCCAACTAAACTTTGACCAGCACGATTTTATCGCACATTAACTCTTTTATACTTTACACGCTTAAGTTAGTTAAGTTAGCGAGTCAATAAAACACAGGATATCGACAATCGCGTTGCTTGCCATTGTTTAGTGCAGTGACCCTGTAGCTAGTGCTACTCAACTCAACTTAGAATAAGTATAGAATTACTTAATAATAATACGAATAGAATATTATATTTTTTACTTTCTGTTGCACGTGACTTCGTCCGTACAACTTTATAAAATATTATTCATTGATAATGTCTAATGTAATTCTATAGGTGAAAGAATACACTGGACCGCAAAGAAAAAGGGTCGGTTAGAAAAATCTTCAATATCTTCAAAAGTACCTGACCTAGCTTTATAAAATAAAGACTAAATTAAAGCTAAACTAAATAAGTTTTATTTTTATTTTTATTAAAATATTCTTTAATTTAGTCTTTATTGCATTTATGGCTACTTTTGAAGATATTTTTCTAACCGACCCTTTTTCTTTGCGGTACAGTGTATTTTAAATTGGTCCAGTTAGTCTAAGAGCCGGTAGACGAGATCGACCTTCACCGATCTGATAACTCGATAAGACATATTTTTTATCGAATATAGTTTATAAAGAAATATGCCTATAATGGCTTGCCGTTCAAAAAGTGTTCATGACTATTTTTAATTGATTTTAATCCATTTTCTTTTATCACCTTCACTCTTTTGGTAACCGAATGAGTTTATCTCAACTTATAGTTTTTAACACAGAGTATGCCTAGGTAGGCTTGCCTTCTCATTTCTGTGCATGACTACCCGGCAAGCAGATGTGAACAGGCAAATCAAAATAGTTAACTACACCGATCTGTTAATCAATCGAAATTCAAATCCTGCTGCAGCAGTATTCAGCAGGGCTGAATGTAAACGTAGGGTATGGTACCTATACTAGGGTTTGATATGAGTACTTATAAGCTGTGTGTATTGTATAAAACGTTAGTTCGTTTAAGGTTATCAAAGCAGGAAATTCTCGTGGGAAAATGTTGTGTTATGTTTCGGTTTTAATGTTATAAAACAATAAAGATATTTGGTGTTAATGTTTATAAAACAATAAAGATAAATCGTTGGATACTGATACTGAATTGTTTTCATTTTGTTAAACGGAAGACTTATTATAGCATTATAAAAAAACGTTTTTACTATATAAATTTTATTAACAAAAAATATTTTCAAGTTGTGTAGTTCTCTTTGTAAACACACCATTGCAAAATAACGAGATCGGTCCTGTCATTTTTCACTCCGGGATAAGGAATATCGAAACCCCTATCTTTTTCCTTTATCCCATTATAAATATTCACCTTAACCACTTAAAATTAGTTTATAGTGGTGAGGACTTAAAGGCATTAACCTCAGGCTTACATTTAACAGGAAACTCTATGACTCAGCAGACGGCTTAATCGCCGGCACTTGAAATTTTAAGCCCCATTCACACTCGACCAGATTGCGAAAAGATTGCTCACTTTAACTTATTTAATACTTCCTTAAAATAGAGAGAAGCAAACAACGAATTTATATAGATTTTTTTATTTATTCAATATTTGTATCAAATAAACGGTCTATTTAAATAACACTCAGAACGAATAGATTTTTAAGTCTAACAAAAATAACACATGTAATATTTAGCTACCCACATTATTACTAAAAAAAAAACACGTATCTTTTGCCGTGGGATAGTCTAATTATTAATAATAATTTAATGATACCATTATCACTTCGCATTATAAAACTCTAAATAATTTTGAATTAACAAAAAAAAATCATTAGATAATTAATATAAAAACATTTTAAACGATAAATAATAATCAGTAAAGTGGAAACTACTTTATGATCTTACCTTACGGGGATGGCTTGCGTATTATTAGTAAGTATATTTTAACTTTTATATCTGTTCCGACAATCAAAATGTTAAATACAATATGAAACACAGTATTGTTTTTTAATAATAATCATATTTCCACTTAAATTCACAACATTTTATACAATGCAGTTCTTATATTTAAAAATAACAATATTTCAAGGCTATAACGCGCGATACCTCTACTCTTTCAATTTTATTAATTCCACGAATCGCGTGTAATAATAATAGGTACCTACTTGGACACGAACAGGTATTCTATATAATTCAATGTTTAATTCCGTTTTCTTGTAAATATCCCATAGTTACTCCTTATAACTATAACCCAGTTTACATTTGACGAACCGTGTAACCCATTATACATTTGTATAACGTATTATACATTTGACCCGTCTTGTGTATTCTTATGTTGAATCTTTATGCTATATTCAACTAGCGACACGCTGCGGCTTCGCACAGGTGCAATTTCTTTCCATTGAAAACCGTATCAAAATCCGTTAAACAGAATTTAGCCGATAAAGAGACGGACCGCGACTTTATTTTATATTATGTATTGATTTATATACTAAGGTTACCTACATAGGTTACATAAATATCAGTTATAACCATAACGTATAAGGTAAAATTAGACGAACTGACAGACTTTGTTTACACTATTTTAAAACATAGTGATGTTTTAAAAACTTAGAGCACGACTAATACTAGTAAAGGGCCGCTAATTATAAATTAAGCGTTACGTCGTTAATTCCGGTGACTGACTAATGTACAGACAGCAAAAAATAAATAATGCTATTCATTTCGAGTATGAACAGAGGCTGTATACGTTATTGTCTTTGCCACATTTAACAGACTTATAATAATAAGAAATACCTACACAATCATCTTTATTATTATTATAATAAGTAAAGTAACAATTGAATTAGAGTATTTACATTTAATGTTCTTATAATTGCATTTAATGAATATTTTTGTTTTCTTATTTATAAATATTTGTTTATTTTGACATTTGGAACCACTAGCAGCAATAAGAATCGATAGACCTTGCCTAATTGTTAATTTTGTAATGTTAACAGAATTGTTAACACCGTGTAATTAATTTATTTTATTCTCTTTGATTTCTAAAAAAAATCTTCATTACAATAATTATAAAATGCAAATTCTTCAATTGGGTATCGTCAAAATAACAAGACACACATTCCGCCCATAAAGCCCGTCACAAACGTAGCTATAATATATATTAATATACCGTGCCATAATATATATTATAGCAAGCTATAATATAAGTATATTTTGCCTTCATTTCATTGATGGTCGTAATATCATAATATATAATAATATAAATTACGGTATATTTTGGTAACGTCATAGAAATATATATTATAGCTGCGTGTGTGGTCATTCCAATATTTGTAATTTATATTAATATAAATTATAGCTACTTATGTGACGGGCGTAATTGAAAAAACGAATTTTGATAAATAACAGAGCAATTTTAGTTAGACAACTTGAGATTGACATAAATTGTCAATCTCAAGTTGTTACACTAATCATAGATTTGGCAAAGATTGTAGCATATTATTCAGCCTAAAAACGGATTCTTTTTTTTTTTTTTTAATAAGAAAAACCTGTTTAAAAATAATATTAAAATTATTGATTCGGATATTTCCGATTAGTTTATTTTTCTGAAATTCGTCGATATTTTCGTATGATTATAAAAATAATATTACAAAATGTTACGAGGCCCAACTGCACATGCTAACTGTACAACAGATGCACACAAATGGAGACGCGTTGTGTGACTTGTAACATACTTAGATGAAACTAAATATAAATGCTTCAAGAATGCAAATGTTTACAATCTCTAACAGTTTACGCAAATAGAAACCAGTTCTAGTGCATTTATAAAGTTAGCATTGGTTGTTTTCATTCGTTTTAATAACTCGACTGGTTCCTCTTTGTCCCCACTGACTTAGCAGCAGATAAAAACTCATCTAAAAAGTAGCTTCCCGGATTTAGATGCGGTTTTCAAGGAAAATGAAAATGAAAAATATAACACCTGAGAAAATATATGCACAAACTTTCGCATTTATTATATCACTAGGATGGTGATGGGATTTGATTAGGAATAATTTCCTAAATTCAACTGTTGAGTTAAACGCTTTCAATAAATAAATAAATAAATAAATAGACAAATTCTTCAGGTTTGTTATATGATTATGTAGTCTACTTTTGTTCATAAACCTAACTTTCATTTACCTACATATAATTTTTTGATGTAATGTAATTTCATTACCTACTTATACATTTATACCTACTAAACGGTATAGTAACATTCAATAAATTGCATGGATGCACTTACTAAAACGTCTTGAACGTAGGTACATGGTACAAGTGTATTTTCAAGTGGCATCTTCAAGACATAATTGCATTCAAGATAATTTCAATATAAATTTAATTGTCGAATTGGGTTAAATTTATTTTTGTCTGACTTTAATAATAATCGAATCGAGATCAAATAAATGTGTTGATTTCCCTTAGGCCAAGATAGACACTTTCTCTAATCAGGAGCTGGTTCATTTCAATTACATTAGGCAAGTTAAAAAAATGAGTGTGGCTGTGTCGTGAACACGGCCGTGTATTTATGTGAATACGTGCTACACACACGTATTCACATGAATTCGTTACGAGTAATGCTTTCTTTGTGAGTAGGTATTAGAATGTATATATTCAACGAATTTAAATATACCATATATACCAATTCTTTGATTCTTTAGCTATCGAGTGGTGTAAATAAATGATATGTATTAGGTAGATAAATATATGTAAATCTACGTCATATAGGGTACATATAACCAGATACGTATATTTAAATATCATGTAAATCTACGAAACAGATTCCAGAAACCGAGACCCATACCTAGGTTCAAAGCACAAGGACCGCGGGTGCCGTTTCTCACCGGCTAACACCCGCGTGGGCCGAGTACGGATCCTCGGCCTAGCGTGCGGTGGCCAGTGAAGCCTCCAAACTGATGCTCCGCCACGAGCTCCGATATTCGGAGCCCGCTCAGAGCACTCGCGCGAGGGTCTTCTTAGTTCCCCAGCGACAATCCGATCAGCCAAGCAAAGGCCGGTGACCCCACCGGCCCCTGCAACCGCCTGGATTGCCGAGGGTTAAGCCCACCCACCATTACACGGTCATGACCCACCTAGGGGGGGACCCACCAAAACCCTAGGGCCGCCTGGCCCTGGGCTGGGGGTCAGGGATCGTTGAAACACGCAACCTTCTCCCACCGCCAGACGAGGCCCGCATACTTGCGGGCTCCACCTCGTTTAGGCGCAGAGTTTAACCTAACACCAGAGAAAATATTATGAGTATATTATTTACTAGCTGGTGCCCACGACTTCGTCCGCGTTGAAAAATATTAAGTAGCCTATCCTGTGTCCCGTACGTTCAAATGTTTATCTACCAAGTTTCATGAAAATCAGTTAATTCGTTTCAGTCATGGAGAAACATACATACATACATACAATACCTACACTTACAGATTTATTATTAGTATAGAAGATAGATATAGAAGATAACGAACTACATCTTATCGCTGTGACGAGTGGCGCCCTCTTTTTTATATTTTTAGACGATCCCTATCTGTTTGCCAAGTTTTATACAAATCCATTGAGTAGTTTTTACGTGAAAGAGTAGGTAATAAACATCCATACATACATCCATCCATCCATCCATCCTCACAAACTTACGCATTTATAGGTAATATTAGTAGGATGTTAATAATATTAACAAAATAAGAAATGTAAATGAAACGGACTAGGTATATTATTATACATTATAAATAGGTAAAAAAAAAACTGTTATTTCTTAACGCCTGATATTTATGTGTCAGCAAAAAATCTCATAAACCGTTTCTGTTAAAGTTAAAGGCGTTATTTTCTTACATTAGGTATGTTTAAAGAAAAATATTTATGGCCTTTAGTTCAAAAAGGGGTCGAAAAGATGCTGTCAATAGTTAAAGCAGGATTCGGATTTCAGAATATGTTCAATCAATGTTGGTTCAATTCGTTAACCTAAAGTCCATCCCATACTATACATTGTACTTTTACATAAACCTAAATGATTTTTTTAATGATAGGTGCTTACTCAATAAGTCTTGTTTTTTTTTTATTTTTTTATATTTGCACATGGCTTGTCGGTTGAATAAGTGTACATGAAATTGTATAAAAAATTCAGCAAATAAATTATTTTGAATTTAAATTAAGCCAATGATAATTAAACCTTAGTATAATTGACCCAACCTTGTCTTTCTGCTTGATCGCATTGCAAACAATTAAATTCGCCAATTTAATTGAAACTTAACTGCGTCGTCATAAGGTGGATGCTGTTTTTTAGTTATTATATTACAGTATTTCTTAAATAACTAACTAACATTGGATACGGTCGTATAGTGAGTAAAGTAGATTAATTTTAATTATATTTTATTTTATATTTTAATAAAAGTAATTTATTCTCCTACAAAATAGATATAGATAGATAGGTTGTAATTAATTACATTAAAAAAAAATTATACAATAGTTTTAAATTGCTTCATTTCTAATTTTTAAGTAAACATATTTTAATATTGTTTTATCATATAGAGAGATGTATATGCACTATATTAATAAAATATATGTTGAATGATATGTTTGTAAAATAGAAAATTAGAAACTATAAATAGTAGCGAGATATAAGTACGCAATTTTCGAAGTAATGCACAACTGTCAGGATGGCCGAGCGGTCTAAGGCGCCAGACTCAAGGTTACCCTTGCCCGTACAAAACGGGTATGAGCTGTTCTGGTCCTCTCTGAGGGCGTGGGTTCGAATCCCACTTCTGACAATTCATTTTACAAACTTACACATATTATGTTTTTAATTTTTTTTATTTAATTTCACAAATCTCTTTAAATTGTCTTATACTTCAGACATATTTTTTTTATTGTCCAATTTTGCATTATTAGGTTCTTGTTCTACATTTCTTTGTAACATCAATATTGGATTTGTGTATGGTACATGCTAATTTTAAAATATACCTACATTTTTGTGCAGTTACTCTTCATTTGTAAAGCAATTACTAATTTATTTATTCATATCAACATTTTCAATTCATTTTATTTATGTCATCATTGAATTTCTTTGACGAAATGATATATTTTATAGTTTTGCAATAGTAGTTATCATCTTCGGTAGTATAGTGGTGAGTATCCCCGCCTGTCACGCGAGAGACCGGGGTTCGATTCCCCGCCGGAGAGAAATTGGAAGAAATATTTTTTTTTTTTTTTTTCAGTTTGCCAGATCGTGTGTGATGGTGCAGACGCACACAGTGCTGCTATTGGCGGTTGCACTGTGTCGCGCCGCCACACTCGACTCGGAGCTTGGCGTCGGGAAAGCTATTAATATATTTATGAGGTAACAATTCCTTTATTGTACCGGTTACGTTCCGAATTCCCCTAAGGACTAAACCACGCCCATCTCGAGGTTCTAGTGCGGTAAAAGTCCTACTATGCGCATTTGCATTGTATGCGGCACTTGTCATAAGCAGTGGCGTAGCTTGCCCTAAGTGGGCTGCATCAAATTTTGTCAAATATGGATATATATCTGTAATCTCTGTGACCCTTTTAAGCGCTAAACCCGTGGGCCACATACGCTAAACTCTAAAGTTTAAATTTTATCGTATGGCCTTAATAAGTGAACTTAAGCATTTTACGAGTTTTCGCACATAATGTCGGGGGCCCCATATAGGATATCTTTTGAAGATTCTCCGCTCCTAAAAAAAGGGTGTAACTAACTCCTCAACAACTTACAAAATAGAAAGTCGAGGGTTAATTTATAATTTTGATTAAGTATAGCTAGTTTTTCTAAAGATATTAAAGATAATTTGTGTGATTTCAGATATGGCTACCTTAGCATATGCATGCGGGTGGTGCCCAGAAACGACACGGAAGGCTGGGTGTTCCGAGAGCCGACGGTCAGTGTGTTCAAGAATGTGGAGAGATTCGCGCTGGCGCCCAAACCGCGCCAAGCTAAAACACTCTTCGACGGCGACTTCCACATGGAGTTCTGCGATAACTTGAAACAGTTGCTTCAGGCTTACTTTAGAGACTTCAGTTTCGAAAGGTAAATATGTATTACATCTCTCTCAATGCGAAGGTTATAGGTACAGGTTATGAACTGAACGACCCATGTGGCTTTATAGGTATGAAAAAAAAAAATGTCAGTCATGGGACTGCCTGTCAGAAGTGAAAACTTCTTAACTTTTAAATATTAATCAATTTATTATTATTATTATTATTTTCTAAATCAAATGACCTGGATTTTTTCTTATTTTTTCCAGACCTGGTATAACCTGGCCTATCACCTAAAAACACACACAAATCTAAAATACCTATTTATATCAAAGCGTGACGATAACGTGAGTTCACCGGTTTTTCCCTATATAAAAAGTACCCAACGCGCCTAAAGAAATTTTTACGTCACAAAATTAAGCGACAATAGCCACCTACCATCAAATGGATCGTTCGCCTGTCTGTCGAGTTTAACATAAAAACAAAAATTGTAATTAATATGATTGTGAACTAGGGTATCGAATAGAGCCCCATGTAGGGCCTGAATAGCCTACAGTTCAGATTAAATATGTAAAGCCGTCACATACCATATTATTTATTAAATAATTTTATTGTTATCCAATTCCAGGCTAGAACGTCCATGGCGTGCGTTCACTGCTGGATGGCCGACCGACATAATGGCAAGAAATCTCGGCATAAATTCCTCATTTATAACCGGCGACCATTGCTACGTGCTTGTCAGAGTTTCCAGGTAATTTTTATTTATATTTTTTAGGTAATTTTTTTTAGGTAATTTATATTCTACTGAAGTCTAAGCTTGGGTTTCCTCGGAATATTTCACATATCTACATTTGTATGGTGAATCGCACACTACGCTACCGGTGTCCATACGCGTTGCGTTGTCGGTCGCCCGTCGTGCGTATTGTTTCCAAGTATCTTCAAAACGGCGGCGAAGCAAGATATAAATAAGTACTAAAATTAAGCAGTAAATCGAAAATTTCACATGTTTATACAATTCTTTTGTCATTTTCAAACTTTTATTGTAAGTAATAGGGGTTAAAGTATGAAATTGCCGTTTTATTGTAATAGGTACTTCGAATTGACATAGAACCTTCATGGTTTGAGATTTTTGAGTGAAACTTTTTTCATACGGTACCTATGTAGTTCTTCTTTTAAAAAATGTGCAACATTCGATTATCAACTTTCAGTTGTTTTTTTTATTCAGCTTAGACAATAAAGATGGATACTTCGAAAATTCGTGTGATTTTTGAATACGAGTTCCGACGCGGAACTAACGCGGCAGAAACAGCTCGCAATATTAATGTTGCGTTTGGAGAGGGGACTGCTAATGAACGCACTGTGCGATTTTGGTTTAAACGCTTTCGTGATGGAAACTTCGATTTGAAGAACGAACCACGTGGAAGACCGCCCACACAGGTGAATAACAATGATTTGAAAGAGATGGTGGAAGCCGATCCGAGCCAAACTACCCAGGAATTAGCGGCATGGTTTAACGTTACCTTACCAACAATATTGACTCATTTGCGTCAAATCAATAAAATAAAAATATATGAAAAATGGGTGCCTCATGATTTGACTGATCTGCAGACTCTACAGGAACTGCAATTAGAAACCATTCGTCACCCTCCGTATTCGCCAGACCTTGCTCCAACGGACTACCATTTTTTTCGTGATTTGGACAATTTTCTGCGTGATAAAAAGTTTTCTTCTCAGGAGGCAGTGCAAAATGCTTTCACACAGTTTGTCGAATCTAGATCACCAGAGTTCTATCGCAAAGGCATAAATGAGCTTCCTATTAGATGGCAGCAATGTATAGATAATAATGGTAATTATTTTGATTAAATAAATATGTTAAATTTAAAAAAAAAACGAATTTTTATTTTTCAGTACAAATCGGCAATTTCATACTTTAACCCCTAATATTGTTGTAAATTTGAGAGGATGTATGGATGGATGTTTGTTACACTTTCACGCAAAACCGGCTCAACGGTTTAGATGAAATTTGGCACACTGATAGTTTATTACCTGGATTAACATTAACATTAACATACTAGCTACACGCTCCCAGCTTCATCCGGGTTCAAAATAAAAACTGTCCTATCTTTTAAGTTGGAACAAATTACACATAGTTACGAAGTTTTATCAAAATCGGTTCACTAGTTTAGGAGTTCATTGACGTCAAACATGTGAGACGAAATTTTTATAATATAGAGATATTTATCTTGAAAAAAATGTTGGGTTCCCGAGATATCGCTTTATCGTTACAACGTTACATCCTTTATCCATCTGAAAACTTTTCAGATTCCGCGAGACCGCAAAACTGGGAGATTTTCCACCAAATATACCAGTTGAGGATGTGGTCTTCGATGCTATCAAGGAATCGACTATCGGTGACACGGCGTCCATTGCTGACTTCATACGGAAATACGGATCGCATTACATTGCCTCCTATATTACCGGTAATTCTTTATATCAGGTGAGCAACTTTTTTTTTTTCTTTGTGTAGAAAACTTACGAAAATACCTAAATTTTTTGCGAGGGAAAATCTTCCAGCACATAAAAAAAAACAATGAATAATCACGTAAACGTGAATGAACCACGAGACAGTACTCGTGTGAAAGAAAAAGTAAACCAAGAGTATCACGTGACGTGACAGCGTAGAGCCGCGTGACCATTAAAGCTGTTTGTAAATTTAAGAGGTCAATTTACAAAACAAAGATAAGCGAATGAGTAAACGCGTTTAGTCAGATGTTCAAAATGCCAGTTAATTTGTAAACTTTGCGAGTAACGTAATGCATAATATTATGTTTTCTGTATGGAAAGGGAATGTAGCTTTCGTATACATGTACGAGAGTACCTAATATAACATTTGCAACCAGCTAAAATTCCACAGGAACCTAACATTTTTCTATGATAAAAGGTATGCTATATCTTAATCCATGTAATAAACTAGCTGTGTGCCAAATTTCATTTAAATCGGTTAAGCCGTTTCTGAGATTAGCATGCACAAACAGACAAAAATTCTAAAAACGATTTTTTTTTTTTTTTAGCTAAGGACCCTAGCTATAAATTATGAAGACATCTTCAGTCGTTTTAAGACTATTATCCCATTTCCTAATTGATGAAGGGGTCTTACTAATTTCCACTTATACCATTGATGTGAAATTTTGTATACCGTTACTTGGGTGGTATTTCCATGACATGGTAACCTGGATTTGATGCTGCATGAAGTAGTCTGCGAAACGCCCAACTCCTCAGCAACTTACAGCAGATATGTTTGGGCTTAATAGAAAGTTAGGTCGGAGTTCGTTTATAATTTTGAATTATAGATTGTAATTTATTTTATTAGGTATTCGTGTTCTCGCGCGGCGTTTACTCCCGCATAAAGGACCGAGTCAAGTCGAAAGGTATCGGTGACATATCACCAGGAGAAATGAATAATTTCTTCTCGCCAGTGTTTGCGGAACATGTCGGCGCAATCAAGGTTTGGACTGATTGATGATCGCATTTCGATATACGTTCATTTTATTCCATGAATTTTCATACTCGCAAACCCACCATCAACATCAATCATTTGCATTCAAAAACTTCTTTTCTTTAACCATCGTATGGGGAAAACACCTGTATTTTTTTAGTAAAATAAATTGTATTTAATTTTCTTATTAAATATCTCAAAAAATTTAAAGATTACATTCTGTCAAAGTACGCGACTTTGAAGTCGTGACGCGTGACGTCAAAGTCGCGTGACTTGACGCGTGACGTCATCAGTCGCCCGGCATCGGAGAAGTGAACAGCGAACGCAGTAGTCCATGGGCGCCTCGTGACGTCACGCGTTAATATGTCGGCTCCTGGAACCCTATGTAATTATTAAAAGTGATTGCTTGTAACGTCGGCAATATTGGGTATTTTGGATAATTCAAAAAAAACGCTGCACTCAACATGTTTACAGCAATATGCTAGGGGTAACAAAATGTAGAAATCATTTTGAACGAGACTTCCTCATTGCATTTTATTCATGTCATGAATCACGAACATTACTGACATTGTTTTCATTACGCATCCAATTAATCGATTAAGTATTAATCAAATAATTAACTAAGTAAGTATGAACATGAGCTTTTCAAACTTTACAAATCCTATACTTACTTAATAAACAAATTAAACAAACAAAATTATCACTATTTTTTAATATGGTTAATAATAATAGAAATTTAAATTATATTGTCGTTTAACTACCTATAAATAATAACATATAAATATTCACTTAATAAGTGAGTAATTTATATTAAACGTCTAGCAACTATAAAGTCAAGTATGTTAAGTATGTATAAAATATACACCTCTTCATTTCAAAACTAAAGGTAATTATATAATTTATATTTTATTAAAAAGGCTAAAAGTGATTTCAAAAGTAGACAAAAGATGGCGCGTGTATTATAAAACTATAAGTTATATGCACTGGAATACTGGAACAATATCAATAAACACAAATAAAGAAAAGAAGTTTTTCGTCCAACCTTGATTGAAATTAATTAATAATAATATAAACAACAATCGTCTATGCCTGGAGTAAACGCTCGCCAAAGAGGGTCAAATGGAAACAATTTTAAATGTTGTTTATGTTTGCTTTGACTCCCAGGTATTTGTGTTCTCTAGAACGGCATACTCTATAATAAAAGAAAGATTAAAGAGCAAAGGTGTTGGCGATATTACCGCCAAGGAGTTAGAAGGATACTTCTCGCCGTGGCATGCAAAGCACATAGGACAAATTAAGGTAATGAAAAGAGAGCCCATACAAATAGCTCATTATGAGTCTGTGTGCTCGAAAAACTATGAAAAAGTATATGAATTTTGACCCAAACATGGCGGCCTAGCCTAGGCTTTGCATTGGAATATGGTCCTTTAAAAAGAATATGATGATGGAATTCTATCAATATCAGAACTAAATAAATTTGAAACAAAATTGCTGTTTAAATGTTTTTATTCTTATTTCAAATTTTGCATGAGACACCATGTCATCATTAAACGTCAGTTTTAAAATTTTTCATTTATTAACGAAATTTCTGAGGTCATTAATTCTACTTCTTCTTCTGTTTGGGAAATTAATGTCACAAGAAATCATCTGCCATTGCTGACGCATTAACACAAAATCCATGGCATGTGCATTTTTAAATTATATAAACATATGTTTTTTTTTTACGTTAAGGTCATCAGTCAAGCTGAGAATAGCCAGCCTATAACCCAAGCAACGCCATAAATATTTATGGATATTATTATACGACCTCATTGGCTATTAAACTCAAGCAGTGCAGTCCGTAGAGAAATTAAAAAAAAAAATTTTTTTACCGAAATTCAAATATTGTACTTTTCAGTTACACATTTAAATTAAACAGAATAGTCATGCCTGCCTGCCTAGTTTCATCTGTAAAGAGTAATTTCAAAATATCTTCCCTTTGTAACGAAATTCAAACATCAAATTGTTCTTTAACAATAACACTTTAAGTTATAATGTAGTTGCACATTTCAGGTGGCCAGTGGTAATAAAACGGTTGAAAACTGGGCCTTAAAACGGCTTCGGGTTCAGTACTACATATTCTCCTATCAGAGTCTGTTGAAGCTACACGGAGAGCCGTCCCTACTGAGAAATCTAGACACGTTATTAGGTAATGAGGCATTGTTGCAGTTAGAATTAAAGACATTGTCGCCCGCGTTCAGAGATGTCAAGAAAAAAAAGTGGTTCGAAGAAGTCATAGACAATTATTTGAAATTGTGGGAGAGTAATATGTGATGTGATCAAATGTTATTATTAAATTTTAAGTAGGTCGTTTAGGAGTTAATGTAGACAAATGAAATATTTTTTAAAGGCGGATTTAGTCTAGTAATAACCAATAAATATGATTAACACGTTCCCTGTCCAATGGATCATATGCGAGTCACATTAGCGTCACATTCGTATAGCTATAATTTTATTGAACGTAGTGTAAAAAAAATATGTAAGTATATAAAAAATGGATATATTTTCAAATAAAAAAAAATGTTTTTTCCAGAAATTTATTGCTTTATATCGTAAATACCTTAAAATAAGCAAATATAATTTAATAAAATCTTAGTATGAGGCGTGTCAAATTTGAATTTATTGGACAGGGAACGTGTTAAACTAAAAGAATAATTAAATTAAATTATTATAAAATGGTTTAATTTATAAATAATGAATTGTGAAAAGCTACAATGATAATTTGTTAACAAATAAATGAATTCAAAACAAACATTGAAATTGTTATTGTGAAGAGAAAACTGTATTTTTTGTAAATAGGTAAGTATTTTTTTATTTAATAGATAAACAGGTCCAAAAACAAGCTGTGCTTGATTGTAATGGTAGTTTAATACTTTTTATAGAGATTCGTGATGGGACAGATATAGAATTTTATATATTATATAAATTTTGTACTAGTTTAACTTAAGTTTTATTAAGTATTTCTTATAAATATAAACTTTTTGTTGAATTGTCGACTTAAAATAAAATAATCGTAAAATAATAATTTTATGTTTAGTTTAAGTACAATTTGAAATAATATTAGTGTAATTTTATTGTTAAAAGAAAATGTGATTATACAATTTATTAATAATAATTAATAAATCAGTGAATTACTTCTACTTAAATAATTTAAAAAGTATTGTATTAAGTGACTAAGTGCCTTGAAATTGTTACTTTTATATGAATTAATTAAAAATTTCGTTACTATGTAATATAATTACGTAATATTTTATGTCTTCCATTCTAATTTATAATAAAGCTATCTATAAGAATAATATGAAAAGAATTTATATTGAATTACGATTGTGAAAAAATATCTTAAAATATTTTAATCAATAAAACCCAAATTACAAATTATTTATTGTTTTTTGTTTTTAATAAATTCTGAAAAAATATTAAATTATTTAAAACTTATTATTAAAAAATCTTCGAGACAAAATTCTTAAAAGTTTATCTCTTATAATTTAAAAAAATATATAAAAAAGAAATATGATTTTTTTTTAAATAATGATCGATGAATAGTAAAGACGTCTATTTGAAAATTTTTAGTGAACGCATTTATTTTGTATTTACCTTTTTTTTAATTAAATGGTGTAAAATTGTAAATATTTGGGGCAATCTTGATACAGAAAAATAAAATAATTTTGACTGAATTTTAGTTTTATTGATGAACTAGCGAACCAATTTTACACTAAGAGGGAAACCTTCCTTTGATTATTTAGAAGTAGTAGTCAGCGGAGAAACAGATGTGGTCAGTTGCGGCGACTTGGTTGCGAAATATTGTTTATTCAACTTACATAAAAACTTAATTAGGATTTATTTTACATATAAACCTTCCCTGAAAAATTATCTAAGTAATAGTGATAACCGCAACAAAATCTGTTGCGTGGTTTAGGAGGGATTAGCAGACAGACGCGGTAAGCTACTTCAACTTATACTATATAGGTACTCGTATGTAAGGATGATGTTCGACACGGAGTTTTAGGTATGGCTACTTTTTATACTTAATTCTATAATTTGAATGGTCTATCTATAGTTAGTTATAATATGCTAGTATTCTTAACCCATTTGCTGCGGCGGACGCCAATCGGCGTTTTTTAATTTGATATTCAGGTGCGAAATACGCCCATCGGCGTTTTTTTTTAATTGCTTATATCTTGGCAAAAACAAGTCACAAAAAATTATACTTGCAATATATGCACATTTTTTTTAAATACAGCAAGGTACTGCTCGCCGTTTCCGAAATTTTAACTTTTTGAAAAAATACGAATTCCTTCCAAGGTGCGGAAGACGCCTAACGGCGTTTTCCAGGATTTAACAACCTTTGATTAGTCCATGTAGTCACAAGGAAACATTTGTTCCAGAACAAATTTTAACGTGTTTGGAAACAAATAAATAAATTGGTATGAATTATCTACTCATTTTTATATAAATAGTAGACATATTTACAAAGTTGTAATTTGTACAAGTTAAAACTTGTCCGTTCTCTATAGTGTCCACTAATTGCATCAATTCTTTCAACAAAAGTTCATTTTCATACTAATTTTCAGGTTAACAAAGATGTCTATAAAAATAAAGTCTGTAAATAAATAGTTTATAAAATTATTTATAAAATTATATTTATAGTATTATAAAATGGAAAAGGTTTGCTACCTCTGATATAAATTTATACTGATAATTTAGCCATCCTTTGTCGTGAAGCGACAGTTAAAATAAAAAATGAAATAAGTATTTACAGATATATTTTAGAGAATATTTACAAATGTATATATAAAAAAAAAATGGATGAATTGAAAGTTGTGGAGTGTTATGAATGAAGTACAAGTGATTAAATAAAGATTTAAAAAAAAACAGCGTCTGGGGTGCAGTGGTGAAGTGCGTCCGGGGTCTCAGCACTGACTCCCGGAACGATACGATGCAGACGGGCAGCGGCGATGGGTGCGTCCGGAGTCTGCACAGACTCACGGAACGACACGAAGTGAAGCGTGCAGTGGTGAAGTGCGTCCGGGGTCTCAGCACCGACTCCCGGAACGACACGATGCAGACGGGCAGCGGCGATGGGTGCGTCCGGAGTCTATGCACAGACTCACGGAACGACACGAAGTGAACTCGCAGTAGTGAAGTGCGTCCGGAGTCTTAGCACGACTCCCGGAACGACACGATGCAGACGGAAACCGGCGATGGGTGCGTCCGGAGTCTCTGCGCCGACTCACGGAACGACGCGAAGTGAAATTTGCTGTAGAGAAGTGTGTCCGGAGTCTCAGCACTCAGACACGAAGCAGATAGAGGCAAGACAGGCCAAATTTCAATGTTGTATCGCAGAGAGGAGCGACAATGCACTCATTGATTTTCATCAGTCTAGCCGGCTGGAAAACCTTCGAAATAATATTTTGAAAATTAAATTTAGAAAATAATAAATATATATGGCCAGGACATTTCGAATTTAGAGGTGAGGTTGTATATAAAAAGGAATAAAAAATGAGCGAGAAAGCAACAATGTAATGAGAAAGCATGATGTCTAAATACTATGGGAACTATGGCGACGAAATAAATAAACAAAGAGATTATGTCAAAAATATATAAATTTGCGTTTTTGAAATTATATGATGACTAAATGCATGTAAAACGTATGAGAAAATGTAGGAAAAAGTATAGCAGACATTCTGAAAACAGGCTGTCGGTAAGATAATAAGGAAACAAGGGAAAAATGTGATGTAAATGATACGTGAATGACATGTAGGCCGAAAAATATATAAAATACAGGATCTGAGGCGTTATCCAGGTTAGTAGCGCATCCAGCAGTGATGTATGAAGTGTATGAACACGCTACACCTTATCATTTGAAACTAAAATATATGAGACTGTAGTTTAAAAGTAAAGAAATGTTATTTTATTAAAATAATTTACTTACCATTTTTCGCCATATTCTCCAAATTTTCACGTTCCAACTATTAAACAACAAAAAATACACAAAAAAGAGTTCTAAATGACGTTAATTTATTTTTCACATCAAAAACGTACAGGAACGTATCACACGTTTGGCGTACTGGTAGTTTTTCTCAGATTTTTAGCGTAAGAATGATCAATTTCTCTAAACAGTGCTGAAAACGCCGATCGGCGTCTTATATTATCCTTATGAGGTGCGGAAGACGCCGATCGGCGTTCGAGATGAACGCCGTCCCGCACTTGGCTAATAAGCGTAATTTTTATCGCCGCCGCAGCGAATGGGTTAATCCCTACAGCAATGAGATTTTTTTTACGTAAAGGTTTTCAGACAGACTGCTGCTCCACTTGATATTTGCTTGATATTATTTCACGGTGGTGTTCTCGTCTTGTGTAATGGACCTGAAAATATAATACAAAGTGATTCAAATTGAGTTATCATGCTAGAAATAGTTAACGACCTACGTAAAAGTTGAACGACATGGCTTACTTTTCTGATAAAATGATTCTTTAATTGAGACAATGACCCCAATTTGGGATGATAAGGTAGTTTTTAAAATTTACATAGCTTAACTCAGATTAAAATGTAATAAACGTGATTTTATTGTTGTGGAAAAATCAACAATTTATGTCGTACAAGGTTAAAATAGTTAAAATCATCAAGAAATTAGACTTCAGTTCTTCTTTCAGGAACCATGAAAGCCGTCTTCAACTCTTAACAACTTGAATCTAAAGGTGCATACAAAATACGTAACACTAGCAATCTGGCTTCGCACGAATGCATGTTTTCTGCAAATTATATATCGTTTATCGCTCTTTCCATTAGTGAAAACCGTATCAAAATCCGTTGGGTGGTTTAAAAGTAGTTAGCGCAGAAACAGACAGACGCAGACAGTTTTGGCAACATGGTTGCAAGTTCTTTTTTCTACTTACATTAAAATTTAATTATGTTCTGACTATATAAGTACCTATATAATTCTTCCATGAAAAATTATCTAACTTAGTGAAAACAGCATAAAAATCCATTGCATGGTTTTGGAGCAGTTAATTGATATAAATACGCGGGCAGCGAAATATACCTACTTCTATTTTTCTCATTTAAAATGTATGTTATTTTTACGCCACAAATTGAATTTAATATAGCTTTAACTAAAAACCGGAAATATATATAACATTTAACGATAACAATAAATTTATAATATGCTCAACATTACTACAATTCATGGAAGTTAAACTATACATTGTAATTTGAAATATCTAGAAATGAACTAGCAATTTACCGTTTAAAGATAACTGAGATATTATTATAGTGTTGTAGGTTTTAGAGAAGTTACATTTATTGAATCGACACTTTTTATTATTCTTGTTAATGAAATAAAAATGAATGAAAATAAAGACTAATGAGAGAATTTTGCAGACAACATAGTGAAGCCTGGTTTTATAAACATGTAGTGCGTAGGCCGGTGTTGCCATAATAATTCATTTTTATTTATTTTTAATGAAAATATTGGTTTCTAAGTTAACTTACGTGTGAATTGTGATGTTTTTATTTTTTTAAGATTGGCTTTTACATCCATTCGCTACGCAATTCAGCATTTTCACTAGTAAATATTTTAATAAGGTGAGGCGTAGTTGATTGCATTTGTGTGCGTTAACCGTGTATGTACACGGTGAGGCGTAGTTTTACCGGCTTCACTCTGTCGTCCACATGGGTCTATTTTTAGTTCTTATTTTATCTGAGGTTATTAACCAGATTCAAAATTAATATGCAATACAATTAACAACACACAAGAAATAATGATATGTTTTTAAATTATTTGAAACTGTATTTCATCGTAATAATAGACAATTAGTGAGTTTAATGAAATTCGTCTAAGTAGTTTGATATACATCATTATATAATTTATACAAATTCATTTAATACTAGCTTTTTCTGGCGACTTCGTCCCTTTTTCTTAAGCATTGTAAAATAAAAAATCAACGCCAGCCAAAAATATATCAGTAATAAATTTGAAGGCGTTGAGGCGTTGAAATTCTTTATGTTTTATAAATAATACCTTGGTATAACCGTAATTTTTCTGGATGTAAGGTACCCCATTTTCGTTTCTGTATCCCTGACAACGGGTATACAACATTTTTTGATGATCGGTTAAGTAGTTTATTTTCAAATAAATATTTTTATTATAAAGATGATAAAAAGAATTTTACAATATTTACACACAAATATCTAAAGGGTATAAAAAAGAAGGTATAAAGTAATTTTATGAACAGTATAAATAAATGAATTAGTAGTTGTGGGGAATAGCTTAAGTAAGTTAAGGTTAAGTAGTTAAGGCGTGAAAGAGCAACAAATATATAAACTCACTTTCGCATTTATAGTAAGTATTAGTTACGATATTCATACATAACATGTTTTTACATTTAACGATTTTAAAATTAGAACCATTAGAAGTTGATATCAAACAACAAACCAGCCAGTGCTAAATACTTATTGTTAGATCATAAAATTATCTTCCTATATATTTTTTGGTTCTCTTTCGTAAATATTATATTTAAAGCACGATGCAAATATTAGTTCAATCATACGCAAGCGAACCGGCTCTAATCTCTTAGGTCAAGTTCATTCAATGTTTATAATTGTGTCATCTGTAGCAAAAGTTTAAAAAAATACCAGTACTACGCCAGCATCCACGCGTAAAACTATATTTTAGTTAAATATGACATAAGTGTTAAAAATGCGGACTATATTGATCGTGCTGTTCTTTGGTTTTGCGATGTGTTATAATGAGAAAGGTGACTTGGGATATAGTTTGAACATTGGCAACGCTATTGATGTATTTGCTAAGTAAGTAATAATGTTATATATTATTATTTTATTTAATCGAAACACCAACAGCATGGAAAACTAAACTACGCAATGGATTTTAATGCGGTTTTCACTAATGGAAAGAGCGTTAGAGGGCGTCTTAATTAGAGTGTTCTAATTGAAGCTCGCAAGTTGTCGTGAGACCACAGAAAATGCTTAAAACGATCGTACGATGGAAATGGTCTTGCGATAAAGTCAAATGACAATGTCAAATACCGATTCTATGTATTAAAAAGTGGTCCCAGAATACGAGTAAATTAAAATGGCGCTAGTAATATATAGAAGATGTGCTAAACTAGCGCCATTCTGGCCACTGTAAACCGTTCGTGGCCAATTAGGATAGCGTGTTGGACCATCGTACGATCATTTCCATCGCACAACGAAAACGCATCGTTTGCTCGGTGTCGGCTCGAAAAATGGTGCTCGCGACTTTATCTGCGTTGAAAAATAAAGAATATAAAACTTAATAGCGTCATCTATATACCGTGGAGCGGGTCGCTAAAAATATCACCAAGCAGTTCTACACAAATCCTATAGATGTCGCGGACCCTCTATCGCTTCACCTAATTCTATTAGATATAATAGATAGATGGCGCTATCAAGGATATCCTGGGCGAAGCCGGGAGCGGGTCGCTACTTAGAAATAAAAATAAACATGATTGCGATCCCTTACAGCGTGTTCCCACTACGCCGGACCGGCTGTTTTCTCAGTCCGTCTAAAAAGACGGATATGCCAGTGGCAGTACAATTTATATGAAGGTGTTCACATTTAGACGGATCCGGGTGTTTGGACGGACGTTTCGCCACTGCGAAGGTCCGTCTAAACGACCGCATCGGATGTAGTGTGAACGATGAGACGGCACCAATGTGCCTCCCTCCCATCCCGCGGTCCCCGCGGATCTCCTCGCAAACATCATTTCGGCTCTGCGCTCGTGCAAAATGGATGCAGCCGGCTCCGTCTTCCGTTTAAATGTGAACACCTACATCCGGGCGCCGGCTTCCGTCTAATCAGCCGGTCCGGCATAGTGGGAACGCACTCTTACCAAGTGCAATCGAAGACTCCGATTATCTATAGACGATAAACGGATTATGTGAAATCTGGACAAATAGGTAACGCACACTTATTAAGATTCGGTGCTAAATTGTAATTCCTTAATGTATTTCTAGCTACGGAGACCTCTCACAGGTGACCCAAGTCGTATCAGCTGATTACGAAGAAGAAGAGGAAGAACAAGACTCTATAGAAGTATTCAGAGAGAAGAATATAAGAGTGTTCGCGAACGCGACGTTCACTGAACTGAGCGGCGATGGAATGGCGGACCTCAATGTACACCTTTGCGACACCTTCGAAAATCTTCTAAACGTATACTTTCAGGATTTTAAAATTGAGGGGTAAATTATAACAAATTTTATATATATATAAAAATATTAGGTATAAAGATAGAGAAAGAAGGTTTCTAAGTTTATTTATAGGGTAAAGAGTGGTTAGGTAATAGATAAGTATTTTAAGTCCAGCATATAGGTAATATATTGTCGCATTACATATTACGATATATTTTCTGTAGTATTTTTTGTAAGTGTTTTTTGTGTACTCGTAACATACACGTATTGACATTACATATAAAACACATGGATAAGTAAGTCCACGACACAGCCGCACCCCATTTTCGTATATTATTTCTATTGCGATACATCTCTGAATACCTGTTTTTTTTACAGTTTATTTACTTTATGTTAAAATGCGTGCGTATGCTTGCCGTTCGTCCAGCAACTAATTTATGAATATCAATATCTATTTCCATAGAGTAAATACTACTTAACCAGCTATTACTTATACATTTTTTAATCTAAATTTTCTCTATTTGTAAATGCTGTTCACGCCTGTAATTGGTTTACATAACGTAATTGTATTACATACGTGTTGGTGTGTAAATAAATAAATATTTAAAATAATTCGCACGGCCGGCATAGTTCTAAAGTTCTTTCTTTACAAAGGAGTCATTTTTTTTCCAGAACAGAAGTACCGTGGAAAGCTTTTATGGGAGATTGGATACAAAACGAAATCATGCGCACTTTTGGATTGAAAAGTGACTATCAGAACGATAATTGTTGTTATGTGCTCGTAAAAGTAACGAAACTTTATAGTGAAGTGAAACTAAATGATTTGAGCAACGTCGAACTCAAAGATTACGTGCAAAGAGCTGTAAACGAATTAAATGTCGATGACGCCAATGAAGTTAGAAAATTTATGAAAAGTTATGGAACGCACTATATAGATTCGTATATGACTGGAGATTTTATTTATCAGGTACCTATGCTTTTTCATTTTTTTAATGTTAAGGTCATCAGACACTTGATTGGTAGAGGTGGCTACCGTCACCTAAAACACAAACAAAGCCACAGGTACTCCAAGTGCGCTACGGACAATAGTAAAATTAGGGATTAAATATTTTGATTAAGAATTATAAATCGTAATAACACTTTTTCTGCCTTCTCTCTATACAAAGGAAAGTGATTCTTGTTTTTTTAAAAAAGAAGACAGTTATGTGGCCAGCAATCGCACTCACTTTTTAAAAGAACAAACCATTCAACAGTTTTCAATTTCGTAAAAGCCTTTTATAATTAATTACACAGGTATTCAAGTTTAAAGTTTCGGGTTATATTCAGCTGAGGAAGTACATGAGAAATCGCTATAAATATCCAAACAGAATGGATAATTTAAGATATTTTTTCTCGTCGTTTTTTCTTAAACATGTTGGAGATATTCAAGTGAGTATATGATATATTCAATTATTATAGATTAGTTATATTTATAAATACATAAGGTACTTGAGTTTGATTCAGTACTAATGTTATAAATGCGAAAGTTTGTGAGGATGAATGTTTATTACTCTTTCACGCAAAAAGGACTGAACGGATTTGTATGAAATTTGGCAGACAGATAGTTTACTATCTAGATTAATATATAGGATACTTTTTATACTGGAAAAATGTTAGGTTCCCGAGCGTGTACGAACTACAACGTGTACAAAGTCGCGGATACAGCTAGTTTATAATATTGCTAGCTGCTGCATGCTACTTCGGCCTCGTAATATAATATATATCCCATGGTATTTACTCGCCTATGGTAGCTTTCTATAGCTGAAAGTATTTGTATAATCGGTCCAGTAATTTTTGAGTTTATTGATTACAAACATACAAATATTCTCTTTATAATATTAGTAAATAAATAAATAATATGCTATAAATAATATCTTCACACATTCCACACAGCACCATCTAGTTACACAGTAAGCAACTAATGATTGTATTATGGATAGCAAACAGTTGATATAATACATAGACTACTTACTTTTTTTGTAAATACAGTAGAGAAACCGGATATAACGACTTCGCTTACAACGACATATCGGTTACAACGACTAAATGGCAAGGTCCCTGTTGAATGCCTATAACGATTTAATATTGCTTATAATGACTATCCGTTTATTATGACCAAATTTTGTGGTCCCATAGAAGGTCGCTATAACCGATTTTCACTGTACATACATATTATAAATACAAACATCCATGACTCAGGTACAAATTTAAATGTTAACACATAAACATTTGCCCCTAGCAGGATTCGAGAACCCGCGACCGTTTGGTTAACAGTTAGGGTTACTAGCCACTTGACCAAACGTGTCGTCAAAGTATAGTATATAGAGATTAGGATAGTATGGACTAGTATGGACAAGATTAACAAATTGTCACATATGTCCACGTGTCAAGCTTACTTATCTCGGACTGATCTCAAGACACTCCCAAATATAATCCCCAAAGTTGTACGAATATTAATCTATTTTATTCTTTTTATACAATCGATCTTTTTCGTTTTAATATTGACTACATATTTTACAGGTGGCAAGCGGTAACAAGACAATAGAAAAATGGGCTCGAGAGTATTTACGAGACAGCCAGTACTTATACTCAAAGCCGAACCTGCTAAGACTTAACTACAGTCCTAATTTAGCACACACATTAAACGAAATGCTTGACAAGGAAGCTTTACTGAGCTTAGTACTAAAAACGTCTAGACCTCTGTTCAAGGAACGGGAGAGAAGTGAGAAATTTGGGGAGATTGTTGAAAACGATTTGAAATTATGGGAAGTTAACGCTTAAATTTAAATAAGACTAACCCTTAAAGAAGTCAATTAAATTAGGCATTGTTTTGGTACCGACATTGTTTAGACATAATCTAAAATTCAAGTTATTGTTAATTGTCTAGAAAAAAATTTGACTAAGTAAAATATTTGCAGCCACTAAGTTGAAAAATTCATTTTAGTTAAATTCGTTTAATTATTTTTGTATCTCTTCTTGCTATAATATAAGCCAACATTTTATGCTTCAGACGCTAACTATTAACTATATTGAGCTTGTGACTTCGACCGCGTTGAAAAAGAAAATATATAAGTATATTAATTTAATCCCTGGCATTTTTATCGCTGTGACGACGGTGGCGCCTCCAAAGCGAAATTGGCGCCTATTTTTTATATTTTTAGACGATCCCTCGGAAACCTAACATTTTACCATTATAAAAAGTATCCTATATGTTAATCCTGGTAAGAAACTATCTGTGTGCCAAATTACGTCCAAATTCTTTGAGCTGCTTTTACGTAGAAGAGTAACAAACATCCATATAAACTTTCGCGTTTATAATATGAGCAGAATGATAACATATTGTAACCCCTCTGCGTGCTGTGCTATGTTGAAATGCGTGCACCCAGACAGCTTACCACCGGCTAGGGTTCAGCTGGAAGAACACGAGACTAGGGCGCCTTTACTAGAGAGGTGGAGGGGAGCAGCCTAACAAATTAAACAAAGTACTTGCCACAACACAGGTTTATTATGATATGTATCAATACAGGTTTACAGCAAAGTATGTTATACAATATGTCTCAAGTAGCGTTATCACTAGTTTATATACAATATTAAAGTGGGGGTGAGATGTACTTAATCTTCCTCCTGATGATGGTCTGCTACTGTGATAGGGAGTACACGTTGAAGACGTGAGCGAAGGTATGGGACGAGCTTGCCCGTCAAGAGACCCCTAAGGTGGCTGAAGAGAGAGTATAAAGAATGCTACTCAGCTTAGTGTATGCTCCACGGGATCGGCCGAGACAGGTCCCAGGCTGCAGCCGTGGAGACGTGGCGCCAACCCAAGCGATGCGCGGAGAACAGGCAGTGACGTGTCGGCGTGGCGTTGATACCGGTAACCGGTGACAGGTGACACCAACTTGGTGGTGTCCACTGGAGCCTTCCGTCGACCTCCAAGTTATCAGCGCGAGAGGCACAAGCACCTCGGCGATGTTCTGTTCAGCTTTCCGGCGCTCCGATCGTATTATTACGTGTGAAAATGGCGATCGTATTATCAGTGGGTACAAGTCAAAATGGCGGTCAGCTTGACGTGAGATGTTGATTTCCTCTAATAGTATGTTTTCGTCCGCAAGGTCAGAGAGAGAGAGCTCCCCCGATCGCGTTCGCGCTTTTATTGTCTCGGTTCTCCCTCCACTTTCACGCCTCCTACCTCATCGACAAATCGCATATCTCATGACGTTAACTTGATGTCATAGTTTAATTGACAAAAGTAGTCTATGCACTGGTATCAAGTATGAATGCATTGCACAGACCACAGTGAGTAGTGTGTGCAAATTTTACATGTTACACACACCCCTCCTTACGAAAAAAATTTCCACGTACGAGGAAATTTTTCAGTCCCCGCATGCAAAAAAATCCATGACTGTCGGCTGAGGCAGGAACCGTGCAGTGTGGGAGCCGAGCGACCTGAAGGGTCATATTCAATTCTGAAATACAATTCAGTTACAGTTAAATATAAAAGTATATTGAGTATATCCTGATCGAGTCTCATCCATTCGCACACTCATTCACAGAACACACTACATAAAAATTAAGTAAACTATAAAAGAGATGTCTAAGTCTTAAAGCAGTTGGATTAGGCACATAGACAAAAAACATATAAATATGTAACTTTAGTAAAATAATAGATTCAAAGTACAGAGAAGAGTATAAGTAAACTTGTATGAAGAAAGTATTTGAAGTGAGTAAGGAAATCTGATTCGATATGGTGACTGTTTCATATTCAGTCATCATATTTCAAGATATCCTTAATATGAAAGTCCCCTAGCAATTTACCTTCCATGTCAGACAATGTATATACTAGGGGAGAGCGCTTAGCTGTAACTACACATTTTTTAAACTTTGGCGCCAATTTTGAAGTGAAGCTTTTTGAAGCTTTAGATAGATAAAAAGTTCTCTTATAAACTATTTGTCCTACTTTTAGTTCAAGATTCCGCTTTCTAAGATTGTAATAACGCTCATTCTTTTGGTGAGAACGCTTCATGTGTTCGCTCACCTTATTAAAAATGTTCTTTAATTTTTGCAAATTTTTATTACATTCTTGTGTATCACCTACTTGAAATTGGGAGTTGGGAACTGGCTGGTCACTTGATTTATACAGATCGCCGTCTACTATGTATTCCCTACCGTGTACTAAGAAATAGGGGGAGAACTTTGTTGTGTCATTTACGGCTGTATTTAATGCACACTGTATTTCTGCAATATTCTCGTCCCATCTCTTATGATCGTTCTTGACATAGCACGCGATTGAGTTGACAACGTTTCTTATGGCCCTTTCCGCTTGATTCACTTGGGGGTGATACCGCGGGTTATAGTATATGTTCGGGACATTATATTTTTTCAACAGTTGTCGAAATTGATAGCTTATGAATTGAGGACCATTATCTATATATATATATTCACAAACTCCATGAATCAAAAATACCTGTTTCTCTAAAAACCGTGCCACGGTCTGACCTGTTGCATTCCTCAGTGGATGCAACATAATGTATTTGCTGAAATAATCAGAACAAACGAGTAAGTAAGTATTTTGATTCCTAGATTTTGGAAATGGACCTATTAGGTCGAGTGAGATGGCCTGAAAAGGTTTATTAGCCTTTTTAGGACCTCCCATAAGGCCTGGCCTGCCAGTAGTGACGGGTTTGTAAGTTTTACAAATTTCGCACTTATTTACATATTTTACAACATCAGAGTACATATACGGCCAGTAGTAGTGTTCAGATAGGCGCTTGTGTGTTTTAAATATACCTAGGTGACCACTTGTGACTTCATCATGACATTTATGTAACAAATCCGTCCTATTCTTTTTCGGGATTACTAACTTCCAATCTGAGTCCGACGTCAGACCGAACTTATTTTTCGAGTGGCGAAACAATCTATCCCCTTCTATAGTGAAGTTCGGGAATCTACGTGGATTTTGCCTGACACTTGTCAGCATATGAGAGTACCATGTATCCCCGTCTGGTGTGATACTGATACTGCTCACATGGATTCTGGACAGAGCGTCGGGTACCACATTGTCCTTCCCCTTCCTATGTTCAATTTTAAATGGGAACTGACTAAGTCGCATGCTCCATCGAGCTAGACGTCCAGTAGGATTTTTAAGTTTGTAAAACCATTGTAGTGACGCATGATCTGTCACCACAGTACATTCTTGGCCTTCAACATATGATCTGAACTGCTCTAAGGCATAGAGAACAGCTAGGAGTTCCCTTTCAGTAGTACTATAGTTGACCTCATGTTTATTAAGAGTACGACTACAGTAGGCTATGGGATGTTCAGTATCCTCATATCTTTGAGTAAGTACAGCGCCCAACGCAAAGGCAGAGGCATCTGTGTGAATAGTAAAAGGCATATTAAAGTTAGGACATTTCAAAATAGGGGCAGACACTAATGCTGCCTTTAAACTATTGAAGGCATCATTCGCCTCATCAGTCCAGGAGTATTCCTTAGACTTACAGGTTAATTTGGAAAGAGGTCGGCTAAGTTTAGAGAAGTTGGGTATGAATCGACGGTACCAGCCCGACATGCCGAGGAATCTCTTCACTTCTTTAGGAGAAGTGGGAGTGGGATATTTCACTATAGTGTCTACCTTGCCAGGATCTGTCCTAAGACCATGCCTATCTACAAGATAGCCTAGATATTTCAGCTCCTTTCTACAGAAGACAGATTTTCCCATGTTGACCGTCAAGCAAGCCGATTTTAATTTGTGAAAAACCCTTTCCAGAAGTTCCAGGTGTTCGTCAAAATTGTTGGAAATGATGATTAAATCATCCTGGAACGCGAAGACCCTACCTCCAAACTCTGCACCGAATAGTTTGTCCATCAGCCTCTGCATAGAAGCTGATGCACCTACAAGTCCGAAGCACATAACATTGAACTGAAACAGTCCTCTACGGGGAACAGTAAAAGCAGTTTTCTCCGCAGAGGACTCGTCAGCGAGGGGGATTTGCCAGTAAGCGGCACTAAGGTCAATAGACGATAAGTACCTGGCGTCCCGCAGCTGATCCAAGATATTAGAAATATAAGGGAGAGGATAGGCATCGGGCTTAGAAACTGAATTCAGTTTACGACAGTCAACGCACAGACGCAGGTCTCCATTGGCCTTCTGTACCATGACTACAGGGGAATTCCATGGTGACTGCGACGGTGACACAACACCTAAAGCTAACATACGGTCTAATTCCTGCTCCAATGCCTTTTGTTTTACTGGAGACAACGGATAATAACGCTGCTTAATAGGGGGACTGTTTCCAGTGTCTATGCAGTGGCTGGCCATATTCGTTCTACCTAAGCCTACCCTTTCTGTGTCTATTATGTCAAATTTCCTAATTAATGAATTTAATTTATCTTTTTGTTGCAAGCTTAACAAATCAAAATCCTCTAAGCCACCACTGGATGAGCATGAGTTGATGAAGTGCTCACCAAGTGATAGGGTAGAAGTAGGGAAAATTCCCTCATTTAACCTAAATTGGTTCCAAAAATTAACCCCGAAAGTAATGGGCATCTGTACGGTAGGTATAACATAAAATTTGATAACTTGTACTTCCCCTTTAAACAACACAGGTAAGTACATGATGCCTATGCATGCTAACGGTGTACCGTCCGCTGCATACATAGTTTCAATATTGTCCACACAAGCCATTTCAAAGCCGTGGTCAATAAAAATAAGATGTGCATTATGACCCAATATTGAGCACAATGACCCGGAATCAAGCAATCCGTATACGTTTAAGTCTAATACAGCTACGCATATGTGGGGCCTAGTATCGATTTCATTTTTGAACAGGACCCTCCCCTTTTGCTTGCATTTAGAGGAAGAGTCCTGACTAATCAGTTTTTTGGAACCTTTTGACATTGTGGACAGTCAGGAGTTTTTACACCCCTCTTGCCACATTTAAAGCAGACAACCTCCCGTTTACGACAAGACCTTGTGTCATGATCGGTCGAGCCGCATCGTTGACATTTATCTAACCGTCCACTTTTGGGCATGGGCTCCTTGCCTATACTGGCCACAGGCCTTTCCCTCTGTACAGGGAGTGGTTGTAGATCCCGCGTTACCGTGTACGCGTTGATGTCCGGTTCGCGGTACCTCTCTTGCCTGTGCTTAACTATCTCGACCTGCCTGCACACCCCTATAACTTCGTTCAAGCTACGGAATTGTTGGCATTCAAGCAGCTCCATGTACTCCGGCCTGATGTTGTGCCGGAGGATGTCCAGTTGCTCTTCAAAATCGAGTTCAGTTGAGAGTCGAGAAATCATGGCTTGCATGGTCGAGACGTAAGAGACTATTGACTCCTTACCACTCATCGTACGGGAACGTATTTCTTTCAAAAGGTGATGGTCGTAATCGGGAGTGTCGAATGTCATTTTGAGACATGTTTTAAATTGATCAAATTTAGTAAAGTTACTCCTATTTGCCCGGAACCACAACAGGGGTGATCCACACAGAATCTCGGGCAAGGAGTTAATAATTTGCTGGTCAGAAATCCCTCGGGATAGTTTTAATTCCTCCAGCCTCTCTAAAAAAGCCCTTACACATGAGGTGCCATCAAATTTCAAATTTAGTGAGTTTATGTCAAAGTGTCTGTCAGTGCATGCCACCGTTTCCCTAAGGACAGGTTGAGGGTTTGAATCCTTGCATTCATCGTCTACATTCTCACTGCGGTCGGATACACTCAATACCTTTATGATCCTAGAGCGTAGCGATGCTAGTCTGATGTCATCCAATTTTATCCTTGAGAGTCGATCCAGCCAATAATTCGCCCGAGCTGTGATTCGCCGGAGCGTAGACGAAGTCGCTCCCGGCGCTTTTAATTCTAAGGACTTGACCACTTCTTCGGCCAAAATTATCTCCATTTCCGCATTCGGTTCTACTTCCTTAGTTGCCGGGTAACTACCACGTCTCGCTGCGCCTAGGACATGTCTCAGCTGGTCCCGCAAAGCTTCCAACGTTGCTGTTTCCTCTGGAAGTAAGCCATACCGTAGGAGTTCGACTTTGATCTCATCTTTGTTAAGGTAATTCAGATAAGCTGACAACACCATTATTACAGACAGACTAAGTTATATTTTTAGTGTTTTATAAACAAAAAAATCAAGTATCTATTTATATAAAAGTTGTAACTAAATTTTATTCAGCAATTACCTTGTCAACACACAATAACTATTCACAAATTTATCCACTAAACTAAGTGTTCCTATAATCTATGATAATCTACTATTTCTATATATAAGTTTTATATCACACGATTAAATTCCAAATGTAGATAAATGTAAATAGTAAGCAACTTGGTAAATAATAAATAATGGAGTATAAATAAACGAAATTCTATTAATTTACACTCTATAAGTAAGCAAATGATAATTTTCAACTAGAGCTGTGTCAATCGTGAACGATACGATCATTTGACCCGGGTCGCGTAAAAGTATTGATGATTGCAATCATTCGTTTTGAATGATCCGGTTCAACCAATCGCTAAAAAATGTTGGTATCGTTTTGATCTATGATCATCTATGATTGGTTACACCCAGGGTGGTGACAGAGTACAAAATTACAAATGACTACTAGCACAGATTATTATGTTATTATACAGAAGTACGAGTTACGAGTATATAGTGTTCTGTACTACGAACACAGATTGTTATACAGATGTCAGATACTAACGCAGTGATTACATACTCTTTGGTCAGATACACTAACTTATACTTTGCACTCCCGCCGCCTTATTGTCTTATTAAAAAACGAGGACTGCTTTATACCAATTTATAATTTTCTAAAGAAAACACTTGGAAAAGTTTGACATCTGTCAAGAGCAATGCCAAAAACGCCAAAGCTACGCAATGATCAAAGAGTATTGTAAAATATGCAATGATTCAGTATGTTCTGTAGAAAATAAAGACTTGGCTTAAAGGTCTAGTTACCAGGCCAAAAAATTCCAAAAAAAAAAATATATACTTTGCACTTTGTGCACTTATGATAACATTGGTATTTGGCAAAGACTACAATTATATATATGGTATTTGGTAACATTAATAACATTACAAATTGTCCAAGTTTGTATTGTGCTGTTATTTAGCCGTTTTCTTGTTAATTTTATTTTAATCAAGTGATTTTCTGGTCTTGCGCATTCCATTTACGTTGAGTCGAGTTCCCTCCTCCTCCGTTCAGTGCTTTGTTTGAGATAGTGACTTGTGATTGTGTATGAAATTAACGACTACGGCTTGATGTGTTTATTGTGTACGGCTTTATTGTGATTTTTCTTTTCTAACATGCAGTAAGCATAAAGAAAGTCTTATAAAAATGATCATAAATTTGACTACGAATATTGTTATTTTCAGTTGGTGCAATAATGTTAATGTTAATAGAATAGAACACACAGGAAAAAAAATATAAAAATTAATTTTCTACGTATTGTTTTATTTTTTCTTTCAACCCCTTTTCACTTTTTGGTATTTATATGAGTGAAATTATTGTAGTTTATTTTCATGTTACTATCACTTATTGGTCATTAAACAATAATTTTACCAATAAATATTGTTCAATGACCAATAAGTGATAGTAACTAACAATTTAAAATGTAAAGTTAGACGTCATCTAGTAGTCAGAAATGGAGATTATAAAATAACTCTTGATCATGAGGGAAGTCCCGCAATACCGACCGTGCTGTTAGTACTACGCTAGTATATCTATATTTATCTATGGTTACTACGTTCGTAGTACGTGATCAACTGTTGACCGACGATCGATAATCCACAATCGGTACAAGTGAAATGAACACAAACGAAACGGATCGTCGTAACGACCCACTCCGGCGGCAAAATGAACGATCGATCGAAATGACCCGGGTCGTAGCACTAATCAATACTTGAACGATCGAATCACTGAGAATGAACGATTGACACAGCTCTATTTTCAACTATTATCACTGACAATTAGTAATTATCAATACATACAAGTGACTTGCCAATTGACAGTTGACAGTCATGTGAAGTGTCACAGTATAGTGGGTATATCGCCCTGTTTAAAAAGTTTGCAGTGAGTATAAAAATCACCCTTTAGAAGTGGTGGGTATAGAGAAAATTAATAAACAAACTTGCAGTGAATTGACAAAAAAAGTTATTTTGTCAATTCCTGCGGTATCTAGAAATAAACACAACAAAACAAAATGTACATGAAGTTATATAGGAAAAAAAAATGTAAACCTGTGCTGAAGTAAGGTAAGCTAAAAAACAAAAAAACGAATGAAGCTAAAAAATTAATAAAAGTAAAAAAGAAAAAAAAAAAAAAAAAGTTGAGCGTAGTGCGTTCGGGAATAGGGAATAAAGGTTAAGGAAATTGGGTTTTGAGCTTAATGGGATCACGGGATTTAAGGAAAAGGAGTGGACACTGGTGTTCCTTGCCAACTCAACAAAGCAAGGAAGTGGTATTTAACCAGGCGGGCTTGTCCTGTGGGTGAGAAAGTAATGCCCTTCCACGGAAATTTATACGATCCGCACTAGTGCTATTTTAAAAAAAACCGTGTGTGGCCAGTATGCACTGCCTCCACTCTCTAGCAGAATATTTATACAGTCTCGAGGTCGGCTCTCAGTCTATGGACAGAAGCAACTCGTGGGTTTCGAGGCCCTAAAGTTGGAGCGCCACTTTGTAACCCCTCTGCGTGCTGTGCTATGTTGAAATGCGTGCACCCAGACAGCTTACCACCGGCTAGGGTTCAGCTGGAAGAACACGAGACTAGGGCGCCTTTACTAGAGAGGTGGAGGGGAGCAGCCTAACAAATTAAACAAAGTACTTGCCACAACACAGGTTTATTATGATATGTATCAATACAGGTTTACAGCAAAGTATGTTATACAATATGTCTCAAGTAGCGTTATCACTAGTTTATATACAATATTAAAGTGGGGGTGAGATGTACTTAATCTTCCTCCTGATGATGGTCTGCTACTGTGATAGGGAGTACACGTTGAAGACGTGAGCGAAGGTATGGGACGAGCTTGCCCGTCAAGAGACCCCTAAGGTGGCTGAAGAGAGAGTATAAAGAATGCTACTCAGCTTAGTGTATGCTCCACGGGATCGGCCGAGACAGGTCCCAGGCTGCAGCCGTGAAGACGTGGCGCCAACCCAAGCGATGCGCGGAGAACAGGCAGTGACGTGTCGGCGTGGCGTTGATACCGGTAACCGGTGACAGGTGACACCAACTTGGTGGTGTCCACTGGAGCCTTCCGTCGACCTCTAAGTTATCAGCGCGAGAGGCACAAGCACCTCGGCGATGTTCTGTTCAGCTTTCCGGCGCTCCGATCGTATTATTACGTGTGAAAATGGCGATCGTATTATCAGTGGGTACAAGTCAAAATGGCGGTCAGCTTGACGTGAGATGTTGATTTCCTCTAATAGTATGTTTTCGTCCGCAAGGTCAGAGAGAGAGAGCTCCCCCGCTCGCGTTCGCGCTTTTATTGTCTCGGTTCTCCCTCCACTTTCACGCCTCCTACCTCATCGACAAATCGCATATCTCATGACGTTAACTTGATGTCATAGTTTAATTGACAAAAGTAGTCTATGCACTGGTATCAAGTATGAATGCATTGCACAGACCACAATGAGTGGTGTGTGCAAATTTTACATGTTACAATATAAATCATAAATTATAAGTTATTTCTAGTTTATTGACACTTTTAGAAGCTTTATATATAAGTATACATATAAAAAATGCATACATTTATCTTTCCAGCATATTTCTTTTATCTTTAAAAATATCAAAATTTAAACAGAAGTTTCGTCTCACTCAGTTATCATAGCATAATTATCTACACTAAAATATAAAAATTCCTATACATAATACTCCAAATTCGCCTCATAATTTGTTTTCGAATAAGAAATAAAAGACATAACTAAAAAATTGTGCTTTTTATTTGAGTATTGTTATTGGATACAAAACATTCTTAATGCTAGATTGATTAGATTTTATACATAATTGGAAATAAACAAATGTATTATATTTAATTTTTCCAAACAACTCCAACATTTTCGTATTTGAAATTCTTTAAAAAAATTACAATCATTTAAAATTTTAAAATGTTATTAAACACAAAATAATATTACTCAACTGTTATATTATAAAATAATTAATAGGAGACTTATATGAAGATAATATGTTTCATAAGTCAGGTCAGTTAAACCATAACTCGACAATGGCTGGATAAATTTTTATGATCTTTGAATTGTGGGATTTGTCCTCACTATTATAGCAATAGCAATAAAACAATAGAAAAGTTCAATAGTAGAATAACCTATTAAAACATAGGAATAACGTCATGAAATATTTTTATATGGACACCTTTTTGATATCTCGAGAATAGATTGATTACTCATTGAAAAGTAAATCACAAAAAAAAATTAAATCATAAAAAAAACGGATCAAAATCAGTCCATCCGTTTGGGAGCTACGATTCCAACGACAAATACACAGGTCGAACTTATGGCACCCCTCTTTTGCGTCGGGCGTTAACAAAATAATTTATAATAAGGACATAAACTTTCTTCTACATACATATTTACCAAAAAGAAAATAATTGACCCTGTCTCCCTAATTCTGTTCTAGAATTTACGTTTTATTTCAATTAGTAAAGCTCAACTGGGACTGATTAGCGTAATCATATTACGACAGTTTTAAATGCAAATATGTAATTTTCTTATATGATTAAATAATTTATCTTCGACTAGCAAGTAGTGTTATATTTAAAATTGTACGCCTTCCTAAATTCCTGTCAGTTTTTTTTTCTTAGTGCTTTTGTACTAAAGGTTCAATGACTTTATAAGGGAATGTTTGAAAACTGATAAAGGTTTTCGCACCCCGACTGTAGGCACATTAATCATCACTGATTATATCAATAAAAAAAACATAATTAAACATTTTTCATACAATTTCAATACTATAAAATATTCATATTTTTAAGCTGTTCAGCTTTTAAAATTAACAGCGTGACCATGGATAATAGAGGTAAGAGGATGAACTAGGTCGTCCACCATTAAATAGGTGGCGCTGTAGTAGCATTGGGGTAACGAGGACCAACTTACACGGGTATTAAACTGAAAAAGTGGCAAGCTAAAAGCATTAAATAGTGGTTCATAAATTGACCAGAATGGTGCTAGTGTAGCATTGGTGTTTGATATGGTTGGTTGGCTCGGACCAATTATCATAATGGACAGAGTCTATGGATTTTATGCGTGTACATTCTTTGTTGGTATGCAGCAGGCAATGTGTATTAGTGTGCGTGAATAGGGATGTACTAGTGTATCGATCAATATCGATAACCAAGTCACATAGAATTGAATATCAAGAAGTATGTAATTTAGTTTAATAATTAGAATCTAATTTATTTGTGTACTAGATGTTGACTGCGACTTCGTCCGGGTTAAAAATTATAAAATATAACTGAGAAAACATATCACCTGACAATCCGTTATAATTTGGCAAGGCGTTAGATTTCTATTTTTCAATTTTTTTTCTAAAACATTACTTTTCTTCTAGATGAAAGGTACAATATGTCTTTCTCTATGCAGATTAAGGTGAAGATGAAATTTTGCGATGAAATTTGAAATGTGTAGGCAAAATTTCAAGATGATCGGTTGAGCAGTTAAGGCGTGAAAGCGTAACAAAAAACAAACTCACTTTCGCATTTATAATATTAGTAAGAATGTGACTAGTGTATCGAACCATATTGATAACCTAGTCACATCAAATCGAATATCGAGAAATGTGTAGTTTATTTTGATAATTAGAATCTAATTTATTTGAGTACAGTCATGAGCAAATAAAGCTCTACATTTTGTACCATTCTTAACTTAGTCACACAGGATTCAAATTTGAGCTATGGTGAAACTATACATAATTGTAATTATTGGCGTATGCTGACATAAATAAAAGTCATTTTAATGATAAACAAAATAAAAATATATTTAGAAATCACACACAGGAGACAGAAGAACGTATTAAGTATTAAGAATGATTTTATTTTAAGTGCTTCAAAAGACTCTTTGGTGAACCCAGGTTCACAGTCGACAGCCTGATACCACTTGGTAATTGTTTTTGGGTGCGGTAAGCAAGATTCAAAATGACTACGCACATATTTGTAAGCCCTAGGTGAGAGAAAGTGCAAAGTGAGCGCGAATTTCCGAAGTTCAGGTGAATATTTTTTTGGAAGTGGTTCATTATTACTTTTTCGCCCTAATCTTACCAGCAAATCTTTGTTTTTGTCCCCTATCCTAGACAACAAATCTAAGGACTCTGTATCCATGAAGTTTCTGGATTTTAAATCATTTATGACGTTTAATAAAGTTGCATTCTTTTCTACAAGTCTGCGTTTGTTCTCTCTTAATTTTTTAATCACACTAAGTCGTCTCGCAGCTACCATTCGAGTTTTCGCTAGAGATGTTAAAACTTTCACCGCTCGCCTGGGAGTAGTAGGAATGTCTTCTGTATTGACACCGCTCTCTTGCATTCTCTTCCGTTTCCTAGGAGTTATAACTTGAATTTCATCTTGGCGCTGAGGTGGTTTTCTTTTCTTCGGTACCTTAAACATTTATTTTAAAAATAGTAAAATTTTTAATACTTAACTGTCCATGATGTGTACAGTCTTTAATACTTCAGAAATTAACTAGTGGTTCGCTCCGAAATGTGAACTCGCGATGTATGTATCTACTCAATGATTCTCAAGTTATCGTTACACAAATACATACATACAAACGCTGGATTGTTCCAGTAGACTCTGAGAACTTTGCTCGCTCGTTCAATAAAACATCTTAATCATGGTCAAAGAAAACAAGGTCTAGCGCTCCGCTTGTAACACAAGCTTACGTCACTGTCGAATTGCGACTTTATTTTATTAAACAAAAAATGAATGAAAAATATTTGCCATCACTCACACAAAAGATGATATTTATGGGATGCTTTGTGTTACCAAATAAAATAGATCATTTTACACATTAATTAAAGTAATTACATAGTAAAACACTTACAGCTTTAACTTAATTATACATGTAATAAATGGGACTGAGATTAAAAGCACATAAACTGGCAACACAGCAGCTATGACGCAAGCTTGTGTCGGGCTGTCTCTCGGAGTGCCATACCTGGCGATGTAATATTATTATACCATGATCTTAATTATGTGTTCCTTTGGAAGGGGAGATATTTTCATTGGTAGATATTTACGAGCAGTAGTGTAGTAGCAGTAGTGACATCAACAAATCTTACCGATTGATAGTAAAATGGATATCCTTCAAAAATGGTCGGCACTGCATCAGTTTTAAGTTTCTTTATTAATAAACCGTCCACATAGCAGGATCTTTCAAAATGCTTGGAACAGAGCCTTGAATATTTTGTAGGCTCCCAGTTGTCACGTCTAACAGCCTTGATCCATTCACGTCTTATTTCTGGGCATTTTGGGAACCTGAAAAATTGTAAATAAAAAAAATGGGAGTAAAATTTTATCGATAAAGATAGGTAGGTACATTACATACAGGGTACATCACTAAAAATGATATCTAAAACAAAGAATTTTATTTTCATTAATTTAAGGTTTAAAACTTTATTCTTATCAATATTGCATGAGATTGTATGACTTACAACTGCTAAAATTTAATGGTTTTCCATTTTTCTTGTTATAAAACTCATCGTAAAGCTTAAATAATATTGTCAATTACTTACGTATGAAATGATAATTCCGGGTCTTTCACTCCTCCTTTTGTTGTTCTTGATGAACAATACACAGCTGAACAAGACATTATTTCAATTTTTCAATTCAATTTAAGTTAAAACACTGAGATTTCTTAATAAATCAATAAAATACTGCACATTACCGCAATGTTTTGACCGACTAGTCGGTCATGAAATGACACGTCTCACACCGACAGTGCATCGTTGCCAAACTTACAATAGCTGTCTCTTTTACTCGCGGCACACCTCAGTAACGTAGACAGAGATACAAGGTATTTAGTTTAATACAGTATAGAAGAGCGGCAACATCTTATGGCTCTGTCCATATGATAATTGGTCCGAGTTGGTTGGTTTTGTAGTTCATGAAACCACCGTAAATAAAATGCTACTAGAGCGCCACGCCCCAATTCTACTACAGCGCCGCCTAATTGAGCGTATTCGACGGACACTTTCTCAGTATAGAGTTGGGTCTCCTTACCTCTATTCTCCATGAGCAATGTTCGATGCGTTCTGACGCGTCTCTTTTGACAGTGACTTGACAGTGATTGAATGACTTTGACGTCTGCGTCAATGTCATTCAATAGAACATATATAATCATAAAAACTCATAGGAAGACGTCGCCACTGCGCTTGCGAATTGTTCTTTGCCCACTTGCTTTCCGTTCACTATGAGCTTCATAGGACATTCCACGCGGATCGATTTGAAATCGTACTTCTGAAAATGAAAACATTATGGATAATCAATGAATGCACTATTAAAAACTGTTAAATTTTTTATTCTTGAGAAAAAAAAGTAAAATTTAATTATTTGGAACAAACAAACAGAAAAACAAAACATTATTTAGAATAAAATATAAAAATTTAAAATAGTTTTTTGTATTTGTGTTTTACACGCTCCCGGCTTCGCCCGGGTTCAAAATAAAAACTATCCTATCTTTTAAATTGGACCAAATTACACATAGTTACGAAGTTTTATCAAAATCGGTTCAGTCGTTTAGGAGTTCATTGGCGTCCAACAACGTGACACGTAATTATAAAGAGAGAAGATTTGTATGTTTGTAATGAATAAACACAAAAACTACTGGACCGGTTTTGAAAATTCCTTTAACTGTAGAAAGCTACATTATCGGCGAGTAACATAGGCTACGCGGTCGAAGTCGCGTGCAACATTTAGTATTAGTATGAAGTAAAATGCACATACCCCTAAACGGTCATCCCTTTTATGGTGAGCCAGATGGGGCTCCGGAATAGCGACGCAGTCCCCTATGACGACTCCGCGTCCGTTTGCCCAATTGTACACGGTCACACACACACATTCCATGCTCTGATCACACACAGCAAACGTACTGGAACCAATGAACGTACAGACTCTTCTATTATTGCTTTTTCATGACCCAATACTAGGCAAAGACTAAATCGTCGTTGTCAAACCAGAATCTCTTATGTATACTTTTTGATATGCCAAAATTTTCAGCATTCAATGCCTCATCTATCATATAAAAAAACCGCTTATGAATAATATTCGTCGAACTAATAAAATATGCTAGCAAAATTTACTCTATTATTAAAATAATAAATAATATTTTAAATTTTCATGCTGAAAAAATAAATAGGTTTACGTAAAACAAATATTAAAAAGTTGATATGTAAAAGTTGATATTAATATGTAAAATTTTTGAGGAAAACTTTTTTTTGTCAATATCTCAAAAGTATACCTTTTGCATATAGCAGATTTTGGTTTGACAACGACTATATGACTTGTTTGGTGTTTTATATCGATAGCTCTTGTTTGACGATCCCATAGTGATTAGTGGCTTAGGTGTTTACCTTAACGCTCTGTCTCAGAGTTCCCGGATTCAATTCAGAGCAGGGTCAATTTTGGAAATGAACTTTTCAAAGTTGGCTCTGGTCTGAATTTGGAAAGTAGTAGCAGGGCACACTGCGCTTCGTAGTCATTTTGGCAACCCATCTGGTGGCAGTAACCATCCCTTACAAGAAATAGCAGTATGTGTGCTTTTGTGTTTCGGTGAGTGAGTCCATGCCCGAACCCAGATTATTTCATCCTTATCCCAACCCCTAATCCTCAATCTCACTATAATGGTCGGCAGTTGTACCACCTGTTGCGTTGCTTGTGTTATAGGCGACGGTAGCCACCTACCATTAAGTGGACCGTCAATCTGTCTGACGACCTTAAAAAAGAATACATAAATTTGAACACATTATAGTCACTCAATAACACTCAAGTAGGATGAAAAAAATAATCGATTGTGTGTACTTACAAAGGCACAGATCCTTCGAGCCTCAAAGAGCCGACAACCTTGACGAGTGCGACGACACCCTCATTCGGTCCTTCGCGCAATTCTCTCAGAGATTTGCGTACGAGCTTCACATCGCGGCGCGGACCGAACGAATGCAATGTGCCTGGAGCGTATGCACCGAACATACTATCGTCTATTGACTGAAAACATAAATATTATAAGGGTCAGTTCACACGACGCGGCGCGCTCGTTTTAAGGTATAAAGCAATACAATATAAAAAAGGTTTAACAATTACTACACAAAAAGGTACGCAATTCAGTGAGTACGCGTGTGGCATCGTGTGCTCACTGTACTGTATATCTATTTGTGTAGTAAATTAGTTCTATATTGAATTGCAGAAGGATAACGAAGGATTCAATATAGAAAGATAAAGAGTATTATATTATGTTGATTTAGGTAATAAACCATATGTGTGCCAAATTTCATCCAAATCCTTTGAGTCGTTTTTGCGTGAAAGAACAACAGACATCAATCATCACAAATTTTTCGCATTTACAATATTAGTGAGATTGTTTGAGAAACACAAACTCATACTTTTTTAAATCACATTTTGACTGTATAGCAATGAGTGAGTTCTCACCTGGACCATGACCGTTAACTTCTTGGTCTTAATCTTGGCTCTGGTGCGCGCCATGTCGTAGGAGGCGCGCAGGTACTTCTGCAGACCTTCCAACTCCTGTCGGGGCGGTTCCCACGGCGGGTCGATTTTGCACGCGTAGTCAAAACTATCCAGAGCATCGTTGTACAACTCTTTATACCTGAAAGCCTGGACATTCCGTTCTAGTTCATTATATTTATTAGTCCAACTAGCGACCCGTTAAAATATATAAGGACTAGTTGTTGCACGCGACTTCGTCCGCGTAACTCGCTCATAATGTAAGCTTACTATAGGTTAAAGAATTTTTAAAATTGTTACAGTAATATAGTTTTTTCAGTTTATTCATTACAGTAACAAAAATATAAATCTTTTCTCCTTATATTATTATAGAAGATGAATGAATTCAAAAAGGTACATTATTAGAGTGTAACATAAGCTATAAACATTTTATAAAGTTACGCGGACAAAGGCGCATGCAACTGCTAGCTAGTATTACTAATATAATAAATATTTTTATGAAACTTACAACACCTCTATTAAAATGGATATCAGGTTCGCCTCTCGTTGTGGGGTCTAGAACCGCCTGCTGGTACGCGCTCATACACTGATTCAACGTTTCCATAGAGGGAGAGGACATTACGAATTGAAACAGATAAGCATTCGCTAGTACACCCCACGAGGCACCGTCTTTTGTGTTTAAGGAGACCGCTTCTTTAGCTAGTTCAACACTTCTAACGATTGCCTCGCGCGTTTCTTCCACCGTGTTTTCGGTGTCATCTTGTCGTAAGATTATTGACATCGATCGAAGTGTAACAGGATGCCTTGACTGTAAAATAACACAATATGGTAATTACTAAACATTAAACATAGTGTTACCGTCTGCTATTTGTGTCTACTGAAGTTGATTGATTAAGGCGGAAAGTATAGTAAAAAGTGCTCTGTGACGTTGCAATAAGTTGCTCATTCATTCAGATTCATTCGGTGAGATTGAAAAGGTCGCTAACGCTAAATACTAAGAACGGTATATAGGAATAAAAATCAACATGCTTAAACAATCAATTCCAGCTGCAACAAATTTCTATTGCAACATTTCCAATTAGTCTTACAACTGATTATGGATTAAATTTAAAAAAAAATAGCAAAACAAAGTATCGACAATACGCGTTTGCGTTCAGTATAGTAAGGGATGCCAGAGCCTTTTTCCCCGGCTTCACTTGTGTTATAGATAGGCGACAGACGCCACCTACCATCAAATGGACTTGACTTGATTTTAACATTACAAAAAGTTTAGAAATGGTAAACTTTAAAACCTTTATGTTTCATATTTTCAAAGCAGCATTAACATAATTGAAAATATTAAAGGAATAAAATCTCACATGTTTAAGTGCACATTCAAAACTAGTTTTAGCCTCTTTGACATTCTTGTTTTTCCAATAACTATCTCCGAGTTCGTTCCATGCATCAATGAAGGTAGGATCCAATTTGACGGCCTTGCTGAGACAAAGCGGTGTACGAGGATCATATTCTTTACATGCATTGTAACATCGACCTTGTAAGTACAAAAATTGTGCCCTATGTTCCACTGGTATATGTTTATCGGCTGAAAACATCACAATAAATATAGCATACATAGTATAATCACGAATCAATCATTTGGTCAACCCGTATGGCAGCAGTAACTACACCTTACAAAAAAAAACCACTGTGAAATAACAGCATGTGTGCTTTTGTGTTTTCCCTATTTTCTATTTCCCTATCACTTCCCTTATCCTTCAATCCTATTGTAGTCAGCAGCTGTGCCTGTTTCATTGCTTGTGTTATATGTGACGGTAGCTACCTAACATCAAGTGGACCGTCAACCTGTCTGCCAACCTTAATATAAAAAAAATTACCTATTTCCCATTACTACTATTTGCCTATTACCTTTCCTAAATCTTTATCCTCAATTCTACTATGGTCGTCATCGTACTTGTACAACCCATTGCGTTGCTTGTGTTATTTGCGACGGCAGCCACCTACCATCAAGTGGACCGTCAACCTGTCTGCCGACCTTAACATAAAAGAAAATTACCTATTTCCCATTACCACTATTTCCCTTTCCCCTTTCCTATTTCTTTATCCTTAATTCTACTATTGTCGTCAGCGTACTTGTAGCATCCATTGCGTTGCTTGTGTTATAGGCAACGGCAGACACCTACCATAAAGTGGACCGTCAACCTGTCAGCCGACCTTAATATAAAATAAAATTACCTATTTCCCATTACCACTATTTCCCTTTCCCCTTTCCTATTTCTTTATTCTTAATTCTACTATGGTTGTCAGCGTACTTGTAGCATCCATTGTGTTGTTTGTGTTATAGGCAACGGCAGACACCTACCATCAAATGGACCATCAGCCAGTGCAACGACTTTTTCATAAAACAATATAAAATAAATAATAGTTAATGTAAGATTGCAATGGATAGTTGGCCTGAGAATCCTATTCAGTACTTTTACTCTTATGTTTTGAGTATAGTTAAATTCTTTGTCTCTCTGAAAGACAATATTTTAACAATTTATAAAAATTGAAGGTGAGAAAACTCAGCAAATTCCACAATACTTTTTAAATGTTCCATAATAACAGAGGAAGAAAAATTTTATATCTCACCATCGATGACCTCAAACTTTTCAAGAAGTATGTCCCTCTTTTCTCTAATTAATCTTTCTTTATCTGCAGCTTTATCCAGGGAATGGTTAACAAAGAACTGGTTTTTAAACTCATACAAGTCGTGGACTTCCTTCTGTAAGTAAAGAAACAGTTTTAATTAACAGTTAATCTAGTAAGTGGAACACTGCTGCTGAAATAGCAGACACTCGTTTAAATCCCGGTCAGGCCTTCACCTCTTATTGTTTTTAAGTTTTATGTATGGATCAACAATAATAATCACTTGCATTGGTAGTGAGGAAAAAATTGCTTACACAAACTAGACATCTACTAGCCAGTGTCAATGACTTCGTCCCTGTTGAAAAATTAAAAATATGAAAAGATGTCAGGCATTATAAAAATATAATACCTGACATATTTATCGCTGGCTGTGGTGACAGTGCACCGCCAGTAAGTACTCTAGATTCTCTAAAGAAGGAAATTATGGTACCTGCATCTGTCTACTAACGTAACGTAACCTGTAAATGCATGCTACCCACCATCTACCCACTAACATCTCACAAGGAAATACTAAAATTAGCAAACCTTTAATTGTTCCATAAATTCTTCTATATCTTCCAAGAAATCCGTGTCTTCCTCTAATTCCAGTGCCATGTTTTATTTTTATTTTTTATATCCCGATGTACTTAATAATCCTTTTTTCATGTGTAATTTTATACCGATGTTCTTACTACAATAGAACCTATAATACTATATAATAACCTATATGTGTCTAATACTTGAGTAGGTACTACACGCAATTTAATGAGTAAAATTAGTTTATCAATTTGTACTTTGTAGTAATTACTCATTCACAAGTTTTATTAAATACAACTAGTAAGAGGAATATTTTATATTAAATAATTAAATAACTAACTAGGAAAATTCAAATATGCCAAACAAACAAGCTAGGCGCGATTTCACCATACTCTGCAGCAAGGAATATAGTACTCTCTAAGCGAGACTCTGCTCTGTTAGTACCACAAAGTACTTTAATTATATATGGTAATAGAGACTTATCTTAGCCGTCAAAACGGGTAACGCTTTTTAGCGCCATCTGAATTTTTAAGTTGGAACTAGTATGTATGCGTCACAGAATAGGTTAGTAGTTACTTCATTATTTATTAATTGTCCTTAATATGGGAATAATGCAATGAAACCAAAGTAGTACAATATGTAATTTATTTATTTCTTACTTTTAGGAATAATAATGCGATTCTTTATGGTGATTATTCTTTAAATTTCTTCACATCTATATCGTCAGGATACCATTACAATAACAGAACAAAAAGCACATAGACAACCTATATTTAGTTATTGCATACAATCCTAATTAGTTTAGTCATAGTAGCATAATGTTGTAAAATTGTTCCGGCACCAAAACATAACACTTTTTCTTAAAACTAATAACACTTCCGGCACCAGCACTTTTTGTCGGAGCCCGACATGTTCACAAAAATAATAAGTCTTATCTCAATTTGTGCACTATCGAACCAAGCCGGAGGAGCAGAACTGAACGGACGCAAAAGACGAATTCGAAAACAACGCAAAAATATGCAAATTGCAGAAAATATTGTGAAGAAAAATGTCCCGTACGCTATTCTTCTAAACACAATGTGACATTTTGTTAGTGTTACTAGTACAAGAACTATAATATATACCTAGCGTCTACGGAAAAATCACTAACACTGTTAGATTAAAACACAGTTATTCTAATTTCTATTTTATCAAGCACGACAAAACCATGAAGCTATCTTTATCTATAGCTTTATGCGTAAAACAATACCGAAACGGTACCATTATAAATATAAAATAATCGAAAGTATAACATTTAATATTACAATAGGTTATTATTGTTAACAACACGATGATATTTATAAATAAATTTAAAAAAGACTCCAGCGCTGAATTGGACTAGCGCATTATGAAAAAGAAAATAATGATTATTCTACCAAAATCTACCATTTTTATTGCAAAGTTTTATATAGCAATTATAGATTATTCATGAAAAACGACATCTACCTGACCATTCTCGAACTTAAACAATCTTAATTTAATAAAACTGCCATCTGACAGACAAAGTTGAGACTAAATGCTACGATTTTTTCTTACACTACATTGTGTGCGAAGATAGTAGGCTCTGGTTAGTACTTAGTTTGTTTAGTATTTGACATAGAGTAACTTATTATATACTGACATCGCTGTTAAGTCATTTAACAGACGTTTACAGTATGCGAATGACAGCGCTAAATGACTTAAATAGTAACAGAGTATGGTGAAATCGTTATAATAAAGAAGTCAAAGTTGAAGTTTAGATACTTTACTATTTAGTTTGTGGTTTACTTTTACTAAACGTCAACATTTTTTTTGGAATCATTGTCATTGTTTGGCCATGTTGTTTGGAATAGTCAACAGTGTGCCACAGAGCACAAAATTAATATATAAAGTCAATCATGTCAAAAAGGCAGTAAACTGCTTCATAAAACTTATAACGCACTATACTTTAGGCTAGTAATTTATTAACTAAACGTGTCAAAAAAAATAAAAAAATTACCAGGCCATAAAATTAAAAAATAAAAGTCAATTTCAATTTCCAAGTAATTACCATACTCTTTGTCAATTTCATTTTGATTTGTTTATTGCAATGCAGTGTGACCGTTTTTAGCATATTTGATGCTAAATTAGCATTTTTTTAGTCCATTTTGGCATAAATACTACAATTAGTAATAATATTGTAAATTTCCAATAACTTTATTCTCATATACTGGTAACAATTTACACAAATGAACACTTTTAGGGGAATTACCTAACTTTAAAATGAGGTCACCGCGCTTTGAAATTTGAATTGAAAAATAGCCATAGGTCATCAATCACATCCATCTGGATATCGAAGTGAATGGGAACAAAAAAGTGAGTTCTAGTTCTAGTCCGGTTCTAGTCATGACTTTCTAGACAAAATTTTCTAAAAATGCTATTTGTAAGGCGTTATATTAGTGAGTAAAATTGCCAAAGATTTAAAATTGCTACTATTAAAGCTCATGCAGATTCCGATAAACATTGCAAGGATGATACATTACAGTGGACAGTTCAAAGTAACCATTTCAATTTTTTTTTAATAAAGCAGATATAATTATGTCTTTTTCGGTTTAGTTAAGTATGTTATATTTAATATTATAATTAATGATAGTATGTGTCATGTAATATACCTACTAACCTAATTCGAATAAAATAATACCAAAAATACCAGAATACCTTTTTAATAAATACCAGAAATGTAACCTAGAAAAATTAATATAAAATTGTGCCAGCGTATAAACAATTTTTATATTTTTTGTCAGAAAAATTGTAAGAAAACTTCCAATAATGTATTTGTGTTAGATGAGGGAGATTCTGAATAAAGGATATTTGTAAAGAGGATACATGTTACTAATGTGTTTATGGTTTTACGTTGCTATGGATATTATGTTGTTATTATAATATTCTATTCTTTTCTTTAATCTGTCAACGAATGTATTCTAATTTACTTTAACTAAAATAATATACGTCTTTACTTGTTTAATCCTTTATTTGATTTCACATCAAAAACTTAATATGGTAGCAGAGCGTTAACTGATCCCTGATTTATTTATATTTTTTGTCTTCGACGTGGTGTTAAACTCGTGCACAACAATGCCGAAAACAACATTCCACATCGAACCGCTGGATAAGGACAATTACGACACATGGGCGATTCAAGCCGAAGCCGTGCTAATTAAAAACAAATTATGGAAGTATGTAAGTAATTCTTTACCTACAACTCCTAGCACCGACGAACTTGAAGGCGACAAACAGGCAAAAGCCGAGCTCATCCTACTAATTGCACCATCCCAGCTGAAAGACATAAAAAAATGCACTACTGCAAATGCCCTATGGGATAAATTGAAGGATATTCACGCAAGTAAAGGCCCCGCGAGAAAGGCTACTCTCTTAAAGCGGCTAATTCTTACAAAACTCGAAGATAACATTCGTGAGCATCTTACTAAATTTATGGACACTGTTGACAAACTATCAGAAATGGATGTCGATATAAACGAGGATCTGCTTACAATCCTTATGCTCTACAGTCTGTCCACTGAATATGAGAACTTTAGAGTTGCCATGGAGTCACGCGACACTCTACCCAAACCTGAGGATCTCAAAATTAAAATAATTGAAGAAAGTGATGCTCGACATCGTAACGTCGAGGTCAGTCCACAACGTGAGGATGAAAACGCACTATACGTATCTTGCAAAATCTGTAAGAAATCGGGACGAAAAATTTTCACAAGATTTGCTCGAAATGCTGGCAGAAAAATAAAGAAACAAACTCAAAATGTTCCTATTACGCTGAAGAGTGCAACTTCACTTCGAACCAAAACGACTGGGTTCTTGACAGCGGCTGTACCTCACATATGACGTATGAACGCGAACACTTCAAAAATATAAGAACAGTTTCAAGAAAACTTAATTTTGCTTCAGAACAGCACTCAACCGAAATTAAAGGAGAAGGCAGAGTAACATTGAAAAATAAATACGGGATAATTAATCTCGAAAACACTCTGTACGTACCGACACTTTGTAAAAACCTAATATCAGTGCCTAAAATGACTGAACATGGAGCTTCTGTCACTTTCCTTAAAGATAAAGCACTTGTATATAATATTACAGGAGATATAGTTATGACTGCAGAGAAGTCTAAGAACAGTGGTATTTACTATGTATAAATGCAAAAGGTTGAACAAAACTATTCAGCTACGTCTAAAACAGTATCGATCAACACAAATAAAGGTACTTTACTAGACTGGCACAAGAAGCTTGGACATATGAACGACAAAGATCTTCATCTAGCGCTCAACAATGAGACTTATGTTGGTTTAAATTTTGACAAAAAAGAATCACTATCCGACTGCGACTCATGTATTCAAGCGAAAATGACTAGTGTACCAAGACCCCCACAGCGAACAACTCTTCGAACAACTCAAAAACTGGAGATTGTACATAGTGACGTGTGTGGTCCTGTCGCAGCTTCATATGGAAAAAACAGATATTTTGTCACTTTTATTGACGATTATAGTAGATACGGACGTGTCTATTTCATGAAAAATAAAAGTGAGACACTACACCATTTTAAAATTTACAAAGAAGAAATGGAAAATTTTACTGGAAATAAAATTAAGCACTTGCAAAGTGATAACGGCACAGAATATATCAACGATAAATTCAAAGCTTTTTTACAGGAACAAGGGATTGCAAGACGCTTATCTGCACCCTACACAGCACACCAGAACGGTCTTGCTGAACGCAAAAATAGAACATTACTGGAAAAGGCAAGGGCAATGCTGATTGATGCGAATGCACCAATGCACCTATGGGCAGAAGCCATCAACACGGCGAACTATCTATCCAACAGAAGCATAAACAGTTCTATAGAAAACAGAACGCCGTTTGAAAAATGGGTACAAAGAAAACCATGCATTCATCACCTCCATATTTTTGGAACAAAAGCATTCGTACTGCTAAAAGGCCGTGCCAAAGGCTCCAAATTTTCGCCTAAGGCAATTCCAGGAGTTTTCGTCGGATATTCTGAAAATAGCAAGGCATACAGGGTGTATGTTCCAACGAAACGCAAGTTATTTATTTCCAAAGACGTTAAAATTCTTCAAACAAAATATTATTCAGATTGTAGTGGGAATTTAGAACAACTTAAACATTCTATTTCGATCCCAACTACAAAAATTGAACTTAACGTTGAAAATGCCGTAAATGAATCAATTCCAGATCCAGTCTTCAATCAGCAAGTTGAAATTACAAATCAAGGTCATGAAACAGATGATGATCAACAAGAATTTTACGAAGCTCCTGATCATGAACCTGATGATGCTGTAGTCGAATCTGAAAATGAACTGGGTGAACACGAAATGAACGAATTGATTCGACACGAAAACGAAGAAGATACTCAAACAGAACCTGATCCTGAGCGATATAATTTGAGAAACAGATCAGCCATACAGCCACCACAACGGTATGATGATTTCGTACTAGCAGCTGTTGCTGACGTAGAAAATCTAACAAAAGATCCAGAAACTTACAAACAAGCTATGGAATCACCCTACAAAGAAAAATGGTTAAAAGCCATGTTGAGTGAGATAAATTCACTACAAGAAAATCAAACTTGGGACTTAGTGAATTTGCCTACAGGAAGAAAAGCACTACCTTGTAAATGGGTTTATAAATTGAAAATGAATCCTGATGGGTCGATCGATAAGTTCAAGGCAAGAGTTGTTGTTAAAGGTTACCGTCAAAAACAAGGCGTGGACTACGACAAGACGTTTAGTCCTGTGGCTCGACTTAGTACCATACGCGCAATCATAGCAATTGCAGCTAAAGAACAGTTAAAGCTACGACAATTTGACGTTGCAACAGCATTCCTTAATGGATCGGTCAAAGAAGAAATATATGTTAAACAACCTGAAGGTTTTCACGACGGAACCAAACGAGTCTGCAAACTGAAACGCAGCTTGTACGGATTAAAACAAGCACCGCGATGTTGGAATTCATGCATTTCTGATTTTTTAAAAACAAATGGATTTCAACAAAGTGACGCAGATCCCTGCCTGTACATTAGAATTAGAGGGCAATCCAAAGTCTTGATCGGATTATACGTTGACGATGGACTTGTAGCGTCAAATACGACAGCTGCAGCGGATGAGTTTATCAACGAACTTAAAACAAGGTTCAAGATAACCATTAAACCTGCCTCCTATTTCTTAGGCATGGAGATTAAAACTAAAAATAAAGAAATAACGGTCAACCAACAAAGTTACACAAAGAAGGTTCTTGGGAAATTCGGCATGTTGAATAGCAATTCAGCACCGACACGGATAACTAAAGAAAGTGTGAACGATTTAGAACCAAGTATAGAAAGAAGCTCATTTCCCTACAGACAGGCTGTTGGAGCTCTAACATATTTGGCAGTTGGCACGAGACCCGACATAGCATACGCCGTCAGCAAGGCATCTAGAAACTTGGAGACACCTACAGCGAATGACGTCAGTCTAGTCAAACGGATCTTCCGTTATTTAAAAGGAACCATGGACAAAGGCCTAGTTTATCGTCACACTAAGGAGTCACCCACAAAATTACTATGCTATTCTGACTCTGATTTTGCAGGAGATCAATCAACTGGACGATCAACATCTGGGATGGTCTGCTTACTCTCAGGAGCTGCTATCAGCTGGAGAAGTCAGAGACAAACGATCGTATCTATTTCATCCACCGAAGCAGAGACTATCGCTGCAAGCGAAGCTGCTCAAGAAATATTGTGGTTGAATGGTCTATTTAAAGATTTAATCAACTTAGAAAGACCTGAACTCTACCTGGACAACGAATCGGCTGTGAAGCTTTCGCATAATCCAAAGTACGAGTACCACAAACGTACAAAACACATTAAACTCAAGCATCTCTTTGTACGTGAATGTGTCACCAATGGAGAACTGCTAGTGAAACAAGTTCCTTCCAATAATCAACTGGCAGATATGTTCACTAAGCCACTCTTCGGTCCCAGACTAGAAGAATTAAGTGAGAATATTGGTTTGAAAAGAATTTCTAAATAGAATTTATAAATTCTTAAAAGTTCAGAGGATGTAAAGAGGATACATGTTACTAATGTGTTTATGGTTTTACGTTGCAATGGATATTATGTTGTTATTATAATATTCTATTCTTTTCTTTAATCTGTCAACGAATGTCTAAGTTACTTTAACTAAAATAATATACGTCTTTACTTGTTTAATCCTTTATTTGATTTCACATCAAAAACTTAATAATATTATTAAATTAAAAGTTGCTTTTTTTTAGCATATTTTTTGGCATAATATTTAAGTTTTCAGCATATTTTAGCACACATCTCGATTTGAAAACGGTCACACTGGCAATGACTAAGTTTATTGGAAAGCTTATGAAAAATATCGTGATTCATATTTTTATTTATATGTTATTTACTTATAATTATTGTTATATTATATTATTGTTATAATATAATTGACTCTTAGTATGGAATATTACGAAGATATTACCGAGTTCAAAAAAGGTTACGTAAAGTGTACTTTGTGTAACAAAACTCTTTCTGATAATAGTACTGATATTGAATCCCATATTAATGATGACAGAGAACACAAAAAGAATTATTTATCTAAAATAATGATTCAGAACAATGTGGTATTTAGAGAAGAATATTATTATTGTTACCCGTGTAAAACGAACATTTCCAATAAAACAAGTTTTATATGTCACGTTAAAACTTTATCCCACACAAGAATTATCGAGGATATTCAAAAGTTGATTGAAGAGGATGGATCTTACCTTGAGCTACCAAAAAATATCTCGGACACGTATGGAATTTATTGTGACATTTGTGATCGTTATTGCCCATCAACTCTTGACGACACTAAAGAGCACATAGCCTCTGAGCGACACAAAAAATTTAGAGCTATGGTAGTACAACCTCTAAATGCTATATTTTCAGTGGACAATTGTAATGATGAATATTTATTTTGCAAGATTTGCAAAATTTATTTCGAAAATTATGTTGAATTAATATTTCAACATATCAGGGAAGGGAGTCACAAGGAGACAATAGACAAAATTAAGCTGATAATTAAAAATCAACATATTGATATAGAGAAATATTTCACAATTCCTACACAATATACGGTGTATTGTAAAGTGTGTAACAAAAATATTCCTTGTAATGTGACAAATCTGATGACCCACATTGATGGCAAATCACACAAGAACTTGTTAGATTCAGAAGAATAAAGAATGTTTCATATTACACCATGCCGGGGCACAGACAGGGCATGGTCAAATATTTATAGTACGAACCAACTCATACTCTCTACATAATTTAGTGATTTGCCACTTTACATACCTTTCTTTCACAAGAGATGTGCTCCCCACACGGCTTTCACCTGGCCCTTAAGTATGTGCCTTAAGTATTCATAAATAAATGTTTTATTATATACAGTTTATAGTACAAACAGAATTTAAAAAATCAATATAAATTTACATGTATTTATATGTATAGGAAGCTATGAATAGACTATGAATAGTATAATGTTTACCCTGTAGCAACCATTTGTGCTTGTAAAAACCTAGCTTAGAAAATAATTTTTATGTATATTATTTAAAAAGAATGTAGAAGAAGAATGAGAATTTAGATGTATTTTAAAAGAATATGGTAACCCAAATAGGTAGGTGCTCTATAAGTTTATGATACATATTTAATTAAGTATTTATCTAATGAACATTTTTTAATTATTAATTTATATTTTTCTAAATAATATTTGTTATTGTATATGTACAATAAAATACATATTCATCTATATTTTTTGCATTTTATTTCATAATATGAACTGTATATTCATAGGTATAATTATGTACTAGACATTAATTACCACAATTTCTTATAAGAAAGGTAGGCGGCATCTGAGGAAGTATAAATGCAGAGACTAGATCTAGAATATACTAAGGTCTTTTTCTACAAAACGTTATGACGAGAAACTACTTTTTTGATTAATAAATTTAAATACTTTTCTTTTAAAATTAAATGTTTAATACCTACATAGTGTTACTAATTTCCTAGTTATATGGCGGCGGTTTTAATAAATAAACCAGTAATCCTCGGTTTCACTATTCAATCAACGGTTTCACTAATAAAAAGTAGACATGTCTGTGAAGATGGCCAGTTCGATCCCTTTGGGGCATTTCCCTTGCACCTGGTGCAAGGGAAACCCTTGCACCTGACTCTACATCAACGACATCCCTTGGGATCAGTGTCCACACCTTAGGGTATTTTACCCTAAATTTAGGGCATTTTCACGCGTTTAGGGTATTTTTTAGGGTAGAAAATTATTTAGGGTATTTTTCAGGGTAAAATAAATATAGGATAGGGATTTTCTAAAGAATATTACTAACTTCTTGCAACCAATGATTGACTGACTGAATACGTGTATCCGAACATACCTAACTTGTTGTGACGATGTACCGTTCTCTTCCGCTAGCAAAAGACAAAAATCTATTACGATTTTAAGAAAAAAATGAGTGCAGATGACATAGACGCCCAGAGCACTATGGATGCATTCCAAGAATGTTTGGAAACGGTGTAGTAGTTTAGCTTTAGCTATTAGTTTACAAATAAATTGTATTTATACGTAAATTGATGTTTTTATTTAAAAAAGTATGGTAAACACCTGTAAGTATTAACGGGTTCACGATTATTCAAACGAAAACGAGTTCCGATATTTCGGCACTATTGCAAGTGCCGTCATCATGGAAGAACTGAGGAACAGCGGAATAAATACTTATATGTAGTGAAAATAACCGCGAAAATCTCAAACGGTATATTAGGGTAAAAAACATATAAAATGGCCTAATTTAGGGTAATTTCACCAAGCGTTAGGGTAAAACAAAAATCTGAGGTGGCAACACTGCTTGGGATGTCGTTGATGTAGACTTGTAGAGTCAGGCAGGCTGGCGCAACTCAAAGGAAAGAAAATGATGTATGAAACACATGGATTGGGTAATGCCGGAATAACCCGACTAAGTCAAGGCGATTGCGAAACCCATTAAGTTATTAAAGACATCGCCGATTCTCGTTTGGCCGTATTATACATCAAAACCACAAACAACCATCGGCGCCATATTGATGTGTTGCAATATGGCGTCTTTCATTTCAACTGCTTTGTTTGTTTGTTGTTTATTTTCGGATTTTTCGGCAAGCAGAGTATTGATTTGGTTTGCTTCGTATCTAAAGGATAGACAACAATTTGTTGAGATCGAACACTATGATACTTTTACCAAAGATATCTTAAGCGTGCGCTCTAAATGCAAAACAGTAAATGCATCAATACCACAAGGAAGTGTCGTTGGATGTCGTTGATCCTTTATTTGATTTCACATCAAAAACTTAATAATATTATTAAATTAAAAGTTGCTTTTTTTTAGCATATTTTTTGGCATAATATTTAAGTTTTCAGCATATTTTAGCACACATCTCGATTTGAAAACGGTCACACTGGCAATGACTAAGTTTATTGGAAAGCTTATGAAAAATATCGTGATTCATATTTTTATTTATTTGTTATTTACTTATAATTATTGTTATATTATATTATTGTTATAATATAATTGACTCTTAGTATGGAATATTACGAAGATATTACCGAGTTCAAAAAAGGTTACGTAAAGTGTACTTTGTGTAACAAAACTCTTTCTGATAATAGTACTGATATTGAATCCCATATTAATGATGACAGAGAACACAAAAAGAATTATTTATCTAAAATAATGATTCAGAACAATGTGGTATTTAGAGAAGAATATTATTATTGTTACCCGTGTAAAACGAACATTTCCAATAAAACAAGTTTTATATGTCACGTTAAAACTTTATCCCACACAAGAATTATCGAGGATATTCAAAAGTTGATTGAAGAGGATGGATCTTACCTTGAGCTACCAAAAAATATCTCGGACACGTATGGAATTTATTGTGACATTTGTGATCGTTATTGCCCATCAACTCTTGACGACACTAAAGAGCACATAGCCTCTGAGCGACACAAAAAATTTAGAGCTATGGTAGTACAACCTCTAAATGCTATATTTTCAGTGGACAATTGTAATGATGAATATTTATTTTGCAAGATTTGCAAAATTTATTTCGAAAATTATGTTGAATTAATATTTCAACATATCAGGGAAGGGAGTCACAAGGAGACAATAGACAAAATTAAGCTGATAATTAAAAATCAACATATTGATATAGAGAAATATTTCACAATTCCTACACAATATACGGTGTATTGTAAAGTGTGTAACAAAAATATTCCTTGTAATGTGACAAATCTGATGACCCACATTGATGGCAAATCACACAAGAACTTGTTAGATTCAGAAGAATAAAGAATGTTTCATATTACACCATGCCGGGGCACAGACAGGGCATGGTCAAATATTCATAGTACGAACCAACTCATACTCTCTACATAATTTAGTGATTTGCCACTTTACATACCTTTCTTTCACAAGAGATGTGCTCCCCACACGGCTTTCACCTGGCCCTAAGTATGTGCCTTAAGTATTCATAAATAAATGTTTTATTATATACAGTTTATAGTACAAACAGAATTTAAAAAATCAATATAAATTTACATGTATTTATATGTATAGGAAGCTATGAATAGACCATGAATAGTATAATGTTTACCCTGTAGCAACCATTTGTGCTTGTAAAAACCTAGCTTAGAAAATAATTTTTATGTATATTATTTAAAAAGAATGTAGAAGAAGAATGAGAATTTAGATGTATTTTAAAAGAATATGGTAACCCAAATAGGTAGGTTCTCTATAAGTTTATGATACATATTTAATTAAGTATTTATCTAATGAACATTTTTTAATTATTAATTTATATTTTTCTAAATAATATTTGTTATTGTATATGTACAATAAAATACATATTCATCTATATTTTTTGCATTTTATTTCATAATATAAACTGTATATTCATAGGTATAATTATGTACTAGACATTAATTACCACAATTTCTTATAAGAAAGGTAGGCGGCATCTGAGGAAGTATAAATGCAGAGACTAGATCTAGAATATACTAAGGTCTTTTTCTACAAAACGTTATGACGAGAAACTACTTTTTTGATTAATAAATTTAAATACTTTTCTTTTAAAATTAAATGTTTAATACCTACATAGTGTTACTAATTTCCTAGTTATATGGCGGCGGTTTTAATAAATAAACCAGTAATCCTCGGTTTCACTATTCAATCAACGGTTTCACTAATAAAAAGTAGACATGTCTGTGAAGATGGCCAGTTCGATCCCTTTGGGGCATTTCCCTTGCACCTGGGGCATTCCTTGATGTAGAGTCAGGCAGGCTGGCGCAACTCAAAGGAAAGAAAATGATGTATGAAACACATGGATTGGGTAATGCCGGAATAACCCGACTAAGTCAAGGCGATTGCGAAACCCATTAAGTTATTAAAGACATCGCCGATTCTCGTTTGGCCGTATTATACATCAAAACCACAAACAACCATCGGCGCCATATTGATGTGTTGCAATATGGCGTCTTTCATTTCAACTGCTTTGTTTGTTTGTTGTTTATTTTCGGATTTTTCGGCAAGCAGAGTATTGATTTGGTTTGCTTCGTATCTAAAGGATAGACAACAATTTGTTGAGATCGAACACTATGATACTTTTACCAAAGATATCTTAAGCGTGCGCTCTAAATGCAAAACAGTAAATGCATCAATACTACAAGGAAGTGTCGTTGGATGTCTATTATTTTTAATATATATCAACGACCTTCCTAAATCTACAGGGGGTACGTGTGTCTTATTTGCTGACGATGTATCCTTATTAACCTCATGTCAAAGCAATTCCGATATTTATGAAAAACTCCAATTACTTCTTGACAAAACTTCACACTGGTTGAATGATCATAATTTAAAAATAATTTTTTCTAAAACTAAAGTAATAACTTTTCATCCTCACCAAAAAACTACATTAAATTTAAAACTCGATTACAATGGCACAACTTTAGAATCTGTGAAAGAATTTAGATTGCTCGGTATAGATATAGACACCCACTTGAATTGGAAAGCGCATATCCATAGAATGAAGTCTAAACTATCGAGCTTCTCATATGCATTACGCGAAATTAAAAAGACTACAAACGTAGAAACAGCAATAACAACATATTATGCGTATGCGCACGCCTGGCTAAGTTATGGTGTTATTCTGTGGGGTAACAGTACAGATGTAACCTCTTTATTCACCCTTCAAAAAAAGTTAATCAGAATCATAGCAAATATAGAACAGATTGATAGCTGTAGACCATACTTTCTCGAATATAAAATATTAACTCTGCCCAGCTTATATATTTTGGAGATGTGTAAATTTGTCCGAAAATATAAACAATTTTATACAAAACGTGAAGACTTACCATACAAGTATACACTACGACATAAAAATGATTTAATATTACCAACATCACGATTAAAACTAAATTCTTCAAATACCTTCAGTTATTCTATAAAAATATATAATAAATTACCAGATAATTTAAAAAAGAAAACAATATCATATTTATAAAAAAATTTAAAAAAATCCTAAATAGTAAATGTTACTATAATACTAATGAGTATTTTATAGATCATATAATTATTTAATGTAAATATATGTAAATATTATTTATTTTTAATCTAAAATTTAATTTAAATAAAATAAAATATTTTTTTACTTATATATATTTTACGCTTCCTCTCTCCTAGTCCCTTAAGTTGCATGCCCGACAGGGCCCATAATACTGGTCTTTTATATATTTTTTAACATCTTTGTATATACATTATGGTTTAGCAATAAATGAATTGAATTGATTTTTATAAAACTTGCCAAACTTTTAGTGTTTAAATACTCTTTCTTCGTAATGTTATATTTGGTGTATAGTGTTTAGTGTTCTAAATGCCGAAAGTAACCTGCGAAATATGTGGCCTAAAAACGAGTCGCATTGATAATAAAAAACTAATATTTTTGGCCCAATTCCCGCTGGATGAAGATAGGTTAGTACATATTATATCTTGCTGCTGTTCTAAAACCATGTATAATATAGTTTATTGGGAGTTTAGGTTAAATTTTCGAATAAAATTGTGGTGCATATGTGTTGCATGTAAACAATAGTGCAGTGCCATTTTTTATCGACAATCGGCAAAAAATTCTTTTTTATTTTATTGCACTGAATGAAGAGATGAAAACATGCATACACCCCAATGTACCAATTGGTTTGTTTTAGTTTTATTTTGCCTTTATTTTTTTATTTATATATTTAACTAAAAATAACATTTATTATTCATTTACTTTCTAGGTGCAGGCAAGACTGAAAAGAAAAAAAAACAGCTGTACAAACAATAAATGAAATGCTGTTCCATGTATCGGAATATCTGCCAATCCATTGAACGATGAAGTTTTCAGTGAATATACGCTCCATATTGCTAAAAATCCTGTACAAACAACAAATGAAATGCTGTTCCATGTATCGGGCCAATCCATTGAATTACTTTATGAAATTATTATTACGTTATACATGACATAATCCAATTTTTATGTGTGTTACAGAACCTTCAACGTCGACCTTGGATACTGCCGTAATTAACTTAAAAATAAATAGATCCTGCAGTCCTCAAAGATTTTATGTGAAGTTACTCTTGTGGCTAGGGAGCTGGGTGCCAAAATTTCTATATGATTTGTTCGTGTTAGGATGATTATACCATAAAAAAACATTAAGGGCCGCGTCTGCCACCATGACAGCCCTGCGTTGTCAATTGACAGCACTGAAAATGTAAAAAAATCTGTGTGTTAAATCATTTGTTCGTCTGCCTCTTGGATTGATGGTCAGAATCATCCTCAAAACGATAAACATCAAAGAGGCAGACGTGCATGGCTCTGTTTTATTACGGGGCGTAATTGCAAAAATGTAAGCGCTGTAACTCAAAAACGTTTTGATTTGTTTGACATAAACTTTCATCCCTATCAATATGAACGACGAACAAATCATATACCAAAATGGCACCCAGCTCTGTAACCATTGTTTTTTTCGTTCACTACTTCTCTGCTACTCCGTCAGTCGGCGATAACCGTAAACTGTATGATAGTAATAAAGCAATGATTGTAATTATTTGATTTTTTATTTGTCAATAAATAATATTTAAAATTATGCAAGGCCTTTTTTTGGGATTTTCATAAAACCATAGACTATAGAGTCAATTATACTATCGACCTCATTTATCGTAACAATAGCATATCCTTATTTCTTTGTTCGTTATGTTGGCAGCATCGTACTTGTTAATTTTGGTTAGGTTGGTATTGGAGCAGTCCATGTTTGTCATAGAACAGTGGATTTCATTTTCATTGTATGGGAGTCCCATGGAAGTATTATATAGTATGTACGGTAGTATATAATACTTCCATGGGGAGTCCCGTCTCTTAAAACGTAGTGATTATATACTCTTTGGAGTCAGGGGTTCCCAAACTTATTTTGTCTACTGCCCACTGAGAGTAAATTATTTTTTAGCGCCCCCATTTTTTCACCTACTTGAAATCAATTACCCCCAAGCCTCTACACCACGCCCCCATTTTTTTTCTGGGTCTCTTACCGCCCCCCTTTAGGCCTGCAGCGCCCACAAGGGGGCGTTATCACCCACTTTGGGAAAGACTGAATGTAGAGGAATTACCTATAAGGTAGAACATGAGATGCTAATGCTATGTTTCGGTGGGTAAGGGTTGCCAGAGCACATTTTCCTATCCCTTACCAATCCTTTGATCCTTAGTCCTACTCTAGTCGGCAGCGCACTTGTGGCGTTGCTTGTGTTGTCTGCTTTCCTTAAGAGAGTTAAAAAAAGGGTTAGACGCCTGCCCTTAAGGGATGGGAAGTTATGAAAGTAGTGCCTTTCACTCCTTAGCGAAAGCTTCGATCGGTTATAAGTATTTACGAGGCTCTCTGGCAAGCTAAGCTAATAATAGCTTGTATACCAGTCTTGCGTGTCACATTTTATCGCTGTAGGTATCGAAAGACTGCTTTGCAAACCATATTCGTCATGGTTTGTTGACCTCTGCTGTAAATATGTGCTCTGAAATGATGCACCTGATGGTAGCACGAGTGTTTGGCACTGAAATGAAAGCAACTGTTTGTGAGTTTTTTTTGAATTGAAACAATTTAAAAGCCGTATTCTGGCGATTTTTAAGGATTTTCACAAACGCAGGCGAATTGTAATATTTTAATAGTCTGTGATCAAGTGATAATTGATATTCCAATTTTAGTGTTATGGCCACATAAGTGCCGTGCCCCATTGGACTAGCGTTAGCGTACTAGTTAGTCTGTGCATTGGACTCTCCGATGATTGTGCCAGTGTTAAGGTTAGGTTAGGTTAGGTTAGCTGTTACCAGGCCATAACATTTAAAAAAAAAACTATATTGACTTTGGAATCGCTCTGACAGTTTGATTTGACTTTTAATAGCAATATGCAAAAAAAAAAATTAGACGTTATATAGTTTGGACTTTGGTTGACAATCAGTGTAGCCAACGTAGGCGATTTCTCTCCATTTAGGTTACCTATATAGCCATGCTAATGACCCTACTTAGAATTCGTACTCATATGAATCACCCAATGTGAGGAGTATCTGCTACGACTATCAATCATAGATTTAAATGAATAAAGTTATATAAACTACATTTTTGTTTTAGTTACAGCGATGGTTTTGTGTAAGGGCATATTTTAGGCTGCCTCATTTGAAATTCGACTACATAGGCTACTTAAAACTGTGAAAACCGCGACATCAGGCCTAGAGTTGTTGTTGGCAACACAGTTAACAATTTGGATTTGACATTGTATTGTAGTTGATTATTTATTTGTGGTTGACATGACATGTATTAAAATTTTCAATTTTCATTAGGTGCAAGTGCAATAGTACAATTATACAATAATAATTTTCAATTTTTCTTTGTTAACTTTTACGAAATTTCGCTAGTTTATAAATCAACGCTTATATTTTGACACGTATCTGTAAACAAAACAAAACTAAAACCAAGATAATGAAAACTGGCTTGTTTTATGGAATTGTAGAGAATTCTAAAACACGGGTACGTTGCGTTTTTTGCGGAGTATACATTCCGAAAGCAAATAGATGCATAGAACAGCACGCAAACGGTGCAAAACACACCGAACATGTAGAACTGATGACCGATAATGGATTGTACCTCAAAGACGACGGTCTTTACTGCAAACCGTGCGAGAGATATTTACTCGAAGACGAATCCGTTCTAAGCCACATTTACAGCGACGATCATGGCAACTGGATAACCACTATGGAAGATCTTATCGAGGGTGAGTTTGTAAACATAGATGATTTTCTATCCAACGAGAAGGAAGACGCTTATTGCGATGCCTGCAAATGTTATATTACTTGCACCCTCATCAATATACAAGAACACGTTAACTCATTCAACCACAGAGACAATGTTGTCGCTAAATTGAAGCCCCTTAATGGTTTATTTAACACAGAAAATGAAGAAGTATGGTGCAAAATTTGCAATATATATATCGACAATAGAATCAATGAAATTCTCTCACACTTAGACCACGACGCTAAACATACAGAATGGTTCTCAGAAATAGAGGACCTATTAGAAGAAGACTATGTTTCGATTGAAGAATATTTAACTAATAAGAACGAACAAAATGCTGTGTGCAAAAAATGTAATCTGCGTATACCCTGCAACTACCAAAGTATAGTCGACCACGTTTTTAGTGAGTCACATATTAATAATGCTGTAAATGAATCAATACAAACGTTTTGATTTTGTTTAAAAAATTCATAACCCTCAATTCTATTTAAATAAAATAATTCAAAAATGGCAAATTAAAAAAAATACACGGAAAAATAAAGAAAATTATTGTAAAAACTATTAAAAAATCGTTTATATTTTTACTATTCTCATTTATTTTAAACGCAATACATTTTTTAATTACTTTTTTTATAAATATAAACAATATTATACATCTTCGCAAGAATAAAAGAAAAAAATCATGTTTGTATACTTGATAATTATTTTGAACTATAAATAATTATCAAGTAAGTTAAGTGAATATTACTTAATTCACCAAGATTACACTTGTTAGAAGTGTTAATACTAGTTAGTACATTCTAATTCATCCATACCAAATACTTAGTGTTAATTAGATATAATTTCCTATATTTTGATTAATTTGGTATCTTTGGTATTACCTATGAAAATTAAAGGAAAAGTAAGTCTATCTACTAATGAGTAGACTCAAATACCCTGGGTACATATATAATGGATTTACCTAATTTTTTTATATTTTTTAGACTAAGTAACTCCTCTATATAACCCAAACTAATTAGGAAATAATCCCCACTAACTATTCAAATTAAGCATTATGTAACTTGCAGAGACGAATGGAGATGTCTCATATTTGTATCTCATTTAGCCAGTATGTATCTTCGCCGAGCTGGCGTTAAGGGCGATGTTAGCCACAATGCCTTTGTGTCGAACTTAACTTAAAAATTAAAAAATGGATCCACCCTAACTGTTAATTATCTGCACATTTTCGCTTTGGTGGATTCTGGGCCTAATATAACATAAAATCACTGGAATTTGTCATACAATCAGCCAGGGTATTTTTAGTCTAGACATTAGTGGACTCAAATATTAACATATTCAGTTGTCCTCAATTCACCAAAGCATTCAAATGTACTAAGTTGTAAATAGTAAACTTAATTTACCAAGGAGAATTAACATAAATTTTACAATATGAAATTCACATGCAAACTGCTTTTATTGCCATACCTTTTCAAACTCAATAGTTTAAATAACTTTGTTACTTTATTTTTACTTCTCCTTTATAAATTAAAAAAAAAATAATTTTAAATGACAATGAAAAATACTGTTTAATATGAACCAAAAATAGACCAATAATAGTTTTAGGTGTTGTAATTTTTCTATGTTAATTAAGTTATTTCATTGCTTAATGTCGTTAATAAGATTCATAATAATTGTATAATTTACATGATGTGTATATTTGTTTGCTATAGTACCTAAGAACTTGTATATTTATTGGTGATGAAATTGAAATTAGTGCTATGTATGCTATGCTGTTATGCTATTAATGGTTGAAACAATATAAAAGACTTGTGTCTTTTTTTGTAACATTGCACTTTATACCATTGAGTATTTATTGATTCAAGACATTCACCATTAATAGCGCAGTTAATACTGTAGCCATTTTCTAATGGAAATTATCACATGTACCCTGAGAAATCTCAAAAGATTGATTTTAATATTATTTGTAATTAGTTATTTACAATATTCCACTACCTTTAAGATTTAAAGTAAAATAGAAGGAATATGTGTTAAATTAATTATAACTGTGTTGTGTTCTGCTTTTTTTTTCATAAATATCATTGGTTTTTTAAAATACTCATAAATATTCATAGATAATAATATACCTAAAATATTTTAAATCTTTCTTATGACCTTAGTCAAAACTTGCACAATTATTTTATAGATCCATGGAAATACTGTATGTGATAGGAACTTGAAAACTAGTTGACATGCCTCAAAATATTATATCACCCATGTACCTATACAAAGCAATTATGATTGCTTCATTAATTTAGTTTCGTTTCCCTGTGTTTAAATGTGAATAAAATAAATGTTGAGCAATGTTACATTTTGTTTATTACATCTCTCAAATTATACCTGTAAAATAATTGTTTGTTTTAATACAGCTAGGTTAGCTATATAGCCGCAGTAAGTTATACTATACCTACTAAAGAAGATTTTTATATTAATCTATACTAATATAATTATATAAAGATTTGTATTTTTGTATGTATGTAATGAAATGAATAAACTCAAAAACTATTGGACCGATTAAAAAAAATTCACCTGTAGACTAGGTATTCCTCATTTTAAATTTCACTAAAGTTCTGGCTCATCTCTTGTCTTAAACTCGACATGCCACCTTTTTAACGCCCAACGCAAAAACGGGGTGTTATAAGTTTGACGTGTGTATATTGTGTGTCTGTGTGGAATCTTAGATCCAAAACGGTTGGAGCAATTTTGATCTAGTTTTTTTTTGTTTGAAAGCTGACGTGATCGGGATCGTTTTCAATTATAAATATAATTTATAAACATCTGTTCAAGCGTTTGAAGATGATCAGACCATTTCCTAGTTGACGAACGGATTTCATTAATTTCCACATGTTCGATTGATGTGAAATTTAATGTACTGTCACTTCGGATGTATTCCATGACATGGTAGCCTTGACCTGATGCTGCAACATCAAGTACCTCAAGACCTGATCAAGGCTCAATAGAAAGTCGGGAGTAAGTTTATAATTTTAATTACCTATATTTTGTTAATAATTGTAAATTGAATAGGTAGGTATGACATGAATACCCTTCTTGTTACATTTATTCATTCATCAAAAGGATAATCATTGGCATCGTCGTCATCTATTTCTTCTATTACAGATAATTGACTTCTAGTTTCGGATATTGTTCTTTGAGTGCTGACAGATGTCGCTGGGGGTGGATTGTTTCTGGTATTTGTAGAACTGCAATGCGTATCGTCACAGTCGTTTGATTCTCTTGAAGATAATCTTCGCTCGTCCAACTGTATTGTAGTTAACAAATCTTCAGCGCAACAGTCGAAACTTGTGATTACGTTTGTCAAATGATTTTGTAGCGAACTGAAAGGAATTGCAGTTTTCCAATTTCATATCAAAGTTGTGAGTTAAATTTTTTATACATTTTAGACATCTGATCTGATCGTCTATGTGTGGTCTAATTATACTGACATGTTTATATTGGTACTAAGAAGTTAAAAACTATTAACTAAGTTTTTTTATATGTTAAAATCGGCAGACAGACTGACGGTCCACTTGATAGCAGGTGGCTAAATCGCCTATAATACAAGCAATGCTGCAGGTGCTGCAAAAGCGCTGCAAACCACAGTAGGATTAAGGATAGGGATTAGGAAGGGATAGGGAAACGGGCTTTGGCATTCCTTACTCATTCACCGAAACACAAGACACACAGTAACACGTGCTATTATTTCATAGTAAGGGGATGGTTACTGCCGCCGGACGGGCTGCCCAAATGATTGCGAAACACAGTGTGTCCTGCCATTGCCACTTTTTTATTTATTATTTATATTTTATTTAAAAAGTTCATTACTGAAGTTGACCCTGCCGGGATTCGAACCAGGAAACCCTTAAAGGGTTTCGGAGCGTTAAGGCAAGTATCCTAACCACTCATCCAATGGGCTCATTTCTATCGCCAGTGTTTAATGTAGGAAATATGTTGCACAGTTTATACATTACATGATTCCGTTCATATTAGTTCGCAAATGTTTTGCGAAATGCCTCAGTCTACCTAATTCGTCACGCAATTGTCTGTCTACGCAGTCTTTTATCAATTCCCCGACTGGTCTTCTACTGCGGTCCATCAGTCTCGCCTCTATCAAACTCTCCTGGTTCATAACTTCTACAATGTTCCTTTCGGTTGCTAGTAACTCTTCGTTGAGTGCTTCTAAATCTCGAATCGCCTGATAAAAGTGAGACCAAATTACATAATATCCTTTAAATTTTTTTACCAAAGCAGTGCTTTATTTTATTTACCAAGTACCTATTTTTTTTTTGTTTAAAAGATACTATATACGTATCTATCTTGTACACACATATAGTTTTTTTTTATATATATAACTATTTGAAAATAAAACATAAAATTTTATAATAAGAGGATTGGTACCGGGATGCCCTGGAGGCAGTTACAACCTTCAAGATAAACGATGTCTAACCTCGTTCTTCTGCCAGCTTAGTTCTTGTAGTTTTACAGTGTTAGCATGAAGTCTCTTTCTTAAAGCGGAATCTACTCGAGACGAAAGAGCTTGCGCTGCTATTGAAAGACCAACTCTCGCGCCGCGCACCTTCACAAGAAAATTATTAACTTGATGATAGGTGGCTAACGTCGCCATAACACAAGCAATCCTACAAGTGTGTTGCCCACTACAGTAGGATTAAGGATAGGGGATTTAGAAGGGATAGGGAAATGGGCTCTAGCATCTCTTACAGACTCACCGAAAGACAACAACACACAGGTTACTGCCGCCAGACGGGTTGCCCAAGTGTCTGCGAAACGCATTGTGCCCTGCCTCTACTTTCGAGATCCAAACTAGAGCCAACTTTGAAAAGTTCATTTCCAAAGTTGCCCCAGCCGGGAATCGAACCCTGGAACCCTAGTACAGAGCATTAAAACAATAGCACCCTAACACTCATCCAACGGGCTCGTCTAAATCAAATCTCGATCTAATAAGAAAAAAAGTTTCACTAGATCTAGCACTATCCATTGGTATAGTGTGTTTACCAATGGATAGTGCTAGATCTAGTGAAATTGTGGTTGATCTAGTGAAAGGTGTTTTTTACTTTATCGTAATTTACAAAATCTGTACCTAATATATTTAATCGTAATCTGTTAATAGATACCTACTTGTTGTCTGGTTAATATTGCATCGCTTAGTGCTTGCAAACCATCTCTTTTCAAAGACATACATTTCTTTTCCCAGTTGCACATCGGAGAGTATCTGAAAACAGGAATAATAAATACTTACGACAGGTAGCTTCATATAGGGTTAAGGCATTAATATTAATATTTTAAAATAGAATACTATATATGATTAAAAATTATTTTAAAATATAGGTATGAAACTTACTTTTTCTTCTTTTTGCCATTACCGGATCTGTTAACTGTATCTGCACTGACTGTATTGCCGCATGCCTCCTCTAATGATATTGTTTCTTGTTTTTTCGTTACATCGTTGTCTATCCTTTCCTTTGTTCTCTTGATAGCCGCTATTTGTTTATTGAGGGATGGAATCATTCCTTCGAATTTCTTTTTTTCCCCTCGCAAAAACTTATATTCCTATTTTAAAATATAAGACGTGTAAAATGCATTTCGGCTAAGGTTGACTTTCGCGCCATAACAGAGAACCAGAAGAGAGAAGCAGAGAAGCTTTAGAGAGTGACATATTTGGTGCGAACAGAACAAATATGTCACTATCTAAAAAGTTATTAGTTACTGATGGAAAATACAATGCTTAAATTTAATACAAAGTCGATTAATTTTCAATCGATTAAAAAGTCAGAAGCAGCTTGGCCCCTAATCAGGCCGTCTGTCCATCTTGTGAGTGGCCTCCACTCGAGAACCTTTTGACCCCAGCGACCGTCGGCTCTCCGTACAATGTGTCCTGCCCACTGCCACTTCAACTTACTAATCCGCCGGGTTATGTCGGTAACATTCGTTCGTCTACGGGTCTAACCAATGCTGTTTCGATCTAACCAAATCTGTTCAGCCGTTTTTGCGTGTAGGAGTAATAAACATCCATCCATACATCCAGCCTCACAAACTATCGCATTTATGATTTTAGTGGGATATTATAAATTACACCTGCATAATAACATCTTCAATGCAGTCACACTGCGGATTCATAGCGCCAGGCCTAGTAGCTTCTTTTGAATGCAAATCAATTTCGTCTTGAACTCTATTCACTACCACTTCCAAAGCGTTCTGCTCGTGTAACAACGCACCAATAGCTTCCTCTAAGCGCTTCGATAAATCATCTAATACCAAACGCCATGATTCCAGCTCGCATATTCTGAAGGAGTTGTAAACGTCCAGTAGTCAGTTTCTAATTCGATGATTGTAAATAGTGTTGCCCAAAAGTCTTGCAAGTCTTGCAGTCTTGGTCTTGTTCTTGCATTTTTGCAAGACCAAGACCAAGACCAAGACTGCCTAATTGTAGCAAGACCAAGACCAAGACTGACCCTGCAAGACTTAAGCAAGAACAAGACTAAGCCTGCAAGACTCTTGCGTCTTGCAATTTATATCAAACCACTGAGTCCACGAGAGCGGAACCGCGGACTCAGCTAGTTCATTATACATCATAGGTATTGTATTACTATATTTACATCCTGTAAATTACTACGTAAATTATAATAGTATAATTTACGTAAATTTCTAATAGAATTTTGCTCCGCCCCTTTAATTAAACATTTTTTCAATGAATTTATAAACTGAACTGTTATTGGTAACGAATTGTATTATTTGATAACTGAAAAGATAAAATATAACTACTGTGTACTGGAGACAAAATAAATAAAAGGAAGTCATAATCTGGCGACGATACGATAATTGATTTATTTGCTGACAGATCTACCAATTTTTTTTTTAGTACGGAGCTATTATTTAAGGGACAAATCTATTATTTTCACAACAAAGTTTTATTCATAGGACAAACTACGATTTTTTTGATAATACATTTATTATTTTAGATACATATTGACATTCATTTGTTAATTCATACCTGGCGACACATTTATTTAATTGACAATGAAAATATTTCGTGCCGACAGATCTATTAATAGGTATAATATTAATATTATTGATAGGTACAAGTTTATAACAAAATATAAATTTTGATGACGGAAAATATAGTTCAAAAAAAATTTAGGTGCCGTCGATGGAGGAAATAATCTAGGGCCATTGAGAAGCGATACCAAATGCAAACAAAGTTACCGCAAGGTCATTTTTTTTTATGCAGGGCTTTAGCGCGGCGATGTCCGGGTTGTCCTTGAATATTATTCTATCTTGTGTCAAATAGATAAAACATAGAAAGAGATAATAGATTGTCAGTTCAAGTAAGGTGAATAAACTTTTGTATCTCAATAATTTGGCTCTACTTTAAATATTAAAATATTTATCCATAAATTATAAAGCCATAGATCTGACATTATAATCTAACCAAAAGAATATACTAATGCATTTGAAACAAAAAGTAAATAGTAAATACATAAGTAATTATATAAGTACATAATACTTATTTCATATAGATGATTTCATTACATTTAAAAATTTAATATTAAGAAGACATCAAATCAAGAATAGGTAGTGAAAACAACTTTTGACTATTTGATTTTCGCCGCAATTGCGTAGTTGTATTGGTATGTGTAAGCAAATTCAGTTCTTAAAAGTATGAGCACTTAAGTTAATTTTCAACAAAAATACGCGCGGTGAAAATTCCAGTTCAAAGTTATTTTTTACATGCTTGCCTCACAGCTTCCTTGTGTAGCTAATGACGCCCTAAATATCTACGGTTTAAAGGATAAATTCGTTTGCACTGTCATAAAGCGGCAACTTTTGTCGGTTCTCTTTCTAGATTCTACACAAAATTGATTCAACTTTTAACATGTTTATGAATTTATTTAAAAAGAATTTAGCGAGTTATAATCAGTTTTAACATGGTTTTAACCAAATACTATATAAGTAATATTGGTAGTAGGTTTTAACCAAATCAATTGCATACTTGATTATGTTGTGTTATTTATATAGTTTATTTAGTGCCCGCGACTTTGTCCGCGTAGAAAAATAAAAAGTTTTTTATTAGAAGAGCCCTTCGGAACAGTACTTTTTCTGGATGAAAAGTACCTATCCTATGTCTTTTCTTGTAGGTATCCCTGACAACGTTTGTGCGAAATTTCATGATAATCGGTTGAGTAGTTAGGGCGTGAAAAGGTAACAGACAGACAGAGTTACTTTCACATTTATGATATTAAAGTATGGATTACGTTTTGCCCGCGTCTTTGTTTACGTAAAGTACGATTGGTATAGGTAATAATTATACCTATATTAGATTGGCATAATTATTACTTAATGAAAATTTATCTTAATTCAAGTAAACGAACAGCCACCTTCGTGATCATGACGCTCATGTTGTGGACGTGTCCGGTCCGCGTAGATACTGGATAGGTAGGTACTTAGCTACCTACTTACATAGGTATCTGATTAAATTATAGACTAACTTCGTCCGCGTCTGCCGTCTGGATGAAGATAAAAATGTATCTTTTCTGTACCTATCTCTTTAAAACAATTATACCTATTTCAATTTTATTTTCATACCTACGAAGTTCATACCTACGCTCTTGTTCATGCTCTTGTTTAATTAACTTTAACTTGTATAACATTGGTAGGTACTTACCTAATTAATTAATGAATTTTAATGCATTTGAAAGACAACGACAGAAATCTTGTAGGTAGGATAGTAGGTACAGAGGGGTGTGGGGTACGAAAACCTTCGTAGTTTTTCAAATTCATTCCTTTATCAAGTCGTTGACTCTTAATAACTTTTGAAACTAAAGCACTAAGACAGCTTACAGACGTATGAAATGAAATTTTGGCATGACTGATAATTGCCCTTGTGCATCATGTTTAGTATGTTAGTGATAAAAATTGTACCTAACCAATAAAATTATACAAACATTATGTATGTAGGTACTTATCAAGTTTATATTACTCCCGATATAAGTATTTATATAGTCTTCTTAGGTTTATATTCTATTCAGCAAAATTTAAAACTCATCGAGTCGAGTATATCAAGGTAGCAACAGTTTTTGCGCCAGTTAATATGATGGCTAAGCTCTTTTACTTTACGCGATATAAACCATTGGTCGGTCGGCGGTTACATGTTTCATAATCATTGATGTTTATGGGTGGGCCTTTTCCTTAGAAAATAACACTGGCATAACAATACGCAAAATTACGCGTGTACTTGGTTTCATTTTAAAAAAAGTTTGTTACCGCAGTATTACAATATAATATATTCCGCAGTGGTGTCCGCTTACACGAAGCTAGAACAGGACAAGGGATCCGTGGAGTGGATGCAGATATTTATAACTGTGTCTGTATAATAGTAATGTATGTGCCCGTGTTACTTATAAAAATTAATAAAAGTGGATTATACCAAATATAATATATAAAAATAAATAAATAATTGAAATGAAATACTTACTAAAATTACATCTTCGTTAAATTAACAAGTCAAAGTCAAGTTAAAATAATTTGTTCATTTGAAACATTTATATGTACTTAATTACTCATTAACGTCAAAACAATATAAAATTAAGCTTTTGATAGTTATAAAGGTTTTTATTTTATTTTTTAAAAATAATATTTATATGTAACATTTTTATAATATTGTTATAAAAATATTATATATAAATATTATTTTTATCAAATTTAATAAGTAGCAAACAAAAACATTAAATTACTATAGTTAGCAACCGACTCTACTAATTTCGTTAATCACTACTTACGTACCTACAAAAATTTTATTAAAAGACTGTGCGACACAGCATTTGACAATGTTTGATCGGCGCCGCTCTCACATCAAAGGTTGCCGATGTTCCAAAGAATGAAATAAATTTACAGGTGCTCAGAACGACTACGAATACAGATTTTGTTAAAATAGGTACATATTAGACAATTTATTGTAGTGATATTATTGTAGTAATATTATGTTATATTAGACTGTAGTTGAAAATGAAAAAAATGAAAAATGTTTATTGTTTGAAAAATAGTTTTTACAATAACAATGATTGAAGACTCCTTTTAAGCGGAAGCCTGTGCCAGGAGCCTTCGCTCTTCCATAAAAGCTAGTACTAACAATATATATAATATTTAAATAGAGGTGTGTGTGTGTGTGTGTGTGTGTGTGTGTGTGTGTGTGTGTGTGTGTGTGTGTGTGTGTGTGTGTGTGTGTGTGTGTGTGTGTGTGTGTGTGTGTGTGTGTGTGTGTGTGTGTGTGTGTGTGTGTGTGTGTGTGTGTGTGTGTGTGTGTGTGTGTGTGTGTGTGTGCGTGTGTGTGTGCTTGTGCGGTGCGTGTGTGTTTTTATTGTATTAGTATTAACAGGTCTTCTATTTCGTCGTAGTTTTTAGTTTTAAGCCAATCCGTGATAAGTTTTTTACATTTGGAGTATAGTTTGTCATATATATATATTTCTTTATTAACTTTGTTATACAAAAATGATGACCTAATGTAGTATTGCATTTGGGCAAATTTAGTTTTTACTTTGACCATGGTCTTCAAGGCTTAGTTATTGACGAGTTGGAGGAGTACTTAAGTAAACCAAGAGCCGCCAGCTCGGAAGACATTTTAGAGTGGTGGAGGACGCATGAGACGGAATATCCGATTTTATCTAAGATGGCTCGTGATTTTCTTTCTATACCTGCAACTTCAGTACCTGCTGAGAGATTATTTTCTGAAGCATCGTTAGTAATTAGAAAACATAGAAATAGGTTAAGTGATGAGTCAGCCAGATGGTTACTTTGTATTAATTCTTGGTCAAAAGAATTAATATAAAGTGAACTATTGCATCATGTCAAAGCTATTGCTAATTTGTGTTTTGTTTTTTATTTAAATAAATTGTAAATTGCATAAATTATTTTTATTCTACAACTCTTCTATTCCATATAAGGTGAGGGCTATCACTTCACAAAGTCTTTAAAATACTTATTGTCTAGTTAATTTTATTAATTTGGTTGACCTTTATTTAAGCTCAAAATGTACCTATTGTTACCTTGTCTAAGATGTAAACTAACGTGTTTAATAATGGCAATAGGCTAATAGTCCAATCAAGGCTTTAAATCGAAATTTGAGGTAAGTACAGGAATTTGTGATATGTTCTTCTTTGCAGTATTTAAAAACTTTTTTCAAAAAAAATATTTCTAAACCCCCGAGCAAGGGTTTCAAGATTACTCAAAAAAGGTAAGTGCTAGAACAAAAAGTTATTAAGAAAAATTTTTAAGCAGGAAATTTTATATAAAAAAGATTTATAGACTTTTTTCTATTATTAAAAATAACAGAGTTAGGGCGGTTTGAAGTTAAGGGTTGAAATATGGAACTAAAAATCATAGCGAGCTGAAATATTAATTAATTTTCAATATATATTTTTTCGTTTACTTAGAAAAATATAAATTTGTTTTTTTTTTCCATTGTTAATAAAAAATGACAACAATTTTAATTTTAGTCCAAGAAAATGGCCCTCTAAAACCGAATTTTGAGATAAATACCGGATTTTTTTATGTATGTATTTCTTTGAAAGATCTAAAAACGATTAGTAAGAGTTTTTTTGTAAACGACCCTCAAGAAGGTGTCAAAAAAATTCCTATACTTACAACAAATTTCGATTTAAAGCCTTATTTGATTGGACTATAATAGGTGCTTGCAAGACTTGCAAGACTTGCGAGACTCTTGCTGCAAGAACAAGACCAAGACCAAGACTGTGAGCGCAATACCAAGACCAAGACCAAGACCAGGTATATTGACGCAAGAACAAGACCAAGACTGGCTAAGTCTCGTCTTGGTCTTGCATTTGGGCAACACTAATTGTAAAGCACATTGTATGTCCGCGCCACTTGCCGACAGGGGGCGCAAATAATGTATGTGTTTCTCTGATTGGCTTATAAGGAAGACATGTTGCTGCCATCCAATCAGCGCACTCCCTGACGAATTTCCCAACGTTTAAAAAAGGGGGAACACTGTGTTTCGCAGTCGTACTCTGGCGGCAGTAACCGCCCCCCTTTTTACTGAAGACTATGGTGAAATAACAGCATGTATGTGTAAATATAAATAGGTGAGTAAGTAAGGGATTTCAAAGCCCATTTCCCTATTCCTCCCTAATCCCTTATTTTTAATCTTACTAAGCTAAGTAGTGAACTTGAAGTACTTATGGCGTTGCTATTGTTACAGGCGACCGATGATAGCTTTACATTAAAAAAAAACTCAGCTACTATGGATACTGAAATGGAGGTAAATTTATGAATCCATTGTAACCTGTCTTTCAGAATCCTTTTGAATTGATATTCATTAGACTCTCTCGCGAATACACTCAACATAGCCAATTCCTGACTCTCATTAACACGGTCCAACACTTTTGTATTAAGTTTATCGTTGAGTTTCCTAAGATTTTCGATATACCCGTATGGGCACCCGATGTATTCGTCGTGGAAAAACATTATTTAGTAATATTTATACAATACAACAAAAAAAAAACCTATAAAGTTAAATTAAAATATTTTATGTAAATATAGATATTATATGGCAATATTTGGCATTTTTAATGACGTTTAATAAGGACAAATTGTATTGACAATATTTTTATAGGGCTCTGTGTACAGAATACAAAGACAGACTACAATAAATATGGAAAAAAATATAAATAATAATAGTAATAAATAAAACAGCAATAGTTCACAGATTTGGCTCACGAGGTGACCTCCATTGACCTCCATATGTCACAGATGCTGATGCTGAAATTTGGTAAGTAATAGGTACTGTTACATCGGTGGTGTTTCCATGACATGGTAACCTTAATCCGATGCTGCAGCATTAAAACCTTTAAGTAGTCTGCGTGACACCCAACTCCTCAGCAACATACAGCAAATATAGTCTATTTGTGCTCAATAAAAAGTCGAGGGTTTGTTTATAATTTTACTTATATCTTGCTGACTAAAAGATCTTTTCTTTCTTTCAAACAAAAACATCAGAAACATAGGTAAAAGTGAAACATAGAAACATAGTGAACATAGTGGTGGTAAAACACCAGTAATTCTTAAACTATTTAAACAACAAGTATTTTTTACTACAAGAATTATTACGATTCATCAACAATTATAGAACATTAACAATAACTAAAAATTTGCTTATTCATAAATTTATATTACATTTTAATTTAAATATAATTAAGAACGATAATATATCTCCCTTAGAAGTACATGAATAGGCCGAAGAATTAGGAAATAAACCAACTCGGCAACGCTGATTATACTGAAGCCCAAGAAAAGGCTCAGTAGACCGCCAATAGCACCTGCGAAAAAGTAGTCCTATAAGTAAGAAAATCACTATGAAAATTATAATAATGTTATACAATGTATCAAAAATTGTGACGACTTTGACAAGCCCGTTGGACGTGTGGTAAAGGGTGATTGCCTAACGTCCCCGGTTCGATTCCGGGTGGGGTCAAATTTTCAAAGTTGGCTCTGGTCTGGACTGCGTTTCGCAGTCATTTAGCCCGTCTGATGGCTTTTACTTTATTTGTTTTTTATAATGCTTTATTTTGTACACATTTTATTTTTGTTTAGTTTGTAATTTTAGTTTTTGTTTATAAAAATTTAAATTCGTATCTTAAGATGAGTCCACGCGAGCAAAATCGCTGGCATCAGCTAGTGTTATAATAATTGTAAAAAAAAAATTAAAAAATTGCTTACCAACAAAATAGTATTCATCATATTGGGCATGTCGATGGCGTCCCAAAAATAGAGTGTCATAAAAATGAACATTTATAATTGTCACTTCTTTCCTAAAACAAAATATATCACATTTTATGTACTACTTGAATATCTACTTCTCAAGAATACAGTATACAATGTAAACGTAGTAGATATATCTAGAAATTGAGCAAGAACTGGGTATTGGATCAGCAGCGATGAAAACCATTATTCTCGACCACCTTTCACTTCGTAAGCGTTGTCCGCTCAAGCTGACCGATCAGCAGAAAGTCCGTCCCGTAGGTTGATGCCGATTTATAATAGAGAATTCGACAGAGGTGAGAAAAACAACGTATACGATATATTTACTGATGAAACATGGCTGTATAACTACCTCCTCGAAACAAAGCGACAATTGACCGTATGGTGCTTTGAAAATAGATCAACATCAACGAAACGTCGCGTTCGCCGTGCCCGAAGCACATAAGAAACAAATGGTCACCACGTTTGTTATGTAAAACTGATCATATTGCTACTTTTGTGCTAGCTAGGATCAAAAAACAGTCAATTCTGAATGGGATGTGACAATTCTCAGTTGAAAATTTGGATATTAGTAATAAATAATAAATTTATAATTTTTGAGTACCTATCTAAAAACTTTTAGCATACCCCTCGTATTAACAGTTCTTATGACTCATTAATATCTCAATTTAAGCACTAATGTTGTTAAATAATTATACTCTTACTTTTCAGTATCCTTTTCAGATTCCATACCATTTAACACCAAGTTTGAATAATACACTTGACTCGAATAAAGTACGTCAATGCACGACGGGTAGCAAGAAACTGTAGTTTTCTCGTTGGGCCTTTGCTCTGCTTCGCTGTCACTGTAGTATGCGAATATTTGCTGTTCTTCCACTTTAGCTGATAGAAAAAGGACATTATATAATATATCTAAAACATTATTAGGTACCCATTCGGGGTTTTTCAAGTGAATACCTCTTTAAATTTGCTTCCAATACCTAGTGGGATGCCTCCAGAAACAGAAAACAGATGATAACAAAACCGGGTGATACAGTTTGATACTGTAGCTATTATCTATCATGTACACAGTGCCCTCTTCCCCACTGGGCACAATGGGCACTTGCCCAGGGCCCCGCGATCGATTGGGGCTCCCTAGTATGGGTATGGATGGATGGAGGAGTGCTATATTATGGTCATAGGGGCCCCATTATCCTAATGTGCTCAGGGCCTCTAATGGGCGAAAGACGGCCCTGCATGTACATCGAAAATTTAATTACAGCACCCCGATGGGTTAAGTATTTTTTTGGTATACATGGTATGTTGAATTCGTTGGATATATACATAACTAGCTGGTGCCCACGACTTCGTCCGCGTTGAAAAATATTAAGTAGCCTATCCTGTGTCCCGTAGGTCCAAATGTTTGTCTACCAAGTTTCATGAAAATCAGTTAATTCGTTTCAGAGTTATGGAGGAACATACATACAGGAAAAAATTCTAAAAATCGTCAATTTAGTTTCAGTATCATGTATAGAGCCTATAAACACGATATCTCTGAAAATAAAGTAACTTACTCCATGACCGACCCTTACAGATTTATTATTAGTATTGATACACGTTGGATAATAGTTTCTTTCTTAAATGTTTTTAATTTTTTAAACTTTTTAATATTTTTTTATCATTATAAATCATAAACATCATTACATATCATAAATCCGTCATGTCTGTAACTATTTCTTGCTTGCAAAGACGTATTATTTCGATGCTTCAACGGATTTTAATTCGGTTTTCACTTATGAAACGAGGAAGGCTTTTGTATACAAAAAAAGTCCCGGCTGAAGCTGGGAGCGGTTCGCTAGCAAGATTTCGATGTTTACTAGTGAATTTATACTTAACTACATTTCATCTTTCGTAATCTTTAATTCTTTTTGTTTTATTTTTTCCATTTCACTCTGTATGCATGGTCGAATTTATATTAAATTAAAGAAAATATGCTTAATAAAGTTACTTGGCAGTTAGGTACTGTTTAGGATATGTAGACAGCAAGATTTTTCACTAGAAATGACAGAAATTTAATGTATCGATCAAAAGAAATTTCATTTCGTTACCTACCTTTCACATCTTCAATACATTGAAAATCTGATAAAGTCGAACATATAGGCTCCAAAATATCCTTCCCTGTAAATATAACGAAACAATATTTTAAGCCAAATTAATAATTTAAAAATACAAGAACAAAAAAGATTACTCTCTTGTAACAGATAAACATTAAACATTTGTATGTTTAATTTAAACTTCTATATTTATCTATATATATTTTTTTTTTTTTAATTTATTTATACAACACAATGTTACATTTGGTTTAACCAAGGTGTAAACACAAACTCATTAGAGTTTTACCGTACCTACACCATGTTCATATACAAGAATTATTCAAAATATATAATGGTACATTCAGATATATGTATATATACACACATACATAACATACATATAGTCAAGTATTATTAAAAATATATACAGACAGATGATATAAATATATACACATAATTACTCCTATTACGCTTGAATAAACCTTCTGTTGACGCTCACACGTTTTTGTACTGTATGTACTGCAAGTACTTTATAATTTTATCATTTAGAATTAATTCTGCGATAATAATTTGATTTTGCTGTTAATAATTATATTTATCTATAGTAACTTGAAAAAAGTATTGTTTTAGCTTATATGTGATGTTTTTGGGTGTTATTTCACTTTTTAATGTTTTAGGTAGTTGGTTAATTAGGTTTGGTATGACATAAGCAAGACGTCTTTTTCCATGAAGGTTGTTATAGTTAGGTAAATTAAGTTTTGATTCATCAAATAATCTGTTTGAATAAGTTATTTTTGGAATTTTTACGTTTTCATTGAAATATTGTTCTTTTAATAGTATAAATTTTGTTTTTTCTTCTATGGGTAGAATTTTACACAATACAAATAATTTGCGATAGTCTTTTTTACAGTTTTCTTTTAAGTTTTTAGGAAGAATTTCTTTTAGAATACGCAATTGAAGTGAAAAAATGTTGTCCAAGTGGCTTTTGAAGGTTCTTCCGTAACTAGATAGTCCGTATTAACATACTATTGGTTCTGCCAATGATTTGTAAAGCAATAGCAGTAATTTGTAAGGGGTTTTGTTTTTTATTACAGAGAATTTACCCAGTATTGCTCTCAGTTTATCACATACGTGATGAATGTGCTCTAACCAATTAAGTCGATTGTCTATGACTAGTCCAAGATACGTGTGTTTATTTACAACCTCGATAGTCTCGCAATCACATGATGTTATATTTTTCCTGATATTTGAATGTAGACATTGGTGGTTGTGAGCTATAAGTTTAGGTTCAAACATAGATCTATTTTGGCTAGTGCTAATATACATAACTTTCGTTTTATTAGCATTTAGTACCAATCCCACATCATGTGACCATTTAGCGAGTATATCGTAGTCATCTTGAAGTTTCTTGAGGGCCACTTCTATGTTACTTGCTGCGGCAAGCAGGCATGTGTCATCCGCAAATTGGTATATTTCACAACATTTTATACCATTAGAAAGACTATTTATAATATAATATAATATAATACAATATAATATAATATAATATAATATAATATAATATAATATAATATAATATAATATAATATAATATAATATAATATAATATAATATAATATAATATAATATAATATAATATAATATAATATAATATAATATAATATAATATAATATAATATAATATAATATAATATAATATAATAAAAGTCTGTCTGTTTCTCCAATTTCTACTAACTTCTTAACTTTATCCTATCTTGTCTTATCTTTATCAAAGCCGAAGGCGCCTTTGTAATGCTTATGGAATTGCTTATGCGAAGGCAGTCACATATATCATGTGGAAGTGGTACATTATCCTGCATTCTTTTACATAAAAACATAAAATCATAGATAATTTAAATTGAAGTGTCTCTTTGTAATGTCAAAATAACTTTTACTGCCAATTAGCTGATATTATAAGGAGTAGGTAATTTAAGTTACTTTTATTTAAAAAAATAAATATATACAAGCAGTCTCCAGTACACACACCGCAGTGAAGCGTGGGCTGATTCATCTACATAGTATGAAATAATATTAATTAAAAAAAAATGATAAAGTACTTGGCCAATGAAATAGCACGCAATCACAAATCCTCTTCGCCTCTCTTATTAAAAGATCCATTTCGCAATTACTATCCGTATAGTATTTGAAGTATTCAAGTGTCCTTTCGTCTTGGAAGAAGCACTGTCTCCGTCCAGGCAAAAGTGACCTCAATGAAACATCAGTTCCGTAAGTAATCGGCGACACTTCGACCGTTGTCATTCGGTTCATTGGTAAACGGAGCACTGTCGTCGTATATATGTGGTCCATTGGTGCGCTGATTAAGAGCTGAAAAAATACAACACTAAATAAGTCAATTAATTTGAAAGCATTGGATTTATTTTATACTAGCTGCGCCCGCGACTGTAGGCGCTGTAAGTTCGATTTTTGAAAATCCCACAGGAACCTAACATTTTTTCTGGATAAAAAGTATCCTATAGTTTAATCCAGGTAATAAACTAACTGTGTGCAAATTGTCATCCAAATACGTTAACCCGTTTTTACGAGAAAAAGTAACAAAAATCCATACATCCATCCTCACATACTTTCGCATTTGTATGTGTAAATAGATTTCTAAGTTTAAATAATAAACTTTCAAATTGGAACTCCCTTCCGGTGTCTGTGTTTCCCAAATCTTTTTAAAGTTCGAGTGAATAGGCATTTTCTGGGTTAGCTCGCTTAGAAATCTATTATTAATACTAATAAAATAAATTAATAATAGGAGTATATAGGCTAGAAAAAAAAAACAACAGTTTTTGCTTTATTCTACTTACATTAAACCCTAAACTGTTACCATCACAATCATACTGTCTGTTGCTATTATTGAGGTACAGTTCTACTGATAACCCGTTTGTTTCTCCCGAGGACATAACCCTATATGGTAGAGATTTTAGGTCTGGTGGGAACACTCTTGGGTATCCAGTGTCAAGATTCCATTCTAAACGCTGTGTTGTGGGATGATCATCATAAGTCCTCTGCCACTTGTAAGTCGTGTTTTTCCTGAAATAACATTTCGTGAGTTTCTACACCTACGCTTGTGTTTTTTTTATGTTACGCTCGACAGACAGGCTAAAGGTCCACTTGATGGTAGATGGCTACAATCGACGGTAGTGAGTAAGGGATGTCAGAGCCAATTTTCCTGTCCCTTATCCTTAATCCTAGTGACTTTGCCTGTTTTAGGCGACAGCAGCCACGTTTCATAAAGTAGACCATCAGCCTATCTGACGATTTTTACGATGGTAAATTTAATTTTATAAGATCTATAACTTAAGAATAAATATTTTGATTTTGATATTATAAATTAAAAAAATCTACAAATTTTGAATAATTTAACATTTTTAAATTATTAACTCGTATTTATGCCATCAGAATGATATGTAAAATTATAATTACGATATTTAATATTATGTACCTACTTAGTAATTTTTTAAGTTAATATAGTATTATAATAATTATTATTACCTTTTTATTATTATTTAATATAATTTTTATTATAATACATGGATGTAAAATATTATTATTATTATTTTGTTAATAGATAATATGGATATACTTATCTGAAATAAATGATGATTATTATTATTATTATTAATATATTGTTTGAATAATATAAAATTCTTAATTAATAAAAAAATAAAATAACTTACATTCCGTTTAAGGGCAATCGATTGAAAGCAAAGCACATTCCATAATTTGTGAACACCGGCTTGAAAAGGTTGTCGCAGCAATCTTCCATTCCCCACTTGTCATCGTCGCTTGGTCTCCAATAGCATCGCTTTACTACGTCTTTGCATTTGGGAGAAGCCTGAAACGTAGGTACATATTTAATAATCTATACTCATAAATAATAAGTTCAGAAACTCAAACCAGACTACTAAAAAATCACGCTCTAAAAAGTATGAAACAAGGAAATATTATCATCTATAAGTTTATATACCTATAGCCGTTATCCAGGATGTAGGCAGAATATCATCAATCGTAATGGTTAATATATGTGTATTTTTATTAATTTTCCATAATAATTAAAAAGACAGGAAAGTACCTGAAGAATAAAATCATGCAGCATTTTGTTTTCCGCTGCATTCATCCTTTGATTCCTTGCTGCTGCTTTGACAGGCATCAGTGGACATATAAGTGACGCGAAAAATTTATTTAAACTAAAAATGAAAAAATATTTAATTGAAATTTTAATGATTCAAAAAAATATTTAACAGATTCTGAAAAACACAACACGATAATGACATTTGAGTAAAACTACACTAATGGCTTCGTAACCAGGTTCTTTTGATCTATCGCAATTATAATTCTATTGCTCTTATTACAGGCCACACCCTGTATAAAGTAACTAATAAATACTCGTATTTTTTTTAATTTTAAAAATAATTTTCGAGTGGACTTGATATCAAATATATCAAAGATATACAACAAAAAAGGAAAATAAAAAATATATAAAGAAGTATATTGATATGTTAATATAAAAGAGAATACTCACTCTTTTAATTCAGTAACATTAGCATATGAAAGCTGAACGTGCATATGAGGGCACAAAACGACACTTGGGAATGGAATAGCCCATACAGGAGTTGACAGGGAGTCAATGACATTAACAAAAGGAGTCGATGTCCATTTGCATGAGAGTTGGGTTATGTAGACAGCACACATGGCTACGCTGATAACCATTATGACAACCCAGGTCCATCGTTCTTTGCGGCTGAAGCTAGGCTCAAATATGTACCTTAAAATAGGAAATAGATTTATGCGAGGCGTTGTGATTTTTACGCAGTTGGGGCAGTTACTCCTAAGACTAATTCGCATGCAAGACTTTAAAATATTGGTTGGTATCTGAAACTTATTTTGCCATTTGCAGTTCAAATCATATCGCCAAAACGAATGATAAGTTATTAACAACAAATCTAAACACTTAAATATCCGCATCTAAAATCCAGAACAGTGATGCGAGTGTGTGGATGTCCAACCCCTGTTTTCTATGTCTGTAATAAACTTCGTTAATGTGTCTGAAGAAAATGTACCCGAGGGTTTTGTATTTAAAATGGAAGAAGGAATATTTATAGGGCCACATTTACTGGATGATAAAGAGTCTGGACAAATAATAAACTAAATAATAAATAAAAAACTACCTAATTCCAAACTTATCCTTTTTTTTTGGAAACTACATGGGAAATTATCTTGGAACTAATTTTGTAGATAATATTTTACAAGAAAAAAATGAGAACTGACGCAAGTGGAGCATGAACATGCTACATTTGAACACTCAAAGTGATGTAAATTTCCAGAGATCCTGAATAAAAATAAGAACTAACTTATTTTTTCTATATTAGATATAATATTTAACCATATTTAATAGAAAAGTTAACTGCTCTTGCATAAAACTGACTGAGACTAAAATTAGAAATAAAAGTAAAATGCAGATTTGTTACTTGCTCATTATATTTCAATTCTATTATTTTAGTTATTCACTAAACAAAGCAGATGCTTTGTTAACTTACTTGGTGCCATGCAAAGATCCACCGTATAGAAACTGCTTCAACCCCTTCATCACTTCTCTCAACCATGTCTTCAAAAATCCTCTACAAGACGTGTTTTCATTGTTCTTCTTATACTTTTCTTTCTTAGCTTTAGTATTATTATTAACTCTGTACACTTGCGGACTTATATATTTGAAATCTTTTAAATAAAAATCACGCAGGTACAGATCGAATGGAACGTCGTTAATTTTGTTTGTGTTGTGTGATTTTTTGATTGATTTCATTTCATTTATTTATTTTTTTCTTTTGCTAATCCAAGTTTATTCTCATTTCATAAAATAAAATATTTATTAAGTATAACTATTTTTAGTATAATTTATATGACAATTATCGTTCTCGTCTTTTCAGACTTCATAGAATTAAAATATGTTTTTGCAAATGTAGTCTTGGTTACACTGGAAAAACACTTAAAATAATCCGCCACTTAACGTCTCTTCTTAATTAAACATAACTTTCTAAGTAGATAGTGCATAAAAGTCGCGGTGGTCACACTTGCAGTAATTGTTATTGTAATATGTAAATATAAACACCAAATACCGTAGTCTGTCTGTCCATAAAATTTTCAAACTACAATAAGTCGTAAACCCTTAACTAAATCTTTATCTTCTATATATATAAAAATCTCGTGTCACGATGTATGTTCGTGATAAACTCTGAAACTACTGAACCGACTTTGATCAAACTTCATAAGTATCTGTTTGGTCCAACTTAAAAGTTAGGATAGTTTATATCTCATTTTGTTTATTATTTTGTTTATTATTATTTTTTAATTATATAATATTATTAACATCTGTTGATACTTATTCAATATAGCAATTATTTATCTGTGAGTTCCATAAGGTTCTCACAGATGGCGGTTTAAAGTAATTTATCGGCTGGATTGCAAAAAAGCACCTCGGGCGAAGCCGGGAGCGGGCCACTAGTATATTAAAATGTTTGTGTACGCTTCAAAAACTCGAGAATGGGTATACGGATTTCGTTTATCACATGGAAAAGGGGATAAACGGGGAAGATTTTCATATATAAAAATTGTACCCCGGGTGAAGACAGGAGCGGGTCGCTAGTTTTCACAATAAAACATAGGCTCAAAAATAATTTTAAAGCGCTATCATTACAGGGCTTATCTTTTAATTGTACCCTACATTTCTGGTTTTTAAATAGATTTGGAAATAAAATGTTAATATTTTTATATCGGGCTTCCCAAAAACTATAGCGTAGGTAGTCAGTCATCTTTATCTAACTATATAACAATAACCTTTATAAATTATAGATCAATAATTAACATACAACTATAACTTAAATAACTGTCACCCACCTACTTAAAATTTTTAATATAATTTTAATGAAAAAAATATTTAATGTAAATAAATCAGTCCTTAAACTTATTAATAACCCTGTCTTATTATTTAATTATATTAGTAAGAGTAATAAAAAATAAAACAGGTGAAGTCCGAAGCAAGCAATTAGTTTTGCATTAGTGGGCTACGAGTGGCGTTAATGTCGATTTGCACTTAACCGTATTGGTAATATTTAAAAGGTTCGAATGATTGATCGATTTAATTATTTCGGTGTTACCTTAATTAATTTATGTCATATAATACAATTATATTATATTTACAATTGCAGTTTGTAAATGTGATAGTTTTAATTTGCAGTATTGGTTTTAAAGTGGAGATAAGTCGCTAAATGGTACCTACAATTACCAAACATCTTCTTCTTTTATTTCTGCACGTTTTAAACTCTGATTTAAATCATGAGATTAGTTTACGAGTATTTTATATGTATATTTACTTGTGTATAATATGTATATACATCTTCCGCTACTTCTTAAACTTGTTTTCTAAAACTTACTTGTTTAGTAAAAGTCAAAGTACTTTCTTTACTCACGTTTATAGAGTCCAACCTGTTAGATTTATAATAAAATTTTAATCTAAAAACATTAAGTGGCGTGTTTCTTCAATTGAGACAAAGGTCCATAAATTGCAAGACACTCAGCCAGCTATGGGCATATAGGACTTGCTCCAAAGAAGCAGTCCCATTTTCTATATCCCAATCGTTGTTGTTGTTGTAATCGTTGCTTGTGTTATAGGTAACGGTAGCCACATATGGCTGATGGTTAACTTGTTAATATATTTTGAGGAAATACATATTTTTTAAATATTTTCGCTGTACCTACGTCACTTGTACTAGTACAGAACATAAGCTTTGGCGTAAGTATGTCTATATTTGTATGATATCCATTTAGACTGCATAACGAGTCCTGGAAACCTTAGAAGTAGTAGGAAGGTATAGGGTTTAAATAGGTAATTGGAGGGAATAGATCTATAAATTCTCATCGAAAGAACAACACTGCCTATAATTTTATTGTTCTTTATAAAATAAATAGTGACTCGACTGGCCCCCGGCTTCGTAAAGATGATGTTTATTGCAAATTGAATACGTAAACCTTGCTCGATTATCGCTCTTATCACTAGTAAAAGCCGTGCCAATCGAAAACATTTAAATGGATCCGTTAAAGTTTCCGCTAACTTCTTCTTAAGAAGAACTTTGAAGCCACTGCCATCAAGTGGACCGTCAGCTTGTCTGTCGGCATTAACATAAAAAAAACCAGAGGAAAAAATAGATAGTTAATTTTCATCTAAATATCAATTAATAATATTATTTAGTTTCACGCAACCGCACCTAATTTCTATTACAAAGTATTCGTTATCAAGCATGTTGACATTTTGTATTTGGGCTAGTCGCCAATGTGTCAGGGGTCATCGACAGCTGATAATGTCATTCACTTAGTAAAGTAAAATTTTAAAACTTACTCATCGGTAACTAAACTACTTTTAAAATTTTTCATTGCATACTTGCCATGAAAAATACATATTATGGCTCTGAAAGAAGGAAAAGGATCAGTTAACAACGATTAAAGTTCTTTGGTTTCTTCGTTTTCATTTTTATAAGGTTCTCTTATGAACTGATAAAAAATAAGAATAGTCTTGCTATGGATGTATGGCGTTATAGCTACAAAAAGATATTAGGGGTTAAAGTATGAAATTGCCGATTTGTACTGAAAAATAAAAATTCGTTTTTTTTTTAATTTAACATATTTATTTAATCAAAATAATTACCATTATTATCTATACATTGCTGCCATCTAATAGGAAGCTCATTTATGCCTTTGCGATAGAACTCTGGTGATCTAGATTCGACAAACTGTGTGAAAGCATTTTGCACTGCCTCCTGAGAAGAAAACTTTTTATCACGCAGAAAATTGTCCAAATCACGAAAAAAATGGTAGTCCGTTGGAGCAAGGTCTGGCGAATACGGAGGGTGACGAATGGTTTCTAATTGCAGTTCCTGTAGAGTCTGCAGATCAGTCAAATCATGAGGCACCCATTTTTCATATTTTTTTATTTTATTGATTTGACGCAAATGAGTCAATATTGTTGGTAAGGTAACGTTAAACCATGCCGCTAATTCCTGGGTAGTTTGGCTCGGATCGGCTTCCACCATCTCTTTCAAATCATTGTTATTCACCTGTGTGGGCGGTCTTCCACGTGGTTCGTTCTTCAAATCGAAGTTTCCATCACGAAAGCGTTTAAACCAAAATCGCACAGTGCGTTCATTAGCAGTCCCCTCTCCAAACGCAACATTAATATTGCGAGCTGTTTCTGCCGCGTTAGTTCCGCGTCGGAACTCGTATTAAAAAATCACACGAATTTTCGAAGTATCCATCTTTATTGTCTAAGCTGAATAAAAAAAACAACTGAAAGTTGATAATCGAATGTTGCACATTTTTTAAAAGAAGAACTACATAGGTACCGTATGAAAAAAGTTTCACTCAAAAATCTCAAACCATGAAGGTTCTATGTCAATTCGAAGTACCTATTACAATAAAACGGCAATTTCATACTTTAACCCCTATTATTACGGACCGAGCTGCATAGTATAAGGAATAATAAAGAAATTTATTGCAGAATAATTACTTTGATTTTAGCATATTTCTGTCCTTCACATTAAATATTATTATAAATCAATACATATTATATTTATAATATCTGTTGTCTGTCTCTTTCTCCGCTAACTTTTTCTAAATCAACCTACGGATATGGATACGGTTTTCACTAATGGAAAGACCGATAAACGAGGATGTATATGTTGCAGTAAATAATTACATCCGTACGAAACCGGAGGCAGGCCGCTATAGACTTCAATAAAATGTGTCATTTTGTGACATGTATATATATATTTCATCGTGTCCGCTCTATCTTTCCGAACTCTATAGTATTTTATCGCATTTACACATTTCAAATAGAAACATTTCTGTTATTGTCCAGTCGATGTAAATAAGGAACGAAGTGTAGTTGTATTGTTAAGTTAAAGTTCAATTTTAACACGTTTATTTAAATTTACATGTTTAAAGTAAGTAAGTGCTTATTTAATAATTTTGAGATAAGCAACAGCTAGTTGGAAATATTTATCAATTATTTTTGGTATTTATTAGTAGCAATTCAATTCCATTTTAAGTAATGTGCCATCTATTTATTTTCCAATGCGATTGCTCAACTCTATATAAATTCACATTTTTTAAAAGGAAATTTACTACTTTAGAAGAATACAATTTATAAATTTGCTTTAAATCACATCATAATTCAGTTTGAGTTAAATCTTTAACAAAAGATTAAAATATCTTTCATTCGAGTTGAGGCAACTTTTCACAGGATTTTAACCATACAATTAGGTTTTAAAGCCAGAGCCGGATGATCGTTAAAAGGTTGCTATTGTACACAATATAACGCTTAGACTCATTCTATTACTATTCCATTTAGCCCTTTTCTTACTACAATTTACTTCGTTTGAGTATTTTAAAGGTATAAATTTATTTTTAAACCTGCAGTAATAATAATAATAATATTGTTATTACTGTTGTTGTTGACATTACTGTTCCGCATGACGAAAACCTCGAGAAAGTCGAGAAAGACAAACTTACCAAGTACATAGACTTGGCTCACGAGGTGACCGCCATGTGGAATGTCGATTCGACAATCATCGTGCCGATAGTCATATCGGCAAATGGTCTTATACCGAAGAGCCTCGGCCAACATCTTAAGTCTCTCGCTAGATGGATGGATCAAGGGTCAGATACAGAAGGCGGTACTTCTGAACACGGCACGAATTGTCAGGAGGTTCCTCACTCTGCAGCCCTAACCACCGGTTGCTTGGGCCTCGCTACTTGCGGCACTCTAGTTTTAAGTTTTTAAAATTATTATTTATATTAGGTATATAAGAAAATGAGTTTTGTTGTGGTATTACTGGTCAATAAAATTTCTTTAGTCTTAAGTTTTTAGCAGCGACTTCGACTGAGTCATAGATTGATTAGCAATAGGTAAACATTTATTCTATGTTAGCGGCCAAACCCGATACATCCTAAGCGTGTTAGGATATACTAGCTAAGCCCAGGACAATCTACTTAGTTTAGTTTAAGTTTACTTTTGGCGTAACTAGTTTGGCCTAGGCCGATGCTACAAGTAGGTACCATACATACTAAAGATTAATATTCGAATGTTTTGATTTTAGCAACACAATGAGGGCGACCCATTCAATTATTTGCAGTACTATCATTCTTCTCTCAATGATATACAAAGGTAATTATTATTCGATTAAATATTATATTTATCATATTATATAGCTGACATTGTCTTTTTAAAATTGTTTAGGCCGTTTATGCTATGCTGAAATTTTGAACCTAGTTGGATTTAGGTACATTATAAAACTCACAGGTTTTGTAGGGTGACCCGAAAATTGCTCATATTCCTCTAGCGAGATGAGACTATGACTATATTGGGGAAATTCAACCCCAGTCCTCCCAACCCAGAAAATGTCGATTGTGCTATATTGTGTTTAAAGTACCCATTAGATTCTTAATTCTTTAGCGTATAAATATTTCCAATCGCCGACCCGCTTAGTAGCAGTAGGGAATTCAAGCCAAAATAACATTGGTAGGTTAACATTTTTAAAAATTACATGTAAAAAATTAAATACTTTGCGGTGCCGTCCTTCAATGTGCGCCGGCCCTAATTTGCTTGTTAAATATTTTCAGCATCGTGTATCTACTGCTACTACTGCAACAGTGCAAATAATTCAGCGTGTCTGAATGTGAACGACTACGACGAAGACGTTAGGGCACGCATCGTGCCAGTGGTAAACTGCGACACGGCTATACCGAGTCCAGTAGCAGTCAATTTCTTCTGCAGGAAAATTGTGCAAACAAGTAAGCATTTCCATATATATATATATTTTTTACTTATATTGTACCTATTAAAATATATTTCGCTCAATATATATAATGCATACTATTCATACTAATGTTATAAATATGTAAAAAATTCTGTGTGTCACCTTTTCACGCTTAACTATAATACTTAAAGAGATCAGTTTTGTATGGAGATCAAGTCATCAGTTTTTTTATTATTTTTGTTTTAACGGTTGTAGGTACCATTGGGTAAGAATAATTCATAAATTTTACTGGAAAAAACATTTCATTTTATTTTATTGAAACACAGTCACAATGCACTTAATACAACAGTACCTAATGTAAGAATAAATACAGAAATATGTATTGCCAATAACTGACTTTTTTTAGTATAAAAATATCTATGGACACTTATTTAACATTATAAAGAGAGAAGATTTATATGAAAAAAAATTACAACATAACGCTTATTTAAAAACACAATAAGATAATCCTATTTTCAGTTTTCCATACGAACAGAGATTCAGAGGTGCGAGTCACGAGGGGATGTGGCTGGGTCCGCCATCACAGGGAGTGTTACAGAGCCGACAATCGAGACCACTTGGAGACTGTGTGCCAATGCTTCAACGACCACTGCAATGGCGTCGGCAGACCCGCTGCACTGAGTGGCCTTTTGCTTCTGACAATCGTTTCGTATTTACTGTTTTGATAATCCAAAAGTAAAAATCTACAAGTATTTCAATAAGTGTTTATCCATAAAATAGGACATAAAATTACATGGAAATGCATGGAATAGGCCGCTTTCATTGAGACTTTGGAGATGTTTCATAATATGCATGCATGCATTTCCATGTAAAATGTCCCTCTGAATCGAATGGGATAAAAAAAACCCTACGACGCGTTTTTATTCGAAAAAAATCATTTTAAAACTTTCTAATCACAATAAAATCATTAAAAATTATTGAAAATTAAATAAAAAAAACACCGAAAACGTTGCTGTCATAATACATTAATGTATCCCGTTTTTTTTTTTAAATTGTTTATATTAAAAAAAAATATTTTTTTAATTTTTCTCACTTCAAATTGATTTATCTCCTAATCCATTGAAGATAGAGAAAATTGTTAAGAGACCCTTTTTGTAGAAAATTTAATTCTCTACAACTTCTATCCGAACTATTTTTCTGTAACTTGTATCGTTTTCAAGTTATATGCGAAAAAAGCGTTTTTGCAACGTTTCACAATTTTTCCGCAAATGTTCCGGTCAAGTCACGGCCCTGATTTTTTCGCCTATAATTCTACTCATTATTTACAAACTTTTCCCGTTGGTTTTAGCTCTCCCTCCCAAAATGGCGATTTAAAACCCCCATTGACTGGACTATTTTGTCTTAACAACATTGCCTTAACAATAATTATCAAGACAGTATCCACCCCCTCACAAAAGACCACCATGTCCAATGTCTACCACATTTCGTGTGGTCGTGTTTCGGTAAGTGAATAAATTATGCCAGAGCGGCATAACGGATTTGGATGTTTCATTATCAGATATTTTGTCAGGTGTTATATATTTTATTTTTTTTGAAGTCGCAGCTACCAGCTAGTAATTCATAAATTAACAAAGAAGTCTATAATTTAAAATGGTACAATAAAATTGAAAAAAAAAATAGTTAAAAAGCTTATATGTAGATACCGAGTATTTGTTCAAAGGCACGTTTTGCTTACCCACATGGCAATCATTTAAATTCTAAATGCAACACCTAAATCTCCCACAGATTGTGTAAATCTCTGCGAATGTCCGATGCACACGACCAACGTTGAATATTTGGTTTTTGTAATATTCAGCGTACAGTCACCGCGTCAGAGAGAATCAAATTAGTTTGATTTGCTAATATTTATGATAATTTTTAAAGTGGAATTGAAGATTTTTAAATTCTTATCTTAATCCTAATTTTAATAATAATATTATAAATGCGAAAATTTTCATGTTTCTTTGTTTGTTTGTTTGTTAGTTCCTCAATAACGCAAAAACTGCGAATGAGACTAAGAATGAAATTTGGCACACATATTCATTACCTGGATTAACATAATATAGAATACTACTTCTTATCCTAAGAAATGTTTATCGCCGTATCAAAATCCGTTGAATGGTTTAGAAGTAAGTGGAGTTAATAACAACTCTATAAGTTATTGACAAGATAGTTAGTTAGTAAGTTCATAGTGTGATGTACTGTCTTATTTTTAACTTAATTAAAATAAGTTTAATTTTTAATTGATTTTTATTATTAGTTTTTAGTGAGTGTGTAGATATCATTGGTGGTGAAAATTTATCAATATCTTGCGCAATATTTATTTGCGACCATAGAGTGGCTGTTACCTCGAACAGCTAATTGGCATTGCTATACAACGAAGCATTGCAGCTAAGAACCCTACCTAAAGCCTGGTATAGACAGGGTCAGTAACAAGGCAGTACAGTAACCCAGTCCAGCGCTGACTTGCTACTGGGCTTGTATAGACACTAGTTTCAAGTCAGTCCAGTTGACTAGCCTGCCTGTCTATTTTCGGGCCCAGTAGCTGTTACGTAAATTAAATGACTTACTGGCGATCCCGTCCACATTATAACAGTAACTGGGTCCAAAAATTCGAGTCACTGGGTCCAGTCACTGACCCCGTCTATATCAGGCTTTGTCCACACTAGTAGACATGCAATTTGGTCTCTGAGACGTGTCTCAGTTTATCTACGTATACATGTCTACAGACCATTCCTCGTGTACGGGGATATTGCGAGACAAAATAAGTTAAACATGTAACGTATGCGAAGATGAGACTTAGAAATTCGCATCGTAGTGTAGACGCTAGATGAGTCAAAGAAAGTGTCTCTAGCTAGACCGTCTCTAGAGATATCGCGCAACATGCATGGTCTACAAGTGTGTACTAGGCTTAAGGGACTCAAGCTAATTTTTATAATAGCTACCTGCTAATCTTTATAATAAAAAAGATTATATTTAAATTTGTGAGCGTACGTACGTACCGCCTCGGTCAAACAGAGATTATCTTCATAGCGACGACGTGATCATGGCTGTATTTTAATAATAGCGTGAAATTGTGGCACAGTGGGAATTTACAAGTAATTTATTATTAAACATTTGTCCTCATCACATCTCGCTAAATAAGGAAATAAGACTTTTTACAAGAACTACCGAAATTATCTTTTATTTAGAAGCTTTTTTGCTATACCTACGTTGGTATTTTTCTTGAAAATTAATATTCTTAAATTGTTTTTTTATTAAAAGACACGGGCTGTAAAAAAGGTTATCTTAAGTGAGTGATTAATATAAAAATGCACATTATTACATTTTTTTTCAATATATTATTCAATTAATGCACTCCCTATGGGCTATATACATAAATAATACGCTGGTGCCTGCGACTTCCTCGCTCTTTCCACTAGTAAAAATCGCATTAAAATCAGTTGCTTAGTTTAAAAGATCTAAGCGTACACAGCGACAGACGGCGGGAAGCGATTTTATTTTATTCGATCTAAAGATAATCTATCGATCTATCTATTCGATCTAAGATATGACGACCGTATCATTTTTGATAGCCACATAGACTCGGTTATATCTAAAGCCAATAAAGCCTTAGGCTTTATAATGCGAACATGTTCTAATTTTAGAAATATTAAAACGTTAAAAATTTTGTACTGTACCTTTGTGCGCAGCCACCTAGAATATGCATCACAAATATGGAATCCGCAATACGAAACATATGTTTCACGTATTGAGAGGATACAGAAGAAATTTCTTTGATACCTTGATTACAAAAGTCATCAAAAGATGCAGGATTATATTCACAGATGTAGGTGCTATCATTTCCTACCTCTTCAGTATAGGCGTAATATAAGTGACATTTGCTATTTGATGAAAATTGCAAAGGGTTTAGTTGATTCATCTGAACTATTATCCAAATTATATTTAAATGTCCCTCATACTAATTTGAGAAGTCGCTCTTTGCTGCATGTAGCTCTTAGTAAGACTAATTATAGAAAAAATACATTCATGTCTCGTTCATGTAGACTTTTTAACCCATTTGCTGCGGCGGACGCCAATCGGCGTTTTTTAATTTAATATTCAGGTGCGAAATACGCCCATCGGCGTTTTTTTTTAATTGCTTATATCTTGACAAAAACAAGTCACAAAAAATTATACTTGCAATATATGCACTTTTTTTTTTAAATACAGCAAGGTACTGCTCGCCGTTTCCGAAATTTTAACTTTTTGAAAAAATGCGAATTCCTTCCAAGGTGCGGAAGACGCCTAACGGCGTTTTCCAGGATTTAACAACCTTTGATTAGTCCATGTAGTCACAAGGAAACATTTGTTCCAGAACAAATTTTAACGTGTTTGGAAACAAATAAATAAATTGGTATGAATTATCTACTCATTTTTATATAAATAGTAGACATATTTACAAAGTTGTAATTTTTACAAGTTAAAACTTGTCCGTTCTCTATAGTGTCCACTAATTGCATCAATTCTTTCAACAAAAGTTCATTTTCATACTAATTTTCAGGTTAACAAAGATGTCTATAAAAATAAAGTCTGTAAATAAATAGTTTATAAAATTATTTATAAAATTATATTTATAGTATTATAAAATGGAAAAGGTTTGCTACCTCTGATATAAATTTATACTGATAATTTAGCCATCCTTATCATTTGAAACTAAAATATATGAGACTGTAGTTTAAAAGTAAAGAAATGTTATTTTATTAAAATAATTTACTTACCATTTTTCGCCATATTCTCCAAATTTTCACGTTCCAACTATTAAACAACAAAAAATACACAAAAAAGAGTTCTAAATGACGTTAATTTATTTTTCACATCAAAAACGTACAGGAACGTATCACACGTTTGGCGTACTGGTAGTTTTTCTCAGATTTTTAGCGTAAGAATGATCAATTTCTCTAAACAGTGCTGAAAACGCCGATCGGCATCTTATATTATCCTTATGAGGTGCGGAAGACGCCGATCGGCGTTCGAGATGAACGCCGTCCCGCACTTGGCTAATAAGCGTAATTTTTATCGCCGCAGCGAATGGGTTAATGAAATTTTACTAGAGGATACAGATGTTGACCTGTTCCACAGTTCCATAGTTAAAACGAAAAATATTATAGCCGATAAATTTTTCAATAGCCAACTATAATAATAGGGGTTAAAGTATGAAATTGCCGTTTTATTGTAATAGGTACTTCGAATTGACATAGAACCTTCATGGTTTGAGATTTTTGAGTGAAACTTTTTTCATACGGTACCTATGTAGTTCTTCTTTTAAAAAATGTGCTACATTCGATTATCAACTTTCAGTTGTTTTTTTTATTCAGCTTAGACAATAAAGATGGATACTTCGAAAATTCGTGTGATTTTTGAATACGAGTTCCGACGCGGAACTAACGCGGCAGAAACAGCTCGCAATATTAATGTTGCGTTTGGAGAGGGGACTGCTAATGAACACACTGTGCGATTTTGGTTTAAACGCTTTCGTGATGGAAACTTCGATTTGAAGAACGAACCACGTGGAAGACCGCCCACACAGGTGAATAACAAAGATTTGAAAGAGATGGTGGAAGCCGATCCGAGCCAAACTACCCAGGAATTAGCGGCATGGTTTAACGTTACCTTACCAACAATATTGACTCATTTGCGTCAAATCAATAAAATAAAAAAATATGAAAAATGGGTGCCTCATGATTTGACTGATCTGCAGACTCTACAGGAACTGCAATTAGAAACCATTCGTCACCCTCCGTATTCGCCAGACCTTGCTCCAACGGACTACCATTTTTTTCGTGATTTGGACAATTTTCTGCGTGATAAAAAGTTTTCTTCTCAGGAGGCAGTGCAAAATGCTTTCACACAGTTTGTCGAATCTAGATCACCAGAGTTCTATCGCAAAGGCATAAATGAGCTTCTTATTAGATGGCAGCAATGTATAGATAATAATGGTAATTATTTTGATTAAATAAATATGTTAAATTAAAAAAAAAACGAATTTTTATTTTTCAGTACAAATCGGCAATTTCATACTTTAACCCCTAATATTATCGTTGTTTTAAACTAGTTTGTAATATATAGTTTGTATCTATAAGTGGAAATGTTTTATTAGGTTTAAGCTATTTATTCTGTTTATTGTTATGTATTTGTACCTGTAAATTTCCCTAAAATAAAATAAATAAATAAAATAAATAAATATCATCATCAATACTAATAATAAATCTGTAAGTGTAGGTATTGTATGTATGTATGTATGTATGTATGTATGTATGTTCCTCCATAACTCTGAAACGAATTAACTGATTTTCATGAAACTTGGTAGATAAACATTTGGACGTACGGGATACAGGATAGGCTAGTTAATATTTTTCAACGCGGACGAAGTCGTGGGCACCAGCTAGTATATAAATAAATTTCGTGTCACGTTGTTTGTCCGCGATGAACTCCCAATACTGAACCGATTTAAAAAAATCTTTCACGTTAGCAGCGAGTAATATAGGCTATATTTTATAAAGTTACGCAGACGAAGTCGCGTGCAACAGCTAGTATCTACATATATATTATTTGAAGTCGCTTTCCGCGTCTGTCTATATGCGCCCGTGTGCAATCATTACCCTAGCGCCCTCCGGAGTCATAACACGGGCGCAGGTTCATTGAAAGTGGCGCCCCCTAACACCCTGCACCATAGGTAAAGCCGCCCTATCGCTAACACCACCATTACACCATCAGTTAGACATATTTTCACTAAATATTTATATATATATATATATATATAATATAATAAAACCTAATTAAGTTTTTCCTGGATGAAGCCGGAAGCGAATCGCTAGTATATTATAAAATAAAGTTGCCGTCCGTTTTATTCTGTTTCTCGGTTATCTTCCTTTGAGCTACCCATAGGGAATTATAAAAATCCACAGATTTTTATAAGGTTTTCAATAATGGCGATAATAGTGATAAACGAATGCCTGTGTGAAGCCGTATAATTTGCAGATAAAATGCAGACCGTGCGAAGCCGGGGGCGAGTCGCTAGTTACATATGTATGTTCAATATTTAACTGGCTGGGTAATCTAATGTAAAGAAACGATTCCAACACAAAAGCACACATACTATGGATTAGCACACGTGCTACTGGTCTCCTCAGTACAGTATTACCACCAAAGTAACAGTACCTATACCAAATTTCACATCAATCTAACCTGTGTAAGTTAGTGAGATCTTTTTGTCACCTAGGAAATGATCAGATCATCTTCAAACGCCTGAACAGATATAAATTATTTTACTAGCATATAGCTTATTATACTTGCATTTATATGCTAGCGATTACTAAATTTAACAATTACTAGGAGAAATAATAACTAAACTTTATTGAGTAATATTTTAATTAACTGTCCGCATTACAAACATAGTAATGTAAGTACATAATAATTATTACAATATTAATTTAAAGCTAATTTAGTATCAAAATTATTTCACGGATTACATAATGTAATCCACCCAGCCTTAAGAAATAATTTTGATTGTTCCGATTAACATTTCCTTATTTCGACTTACAGAAGCGTAAATTTATTCCTTATAATATTTATCAGACAATTAATATCTGACGACGAACTACGTTTATTATACAAATTAAAAAAATCACAACAATTCCAAAGACTTTTTTTAGAAAATCGTATACATTTAAGATTAAAATGTTTAGTCCAAATTATAAGTTACAGTGAATTTTCATTTAAGTTTTATCGTGTTGTTTCTTTTTTTTTCACATTGCAAGGTTTTTTTATTGTTCGGTTTGTCTTTTCTCCCTGATTTGATCGTTATGTTCTGGTTCCGGCTGCTCCGGGTCACTGTGGTCGCTGCTCTCGTGAGGAATTGTGATTTCTGGCAAAAATCAATATTTTTATGTTATTATAATTTATTGTTTTATATTTTATGGTAGACTTCAGACAGGCTACAGTCGCCAATAACACAATCAAGCAAGTGCGCTGCCAACCTTAGTATGTTGAAGAATAAGAAAAACTCTGCCATCCCTTACTCATTCACGTTGGTCTTCTGTAAGGGTGTGGTTACTGCCGCCAGACTTGCTGCCCAAAATTGCTGTCAAATGCAGCGTGCTTTGCCATTACTTTACAAAGTCAGAACAGAGCCAACTTTAAAAAGTTTATTTCCAAAGTTGACTCTGCCGGGAATCGAACCCGGGATATGGGAGAAAGTGTTAAGGCAAACTAAATATTTGCATAATAGTGTTTTCCGTCTGGCTCCTAAAATATATAATAAGATACCTGTCTTTATTACTTGCATTTCAAATACAAAATTAATAAAGAAAAAACTAAAGGAGTTTTTGGTAGGCAAAGCATATTATGCTCTGGATGAGTTCTTAAAGGACACGCTTTTAGAATAGTGTTGTGATGCATTTTAAATTTGACTATTGTAATAAGATGTAATAATTTGACTTAGCTAACTGAATTGACATGTATTATTTTGCACACCAAATGTGGTAGTATATGGTGGGACTTTGTTTTATGCATGGTATCTGGTTTTACACCCATGTTACATGCAAATAAATGATTTGATTGATTGATTGATTGAAACCCGCTAACTACTCATCCAACGGGCTCGTCAAACTATAAAAATTTGTGTCTACTTCTTATAACATCAGCTATCTGTCAATAAAAGGTCGGTCAAAAATCGGTTCAGCCGTTTCGAAGATTAGCCGGAACAAACAGACTGCCTGACACAAATTAAAATTTTTTTTTTGTTATATTTATAAGTACCGGGTATACACTTAGTAAAAGCAGTTGTTTTAACATTACAGACAGACACATCAATTTTATTTATTAATATAGTTAGTTGGGATGTAGGTACCTACCGTCATCTCCGCCCTTAAAAGCTCTGCCGAGCCTAGGTCCAAACCACATGCCGGTACTATCAGTGCTTTCGCTTTCCCTTTTCACGTAGCCGTGACTCCGAGCTCTACCAAGCAACTCTTCGAGCCGGACCGGAAAAGCTTGGAACTGTTCTGCGTGTATCGGCTCGGAACGGTACAATGAATAATCGGTGCGACCGACGCGAGGAAAAGCATAAAGTTGCCGCTTCTCCACTGGTTTGTATTCTGCGGCAATAAGTATTTATTGAAGACCCAGTAAAGGTGAAAGTTTTCTTAATATTTTTATTTTTTATTTTCACTAGCAGACAGGCTGACGGTCTCCTTTTTTATATATTCCCCCCGGGGGCTTAATCACCCCAGTGTGTTTCACTTAATATCTAGTACAATATATGCTATAGTAAGTACATTGTTCTCTACCTACATTTATAAACTATTATTTGGGAGTATTTTTACAGACAGCCCTTGTTGCATTGATTTTATTAATATATAATATAATAGATATAGATAATATAGAATTAATGTTCCGTCCACTTGATGGTAGGTGGCTACCGTCGCCTATAACACAAGCAATGCCACAGCACAGGTGCTGCAAATGACGTGCTGTCTACATTAGTATTAAGAATAAGGGATTGGGAAGGGATAGGGAAATGGGATCTGGATTGCTTTGAAAAAGAAAGATTGCTTTTTTCATTTAAAATTCTTAAGGAATGTAACCTTACCTAAATATAAATCGCTGAGGGGAACCTGCCACGTATTATGACCAGCTCTGCCCACCCTTGGAAAGGGATATAGGTTTAATACGCCATCACGACGTAACTTTGCGCTGTTCTCTGCAATAGAAAATAAATCGTCATTGGCAAACCGAAATCTGCTACGTGCAAAAAGTATACATTTTTTGAGATATTAACAAAAAAAGTTTTCTTGGAAATTTCTGAACTTATTTGTGTTTTAAACATGAAAATTTAATAGTTTTTTTTTTTAATTATCTCACATAGCATATTTTATAAGGAGGTTAAAGGTCGTAAAAATATGCTATTATGTTCGATTATGCTATGCTATGTTCTTAATAAAATATAAAGTTTGAAAAATATTGCTCATAAACACTTAGCAGTTTTTTTATATGTATAATAGAGAAAGCAGTGAACTAATTCAGTATGGTCAAATTGTTGGATTCTAAAGAAAGTGCACATAGCAGATAATGGTTTGACGAAGACGAAATACGTAATAAAAGTACAAGTATATACTAAATAGTGAGATCCACTTTAATGCTAGCATAAAATTAAAATGAGCATAAAATTTTATGCTAGGACCTCAATGTATGCATTCTTGCATTTCGTTTCAGGCAGTGGTTATCTGTTATAACATTATAAAAAGTAGGATAAAAATACGAAACTGTTTATGGACTTTTATTCACTACAGGTTGACTGTATAATATATTAATATAGGTATATAATATATAAATAATTTATTCAAACAGATTATTTGATAAATCAAAATTTAATTTACATCCTTCACGGAAAATGACGTCTGGCTTATGTGATACCGAATCTAATTAATCAACTACAGATAAATATAATTCTTAACAACAGTACCTAAATATTTATAAACAAGCAATATTGTAGATATCTTGATTCCGAATATGACATAATAATAAGATATTATCTTAAACTAAAGTAATTCGAAACTGTACGTGAGCGTCAACAGGTTTACTTAATTATTCTGTATTCGCTTATACCTATGTATATCTGTATGTAATAGAAATTCTGTAATCTGAACATGGTGTACGGAAAAACTCTAATGAGTTTGTGTATACGCCAATGTTAAATTATATTAAACATTATATTGTATTAATTAATTGATAAATAAAATTGTTATAAGAGAAAATGAAAATAAAAATCTAAGTAAATTAACAAATACAAGGACAAAATATTCATGTTGGATCCGTGTTAGATTGAGTGACGCTTGCCCTCCCGAGCGTACACTATAAATAACTCGAAAGCCACCCAATACATTTCAATGAAACTTTTCGCCTCTATTGAAAAACAATCGAGCTCCAATCTGCTAGCAATCTCGCCTTAGATTGTTTACATTACATGCTATTACCATGCATTGACTTTTTATTGCTCAACTTCAACAGATATACAATATATCGTCAGACGGGACTGTGTCCGCGTGAATTTTTTGCGTTAAAAAGTGTCAGACAGACTTAAGATCCGCTTGATTATGATGATGGTAGGCCGACGCTGAATCCCCCCCCCCCCCTAGGTGGGTCAAGACCGTGCCCTAGGTGGGGGGACTTAACCCTCAGCAATCCGCGGTTGGGAGGGACACCGGGGCCGGGGTCACAGGGCCGATGGGGTCACCGGCTTTTGCTTGGCTGATCGGATTGTCGCTGAGAAACTAAGAAGACCCACGTGTGTGTGCTCCGAGCGGGCTCCGATCATCGGATCTCGTGGTGAAGCATCCGTTTGGAGGCTCCAACTGTCTGTTGGAGCTTCACTGGTCACCACTCGGGATCCGTACTCGGCCCACGCGGGTGTTGGCCGGTGAGAGACGGCACCCCCGGTCCTTGTACGTCGGACCGAGGTATGGGTCTCGATTCTGCGCACGAAGACCGCTCAGTGGTAGTTGGGCAACGCACGCGAAGACGGAGCTCTGCGGCAGGGAAGGGCCGGCCGCCTGGCCGTGGCTTTGTGGAGGGTGTTGGACACCCGGTTTCGGGGGCCGGCTTAGTAACCGCCCTCCGCAGTCGTCCGAAATAGTGAACACTCGGCCCTGCTTAGTAACTTTTCCGCGACGGCATCACGAGGTGGAGCCCGTTTCTCGGGCTGCCGCGATTGCTGTGGGATCGGGGGGATCGGGGGGATTGTTAAAAAAAAAATGGCGTTGAATGATAGTATGGCAAAGGATTTTTTCTAAACATTTTTTAACCTTATTCCAATAATTTTAGCAGTCGCTATATATTTCTTTATCTCACTAGTTGGTGTCCGCGACTTCGTCTACATTAAAAAATAAGAACTATATATATTACATTTGAGAAAATATTATATGAGTTTTGTTGAGACGACGGTCATTTTTTTTACATATTATTTTTAAATGATATTTTCCTTCGTGAGCAGAACTTTTTTTTCTAAGGGAAATGTATCCTTTGTCCTTTCCTGTAAGTATCATGATAATCAGTTGTGTAGTTAAGACGTCAAAATTTAACATACAGACAGAGTTACTTTCACATTTATAATATTAAGGTGATTTAAATTGCGTAATTAAAGGCTTAACATTTGAAATTATTTGCAACTTTATTACAATCCATTTGTCGTCCATATTCTATATTTTGTCGAATGTCTCATTAGAATTACCCAATCACAAATTCAAAACTATTTTGATGAATAAAGTTTACCACAATCGACGATTGTTTGAATTCGATATTAACCTATTTCGGTATCTGTGAAGGTATTTCATTTGTCTTTACATGCGTGTTACATGTTCCAAAAAGTTATAGGTATGCAAATACTTTAAGTTTAACAAATTAAAAATCGTCGATGTGGAATGAAATCTACATTTAAGGAATTTAATATAGCAAGTATTCCTTCTAAATGTTTAGTTTATTAATAATCAATACTAATAATAAATCTGTAAGGGTCGGTCATGGAGTAAGTTACTTTGTTTTCAGAGATATCGTATTTATAGGCTCTATACATGATACTGAAACTAAATTGACGATTTTTAGAATTTTTTTCTGTATGTATGTATGTATGTTCCTCCATAACTCTGAAACGAATTAACTGATTTTCATGAAACTTGGTAGATAAACATTTGGACGTACGGGACACAGGATAGGCTACTTAATATTTTTCAACGCGGACGAAGTCGTGGGCACCAGCTAGTAAATAAATAATATTTGCATTAATGATTTTAGAGAGCAAGTATTTGCGTCTACTTAACTTTCCTCGTGGCGGTCTTTTTCGGAATAGAAAAAATATTCCAAAAGGAACAGAGACCATGCCCGCCAGGAATTCTAATTTAAAGTATTTTTAATATCGATTTTAATAGTTTGTATTAAAATGAAAATACCTACCAAGATATTATAGACAATATTATAGAGAGTATTGGTTTTATTTATACTAATATTATAAGGAGGTAAAGTTTTTATGTATGTATGTTTGTATCTTCGAAACCACTCATCCTATTTAAAGAGGATCCTATTTATTTCAGGATGGAGATAGATTTATCAGGCGTAATTGCTTTACATAAATTTTGTCAGGCGTTCTATCTTCTATTTTTCAACGCTTACGAAATCGCGAGCACCAGTTAGTAATAATCACTGATAAAAATTATTTAAATATACAAGAATTTGTTTATAGTTTAAAATAATATTTTTTTAAATGATTTTTTAATAAAATGGGTATTTCCTTTTAATTTTTGAAATATAAATGATATTTTCATTTACAAAATCAATGTTGTTTCATATAATGTTTTAATTATAAAAAATAATTAATGTAGGATTTCAAAAAAATATTGCTATTAAGAAAAAGTACACGCAAGCATTAATAAGAAAAAGAAATGCAACATAAGAAAAAGTGTAAAAGTACTTACGGTAAGCACTGACTAACGCTGAAGTTAATAAAACTACGGAGACTGCGATCCTTGCTGCTGACTGCATGGTGCCTGCTAAAGATAAATTAAGTTATTAAAAATTCAAAATTAAAAAAAAGTTTTTTTACTAACTATACCGACACCCTCGCTCACCGAGCTATGAAGAGGGGTATGCTCGAAATCATTTTTAAGGTAAATAACGGCAGACAAGCTAACAGTCCACTTGCTACTGTCGTCAATAAACACAGCAGTGATACAAGTGCCTCGCTGATCCTGATAGGATAAAGGATAATGAGCTATATAGATGTAATGTAAGATTTGTTTATAATAAATACTTTTCTTGATTTCCTGTGATCGTACAAATGATAAATATCTCTCCACCTACTTAATCTAAACATTATAGAAGTATAGATGTACCTACTTAATGTATATTGTAGATTTTGATCTGTTCTGAACATTTTCAATATCCTGTGTATGAACGCAAATTCACAAACTTTACTTACATTAAGTACAATTTGCTGTAAGAACATTAAAGTCTCGAAACTACCGTTAATATCTATTTCGATATTTTCATTATTATTTAACTTTATATAGCATTAACCACTTCTAAACTTCTAAATCACCCAACGGTTCGGTTTTCACTATGGAAAGAGGGATAGACAATGAAGATTTGTGTATATACAAACATGCATAATGGGCAAAGCCAGGAGCCAGGAGTATTTTAGTAATAAATAAATAAAGAAATATAGAGTCTGCAAAACAAAGTCGCCGTATAACGAACTCTTGCATTGATCAAACAATATTTTTGTAAGTGCGGATCACTTAGATATTTTTATGCTTTCTCGATTAGCGTTTTGCAATATCATGTGTCTAGCTAGATCAAGATGAAAAATTAAATGCATGTTTTATTTTTAATTAAGAGAATCCAAGTAAAACAAATTTGTACATTAACTGTGAAGTCTACTTGACTGTAAATAAATAATAGGAAATATTAGAGGTTCTTCATTAAAGTTGTGACAATGTGAGCCAAACGATGCGGAATAGGATTTCAACTTTTGGCTGAAGAAGATACGTTTCAATAAAATGTTCAAGATAAAATTGAATTAATGATTTATTAATTCAAATAGAAGATTTCAATGTAAGATTATTAGTGAATTAAAATTTACAAAATCAACGAGCTTCATCAACTTAAGTTTAGGTTAAGTATAATTATTATTTTCGGAAATTTTCCGAAGAAACGCGCCGCCATTACGGTGCTTCACTTTGTACAGTGACAGCACTCCGTCCGTTGCTTTTTCTAGGTTCATGCCTGTAACCCGCTGTTTAAGGATATGACGGCTTAATTAATTCCTCGAGAATTGTTTTATATATTACATCAATATATAAATAGAACTATAAATAACATAAACATTTTATTTTATAAAAAAAATACAAGACTATTAAAGTTTATCTGTAAACAAGGCTGGAATAAACGCTCGGATAAAGCCCGTATTTCTTAAGCATAAATTAAGGAACAGGATATACTAAGCTACTTTTGAAAATTAAGGTAATTCAAACAAATATTTCATAAATCAAATATAATGGCAAGGCAAGGGTAAAGAATTTGAAATGCTCATTGCAAGCTATAAAACTTCTTTCAAGAAAAGCATAGTTCAGTAGTAGCATGCTTGGCTTCTTTCGTCGCAAACTGATTCGATTCTCGGTCAAGCATGCACCTTTAAATGACACATGTTTGGTTGGTTTTAAATGAAAGATGACAGAGTTTATGCTCTACGCTTATGTCACTTTTAATGTTCCATAAAGTTCGTGGTGTTTTCTTTGGCGTGCGAAATCCATAGTTGCAGTACATTAATGGGTTTAACATATAGGATACTTTTTTTTTTCTGGAAAAAATGTTAGGTTCCCGAGGATTCGTCTAAAAATATAAAAAATGGCGCCACTGTAACAGCGATAAAGATTTAATCGTTATATTACTCATATATTTTCTTTTTCAACGCGTATGAAGTCGCAGGCACCAGCTAGTAATATTATAAATGCGAAAGTTTATAAATTTTTTATGTTTGTTACTCAAGACCCGTTAGTAAAATTATAAAAAATACCTCTTACTCCTAATATGATATTAGTCTTTTGAATAATTGAGCGACCGTGTGGGAAACACTCGACGCTCATTGCCTAAGGGAAGGCCCAAATCTGGCGCATCAAATATTTAATAAATTAACTAAATTGTACACAGAGTTTCTTTCCCTAGAAGAGCAAATATAATATTACTTAACTCTTAAATTCACGGTATTCTTAAAGGATGTCTTTACCCGGCGGCAAGGGTAACTTTTTTGCTTTTTTCGATTAAGTTAACTCTCTTTTTTCTTAAAATAATTGTCTTATTTAACCAAAATAAAATATGCAAGTTTCAAAAAAAAAATCAACAGATTTTCACATGAAAAAAAAGGGAGAAATAGATAGAAGCGGAGTACAACTTTATTTTATAATCTATATTAGTATAAAGAGAAAAGGTTTATGTTTGTGTATTTTTGTTTCTAATGAATAAACTCAAAACTACTGGACTGATTTTAAAAATTCTGTCATTTGTAGTAAGCTACATTATCAGCGAATAATATTGGCTATATTTTATAAAGTTACTCGGATGAAGTCGTGTAAATATAGATATGGAAGATATATGTAGATTAAATAATACTGGTGCTGACTGTAGGTACAAGGACTACAATATATTAATATGTACTTTTTACTTTTATTTAAGTACCTAAGATACATTGTATAATTTGTTGACATGTAGATACATTACAGAATATGATCAAAGCTGCTCTTACTTTATTAAGCGTAATAATGTAACTCATCCTGTTTTCCATTAAAAACTAAGAGAAAAATTATTGAAAAAGTTAGACGTAAGTACAGCCTTGTTGAGCTTATAAAGTATAATAACGTTGTTCAGATAAGGAAGACTAAAAATATGGTCTTCACTATTGGAAAGAGTTATAAAAGAGGATAGTTTGTGTGTGTAATATGCGAAGTCGGGGCAGGTCGTAATAAAAGCAGTTATTTGGGCGAAAAGAAGCTGAAATCATCGAAATTATAATATATCTTTGGCTGAAATGGAAAATTGTTGCTATAACGTATCTATATTCCATTTTTGTAATAATAGGGGTTAAAGTATGAAATTGCCGTTTTATTGTAATAGGTACTTCGAATTGACATAGAACCTTCATGGTTTGAGATTTTTGAGTGAAACTTTTTTCATACGGTACCTATGTAGTTCTTCTTTTAAAAAATGTGCAACATTCGATTATCAACTTTCAGTTGTTTTTTTTATTCAGCTTAGACAATAAAGATGGATACTTCGAAAATTCGTGTGATTTTTGAATACGAGTTCCGACGCGGAACTAACGCGGCAGAAACAGCTCGCAATATTAATGTTGCGTTTGGAGAGGGGACTGCTAATGAACGCACTGTGCGATTTTGGTTTAAACGCTTTCGTGATGGAAACTTCGATTTGAAGAACGAACCACGTGGAAGACCGCCCACACAGGTGAATAACAATGATTTGAAAGAGATGGTGGAAGCCGATCCGAGCCAAACTACCCAGGAATTAGCGGCATGGTTTAACGTTACCTTACCAACAATATTGACTCATTTGCGTCAAATCAATAAAATAAATAAATATGAAAAATGGGTGCCTCATGATTTGACTGATCTGCAGAAAGAAACGCGTGTTGAAACTTGCGTTGCCTTGTTGAATCGATACAGAAATGAAGGAATATTGGATCGAATTGTGACATGTGATGAAAAATGGATTCTTTACGATAATCGTAAGCGGAAAATGCAATGGCTGACCCCAGGTCAAACGCCGCAACAGTGTCCTAAAGCAAAGCTTACCAATAAAAAGGTAATGGTAACTGTTTGGTGGTCTCAGCGTGGTGTTATTCACTATAGCTTTCTCCGATCTGGTCAAGCAATAACGGCAGATGTCTACTGCGCCGAACTCCGAACAATGATAGCGAAACTAGCAGTGAAACAGTCCCGACTTATGAATCGATCTTCACCATTATTGCTCCATGATAACGCGAGACCTCATACAGCACGAGAAACCGTTTTAACTCTACAGGAACTGCAATTAGAAACCATTCGTCACCCTCCGTATTCGCCAGACCTTGCTCCAACGGACTACCATTTTTTTCGTGATTTGGACAATTTTCTGCGTGATAAAAAGTTTTCTTCTCAGGAGGCAGTGCAAAATGCTTTCACACAGTTTGTCGAATCTAGATCACCAGAGTTCTATCGCAAAGGCATAAATGAGCTTCCTATTAGATGGCAGCAATGTATAGATAATAATGGTAATTATTTTGATTAAATAAATATGTTAAATTAAAAAAAAAACGAATTTTTATTTTTCAGTACAAATCGGCAATTTCATACTTTAACCCCTAATATTTTTACAATTAATTCGAACAATTAGTAATTACTTAGTGCATCTATTCTAAATTTAAATTTATATTTAAGAGAATAGCGACTATATCGCCCTTGTACATTGTTGTGATAAAATGTTAATTGTCAAAGTTTCTTAATTACTAGCGACCGCAAATTCGAATCAAAATAATAATGTGAAATTTAGAAAAACAATATTAATTGCATTGGAATTTTTTAAAATTAAAAAAAAATTGAAGCTAATGTAAAGATTGCAACTTCCAAGAATTATTTTAATTGAAAATCTATAAAATTCACATTTGAATGACTTTAGAACGAACCCGTTTTTATTTTGATTTTTTGAATTTTTTTTTTTTCATATAAAAATATAATTCAATTTTTTAAGAATTGTTTCAAGTTAGAATTTGTACACTTATATTCAAATTCACTTTTTGAAAATGAAACATTTTTTAAAATTCTTTAAAACAGAATAATAAATTAGGCTAATTAGGGAAAGTTTACCTCAAAACAATTGTCAGTAAAACTCAATAAATACAAATATCATAGGCAATTATTTTATTATTAAATAACAGACCCATGCGAACGTTAAGAATTTAAAATATTATTTTTATGTAAGTACAATCTAATCTGCAATTCCGCGAAAATAAATGAAATTTCGAAAAATAACACGCATAACTAAATATTCCCTTTGAGTTTTCCCTCATGATAATTCAACATTACACATTATTCTTTTTATGCACTTTTTTTTTCTATCGTTACTCACCTGTCCTCCGTCACCTGTTGCACACCAAGAATGCTGTGAGTTCGTTCAGTACCCCAGTTTATATAGAGTGGACGCTTTGTACGCCACACATTCTCAAACTTACTTGAGCATAATATTTGGGAGTTCGAGCTCCCAAATATTATGAATTGTTTTTAACATATATTTATTTTATTTCTTTATTTATGTATATTAAATTTTACAAGCACAGTAAAAGTAATTTATGAGAGGAAACCGGCAGAAGACTTCCATAGTTGCTCTATTCAAAAAGATCTTCAAAGTGTTGTGTCATTGTATTCTAGTCAACAAAAATGATTCATTTTTACGTATTTTCTCGATTTGCTGTTTTCTTTACACCATTTTTTTTTTTGATAAACTATTTGCATTTATCACATTTACAATAAAATACCCATTTTATGGAGCCTAAAACTTAAAACTACGAGTTATTCTAAGTACTAATTGTTTTAAGTACTACTTTTAATAAGTACGAATTATCGTAGTCACGATTCTTTTTACCGCCTGTAAAAATCCAGTCTGGCTGCCACTTTTATTAACAAAAAAATATATTAACAGACAATTAATTTAAAAATACAAAATTTTCTCAATTTGAGAACCAGTGTCCGATGCTGCTACGGAATCACGTCGGTTGTGTTTAAGGATAATTCATTTACATCCCACTCTTTGCTCTCTCCACACCACTCCCCCCTCTTACCCCACCAAGTCGGTCGTTCAATTGTTTAACAGTCTTTAGACATATCGAGGCGAGGATCTTATAATCGTAATTATCGAACCAATATTAATCAAAATTAATTCCGGGACATAATTTTGAACCTGGTCACCTGTTCAAAATTAGTCTCCTAATTCACCTTTTTTTCATAGCCTTATTCTTACAATATCCTTGGGGTTGCATTGGTTTTGGTTTGATATAGACACTTCTAGTGGTCCACTGCTTTTTTAAATATTTTCCTTTATTTAATATACAACATAATACAATTTCATTACTGACTAGCCTAACTAGATTTCGAATAGAAGCAATTTTTTTGCAAATTATATACACACACCTTCTCCATTTATCATTGGTGAAAACCGCGTAAAAATTCTTTGGGTAATTAGGCTTTATTTTTTAATATGTATAGAAGACTAGCTGGTGCCCGCGAGTTCGTACGCGTTCAAAATGTTATATAACCTAAAACCTTCCTCGATAAATGGACTATCCAACACAAAAACATTTTTTTTAATTCGAACCAGTAGTTCCTGAGATTAAAGTGTTCAACCAAACAAACTCTTCAGCTTTATAGTATTAGTATATACTCGTAGATATAGATTAGACCATTAGACAAAGGAATATTTTCAAATTGAATTTCAATAGAATTTTAAATATTAATTTTAACTAACCCTTTTACCTAAAATTAAAATTTTAAGCCACCTCTCTTAAGACGAGGGCACAGACTAACTACGATTTTATTATATGCATGGCTTTATTTGAACTTTATAGAGCAGCACTTTAATCCGATAAAGTGAATCGATACGGTAATAAAATTAACGTCTGAAATCATGGTGTAATAAACAATTTTCACATATAAAGTGCAGCAGACGGGATAACTGTCTACTTGACTGCATATTGATACTGTTACCTATTAGCAAAAGCACCAAGGAGAAGAAAATGCGTTACTGGTAGTAATACGGATGGGTTTACTGAATCCCCTAACAGGCGATTCCCCACGGGGATCGTATGGAGAACTTTTACATTGGAATCGCCTCAGGGGATTAACATATCGTTGTTGTCATACCAAAATCTGCTATGTGCAAAAAGTATTATATAATTTTTAGATATGGACAAAAAAAAATTTTCTGAAAAATTTATTTTAAAAAAAGTATTTCATTTAAAACAAGGTTGTTTTACGTAAACATATTAGTATTTAATATTTTATTTATTATTTTGATAACAGAGTTAATTTTGCGCATTTTCTTAATAGCATTAATGGCTTTTTTCATATCGACGGTAATTTTTTGTGAGTTGAACTTGTGGTTTAATCGGAATAATATAATTACTCATTAAAGCCCGGAGTCACATTCGCTGAATTTTGAGAGCTAAATCTCCATGCTATATATATGTTTGCACAAAACGGAAACTTTAGAGGGAACTTTCCAGTGTAAACAACTCTTAAATACTTAGGTACATTCGTTTCGTCTTAAAATACTTACTTGTTTTTTTGTTGACAAAATGTCTTTGTTTATCTTTGGTTATTACGAATCATGTACCTACATATAGTTCATCAGTCACACGTAACAAAACCTAAATGCGATGCTGCCATTTTAACTGCTGGGAATATAAATTTAAAATTTGACACTTTTGCTTGTACTGTAGTTATGTGCATAATATATATTAAAAATAATGTAAACAAGTAACGAGTGGAGTTTAGTTCAAGAAGCAGTTTAGTGATTTAAAATCATATAATTAATAATATGGCTTTCATGTAAGAAAGTTCACCAACAATACAGGAGGCTACTGATCTTACTAAAAACTCGAGGTATCCTGCATTCATCAAATTGGTTCAAGGGTTTACCTGTGAAAACGTATAATACACAGATACACAAAGTTACTTTCGCATTTTACTATTTGGAACTTGTACTATTACCAAAGTCCAATCTGTCATACTCTACAGTAGAACTAGTTGGATTTTTTTTGTTCTATCGTAGAACTAATAGTAGAACTGTTTGGACTAACCCTATTTTGTGCTATTAGCTTATTCGTAGCTCATTATTATTATTCGTAGCTCAGTGTACTAGTATGACAGCAAGTTAAAATTTGCTACAACTCGTAGACGACTCGTAGCCCTTCGTAGGGGCTCGTAGCGCGTAGAGTGCGCTCATTTCATGAAAATTTTAAGATTTATTGAATCTTGAAATAATAATATTGATTAATTTAATTAAATTATTTATTGAATAAATTTAAACTTTGCTTTGGTAATTTCTACAACCACTTGATATTTTCAAGTTCATAGTTTCACTTTCATGACATAACTTAAAATTCAAATGATTTTTTCTCACAGTTCACATGACCTGTAATAATTATTTAAACAAAAAAGAACAAATTGAAACATGTAACTAACGCTAATATTGATTGAATGAATTGAAATTATTTATGTATAGATTTATTGAAAATATTGAAAATACTAAATTAATCAATGTGAGTTTATGAACATATTTCAGATATATCAATATCAATAATATATATGTCTAATATAAATAAATGCAATAATATTAAAAACTATGTTAATTGCCTATGTTATATTGTTTGTACCAATAAGAAGCGATATAAACGCTCGTAGCTTTCACCGGAAACTAAATTAGTACGCATAGCCGTTCAAGCTTTTAACAAAGTTTATGCGAATATTGCGGGGTGCAGTGCACATCTTTGTAAAAGCCTATTAGTCGTTTATACAAACTACTTTAGTACATTCATTTTAACAAAGGTAGCTTTTTGATGAGGCTTTTTATTGTTAAACTCGACAGACACAAAAACACAATACAACATAACACAACACAGTGCTGCAAGTGTTCTGCCGACCATAGTAGGATCAAGGATAGGGATGGGGAAATGGGCTCTGAAATCCCTTACTCACTCACCTAAACACAACAGCACACATGCTTATGCTTAATATTTCAAGGTGGTTTTCTATAAAGGGGTGGTTACTGCCGTTAGACGAGCTGCCTAAATGACTGAGTGCCTTGCCAATACTTTTAAAATCCAGACAAGAACCAACTTTCAAGAGAATCCTGCCAGGAATCGAACTCAGGACCCCCAAGACAAATCGTTAAGGCAAGCACCCTAACCACTCAACCAACGAGGTTTCGCAATAATTAAGAGCAATAAACCCATCACGAAAATGATAAAGTAAAAATTAATTATCATTCAACTCACAACCATCAAATGAAGTTAAAGTTTTCAACTTTTAACGATTCATTTAATTATACAATACAAACGAACACTCTACTGAACGTTGACTGATCATGATTGCGTTATTGAAAAAATAAGGGGTGCCTCAGAGGCATTACTGTATGTACAGTAACGCCATTAGAAAAAATAATATTTCATCTTCTTTTGCAATTTTTAATATATATTTTTTATTATCTAACCAATTATGCACCTAGCGTTTGCACGGATCAAAGTGATCTTTAAAAGACTTCTTTCCATAGATTAATATTCTGAAATATCAAATATGGTACGTTTGCCCCCACTATGCTCGACTTTGTCATATTTAACATTAGCGACCAGCCTCCGTTTACGCACGGTGTAGTTTGCCTGCCAGTTATATTCTTAAACTCAAACTAGATAAACTTAATTCCTTTTTTTTAATATAAGGAGATGAAATCCTTCATTGGACACTTAACCTGTCTAAACAGTTAAGTAGTGCCGGACTCCTACCGGCTAAAACCTTCTCCCGGTTATCCAAGTACCCGCCGTTACAGCCTTAAACATGGTAACTTTGTTTGTTTTACAAATTCACTTCTTCATCTACTTCTTTTGTCTTAATCATTAACTCCAGAAACTTTTGGACGCACTACCAGATTTCTATACTTTCTAACATCTTGCTTATTAGATTGTCTAGTGTTAACATCCTGTCTTTAGAAACAACATCTTCCTCTCATTTATCGCTTTTTCCATTAGTGAAAGCCATATCAAAATCCGTTTGATGGTTTAGATGATATATTACATTACTAGATATAAAGGAAGGGAACTAATAAAGGAATAAATCTTAAGACTATAAGATTATTATTTCAACTGGTAGCACTCTTAAGATTGTGGAATCAATGTATTATTTAAGGCAGTTCCGTCACGTACGTTTGTGAATGAAGAGTGAGTGCCGGTCGCGGATACGTGATCATGTTAACTGTAGCGTCTATTATAGGATAAAATTATATGGAGACGGACTTATATTTTGTTCATTATAATCAGGTAGATGTATACTTATAAAATTGTTTGTATACTAACTGACTATCAACGTACAGACAAAATAACATAGTAGTACAGTCAAATTAAGCTGAATATCGGCAATCAGGGGAAATAATTCGTGTAGTTCCAGATGAACATACTAAAACATACTAAATTTGACTGGGCTATAGATTTATTTTATAACGTAAGCATCCGCTAAGAAAGGATTTTTGAAAATTTCAACTCCATGCAAAGTCGAGGGCAGGTCACTAGTGTTTTTATATTTCTTTGAAATTCGAAATGTATTTGGAGACCAAAAATTGGACTCAATTGATATTCAATAAAAAAAATCATACAACCAAATTAAATAAACCAAAAAGAGAAGGCCTCAGCCTTACAAACATGCTTTAGATGAATAAAAATGAACTATTCGTCTAATTGTGTCTCAAAATTAAAACTGTATTGAATAATTGCTTGCAGTACTGACATCGATGTTTAAAGCAAGCGTGCGCGGGATGCGGTCGTCGGAAGTCGTAGAACGACGCGTCACGTGACGTGACGACGCGTTGGCGTTGCCACGCGACGAACGTTGAAGTTTAAGTGGGGAAAGTAGTCACGGAAAACCTGCGCGGGGAGATCATATGACTTTGACACTTTTTTCTTATTTGAAAAAAGCATTTTCAATACTTGTCTATCCAGTCTATGTCGACATAAAAAGTAATTTTGTTTTATCACACTTTTGAATAATAAAAAAACGAAGATTCATAAGGTCCTCTCCCACGTATACAATGGAAAAACATTTTTCTAACCTTTTGTCCAACTGGAACTATAGTGGATTACCTAATTAAAGGGATATAATCATAAAATATAACATAGGTATTAAGAAAATTGTAAGTCCATCCATCCAACAAATTTTGATAAGGTTATCACAAACGGAAAGAGAGAAAAACAAGGAAGTTTTGTGCATAAAAAACTTAATCCGTGCGAAGCCGGGGGTGGGTCGTTAGTAAAAAAAGAGCTAATTTTGTTTGCAGTAAATATTTATTTAACACACTTAACTTTTACATAATTTTTTTCTCTTATAGTTGAGGTAGATAATTTTATTGCAATATCCTTCGTTAACTTATTATTAAACATCAAAGATAACACATTACTTACTTATTTACTTGTTAGTAATTTTTTAGCCATGCCATTGGTAATGATGATGAAACTATTCTTAAGTCAACTGAGTAAAGGCGAGTTTAGTCAAAATTTTGTTTTCTCAGTCAGGCGCTGTCTTAAGAATTTAACTATACATTTCTAAATGATAATATATTTTTGGGTTTCTTGCATAGCGTCGAGATCTGCAAATTCTACCTCTGCTATAGGATATTGGATATTAGATTTTCCTGTAAACAAAAGATTTATTGTTATTCTATAATATATGTACAGTCAACCTGGATAACTTTGAGCACTTTTTAATATTGTTATGCTTACAGACATATAATATGTGCAAACTTCAATTTATCGAATTATATGTGCTCTACTGATGTCGTGTATGGATTAATAAGCTAAGATTATTATAATTAAGTTTAAAACTTCATTAAAATAACGACTAGGTAATTCACATTCAAAGTTAGCATAGAATTTGGGTAACTTTGAAAGCGCATATTTTTGGAGAGTAAAACCCAAGTTTGGGTAAGGCGAGGACTTAGCAGAAAAGCGTTATTTTATAATTCTATGGAGAAACATTAAAATTTAGATAAAAATACAGCATGTACAGCTAATTGACTATTTATTATTTATGATAAGGTTATGCTGTTTTTACCTTTTTTTGTCCATCCACTGCGTCCATTTTTTGGCGGAACAAAGCTGGCAAATCCAAGAGGCCAATGTGCGGCGTCATTTTGAATTCTTTCCAAACACACATTCGAGCTGCTCGGATTCTCTGTAAGACAAACTATCATAAGCTCTCACAAACTACATTATTACATTACGATTACCGATTGTTGTCAACTTATGTACGACTGACCAACAAAATTGGTCAAGATGAAATCCACAATTTTACATTACTGCAGTGGAAACAAGTTGGTATCGTTTATACAGTAGTGGTAGGGCACACTGCTTTTCACACTCATCTGGGCAGCAAGTTTGGCGGCAGTAATATACCCTCTTACAGAAAACCACTGTGAAATAACAACATGTGTGCTGTTGTGTTTCGGTTAGTGAGTAAGGGATGCCAGAACCCATTTCCCTATCCTTCCCTAATCCTTTATACTTAGTCCTACTAATGGTCGGATATTATAATTTATATTTGGAAGTTTATTTAAATAAATCCTTAAAAACGTAACTCACCATATCCACAGGAACAGCAAAGTAAGGCGAAGAATATAAAAATAAATAAAACTTTCATCTTTGTATCTATGTATCTATATCGTATAGAAATGTCAAGAAATGTTCAAAATACAATCCAGAAATGTTCGTTTCATAGAGGCGACTTCGCTTTTTATACCTGACTGAAATTCATTAACTCCATCGCTTAATTAATAAGGTGAAACTTTGGGAATTTATCGCAGCCTTAAAAAAGTTTGATGATGATATAATCAAACCTTAATTTATTTGGCTTGTGTGTAGGTATAAGTCGAGTATCTTTCTACTGAAAAATTATGTTGCTGTGTGTATTAGTCCAAGCTTTGGCATTCTCACTTTTTATTGAACACCCCTCGTATTTATTTGCTCAGAAACATGTAGTATTAGGCATGGTGGTCGTTTCTAATAAATCGTCTGTTTTATATTATTACGTCTGTTTTAATTTCAGGAAAAGAGTATTTAATCCAAGTAATAATCGATACACCAGTGAAAACCGCATTAAATTCGGTTAAGCCGTTTCTGAGATTAGCACAAACGCACCGACAAACAGACAACCCGTTTACGATTTTTTGCAGTCGTAGAGAGCACTGCATTTAGTCATGAAATGGGCAGCCTCTTTTTGTAGCAGAAAACCTCTTTTTGTAGCAGAAAACCCCTTTTTGTAGCAGAAAACCTCCTTTTTGTAGCAGAAATCCCCCTTTTTGTAGCAGAAAACCTCCTTTTATATCAGAAAACCCTTTTTGTAGTATTAGTTCAAACGGAATTTAAATTTTCAAAAATCCTTTCTTAGCAGATATTTGAAAATTACAATTTAAATGGAACACGACACCACTCGTGCCAAGCCGCAGGCAACAGCTAGTCTATACATGTAATTCAAAACACCCAGATCGCTAACCCAACTGGGAGTAGAACCTGCGTCTGTCACCGCAGCTTCCTAACAACCTCTAATTAGGCGATCACTACCGGTGATCACTACTCATATGGCGTAAAATTTCTAAGTAAACCCGGATTAATCCTAGATGTACTCAGTCTCTCTGCAATACTGATACAATGTTACTTGTAAATAGGTCGTAGAGCTCATTTTCTGGATAATTAATTTGTTTTCAACACTAACTTTTATTAAAAATGCAAATCATTGTCATTTTCTCCTCCCATATAACCCATGGCCCTGTGAGACGATCGATTAACAGGTTCTAAGTAATAGTCTGAGCCATATGGGCTAGGAAAAAATAAGTTTTTTTATTTTCTTTTTTTATGTAAAGGTTGACAGGCAAGTTGATGATCTGCTTGATAGTGCCGTCGCCTACTAAGTACCTAATACAAGCAACGCCAATAATAATAGCCAATAAGGGTGCGCCATCTAGTACCGAGTAACGATAGTATGTTATCATAGAGTAAATAGTATTTAACCAGTATGTTATAATGTAGATTTCTCGTTAGAATGTTGTTTAAATATTATTGTCAATAAATAATTTTCGATTATAATCGATGCATACTAGATTGCTATGTTATTGTGATATAAGCTCACGGTTAAAATTTTCTAAATAGTAAATCTATTATTGATTCTTTATGTGTTTGTTTGTATTAATGGATATAACTCCAAAAAGATAACCAATTTTAAAAAGCTATATTACCTAATTTAATATTTTTTTAAAAAAAAAAAATTAGCAATAGAGACTGAATAAATACTTCAACACTTACGAAGTCGCGAGCAAAAGCTAGTTTTTTTATAAAGTCACACCACATTCTCTATTACACCGCCATCTTTGAGAAAGTCATGGTACTACGGTTCACCTTAGAGTAAAAAGTACTGGTTGGTTCTATTGACAAGCATTTTGTATAAAGTGCTGCCATCTATTAAATATTGGCTTAAACTTCATATATCTCAACCACAAGTTGATAATAATAGTGACAACAAAGTATTAACAGATGTCGCCACGCTTTGTCTTACATTACATAGTTACAAACAAAATCTGCTCAATGCAACCCATACTTGGTTTGTCCGCCACAGTTTAATGTGTTAACAAGCTAGTGCCCCCGATTTCGTCCGCATTGAAAACTAAAAAATATATAAACAATATAACGCTTGACCTCTTGTTGCTATAACAACAACCTTGTTGCCAGGCGTAGATTTTTATTTTATTTTAGATGATCCCTTGGAATCAGTACTTTTTTCTGAATAAAAGGTATATCCCTTACATGTATGCAAAACTTTATAATGATTGGTTAAGTAGTTAAGAAGTGAAAAGGTAACAGACAGACAGATAGCCAGTTATTTTCACACTTATAATATTATCTAGTATCGCGTAAACAATTAAATGTGACAAAGTCCGAGCAAAGTCATATTAAAACTGTTGTATAAAAATTACTATTGTCAGAAAACGTGCATTGCAATATCGAATTTGCATAATAATTGCAGTTACTGCCACCATTATAATGACCGGAAGTACAGGCTGCGGCTTCTTTGCAAACTCATACTTGTAATTTGCATTGTAATCAGATCTTACTGTGTGTTTTTTATGGTTTTTAATTGCTATGCCTTAGTTGGTTTCAATACAACTGCGAATCATTTAAAAAAATTATTGAATGAAATACCTAACTATTACGAAAAAATAAAATGTTGATAAATAAACAACACTAGATCATCATCTCACCTATGTATGTGTATGGTGATACAAATATTAATTGTTTAAAAATGACTTATTAATTATTAAAAAATAAAAAACAAAAATAAAAGGGGCCTTAAATACTTGGAATGGACAAAAGTAGTCCTAAATTTTATTTTAAATAAAATAATAATTGTCAAATAATTCTTAGGTATATACATAGGTAGGTATGGTAACTAGGATGAAATTTATTAAAAAAAATGTGATATTTTATGGGAAACGCGATGTAACCTGACACTACTTAAAACTCACACTTACAGTCATTCTTTATTACGAGTCGGCAGCTTTATTTCACCCCTCTAGCATCGCCTTTGTTATAGGTGACGGTAGCCAAATGAAAATCTATTGAATATTTTTTTATTCTTAGTATTTTTTGATTCTTCGTGCGAATTTTGAAATTTAATTCCTAATTTAATATACAAAACTAGCTGTTTTCGTTCAAAGTTCAGATTAGAACATATAAAAGTAATATAGAAACACTTCTGTTAAAAAGAAAGTTGTGTAAAAATTTCAAGTCAATGCATCGGCTAGTTTTCGAGTTTTGTGAACACAAACATACGGAAGTTAAATTTTTATATATATAGATTGACATAATGTCTAGTAGAAACTTAATGGGTTATTAGATACTTACTATTTAGTCTATATTAGACTATTAAGTTAACATTCCTATAATGACAGTCGTTCCTTTGGGCTCGTATCCTCACATTTTTATAGGGCACATAATTATATATTTAGGCGCAATGAACCGTCAATTATTATTGAGTGCCTAGCGATAGAACTAGCCTAGGATGCGTGGAAGGTCGCCTTAATAATTCATCATTCATTAGAATTCATAATTCATACTGGAAGTGATGACCACGACCCCAACAGTGTTTCGATCAGAAAGAAGTATAGATATTAGTTCATTTCTCCTTACTTCAATGAGCTACGACGTAACCGTAGCTTAGTATACAAGCCTCTCATCTAGACTAGAGAAATAATCGTACCGATTCGTAGCACTTGTCGTAGCTTCGTAGCAAATTGTCAAATTTTGGCCACAAGCGTAGGTACGATACGACCGCGTTTAAACCGCTTTTACAGAATCCAGAGGGATATCCCTTTGTACTAATAGTGTTGGGCGATATTGATTCACCTTTAAATTTATATTTTTCAAAATCTTAATATAAAAATGTTAAGTTGGTTTATCTACGCTTCTAAAACTCGAAAAGTTCTGTAGCGATTTTAAATAGGTTTTCACTTATAGAAAAAGGGATAAGCGGGGAAGGTTTATATATATAAAAATTGTTGTTCTTATGTGTAAGTTTCAGTAAAGATAAAAAAAGTGTGTGTCAGCTCCGACGCACGACTGGAGTTTACTCCTTACGAACGATTATAAAATACATAGATTAGTAAATGAAGGTAAATGAATGCATTCTGTTAGCTTTATTGGTTTGTTAATTTTCTCGATTCACAAATAAATATCAATGGATATAAATATAAATATATTATATGTATTATATTATATTAATATGTATTGAAGCATATTGCAGCCTGTATGTAACGCGTAACGTCTGACTTGTGACATTTGATTTTACTCCCATAAATTTTCATACCCCGGGCTTATATGTAAATCGATTCTTAAGGAGTAAACTCCAAAAAATATAGAGAAACAGGAATTATAAACATAAACATGATTAATTGAATATTCAGACAGATAATCCTTTTGTAAATCTATAGTGTCTCTGGTGTAGATTCTTTTTTGGTGATTTAGTTTTTTGACTACACTTTCACTAGACCAGCTTAAACGTTCATGTTAAACTTTCAAGTTTTCATAGCCTATTTTAATTTTTTGATCAATTGAATTCGTGTCACCAGCCTGAATGTGTTAATCGTCATTAGTTAGAGATTCAGATGGTTTGGAAATAAGCACTAGTGACATTTAACTCATAAAATCGACAATTTTTTATTGTAGCTTGATCAATTTTAAATCGACAGTTTTAAATTTGAACTGCATATTTTGAAAAAATTATAAACTGCATTTATAACAGAAATCGTTGCGAATTCTTATTAAAAAGAAATCAAAGGTGCAGGACACCTTCCGAACTGCGTCCTCCCTTTCAACACGACCATTAGTCTCACTACACAGTGAGACTAATTGTCTCACTGTGTAGCCACTTATAAAATTAAAAAAAAAAACTAAAATAAGTTGAAATAAAACTCACATGAGAAAGAAAGAAAGAAGAAAGAAAGAAAAGAATTTTTATTGAATCAACACAAATAGCACATGCAATACAAGTTTAATAAGAATAATTTTAATCGTATTAGCAATGGTACCATACTTGCCAGTGCATGCACCAGTGTCTCGACCCAAATAGGCACCCAACTCAGCATATGCTGTGTGTGCTACGTCACACACAGCGCTGATCTTCCGCTGGGGACCAGGGGACATGAGTTACAAGAACTCACAAGAACTCTTATTGCATGAGTCAAAAGCTACAACACTAACGCCAACAGAGCGTCATAATGGGCTTACAGTTTTCATGGACAAGCTCTTTGTTTAAACACAGATTACGTTGCGGTATTATACTACCGACGTGTTCATGGTTTTGTTTGTCACTTACAAAATTTTAGAACTTACTGACGCACAAGGTCATTGCGAGTAAATTTATTTTCTTTTTAGAGGTTATTCGCCCTTATATGTTTTTATCTTTGTACCATGTTTAAGTTACACTATCTGTTAAAAATTGCTTTTCTATCTGCTAAGATTGAAAAGCAATTTTTAACTTTAGCATGAATTATTTAATACCAGATTTTTTTTGTTTTAAATTTTTTTTTTAATTCACAAGTTCTTGTTAAGGAAGTTGTTTATCTAAAACTCAATTTTATGTACCTTTAAATGGTCAACTTAATTTTTGGATCAAGAAGCGCTGGTAGATATAGTAAAAAGAATAAAATAAATATGTAGGTACTTGTATGTTTATTATGAAACATTCGCACAAGGTTGTTGAGCATTTAGAATATTCGCGTGTGATGGTGTACAGGTTTGTGGCTGTAGTCGGTCATTGATGTGCAATTGCGTACACAGTGCGCTGGGCACGAACCCCGGCACACTTATTGTGGAGAAAGACTGTTCGAACATGAAACTGTTGTTTTCATGCTTTTCATGCTGTTTTCACTATCGGTTAAATATTTTTTTAACTGAGATTTAAACATAATAAAACCTAATCAATTTTTACATAAGTAAAAAGAAAAAACAATTTTTTGCAACCGAGTCACCGAAACTATCCGCGTCTGTCTGTGTCTCCTTACGCTAACTTCTTCAACCACTCTTTTTGATGGTTAGTTTACAAAAAAACTCATTTTGATACGGTTTTCACTAATGGAAAGAGCGATAAACGAGGAAGGCTTGTGTTTATAATCAGCAAAAATTGCGAGAATCCTTGCGAAGCCAGAGGAGGGTCGCTAGTTGAATATGTTAGAATAGATATTTACGTAATTGTAGAGGAAAGTAACTAAATGTGGGCTAGTGCTTTAATATGGGCTAGTAACAGTTCTCAAATACAAACAATTGAAAGACGCTACAAACGTCTGTCGTATTCATTCCCCCTAACCTCCCATTCACTCTATTTCGTCAGGCCGGCGCGAGCTGCGGTCAAGAAGAACAATGTTGTTTCGCCATAGTTAGAATATTTTGTAAGGTTCCTAAAAGTATGTGTGTTATTTTATTTAAAAAAAATAGACACTGTAATTATATGGAAAAAATTAAAGGATCAAAAAAATTTATGGAAATTTTAGTGATTTTTCAAAATGCTGTATCTCAGTGAAAAAGGCTTGTATCGAGGTCTAAAACAAGCATTTTAAAGCTGCAAGTTTTGAGATCTGTCAAAAATTTTACAGAGTTACATGTTTCATGCAATTCCGGGATGTAGCGTGAGAAAAATTTTTTGCAGATTTTTAATTTTTCTTTTAACTCCACGAAAAGGCTTGAAAAAAATTTACGAGATTTTGCCGTTTCGCCGGCAAATTCCTTTTGCCGTTTTGGTTATTTTTTAAGAAGTCTGCTACAATTCTGATACTGTTTAGCTACAAATCAATTCGTAGAATTGCTCTTTTTGAATTGTAAATGTTAAAGCAGAAGTGGTCTCCATACTTAACATTCCGAGAGCTACGGCAAATTGAGCATTAAAGAGGATGTAAGCCAAGTACTTTAACGTAAGCAATCTCAACTATTGTACCGCTTGTAAACTTTGTAACAGGTGGTGATTTCAACTGATTCATATCGCCCGTCTATTTCGTTCAATTTTTTTTCTAACTAAGTAGATATTTTAAGTATATGGTACAGGCTGTAATCAAAATTATAAACTAACCTTCGACTTTCTATTGAGCCCAAACACGCTATATCTGGTGTAAGTTACTGAGAAGTTGGGTGTCCCGCAGACTAGGTACTTTATGCTGCAGCATCAGGTCAAGGTTACCATTGTCATGGAAATATCATCGAAGTAACAATATACCAAATTTCACATCAATCGAAACAGTGGAAGTAAGTGGAAATCCCTTTTTCCCTTCGTTCCTTTTCCCTTTTTCCCATTAGGAATTGGGCTGACGATAATCAAACGCATGAAAAGATATTTTTCTATAAACTAATACCTAAGATAGTTGGATGACATGGACATGGATACATGGCTGACATGGACGAGATTATGTCCATCCATGTCATCCATGTATCAAACAGGTCCATCCGTCCAAACTTAGGCTCTTGGGAATCGTAGCTCCTAAGGCCTACGTATGCCATAGGAGCTAAGACTTTACGAGGAGCTAAGCAGAAAGATGACGTCATTTCATTCTTTTGGAGACTTCACAACTCAAACAAACCTCTTCTATCTATCCATATAATCTATCTATCTATATATTCTATATATCTATATATATAAAAATCTCGTGTCACGATGTATGTTCGCGATAAACTCTGAAACTACTGAACCGACTTTGGATCAAACTTCATAAGTACCTATCTGTTATTTGGTCCAACTTAAAAGATAGGATAGTTTATATCTCAATTTATAGTATTTTTTATTGCAAATTATTTGTTTATTATATGCGAGTTATAAATTACCTTACACCGCCATCTGTGAGAATGTTATGGAACTCACAGGTGTTGTTATGGAACTTATTTTAAAAGTTATCTGTGAGTTCCATAGGATTCTCACAGATGGCGGTGTAAGGTAATTTATCGGCTGGATTGCAAAAATGCACCCCCGGGCGAAGCCGGGAACGGGCCACTGGTATTGTATATTTATTCCACGTCTATCTATACATATTACAAAATAAAATAGTTGTCTGTTTCTCCACTAATATCTTCTAAACCACGCAACGGATTTTGATACGGTTTTCACTAATAGAAAGAAGAATAAACCAAGAAAATTAATGGAAAAAAACAAGCTGGGAGCGTTTTGCATAAGTAGGTACTATGCGTGAAAGAGTAATATCCATACATCCTCACAGACTTTTGCATTTACCTATCTATACCTGATCTTAGTATAGGATGATTAAATCACATATTAACTTTTTTTTAATGGGCTGTGTAATATTCCGAGAACTTTTAGTACAACTTAAAAGTGAAAATTGAGAAAACCACCCAAGTTACAATAAATTCAATGATGTCTGGCAAGCTGATGACGACTTTATAAAAATAAGGGATTGGGAAGGTATAGGAAATTGGGCTCTGGCTTCCTTTACTCACTCATCGAAGCATAACAGCACACATGCTGTTATTTCACGGTGGTCCTCTGCAAAAGGGGGTGGTTTCTGCGGCCAAACGGGCTGTCCAAATGACTGAGAAACGCAGTATTCTCTAGCTGCCACTTCTTATTCCCATTTTATTAGCATTATATTACATTTTATTACAATAGATTACCTACTAAACCCTCAGTAAGACTTAGAAGTATAAGGTGTTTAATTGTAATTAAATATATAGGTACTTTAATTAAGTAAAAAGTAAAGATTGTTTCCATAAAAACAACTTATTAAAAAAAGATTCGTGGCTTCACCATTGGCTAAAAGCATAACCAGTTGCGAACCCATTGGTCAAAGATAATATTTGTGCCGCAATTTTGTGCGGGGGATTACAACCGAAACTCTACCGCAAGTGTTGATGTAAGCTTTAACATTTGAACACAAATAGAATGTTACCTTAATTTTAAAGAGATAGGATTCAAATTTAAATGTAAATCGAAGTGGAATTATGTTATTTATATGAAATACGTACTATGCGTTGAAGAAACGAGATGCAAAAACGTAACAATATGCCCCAAAAGCTTATTGTTTATCGTCAAAAAGAGAAGGATATATAGGTTATATAGAATTCAGTAGAGATAATAAAAACATAAAAATTAAAAATCTATACCAACATAGATATTATTTATTCAACATAAATATATATATTTTATTTCCACAAAAAAAAAAACTTTTGTAACAATTTTTTTAATATTCTTAATTCTCTTTAAATATGCACATCGACGCTCTGCACACATTTTCTGACTTTAAATTTGAAGCTACATTATCTTTTAATCTGACCCCATTAACGATTTACACGCATCTCATCAGTTATCAACATATCGACGTAAATTAAAAAACTCAACCCCACAGGTATATTTATCGAAATTATTTTAATATAATGGATAAATTAAAACTGTCCAAGTCCTCCCCACCACTAGACAGAGCTGTAGAATAGGCGGGGCTTAATATAAAACAGAAATACGAATAAAAAGCTATCCCTTTCTTACAAATGAGCAGTCGTAAACAGGGTAAGCGGTTTACAATAGGAGTCGACACTCGGCGCTATCTGCCTCTCTTTTCCTCGAGTGATCGGAGCTATGTTGTGTCTCTGTCATCAGTGCAGCCCTTAATAGTTATAAAGGTATAGTCTAGTTATAGAGCTCCACGTGAGAATGTGTTTTGTAATCAGTGAAGTGACGCCTTTATTCCGAAGCAGAGGCGCAATGTGCGAGTGTTGATGTTTTGGCGTTTGTTCGTTTGCGGGTTTTACGTGAAGATTATTTATTTACGCCATAGAAAAGCCAGAATCTGTGGAACTTGAACAGTTTTAGTGATGTATAAAGAGACGAGTTGAAGATTATTTCAGTTATTGCATTTGCAATAACTTGGATTTTTTTTCGGGAGTAATTTAAGGTAAGTTTGTAACATATAGGCATGAGTTAAAAGAAATAATATATTTTTTAAAAAACTATGTTTTTGAAGGCATATTCCAATTAGATATTTTGATCACGAATAATTTGGCGACAGATTCTATCCTTCCACGTCTCCGAAAAATACAAGAGGACGCTGAAAACAAAAATAAGCAACATTAATTGTTATTATAACATAAGTGAAAAAGGTAACAAAGTTACATAGTTCAAATATAAATTTTAAGTTTAAGAAAGTTTAACTTATAGTTATTAGGTAGGTATTATACCTATAGTTGTTGGCTAGACATACATACCTACCTATAACCTTTTTTACACCTTTTTTATGAACCTACTCCCAACTCATGTACTCCCAACCCAACCTAAGTAAAATTTATTTCTACGTTCGCTTTCGTTATTGCTATTACACTTAGCCAGGAGTTAGTTTCCTTAATTGTAGATGATCGCTCGGGAATAGTCCTTTTTTTCTGGATGAAAGGTACCCTATGTCCTTTCTGGTGTCCCAGACAACGTGTACCTATGCAAAATTTTATGGTGATCGGTTCAGTAATTATTGCGTGAAAGAGTAACAAACATCCATATACATCCAATCAAACTTTCGCATTTATAATATTAGTACGGATATCATTCAATAAATATAAAATAATAAAACAAAATTAAATTTATTTTGAAGATTATTAAAATGTTTGTTACCTTTATCCTAGTAAAATATTTAGATGAAGCGAGGCATTAATATTAATATTAATAACTTCTTTATTAGGTAATTAAAATTATTTTCTTTATTAGGTTTCGTAACATTGAGACAATATTCGTAAAATTAAATTAACAAGTCGTTTAAATAAAGAATATTAAGGCGCGATTTCACCATACTCTGTTAGTATTTAGGTAAGAATGAAACCTATTTCAAGAAAATATTTATCTGTAGACCAATAAAATTATTACGTTACGTTTAATTGGTATTAATTCGGTTACGTCATAAACATGACAAACCGACCGGCGGCAGTAACTTAATCATCATGAGGGAACAGCTCGTATGCTTTTCCAAGCAAGGGAAGCTATTTTTATGTAGATCCTGCCGGGAATCTACTAATGTGTCTTAAACTAAATAAATTAGAGTACGAATAATTAATAAACTAAATAAATTAATAAATACGATTTAGAGTTGTCTTAAACTAAATAAAAGATACGTCTTATCGACATCTATTTTCAAGGGGTTATACTCAAATGAACTTTAATGATTAGCATTCAAAAATCAGAAGAAAAAAATATATCAAGAAGAAAAAAAGTCATGAATCAACACAATTACCTACTTAGGTACATTGCTAAGGTTCCATTTAAGTAAAATTAGATGACACTTAAGTATTATATAGTTAACCTTCTTTGCGTAGTATAATTTGAAGACACGTTCTATGTCTGTCTAAAACTCCCAAGAAATTAGAAAAAAATCTTACTTACCCCCAAAGTTCTTCTAGTTACTTTCTTAGTAGTTCGAACTCTCTTTTTAGTAGTTCTAATAGGTTTTCTTGAAAGTTTATTTAAAAAACCAAAATCAAAATCTGCTATTGTGGTCTTAGATCTTCTAGGCTTTTTATCAGAGTAGTTTTTTGCTTCTATTTCAGTTACTGTTTGTATTTCACTGTCAAAAATATCTACATTATTTTCTCTTTTCACTGGCTTTTTAAGATTTGCATTAGTTGTAGACTCTTCGTGATTATTTTCTTTTGTGCTTATCGAAGAATCTAATTTAGAATTAATTTCAGTATTAAATTCTGGTGTGGATTCGTCAATGTTATTTAAATTTTGGGTTGTTTTATTCATATTTTCATTTGAAATCATTATTCTCACAGGTTCTGTAGAAAACATTTCATTTTGTGTATATTTTTCAGTATTATTCACAACCTGAGCTTCGGTGGTTTCATTAATATTTCTTTTTGTAGATATTTTAGCTACATTTGTACTATGCACATGAGTTGTAGTCTTTTTGGTATTAAATTGAGAATTTGCAGCTACAGATTTCATTGATCTTTCAGCAATGAATCCTTTTGTAGATATTTCTTTAAATTTACTTTTTATTTTATTTAAGTTTTTCGTTACTTCGATAGCTTTAATTTTTTGTTTTAATTTTAATCGAGCTGTTGATATTTTTATGTCCCACAAATTTAATTGCTTAGTACTATATCGGTAAGGTTCCTTTGTCACAAATTGTTTTCTTTGTTCCAAAACTCTGTTGGTCAGCGCCTCTTTAAATTCGTCCAATGTTAAGAAGGAATATGGTATTTTTGATTCGACTGGGTTATCTATGTAAATTAAAGGACTGGAACCATTCCTGTTTTCCCTAACAGCAAGGTTATGTTTCTTGTATCCATTAACTTCTTTAAGTTTCTTAACGTGTATTTCAAATTCTTTATTATGCTTAAATAAGCGACGACTTGCACTTCCTGTTGTCGAGACTGTAAAGTTTATTGTTGTTTTTAAACAAAAATTAATATAATTAGTATTATTGTTTATATACAGATTGACGGACGACCGAAAAAAATCTTAGTTGCTAATAAATACATGAGTTGTAAAACTTTCTGTCCCTAGGTTACTTACTTATTTATTAACTTAAGTACTTTGGCCTATTATATGTACATTATTCATAATCAACAATACTCAATACTAATAATAAATCTGTCAGGGTCGGTCATGGAGTAAGTGACTTTGTTTTCAGAGATATCGTGTTTATAGGCTATACATGATACTGAAACTAAATTGACGATTTTTAGAATTTTTTTCTGTATGTATGTTCCTCCATAACTCTGAAACGAATTAACTGATTTTCATGAAACTTGGTAGATAAAAATTTGGACGTACGGGACACAGGATAGGCTACTTAATATTTTTCAACGCGGACGAAGTCGTGGGCACCAGCTAGTTTATACTTTAAGATATGTGCCTCGGGTTTCTGTAAGGTTCGTAAGTCGAATTAATAACTGTACATTAATGTTGGATACATTGGCATTACGTCGATATGACATTATAATAGACTAGCTGTGGCACGCGACTTCACCCGCGTATAACTTTATTAAGTATAGCCTTTGTTATTCGCTGATAATGTGAATAAAATCAGTGCAGTAGTTTTTGAAATCTTCTCTCACTTAGTTTATATATGTAGGTAAAACTTTAAAAATACATATTAAGTTCATAATAAACTGTATACATTTTAATGATTATATTATAAAAATATTTTAATTTTATGAAATATATTTTAATAATATTGTTATAGTAAATATCTTAATTTCCATACCATTGTCGACAAGTCCAATATATAACTTATATAATTCTGTTACGAAGAAATTGTCAACAAAATGTTTTTTTGAGTCCTCTGCACTATAAGAAAATGTGAAATTTAATGCAACAAATATTATCAACTTAATGTCCAATTTACAAAAGGCGGATACCATGTTTTAACTCCATATGTTTTAATTGTTTTTAAGAAAATAATTAACTATACGAGACGGTTGAACGCTCATTTGGATTTTATGTCAATTGAAAAATGTTAGAGTTCCGTTTCTATGCAAATCTTTGCAATAGGTACTGGTTCTACATTATACTACCTCATATTGTTCCCTTAGTTCCCATTTTTAATACCTTCAATGTTAGTAAGGTTTTTACCTTTTCCATCTCAGCGGTGACCCGTTTATTTTTATAGTTAATGGGTTTCGGGAAAATATTGCAATACTTTAACTAAACGAAAAGATAGGTACAGTCAAGTGTAAAAATATGTATCTACTAAACCATTATAATTAATTCCTTTAGTAGGTACATAAGCTACTAAAGGAATTAAATTAACTTCATAAATGTTTAATTACCACACGAGACATATTTATGACAGTTTATATGTGCACATTTAATATTAAATGTTTTAAAAACATATTTATGAAACGATTCTTTGGATACATAATATTTATGCAGTTGACTCTAGGTACACATAAAAATAATTACTTTACTGTTATAGTTGATAGAGGTTAACAATGTAAGGGGTTAAAGTATGAAATTGCCGATTTGTACTGAAAAATAAAAATTCGCTTTTTTTTTAATTTAACATATTTATTTAATCAAAATAATTACCATTATTATTTATACATTGCTGCCATCTAATAGGAAGCTCATTTTTGCCTTTGCGATAGAACTCTGGTGATCTAGATTCGACAAACTGTGTGAAAGCATTTTGCACTGCCTCCTGAGAAGAAAACTTTTTATCACGCAGAAAATTGTCCAAATCACGAAAAAAATGGTAGTCCGTTGGAGCAAGGTCTGGCGAATACGGAGGGTGACGAATGGTTTCTAATTGCAGTTCCTGTAGAGTTAAAACGGTTTCTCGTGCTGTATGAGGTCTCGCGTTATCATGGAGCAATAATGGTGAAGATCGATTCATAAGTCGGGGCTGTTTCACTGCTAGTTTCGCTATCATTGTTCGGAGTTCGGCGCAGTAGACATCTGCCGTTATTGCTTGACCAGATCGGAGAAAGCTATAGTGAATAACACCACGCTGAGACCACCAAACAGTTACCATTACCTTTTTATTGGTAAGCTTTGCTTTAGGACACTGTTGCGGCGTTTGACCTGGGGTCAGCCATTGCATTTTCCGCTTACGATTATCGTAAAGAATCCATTTTTCATCACATGTCACAATTCGATCCAATATTCCTTCATTTCTGTATCGATTCAACAAGGCAACGCGAGTTTCAACACGCGTTTCTTTCTGCAGATCAGTCAAATCATGAGGCACCCATTTTTCATATTTTTTTATTTTATTGATTTGACGCAAATAAATAAATAAATAATAAATAATAAATAAATATCTCCACACATTCCACACAGCACCATCTAGTTCCACACTAAGCAACTTAATGCTTGTATTATGGATACCAGACAGTTGATATAATACATAGATTACTTTTTTTTTTGTAAATACATACATATTATAAATACAAACATCCATGACTCAGGTACAAAGGTAAATGTTAACACATAAACATTTGCCCCTAGCGGGATTCGAACCCGCGACCGTTTGGTTAACAGCTAAGGTTACTAGCCACTAGACCAAACGTGTCGTCAAACACGTCAATATTGCAAATGAGTCAATATTGTTGGTAAGGTAACGTTAAACCATGCCGCTAATTCCTGGGTAGTTTGGCTCGGATCGGCTTCCACCATCTCTTTCAAATCGTTGTTATTCACCTGTGTGGGCGGTCTTCCACGTGGTTCGTTCTTCAAATCGAAGTTTCCATCACGAAAGCGTTTAAACCAAAATCGCACAGTGCGTTCATTAGCAGTCCCCTCTCCAAACGCAACATTAATATTGCGAGCTGTTTCTGCCGCGTTAGTTCCGCGTCGGAACTCGTATTCAAAAATCACACGAATTTTCGAAGTATCCATCTTTATTGTCTAAGCTGAATAAAAAAAACAACTGAAAGTTGATAATCGAATGTTGCACATTTTTTAAAAGAAGAACTACATAGGTACCGTATGAAAAAAGTTTCACTCAAAAATCTCAAACCATGAAGGTTCTATGTCAATTCGAAGTACCTATTACAATAAAACGGCAATTTCATACTTTAACCCCTATTATCAGTTTATATAATTTACGTTATAAAATAAAATCGCTGTTCATTTCTGTCTCTCTTCGTTATCTTCTTCTAAACGAACGGGTGATAAACTAGAAAGATTTGTGTGAATAGTCTAGAAAAAAAAATGCATACGTGCGAAGTCGGGGCGGTTATTTTCATGTATTTTATATACTTTTCAATTTGCATGTTTTATTAAACAATGGAAATAATTTATCATAATATTAATGAAAAGATTATTAACAAATAATATAAATTCCAATCTTTTTTTTAACAAATATTCGAAATCCGAGCGCGCTTGATGCCGCATGGAGCCGAGTAAACCCGATTCAGCGTCACCGATCCGAACGTGACGGTTCACTTACGTTCACTGCTCAGCTAAACGCGTCTAAAAAAGCTTTTAATTAAAAATTGAAAATGTAGTCATGCAAAATACACTATCTAGTCACTGGGTGGGATAATACATCATCATCTCAGCCGCAAGACGTCCACTGCTGGATATAAGCCTCCCCCATAATTTTCCAATAGGACCAATCAGAAGCAGACTGGTTCCACAGTCGATCCGTGGCCTACTCGAGAACCTTCCAGCCCTAGAGGCCGTCGGCTCTCCGAACTTTGTCTCCTGCCCACTGCCACTTCAACCTACTGATACGTCGTATTATATCGGTAACTTTCGTTTGTTTTTGTGGATAAAATGTGTATTTGAAATTGCAGGTAGTCACAATAGAAGAATACGGGGTATACACGATGCTGCCTGCGCAGCAACTCCCCACCATCAGCCCTTGGCCTCCGGACACTAATTTACTGGACCGCATGGACGACTTGGCTCACAAAGGTAAAGGTAATGGTGACTGCCACATCTCTTACCATTATCTAACTCAATCAACTTTCTCATTGTTCTTGTATTTTGGTCGAGTGTAGGTATTTCAAATACTATTCCGATATCTTACTAAACCAAAGATATGGCGGGGACATTAGTACCTAGTGTCAGGGAACACTGCATTTCGCAGTCATATATTTGAAGGCTCGGACCAAATATTGGGTTGGCAAGAAAGTTCTTTCGGTTTGCACGGCCCTAATTCTCTAACGCCATTTAGCGATTCCTTACTTCAAAACCACGTCAATCCCTTAAATTGTTACGACATCTGCTAAAAACTTATTCTCTATGACACTTTTACAAAACCGTGTGGAATGAACGCGACGTTAGCGTGGTTAGAACTGTCAAAAATACCACGCTTGACAACCACGCGGAATCGTTGTGATTTGATTGTCATTGGCGTTTTTGTGCGAAAAATCTTAAAAAAGGTAAGCAATAATCGTTTTTCATAGTAAACCACACACGATATTCTTACAAAGTAAGTATCTTATTTAATTGTGATTCTGTAAAAACTTGTGAGCGATAGTATTTTGGCACTTAGAGCAACGAATTATGTATTTAATTTTTAAATTTATAATTTATAAATTATATATTATAAATTTAATTTATAAATATAAATTATAAATTAAATATAATATAATATATAATATAAATATAAATTATAAATTAAATATAAAATAAATATAATATATAATATAAATTATAAATTTAATTTATAAATTTAAATTATAAATTTAATTAATAATAATAATAAGATTATAATTATTTAATTTTTTTTAAATCCGCTAAAGATTAACTTCATTTCATTTCAATCGTAGTAATTGTATGTAAAACTTCTAACCTCCAATTTCTATCACTCCACAAACAAACGTTCAGAAATCGTCTTACCTTTTTTTGTAGTTATGTATTAACGATTATGTCAAATAAATTTATTTTGAGAGCCATTCCTTTGAAATTTGTTTAAAATCATTAAGTACAACGTAAAATCAAGTTATTTTACCAATTGTGAATTAAATAAACAATTTTTAGGAAGTATTCTTTCATGAATACTTAATCGGGAGTTCAATTTCAGAACGTAAGTGTGACTTCGTATATGGTGCCATAGACAATTTGTCTTGGGACTTAGAGAATAGTGATGTCTCGATTCCTTACCGTGACAAGGTATAGGCAAGGCACAGTATTGACGTGGGTTTCGCGTGGTAAGATATAAGTGTGAAATCTCATTCGCCGTAGAGAATTAGGGCCCAGTAGTGTAAAATTAGGGCAGCAGCAGCAGCAGTAGGTGCAGCAGTAGAATTAGGGCACTAGTTAGTAATGCAAAAAATAAGATAAGACTTAATACGTACAATATTACTAACACTCGACTAAAATATTTATACATATTATATAATTTACAATACTTATACATTATATAACACATATAAAGTCACAACGTCAAAAAAACTGACGTATCTGCATTACAGATACCTATACAAAATGATTTTTAATCTACAATTGAAGTCACGATGAAACATATATTTTTTAAATTATGTATTTAGGGTCTCTTTCACCATCTCTGAGTAAAGTGTCAACTAGGATAACCGTCATTTAAAGTCACCGGTAAGAAAGCGTAAGTATGAGTTTCATTCACCATCTTCGAGTAGCATTACTCAAGGTAATTTCAATGAAATTGATACAAGATACTCGTAACATTTACTCGTCAATTAGCGTTATTTGAAAAGTAACAAATCAACACTTTACTTGTAGTTGGTAAAAGAGGCCCTTTGGTACTTAATTTATATGACACAAGTAGTAAATTGTTGATTAAAAATCAATTGTTAACGAACGTAAGAAAAAAAATTTGAAAGGAGATCCAAACAATGTGGGTTTTGAATTTTCATGTTTTTTTTTCTTCTATCTTTTCAATGTCTGTAATATTTTTTTATGTGAATTTAAGTAATGAATGACAAATGTCAATTTATTGATGAAAAGGAAGGTTGTTTAGACCTCCAAGATTAAGAAAGCAATTGTCGATGGATATTTTTTCCTGAGCAATATTTGGAATAAATTGTTAGCAGCTGAAATAGTTACCCACCTGTTTCAGCATGGGTGGTAGAGAAATAGGCACATCGGTGGTTCCTCCCAGCCCCAAAATTTTCATTATTTTTTATTAGTGGCACGACTCTGTATTGACTGAATAAAGAAATGGTACCTAGTCACGGGCCCGACAGAAAAATTTCATTGAATTTTGCGAAAAAATACATTGTCGATTTACTATGGTGTTAATTCGAGCGTGTTCTTTACTTTAGGTCCAGATTATGTAGTAAGACTTTTTTTTTATTAAAAATACTACCTAAAAATAATTCAAAATAATAATTAAACTTTTCCAAACCACTTAATTGAAAAATAATATAATACAGGTATATTACTTCCTTTTAAAATATCTTAGAAGGAAAAAATTATGTGTTTAATTTTAAAAATAAAAAATAATAGTAGAATCTATTTATAATGCTGAAACTACATAGAAATCATTAACTTATTTGCTAGGACCTTTAATGAACGATGTAGAAATTCAGTAACATAAGCCACTTTTGGCCAACCGTTTCTATAGGGCCACAGAAACTGCGTGAATTTTGAAACTTGGCCATAACAACTTAGAACTGTGTAGTATTATTTGTTGAGCTGTGGAAATTGAAAGGAGCGTGATTAATTGGAGTAAGCAGGGTTATGGTGCGGCAGGTCACAGCGGTGTTAACCAGCTCGGCGGCGTGTTTGTAGGAGGCCGGCCGCTGCCTGACTCCACGCGGCAGAAGATCGTCGAGTTGGCTCACTCCGGCGCGAGGCCCTGCGACATTAGCAGAATCCTGCAGGTGTCCAATGGCTGTGTCTCTAAGATACTGGGAAGGTAAGTTCTTTCTTGTTTGTTCTACTAGGTAACTTAAATATTAGTAGGATAGAATTTCTACTAATATTATAAATGCAAAGGTTGTGAGTATTGATCATCGAAGTACTACAACTATGGAATTTGCGTTACAAATGCCAAAGCGGCACATAAAAAGAGACGCCTAAAACGGAGTCATGGCGGAGTCTTGCCTTTGCGCGTCAATGGTACAAGGTAGTAACGACCAAGCACTACTATTAATTTTAAACTCCAATGTGTTGATATGTAAAGTCACATTTTCTTTAAATGACAGATGACAGATGACAGAGTTCATGCTCTACGCACATGTCACTTTTAAATGTTACAAGTGTTGGCGTTAGTGTATGGCGTGCGAAATCCATAGCTGTAGTACATTGATGCGATTGATTGATGTTTGTTACTGTTTCACGCAAAAACGGCTTAACGGATTTGGTTGAAATTTGGCACACAGATCTCATTACTTGGCTTAACATATAGAACACTTTTTATTGTAGAAAAATGTTAGGTTCCCAAGGGATCGTCTAAAAATATAAAAAAATAAGGCCATCGTTGTTACAGCGATAAAGATATCAGATATTTTAACAGGAGTTATATGTTTTATTTTTCATGTGAGATACAGACAGCGACATTTAGTATGCAAGTCATTAGTACCCACGCTCGGGTCCACTAGGATCCCCTAACTGAATCCCACGGGGGATCCTTGTGAATCCTTCGGTTCATCAAAATCCCGTTAGGAGATCGGCATATATGTCCCAGTTCACCAGTTCGAATATGTTTTTTATATACATTGTTGAGATACATACAAAAAATATCACTAATTATCATTTAACTAAAGTTATCCAATTATTCCACTAATAGGTATATCGGATCTAACAATTTCGCCCGTTCCACCTTTCCCTACTAAGTATCCCCACTGGCAGGGATTTATTTCCACATCCTTACCAAGTAGGGATGCTTTTCCACATTTCACATTGTTCGAAAATTCAAAAAATATATATTATCGGTCGTATTGATAAATATTTTAAGAATTGACCACATATTAGTTAAATTATCTTTATCTATTTATACATGTTATAAAAAAAAGTTGCTGTCCGCCTCTGTGTCTGTTTCCCCGCTAACATCTGTTAGTTTTCGCTAATGGAAAGAGTGATAAACGGGGATTATTTGTATACATATATAGGAAAATATACATACGAAACCGTGGTTGGGTCGCTAGTTTCTTAAAGTATGAAAATCCACCTGTGCTTACAGTACAAATTACATAAAACGAGTTGTGGATATTAAAACTTCTATAATAATAAGAATTCACAAAGTGTAGACCAGTTGGCCTATAGCACGACATATGGTAAGTAAAGGTGAAATTTAAAATGTACCGGGTATCGAACCTGATACCCGTCCGTAGGTGAGCAGTCGCAACTTGACACCCTCAGTTCTGACCACCCCTTCAGCGCCGCGCTGATGATAACCCAAGTACGACAGTTGCTTGGGTGTATAATTTTATAAAGAATTGTCGTATTTATACGTTACTTGCTTGTACTCGTATACGGAATCCTCCATCAGCCATTTTTATGTGAAACATTAACGAACATCCATCCTCACAAACTTCGCATTTATAATAATATTATTAAAGTAGGATAATCACATTCATCTAAAACTAGCCTCCAAGAAAATAAACATTACCAAATGTTTACATTTAAACTTGTTAGAACAACTTATCAATGTCGCCACCACCGCATTTCAACCACCATTTTTTAACCGCACACTTAAAAAAAATACCATTTTCTAAACTTAACTCGCAATACCTTGTATTACACGTCTGTCACCTAAAACCTTCAACGTCACCTTGCCTCCTGACCAGTCCTGAAATAACTAGACAAAGAAGTTTTCCGTAAAAGCTAAGAGTTCTTCTAAAACTGGCCGATTTGTCTAAATGTGGTCGCCATACAACTATGATCCTGCGGTCGCATACCAGTTAGACGCGCGTATATGTTTCAACAACATTTTTGAAATTGTTCTGTTTAAGTCTTGTTATCCACTTCATATTAGAAGCTATAGCTATATGTGGAGCTAAAAGTTTAAGTGATACTTTAATCGATTTGAACACAGTTGAACCATAGAGTAGGTGGCTGGCTACTGTCGTCTAGAATTACAAGCAACGCCAGGGGAAGTCCTTCTCTTAGAGGTCAAGTCAAGAGGATAAGACTGCAGGGTCTGGCATCCCTTATTGTTCACTAATTACTGATCGATACAACAGACTCTTATTATATTTAGCAAGTTACTTCACGGCGTCTTATTTTCTCTTCTTTAAGGGTGACCACTGTTCACCCTTTAAAGATTGTGAAAGATGGAAGATCGAGTGATGACATTTAATCAAAAAGGCCTATGTCCTAAAGTGGACCTTTATAGGCTGATAATGATGATAATTAAGATGATGATAGTCGACATAGTTGACTTTATATACAAGGGAAATATATTATTTTATTAAAAGGCACACTTACCTCTTTTACTGTGATTCAGCTTTAACAGACCAGATTGGTATTTCGATATAGCCACAACACCTTGCGGTTTCTCTAAGCTTTATTTTAAAACGGTTTATTAGAGATTTTCTATAGGTAATATACATATTTGAGTACCGTTGTTCAGATGCCAAATGTCAATTAGCTAAGGCGTAAAACGTGGCAACTTGGCCATATTTATTTACAAATTATTGTGTTATTTTTTAACTGTGTTGAATGACTGGACTTACAATTTGTATTTACTTATTATACTTTTGGGTACTGTAATCAATAAAAGCCATTATCTATAACTTAATAATTAAACCTGTAGAGAAATAAAGGACACAGGTAAAATTGCCACAAAATCGGCAACTTTACTTACATAATTTTTTTCGTAAACAATTGCATGTTTGATACTAATTTCGGTAAAGTTACTTTGTTTCATAGACTAACTATTATCAAAACGACAATACCGAGAAAATTGATTCAAATGTGAATCAATTTCACACCTATTCCCTAAATACGTTTTGATAGCAGCCGACTTTCAACAGCTATATTGAAAAAACTATCAGTTTTCACGTAAGAAAAACATGAAAATGATGCAAGAATAAGTATATCGAAAAATTACTACCGTTACTACAAAGAGTCTATTCACAGTCAGATTGGTAATACTTGAGTTTGTATCAAATACCGATGATACGGTAAAGTTACTACGGGTTTGGTCAAGATGCCATGTTTTACTGTATGCGGCGATGATCGATATGACTTTCGCATAGGCCTCAGGTATTTCCTACTAATATTATAAATGCGAAAGTTTTTGAGGATGGATGGATGTATAGATGTATGTATGTTTGTTACTCTTTGACGTAAAAATTCCAAACGGATTTGGATGAAATTTGTCACATAGTTTATTATAAAAAACATCCGTCTAAAAATATAAAAAATTGGGCGCCACTGTCGCTGTGGTGGTGCCAACGTCGTCAAAGCGATAATTATTAGCTATTTTTTTTTTTTCAACGCAGTTGCAGTTGAAGTCATGCACAGAGTAATTAATTTTTTTAATTTATTATGACAGGTATTACGAAACGGGTTCAATAAGACCGCGAGCTATTGGCGGATCCAAACCGAGGGTAGCAACGGCTGAAGTGGTCAGCAAGATTGCTCAGTACAAGAGGGAGTGTCCTTCGATCTTCGCGTGGGAGATTAGAGATCGTCTCCTTAGCGAAGGAGTCTGCACATCCGACAATATTCCTAGTGTGAGTACCTTATAAAGTATTTTCTTAAATAATTTATTGTAATTGTCTAATACTGTCCGAACTGTGACGTTCTCGTTTTCTCATAGTATTAAAAAAATATTTCTATTATAATATACAGGTACAGTGTGCTTTTTCAGTTTTAATTCTGAGTGACGTAAATGGTTCATACGTAATTTTAACAGTCCATATTATTTACTACGCTATTGTAACATAATAACATAATATAAACATGAGAATTTGGTGACATAAAAAAAATTAAAAAGAAATACATAAGCATAACTAGTTATTATTGAATTAAATACGAGTATTTTTCATCTTAACAGACGTGTGAAATAAAGTATTATTTAGTATAGCTTCGCTTAGGCCATTTTGTAATTAACTTAACATATCATAGCCACACAAGTATCTATCACTCAAATGCGTCCAATAATTGACGCGTGATTGGGCAACAAACATCTTCACAACTCTCTAAATTGTATCACTTGGTTAAATGCTCTTTAATTTTTTTGTTCAAAATCAAACTTTATATAACATTGTGTGATATACGTAATAAATCCCTCTTCCAGCAAACTTTTTAGGAAAAGAGGAACTTTTTATTAAAAGTTTAAGGTATTCAATTCACTTCCTTAAAAATGTGAAAATCCTACATACATTGTTGCCCGAGCACACGCTCAATTAGTTACATGATTAGTATCTATGCCTCCAGTTATTTATCTTTTAAATATTAATAAAATAAGCCTTTATTACTGTTAGGTTAATAATATATACATATATACGCTATTATGCCTACATACTATTATAACTTAAATACAATATGAAACAACTAAAAATATAAACACTACATAATATCGGCAATCGGTCCTTCAACTCTAACAGCTTGTCCTGAGACAAAGGTGTTTAGATATTAGTCTAAGTCTAATAATACATCTGAAAATATTGAAAAAAATAGGCATATTTTACTAAAACGCCATCAAAAAGTATGAAATGTAGGAAAGGGCGAGTCGTAAAATACAATGGTGCTCGCCCGTAGCTATAGTAAGGTTATATACAGGATGCTATAACGCCTTATCTTTCCCCGGCACTATACAGGACTCCCCTTTTGTCTCCCCTTCCCCCACCACTTCGTGGCAAAACAATATGACGTTATAACTTTTTTTTCTTCATTTTTTCCCTTTTTGAATACGGGGCCGCTCCCTTCTAGGACTCTCCATAGAGGCCGTCGATGCGTCTTCGAATATAAAGGTCGATGCTTTTATAATAATGTCTACGGCGTCGCGTTCCGAACCAAAAGGGATAATCAATAAAGAGTCTACGCAGATTGATTCAAGGCAATAGGTTAGATCTCTGTTAATTTCAATCTTAGCAAAAAAGTTATATAATTTTTTTTATGTAATGTAAAACTAAATTCCTTACAATATTTGTCTGAAACTTTTTGTAACCCTTACTATTTTCTACAAGTTGGATTCGATAAGTTCCTTCACCCATCAATATTACATTATTCTAGAGACTTATAGCAAAAATTCCCCTAATGATCTAAAATTTTGATTTGTTAGTAAATTTTCCTAGACTATGAGGCTAATATTTGTAATCTTTAAAAAATCAGAACTCATTCACTACGGAAGCCTAGACTTTTTTTAAGTTTGTGAAATTTAAGTTGTGAAGAAACATGTAGTAATAATTTCAAAAATATACAGATTTTTTTAATAAAAAAAAAATTAAAAGAACACTGAAAAAACAAATTTGACGACAAAGTTATGTCGATTTGTTAATTAGAACCGGAGCTTCTATAGCTCAAAGTTAAACTCATAACAAAAATATGAGGCTATGAGGGCTGTTTTTTCGCCAGTGGCATGTTAGTCCAAGAACTCATTTGGTATGAACTTACAACTCATGGGGAACCACCTTTAAACAAGCGAATCTAAGTAATTTCTGTGATAATTATTAGGTAATTAAAAGTAGGAAAAGGTAAAATTATTTTAGGGGTCCAGGTGGCAACGTACCCAACATGCTGGCTGCACTACCTCTCAGAATACTTAATCGCTGAAAGGTAAATCTAAATTCATAAAGGGTCAGTATTTTGACACAATATCTCGGAATTAAAAAAAAATCAGTCTTTCATGTTACGAATAGTTCTTTTTTCGTTGCATTTTCATAAAGGTATTTAAGCATTTTTGTTGACGTCAATTTAGCCCAAGCTTCCGATTGTGTTATACTGTAAGCTGTCTTATCATCCATAACAAACTCAAGAATTGCTCTTTCCAATTTTTTCATAGAATACAAATCAGCCAATTCTAAATTTTCTATGATATTTTCAACTGTTAATTTCTCACATAAAGCGTCCTCGCAAAGTTCTTTAAGTCTGGAGAGTTGATAAAACTCAGCAGCGGCTATTAATTTCTCAGGCATCTCATGAACTTTTACAGATTTGCTAGTGTAAATATAGGTTAATACTTCATGAAGTACTTCTGATTGGAATTGTGATTCCACTATATTTGTAATGCTTTCCTTTGTATTATGCTCAAAATGAGCTCTCAATACAGAGCTTCGTGTAGCCAGAATAGCTTTGTGAACGTTATATTCAACACCATCAGCAGATTTCATTATGACATCTGAGAACAACCCTTCGCTGAGTAAATACCCGAAATCACTGCTCAACTTCATTTCTGGTATATCAATATCGGCATTGTCTTTTGTAACAAACACAAATTTTACAACTGAAGAAGTCATATAGACTTTTGTTAAGAATTCCCACATATAGGCTTCTATTATATGGTAATCGAGTGTGCAAGGCTTTGAGCCATGACTTGGATTTGTAGTTATTATAGCTTTCACATATCTTTTTTTGCGTGACAGTAAATAAATTTCTATTTCTTGATTTTGCTTATTATTAACAATAATTTTCAATTCAAACTTCGCATTTATTAAGTCACTGGTTTTCTTTTCTTCATTAGATAAACACGGTATCCGCACTTGTCCCAAATTTTGTAGTAATAGGCGCCTATAATCGGGAATAGTCAACAAGACGACGTCTGTTGTTGTACACTCTTGGATGTTTGTGCTGCAATCAATGCTATATACATTTTGTACTGAAAAGTGTACTTTCGACAGAAAGTACACTTTTAGAATTTTCTGTATAATATAGTAAGCATCATGTGTTAGTTAATATTGTAAATTGTATATTACCTAAACATGTTTGTTTGGTTTACTTAAATTTTGAAATGAATTACAAATTTGACAATGACAAATCTACAAATATATATTTTATTAATAATGGCAAGCTGCATGCGTTTCATTGCCAGTATCAGGTTATAAATTATTGATTTTATTATTTCAATATATTATAATACCAGTCATCAAAAACAGTAAAACTATCGAAGACATTACATCATATTAAGGAGGTTACATAGGTACTTCTCTCTTTGTTAGATCCTTCATATTTAATTTCTTATTTCTTTCTATGTAAAGAACGTATGTCAGACTGACGGTTCATTTGATGGTTATCATCGCTTATTAATGTAAGTAGGTATAAGCGCCATAGAGAAATGGGCCCACTCGCCGAAGCAAAACACTTGCTGGTAATTTCACTAAGGTCTTCTGTAAGGTAGACCAGACGTGCTATATATAACAAAAAATAAATAAATTATAAATAAATGTGTGCGTCTCACAAGAAACGTCCTAATGGGGACATTTTGGGAATTGCAAAAATAAGTATTTTCTATCTTCCCAAAATATTCCACTCAGGGTATATTATTTCGACGATTCCACTTTATTTATAATCGTCGACATTTTGGAACTTAAACAAATATTTAGTTTACTATCCCCATAATGTACCTATCACGCTTAATTTTTTTAAAAATGTTCAAATTTTGTAATTCAATTCAGAAATGATTACTTACATGAAAGAATGCACACAAACACCTTGAAAGTTCCTGGATCGATGTAGTGTCAAGCATAAAATTCTAGGTATATATTTATATGTATTTATGTTGTTTTTATAGGATTTTATAGTTATTTATTTTAATATTTACTGCGTGTTAATAAGTACATATTTTTGCATTCAACAAAGATAACAAAAACATTTGTATCGTTATTAAAAAATTGTCATGTTCACAGGCTTTGGTGGCAGATCGTGTCCGCCTATCTACCCATTCATTTTATAACAAAGAACAGTACTAAAAAGAATGACAGTCTATGTAAACTTCATAAAAATAGCCATAACCGTGAACTGTTTTATACACTTTCAGAACTCCTTCGGAATTAATGTGCTGAAAAAGTACAATAATAACACCTTAAAGCGTCATTGTCACATCATTTTACGATTGAAACCATGAAGGAATACTCGAAAACACCCTTTTACTGGAAAACGTCACCCCTCGCGAAATACTTATCATAAATTAATTAAGAAATTCGCGCCATCACCCTGTGGGTGACGACATTTTGTCGAAGAGAAAAAAAAACGGGAACATTAAAAAGAAGAATTTAACTAAAACACCGAAACAGAGAGAAAAAGTCTAGAGCGAGAAAGCAATACGCGTCTTAACCGGAGGAAAAGAGTAAGACTGCTATCTCCTTTTGTAGCGTCTAAAAGGGGAAACGCGGCCGATTTTGACACGGTATGAATAAAGAAAATATGAAGGCTTTTGTTGCCGTAAAAATTCCAGTACAGGGGATAAAGTCTTTAAGTTATCAGCGAGGGAAACCGTTAAGGGTGGCTGCGAGTACAAACAGGTATGCGAAGACGTCGTATAATAGGTCTATAAGAGCGTTTGATGTCGTATTTATCGAATATCGGGCTCTGTTTACGTAGATATCGTTCGAGTGGGTGCTTAACGTTGAATATATTAGAGTCAGGGGATGGCTACGTAATCTCACGTCTGAATTCATTAGGACTGACGAGAAAGGTGAATTATATTAAAAATTAATTAGGAAAACACCTATGACCTACATAAAAGCGTATGTTATTATTAACCTGAAATAATTTTTTTTTTATTACAAATTATTGGTTTATGTATTAGATGTAACATTAGTAGTCATAAGCAAGAATCAGGTCTTGAAGCTTTTGCGAATCCATATTTTATGCAGATACAATTGGATAGTTTTGTTTTTCTTTTTGTAGAAAAGTGTTATAACTTATATTACATATTTTTTTACTTTCTGATTAACATCATTCTTTTTTCTTCCTTTCCATTTTCTTGCGTATGTCGGCGGCCGATCGTATAATCCGGCAGTTCGTGATGTGCCTAGACAGATCGTGATATGGCGGTGTTTCGTGAAGTTGCAAAGTGATAAATAAGTGCTTATCAAATTACTTACATTTAATCAAAAACTAATCAGAATCTTACAATAGTAATCGCACAATATATGAACGATATGCCTAAAATGGGCAGCCAAATCGTCGAAAGATTAGAACGAATTCTAATATTTTAGAAAAAAATTCTTTAGATGACAATTAATTGTACTAAGTTTGAAATTAATTTTAGTTCATTGTTGGCTTCCAAACTATCAGATATCCCAGAAATGACATGTTTTTTGTATAATAAGTATAGTAACAGGTAAGAGGCTCCCGCTAACAAGTTGAACTCTTGAATAACGGACAAGTGAACGCAATAAGGACGGCACTAAGTATAGCTAAGTGTCAAACTTATTAAGCTAATTAAATTCAACTATAAACGACTACTCAAAAAATTACCAATGAATCTTTACACTAACAAAATATAACCCTTGACAAAAAATACTAAACAGTAAGTACTTAATACACATTCACACAAATATTTTGCCAATCAGATTTGAATTTAAAAGCATTATGTTAAGAGTTATTTTTAATAATTAAAAATAATTGTGCTTGTCTGGGGTCAGTAGTTGTGATAGGGTGATGTCGTTATAGCATGCGTTCCCGTAGCAAATCACTTCCGGACCACTAAATCCAGGGCTAAATTAATGCATTTAGCACGCTCCCCGTCCCCGACCCTTTAACTGGGGATGACAACTTTATTTCATTGTGACGCTACATTTTCTTGTCACTTTGACAATATCGGGAGGACATACTTTTTTTCTGTACAATCCGAGTTGACTTTTGTGCTATAATAATTGCATTTGGAATTGTGTCTATTATAGAGAAAATTGTTAGAGAAAATTACCTAGATATAATAAAATTAAGTACATATTTTGTTATTAAAATAATACTTTTTCTACAATTATTATTAAAATACCTATTTTTTTTTTATAATTATGTACTTACTAGAGGCTGGCCTCCGGCTACGCACTGATGTAATTTTTTTTTCTGCAAATTGTGTACAGAAACCTTCCTCATTGATCGTCGCTCTTATTGAAAACTGTATCAAAATGCGTTAGGTGATTTAGAAGAAGTTAGCGGAGAAACAGACAGTCGTAGACAGCGACAGTTTTAATGAAAGAAATGGTTATTGTGAGTCAACCGTTACAATAAATGCCATAGCGGAGTTTTCTTAGGATTTAAGAAGAACTTACAATAATTCTCTAATGTACAACATTTTTATATATCTCTTAACTTAAGGTTTACTCTACGTAAGCCATGTACCTAAATTTATTTTTCGGGGACTTGGTTAAAAAATTAATAATTGTTTTACTATATATAGGTATAGGTATAAATCTTTCGTGAAACATTGTCCAATTATTAGTGAAGACCGCATCAAAATCCATGACGTTACAGGCGCGGAAGGCGACTTCATACACTAATCAACCGCTCTGGGTGCAATTTTTTTCTGCAAGTTATATAATTAAAATAACTCGTTCATTAGTGTTTGTGTGAAAGAGTATAAAAGTAGCAAATAAAATATTCATCCATCCTCACAAAATTACTTATAGGATATTTCTTACATGCTAGGAGCGCTGCTAAAGTTGGCTTTAGGTACTGGGAATTGAATTTTTGGCCTCTAGGACTGAGCAATTTGCTCATCATATTATTTCCTCTAAACAGTTTATTTTATTATCCAAACACAGCTAGAAAATTTATAAAGCAATAAATAAATAGCTTGTACGTAGGTACACGATTTAAAATATCATTACGAATCATATCTGAGAGTTAGATCTCGCGAGGGGCTGAATATATCGGCGGCGCAGCAACAAATTGTAACAAAGGATGAACGCCAAGAAGATTATCGGAGATGACACGTGGCTCGCACGTGACCGGCATGCGACCGATCATACCACCCTCTATACCCTACTTTCCCCGAACCATTGAAGAATGAACTCTAAAAACACTAGTACAATGTCCTTTTTCCCTCAACAAAAAAATACAATTCAAAATTATAATGCTGACGTCCAAAAATAGTTTCTATCTGAAATATGTTTCAGTCGATTTTAGCACGCGTTAGCTAGTTGCGAAAGTTATTTAAAAATAAAGAAGTGTTGGAGGGAAATTAATACCACAATTTGAAGGATTTAAGGCTTATATTAGAGTTGAGTGTAATCGGAAGAGCAAATAAATATGGAATTGTAACTTTTGTGTACGTCATGTGTATCTACTTAATGCGGTTGTCACATCCAAGATCGCTCCGGGCCCCCGAAGTCGAACGAATTGGTTTTTTTAACTCTTTCATAGTCAAATTGTTGTTTGTTTTAAAACTATTTAAATCAATTATTTCGTATAGCTATAGCCATCTGATTATATCCATATCTATCCATATCTTATCAAAGTCTACAAATTGTTTAGATTCACATAGATTTATTTAGAGAATATTTTCCTAAATTCAAAAAGTTTGTTAAAAACAGGTTCATTAGACATTCCAATTTATTACTGAAAGCAATTATTAAATTGCTTTATATAATAACTCCTTATATACTTTAAATTGCTGCTGCTAATTTGCGGTTATCGAGTTCTATATAGAACCCGATAACCGCAACTTATTATTATAGGTATCTATAATAATAGGGTTATTATAGGTACCTATACCTACCTACCTCATACTTTAAAAATATTATTTATATAAATTAGGAAACTGTATCTTATCTTTATTTAAGGCTTTCCCTCAGGGAAAGTGTATCTTGAATTATAAATTCGTGTTCTTAATTATACATTTTGATATGTATGACTGTTTTTTTTAATAAAATAAAATAATGTAAAATGTAACAATCAGAAGTTACACAAAACGCTTTCGGGCGGGCTAGAAAGTCGTTGGGTTTTAGCCAGAAGGTAAGAACCCCGCAATGTCCTTTCGCTGCTGGGCTTCCATGAGGATTTCTCAACATTAAAAAATAGGATATTATAGGATATATACTATCCTAATAGTATCTAATATAGGATACTTGCGTCTGTCCTGCTTAGTTTCCTTAGCTTGTGATTCAGCACATCTCGTTTTATCCTTACATCGAGTTCTCCACTTTTCAATTTTCAATTCCAATCTATTTCATTCATCTTATATCTCGCTGCACAACAGTAGTAATTTAACATTAATTTTTAAAAAAATCAATAATAAACATGTTATTGATTTTAATTTAAAAAAAATAATTAAATTTTTACTTTTATTAATTTCATTAATATTTTAGTTATTATTTAATAATTTTAAATTTTCATTAATTTTAAAAGAAATAAATAATTACTTATGTTAAAAGTTAATTTATAATAAATATAAAATAAATTTATGAATGGGATATCTACAGAATTTTCACCTCATCTCAGCAATGTAGATAGTATAACATTGTATACCTATTGTAGGTATGTTATTTTGTTTTGCTGTAGGGTTTTTGTTGAAAATAAAATAAAATAATAAATAAAATCTCAATGTATGTAAACGTTGTGTGATTTCGGTATTCGTGTGTTCTAAAAGTTCATTTTAGAACACACGAAATCCGAAATCACACAACCCTCGCGGATATAACGAGTTAATTACAGGGTTTACATTCTATAAGCGGCACCCCACCGTGACACTTGTTAATCTATCAGCGTAATGATGGTATCTGTATCACTCATATATTTTGTGAGTATATGAATAATGATTTGACATGATTTTTTAATTTACTTTAAAAAATAAAAATAAAGAACCCGTCCACGCTTCGCTGTGGCTCGTTTTTTTTTTCGGTTATGTTAGAACTTCGGAATAAAAATTATAGAAAAACACTGTTCTATTAAAATTAAATACTGTGTAAAAATTTCAAGTCAATCAATTATTGGTTACTTTTTGAGTTTTGTGTACATTAAACATACGAAAGCTATTTTTTTTATAGGTATACATAAAGGTGAACAATAATTACCTTACAGCCATATCTTATTAACTATATTAATATTATAAATGCCAAAGTGAATTTCTTTGTTTTTTTTTTCTCTCACACTATAACTACTCAACCGATTATTATGAATTTTTTCATGCACATACGGAAAAATACATAGAATACGTTTCATCTCGAAAAAAAAAAATCTCAGTCGTAGGACTGCACGTCAGAAGTGAAAACGTAGCTTCACAAAAATAATTGTAAGATATTTAAATTCCTTGGTCTTATCGAATAAGGTAAATACGACTATTATTGATCGCAAGAAATACAAGAGAAAATATATGACACTGACACACAATGACAATTAAATAGAACATCATTTTATAACATGAACTTCATAATGACAAACCATTAAAAAGGTTTGATATTGATATGAAACTATTTTATTGGTCAGAGGTGTATACCATATTGATCATTGCTATCATATCTAGTACCTAAGTTTACTTTCATATGCAGTTTTCAGCTTAATACTTATATACAGAGCTATTAGTTACACGGTTACATTACATGACCGTGTCGCGAGTTCAATGATTTTATCCCATCTAAAAAATTGTTCTTTTATTAAATTATTTTAAATTAATATCTGAAAATATTGTATACAGAGGTTTCGGTTACATTACATGACAGTGTCGCGAGTTCAACGGTTTCTTCTCATCTCGAAAATTACCAACGCGCCTAAGGGCCCGTTGTTTGATCATTAGTTAAACATACTAATAGTTAAAATGCGTTAGTTAAACTAACCATTTGTTAAAAATTACAAAATCATGTTGTTTGATAAATAGTTAAGCTTACTATAGTTAAAAAATTTGACCATTTGTTATAAAAGTTAACTATGCGTTTCTGAGTAGTTAACTTTGACAATTAGATATGACATATACGAGGTTGTTTGTGGAAACGTGAGTGAATTCAAATAAAATGAATTTAAATATTGTGAGACATTTTGAAGACTCTGATAGCTCTTCTGATGATGATGTTATTGTAGATTATATATTGAATCGCCGTCCTAAAACATTCCGGAATAGAATATTGCAGCTAGACTTTTGGGATGAAGTAGATTTCTTTGAACGATACAGAATGTCCAAAAGTACCGTTCTTTGGTTACTCAGTGAACTTAAGAATTCTTTGAAAAGGCCAACAGATCGGTAAGCAATGATATATATAACTATTAATTTTTTTATTTATATGAATTTACTTTAATATGAATAAGTACTTAAATAAATTTTTTTCTTACAGAAACCATGCAGTGAGTCCATTAGATCAAATTTTGTTGACGTTAAGGTTTTACGCTACTGGGAATATTCAGCAGTGTTCTGGAGATCTGTTTGGATTGCATAAATCAACTATATGCAGAATTATTCACCATGTGTCAAGAGTGATATGCTGTAAATTTAGATCAGTTATTAAAATGCCACAGAACACAGATTAACATGTTAATAATTGTAACCACGTGTGAAACAAAATTAAATAACTAGGATTACATTGATTTATTAGGTAGGCTGTTTAATTGATATCTCTGTGTCAGACATAAACTTGTACTTACTTGCTCATTTTGTTTTCCATTCTTTTACAAAAGTCCGAAATTCAACAAAATAACCAAATACAAGCGAAGCGATGCTGTCACGATACGTCAATTTCAAGATTTTTGACTTTTATTTCTTTGTGTTGTCAGTGCAATATTACTTTCCCAACTTAAATTTTCCTTCTCCCCAGTTTATTATTGTGGCAACACAAATGACTATTGTTATATTTAACTATAGTTATAAAACTCATCAAACAACGTATTTCAATTTTAACCAATTGTTTAGGCGCTAACTATAGTCATGTAACAATTTGTTAAATTGACTAACAGTCATGTTTTACTATTTATCAAACAACGGGCCCTAAAGAAGTTTTCACTTCAAAAAAAATACGTAGATACTATTTCCGAGGGATCATTTAAAAAAATTCAACGCCTGATAAAAATATTTGAGTAATAAAAATAAATATAAAAATTATAAATATTATAATAAAGCATAGGTAGGTACGCTATAGTGAAACGTCCCGTCAATTCTTTTAACGGTGCAAGTGGGGTGCGAAACGAAGCGAGATAAGTATCGTGGCCACGTGCGCTGTAATCTCGGCTTATGCAACACTCATATTGTAACGGACATTATTGGACTGTTTTACGGACTTATTTTTATTCGCTTTTAATATATTCTAATAGAACCCAATATTAAAAATATTGGTCACTCTTCAATTGATATGATTTTATGCACTAGTTTTAACTGAAGTACCTTCATTTCATTCTATACCTAATAGTAAAGACTTTATACTTATTATCGGGATAAAAATAAAAACGTGAGTAAGGAGGAATGCCAGAGCCCATTTCCCTCTCCCTTTGCAATTCCTTATCTTTAATCCTAGTCTAGAGCCCACTTCGCTATCCCCTGCAAGTCCTTTACTGAAGCAAAGTCTGTTACATCTGCTATGACGGTTCTTGTATTAATAGGTAACTGTAGCCACCTGTCACCAAATTAACCGTCAGCCTGTCTGCCTACCTTTACATAAATAAAGCTAACACATACCTACAGCAAACAACTTCAAGTGTTCGTTTCATCTAACACACACATTGGTATAAGCGCTATAAGGCACAATATTCCCTTGGCGTAATGTCTGCCGAATTGGGCCCCCTTAATAAAGAGAAGCATTAAATAACGATAACATCACATAGATACATGATTAGATAACGTATCGTTCACTTGTTACGAACATATTGGATTTGTTCATGGAATTAAATGAGTTTTATTGCGGGAGAACATCTTTACGAAAGATCAGATTAATAAAGGCTCAGTGAAAATAAATTTAAGTACGGTACTAGCGACACGTCCCCGACTTCGCACGAATGCCAATTAAAAAAAAAAGTGTGTGTGTCAGGTCCGACGCACGACTGGAGTTTACTCCTTACGAACGATAAATAAATAATTTAACAACTTAATAAATACGAACGAATAAATAAAAAAAATTATATATATAATTAAAACATATTAGTATTAATATATTATATGTATTATATTAATATGTATTGAAGCATATTGCACCTATAACGCGTAACGTGTGACATGTGACATTTGATTTTACTCAAGTTTTATTCCTATAAGTTTCATATATATATATATATATATATATATATGAAAATCGATTTTTAAGGAGTCAACTCCAAAAAAATATCCAATTTATTTTTTAATATTCTGCAAATTCCTCGAATATTAAAAAAATATCTCGAGTTTAGCGGTTAGCGTCACATTTAGTGGTATAGTGAGACCCTGTCAGCATCGCATCAGGTAAAGTAAAGACTAAGAAAAGATGCAAGTTCTCAATCCGAGCCGCGGGTAGGTATATACATATACGTAAAATATATTATATATAAACAATTAATTAGCTAGTTATCGTAGTACGTAGCATGGCAAAGTTGTAGATACCTCAGGCATTCTTGCCCGTCACGCGTGAGTGCACATCAAACAAGCAACTTACTTCCATTAGTACAGTCATAATCAGATGTTTAGGCTTTCTTTGATAGCCGACATTAACGTCTTTACGGAGAATTTAATTTGATTTCACTTCCAACAACTTGTAAAGTTACGCAACAGTTTACATAATATTAAATTAATATTATTGGTTGGAATTTTGTAGGTTCTCTTCATATTGCGTTACACAGAAACATATGTCTTTATCTATATCGCTGTACGCTTTTAGATAACCACCCAACGGATTTTGATACGGAGTTTGATATCTTTAGTCAATTCTGCTAATATTATAAATGTGAAAATTTGTCAGGTATTAGATGTTTGTTGGTCTTTAGAGGAAAAAAAAATTCTGAAAGTATTTTAATTTTACAGTAAGTAATATATTTTACACTTCAGAAAACTTAATTTAATTAATTCATAAAGATACAAGAGCAGACCAAGTAGCTAGATAAATTTTGTCATATCATAAAAATTACGAGCGTAAGAATTTGAAGCTTAGATCTTATAAAATTGCCTATATCTCCTAGAAATCATAAATGGCTTTCCGTGCACGAACAACTCTTAAACAAAATATTTCTTTTAAACACAAAGACTGTTTAGTTTAACAAGTAGATATGCATACAATCAACTAGGATAAAATCTTGTTTAGCGCGAGTGGGGTCGTCCCCGCGCATTCAAATATTGGCATATGCTGTACGTTTTACGCAGTTTTAATTTTAATCCTCCTCCCCAAGCCCTTATTTTATACGAGTATGAGAAATATGAGTGATGAAAACACATGTTATGCTTACAATGTTAAGTTGCAAATAAGTCAATACTTAAGTAAAGTACCTCATTTACCTCGTATGAAAATTGTAAACATTTTATTTTATATAAAAAATAATTAAATAAATTGGAAGAATTCTGAAAGAACATTTAGGTAATTCTGCTTTTTAAAGTAGAAAAATGTGTGTTTTGTTTTTGGGACGAAACGGGAATTAAATACTGTTGTGAGATGAAGGAGAAAATTTTTGGAATGTGGGACGATCGAGGCATAAATCATTGAATTAATAATTCCACTTTTAAAGTGGAAAAAATTTTTAAACTTAATGTTAAGGTAAAAGTTTACATACAATACAGGGGCTTGATTAAACGATTTGCTTACATGTTATTGCTTCTCAATATGACTGACCCGCTCCCGGCTTCGCCCGGGGTGCATTTTTTTATATTACACAAACCTTCCTCGTTTTATCCCTCTTTTCGTAAGTGAAAACCGCATTAAAATCGGTTGAGCGGTTTTGGAATTCATAGAGGACAAATATGCTTACATTGATTTTTATTTATATAGATTAAGCATGGTACATTTCGAGAATAGTATACAGTATAAGTTTTAATTGTTTTAAAAGTTTTATTTAGTTATTAAAAGTGAGAAAATGTCTGCGATGATAATTAAAAGCGTACATAAGTGGACATTTTGTGAACATATGGAAACATTATTTTCGCATTTTCCAAAATGTCCCAAATGGGACATTTCCTGTATGGAACGTAATGGTAATAGACGGTCAAAGCGGAAGAAAATAGAAAACCGCAAATTTAATTACAACCACACGGAATAAAACGATTGATTGAAACCGCGAACGTTTGGACGCTACAACGCAAGCAATATTGGCCATTAGTTGGCCGATTGGTGGCTAATCATGGCCAGTGGCCACTCAAACGGCCAAACGCTTTTCATTAGTCAATTTCCAAACCGTTCCCGCGTATCAGGTGGCCTGTAACTGAATACACGAATATATCATTAGGTATATATCATTTTAACGGTACCTTTGTTTCTTGTTTACAATACTTGGAAATTAATCTAATCTGAGCCACAGCTGATATTTGTATAGGTATAATTGAAACTCATTCCATGTTTACCATTAAATATACTATGATTTTGTAAAATAGCTGTAAACAATGAAATTGATATATATTTTACTAGAGACCCGCTCCCGGCTATGCACGGATGCAATTTTTTTTTCTGCAAATGATATATAGAAAATATTCTTTTTTATCGCTCTTCCCATAAGTGCAAACCATATCAAAAGACGTTATGCAATTTAGAATAAGTTAGCGGAGAAACAGACAGACGCTGAAAGCGTCTTTATTTATAAAAATAACTGTTGCACGTGACTTCAACCGCGTAACTTTATAAAATAAAACCTATGTTACTCGCTGGATAACGTAGCTTTCTATAGATGAAAGAATTTTTAAAATAGGTCCATTAGTTTTTGAGTTTATTCATTACAAACATACAAATCTTCTCTCCTTAATAATATTTGTATAGATATAGATATGTAAAAAATTTAATGAAGACAGGTATCATGAGTTTCTTTCGGAATTTCTTCTCAGAATCAACATTTGCTTGGCTATTTTTTTTTCAAAATCCTCGTAAAAATAGAGTGACTATTAAGACAAGTGTTTCCTTGATACCTATTTATTAAGAGAATAACTGTTTCATTCTGAAATCCATCAAAAGATCGACAACCACTAAGCCATCAATATAAATGAGGAAATACAAAATCACTTTACAATAATTTCACAGATGACACAGTCATCGTGCAAAGTTGACAGCGCGAAATCGTCACTCATCCGGTAATAATAGGTTTCGATCTAAACGGGGACAATTATAGTCACAGTTACCCTACTTGAGTTAACATGAATTATGACTTATTACGGAGAACAACAATGCATCGGCTACCCCAAACGACATGTTATAGCCTCGTCCAAATGACGTGTTGCATTGTCACTGTCGTCACCTTTCGATGTACAAATGGTGTCCCGCGATAGGGATGACCAATGCTTCTGTCCTTTTCTAACTTACGGGATGGTTGGTTGAGTGTTTTCATTCAACCCAAGGTCACAGTATAATAAAGATTACTTACCGTACCAAGATTGTCAATTGGTCACTTTATATGCGAAAACTGAAAACTGAAAGCGGTAGTGTTCTAAAAGCACGAAGCATGTACTAAGCAGTAAGCACAAAGATCTAAGAGCATGAATGTGCTCGAAGACAAAATAATTATTTTTAAATTAATTTTTTTTTGCCATTTTACCCAAAATAATTTTTCTCTCCAAAATAATTTGGTTCCAAAATACTAAATAATAAATTCCAAAATACTTCCAAATACTAAAATAGAAGTAGTATTTTTGTCAAATAATATAAAATTTTAGAAATTGCTCATTTTTGTCAAAAATTGAGAATTTTCTTGAATTATATCGTTAAAAAAATCTGGAATTTTAAAATTTGTATTCACATAGAATTATCATTAATGCAAACCTGTAGAAATATGTTAAAATATAAATGAATACCTAATTGATTAAAATTTGATCCCAATGAATAAGTATTTGCTTAATTTTAGATTAATAAAATTAATTAACAACACTTTTCTGTAATATTTTGTAATATATTTTAAAACTTTGCTTTCAGACGCTCCCTTATTAAAATACTTAACAAGGCACTGATTTAACCTTAGAACCTAACCATAATACATATAGCAAGAATTGGATACTTTGTAAATTAAAAAGAATAGACAACCACACCTGAATATTATCTTTACTTTTATACTCTCTATCGAACACATTTTTATTATTTTGTTTTTTTATTAAAGTTGGCAGACGGGCTGACGGTCCATTTGATAGTAGGTGGCTACCGTCGCCTCTACCATCAACTTTTACTTCTACCTAGTACTAGATAAATACTAGGTAAAGGTGATAGTTTCGTAACTTAATTTAGCACCCCTGTTGATCCTGTTGTCAACCTTTGTTCCCTCCACTATTGATATTTATTATAATTTTATGCGGTGTCCAAAGCTTTTGTGTATTAAACGATGCTCTTGTGGGGTGTTTGTTAGAGGGTGGGTATTAAATGTAATAACACAATCGAAATGCTGCCTCTTGAATATTTATCATTTTTTTTTTTCGGATTCGATGCTAGATTTAATTCGGCGATTATGGGTGTCAGTTGTACATGTAATTATTGCTAACTTCTGTTGCAAGTGTCCCTTTTCATAAGTATGCTTAGTGATGTCGATATGTTAGTTTACAACTTTTATTGCTTGGCATAAATATAAATTTACATGGGATCTATAAATTACTGTAGGTATATCTTTTTATATATAAGAAAAATTATATATATAAATTTATATTTATGCCAAGCAATAAAATTATAAATAAAATAAAGAAGCTTATAAGCTTATTTCTAATGTGGAAAGCTCACGGTTCTTGTTAGGTATATCTTACTGTTTAAAAACTGTCGACTTTGACTTTATATTTACCAGAAAAAAACAGTATTCTTTAATTGACAGTTACTGGCGTCAGAATAACTGCCTAATTTAAAATGAATAATTTTACCAATCAAAGCTGAAATAGTTTCACTTACGAAAGAACATCAAAACAAATAGAATGTCACTATTATAAATTTAAAACAAACATTATGTTTTCAATTGATTCAAGTTTCAAAGAAGGTCTCACATAACAAAGAGGCGTTAAATAATACACGTTCTCTAAACTGTAGTAAAATATTGTACAATAAAGTAGTTTTCTCTTCATTATTGCGCCGAAGGGTCAATACCTACAGTCCTACATCTTTGAAAGTCAACCATATGGTAAAAGTCAATTGTGTTTGCCACGTCAACCATTCTTAGCCGTCAATAACAATGATTTTATTTTAATGACAATAATAATAGTTATTATTATTATTTAAAATAATATAATAGTGTATTATTACTGGCGGCACGGGGATGAACGCTCCAATGAATCCGAATGACAATTTTAACGGTTATTTTTTACTGGTGAAACTTTGCGATATTTATTATGGCTTACTTGTACGATATTAGTTTTCGTATGATTTGTGATTTAAGAATTTATAAAATAATTTATAAAGTTTAATAACTTAGTTTAACTCAATATTTGAAAATAATGAAGAAAATTTATATTTGAAAGAATTCAATTTAATATTCATTCAGGAATAGTTTTTTTTTTTTTTTCGGAAATTTCTAATGTTTCTACAATCAGAGTTTTTTTCTGCTAAATAGCCGACACTCCTTATATTGAACTAAATAAATAATTTATTGATGCTCTTCTTTGTAGGCAACTGATTTTAAAAATTGATATCCGCCTGTCTATTTTTGCGCTAATAACTTATTTTGATACAGTTTTCATAAAGACCGATAGACAAGGAAGGTATCTGTTGTGTATATAATTTGCAGAAAAAAATTCATAACGTGCGAAGCCAGGGTCGGGTCGCTAGTTAAATAGTGGTTTGGTTAAAATTATCGTTTTCTATATAATCGAAAAATGCTTTTGTTCTCGACTTCTACCGAGATTTATAAATTTTAACCTAAGTGTTAATCTGATATATAACTTAAACTACATAAGTATATCAAATCAAATAAGTATATCAAAAAATCAAATATCAAATAACTATATTTAAAAATAATAATAATAATAATAGGTAAATAAGGATTTCAAAATCCCTTTAGTACTTAGTGTTTGCGTGAAAGAGTAACAGACATCCAAAATGATTCTTGCTTTATCATGCTTTAATTTTTTTGAGAACTTGGTCGTCTTAAATACCTATTACTTTGTTTTGAGGGTTCACGCTTCTAAATATTTTGCGAATATTGGAACAATAATTATTTAATCAACAGTTGTTAAGGAGGTAATAAATCTTGATATTTCTCCCCCAATTCCCTCTGTTATAACAACTTCTATTGCCAGGACAAATTGTTTTAGTCACACTACTCACACTATATCCAAAGAACGACAATTCAATTCCCAAAATATACGCTCAAATAAAATAAATCGATAATCAATTTTACGCCAGCCTAGCACAGTCCGAAATTTTTAGGTGAAATTTTATTATTCTGGCACCACATCTAGCGGAAAATCGCGTCCTGCCGACGACTCAGACGGAATAAGGCGGGGATATCTCACTTATTATTTACGAAATATAACAGGGATTGTTGTATGCCTCGATTGATTTGAAGAATATTTTTTATTTTTGTATCTACCCTTCAGTTGACCGAAGGAAAATTGTCTCCTCAAATTCAAAGGTCTAAGAAGGGGACACTTTTTAACTTATGAAAAGCTTAATTCAATATAAGTGCGTAAGTGATGCAAGGAGCCATCCATATACTTACATTCTCCCTTATCTTACAAGGTCGCGTGCTTTGGTTTTTTGGTTTTGGTTTTGATTTGGTTTTGACCGCAAAAAGAAATCCAGGACAGGGACAAGACTGTTGACACATTGGGAGGTAATATTGTTGTCAGATTTGACGACAAGACTGTTGTTACATTGGGCGATAAGACTGTTGACAAGGTTGACAAGAATAGTTTTCCACTTTTCTTTGCATCATTGACAGCAATACTGACTTAATTATTACCATTGGCAACACTGTCTTTTTAATTGAACTATGGAGTAGGTCCATGAAAACATTTTCCCTACCCCTTCTTAATCCTACCGTAGTCGGCAGCACAATTGCAGCACCTGTGGCATTGCTTGTGTTATAGGCGACGGTTTCCACCTACCATCAAGTGGACCGTCAGCCTGTCTTCCGACATTAAAATTTTAAAAATATATTGTAGTTTTTCGAAAAAAAATACGCTTTACATATTAATAATACGGCCAGGACAATCACTCCTCAGTTCACACATTCACCCCCTACAATTGTGAACGCACCTAATAAATCGCTGCATATCATTTCCGCACATTATTTAAGGAGCTACACACCTTAGATTCGAGTTAATAAAGGCCCATTCAACATCACGCCCCCCGTCACGTCTCATAATAAACATTCGTATTGATAAACTGCCTATAAAGTCAATCAAACAATGGATTTTGAGCTCCTTAAGTTATTGACCCATTTCTTTGATTGTGCACAATAGTAAATCGACAATTAAACTTAAATTTCGTGGGAATTGCTCGAATTAAACGCAGTTTTGAGCCGTGCTGTCCTCATCCGTAAGTTTGGGCGGGATATTTTTCTTTATCTTAAAAGGAGGCGTTGACTTGGAGCAGTGTGCGGTTACCTTTAATTGTGTTATGTCTGCACATTGCTTTGTTAAATAATTCATAATAGGATTTATTAAATTCCTTTTCATATTTGACCACAGCACGTTTTAATTGTTAGAAATGTACGACGCGTTTTCTTTCCAGCAAATATATAACAATCTTAAAATGTATTTAAATATCTGAACAAAAGTTGCATAATATGAAGTGTTACATAAAATTATTTATTTTCGAAGGTTTAAGTAGGTCTATATTACATTTTAAACACATTTTTTGTAAAGGTTGTCAAGCTGACCTTAGTTAAAAATAAGAGATTAGAAAAAGGTAGGGAAATAATAAGGTAAAGGAATGATGCGTTAAACGAGGCTCAGGTCACACAATCTTGAATAAGTTTAAATACCAGGAGTAATACGTATAGGTATAAGTAGGATACGACCTACTGATAATACTGATCCAATCTATGTGTGCTGAGTTAAATTTAAGGCTGAACCAACGATAACTATGAACTAAATATTACAACTATAATACAGTCAGTAAGTATATTAGCTGACTTTCTTTCCTTGGAGATACCTACGTGTATAAGTCTACTTTGATTTAATTTTATGCGCTGAACCAATGCTCGCTTCCTACAAGCCAAAAGCACAAACAAACATCCACTCCAATTTCGCTATTCAGCTGCGATTACACACGGGAAAACGATAAAAACAAAAGAATAATCAATGAAATGCGACACGAATAGGTGAGCAGTTGTTCGCAAACGAAGCAAAGAGCTCGGAAAACGGAGTCACCCAAAATATTGAGTCGCAAAGTGCCGAGTTGGGCACACAATACACCCAGCAGGTTGCCTTTTGTCATACCCTCCTCTGGCCTAACAAAGCCGTCAAGTAATGCACTGCTTTTTATTTGGCTCGTTAAAAATTGATGGCGAAATAAACTCTTTAAAATGGTATACGGCTTCCGATACCTCTACTAGTCCGTAGTAATATTTTACTCGTAAGTATAATATACATATATTATATGTGAAAGTTTGTGAGGATATTTCTTACCCTTTCACACAAAAAGTTTAATGAAAGTTCACAATAATATAGTTTATACATGTTAACAATAAATATATTATTATAATTTGTAAAGATACCTAGTATTATAGCCCAAGAACCAAGAGCTTCTTCCTACATCAAAATTCGTCAAATTTGGTTGAAACTTTTATAGTGGATTACTGGATTTTTGTGTGAGGAACTTTGTGTGCGTATACTATTCTGTAACTGATTCCTCCTAAACGAATGGACCGATTTTGATGATTTTTTTTGTGTTTGAGTCGGTTAGATTTGTGAAATTGGACGCGATAGGTGACGCTTTAATCGGATTTAAAGAAAAGTTCGGGATCGGGCCGGACAACGTTTGCTGGGACCTCTAGATCTTATAAAGGTCGGCCACGTACTTCCCTCCCATTGGCATTGCTTATGTTATAGGTGACAGTAGCTAACCCATCAAATGCGCCGTCAATCTGTCTGCCTACTTTTACACAAAAAAAGACATGTAGAAACAGTCATTAAAAGATCCTTTATAATGCGCACTGCCAAGGATTGGAACTCTCTGCCGGCGTCTGTTTCCGAGCTCATATTTTATAACCCAAATCTTTTCAAAGTTCGAGAGAATGCATTTTCTGGATGAGCTCGCTACGTCATAGGCCTCATATGATGCACCTAGTGTTGCCCAAATGCAAGACCAAGACGAGACTTAGCCAGTCTTGGTCTTGTTCTTGCATCAATATACCTGGTCTTGGTCTTGGTCTTGGTATTGCGCTCACAGTCTTGGTCTTGATCTTGGTCTTGCAGCAAGAGTCTCGCAAGTCTTGCAATCAACTATTATAGTCCAATCATATAAGGCTTTAAATCGAAATTTGTGGTAAGTATAGGAATTTTTTCACCCCTTCTCGAGGGTTGTTTACAAAAAAACTCTTGCTAGTCTTTTTAGATCTTTCAAAGAAATACATACATAAAAAAATCCGGTATTTATCTCAAAATTCGGTCATCGCCAAAATTCGACAACCCGGACATCGCCACGCTAAAGCCCTGCATAAAAAAAATGACCTTGCGGTAACTTTGTTTACATTTGGTATCGCTTCTCAATGGCCCTAGATTATTTCCTTCATCGACGGCACCTAAATTTTTTTTTGAACTGTATTTTCCGTCATCAAAATTTATATTTTGTTATAAACTTGTACCCATCATCTAATTAAAAGATCTGTCGGCACAAAATATTTCCATTGTTAATTAAATAAATGTGTCGCCAGGTATGAATTAACAAATTAATGTCAATATGTATCTAAAATAATAAATGTTTTATCAAAAAAATCGTAGTTTGTCCTATGAATAAAACTTTGTTGTGAAAATAATAGATTTGTCCCTTAAATAATAGCTCCGTAGGTACTAAAAAAAATGGTAGATCTGTCAGCAAATAAATTCATTATCGTATCGTCGCCTTTTATTTATTCCTTTTATTTATTTTATCTCCAGTACACAGTAGTTATATTTTATCTTTTCAGTTATCAAATAATACAATTCGTTACCAATAACAGTTCAGTTTATAATTTCATTAAAAAAATGTTTAATTAAAGGGGCGGAGCAAAATTCTACTAGAAATTTACGTAAATTATACTTTATTATAATTTAAGTAGTAATTTACATAATAAAAAATAAATCAATACAACACCCCAAATAAATAAAGACATCCTATCAATTTACAGGATGTAAATATAGTAAAACAATACCTATGATGTATAATGAACTAGCTGAGTCCGCGGTTCCGCTCTCGTGGACTCAGTGGTTTGATTTAAATTGCAAGACGCAAGAGTCTTGCAGGCTTAGTCTTGTTCTTGCTTAAGTCTTGCAGGGTCAGTCTTGGTCTTGGTCTTGCTACAATTAGGCAGTCTTGGTCTTGGTCTTGGTCTTGCAAAAATGCAAGAACAAGACCAAGACTGCAAGACTTGCAAGACTTTTGGGCAACACTAGATGCACCTACACGGCTAGATGCTGGCCAAGAGCAAACCCATCTTTAAAATATACATGTTATATTAAAATATGTTACATGTACCTAACATCTATTTAGAAACAAAAATATGTAAGCAAAAGCAGTAATGTCAGTAATAGAATCGATAAATAGGACTCCCTCTATTTGCGCGCACCGTTTTGCACAACGCTCTACAAGATGCGTCTCGCTAAAATAAAAAAAATCGCTCTCTAAGCTTATTGAAAAGTACTCTCGCCCTTCGTTCACGGCGTCTGAGCAAATATAAGATAATTTTCGCGCTTCACCTCTCCCGGTATTTAGGGGCACCTTTCATACTTTTTACTGTACCGTTTGACGGTACTACCCTGCCTGTTAGGTATGAGCGTTTTAATGTAATTTATTTTGTATTCTAAACGCGAGGCGCCGTCGGCGGTACTGAATACAACACATTGGAAATGATTTTTGTGAAATCGTGCAATATTGGGGTCTTTGTCCTAAATGCTTTTGTGTTTTAAGGGAAATAATTCGTATTGTCATTTATATTTATTAATAGCGAAGTAAAATTATATATTTTTTTATGTTAAGTTCGACAAACAGGCTATAACACAAGTACAGCCCGTTGGATGGTTGGTTTGCGTGCTTGCCGTAACGCTTTAGGTATGTGGCTACCGTCACATGACACAAGCAACATCACAGACGCTGCAAGTAAGTTGCCTACCATAGTAGGATTAGAGATAAACGGATTAGTGGGGCAATGTAATCTGACATGCCTTATACCATGGTCTTCTGTAAGGAGGTGGTTACTGCTGCCAAAATGACTGTGAAACGCAGCATGTCCTGCTCAAAGTAAGTAAATCAGTTTTTTTATGGGCCCACTTGAAGGTAGGTGTGGTTACAGTCGCCTATAACACAGGCAACGTCACAGGTGCTACAAGTTCGCTACTGACCATATTAGGATTAATGATGGGGATTAGGATTTCCCGATTATTTGAACTGACTTTGAAAATAGTAAGTATAATAGGTATGTCAAATCAAATCAAATCAAATCATTTATTTGCATGTACATGGGTGTAAAACCAGATAGGGTCACTTCGCCAGTTCACCGACCACTACCAATTTGCGACCATTTCTTCATTTTCCTTGGGTAATAGAATTAGTATCACATCTCAGTTTGAAATAATGGCACCATTTAATTAATTTGAAGTTTTGGAAACTGTGAGTGGCGTCTATTGTCTATGGCAATTTCTAGATCGACGTCAATCACGATTCGAAAATTTACAGTGCGGACGTGTGATAAATTTTACCAAAAAAATAGTGCAGGTTAACATTTTAGAAGGTGATTTCCGGCTTATTTATTTACTATTTATTGGTGTCACTATTTATGACTGTTGCATGTGAGTGTGCTTATTGATATTTAAGTGAAATTTGCACAATTATTTTATTTTTATAGCTTTAATCAGCAAAATGGTTAACGATTTTAAACATAATCTAAAAGCCGACCATGTAGTCGCAATTTAGTTTATTTTCCGTAATAAAAAATGAACTTTCTTTGTTTAATTGTTATCCTAAGAATATTTATTGCATGTTTTTTCCGTAAAACATTCAGATTAGAAACTTGTGTCTAGATTCCGGCCACCAAATTGTTGAAATTATTAAAAATACAGCTATATAAAATTCTATGTTTTAGGCGGCCGGAAACTAGATGTTTGGTACCCAATTAACGGCCACCACTTAAGACAAGATTAGTTCATAAGTTTTATAAAGTTTGACCGTATACTGGCTAGCTAGTGGCCGTAAACTACATGAAATGGTCGTAAACTGGTAAAATTGACTCTTTTTTGTTTATATGGTTGTAATTATTAATTCGAATTATAAAATTTAAAAAAAGTTACGTAAAATCCAACATGAATATATGTATTATACATTAACCAAGAAAAACATTAAAACACATTCAAGTAAAGGGAGATATTAAATAATGAACTAGAAAATAGCGTTAAGTGGTCGCATAAATTAGCGGTGACCCTACCAAACATAAAACAATGTTGCATCTCAGTTGTAAAAAATCATTTACATTCTTCAATAAAAAAAAATTTATTGAAGAAAGTAACATACTTATTATAATTTTTTTTTTGTTTTTTGTTTATTCCTATTTCTACAAAAAAGATTACAAATACAACCAACCTTGTTGGGTTCAAGAAAAGTAGGTATCTATAAAACCCGAGTTAATCCTCTTATAAAAAAAAGTTTTCAAATACAATTTTCCCAGCTACTGGTTGGTACCATTTACCATAACATTTCATGCGTGAATCACGAACAACAATTGGTAAACAAAAAAAATGCATTACACTATTTAAAAAAAAAACCTCTTATTGTCAGCAATACATTGTCTAAGTGCATACCTTTGAACGAAATTAATTTCACTGAGCACATATAAATATTTACTAGAAAAAAAAGGGGTTATTTACTAATTGGACGGAGCATTACTTGAGTACAATCGCGGAAACAAGTCAATCGGCGTGTGTAATTCGAATTAAAGGACTGTTTACAGGTTTCTACTTTGAGAGTTCTTTTTTGTCGAACGGGCGCGGGTAGTTCGCACAAAAATTTCACGCATGGCCACACCCGTGTGTTGTGCATGACCCGTTCACATAGGCACCTCCCGTAATGGTTTTACGGCTCTTTGTAAATGTCCTTTGTGGTCATTGCGGCTTATTTACAATACTGTTTATAAATTTAATTTTATTCAGAGGAATCGTAACGTGCACAGAAAGTATTATTTTAATATTAAGATCGACAGACAGACAGACGGTCCACTTGATAATAGGCTACCGTCTTATATATGTAACACAATCAACACCACAGGTGTTGCTAGTACCTACGCTACCGACCACATTAGGATTATGGATAATGAAAAAAAATCTAAATCGCGAATCGCGAGGTTTAAGTGAAAAATAATCTTTGGTTGAAGTAGTGAGCTGTTAAGTGGTTGAAGTAACCCGTGAGTGATTAGAGATTTGCATTCCTAATAAAAATAACGTTTTATGTGACAGTTACAAAACTTAAAAAAACTTAGAATACTTAGGATTTCGGAAAAATGCCCGAGATGATGCGAAGACTAAGCGATCCTGAGAAGAAATCCGAAAAGAAACTCACGATACTATTCTTTTTGTCATCTTTAAAATAAAATATTTAACACATCTTATAAATCACAGAATCGTTAAAACCAGGCTTCATTGTCGCTTAAATAATCAATGATTCTATAGGCATTGAAAAAACTAAACCCATATTACATTATGGAACCCATGGAAATAATTACTAAAATTATTGAAAAAAAAATGTTAGACTAATTTAGTGAAATATATCTAAATATGCATAAAATGTTTGAAGCGAAATAATTAAAAACAATTTAATTGGCTCGAATCATTGACTTTTAGCTGTGAACGAAATTGCGATGCTTGTTAAAAATTTCCATTTCATTTGTATAGATAACTTATTATTTTGCGTAACCCCTTTCTATTTAAACGACATTTTTATACTTGAACGCAGAAGTAAGATGGCGACTTTTAATTTTATAGCTCGTTATAAATTTCTAATCGAAGAACTCCATCGAAATGAAATACAAATTTTAAAATTCCTTGTAAATTTAAAGTGTGATAAATAAATTATAATTATAGAGTTAGTATAACCTTAACAGTAACACAATCTAGTGCCCCTAAGTTCCCTAAGTGCACCTAATTTTAAAGATACACACTGCTGTCTGTTTTAAGATGCACAAATATAATAAGAACTAAAGATAGAGCCCTGTGGACGACAAAACTACGCCTTCGTCGTGTACATAAACTGTTACACGCACACAAATGCAAGTAAACTACGCCTAGTCTTATTAAAATGTTTTTTACAAGTGAAAAGGCCAAAAAACGTAGTGAAAGGGTGTAATAATCGGCTTTCAAAGAAACAAAAGCACGATGAATTCACATTTCACCCGTAAGTAACGTAACGGGTCAATCAATCCTTGTATAATAAATAATAAATTCAATATTTATTTATACCAACAAATTACAAACTATAATATCTACCTATACTTTAATAAAATCAGAACTATACAGTATTTATTTAATCATTAATTAATTACAATAATTTCTCTTAAAATAACGTATATTTTAACAAAATATATAGGCTGTTTTATTAATAGCAAAAAGGTTGAGTATCAATCGCGGCCATAAACAGTGAAGTTAATTTTTTATAAATGCGCGTTCGTTTTTCGAACGTGCCGCACTTTCGCGGTCCATCGGGCATCGCGTCAGCTGCCAGTCACCGCTCAGTGCGGACCACCACGGGAACACGTATCGAGTTACCATCTATCGTCTTACGGTCTCGCCTTCCTGCCCTACGTCTAAGTTACGCTCTTCGTCCGTTTGGCGCTGTCACATGCCTGTGTGACAGTTGGTACACCCATGTAGAGGCCAGCTTATTTTACGTCATAAAAACAACAAGCAATAAAGCACACCTCACTTTTAGGTCACATTTATTAAAATGTTATTAAAATTAATTTGTATTTTTATGTATCATTGTTAGTATCGAAATAATTTTTCATTTGTTAACTCATTCATGTCATGAGCCATAAAAAGAAGATGATAATATATGACTGAGAAATTAAAAAAGAGTTGATTGAAATCCAGGATACAGTTGGGTACAAATTAAAACAATAAATTCTTTATTTAATTTTTACTTGCGACCCGCTCCCGGCTTCTCCCGGCATGCAATAAATACTTAAATGCAATAAAACACCACATATAAATAATCTATTTGTTTATTCTATGTCGAACCAAAGACCAAAATAGTGTTACTTTTGTTAAAATTAAAGGGTAAACACAATTATTTTTCCTCACTTATCTCGTTTCAAAAAACTCGATCTCACTGACCTGGTTTTTACCGCAGCGGACACATCATGGTGTTCTTCAAGCTCAATATAATTTTAATATTATACAATCAATTTGTTGCACGCCCTTCCGACCTCATATCGTCACCCAGCCTGGGCCTGACTCAGCTGGTTGTGTTTTATCATATATAAAACATCTACGCTCATATATCTGCCTAATAAATTATACATTTTATTAATTTAGAACAATAAGCTGTCAAAAATTATGCCGCTCGTTGATGGGTATCATAATTTCATTATATTTTAGAAATAAGCTTCAGGTAGGTGGGTTATTATCAGTTTTTTTAGCTATGTAGAGCCAAAGGCAAAGGACCCAAATTATGATTGCAGAAAATATTGCAATATAATTTAACATTGTCACCAGGTGTCATCAATAAACCGCGTGTTACGGAACTTGGCAGCACAGAAGGAAAAGTCGAACAGCCAGCAGCCCTCCTCTGATTGCTCCGCGCCAGTGTACGAGAGGCTTCGACTCCTTGGCACTCCGGGGTCGGCACCGACTTGGCCAAGAGCACCGTGGCCCACGCAGATAGACACCAGAACGCCTCCTTATCAGCTTCACAGCCTTAGCCCTGGACCGCAAGCGATTAGTTGCAATGGCGGCGACATGGGAACCCTAAAAAAAGGTTAGTTCTTTTTTGCTTTTGTAACATCTCTTGTGACTTTTTAAGAGTTTGTATTAAAGGGAGCTTTTTTTAAGCCTTTATTGGTGATACTAACAATTTTAATTTATATATACTTATACACATCGGATTTATCAGTTTAACATTCAGCGTGTCTGACACATAGTAGGCCTCTTGAAGACGCTTCCGTTTTTTTATTTATATAGTAATGGCTCCTTGTTAAAAAACAATTAATTAAATAAAGTCTGTAATTGAAGCAATAATTTTTGTTTTCCTAATTGAAAATGCACAGTGTTTTAAAAATATTATTTTCTTTCAGTAATATTTATTTATTTTTTAAATTATATCTACCTACTCTCGCACAGTTAGTTATGTTCACCAGACAGATTGAAGTTCAATCACTGAAAAGAGAGCAGGTAGGTATTTATTAAAATCATTTCCTCTGTTATGAAAAATAAGACAATTTTTTCTTTGAGCGTGTTAAATGCATATATCTTACGAATTCGAATATACCATATATATTCCTAAAAATTCTTTCATCCTTTCACTATCGAGTGGTGTAATTAAATTTTGGATTTATGTGATAGATATACCTATATTATGTAGCTATCCTCTGATTTAAAAAACATCAGGTATCTGAATTGCCTCCCACTATGGATGCAATTTAGCCACACGCGAAAAACATCCCAGAATATTTTTCGTTTTTAGAACAAGCCTTGTTCGAAATGATATCTTGTCAATTACACAGACAGACACAGACTGGTTCTCGTGTTCGAAGTACTCTCACACGTTCTTAATTAAAAACAAAACAAAAAACGAGCAGAAAGGTGCGAGCCCGCAGCCTGTCACCGTCCGCGTCTAGCGCGGGCAACAGAACTTTTTTTAGCAGCATTTTGATAGTCGATTTGCGGTAGCCCCCTCAACGGAAGGGGGTAGGGGAATGGAGTGGGAAGCCGCCTACGGTACCGTCAAAAACATTACTCTGCCCATCCGCTTGGAAGATTTAATTTTCATTTTTATCTCAAACATCCCCTTTGTAGTGGTCTGTACTCTGTATCCAATTAGGTTGCTTTGACCGTTTTTCTGAAACTCCCTATATAACTGCAATGCTTGGAGTTATGGAATTTTTAATTTCGATCCTAAGCCCTGCGAGACAGCGTGTTTCTGAAATGTTATTCAATAAAGTCAAAGGCAAAGGAGTTTAACATCCTTTGAAAAATAAAACTATAGTCAAATCAGGTTGGGTTGCCCAAAAAGTTTGCAAAATATTTACATAGTTTATATAAAAATTTAGGTATATATGGCGGTTTAGGTATATATGAGGAGGCTGGGAACAAAACCGGATTAGTACGCGAAATAAAATTTTACAGGACGGCAAAAAAACTAAGGTAAATTATGTATGAAAGAGATTAAATACATAATTTCTTTGTCATTATAGGCAGGAGGATTTAGATCTATTGTTGGACGACTAATTAATTATTTATTTATTTTTATATTCTAGAAGTTATTCAAGAAATAGAAATTGACTTATCCGATTTTGTTTGAAAACTTTGGACTTAATCCGGTTATGTTTGCAAACATGGGCCATGTCCGATTTTGGTCACATTGGCATAGAAAATTAATCAAAAATATAGAAGATATAAAAAAATAAGGTTTTATTGTAATTAAATTGAAATTTACTGTTGCCAGATTTAATCCTGGTTTACAGTGCAAAAACATGCAGTGCAACATTTTCTACATAATGTTTTATTTTTACTGAGGTTGTCCGCTTTTGATTGAAATTTCAAGGGGACTAGTTCGCTTTAGAATGAAAAATATATATGATGGAATTTTTAACATCTTTGGTAGTGAATAATTCCGATTTCGTTTAAAAAGGCACTTTAAAAGCAATTTTTGTCCTACTAAGAACCAGTTTTGATTGAAAATTATTACAGGGATCGACGCAACTCGATCAAATCAAAACACCACGACCAAAAAAATATGTGTGAATTTATACTGGACTAATCCGGTTCTGTTCGGCAGCTCCTAATATATAATATAAAACCTAATTAAGTTTTTATGTAAGCAGAAAAAAATCCCACTATTTTGTAACCAAGTCTCCGAAAAATAAATTTAAATATCTTACGTAGGCTAAACTTAAAGAGATACAAGAAAGTTCTTCTAGTCCTAAAGAAAATTCCGGGATGATATGTTAGACTCACAGTAACCATTTCTTTCTTTAAATTGAAGGCTATGTCCACGTCTGTACGCATCTCTACTAACTTTTTTAGAATAACCAACGGATTTTGTTACAGTTTTCTTTTCAATTATAAAAAGAGCGATCAATGAGCGATCAAATTGCAAAAAAAAGAATCCGTTTAAAGCCCGTACGAAACCTAATTTAGTATTAATCTACATTGAAATCAAATCGTTTATTTCTCAAAAATAGGATAACATGAACACTTTTTTTAAGTCAAAAATGAAAACTACTACCGTTTCGGAAACAAAAAGGCGTTCTGGAAGATTAGAAACGGCGAAAGAAACTCCAGCGATTAAAAAAGCGATTTTTTTAACCCTATGCATTTTTGTCTGCTAATTAATCTTTAAATATATATTACATTACATTACATATATACATTTTAATATACATTACATTAAACTGTGACGTTTTTCCAGTAGAGCGAGTAGGCGACTATCGGCTTACAAGTTAGTCGGATCTTTCACGCTCTACCCGTGAATTGCGTTGTAGTTCATCGCACACATAACCCCATTAGACATTAGACATTCATCGAGAGAATTGTTTATTATATTATGTTCAGAATGTAATAAATAAATAAAAATATTTACTCTTTTATTCTTATTATTCTTGCTTCATTGATCATTTGGCTTCATGTAGGTACCTACTGACAGAATTTCGCAGTCATTTGAGCAGCCCGTCTGGCCGCAGTATGCTCCACTTACAGAAGATCATCGTGAAACAACAGCATGTGTGCTGTTCTGTTTCGGTAAGAGAGCAAGGGGTACTAGAGCCCACTGCATTATTTCTTCCAAATCCCTTATCCTTATCCTACTATGGTTAGCAACGCACTTGCAACAGCTGTGGCGTTTGGTGACGGTAGCCATCTAACACCAAGTGGGCTGTCAGCCTGTCTGTCGACCTTAATATAATAAAATTATTCATTTGAATTTTCCGCGTTTCAACTTTTAACCATTCATAAATCAACCAAATTGAGTCGATAACATCATTCCGCCATTTCATTGTAATGTAACCGTTTATAAAAAATTAAGTAAAATATTTTTATTTGGGAAATATGTGCACCATCATGTCTATATTTGAAAGCAATAATCTGTCTTATAGACAATGCAATTATAGCGTACCATCGAAATAATATTATATTCTGAATAGGATTTAAAAAATCTTATTACATACTAACTTATATAATAGAAGAAGAAAATTGTCAGTATAATGACTTGAAATTAATCTAGAACCTTTTTTTTGAAACCTGTTGCTTGTTTATTTAAATTTAAAATATATATGTTCCTATATAGCTATGTATATGTATAGAGACATTTTGAAAACATCACGAGCACAAAGCGTTTTCCCAAGTCTGCAAAGTATGGATAATACCAAAGTGGCCCCCGGGGCCATGCAACTGTTTTGACATTCCAAATTAACATGATTCCATTTAGTACGAGAAACCTTAGTAAATAAGTATTCTGATAATTTAATGTAGAATAATTAATTTTACGTACAAATAAGTTACCGTCGTTTTTAATAAAAAATTGGGAATTTATTGTAAAAGGACGGTACCTATAAATGTTTTATTAGACTTGTCCGTATTGTCCATCGTTGCCACTACTTTTTCCCATCTTTCTGGTAACATACGGATACCGCGTCGAAAGAATGCTTCATCTTTTAATATAAATATACGATTAAAAACGAATACTAAGCGAGTACTAGCGACTCACCTCCGGCTTCGCACGGATGTCTTATTCTGCAAATTATATACAAAATTGCATTCCACTGTTATCGCTCTTTCTCTTAATGAAAACCGTATCTAAATCCGTCGGTTTGTTTAGATGAAGTTATTAGGGGCGAAACAAACAGGCTTTTATATTATCGATTTATTAGATAAGTACTTTTAAAAAAACGACAAATTCTGCCTAGACAGCAAAGCAATATTCTTGGTCAAAATTTTTCGTTTTTAATTATCCCGATGTTGTTTTTATAAATTTGAAAGCTGCATACATTAAATCTAATCCGAAAAAGCTTATAATGTTTATATAAATTTATTAATTTTGATAACATTGATAGCCCGATAGATCACACGGTAAAAAATTTATAAATTTCATTTATTTGAATTTAGTTATTATTATGTTTTTATTTTAATAAAAACAATGTGTACTTACTTAAAAAAGTTTATAAAAATATTTCAAGAAATTATTAAAGGATTAATTTGTATTTTCAACCCAACGGTGAAAAATATAGAATTTTCTACAATGAAAGTCAATTTCAAAGATGACTAAATAAAAAATAAACAGATACATGTCCACCATTGAAGGCCATTGAAAGCCCACAAATGTTACACTTCATTTGCCATACAATGGCACACAACAGCCTAAAGCACCATAATTTACACCCTATAAATAAATATGCAGCACCGGGCCCATACATCTCACTAATTTAGTATAGCGGAACCCTATAATAACCATTTATCCCGAGGACCCCGGGAATAAATATCCTGCGACATTTTTCTTCGCCTTATCTAGAGAGACCAGACGATCTACTGTCCCTTTTTAACTTATGTGCTAGTAAATATTGCCAACTCTTTCCGCCAGCATTTATCACAGCTCGGCTTGCCACCTCCCTTTATATTCCGTGTACGTTTTATTTAGTTTTCGCCCTCTTAATGGATTTATTCTGCGTTCTTTGACCTTGTCTGCTTCTGTGGTTGCGGGAAGTCTATGGGCTGAGTGAGTGAGTATATTTTGTTAACCTCAATTCGACCGCAAGGGCGTTACATTTAGAGTATAAAATCAATTGCAACTAGGCTGCCCTTTATCAATATAAAGTTCAGTTAAATGGTGAATCCCATTCAAACCTACATTTTCTTAGTAGTACAAAATTTAATCAGAACTATAGAAAGAATATCCAGTCACTCAAGTAGGTCAAGCCTGTCTGACCAACTTTACATAAAAAAATTATTAAATCTTAAAAGTAATGAATCGATCGTAGGTTAAGGTCAAGAACGTTACAGCTCATTAGGTAAAACTGTTTACTTAAGTCTTCGATTTTCTATAACTATAGAATATTTAGTTATAGAATATTGTTGACTGAAGAGTAGGTAGCCTACTCTTTACTAATTAGAACTACATAGTTCGCTTTAAAAATAACTTCGAATTTCAATCAATCAATCAATCAATCCATCAATCATTTATTTATTTGCAACTTAGTAACATACAAAGAAAAGAAAAAAAAAACAATAACGGTAAGAAATAAAAAATAAAAAAAAGTTACAAGTTACAAAAAGGTTCCTACTCAGTGTTTTGCTTATAAGTGCGTATAAATTTATAAGTGCGTAGGTAATATACATTTTGCATTAAATAAATATATTTTTTATGTAAGTAGGTACTTTATGTTTATTATAATACATTATAATAAAATCGTAAACGAGCCGTGTCTGTACATTAATATTCGTACCCTTGCTATGGTGAAAAACAGTACTATAGGTAATTCAAACAATTTTAATGAAAGCTTCATTGTTTGACAAGAGCCACCAAGACCGTTCAACAGCTTAGGTTAGGTATGCTTATTTAATAAATATTTTCATCATAAATATATTCACAATATTACTAGCTATTGCCTGTTGCTTTTCCCTGTTGAAAAGTAAAAAATGGCTCATGTCAAATTCTCTAGGATACAAGCTAATATCATACAAAACTTTATCAAGTATAATTTTAGTTATTTAGTCGTGATAAGATATCAGACGTAATATTTTTGAACTCACAGTTAATATAGATTAGTATGAAACAAAACAACCATAAGAAGACCTACCAAAATAGAAGGGCTTTCACTTAGGCATAGGAATATACCTAACTCGTGTATAAACGTAGATCAAAGGGCCGTGGCCGCACCCAACTCTCTTTGAACCTGCCGCTTGCCATGTATTTGTGCTGGCTGCTCTAACTGTATTCTATATCTATACAGATAGATATAGTAACGTCTGTGTGGTACGCCCAGTCAACCGTTTAAATAGATAATTCACATAATTTGAAAACAGCACACTTAATTTCAACTTTGTCTCAATAATTGGAAATTTTACTCAAAATAAAAAGGCGAAGTCTGGGTAGCGTCTTATAGTTTAGAAATAACACGTCTTAAGCAGCCAGCAATGAATTAGAAAATCAGAAAGAATTTTCGTGGACATCAGACATTAACTTCCCTTATAATAACTAAAACAGATATCTAAATAGTCTATTTAAAAATAGTGTTATATGTAAAAATGTAAAAATTATTAATAAGTTATTGAGATGGCGATGGCGTTGCGACTCCGTATTAACTATAGGTACTGAAGTACAAAAGAAACAATATTTTGCAACCAAGATCAAAAAGCACGTGACTAGGAAGAGAACATAAAAATGATGTATTTACCTACCTACTAGAGAATTCTCCATATCTGTTACCTACGGTTGACCCTTTTATTTTATCAAAACTATGAAGTCAACTGCAAACATTGTTTTAAAAGAAATTCTATAAATAATAAATCAAAGGCAGTAACCACATTTTTCGCCTCTTTTTCTTTCTAAATTACACCCGTGCGAAGCCGGAGCGGGTCGCTAGTTAAATATAAATATTAAATTCTCAAACAAATTTCTTTTAATTCGCGCATATCGCCGCGGAATCCCTGGATTAGTCTCGCGTAAGTACGTACTCCTACCTACCGCATACGACACCCGGTATTTCCATATCCCGGTAGTCGCTTTTGCTAGTCGTGGTATTTCACGCATATGTAGCACTGTGATGAAAGAGTCCCAGTCCCTCGAACCACAGGGACTGGGGAGGCATACATGCGAGCAAAATAGCAATTAAATCCGCCTTCATTACATAACCCTCTCTCTTTTGTACTGTACGTACACTAATTTACGGTGCACTAATTATAATTATTTTTTCATATTAATTTGTTTACTTTATTTTAACATTAATATTATATTTTATCAATTGAAAATAATAATTGTGATAATTATTTAAATATAAAATTTATGAAATTTAAATAATTAAGATTATTTTTCCATAGTAAGATATTTTTATTATTATACGTACGTACAAAATTAACAATATTAAAGTGTTTATATGTTGTAATAAAATGATGATAATTTGAAAAAGTTTAGACGTGCACGATTGCCACCTAAGGTATACATATGAAAAATAAAATCACCAGCTAGTTTCTAAATGATAAATAGGATTAATAATAATAATAATAAATAATAAATGAAATTAATTCTGAGAGAGGAGCAATGGTTGAGCGAATTGACTACCCTGGGTCTTGTATCCCAATGGGGTGACAGGAACCTGGTTAGTTTTAACGCCACCAAAACGCAAGCGTGTTTGTTCTGTGCAAAAAGGAGCCCCTTTGACCTGGCTCCAACCTTCCGAGGTGCATCCGTACCTGTCGCCAATGATCTTGAACTTCTTGGCATGAGGTTGAGCTCAAACCTCAACTTCGGCACCTCTATCGAGTCCAAAGCCCAAACAGCAGCCAAAAAGCTGGGCATCTTAAATAGGGTGAAGCGATACTTTACGCCTGGACAGCTCCTTTCTTTATATAAGGCGCAAGTTCGATCTTGCATGGAGTATTGCTCCCACCTTTGGGATGGTTCAGCCAAATACCAACTTGCCGCACTCGACTCGGTGGAACGCAGAGCTAGGAGACTCATTGGCGACAGTACGTTTTTAAAAACTAAGATGTAGAGCCTGGCATATAGACGCAAAATTGCCAGTCTATGTGTCTTTTATAAGATGTACTTCGGAGAGTGTGCTCAGGAGCTGCATGAACTCATACCGCCTTCCCCTTTCTTCCATCGGACATACAGACATACGGCTGGTTACCATCCTCATCCTGTCGATATCCCTCTATTTCGAACCAAGCGCTTTAAAACATCCTTTATAATGCGCACTGCCAAGGTTTGGAACTCCCTGCCGGCGTTTGTATTTCCGAGCACATATAACCTGAATCTATTCAAAGTTCGAGTGAATAGGCACCTTCTGGGTGAGCTCGCTCCATCATAGGCCTCATCTTCGCTACACACCTGGATGTTGGCCAAGAGCAAACCCATCTCTACTTAAAGAAAAAAAAGGAAAAGTTCATAAACAAAAATTAGTAAACAAAAACAAATTAATAAAACAGTGGCACTCCGGGAGTGCCCACATACCGAGTGAAAACTTGAACAATTACGTGTTCATTTTTTGGAATATTATTTTAAAGTATGAAACATACTTATATACAGGGGTGTCGGTTACGGTAACAGTGTCACGAGACCAATGGTTTTTTTCCATCTCAAAAAATGCCAACATGCATGTGTATCTATGTACGTACATACAGAATATATCTACATACTTTTATACAGAGGTGTCGGTAACGGTAACAATGTCGGTAGCGGTAACAGTGTCGCGAGTTAAATGGTTTTTTCCCATCTCAAAAATGCCCAACGCGTCTAAAGAAATTTTCACTTCAAAAATAACTTTCTAAACTTTTTTTAAAATTTTATCATAGAAATGTTGCCTTCATAGAAGCATAGAACGTTTGCCTTAGACAGATCGCTTTGCTTAGAACGCGCATATTAAAAAAGTAAAAATATTCCCCTTTTAATATTAATTCAGAATTTTTTTTCAACGCTAATGAAGTCGCGGGCGTCAGCTAGTAATGTAATAAATTCGTGTCACATTATTCGAAATATACATAATACTAATTGATCATTACTAATTAGACATAAGAAGTATAAGAACACATGAAACGCTTAAACCACGCACCGTGTACCTATCGTTCGCACCGTTTCCAAGCGAGCGGGTTGCACAAAGGGTTTACCCGAGGCCAATAACGCATGAAACAGGATTATAAAACATGAAAATGCTCGCTAAAGGGCGGTTTCGGAACGTCCCCTCGCTTTCATACGCTTTTACATGTAATTATATCTTTAGCTGTTAATTTGTTGTTCGGATATTTGTAGGTGCCTACAAAACGAAAGCCTCACTTTCATGTCGGGCCCGTTCCGTGCATGGAGAATGATCACATGGAGATACCTACTCACATACTCGACGTTTATATGTAGATAAAGCTATATCAATCAGTATTTTAAAGGGAGTTAATCATCTCTTGCAAGATGAAGTGAAAATATTTTGATCGTGATATATACCTATTAGGCTTTAAAAGATTAATAAAGTTTTACTTTTAGAACGCATCTTTTCATACAATGATTTCTTCAAAAAAATTGCTACTATTATGACGACGAGCGAAAAACCTTAAAAAAGCTCGATAATATTTATTTTTTGTCATCATCATCATCAGCCTGTGTGTATCAACTGCTGGATGAAGGCAGGCCTTTCCCAAGGCCACGTACGATCTTAAGTCTTACGCATCCAGCCGTTAACTGCGAATGCGAAGCACTTCAGATGGTCTGTCTGGCCACAGGGCGTCCCACGCTGAGCTTTCCTATTCACCTCCATACGAGACCCTATCGGTTATCCGCTCTGCGACTGATATTGTGACCGGCCCATTGGCACTTTAACTTCTTTTGGCTATGTCGACGACTTTGGTTCTTCGGCTAATTTCAGAATATTTTGTCTTTTCCTCCAAAGAAACTCCGAGCATAACACGTTCCATAGCTCGCTGAGCGACTTTAAACTTGTGGATCAGCCTCGCCGTGAGAAGCCACGTTACAGCACCATACATCATCACTGGCAGGACGCACTGATTATATAATTTGGACTTCAAACATTGCGGCATTGGTGACTTGGATGACATAGCTTCCCGTATGCAGCGCAACCCAGCTAAATTCTACTGTCAACCTTTTTGTTAGAGTTGTTTCTGCTTAAATGAATCGTCTCAATTATAGTCTTAATCCTGTGCACATTTTGTGATTTTTTTTAATTATTTTAAAATTACTAATTTAAATTACTACTATATAAATTACCTACTTTAAGATAAAATGCATTTATTTTATTAATGACAAGGCAATTGCTTCATATAAAGGTCGTCGCGTTTAGTTATTCTTAATAGTTTATTGTTTGTGTACTTGCACTGCCAACTTTAAGATTGAGGATAAGGATAGAGAAATAGGAGCTGGCATCTCACCGAAACAAAATAGCAAACATGCTGCTACTTCTCCGTGGTCTTCTGCAAGGGGGTAGTTACAGCCGCCAGATGTGATGTCCAACTTATGACCACGAAACGCAGTCTAAAACTCTCATTACTAAAACACCCCTCATACTAAAACAAAATGCAATAAAATCAAATCAATATCATAATCAAAGTCCATATACAATACTAAACAAAACATAGTATGAGCTCCGAATATCCAAGTTTTAAATCCAGGCTTCATTGTCGCTTAAATATCAGTGACCTTATAAAAAAGCCTTTCGAGAGGAGTTTGGTTTTAATGACACCTTTAAATTTATTTATAGATAAGGCTCTTATCATCTCAGGAAGTTTATTATAAAACCGTATACATTAACCCATAAAAGAATTATAATAAATAATATTTATTATAATTCTATTAGATTTAGAATAAATAATATTTATAAATAAAAATTGGTCTATGAACCCACCTAATAATATAATACGATACTTAGCAGAGAGTATTCACGATAAACATATCCCCTTTAATATTTCGTCCATAACCGTGACAGAAATGTTATAGATAAGTGGATATACGTATCACATGTGATAGGAATGAGACATATTATGTTGTTGTTTATATGTGGCGTGGGAGGAGCACTGGGGCGGAACTAACACGACAGAGGGGCCCCGCCCATAAAGCCCCCACACACCGCGGCGCCTTTTTTCATTTATTTTTCGTTATGTCTGCTTGTTTCAAGTGTTATAAAAGTGTGTTTGCAGGTTAGTTAAGGACCATCTCATTTAAGGACTGTTTGCATAAAAATCGATATAGATTTCATCCCGAATTTCAACCATACAAACCAAACCATGGCTAATCGTTCTTAATAGGTATATATGTAATACCTACCTATTTACATTTAGGCCAAGCTACAGAGATTTTTTCATGTAAAAAGTGTTAGAAGAAAACCAACTGCGCTATTGTTTGGAAAATCCTAGTTTCATATGATATATATTGACATGTTTTCACTCGACTTTATTATTTATAGTTAACTGTTATTAACAATTTTATGCAAAAAATCGCTTTTTTTTAGTTTTTTGCTTATAAAATTGAAACTATCAAGGTAATCATGATGATGTCAAGAGAGAAATTGTAGAGAATGAAAACACGAAGAAAATGAGATGTCCGCTAGTTTAGGAGAAAATCGGGAAAACCCGGCCTGTGCAGTTTTTTCAAAAATTCATAATTCCGGCCGTAGCATAGATTGGTTATCAATATAAGATTTATATGTGCAAAAATTAGGCACTGTCTGATGCATAGTTTTCGATCTGTGGCCATTCGAATTTTTTACTATGCAGCAATTTTCCAGCAGGCCTGAATGCGACAGGTAATGATCCGATTTCAATTTACGAAAACGATTTCGATAGTAGAATTTTTATACTTTAAAACGTTCATCTTAGTTTTGCATTAAAACGCTGAGAAGTATGTTAGAAATGAAGCTGAACATCACGAGAAACGGTCGAGCGCGCGAGAGTTATTTGAAGAGTGTGTATACACTGTGAAGAAGATACGTGTTGAAGATAATTTGTAGATATATGTCAGATATGTTTATATGGTGTTATAACAATATACAGTTCGATTACTAATAAAGCATTATTTAAAGCTAAAAGAAATACCAACTTGCCGCACTCGGCTCGGTGGATCGCAGAGCTAGAAGGCTTAGTAGGTATTGGCGGCAGTAGGTATGCTTTTAGGAAATAAGCTGCATGGCCTGGCACATTGACGCAAAATCGCCTGCCTGTGTCTTCTATAAGATGTACCTACTTCGGAGTGTGCTCACAGGAGTTGCCTCATACCGCCTTCTCCTTTATTCTTTCGGACATTCAGACGTGCGGCAGTTACCATCATCATATTGTCAAAATTCCTCTTTTTCGGACCAAACGTTTTAAAAACTTTCATACCTACTACTGCTAAGGATTGGAACTCCCTTGTGGCGTTTGTGTTTTCGAGCTCATATACTTAGCCCAAATCTTTTTAAAGTTTGAGTGAATAAGTAGACATTTTCTGGGCTAGCTCGCTCGATCGTCGGCCTCGTCTTTCTTGCACCGCTAGATGCTGGCCAAGAGCAAACCTATAATTAATAATAATAATAAAAAAAGTTATTATTATATTATTGAACGAAAAGCCAACATATAGAAATAGGTATTTTCAAGAATAGAGTCTGGGCCCTACTAGGTTGAGTGCATCTACCTATATAATCTATCTTATAGGTACATATTGTGTAAGTTTTTTGGAAAATTAGGGGGATGGATGTGCTAATGTCCAGCAGCGTCCTGCGGCTGAGATGATGATGATAATACAGATATATGAAAAATATGAAAATGTCCTTTCACGCAGAAAGTACATCACCAACACATAGGCTATAATTCATATAAATACAAAGACAGACTAGTTTTATGTGTATAAAACTGTATAAAATATTGTTTAGGTATATCAATACGTAAAGTAGTAAACCCTTAGGTATACATGATTAAATTAGATGCAAAATGGGTTATCTAAATACGCATTGCATGTTTATAGGTAATTTTATTCATAACGAAATGCCCCATGAAACGTACATATTTCTAAAAAAACACCAGATTAATTTTCCATGCACCCCCGTTCGGTGATATCGGTTACACCTGCAAGCGTTCATCCGTGTCACGTTTCGCCCTTTTCGCGCGCTTTCTCACAAAATGGCCGACGCGTGACGTGCATCTTAATCATTCGTGTTCCAAAATAGGTATTTATTATTCGTGTTCTAAAATAGCTTTAATGTCTTCTAATAGATATTTAATCTTAAAAACATAACTTAAAAAACCACAGATATAACAACAAATTACAATAATATCAAACGCATTTAAAAAAAAAATCAGCAAGATTCTTAATTAAGTAGAGATAAACTTTTGTCTATGGTTGTTTAACTTTAAACCAGTGATACTTTGATACTTATACCAGTTTTTAATGCTTATCTGTATATGTGTATATTAAATTATAATACATTATTTAAACGTAAGAGGACGTCCATTAGTAGGTACCTACATTTTACATTATTTTGTAAAGGAAAAAAATAAGAATATTTAAGTAAAAAGTAGATAAGTTTCAGATAGATTTCCAAGAAACTTGAACTAATTTTATAATTGTGCTCACTCGTGTTGTGATTTCTTATGCCTGTCTAATTTAGTATTTAATAACTACATAATTAACGTACTTACTTACCTTCTTACTTAATTTAAGTATTTTTAAAAACTCCACTTAAAATGCCAAGAGATTCATTCATATGTAAACAAAGATTAAATTAATGTCTAAATGATAAAACTTTAGAAGAGAGACAATGTTTAAGCATTATGCGAAGTCGTTGAAGATTTAATATTAAAATATCTGTTACCATAGCCTTACGCAACTTCCGTGAGGGTTCTAGCGGTGTGGTGTGGTGCAAAACAATATTATAGATTGACAGATCGATCAGTTGATTTTGTTTTGTTACTTACAGTTTCACTATAAAACTTCCGTTTCATGCCTATAGTCACCTTTATGAAAATTTATATAACAAATACTATAGATACCTACTAATACTTGATGGATTCAGTCATAATATATAATTAAATTATTATTTTATTTTTGTAATTTATCGCCTGCTAAGAATTGTATAGAGTATGTTATGTTTTCTTTCAAAGACAGAAACATGGTTTGGACGTAGCAAGCTGCAGGTAAGTTCCTACACTAGTGCGAAATTTTCAGCACTAATGTTAAAAATAAAGTAGGTAAGAACTTGGTTTCATAAAAATTAATCCTAACTATAAGTAAAAGATGAAATTTCAAATTATAACTGATTTTCTTTTATTACATCACATACCTAATAATAAAATCGTAAACAAGCCGTGTCTGTACATAAAATATTTTTTCAAAAAAGCTATTTGTACACGGTCTACAAGTACCTAACAGTCTGTCTGTTTTTGTCTGTTTGTCTGTGCGTTTATGCATGCCAATCACAGAAACAGCGTAACGGATTTCTATAAAATTAGACAAACATATAATTTTGTCTGCATTAATATATAGAACACTTTTTATAGTGGAAAAATTGTTAGGTTTCTGTGCTGAGATTTTCAAAAAACAAACTACAGCGCGTACGAAGTCGCGGGCTAGTTAATTAATAAAATAGCTTTGAAACTAAATAAGAAGACATAACCTTTAAATTAACGGTAAAACTAGTTAAAATGTTATTAGAGTTAATTTCTGTTTTTAGAAATTATATTTTAAAACTCGCGTGCTTTAAAAAAACCTCCATTACTGTAAGTACCTACACGCCGCAGACATAGCAACAACGAATATGACACTTGGAAAATATAATCCCAAAATAACTGAACATCCACATCCAACTAAGCAATACGAGAACGGATCATAACACGTCGACATAGGAGTCATTTTCGTGTAATAATTCATTTCGTTAACGGCAAACGTGATTTGGTGTATCAGAATCCCATCTGTCAGAGGGAAAACATTAATGTTTCATGAAGGTGCGTTATGATGTGTAGATCCGTATCAGATAATAGATGTGTCACTATTTACTGCGCCTCCACAAGCCGGTTGAGGTCTTTTGGGAGTGACTTGTATCTACCCTAATAGTATTAACTATATTACAATTTGTAAGAACTATATATCTCTTATTTTGTAAACAATATTGACGCGTGTAAAATACAATTTTTTACATCTATTAGTAACAAACGTCAAACATCTTAACAGATAATTAATAAATTATTATATATAGCTAAGGACAATCTCGATCACATCAGCTTTCAAGCATAAAAAAAATAGATCAAAATCGGTCCATCAGTTTGGGAGGTACCTACGATGCCACAGACAGATACAGACACTTAAATTTATAACAAATTTATAAATTTATATTATTATTAGTTAAATTAAATGTTTTGCTAAGCGTAAAACTCGATGTTATGCTAATGGCTGTTTTTTTATTCAAATATTCTTTAGTCCAAGTTCTTGTGAAGACAAATTTTTTAGATATCCTTGCGAAGCGTTTTTAAGAAACTATTTATGAAACGATTCTTTGGATAATTATGCACTTGACTCTACCTAGAATATCGCTAGTCCATGATCGGACACATTGCATAATTCTAATAAAACGACGATAGCGTACGTATGTTTAAATAAGATAATAATATTGAAATATTTTGTATATTTTATAAAAATAATATATAAACTTTATGATACGGAGATAATATATACCTACCTGTATTTTCCATACAAAACTAAACTCTTTAAAATAATACTTGGTGGTCGCGAGGGGCGCAGAAAAAACACTCCGCGCTCCACGGCGGGGTGGTAACCATACTACGTAACTGGGTCTGCCATCGACATTTAGATAATTTAAAATATTTAAATAAAATTATTAACAATTTAAATAAAGTTAAATAAAATTAAATAAAAATAATAATAATAATAACTTTACTTCAGACTTTAATATATTTAGACGATCCCTCGGGAACCTAACATTTTCCAGGATAAAATATACCCTATATGTTAATCCAGGTAATAAACTATCTGTGTACCAAATTTCATCCAAATCCGCTACGTAGATTTTATGTGAAAGAGAAAAAAACATACACATATCTATATATCCTCACATACTTTCGCATTTATAATATTATCTAGTAGGATTTAACGGCAATTTACTTCTTATAAGAAATTATTAAATCATAATGTAATAAAAGATGTTGTGTTTCTGTGAATAAGGGATCTCGTAGCCCATTCCTTTATCCCCGTGTTATTCTTTATCTTTTACAACGCTTCCTTTATACTTTTCCTTTCTTTATCCTTTATGTAGGTACTCAGTTTACAACGCACTGGTCAGCCAGTGTTGCTTGTAGTTAAAGTCGCCGATAACTAGCAACCATCAAGTGGATTGTCAACCTGGTTGCACACTTTAACATAAACTTTTCTTAATAAATTATTTAGCAATAATATCTAAATGAGTAGATTGCTATTGAAGCTATAAATAAATACATGCATCAACAATTTCACTTCCAATCCTAATGGGATAACGTTATCAGATTGATCTGGCTCCCTTTATTCAAGTATACCAAAACAAAACAACAGATATGCTGTTATTTCACTGTGGTCTATTATTGTAAGGGGTATGTTACTTAAACCGGAAATACACATTTTAAGCTTAGAAACGTACCTACTTTAAGAGCACCCACGAGCGAGTGAAGTCAGTAGGTAATAGATGTTTGAGATTTGTTGTCTTCAATAACCGAAGACAGAATGCGACGCAATACATTCCCAGCACATTGAATTCGTTAAAATAATAAGCCAGGAATTCTTAATATTTTAAAAAAAGCTTTATGGATGGTAGCTTTGTTGTTGAGACAATCCAATTTTAAATTTACATTATAGCTAGAATGTTTTCATATAAAAACATTTTTGTCTTTTAGTCAGTAATTTAATTACAAGAACTCAACCCGCAAACCTACATAATCTCATAATCTCAAATATGTTTTTCATGTAGGTATACATGAACATAGTATACTACAACAAAAAATTTAATAAAGAAATAACTAATAAGACAAATAAGAAAGAAAGAAAGAAACTTTGGAGAAATCATGGAATTACGTAGTCCGGAATCGGTAAGCTGCTCCAATTGGCAAGTGAGCTTTCACGTGTTATATCAATATCTCTCGGCCTGAGCCGTTATTACCAGTGCCTATTAATGGTAACCTCGTTCGAGTGACACCTTCAAAAGCATCGCCCCATTATTGGCCATACATTTTTAAGTTGGCGATAACAGTATCGTCGCTGGCAGGGTTACGTTGTAGGCCGGCCAGCGTTATCGTCAGTTTCTGCATGAACGCGCGCGTTACGGTAACACCCCCTCCCCTGTGCCTTCCCACCGCCGCTACCCCTCTCCCGTGTCGCGTTTACCCTCCCCTCCACCCCACACACCACCCCCTATATCGCGCTATTCGCCGCCGGGAGACAACCGCGAAATCTTGACACTTGGAACTTAATTTATGCATCGAGATTCATGTTTGTTAGTTCAGAGTTAGGAGAGCCAAGCCTCTGCCGTCTACTCAGTAGGTATAGGTACTTGTTGACATATCAGTATCCACTTGTTTACTAGATTTCGTCGACAACTTTGCCCGTATTCGCTTCTGCTTTCTCGGTAGTTATTATAGGAGAATATTCGATAGCCAATATTCTCTATACCGATGTGACAGTTAGAGCTAGTCGTGAGTATTAAGAAACTCCTTGATTTTTTTTATTCATTTAATTTCTAGTTCATTTTAAATATAGCATAGTTCGTTTAAGTGGCAACGTTAATCTAGAGGTGCTGGATTCCGATTTGTCACCGGTTGCTTCACAGTAATTATTATTGAAAACTAAGTTCTAAATAGACATAAGTTGCAATCTAGATTAAAAACTAAAATGATAATATAACTATCCTAAGATAAGAATATACTGCGTGTGGATTTTGTTTTAGAACGTGTACTGAGTAGGTAGATATATGTTACAAATTTCGTCCGGTACAGGCTAACATCCGGTTTCATAAATGTTGACGTTTTTATAATGGTAAAGTCAATTAATTAAAACCTTCTTAATATTATCTACTTTCATCCTATTAGAAATTTCTTGTTAATGCTTGCATTAAATTTTGCTTTAAAAATGTGTTTTACCTAAAAGGATACCTTAAAAAGCTAGAAAGGTTTCTAATTAAAAGCGGGCTTACGGGACGATGTTCTACTAAAAACATACCTATTAATTATGAAAATAATCTGAGAAACCCCAACTCAGCGTAACCAAACGGTAGATAGATAGAACTGGCGAAGTGAACACGGGAGAATCCCAAACTCGAATAAATTCAAGTGTTATCGGAGAATTCAGCATTTGTTTGGACCGAGTTAATTATTGCCCGCGCTCCTTTTGCGGACAACTTTATGTAGGGGCGCAACTTGTAATACGCGCAAGGCAACAACAATTCCAAGTAATCAAACCTCAGTTATAGTGATAGAAAATAGCATAAAATTAACCTAATACTTACCTACCTAATAAGTTCAATTGAAAAATTTCACTAATGGAAAGAGCGATAAAGGAGAAAAAAATTTGACGAGCAAGTTGGATAAGTGGTCAAGGTGCTTGCCTTAACGCTCTGTCTCAGGGTTCTCGGATTCGGTTCCCGGCAAGATCAACTTTGGAAATGAACCTTTCAAATATGGCCCTAGTCGGGTTCTGGAAAGTAGTTCGCAGTTATCTGGGCAGCCCGTCTAACGGCAGTAACCACCTCCTTACAAGAGACCACTGTGAAATAGCAGTGTGTGTGCTGTTGTTTCGGTGAGGGATGCCAAAGCCCATTAATTTCTCTATTCCTTCCCATACCAACCATCAGCTATGGTATCGCTTGTGTTATAGGCGACGGTAACTATAAGCTACCTACATACCATCAAGTGGTCCGTCAACCTGTCTTGCGACCTTAAGATTAAAAAAATGTATTTAATTTCAGAAAAATTAGCAATCTGTGCGAAACCAGGGGCAGGTTGCTAGTCAAATAAATAGTGACTAAGTATATAGTTCGCGAAGTTTTAGTTTTGGCAGCACACAGCGAATCCCAACTCAATCCGTTAACGTAGTGCTAACCTTGTTATGATCGTTATCTTCGCCTCCAGTTAATTGGGTCGATATAGTGGCGAACTTTTAAATTGGAACTTCCATTAGCAACTTGTTCGCAAACTGTTATTTAGTTGATCAGACATTGGCTTAAATAAAGATCACCAGAAAACTTTTAGTGTGCTGAATACCTAACTATGAGATCGCCTTGATATTTGATTTTGACGAAAGCCAAACATCTGAAATACTGTTCACTACTGTTTCACGGTTCTATGGAAATATTTATTACAGGGTTTCTATGCATGATCGTGTTTGCCTTCTTTGTAATAAGCTACTTCGTTCCGTATATTAAAATAAAGTATCCAATTAATTCTTTTATTCACAATACCACCACATATTGTTAATACCACATATCACTAATATTGTGAAGTACCTAAATTATATTTTTATAAATAGCCAGGAGTCTAGGTATTTTTTCTAGAATCCTTAATAAGAATTGTATAGCATCAGCGGTTGGTTACCTACTTGTTGTTGATGAGTTTTTGAGATAATTTATAAATAAATCTCATTTTGTGTTTTTCCTTACAGGTGAAGAACCGCTAGAAGGTCTGGAAGGTTTACATTCTGATGAAACGGGTTCAGGGGACAACTCTAATGCTGGCTCGAGCGGTGCTGATGACGATGCGGCCAGATTACGACTCAAAAGAAAGTTACAGCGAAACAGAACTAGTTTCACTAATGAACAAATCGATAGTCTGGAAAGAGGTATGATTACAATTTTATAATAAATTAAAATACTTATTGTTTATTGGGGTTAAGGCGACGGAAGAATAATCAGAACCTCTCTTTGACTAGAAAAAAGATTCAGAATGTGAAGTATTAGGTAAGTATTAGAAGTCCGATTTCATACACGATACAATTGGAAAAATACTTACTACGGGATAAAATACTAGATTTAGGTGCCTTAGCAGCACAATAAGGGATATCTTCTAGGACGCCAGGCATATAAATATTTCTAATATTATAATGGTTTAATTTCACTTCTATCCGCAGTGAATGCAACTGGATTTTGTTAGATATCTGAAAGAAATGTTGAATATCTCAAAACTTACCTTTGATTTCGTCTGAAAAAACTGAGTAGATGTTACTGAGCCTGACGAGAAATGACATTACTGAAAGTATACCGAAGTTAGAAAGTTAGAGCTTGTTTCTAAAATCGAGCTGAATGAGACTCTGACCTTAAGCTTTACCAATCTGCACAAACTTTGCAAAATTGATCCCTCAGAGAAATATGAAGTTTACTTTATATCACAATGTTTATTCATTTAATTTCAGAATTTGAAAGGACTCACTATCCAGACGTGTTTGCTAGAGAACGACTCGCAGCGAAAATTGGTTTACCTGAAGCCAGGATACAGGTGAGCACTGAAACTTGATACAAATATAATTAATCCTCAATATTTCTCTTCCCTGGTTATGGTTATCAAAGGAGGAGTGTACACTTCTTCTTTGATAATTCAAGTCGCATCATTGTCTTACTTTTTTTCTTGCAGCAGAATTTAAGGGTAGTGTTAGTTAACATATGTATATGCCAATATTTAGTAGTAATAGAGCACACTGCATTCCGTAGTCATAAACTGGGCGACACTTCTGGCGGCAGTAATCAACCCACTTACAGAAGACCACCGTGAAATAACAGCGCACGAGTGTTTCGATGTAATGAGTATAAGGGATGTCAGAACCTGTTCCCCGATCCCTATCTTCTCCTTTATTTTATCCAGGTTGGAAGCGCACTTGCATTCCCGTCATCTTGTCTTGAAGTTGCTTATGTTTGTAGGCGACGGTAAACACCTCAAGTGGACCGTCAGTCTTCCTGTTAAACTTTACATTAAAAGAGATTGTCAGAAACAAACTAGGTTTTAAGTACACAAGCTAATAGTAGAAGTAAGTATATCTAGGTTATATTATGATTCCTATCCTCTGAAAAGTCAACCGACGCTGCCTTAACGTAATATGTTATACGTGTAGCTCTTTCACTACGTATATGTTATACGTGTAGCTCTTTCAAGTTGTTAGTCAATTATTTAATTATATTCAGTTCTTAAGTTCTAATTCAGCACTAGAGCGCCCTCGCACGCTACCTCGGTTGACTTTTGCAACATACTCTAGTGCACCTATTTTGGTTGAATTAATTTTGTAATCGCTTAGTATACCTAAAGGTAGTTACTGAGTAGTGCAGCGCGTAGATCCCGCGCGTTTTGTTAACCTGACCCGACGTTAAGGTGTGGTTCTCGAATCGGCGCGCGAAGTGGAGACGAGAGGAGAAGATCAGATCACAGCGACGGAGTCCCGAGTGCGGGTACGGAGCGGCGGGGGGAGGCGCGCATCCCGCACATCCCGCGCCCCCCGCACCCCACCCGCCGCCGCCTGCGCATCCCGTACACCCCACGCACCCCACGCCGCCGCACCATCAGCCATACCAGCCGACTCTCAACGTTGATACTTACAGGTAAAAAAAACTTCTAGGCAACTTGTCATGTGCATTTATTTTCTATTAAAACAAAAAACCTGGTATCACTATATACAACACTGATCTTTAATTTAATACATCCTTCCTTACATAGTATAAATTGAAGCCGTGTACGATCTTTCGTACATTATATTAACGAAGAAAAGCCAGGATTAAATGTATGTTAAGAAAATTAGCTTACTAAGCAGATGGAAACATCCCACTAGGAAGTAATATAGACACGTAGGAGTGTTTCTCTTATTTTTATCCCAGATAAATAAATTTAAATAAGAGCACGTATGCATCTACCTTTTCTACGTGCTAACAAATAAATTAAGATTGTGTAAATTGTTGTTATAAAATTCATAGTTGGAACGTGGAAACGTGACAATAAGAGACCAAAAATATATATGTATATATAAGGAAATTTATGTACAAAAGTGTTAGTGTTCTCATAAGGCTAAGTTCAGATGACGATCGTGTCTACATAAACGCACGGTACAAGTTGATTGTATCATGATTGTATCTAACAATAGTTGGTAATCTTCGTACACAAGTATCAAGTTAACTTTGATACACGGGATCACTCAATTTAAAGTTTAATTGTTACAAGTCGTGTTAACTATCTGTAAGTGTCATTAGTAAAATTATATCCAAGGAATTGGTTTAATTGCATGCCTAGTGCACTTGCCGTTAGAAACGAGTTAACAAGTCAAAGTAGACAATTAGACAAACTTTTATGTAAGGGACTTACAACCCCTTACAATCCGCTTTTAAACTACGCAACGGATTTTGATGCGGTTTTTCACCACCACCATTTCTGGAAGGTTTAGATATATTAATAAAACCTAATTAAGTGTTTATGTATACTTACTTAAGTAAGTTACAAATAACAATATTTTGCAGCCAAATCACCGACTGTCCGCGTGTCTGTTTCTCCGCTAACTATACTTTTAAACCACTTTTTGATTTTGATATAGTTTTCACTAATGGAAAGAGGGATAAACGAGAAAGGTTTGTGTATATAAAAAAATTGCACCCCTAGCGAAGCCGGGGCGGATCGCTAGTAAATAAATATATATTTCCTCGTCTGCTTAGGTATAATAGTTTTCAAATTCTGTGATACCATACATAATGCTACATGGAAACTATTGACCTTTTACAAAAGCAGTCATTAAAATTTAAACAACTAAATTTATTCGTAGTCCTCTTACGCCGATGGGGTACAGCGGAGGCATGGTGCCGGACGGTCCGGTTTGTGAGGGAGGGGACTCGGAACTCTGCAAGGGAGGGTTTCTCGGTTACGGTCGCTACGAGCTCGGATACAGACAACCTCATCCCTACGTGAATCATCCCGGATACCAAGCGGCCCACGAACCCTCATCTCCCACAGGTAAATTAATATATGTAAATTATAAAATTACAACCAACTTACATGAAATTTATGGCTATAACTTGAAACATGAGAAAATAATTGAGGTTGCTTATAACGCGGGCACAGTCACGAGTAAAAGTTAGTATTTGTTGTTGTTAAGTAAAGTTTGATGAATGAGTGGTTAAGGTGCTTGCCTTAACGCTCGGTTCCAGTGGTCCTGGGTTCGATGCCTGACAAGGTTGTGTTTGGAAATTAATGAACTTTTCAAATGGCTGTGGTCTGGATTTGGAATAGTAGTGACAGGGAACTGCTGTGTTTATTAGTCATTTCGGGCAGCCCGTCTGGCGGTAGTAACCACCCCCTTACGGAAGACTACAGTGAAATAACAGCATGTGTGCTGTTGTGTTTAGGTGAGTGAGTAAGGGATGCCAGAATTCATTTCACTATCTACCCAATCCTTAATTTGACCTCAAAAACACTATGGTCGGCAGCGCACTTGCAGGAAATTTGACGTTGCTTGTGTTGTAGGCGACGGTAGCCACCTACCATCAAGTGGACCATCAGCCTGTCTGTCGACTTTAACATAAAATAAGTAACAAATAACCTAATTAACAAAATGTGCGAGGCGATTTTAATTTACACGTCACAGTTTACCAGATATCGTCAAGCTTAAAAATATCGTTGCAAAATAATGTAAACAATATCTCATTTGAATTAGGGCCGTGTAAATGTACCTATTTTTAATTAATAGACAGTAAAAAATATTCATTCGTTTCCAGAACTTGGTGGTCTCCTGGGTACAGGTGTTTCAGTGCCCCTGGCTGTTCCCGGACAAGAGTCGCAGCAATACTGGTCGCGGTTGCAGTGACCCTGGTGGAACTAATACGAGCAACTTCTAACAAGCGTCACATTTATTCATACATCCACTGCACAATTTTAGTAAAATTTAAATTCGAGGCCATTATATTCGAACAAATAGTAGGTTAGCCAAATCTTATCCCTTTTCGGCTGTCATTAACATCACCATCCGGACTTAACTCATCATCATTATATCATAGGCTGATATGGAATTATTTTCCATGTCCAAATTTTCCAATAGGGCCAGTCAGAAGCCAGTATAAACCCGCAGTCCTCTTGTTGAACTTGGACAAACAATATTCCATATTTGGTTGGACGTCCTACATAAGCTGCACATGTCGGTTCGTAGTCTCTCTGTACTATTTTATCTTGTCCATTGCCACTTCAATTTACTAATAACATACCTGGCGAAGGTTATATCGATGACTTTCGTTTGTCTACGGATCTCCTTATTCCTGGTTCGATCTCGCAGTGTAACCTCGAACATAGCCCTTTCCATAGCTCGTTAAGCTTTCTTAAAGTTAGAGAACACTTTTCAGCGCCATATTATATCGTTACTATCAACACACTCATATAAAACTTTATTTTTGAGACACTGAGGAATTTTGGATAAGAATATGTCTCGGAGTTTTCTGAATGCTGCCCATCCTAACTGAACTAGACGATTGAACTACTTAGTTAGATCTACCTAATTCGACTTTTGGTCCCAAGTAGACGTACCTGAGTTCCCAACTGTCACTGGATTGGGCACAAATATTTGACGTAACTTTGACATTGTTCATATTCATCTTAAGGTCCACCCATATGAAAAAATTGTTGAGATGTAACAAGAATTAATGAGATAACTAATCTGTTATCGGGTTTTGACAATTTCTAGTTTTCATTTTAAATTTTCATCAAAAATGTTTGTTTGATTTGACAAATGTGAGTTGCTCTGTACAATATACAGCCCCAGTAGGTAATTAACGACTCAAGAAACTACTGAAATGACGCTTTTGAATTTTAAAAAGATTTTAAGTTTGCCTTTCTTCACTTCATGTTTTTCTTTAAAGCCTCGTTCTCTACAGTCTAGACTAGACTAGAGTTGTCACATTTCTTTAATCTAATCTAAACTTAGTGATTTTTTGGACTAAAATACACTCGAAACGGCCTTAGTTGGCACAAAATAACTACCTATAAATATTTCAAATGGTTTAATCAATTTATCGAAATTATTTAGCTTCTCAATTTTTTTTCGTTTCCGCTAGTAGATAATAATTTTATAATACACAATTCATAATAAATTAATATTAAACACAAGACACTTGATATTAATTTTATTATGAAACCAATATCGAAGTGCGTATAGTATAAAGAATCAACATATCTACTTGTGGCCATAAAACAGGTATTTTAAAGAGCACAAATTGTAGGCTCAAATTGTAATTATTGTAAAAAATAATAGAATATTTCATTAACGAAAACTTTTTTTTTACTTCTGTCAAAGCAAACTTTGTAACTACCTACTTACTTATTACACCTTAAAGGTATTGCATTGTTTATAAATCAACAAAATTAGATTAAGTATACCTACTTAAATATTAAGGTTTTTTTGTAAATTTGATGTAAATGTTTTAAATGTAAGAAAAATCTCCCTTTTATAAGATCAGCTCTGTATTTCCAATTATCAACTATTAGTTGCTAAAGAAAGAGTTGAGGTCTACGTGTAAGTAATAAATAAAAATAAAAGGAGTAATGTCCTTTCTTTCTAAATAAAAAAATCTGTTTTTCGAATTGAATTATATAATAAAAATCGTTCTCGAATATCGTTAAGGTTGTTGACTTTGCAAGTTAATCTATTAAGTTGAAAGCTATATCATCCTTCATAAAAATCATATAACTACCAAATCTTACAGTGTATTAATAAAATTTAATTGTCAATTTATGTAAATTACACATACCTATTGAAAATAGGTATATATTTGCGTTTCCTATACGTAAAAAACAGTAAAAAGTTAAATCTTTCTTAGTTAGATATGAATAACAATTAAGGAAAACTGTGAAATTAAAAATATTTTGCAAGAAGTACACATATATATATATATGATTTTTTTTATATTTTATTAACAATACTTAAATTATTTCTTCACTGTCATTTCTTACAGAAAATCACATAATTTTGACAACAAAAAAGTAAGTGTAGTAGACAAGATCAAAAAATGTATACCTACCTACAGTTCTCTATAAACAAAGTTAACGCTTTCAATGTCGATTTTATTCACAAAAATGTGTTATTTAAAAAGAATTAACTGTTTCATTATCTTTACTACTCTCGGTTATATTAATACGGCACCACGAACCGATGACGTCATGTTGGCGAAGTCGCGAGAAAAAGTTAGTTCAATGTTTAGTCCTTGCACGTTCTATAGTCATGGCACAACTTATAAGTGAATAGGTACCTACACACCTATAAAAAGAAGTATTAGGGTATATGCATAAAATCTGAAATTAATTGAAAAATTAAACCTAAACCACTCAGTGATACGAACGAACGAACGATTTTGATAAGGTTTTCACTAATGAATAAAGGGATAAACGAGGAAGGGCTGTGTATATAAAAAATTGCATCCCGAGTGAAGCCGGAAGCGAGTCGCTAGTTCTAAATTATTTTAGATATGATTTGTATTCAATTAATATTTTTTATGAGATAAATTGGACAGTGTAGAATTTATTATCAACGTACTTTTGTAAACTATATTAATGTTTATATACAGGCCGTTTGAAAACACTTAAAACACAAAATAGGTAATTAAAAAAATTGAGTTCATGAGTTATGTTATATATTTATTTAAAAATAATTGGACCATAAATAATCGTGCATATACCCTATTGGTTTTTAATTGTAACCAATTCAATATTAGTTCAATAGATAATCGTTTGAGAATTTTCAGTAAATTATTCTAACCATAACCTACCGTTTAAATGTGTATGTGGCGCAAAGAGGATCTCAAATGTTTGAGGTTATAATTTCGAATTTATTAAAAGTATTAGTTATAAAATAATGAAAATAGTTATAAAAATTAATTGTGAATATTGTGTCATGTCGATAAAATGTTTTAATAAACAATTATTGTAATAACCTACATAATAAATTTTTGGATCAAACTTGTGTTTATTTGTACCTACACCTTGCCTTTTATCCCTTATCAAGGTCGACAGCGCACCTGCATCCTAATGGCCATCAACCACCTACATACCATCAAGTTGACCGTTAGGCTGACTGCCGAAACTTAACATAAAAAATAGGATTAACCTTAATCTTAAATAATATTATCATTACTTACTATAGTCATATCTTTGACTCAACAGGCCAATTTTACAAACCTTATTAATAATGAAATTATTGCTTTTACTTATGCGTAGTCAACACTATAGACATGTTGCGCGATTTTGGTATTCAGATGTGTCTCAGTTTGTCTGCATAAACATGTTTATAGACCAATCCTAGTCTACGGACCTATTGAGATCAAAAAATCGCAAATCTTATGTCTTCCGAAAGGAATGGGAGACGGCATGCAACGTTAAGCCGCGCTCACTTTGTAGGTATAGTATGTATACTTGAATTTGTATAGTACGTATACTGTTCGTATGAATTTAATGCTTACATTGAATACGTTTTTGTCCATCAAATAGGCAGTGCCCGGTGATATTGCGTTCGTGAAGTCATATTTATCTTCGTGAAATGAATAACCTGTATCTTCACGAAAATCATCTTCTAAATCAGGGTTGATATGATTTAAATCATTTCCAAATTAAAAAAGATCAAAATGTAAAAAAAAAATCCGATTAAAATCAAATAAATCCGACTTTTTTGATATATTTTTTTAAATAATGATGGCGTAACATTTTGACAGTGTGGATATCTCTCATCGTCGTCTAGAGGCGAGACACGTCCAAGTCTGTCTGCAGATACCGAGTGATGTGGTTCGGCTGTTCAAAGTGTTATAGTTCTTTTGAAAACATGTAATCTAACATGTGGCCCTGGAATCTCTGGCTGCAAAGCAGTGCGATAGTCCACACTAAAATATTCACATCGTAGTGTGGACGTTAGACGAGACAAAGAACGGTGTCTAGACAAATGGCGCAACTTTGTCTACAAGTGTGTACTAGCCTTTAGGATGTCTTTGGAGTTTAGGCTATGGCGAAAATAATCTCAATTTAATAAAAGTAAAATTAACATAAGATGAAACAATAAACAAAGCGTCCAGCAGACCAGTTCGATTCTCAACAATACTGTGTGAATAAAAAAGATCTATAATGTACCTACACCTGGACAGCTTTGTGTAGGTAATCTAAGATTTTTTTTGAACTGTAACTTTCATAATTAAAGCTTACTCCAATGTAAGCCATCGCTGGCTACACACCGTCCATATTACTTGTGTTTTTCTGACAACTCGCTACTACGTCCGGTACGTTTTTGTATATATCCAAATCATTATCTACTACAGAAACCTCATTATCGCCATCGTCCTGATCGTCACTGAGATCAACTATATCAACTATTTCCTTCGTCCTAACACTGTCTATAACAATAACTTCACTATCTGAAACATCATTGACTTCTGTTTCATTTTCCGTAATATTAACTACTTGCACTTCTGAGTCTGAGTCATCCATTTTATTACTACAGTCACTTATTTCACTATTAGATCTATTAAGAGGATTAGTGTTCCTAATTAACTTCGGCTTCGATGGTAGCTCATCTATCTTTATCCTTTTAAATTCATAACAATCATCATCAAGCTCGTCTTCCAAGTTATAAATGCCTTGAGTCTGTTCAGAAAGAGTGCGTTTTCTGCTAACATTTCCACTGTCCTGTGGTTTTTGTTCTACTTTAGTGGCAATTGTGGACCCTGGATCGTTATGATCTAATTTTTTGTACACAATAGAATTACTACTGACTACCTTGAGAATTTTATCGCCCGTGGTTGTAATAGTTTCTTGCGTTGACAGCTTCCTTTTTCTGTTTAAATTTAAGGTGATCGGCGTGCTGCGCAATGCTGGCTCGATGTTTTTCTTCCTCGCCTTGATTTCCTCTAGCGATAGAACTTTGAAATCTAACGTGCTCCGTTTCTCTACCGTGTTCTGCTTCCTACCTGTGATTTCGTCTAGAGACAATCTGTCATATTTAGTTGACAAGGTTGTCCGGACGAGTTTTCTCTCCTTGACTGCTTCGACGGGGGGTAGCGAGTCGTAGCTGTAGAAGGCCGCGGCTTCAGCTTGTATTTTCTCCAACAGGAGAAGTTCGTGCGACTTACTATTAGTAACGTCGTCAGCCAATGGTTTAGTGGGCGTGGAGGAAGGGGCGCTTTCGTTATCCGACTCTGCAAGAACACACCAAGTAAACTTCAGATCGTGGTCTCAACACAATTTCGATTTTCGTAATTAATTTTGAAACGACCCGTTTCTATTTAATTTACTTGGAGTGTTCGTGCAAGCGAGACCCATCTGAAAACGACTCGGGATTTATCAAAAATAATTACAAAAATCTATTTAAAAAACGTTTTATTTACTCGATGGTAGATACAGTTAAACAAAATTTCATTTTTAAACAAAGCCAAAGTAATCAAATACCAGTTCCTATATTGGGGTTAGATAGCTTAAAAAGAACGTTCTTAAACACACGAGTAACTAATAACATATTTTCAAATTCTTATTTAAACGTAGTCTAAATTATAACATAACAACAACCCCACTATTAATAAAACCTGGCTGTACTAGCGACATCACCTGTTTTCTTTAACATCGTTACTGTCACGTTACAGAAATGCTAGATCAACGAAAAAATAAGAGAAAAAAATACAAATTTAAAATCCACCATCCTTTACTTTAGCGGTCCGCATCGAACGGGGTGTCCCTACACTCTATTGCCATCTCTATCGCAATACAATACAAACCGTATAAAAACCACTTCACAACAAATAACCGTTTCACTTCAAAATGAAAAATGACAACAATCAAAATGTCCTGTACTTACTTAACGAAAAACATCAAAACATTCTAAGCTTTACACGTATTGGTCACTCGAACCGACCATGCCTGACGGCCCCTAAAACATTTTCTCTGTGGGTAGTTTATGGTAATAATTAGAAATATAACATTCCAACAAATTAACAAAGAGGTCGTTCACGCTTTGCTGTTTATCTCTGAAGGTCCAACTTTGTGAGTTCAAAAATAAGTCATCCAAGACAACCGATAGATGCCTTCCGAGAAACGACAAACGAAAGCGACCTCTAAGGGTTAATAATAAAAAATAAAATTATTCTATTCAAGACAAACTAATACAAGAAAGCAGTTGAAGTTAGCTGCATTCAAAGTTACATTTTGTACTAATTCATTAACTTCAAATTCGCGACTGCTTTAACTAAAACCATTTTTTTTTGTTACTCTTTTTAAATACAAACCTCGTTTTTTTTTTTCGAGCCATATCTAAAACTACATATATCTCAAAACCAACTATTACTTCTTTTTCTTTTTTAATAATATAAAGTTAATACAATAAATTTATACATAAATGAGTTAATGACTAGTCGTACCATGGACCATAGACAATTAAAGAGTTTCTTTTGTCATGTTCAACTTTTTTTTTTAATGTAATAAATATAGGAACTTTACTCTCAGTGCAAACATATAAAACATTTTTTTTTCTGAACGGTTTACACAACGAATAATTTGCCTATTTATTTATATATTTCTGCCAAATATTATTTTTCATTTGAAGTACCGGAAGTGTTTGTTATTTAAAAATAATAAGTAAGAAAAGCCTGCACTTCAGACTTTCGACTATAAACATCGCTGCTTCGCGACAACAGTGACATCATTTTGAGGACAATATTTATTATTATATGTTCACTAGAATCTTTTCTTAATATATAAAGTCAATAGATGTGCGTTAGTCTAGAAAAAACTCAAGAATTGCTGGATCTATTTTAAATCAGTTTTCAATTATGGAAAGAGGGATTAACGGAGAAAGGGTACATATAAATATCGCACCTCGGGCGAAGCCAGGTGAGAGGCCACTGGTACTCAATAAAATTGCTGCCATATTATAGTCAACAACAAGGTAACAAAAATATTTCAAAAAAATATAACAATTTCTCCGAGGTAAAACATTCCAAATTAAAATTATCGAAAAGAAAAATAATACTGAATAATTTGAGCAGAGGTTTTTTTTTTATAAAAAACCAATTAAAAAGTTCAGGCTCATCACAAATTATCATAGTCTTTATTAAAATAACGCAAAGAAAAACGATAATTTATAAAGATCATGCGTTCATTTCATCGTGACATTAGTTAGCTGTCATAATTCAATAAAGATGGCTGCGATAAGGAATAGATATTAGCGTCAACTCACACCGAGACGCGACGCTGCGCGCACATTTTAAGAGGCTCATTTTTACGATATTGGTATTTGTCACTGGTACGATAGCTCAGAGTAGTGTTAAAATTGCTCTAAACAACATTAATTTTATTTATTGTTGATCTATGGCATCTATGGTACGTACGTACGTTTATTACCATTCTCTCAAAAGCGAATTCCAAAACGTTGCAGAACTTCCCGCACGTAGAGGTCCAATGAAAATGAGACCTTAGCAATTCAGTATAGAACTAGTTCAGTGAGTAGGCTATGCATTGCATCTCGCGACGTTGTGCTACGTATCGCTACGCGCACGTACTCACTGAACTGGTGAACTTAGTACCTTATATTCTATCTGCAATTTTATAAAATGTGTGCCGCGTCACGTTCCTGTGTGAACTGTACCCTTACCATGAGTTTACAATGACCGCACTCGCTAGCGAGAGCGTAAAATATTTCTATGGAAAATTGTCAATTGTCAATGTCAAACTGACAGCTTTCCGCTAGCGAGTGCGGTCATTATAAACTCATGGTAAAGGTACTGAACCTTAGGGTCGGCGCATACAGGCTCAGAGCCGAAGAGCATCGGAAATTCGAAACGTCAATATGAAAATAATACATCGTATATTAAACTTATCTCCACAATTTAGTGCACATATTTCAATCGTGATGAAATTACGTAATAAGAGGCCTGTGTTATTTTTAGAATGACGTTTCAATGTGCTTCTACTCTGAGCCAGTATGCGCCGACCCTTAAGGTGACATTTGACATTAATTAGTTCAACAACCGATGCCACTGTTTTTGCAAAGCAGCTTACTATACATACATAATATTATGTCGTGTATGTACACACATCTATATTTAATACATTTTGTTAAAGTCTATCTAATGTTGACGGGTTCGGGTACAGTACACGGAGGCCTGTCTCGGCTCCCCCTAAACCTTGCCAAGCCCCTTAACAACCTACATCACTAACATACAAACAATTTAAAGGCATAAAGCTTTTTTTTTTTTACTTTTTTTTTCCTATATTAGATCGAGTTACAATATTCGTGTATATATATTTTTATTTGTATTTTTTCATTATATTTACTTTTTAACCTATTTATTATGTACCTTTCACTATTATTATAGACAAAGATTATAATACCAACATCTATTAAAAATTGCAGACACATTTCGAGTAAGCAAACTGAGACTCACTTTGAAACAACGCTGTATGTTTGCAGACATAATTCGAGCAAGAAGAGCTTTTTAATTCATAAGTGGAATAAAACTGCATATTCATTTTTTATTTTTTATGCAAGATTTTTTTTTTTAATTTCACTTGAAAGAATAGTGCAAGTCTGCAAAGTGCGAACTTTTTTTGCTTAAAGTATTTTTTTATTCATACTTTTTTCAAGTGCATTTCCTCATGTTTAGAGTAATGGCTTTTTGACATTGTCACTCTTACTTTAAGCAAAACTGCATAATATACAGATATGAATCGAGTGAGTCTTTTTCAGGTGTTACTTGAAACAATACATGTTACATAGTATTATTTTTTTATATATTATTTAATTTAATATAATGGTGATAGAAAAAGCGAGATATTTTAAATGTCTAATTAGCTAAGATATGAAAGAGATTACACTCTCTAATATTATTGCACATATAAAAATACAGACTCGGCTTTTTCATCATTGTTAAGGGCGAACGGGTAAGTTGTGAACTTTTTTATGGTACAAATCATTGTCAGTCTAAATCAAGGTGTCGCTACAACCGTCTATGTAATTAAGAGAAAACACAAAAAAAAAAGAAACACCTTCTACGGCAAACATAAATTATTCTAAATAAATAACCAAATATTTGGATTCAGTTTGCAATTATATAAATGTGTATTTATAATAATATTTATACTTCATTTATTAATTATAACTCATTAGACATTTGATGTCAACGGAACGTCGCCAAAACTAACAATAATATCTTATAAGCACTCAATTATACAAAACATATATACGTTAATTCTAAACTTTCCAGTGGGCGCCACGTTGACACATTCCATCGAAACTGAATCCAACTATAAACTACCAATAAATACTCTATAATTGACTAATGAAAGAAAAGAAAACAAAACTTTCTAAAACTCAAGTTATAATATCGCTACGTAGATTGGGAGTACAAATTTGGAGAAAAAAAATTCTGTTCCAAAACTAATTTTACCCGCATTAAAAAAAATCATTAAGGCCCACATTTCATTTAACGATCCCAACCTACGAGGAGCTAAAGTAAATAAAACATTCTTAAAACTAATAATAACTTGTTATAAATAATGTACTATACTTTAAAGTTTAACACATCCATCGTATTACAACGTATTTATTATCATATTGGCACGTCGAACAAAACGAATGTGATACTATGTAATGGCGACTACCCATCTTGTCAAAGTCAATCAATCAAATAATACTCTTTATCTCATTGTCACAGAGCAATTAAAATGTAATTTAGAATACTAAAGCGAAATCGTAATACAGTAGAACCACTAAGTCGAACCTTGAAAAGTCGAAAACCTCAAATGTCTTAAAAAAAAATTCTCAAAAACTCCATTAGTGGATATCTCCACCCTCTATTGGTCTAAAATATTTTTCCATTTTTGATACATATTTTTCCTCCACTTGAAAAAATAAATTGGACCTCGTATCTCAAACATAGCAATGTTTGATTTTACAACATTTACGACTCTATCGTTAGAATTAATCTTAATCTCTACAAATCGAATATTTCCTTACAAAGTCCTTCATAAGTAAAAAACTTTATAATTGGAATTTTTTGGCGTCTCCCTTAAAGTTTTTATTTTCCTCTTTTTTATGTTAAGGTCGGCAGACTGACGGTCCAATTCGTGGTAGGTGGCTACCGTCGCCTATAACGCAAGCAACGCCTGCAAGTGCGCTGCCACTACAGTAGAATTAAGGGATTGAAAATTGATAGAAAAATTTGACTTATAGAGGTCCTATTGTATCTTTTGATACTGAAAACATACATTTTTTTCTTTTCTTAAAATGACAATCACAAACTAAAGCGAATGAATAGATTACTAACTTTAATTCATCTTTTCATTAAAATTACTCTTGAATTTATCAGTTTCCAAAATAATAATCAAAGAAATGACAATAAATATATTATCTTGACAAGGTAGGCAATGGCCTGACAAACAATAGCTAGTCCAATATCTTGTCGATTGACTTAATCATAGACAATTACAAGTGCCATAGATTATAAAAATTGTATATCACTCCTAGAAGCAGTGTCACTTGCTTTATTGAGAAAATGTGACTATATCTAGATAACCTAACTCCTTTAGGTTATAATTCAAGTTTCCATTGTAAACCGCTGTGACGAATACGTAAAATCTACTTTTTCACATGAAGCTTTAAAATTCATTTTACGATGTAATCACAATAACCTAACCTCATTCGAATGGCAATAAGGTTCAGAATAAAAACTAAGTTTCGTTAAGCTAATACACATTAAACTTTGGCTTTGAGGGTCACTGTGTTTAATAATCATTTCATAGTCTGGTAACAGTGATTCAAGCCGCATACCGCTAACGTACGATTTGAGAACAACGCGTTGCATTTAAAAATCATGCTTTCAAATAAAATAGACCACCTTTGGAATCGCTTTAGGGAGTAACTACACTTGCTCTGCTCCATTCGCGTTTCGCTGGACGATTTCAGTTAGGTCTTTAGCACACTGTAGCGAAAACAAAAAGAAACACCAACGAAAAAACTGTATAGTATGGTTTTGAATGATGACCTATCACAACCGTGCCAACAAGCCAAATGGAATGGTGCGATATAAGAATTCGTCCCTGAATGTGAAAATTTAAAAAATTAAATTTTTACGTCTCACCGTTCCATTTTGCTTGTTCGCCCGGTCGTGAATGGCCGCATTTACACATATCACGCGAAATGAAAGCGAAATCATCCGCTTTGCATCCGCGATCGACTAAAATGTCAAATCCGGTACAGATACCTTTATTAATTCCTGTGTAGTGTTCAAACAGGTTTAATACACGAAAGCTAAACGAAATTGTTACTATCGAACGAATTCGCTTTCGTCTCTTGTGTGCTAGAGGTGTTACACTTATACAGTTCCGCTTCTATTAGCCGTGTATTTTTATTATAATATAATTATAATAAGACACGCACGCATCTTCATACAAAACTGCTGTTCTCTATGGACAAAAGCATATTATCTTATTATATTTATAATAAAACTAGGCGGCTGATAAAAGCGGAACCGTATAATTGCAACTGAAATCATCCAGCTACTCCATTATTGTTTGTTATACTCATACTTGTCTTCTCAAATAAATCGTCGCCTTAAAGGTAAAACTCACTAAGTAGAAAAATCATTACGTAAAGTTATGGTGCATTTCTTATTAACGAATCACAACATTTTAACATTAAGCAATTTTATTTTATTTATTTTTTCAATTTATCTTGTGCAACTTTTTATGAATTTTAATATTTAAATAGTGTGCGCGTGCACTTAGTGACAATTGGTTTTTAACTAAAGTACATTTAATGAAAAATCATTTTTGAACATCTTATGAGCTTTTAGCATTAAGGGGACGATATGAGATGAAGTCGCAAACTTTGATTTATAAGTAGCTTCAACTTTTAAGCTATAGTTTTCGCATGTTGCATTGCATGGTATCGCCTTAGTTGGAATTAATTACATTAAACAGTGGCGGTATTAATAAAAGCGACGGTTCCCGAATCGTGTGTGAGCGGCCTATGAGATGTAGTTTCAGTAGAGTCTCATACCTTCCTCGAAGTTGACGACGAGCGGGTCGACGGGCACGGCGCCCACGGCACTGACGGTGCCCACGCCGTAATCGGAGTGGGCGTGGGCGTGAGCGTGAGCATGCGCGTGGGCGTGGGCGTGCGGGTGGCCGTGGGGCACGACGCGTCGCGCGCCCAACAAGTCGCCCGATGCGGGCAAAACGCCGAGAATTGCCGAGTCCAGAACTACTGACAACCACACACAATCACACTCGTTAAATAAATGAATAAATAAATAAATTCAAACAATAACAATAATAGCCTTTTGAAGACGCCAAAACCATTGTGGAAGAGATGTAGATGTAGTTGAAAATAAATTAAAATTGTGTTGATTATGAAGAAAAAACACCTTGTATTACCTGGACGCTGCTGCTGCCAGAGCAGTGGCACTGGAACTCCCCCTCCCGAGGCTGGTACAGTTGGGGCCACTCCCGTGGCTAGGGGCTGCGGCTCAACCGCTAACGGCTCCGAATTGTTTACACTCACCGCCTGTACAAAAAATCGATTTTTTTACTGATGGCCGTACGAAGGCACATTCTAATATTAATTTAATACGACATCAGCACAATAACATATGTGAAAAAGACACTATGCACATATACTCATGCTTGGCCAGATAACATTATTATCGCCATACAAAAAATAATCTATTAAAATTATTTAAGAGGTACTCTTAAAATAGCTGTAATATAAATGAATCATTATCAAGTTTTCTAATGATTTTTATGAGTTTATGTCCCAAAAATCTTATACAATTAGTATTTTGAGACTAAGATCACAATCATACACTATCATAAATGTTTTTATAAGAACTTGCACCTATAACTATTATTAATTTAAAATTAGTTGTGCAGGATTGGTACAAACAATCCAGTTAAGCAGAAATAAAATTTTAACAGTAGAATATGGCTGGGTTGGGCTGCATTTGGAAATTTACGTCAACTGACCGTCTTTAATCAGTCTTAAACATGGCCTTTCATGGCAGGAATGGAGCAGTGAAGAGGTATAGGCTGTGATGATGACGATAATGAACTAACAGTGGAGATTAATGACAAACATACGGTTTGTGGAGGTGCAGGTTGGCTTGGCGCTATCCCGTCAGTGCGTGCATCGGGGTTCTTGTGCATAAAGGGACAATGCTTCTTGCGACAACCACCCGGTTGATTCTCCCAATAGCAGGGAATCTGCTTGCGGTTTTTCTGTAATACAAACATTACCTTTTATAATAATAACCTTTGACCAGATATGACATTTAGTTTCCTTCTCCTTTATGACCAACCGACAAATATTTGGTGTGCAAATCTTGATATCTTGAATCTTGAAATCTTGAATTATTGACTGTTTAGACTGTCCATAATACAATTACTTTGTTGATATATCAAATTTACATTAATGTATCATAATATTATGCTTTTTGTAATTATTCAAATTTAATTTTAATTCACGTAATAGGACAAGGATAAATAGCTTTTGATTTTGTATTTATGTATTTATGATTCATATTGTTAGAAGAAAAAGAGACAAAGAAATATTGTAAACATTTTACATGGTACTTTTCCATTGTACCATTTGTATCTATCTTGTCTTGTTTTGAGTCTTGGAGAAAGAGCCCAGGATCAAACAAAGCTTTGGTGTAATGTTATAAATATTCTTTAAACAGGAGGATGCATAAGTTATTATAAGTGATTCAGTCAATTGTTATTTGTTTTGTCAAAGAGACTACAGTTGTCCGGTGATGAAAAAGTTCATACTTTGCAGAGCAAAGTTGAAAGTTCAAGCAGAACTTTGGTTTTGCAAATTTTTAAGTCTTGAAATATATACTAGAATTATAGAGAGAGAGAGAGCGAATTTTGTGGAGGATAATCTCCAGAACCACAGCATCTTTTTAAAAGATTCTTTTGAAAGGTATACATCATTCCACATGGTCAAGTTGAATACAAACTTACCCTTAGCTCCATATGACGTAATTTACAATGTTTGTCTAAGCATTTGCCCTGCTGCCAAGCTGTACACATTGTCTCACAGCCCAGAGCAGACGGCTCATGCCGGAAAACGCAACTATCCCCCTGAAATTATAAAGTACCCACTTAATTTTTTTAAGAACAAATATTACTCCTTAGGAGGGTTGTGAGGTTGTTACGTTTTTGTATTTTCTGTGAGATTCTTTGCATATTCAAGTGATGAAGAATAAGATAAAAATATGATATGAATGGCAAAACGTGTCATGACAATCTTTAGCTAATGATACATTACATAATATGTGAAAAAGTCCATATTACTTTAAACAAGTTTAGTGTTTAATTGGTATTATATAGATTAAAACTGTTTGTCAATGTGAAAAAGATATGAATCTGTAAAATAAATTTACATAAACAATTTATATCGAATGACCTTACTTTAATTCTTTCTAATATGATAAAACATAATATAGTATTTACTTATAAGATATTGCCTTATTCATTGTTTTTAATTTCCTTTATTTTTATATATGTAGTTATTATAAGTATTGTTGTAGATAAGTATTTACACTGAAAAACTTTGTATTTCTGTGATATAAATTTATCATGTTATTACTAGTGGTCGAGTGGTCAAAATTCTACCATAAACAATCTTTATAGGTACATAAAAATGGTATTTTTTTTGTGTATGCCTCAAAAACTCGAGAATGGGTAGATTAATTTCAACTCGGTTTTCACATATGGAAAGAGGGATAAACAAGGAAGTTTTGTATATATAAATATTGAACCCAGACGAAGCCATGAGGGGGTCGCTAGAATTATATAAAAATAATTATTAGCTTTCTCCAGTCCTTCCCCGTATAAACATTAAAGTGTACCAAATATCACTCCTCTGTCCGCACAATTTTATCATACGATTCTATTAATATATTAATATACAGTTATTACATGTGATAGAAAAAAGTTGTAAAACGTGTTAGGTATACCTACCTACACATAAAATGAAATGCTATGGTAATTTTTAACAAACGAATCTGTGTTTCTAGGCTTCGTTATATCAATCGTCTTAGTTAACGACACCAAATCAACAATACAATACCAAATTATTGCGATTATTATATGTTTCATTCACTATTAAAATGGGTTTTATACTTAATGAAAACACGTAATATCGTTACCTTAGTGCACGTAGAATAATAGTAGAAATAGCAATCGTTAAATTTCCTAGGAGACTCCATCCTGCGATCTTCCGTCCAGGGTCTGGAATTTTCATTAGCACATGAAATTCTCTCAAAACAAATACGGAAAAAACAAACACAACACTAAAAGAGATTTTGACAAGACCATAAATAACGAATTACAAACGTTACTACATGTTAGTCTTAATTAAACACGTGGAAATTAGCCTAAAAAAAACTCGAAAACTGTAATTTTTGCACTGACAGTTCATGCACATCGCGGTTAGGCAAACTTCATTATAGAAGCCAAAAACATTTTATATTTTAAATAAGATACTCACCGTGTATTATTATACTATAAATAATCAAATTAAACAACAAGTAACTATACAACACGGCTAACTAACAGAAAATAAATAAGAACGTCACTATTGGAAAAAAGATGTAGATATGGCGGACTTTCTTTTCATTCCATCATTCAACCCCACCAATAGATACTGCTAGGGATGTGCTTGCGTTGCCGTTTCATATTGCTTATTTGCATTATATCGAATCTGTATAATCGATAAATTAATTTTCGATAAAATTATTTCATTAAATATTATGAAAATAATACTTGTCATGATTGAGTTAAATTAATTCAATAATGATCAGAAAGTCTTTCTTTTATGAAATATGCTGACAGTCCATTTGGTAGTCCGTAGTATTCGTCTACTATAAAGTACCTATATATTACATTATAACAATAATTTATTTTTCATGTTAATAATTTTAAAAACTGGTACGGTACCTATATCACAATTACAGATTAACGCTCTCAAATAATTATTCATTTAAAAATAATAGATAATATCACCTACAGGTTGAACTTACGAAAATCGATTTTTAGTTCGCTCTCACATCATATCAAGCTTTTTAATATAGACGACAACACTACCTTACTAGTTTCCCAATCCAAGGTTCTTAATGAGTATTGTAATATGACTACAAAGTATTTAAGTTCCAAAGTAAATAATGCTAAGAAATAATGTCATCAATTTTCCTAAATTACATTATAATATTATTGTGTCTTCTGACAAAAGGCTATATTTTACCAGCAACAGTTTTAGCGGTTTCCGAGAGAGCAATTTTGTACTAATAATATACCTACTTATTTAATATTATCACGGAATACCGTGTATTATGTTGTTTCGTGTGTTATAATTTATAGCCAAACATTAATTACCGCCTCTATAATGACTGAGCCACAGAAACTTAAATTGACGATGAAATAGTTTTGTTCATAGGTTTTGTTAGTTTGTTAGATTTAGTTCAGTCTAAGAAGAATTTAATATACTTTTATATCTAATGCTACTACAACAACAATTCTAATGTAGAAATGATAGTATCTAAGCACCTTACTTTTACACAGTATGTGCCTATTTTGACGGGAAAACGGTAGTACGAGTTACTCAATCAAACCAAACGCTTAAACGTCAAATTTAAAAATTATTGTTGGCAACACTGCTTACATACCTCTCGCTAGAGAGTAGTTATATTCTTTGTTACATACATAGATCACTTTTTAATTTAATTAATCAATAGTTTTACGCAAGCAAGTAAAACCAAAGTAAAACTATCAAAACTATATTGAATTGATAGTTGTTAACTCCACTTTAACTTTATGTAAAGTAGGTATAATCGGCATAAATCTTAATGGGTTCTGGCGATATCACGGTCGTGTCAAATATGCGCAGTAACCGCCGTCGTGTCAGTAACCAATTTTGGGACTGTTCGGAGGTTTGCGACGCGGGGATGGGGGAGCCACGGAATGAGCGATCGCAATGATAAAAAGAGAATGCGCCGTATTCGCAATTCTACATGCGCACATTGACATACTTTCTCGGATCAATGCAACCGAGACATACTTTCTCGGATCAATGCGCAACCGAAAGATACCCGACCCTTAAGCGGTTCTCACACTTTACAATTTGAAGGAATCCAATTTAGGAACCTAAGTAGTGAACTAGTGATCACACTACACTAAATTGATTTCTAAATCGAAGACAGAATTGAAAATAGATAAAATCTAAATTGGATCCAATCTGTTCTAACTGTGATACACTTTCCAATTTCCTAAATTGGAATCCTTCAAATTGTAAAGTGTGATAACCGCTTTAGTAAGTACTTAACCAGTACTTTTTTATCTATTGGACTCTTGTACACTGAGGCCATTGAGGTACTGAGGCACAACAATTAACCGCCCACCCGGTTAGTAGCAAAACTTTGTTTACAATAATTAAAAGATTATGATGTTCAATGACAATTTATTCCGTGGGTAGTTTATTATAAATTAAGACCCTCTTTTAAAGATACCCTCACGTACGAGTCCCTTTATTGAGTTCAGTCGAATATTGAATTTCGAACTGATTGTTTTGCGCGTACTAAAACGCATATGAAGTTTTTACACATTTAGGCTGTATGGTGGGATATCCTCGAACCACGTGTATCGTCGGATGACATCACGTATACAGAGAAACTGGATGTTACACCAGAAGACCGGGACAAGCGTTAGCGTTAAGACGATAAGAAGAAGGCTTGCAGAGCGAAATTTGACTGGATTCTGGCCAGCTCAAGTTCCAGCATTGACCACAGAGCACCGAAGAGCTAGACTTCGATTTGCTCAACAATACCGAAACTGGACAATGGAACAATGGAAGAACGTTCTCTTCTCGGATGATCAAAAGTAGCTTTAAGAGGTCCTGATGGACGCCAGCGCATGTACCGACGCTACGGTGAGAGGCTTGCACAGTGTGCTGTTGTCGAAATAGCGGTCTATCAAGGTGGCTCAGTAATGGTATTTCTTATGAGGCTCGTATGAACCTCATAAGAAAGATTTATTGGGGAAGATTTCATTTTAATGCACAACGCGCACACCGGTAGAGTGGTTACGGAATACCTTGATGCCGTGGGTATAGCACGACTACCAAGTCGGGTTCAGCCTCCTACCTCCATTAGTGAGCTGAAGATTGCTGTGGTGGAGGAGTGGGAGGATATACTGCAGTCAAAAATTCAAGACATAATTGATGGTCTTCCAAATCGACTGGAAGAGGTCATAAGAGCCAAAGCAAGCAATACTAGTAATTAAAATTTAGGTTTTAAATGTAAACAGTGTTAAATTTTTTATAATCACTGTTTTTGTTTATTAATCGGCAATTTCAAACTTTTGTTCGTAATTTTTCGTAAAATGAAGTTACAACGGGAAAATTAAGTGGGCAGTTAATTGTGCCCGTGTAGTTACTACTGCACTTCACATCACTTTTACTATTGCGATTGGACTTAATTCATGGTTGGAACCAAATTCGTCACTATGTGCATATGAATTGAAATCTATTTCTAGTTGGTTTTGCTCTTGGAAGAAATTTGTCTATCGTTTTCACCATTAAGAAAAAAGTTTTCACTCCTACTCCACGTGAGCTGGTGTGCCATGGTGCAAAAAAAACCACACAGATGTCAAGAATTATTTATTATCTATTAATCATGATTTTTATACATTAATTTACATACAATAAATAAATGCTCGCAATAATGAATGTGAAACTATTATAAAAAGCAAACATTCTAATGCTATAGAGTAGTATTTAACAGTCATAATTTTTATAAATAAAACACAATATCTATACGTACCTACGAGTATGTAGAATAAAATATAAGATTTTAAAGTACATAACTTTTCCCTATATTTATCTACAGGCCGTTTCAAACAGGTCCCGAATGATATTTAAATGAAGGATATCTGTAAAAATTACTCAAAAAAAAATCCCAACAAATTTAGCATGAGATTTTAAAGAAATGCAAACACATCTTCAGTAACGTATGTTTCTTCGTAACGTATGTAATTACTACAACCATAAATATGGCTAAAAGAATCTTATAACCCAAATATGAAAATTATAACATCCTGTAGAAGGGAATTGTGTGTGATATGGCGAAAACTTTCATTGTTTTACACTGCTCAGGTTTTCCATGTATATTACTCGTCGTTTCGACAGATGATTTGAAAAGAATGTGAACCTGAACAGAAACAGACTCAAATTCTATATGTACTTGAGTTTAATTCTGACTATATAATTATTTTGTGAAATAAAAATGTTAATAACAAAAAATTTTAAATAGAATGAAAAACATTTCACACGTAGAACCACTTTTTTTACTACAATGACACGGATTTCTCTAGCACATTCGTCCTACAATTTTAAAAAAATAGTGCAGTACAAATCCATGGATTCTTATTTAAAATTACTTACACGAAGATAAGTGGTTCACAACAATTAATTTTGTTTCCTTCTAAACCGTCAGTCACACTTTCAAAAACATTTGTATTATTTCAATGATAAAAAAAAAACTTCATGAATAATGCAATAATACAAAATCATTAAAATTTGCTTTATTTTGTGCTAAAACAATTCGGAATAGTAAAAATACGATGATTACCTTTTTAAGGCAACCAAAACTAAATGAAAACGATTTTCCTTTAAAAAGAAAAAACAAATATGTTAGCGTCTTCATGGTTTCAGTGAAACAGTCGCTTCAAACAACGCAACTATATTGCGGCCACACACTAAACAAATAATCTCTTGATATTGATACTTTCAATAAAATAATCATGATTTTAAATTGTGAAAATACAATGAAAACGATTAGTAAAAAAAAAAAACCTTAGTTACACAACATAAATAATGAGAAAAGCAATATACAATACTACAATATGATTGGATGAAAATTTGTACGAAACCAATACTGGAGGAGGGAATGTTTTAATTTCAATCTTTTTTTTTCAACATATATTATATTTGATTAGAATAAACATACACAACACACATATGGCGAGATTTCTGTTTCGGTCTCATCTCAGCTTAAAAAAGTTTTACTTACAAACCAACTAGATGACGACTACTAAGGCCATGCGCGACATGTCATTGCGAAACCGAGGTTACATCTTTACAACACAACAATGAACAAACAAACAATCGTTACAACATAATAATAGGAATATTGGATATAAATTACAAAAAAAATACATTACAATCTCAAACAGTCTTATTACAAGAGAACATATTATGCGAGTAAAGTCGTTACGCACTGGCAAAATTTACGTTACACAAATTATTTTTTTATTTTTCTAGTTAATATTATGTAATCTCACTGGGTTCACATAAATTGTTTTGATTGTGATATAATCTAGTTTTCGTTAATTTACAAATACTTTTTATCGATTTTCTTAATGACCATCGTCAGATAAGTTGATAGTCCACCAGATGGTAGGTGGCTACCGTCGCCTTTAACACAAGCAAGGCCACAAACAACAGCTGCAAACGCGATGTTGATCACATATTTTTAAAATTTATAAAACCCAATTTCTTAAGTCTTAGTGTGACTTGCGTTGCGTATTTACTCATTGTCGAAACACGTTTGCGATCATAATTTATAGTATTTTTAATTCAAATTATTTAAATTATTAGTGCAATAAGTTCGACTTAACTATTTCTTTTTATACAAAAACCTATCTAGTTTATTGCTCTTTTCGTTAATAAAAACGTTACTAAATCTTATTAACTGGTTTAAGAAAATAAGCGAAGTAACGGACAGCGTCTTTTGTCATATTTAAACTATTTAGACTGGAGGTCATTATTATAGTTTCTGATTCTGATGTAAAATGTTATTTATTTATTTTTCATTTTATTATTAATACTTTTTTTTGGCTGTTAATAATTAATTTGCATGCTCTTCGGCCGGCATCTAGCCGTGTAGCGTTGATGAGGCCTATGATCGAGCAAACTCGCCCAGAAAATACCTATTCACTCGAACTTATGGAAGGCATAATATGAGAGTTTTTAAAACATTTGATCCGAAAAAGAGGATTTTTTACAAGATAATTAACGAACGCTTGATTATAAAACATGATACCAATAATAATACGTAGTATACCAAAAAATATATTTAGTTTTTCTATAGAAACTATATGAATGTATTTTGAAGCCGTGGTCAGTGCGTAAAGAATTCTCAATTACCGCGAACTAATAATACAACATAAAATTTAACAAAAGCCTTTCGTTTCTTTTCCTTCAGTATACACGAGTTCAATATATCAATAATATTTTTCGTATGACACGAAAATTACATTGACATCATAACATGATACAAAACTATAGACCTATATAGTTGAGGTCATACTTCCTATAATTTACAATCAAATAATTATTACTGATTATTTTATTAATTGGCTTGAATATACGTATGAGAAACATGTATGTAGGTATGCATTATTTTTCATGGATGACTCCTAAATAACTCAAATCTTTTAATTATTATGTCAATAAGTTAAGTATGTATATTTATAATTTTGAAACTATTATGAAATCAAGGATAGAAATGAAATAAAGGAAATGTTATTTTAAGGAAATGTTTATTTTAAAACAGAAATAAAAATTCAAACATTCATATAGAAAAATATTTGAAAAAATCCGTCACACATCCTTATAGCATTATTCATGTTATTCAAACGCAACAACGGATTCGAAAAAAATAATATTTTTATGATGTAGTTTTTATGTAATAAATCTTTTCCTTTTCTAATGCGACAAAAGAAAATTAACAGACCTAACAAAACATAGGGCGTTTTTAGAACCACTTTTTAATTATTTAATTTTTAATTAATGACCTTGTAAGTCATTTAAGAATCATCTGGAAATGTGAAAAATCTGGGCGATTATTTCCCTTCGGCCGCGTACGAAACCCGAGTTTCGTAACCAATTGCGAAAGAAGAAAAAAATCTACTTTTTACGATACTAGTTTCTAAGAAATAGGTTTTTTTCCTTACATGATACTGGTTTCGGTATAGGAATTTGTAATTAAATAATGAATTTCGAAAACGAACTTTATTTTCTTCATGCGTAATTAAAATGGATTTTCATAATGATATCACCTCTTTAGATGTTGATAACATTAAACCCTCTTAGGGTTATTGGCCGTACGGTACGTTTAGTTCGTGCCCTAAAGGTTTCAAACAATTATACACCATTCACGGAGTTGACGAATCTACGTCAAATTATTAATATATTGCTTACTTCCTGATAAAATAGTTGAAACTTACACAATTGTATTTAGATTAATACAATCTCAATTCAGAAACTGGCAACCAGAAAAAATAACGGTTGACTTTAAGTTGGCACCTATGAAAGCCATTCGAAGTCTTTCCTTCAGTTGTCATCAAGGGATGTTACTACCACCTTAACAGGTGTTTGTTTCGAAAAGCCAAGTCCTTAAAGATTACTACGAGGTTCAAAAGAAGACACGTGGCGAGATGTATTAGCCTTGCTCGATTGCCCAAAGAATATTTAAAACAGGTATCAGTTATGTCATGTCTAAAAGTTCGCCCGGGGACGATGTTAAAAAATTCAATAAATATTTCCAAAAGCAATGGATGAGAAGGACTGACTTTGTTAAAGTGTGTTGTTGTTCTGGAGAAAAAATAAGAACAACAAATAATATAGAAGGTTGGCATAGTCGTTTAAATAGATTCGTCGGGCGAAAGAATACGACGCTAGCACAACTGCTATCCAGTAGTTCAATATCTGGACACGTTTCAATATCTGTTATAATGATACAAATTTAACTCAATAAAACATATTGGAATAGTGTAAACTTTTTTATTTTATTACTCACTTGTTGCAATAGCTATCCGTTTCAGATAATCCCTCGTACGAAACTAGTGTCGTAAAAAATATACAAATTGTCGCTCGCAACTAGTTACGAAAGGATTACCGCGGTTTCGTAAGAGTTCAAAAAAGTCTTCCATTGCAACTAGTATCGTAGAAAGTAGATTTTTTCTTCTTTCGGAATTGGTTACGAAACTCCGGTTTCGTACGCGGCCGAAGGGGATTATTTCACTACAATTTAAATTGTACCTAGGTTAGATATTTTTAACCGACGACGGAAATTAATTTGTTACGCTCATTTTAAATAATGGGGCATTTTTTTTTATTTCACACTCATTCAATGTGCAATCTATACTATATAAATTACAAGTCAGTTAAATTTTATTAACAGTTTTTGACGACGCTTTTTTTGAGATATCTATAGGAGCGGCATGTAAAAAGTTTTACGCTGTTTAATTTTTTTTTAAATGTTACATTCGACAGACAGGCTGACGTTCCACTTGATGGCAGGTTGCTACCGTCGCCTATAACACGAGCAACGCCATCGGGGTGCTGAAAGTGCAAAACGATCTTGACAACACTTGGGTCACCTTTTTATGAACAGTTGCCTCTGTACCTTATTCACGGAAACGAGCTTATAGGGAGAAAAAGCGTTCGGCTGTGATTGGTGGAGACAACCGACAATGTGAGTTTACACAGTACATGTACTTTTTAGTCTGTTCGTAGAACTCTCACTGTTCAGACGCTTTCACTGTTATTGTAGTGCGTTTTTTTTAATTCGAAGGAGTAATTTGACAGGTCCCAATGTCAAATTTAAAAATAATGTTACCAGCATTTTTTCCGTAGTGCTGTACTAATATCGATTTTACTTAGTCATATTTTACGGTAAAAATATTTTTGATCTTGTTTTATTAACACATTCGTATTATTGTTATTTTAAGGTTTGAATTTCGTTTAACTAACGTTTAACGTATATGAACTAACGTACGATATATTTTTCATTTTATGATTATATCGGGAACTAATTCACAATTTAATAGCTAGAATAGTTTATACAAAATAAAAAGTGTAGGGTTGTGGGTAAGTACGTAGGTATTACTATAATATTTTATTATAGTTTACAAAGCTAAAAGCAGCGTAAAGTGAACGTACACCTATTATTGTAAACGGCCACTCAAGATTTGCTGTCCTTGTCTTTTGTATGGAATTGAGTGAAAGATGAAGCGCCTCTATAAGCTCTTTTCCGTGAATAAGGTATAGATAAAATACGCGCCATTTTTATAGTTGTCACTTTGATCCTATTCGCTCTTTAGCCTGGTATAGACGGGGTCAGTAACAAGACAGTACAGTAACCCAGTCCAGCGCTGACTTGCTACTGGGCTTGTATAGACACTAGTTTCAAGTCAGTCCAGTGCTGACTTCGCGCCCTCAAGTCAGTCCAGTTGACTAGCCCGCCTGTCTATTTTCGGGCCCAGTAGCTTCCCCCACCTACATTTTTAAGCAATAATGTCACGTAAATTAACTGACTTACTGGCGATCCCGTCCACATTATAACAGTAACTGGGTCCGAAAATTCGAGTCACTGGGTCCAGTCACTGACCCCGTCTATATCAGGCTTTTAGTCAATAACTAGTTTTTAATGTCATTTTACTGACTTCAAATTAAAAAAAAAAGTGTTCCAATTCAAAACAACTTATTAACTTCCAAAAGACACTAACATCACAACACATAACACCTTTCCATAATCCCTAACAAGCTTACTATGTAACTCGTCATAATTGTAATGTTCGATTTCATGGCAAGATTCAATCAAAACCTTCAGTTTGATATATTAAATTATGTCTCAATTCTATGCTCAGAGTCAACTTTTACCTTGTCTTTGTTTAGCAATATTACGCTATATTGTCAAGTTATTATGAAAGGCGAAATAACGAATGGACGTTTTACAAACTTCACAGACTACAATTACATATTATTATATTGTTCGGTTAAATAATCAAATATTGACCAAATACTCAAATGCTTCTCAAAGAAGCCGTCCGAGATTAAACATTTTTAATAGTTGAGTCGTTAGGTATTCAATTTTTAAAACAAAATTTCAATACAATATTTAAAATCTATGAGTAAATTTAAGGTACACAATCAGTGGACAAAAACAAAACAACCACACATAATAGAAACTGCTAAAAGTTTGAATCAAAAAGGTTACATACAATTTTTCTATAAATTTTCACTTTCACTATATTACATAGCTGCCAAATTTTCTTTTATGTAAAGTTAAATAAACATGATTAATTTAACGCTTCAAATATAATATTTAATAGTAGTCGGTTACGAATTTAGATTAAGTAAAAAAGACACCAAAATCATTATTTCAAAACTAGTAGCAAGCATATAAGGACAGAACTTAATTTTGATTGCCAATAACTATTTATGCTACTTATTACGAACGACTCTAATATGGTCATTATGCTAGAAAAAGATAACGCACCAGTCGCCATTTAATACCCTCTCGAGTAACCACTATGAAAATTGTGGCATTGTACTTTAACTAGGTATAACTTTTTATGGCAATAGTTAATTTAGTTATTAGTGTATTATAGGTTTTAAGAGTTTTAGCCCCAAAATATTTAGGGATTCAGTCGTAACAACCATACAGAGTCAAACAACCAATGTGTATAAATGTTAAGATAATGTTTTCAGTATAAAATGCGTACATTTCGTCCTATATAATGTGTATTCTTATTTTGGGTATTGTATGTAAACTTGTTGATTATCTTGTGATGTGTTCAGTGTGAGTGAGAGAGCGTTATGCGGTCCGCGTGTGTACGAGCGAGACAGCCTTATCTCTTGGCAGTCCCGCTCTTGATCTGTTGCAGCTTCAGTCGCAACGCGTCGACACCCGCTTCGTCCTTCTGCGAGATCGGTTGATTCGTATGTAACTGGAATTTGATAAAAGCATAATTTAAACACATACATATTGTACATATCATTGTTTTCAAACTAAAATCCGCTATGTTTACTATATAGATATTGTAACATTTTGACCTAGTGAATAGTGAATAGCTAAGAGAATTGGCAAGTTGACGACAGACGACCTAAAAAGGTTTACATAAGCAGATGGATGCAAAGGAGAAGACCCTGCATTGTGGCGAGCCTCAGGAGAGGCCTACATCCCACAGTGGAGGGACCCAGGTTGATATAATATATATATTGAGTTTTCTTCCCTTAGTTAGTTAACGAGTGTACCTGCAGCTGTGGGTCGATGCTGTGCCTGGGCAGCGAGTTGTCGTTGATGCAGTCGGCCAGCGTGCGGTTGTCGGCAGCCGGCGTCCGCGCTTCGCTCTCCTTCAAGCCGGCCTTCGCCTGAACCAGAGCCAATGTCTCTTGTAATGAACCAAACTCTTCGCTAATTAACATATTTGCACAAGTTTTTCTATTCCCGCCAAGGCCAACTTAAGAAATGAACTTTTCATCATTCGCTCTAGTCTGAATCTGGCAATATACAGAAGACATGTGGGCTGTTTTGGTGAGCGAGTAAGGGATCACAAAAGCCCATTTCCCTATCTGGATACAATTAAATAACACCGTAGTTCTAACGAGCCAACTGATCGTGACCGTATCATTGCACGTTCGCTCTAAGCAGTGCACAGTATCAGACTTCCTCTCTGGCACAGATTGGCAAATTAGTTGGAATTGAATCGATTTTAGTATCTACAAAACTCACCTGCAATGCTCGCAATCGTTCCAAGAAGAACACGTGAGATTTTTCATCGTTCTCGTTGCTAATGTCTGGAACAATTTTTTTTATATAGCTTCAATGGAAACAATTTACACGCCGCAATATCAATTTTATATAATGGATCACGTCTTTATCGCGGCGCCACCATCGTCACAGCCACAGCGATAAAGATGTCAAGCGTTATTTTTTTTTTTTCGACGCAGACGAAGTCGCGGGCACCAGTTTGTGTATGAGATTGTATGTAATGAGACTCGTCATACCGATGTTGTCGGTGGCGTAGTGCGCTAGGAGCGGTGGGACGGCGCGCCGCCTCTGCTCGCCCACCTCGCGCAGCCCTCGCTCCACGAAGTTGCGGAAGTAGAACGACGAGCCCTGCATGAACGTCCAAATATCCACCTCGGGGTGCCGTTCCTGATGGAGAGACACAACACTTTCCACTAACACACAATTTATTGACATAGGGCAAAACCCAGATCAGTCTATTTTGAAAAGTTTAATTTAAATTTGGAACCCCTGAGTCAGACTCAAGAATACCAATAAAATGGCTTATAAATAAATACCCGGAGATCGAACAGTTGAGAGAGGGCGTCCTTGTTGTGCTCCTTGCTGCCGATGCGCTTCAGGATGGCGGAGAGCTCCTCGTGCACGCCGCGCGGCAGCCGGCCGGCATTTAACGCGGCGTTCTGAACGCCCATCCCAACGCTGCTCACCATCGCGCTGCCGTTCACCGGCTCCGCCACGCCCTCTTTCTTCTCTTCCAGCTTCAATTGCTGCCGAGCACAACGACCGAATAAATTTAGATAACAATTAAATTTTCTTCATTTTGATAAATATCTTGGCCCTAAAATAGTCTTAATAAGTCTTGAATTAAGTGTAATACAACATACCTTAAGTACTTTAAGCAAATACGGATACAGATCAGATTCATTGGAATCTGGTATCTGGGTGAGGTGATTTGTAATAGAAGCCCCTTTCATTTTGACCAACGTGTGAACAAGGGTCTTCACCGTCCTGTAACAAACAACAACCCTATAAATATCCACCAAAGATCCACTGTGTGGGTATAATTCTTGGTGCATATTCCAAGTGTCTAATTATGATTGGAAATCAATATTGGCAATATACTCTGTGGTTGACTGTACTAGTATACATTTAGTACTTTATTAGTTTTAGTAGTGGCAGGCCCACGCTACGAATAAATAATACTCAGGAACTCTAACTCGGAACAAATTCTACACAAAAAGTGGCCCTACGTGGAAACAAAACGACGTATGTTCAAAATACCAATCAATTAAAAGGTTATTAATACACATGCCTAGTGATTGGTTTAAATTCAGAACGAGAGCAGGGATTGGTTCGCGCGCGTGCTGCAATGTCAGATGGTAGGCAGTTGTCATAGCGGCGTGGACGATGTTATGCTATAAGTGAAAGTCAATAATAAAACAATATTTTTTGTATTTAATTATAATTATTTGTTGTTTATTAAATACGAATGGATTCTAAAGTATTTAAATAGAAGTATGTATGTAATCATTTTATTGCACAAAATTATAAAAAGTGTAAACTTTACCATTTATAATATTTTTTGCTTTATAAGCTATTAATTTGATTTTTTTATTTAATTAATATTTTCTTAATGAGACGTGAGAGAATTATTTCATGATTTTTTCCGTGCTAAAGCTTCATTCCTAAAGCTATAAGAAATGACACACACACACACACACACACATATATATATATATGTGTCTAACTTATATGCAGTGTGGAAAAATAAGTCGGGCCCTGGAGGGAAACTACCTTAAATCCTTAAGTTGGCTCATTTTACATAAAGGAGACATTCCTTTATTTTTAAAAAGAAACAAAACTGCGTTCAAAGATTTTCTGAAACTAGCTTGCCTCGCCCGGGATTCGAGCCAACTAAAATTAAAAAAAACAAACACTCGCTATTTTATTATACTAATCGATAGGATTATTATTCTGGATAAAACTCTAACATTTGGTCTTAAAAATAAAAATGATCGTAAAATCTAACATTATCTTTATTTTATTATCAATTTGTTACACTTAAACTATTTAACTGATAAATTGTACGAAATGAGCCCCCTCGTTCCGGATACACAAATTTAGTCTCCGTTGAAATCCATTTCTTGTAGCCTTCAGCACAGTGTTGTGGTGTATGCCCCTAATAACATTTTCTACCGCAACCTAAGCACTTGCACGGTTTCATAAATAACATTTTTTACATGACCCCATAAAAAGAAGTCCCGGTTCGAGTCCCGGGCGAGGCAAGCGAGTTTTAGATAATCTTTAAATGCAGTTTTGTTTCTTTTTAATAATAAAGGAATGTCTCCTTTATGTAAAATGAGCCAACTTAAGGATTTAAGGTAGTTTTCCTCCAGAGCCCGACTTAATTTTCCACACTGTATATATATATATTCAATGTATATTCTTGATAAATATACATTTTATCAGGAAGAAAAAAGAACCCACTGAATAAAGTCAAAAATTGACTGACTTCATTTTGCATAATATTGACCATCCCGATTTAATAGCGTATTTGAACATTTTTGATTATAATTATAATTTAGCGACTATTTACGAGTGAAAAGTGATCCCTGAACAGTTAAATCTCGTATGGCTCTTGCACCACTTCACAACTCTACCTGGCATGATGATTATAACTGATTTACATTGATAAAAATGAAAACGTACACGAAGATTTGACGTGTGCTCTCTTGCAAGAAAAATGTCCGACTAGTGGAGCGCTGTACACAATTTTTAAGCCCCGCCTACTTGTACACAACTTTCGTTGGGTCATTTTTTGAGCGCAGTTACATTTCCAGAGTATTATTTATTCGTAGGGCCCACGTCACTCGCGCCACGGAGCGTTTTAAATACCTACCGCTAAGTAGACGGCCGGCAATCCGAACGACTGCTCAAAACGCAGCGATACATATTTTATTATTAAATTCTTGACTAATAAATTATTTACCTATGCGTAAAGGTAGTAATAAAATGCAATGAAATCCCGTTAAAAGGGTTTTTATATGTTTTGAACATTTGTATTGTAAAAGTTATTTTTATTGTATGAGTTTTATTTTTGTGAGTTAGTAACAAGTATAAATAACTTGCTACCTTATAATAAGGTTCTAATTAAATTATCTAACTGTTGTTATACCTAATGAAAAAAATAAAAATATATATAACACATTTAAATAATATAGAAAGTTATAGATATTTCTTTATATAATAACTAGCTAATTATTTATATAATTATTTTCAATTTTATTACGTAATTACCAAAAGTTGACAAAATTTTACATATTTTTTTTTTATTTTTTTCTCAATTTTTAAATATTTGCTGAGATTAGACGATTAAAAAAAAACCAAATTTTTGTTTTTGAGAAATATATAATTTTTGGAAATCGAAAAAATATATTACGTAATAATGAAAGTGTAAAATCAATAGTTGCTGAGTTCCGTCGCTGTTTTTCTTTACTCGTCGGCAACTTTAATTGCGCTTGCGACACTGACGTAATCCAATCGAAAAATCAATTAGCAGGAGTTTTTGCAGACCTATATCTAAAAGTCTTGGACTAAGCCATTTTGTTTAATTTATATTCTTTGTAGATTTTGTACAACACTAACGTTTTCGCTCGATGACGTAATCGCGCTGTGTACGCGGGAATCTCGATTCTCGGAGCGCGTCCGTAGAGTACGTTTCTTCTTGCAGCGTCTTTTGTAGGCTAATATAGCGTAGGTATTTTAGCTTTTGTATGGGAGTGACGTATCTGTTACGATAGTAACTCTTATTTTATCTGTGGTAGTGGTATTTAACTACTACTCTACTTAGTAGACGATTTTGCCAAACAAATCTTAAAATATTTGTTTGCCGTTTCCTTGAAATATTATTGAAGTTTTGTGACTACCTTAAGATCCACTGACTGCGTTAAATAAATACCTGTAGGGCGTGTCGTTAATGTCGGGATTTTTCTTCCAGTAGTTGTTGGGGTAGGCCTTGTAGAATAGGTGTATCTTGTATAGCACGGCGTCATAGTCGACCGAGTTCACGTCCCACGTGGAAATCATCTTCAAGGTCTTCCAGAAGCACTTCAGCAGCAGATCCTGGTAGCGAGGGTACGCAGGTTCGCTCACTCCAATGGAGTCGTGAAGCAGTGAAACTATGGCGCTGGGACACAAATACACCTTTCATAAATATTTCGTTTCACATCTTATGAATTCGAATAACACACAATTTATTATATTTGCGAGAGCCCCCGTTTTGGTGATTACCTTAAGCTCTGTTTTAGAGTTCGGTTCCCGACTGAGTCAACTATGGAAAGGAACTTATCAAAGTTGGCTCTGGTTGGTGTTAAAGTGTTCTTTAATACCAACATTAAAGGAAAAATCCTTTGCTGCTCCGGGCATACCATCAGACAGCGCCGGCGCTATAGTGGGTGTCGCGCTTTTGAATAATGAGTGGGTGAGAATACCAGAGCAGCGCCGTCCTCGGCGAGTGGTCGAGCATGCCGACGCAGACGTTGTTGAGAACGCGCACGAGCCGCTCGGCGTCACCCGACCCGCCCGCCGCCTCGCCGCCCAGCACGCGCAGCAGCTCTGACAGCAGCGCGGCCAGCGCCGCCTCGTCCACGCGGCCGCCGCACCCCGCCGCGCCGTAGAAAGCCGTCAACGTGCCCGCCAGGTACTTGTAGGCGGCCAGTGCCTCCGTAGAGGGAAGGCCGCCCGTGCGCAGCCGCCGCACCTGCGCCGCTATCGCGCACACCAGCCGCTGCTCGTACGCCGCTAGCGCGGCCCCGCGCCCCGAGCTTAACGCACTCGAGATCAGCGACAGCGCGCGTATCGCCGCCTGAGCATTTTACAATATATAAAATATATGTCCATTTGGCGAAACGAAACAACAACGAAACAGCGAAACTGTCTAGTTGGGTTTACACAAAGACGAAAGATAAGTGACTGCCATGAAAGGATTATAAGCACGACTGATTACTTGAAAAAATTGTATTTACAAAAATTAACTGTGAAAATTAACGAAAATTGGTAATAACCAATAGTTAAAGTATATTTTTCATTGTGCCTCATATATATGCTAATCAGACCCGAAAGAAATAGTCAAACGGAGGTCGTATGTCTCTTTCTTTCATCTAGCCAGACTAAATAAATGTATATGATTAAAAATTTAGATTCAAAAATCTTTGTTGAAACACTTGTATGTTAAGAGCAGGCCCCACGAAAACAATTCCTACGCTCGCTCCGCCCACATCCCGCCACCCGAGAGTTACAAGTTGCTCGGCGGCTCTCTAGGATTTTTTTTAATATATCGCAAGATACAGCTTACGTAAGGTTGAATATTGCGTACATTATTTGAAGCATGATTTGGTATGCACTAGCTCGGAACTAAACAACGTAAGTCTCAAAATTGTTTTCGTTAATTATAGGAGTAAAAATAAACCTAAGTTTATTTTATTTTGACAATCACTGGTAAACAATGTTTCCTTGCTACGAGCAGTTTTTGGCGATATAACTCAAGCTGTTTAGTAGAAAAATGTAATATTCTCCGGAAAAGGCGCCGATTTCGATCAAAAAATGTATCGAATGAAAATCACCTAATTATGTTTCTGACTTGATAATCTACAGATAAAGGTCTCAAAATACATATATGTAAATTCCACATTGATCAGATATGTGGTTGACTCAGCACATTTATTTAAAGTTCCCTTAGTTTCATAGGGCCTGGCCTTAATTGGGCTTGAATTATTTTAATAAATTTTATGTCAACGTATTATAATGACATTACTCTCGATATACAGTCCGCGACACTTGGATAACCTCATCAAATTTTTGTAAATTATAATGTTTTTAAAAATCGAAAATACCAATATCCAAATATAAAAAATATTCATTATCAGCGAGGGATTTGTAGGTATATCTACGTTATCTGTAGGTACCTTTGTTCTCGCTTTTAACTGCCCATAGTGCACCCGACCGCGACACTACGATAACCTCACTTAGATTTATTTAGACTCTGATAAAAAACGCACGTCAATTATTTTTATAAAAAACATCATGCATTACGTTTTACTGTATTACAATAAAATGCCTCGTGGAAAAGTGCTCAGTAGTGAAGAAATAGCCAAAATTGTTATATTAAAAGAAGAAAATTATTCCAATCGTCAAATTGCAGCAAGACTGAAACGAAGCCCTAGAGTTATAAATAATTACCTCAGAGATCCAGAAAATTATGGGAAAAATCAGAAAGGTCGTACAGCGAAGGCAACAACTGAGAGACAGCGTTGTGTTATATTAAGAGAAGCTTCTAATTCAATGAGTACATCAAGACAAATTAAGGCAAGTGTGGGAGTTGTGGCCAGTCTTCGAACTGTTCAGCGAATTATTAAATCTTCACGCTATATTCAGCGCAAGAAACTAAAAAGGAAGCCTATTCTTAAAGCAAAACATCGTAATGCTCGACTTGCTTTCGCACGTGCTCATATGAGATGGACAGATGAATGGAAAAATGACATTTTCACGGATAAAAAAAATGTTACTTGGACGGTTCGGACGGATTTTAATATTATTTTCTCAAACATGCTCGGAAATGTAGGCATTCTTGTACTAAAAACAAGCCGCGAAGTTTGTAATTCTTGGCTCATGCATTTCTTTCTCGGCCTAGGTCAAGAATGTTGTATGAAAATTCATTACTGACCGCTGCTCAGCCCGATGAAATCTAGTAGGCCGCGGCGAGCGCACGGTCATTTGATTACTGGGCTGTATGGCACTGTTTTCTTTGCACTAATTGATTACTGGCCGCTGCTCAGCCCGATGAAATCTAGTAGGCCGCGGCGAGCGTATGCTCATTTGATGACTGGGCTGTATGGCGCTGTTTTCTTTGCACTCATTAAAATAAAAAAAGTGGGAAAGCAGACTTTTTTTCAGTACCTACCTAAATTAATTTTTTAATAATTTTTTCATATTATACTTTTTTTTTGTATCACGTGTTTGATTATTTCCTCACATTTATTAAGAAAAGCACTATACCAGCCTCGACCGGAATGAGGATTGCCGGACTCAGTTCTTTGTCAAGGCCTCGCTAAAGCTCGGCCTTGAAACCACTTCGTCCGGCAATCCGTCACTTCCCGGACTCTGCAGTAATGTACTATTCCATGATTTAAGAAAAAATTAAGTGATTTTGTCATGTAGACATTCTGATGGCGGTAGTGTTATGATTTGGAGAGCAATGACTAGCAAAGGAATCATAGATATTGTCGTTTTAGAAGGAAAACTAAATGCAGAAAAATATGTAAATATTTTAAATAAACAAGTAGTATCAATACAAGACTAATGAAAAGGAAAAACTGGATTTTTCAGCAAGATAACTCACCAGTTCATTCAGCTCGATATGTAAAGTCATGGTTTCACACGCATAATAATAAAGTTTTAGAGTGGCTAGCTGTTTCCCCGGATTTGAATATTATAGAAAACTTATGGGGTTATCTTGCTAGAAAAGTATATGCTAATGGAGGCACTTTAATAATAGTACTGAGCTGAAGAATGCCATTATCACTTGTTGGAAGAAAAATTCCCTTAAATTTAATTGTAAAACTCTATGACTCAATGCCACAAAGAATATTAGCGTCATATTCTTAAAGGGTGGTCACACTAAGTATTAATAATGTGTTAAATACGTTATTGGTAATTTCTTTTCTTGCTAAATTTGTACTTGAGGTTATCCTATTGTCGCACTTAGAATGCATGTTTTTTATGAATTCCATGTAAACATTGTTCAATAAACGAAATTAAACTCTCATTAGGTTTTTTTATTTAATGCAAATTATTTTGCATAACAGACATTATTTGTTTTTTGTTTAATATTACATAAATATATAAATGTGGGGTGAGGTTATCCAAGTGTCGCGGACTGTATATTACTAAATTACAAAAACTTAATATTGTTTCAGGCCCATTTTTTTTTTTTATTATTTATTCAGGAAACAAACAGTCATTATACATATTATTTTACAATATACATAAATATCTATAGACTTAGAGTTCCATACACATTTTATATTTTATTTTCTACTGGTATCCATTTAAAGTGTCATGGCGGTGAATGATCGTTCATAATTTACATATTGCTACTTAAAATCGTTAATAATAGAACAATTTCATAGGTAAAATAGTGAAAAAGTGTTAAGTTTATGGTTAACACAGACGGAACGTTGTCAATAATCACTTACTTTGCACAGGAATATTAATACAACATACGCAAAGACAATACTCACGTTGAGGTCTGGACTGGAGATGGAGTGAATAGTATCGAGCAACTGAGAGTCATCGATCTGAGGCGCGGCGGAGGTCAGGGTCAGAGGGTGCGAGTGTGCAAGGCGTGGCGGCGAAGGGCCCATAACGCTGCAGATAGAACCCAAACATAATCAAGTGGCAGACCACACTGCGTTTTGCAGTTATTTGGGCAGCCCGTCTGGCGGCAGTAATACACTCCCTTACAGAAGACCGCCGTGAAATAACAGCACGTGTGCTGTTGTGTTTCGGTGACCCTTCCGTGTAAATAATTAAAACTAAATTTGGCAATTAGCCATTTGTGGCTCTCATTTCATATGTTAGCCAATTACCTAGATATGGTCGCCTATACTATTAATCTATGTACTAAGGTCTAGGTACTAAGCTGAAATTGAAAAATCCCACTTTTCTGTCCATTACTGGTGTAGAGTCCACATTGGCATGGTCTTTCCATATATCATTTGATAAATAAAAATAAAAAAAATCTCCACTTACCTAGTCCTAACAATGGGTGCGACAGTAGGTCTTATGTTGGACACAGGAATAGGCTCGTCGAGGAACTTGATGTCGAGCTCAGGAAGTTTTAGTTGTTTTATAATGGGGATTGTTGCATCAAGTTGCGCTATCAATTCTGGATCTAAGCCAAATGGGCCAGTTATAACCTTCGGTTCTGGTGGAACCCTGCAAGTAACAAGTTTCACGATTATAAATTTATATATAAAAACCCAAATAAATGGAAAAAAAAAAGAAACTTCGAAACTAGTTATTTTGTATCGAAAATATGCACGAAAAGAGTGTTTATTAAGGGCAATTTAATTTAAAAATTAAAATTCACATTGTAATTTCCTAACACATGAATACTGTGTATAGTCGTTGATTTTAGAGGCCAAAAAACATTTCATTACTTTGGAATTAATGAAATTTCTTAAAAATTAATTGCCCTCGCAAGAAACAAATCGTCAGACACGGAATGAGTACAAAAATTCAATGAGTAGGAATAAAAAGACATGTACTTACGGATCGGCCGGCGGTGGTGGTTGATCTTCAACCTCCTCTTCTTCATATTCAGGTGCAGGTGTCGTATCCACTGAAATTACACGCCGCGGTGAATCACCCTCCTGTAATATATTTAAAAAAATAATACAATAAAATCATTAGACTTTTTTTAAGATAAACTTCACTGTAATTAGAAGAAACATTGGTCATTTTTGAAAGCGTTTCTGTCTCAGTTGCGGCATGAACCGCTACCTTTAGTACCTATTAATACTTGTACGGTAGCAATAAAATAAAGTGACAGTTGTAGAGTGGTAATAGAGAGTGTGTGTGACCTGTTGCGGTGGCTGTATAGGCCTGCCCGCGGCCGACAGCGGCACCACCATGGAGCGCCTCGCTTCAGCGCTGCGACTCTTACTCGCCCGTTTTATGCGCTCTTCTAGCAGAGACAGATCCTTGTCCGATATCTGAAAATTTATATCGTGGAGAATGAGAACGTGTCGGTCGACTACCATAAAATTGGAGCGCTGCGCTGTAGTAACATTTTATTTAACTATAAATTTGCATAGTTCATGCAACGTGGCCACCATTATAGAATGAGCTTGCACTGACCTGGCCAATCATTTTGTAGACCTTCTCGCCCTCGAGGAAGTAGGCGATGGCGACACAGTTGAGCGCGGCGGAGCGCACGGCGTTGTCGCGGTCGCCGATGTGACGCGCCAGCTCCTTGAGCGCGCCCGCGCCCGACGCCATCACCGACGACCCGTACAGCTCCAGCAGGTGCCCGATGCACTCCAGACACTCTGACATTAAATCACTCGTGTCAACGACAAGTCGATGATTGCTAATTTATGTTAATTATGTAAAGTCACTTACCAGCTCTCTGTCTTGCATTTTTCGATTTTAATCCCTCCATCAAGTAACCAAACAACTTGGTTACAGAGTACACGACACATATCTGTTGAAAGAGAGCTTTCACTCCGTTACGCACCGTGTCTTTTGGATCTCCCACCTACCACAAACAATTAATATTGCACAATTAAAATTATAAACTAACACCGACTTTGGGCCCAAACACGCTATATCTTCTCTAAGTTGCTAAGTTAGAGAAGATTTTACATCAATCAAACCTGTGGAAATTAGTGAAATCCCTTCGTCAACTAGGAAATGGGTTGATGGTCTTCAAACGCCTTGTGTAAGACAATTCTTGTGGAAACAATTTGTATACATTTATCGACTCTATTGTTATGCAGTCTTATGAGGCCTATTTGTCGATTACGTATTAATTAAGTAATGTTAAGAGAGTATCGTAATATTTCTTTTTGCTTTCATCTATGACTAGACACTCAAATATTTTTTTAAAGTTTATTATACTACTCGAAATGATTCAGTGACAAAATGACTCACCTTCAACACTAAATATGGTATAAAACAATTGGCTTCGTATTCGGCCATTGTGTAGTCACTGTCTATTAGATACTGGAACACGATCGCAAGATACTCCAGACCCTTGAGGATTACGGAAGGATTTGTATCGAAGAATCTCAGGGTAAGCCACTTCAGAACCAAATCTAAATTAGCCATCAGAGCGGGACCATTCTCCTGCAAATCTTCCGATAGAGCTTCTATAGCTTTTAGATGATACCTGAAAAACATTTATTGTGAACAGACTAGTCAAAAACAAACAAGTAATCATTTTTAGGGTTCTACACAATTGTACAAAGTTTTGAAACAAATTATTAAATCACTTTGTAATAATATGTTTTCCTATTACCTGAAGTCATTATGAAACATATTGGCTATGAGCTGTTTATTGAGTCCGGCACTGTTCATCTGCTCCTTGAGAAGCTCGAAGAACTCTTCACGTGGTTGAGTGAAATTCCATTTCAGAACTGTTCAAATAAAAAACAATGAGTAAAATGTATTTTGCCTATTGTTGTATTACAATGTCAAACTAACATTGTTTTATTTTCATTGACAAATACAATTTTAAGAAATAATAATACAATATAAAACATTCAAAAATATAGTTCAAATCCAAGACAAATGGGTTATTTGTTTTATACAAATAGGTATTCATAAAGCATTTTCAATTGTGGATATCTGAGTTGATGACTAATTAAGAAATTTTCATGGGTTTATTTTGTTCAGCGCCATTTATTGTCTACTATTAATAAAACAGTTATCCCCGTTTTCACCAACACTCACCTAGAGTTAGGGAACACATAAAGCCGGCTATTCACGGCAGTCACATTCACTATCCTGCATGAAGTGCCGAACTGCAAGGCGGACTGCCGTGAATGGTCGGCCTAAGTAGTAGTTAGGTGTTCCCTAACTCTAGGTGTCTGTTGGTGAAAACGGGCATTAGAGTCTTAATTGAAGCATATATCTTTATTTAACTGTAACAGCCAATGGCTGATTTGTATGGCCGACGGTTACAATTAACAATTTTATGTCCTGAGAATAAGCCCTATGATGACTTCATTCAATTCAATTCATTTATTGCGAAATTATTCATATCACTTTAATAAATAAATTGAATAAATTAAATCGAATTTATAAAAAGAAATGTTAAGAAATCAAAAGATGTATAAGAAAAAATCACACCATACCTTTAAGTTTCTGGTCGTCGATAATTCTCTGGTTCTTGGCTGTATTGTTAGGTAAGAGGGGCGAACAGTCTTCATCATCTTTCTTGCCACGACTGGATGCAGAAGTGGGCTTCGATGGAGCCTGCCAAGGACAGAGTTCAATAAAATTTAAAAATGACAAAACTTTATAATAGGTACAAGACAGTTTTTCATATTTTATATGTATGAAATTGTAATGAAATACCATAATTTGAATTTCAGAGCCTAAATGAGGAAGTAGTGAAAATACTGAAATTCAGCATTCATTTAGGTCCCCGGTGTAGGTTAGAAAACGAGCTCTTTAAGTATTTCAAAAAATATGCATATTATATGTTATTCCTATATTCCAAAAGCTAAGAACCTTTCGATAGTCTGGACTCGATAAAGGAATGATTTTGATAAAGGTTTTGATACCCTGACTGTACCAATTGCCAAAACCAAATTAGATTTGACGACTAACCTTTCCTTTAACAACGGGGGCCTTCTTCTCTGCTTCTTTCTTGAGTGCTCCGCCTGTCTTCACGCCCCGGGTCTCTTCTTTCTTCCCTTTGCTGGGTAGAGGTTGCACTGGCAGGTTAGGCCGAGCCTTGTCTAGAGCCCCTTGCACTACACACTTGGAGCCAGGCTGTAAAACACTTGTAATATTATTATTATATTGAGATTTTTGATTATATTTTATTTTATCGGACCCGGGCCACGCTTCATTACATTTTATTTTTCAGGAAAAAAGTAGTCCAGTTACTGCTTATAACATCAGCTATCTGTCAGTAAAAGTTTCGTCAAAACCGGTGCAGCCGTTTTGGAGATAAAAATTAACAGACAAAAATTTTAAAAATGATTTTTTTTGTTATTACTTTTATAAAAAAAAAATAACAATTTTTAAACTTGTCTAGAAAAAAACTGTATATTCTTTGTCATACACTTAGTAAAAAGCAGTTATTTTGACACTTGAATTTTAATAATTAGTACGGGTAATGTAAAGTGAGCACTACCTTGAGCTTGTCGAGCTGCTTGTGCATGGGCTCGTAGCCGAGATGCAGCATGAAGGGGAAGACGCAGTCGGCGGCCGCCTTGCGCACGTCCGCCGACCGGTCCTCCAGCGCCGCGAACAGCAGCGGCACGCACACCGACAGCTCCTCGCGCGGGAACGACTTCACCGCCACTGGGGACGCATTTAACGCATTTTACCCATGTATACTCTTTAGCCTTTTTTTAGCTCTTCTTAGCATTTAGCCCTGATGGTCTTACCGTCGGGCAGGTGCACGGCCAGCCACTGAAGAAGCTCGGCGCGCTGCAAGGGCGATGAGCCGCGAAGCGCGTCCACCACCATCTCGCCCTCAAAGGGAGCGGCGCCACCTGCCACTCGGCACCACGTCGTCACGCAGGACACCGCCGCCGAGCGCATCCATTGCTTGCTGTCGCCGAACGCTGAAAAACACAACGCCAATTTAAAATATGTAACATAAAAACCAATTAATGTCTACATTCATCATCTCAGCCGTAGGATATCCACTGCTGGTTTAACCATTGCTCAATGCACGATTTCGTAACCCAACGCCCTCGTAAGATACTCCTGTAAGATCGTAAGATACCAATACCCTCAGATATCTTAAAGATGGTTTTAAAGAAAGCAGCATCTCATAAAAAAGGTTTAAACCCCTCAAAACCTTAAATACATTCATTTTTAAAAAAAAGAATAAGTCATCATCATCATTATCATCTCAGCCGTACGACGTCCACTGCTGGACATAAGACACCATTAATTTTTCAAAAGGACCTATCACAGAAGCTGATCGAATCTACCGTCAATCTGCAGCCCTTAATAGATCGTCTGTTCACCTTGTGGGTGGACGTCCTACGCTGCGCTACCACGTAGTCTCTACTCGAGTACCTTCCGTCACCAGCTGTTGGACACATAGACTGTTGGCTCTCCGTACTATGTGTCCTTCCCATTAACACTACACCTTACTGATCCGGCAGCGGCAGTTCAAGTAATTTAAATACCAACAGTTTTCCCAAAGAAATAATAAATACCTTGAAAGAATCCGGGAAACAAAACTCTAACGTGCTGTTTACACTTGGGCCCCATTGCAATGGCGAGCTGTTCGCAAATCTGCAACGTGGTCTGCGCCAACTTGGAGTTGGCGTCCATCAACCTGGCGGTCAGGACTGTGGGCAGCTCACCCAACGATGACTTGATGGGCGCAGAGTTCGATATTATCGCTTTCAACTTGTCTAGGGCTTCATTTCGAACCTGTACAGACGAATAAGTTTATCATAAGGAACCAGCCATTTTCAGCATTAGACATCAGATGTGTAAGATAACATCAGATATAATACTGATTTCTATGGAGTAAAGTTGTTCATATCAATGTTGTATGCAGCTTTTACACGAGATGAGGATGACAAAACAAGCAATGTAAGAGCTTAAACGAAAATGATCCCTAAAACATGAGCAATAGGTAAGAAATTGACCTTCCAGTTCTTGTCCGACAACTCTTGCACTAGGGCGTCGGTGATGAGAGGCGCGATGTCAGTGCGCGCGCGCGTCTCTTCGGGCGCCGCCTCAGCCTCCGGCTCCTCCAACTCCTCCGGACCCTCTTCCTCTTCGTCACGCATCGACCCTTTACTGGCCGACTACAATACACATGACGCATTACTTATATGTAAATTCAAGTTTATATTGCAACATGGATTCCTATTTTTAAGACCACAAGAATGCTATCCAAATAACATGACCGTCGGATATGTTATTCGAGATAAAAAATGGCTTAATGGGCGATTAATGCCAACTAAAAACTAAATCGAATCAAATTATTGCACAATTTACGAAACCAACTCGGAAAAATGATGACACTTATTATTATTATGATATAATTGACAAGCCCAGTAGATGAGTGGTTCAGGTGCATGCCTTGACACTTTATTCCAATCGACTTAACGGTGCCCGGGATCGATTCCCAGCAGGTTTTTTAAAGTTGGTTCTAGTTTGGATGTTAAAAGTAGTGGCAAAGCATACTGCATTTCGCAGTCATTTGGGCAGCACGTCTGGCGGCAGTAACCATCCCCTTACAGACGACCATCATAAAAACAATAGCACGTGTGCTGTTGTGTTTCGGTGAGTGAGAAAGAGATTATTTCCCTATCCCTAATCCGTCCCACTATGGTCGACAGCGCACCTGCAGCACCTGTGTCGTTGCTTGTGGTATAGGCGACGGTAGCCACCTACCGTGTCAAGTGGACCGACAGCATGTCTGTCGGCCTTAACATAAAAAAACCTGTGTTTAGCCTACACAAAGGTAAAAATGTTCATACCTTACTAACTTTCCCCGGCTGCCTAGTAGGTGTAGGGGGAGTGCAGTTGGCATATTTGTCCACCTCCAGGCTGATGAGTTGCTTGGTGGCCGCCTTCTCACTGTCGAAATGGTTCACCAGCGAGGGTCCAGTGTAAAGTGACAGAATGCCGAGGAAGTTCACCGTAGATGTTCTGACATTCTGATTAGTTGCTGATAAAGCTTTCTTAGAGTGGGCTACTATACCCTTTATGTTCATGCTGTAATTAATATAAAAAGCCAAATTTTATCCAATATATGTATGTATCAATCCAAAAAAGATCTTTAGAAAGATTTTTTGTGCGTCTAAAAGTAGATTTTAGAACTGACCTAAATCCAAACTCTTTGATGGCGCCGCTCATCCAATTGTACATCTCCGACTGGACTTTTGGGTTTTTCTGTGAGTCCATAGCGAAGGTGAGTCCCTCGTTGACGATGTGTTCGAGGCCACAAGCCTCGGCCAGCGAGGTGAGGCAGTCCGCGGACAACGATGCGCACGAACTCTCACCGAGCTTCGATACGATATCTTGGATTACAAAATTAGCAGCGATCCTGGAAACAAAAAAAAATCAGTCGTCGCGGGACGCATGGCAGATGTGAAACATCGAAACTATTTTGTATAGAATATATGCATGAAAGGGTGACTTATAACAGGCAATTTAATCAAAATATACAATAAAATCTCCAGCTAAAATTAACGGCTATACACAGTATGGTCTCCAGGTTAGCCAAACCGTGTAGGTTAGAGTCGTAGAGTTACAGGTTCTGCCAGTGTTGGCTAAAATTTGGTCAAATTTTGGAGTCGCCACGCCAACAGCCGCTCTTACCCACCGCAAAAGATGTTTCACATCAAAAAGATAAATCAAAAATAAGGACAGATGGTGGGAAGACTTTATTTTATATTATGTAATGTAGAATTAATACTTACGTGGTGACAGGATAGTTTTCTGTGATGTACTTGCAAGCTTCCAGTCTCGCCTTAAGCACTTGTACATTGGTGTCCTTGAGGCCTGGCTTTTTATTCAGGATCCGGTACAACACTTGAGCCGATGCGTCTTCGGGACTCAGCCCTTGGATTGTAGAGAGGAACGATTGGACTGCCGTAAGTCGACTCTTCCAATTGCCATCGCCCAGATCTAATTCGAATACAAACAAATTGGAAGTGAAAGGATAGGAGATCACAAATATGTGATAGCTACAATGAAAGAGACAAATGATGCTCCAAATACGATTCCCATAAGATTTTATAATACGAGTCGTAAAATTCAGGTCACTTTAACGCGTATGAACAAAAAAGCTATATTATATCTATATATCCCTGTTATCTACCATAAAGAAATAGTTTTCTTGGTAAGTATAGTTCGTCATTGTAGGCATAAGCCTAACCAATGTTTTATTGTGTATAATACACAATAAAACTTTGGTTAGAGAAATAAATAGAAAGTTTAACTAATTGGAATGCATAGACCACTGTTTTGTAATTAAATAGGAAAAGTATAGGTACCTGTAAGGACATCAGCCGGCAGCAGTTCCTCAGCCTTGGCATCAATTTCCTCCTGTGACAGTTCCTGGTCGCGCGGTGGGGAGGGCTTACCTCCCATCTTCTTTGCAGCAGGCTTTTTAGCACCTACACAATATTAAAAGCTTTTAATACTAATGCTCTTATCGATAGTAGATGGAGTTAATAATCATTTTGGAGTTAATAAAAAATGTTTGACAATATTGTTGCGTGATATTAGATTACGTAGTGTGTCAAAACAATGGAAACGACAAAGCATGTGACTAGCTCTAACAAAGATTATAATGTTATCGCTAAGGAAGTATTGTATCTGGTCTGGAATGACACTCACCTGGCTGCGGTCGCTTGACAGGCTTGGCTTGTGTAGAACCAGCGGAAGACTTGGAGTCACCTTTCGCTGCCGGACCAGGCGCTGCTTTCTTATTATCCTTTTGAGGAGCTGCTATTTTCACTTGAATCACAGCCTGCAAATCACAGTACAACACATATTTTCCTCTGCATGGTATGGGCAAACTCACTGCAGGATATGTTCTAGAAAATTGCTAGTCTTCGCATACACCAGAGTGCCATTAGAGATTGTCCGTCAAGTAACGGAAGAGAGTTAATATGAACCTGCCTTTTCAGTTAAAATATACATTGTGTTTCTACACATGAGCAAAGGTCACCAAAGCTGGCGCCTTCACCTTATCCCTTATCATTTAACACATCAGAGTCTACAGAGCATTTGCATAGTATTTAGTGTGGAATTAGTACTTTAGCTGCGTCCTATATGTTATATAAAGTGTTACGACAAAAACGGGCATTGACTTACCTTATCAGCAAACTCCTTGATTTTCTGCTCCTTGAGGTTATCTAATTTGCCAATGTGCGGCGTGATATTCTTCTCGCCAACCAGCTTGGTCGCAGTTCCCAACGCTTCTGCGGCAGCGTCTCGAACGATCGGCTCTGAATGAACCATTCAATTATATTTATTATTTTATTATACTACTAACCTGTTTTTAAACTCCTTATTAATTTCTAATTTAACACTTAAGTATGAATATTAATTAATTTAACACTTAAGTATTTCTTCCAGCCTCAATAAATTCTTTTTATTGGTCAAACGGCGAGTTATCTTTTAGTGAAAAAAATAACATAACTAATGTAAATTAATTTATAATATTTCAGAGCAAATACAAACAAACCTGCACTCTCGATGAGTTTGAGTAGACCCGCGACATAGGCCTTGATGAGTTTCTTGTTGAAGGCTGCGGGCTGTGTCCGGCAGAGGGCGCGCGCCAGGAACAAAGCGCTCTCCGCTTTTATAGTCGGATTCTTGTTCTCAAAAGACGCCATCATGTCCTCCATTATCGCCTCCAAGTTCGTCTGGATACGAGTTAAATCATTTAATTCATATTTTTGCATTGAATGCATCCGTTTAGATTTAAGCGCGTACGCATATCCATACAAAACTGCAGTTTTCTATGAACAAAACGCGACATTCCCAATTTTTATAGACAATTCCTCAGAAACCTAACATTTTCCTGGATAAAAAGTATTATATATTATGTTATAATCTAGGTAATAAAGCATCTGTGTGCCAAATTTCATCCAAATCCGATCAGCTGTTTTGCATGAAAGAGTAACAAATATCCATCCTTACAAACTTTCGCAATTATAACAATGTGATTTTAGGTTTATTCATAAATAGTCTATAAAAAATTACATAGGTTCTAAGTATCTCCTACAAAGATGATTGAAATGGAGTTAACTGACTTGAAAAAAATGGGATAGTCTCATACAGTGTTATTAATAAACAGGGACTAACTTCGGATTAACTTTAGTCCAAGGTCTAACGGAGTACTAGTGAAAATCGGTATTAATAAACAAGGACTAGGGAAGGACTACGCTATTCTCTCTTTAGTCTCGGACTAAAACTTAGTACGACGCGTTACCTAGTTTAACGATGGACTAAATATAGACTTACTTGAGGATTCAGGTTATGCATGTATCCCTTATTTATTCACACCACTTTTAAATCCAAGAAGTGCAATAATAAATAAAAATAGCTTAATATTTTATTTAGTTCATTTTATTCCCTTGTTTTAATATTTGTAACTTTATATTTTGTTTTTATCTCTATAATTTGCCTTTCCAAGAGACTATCAAGTAAGTATGTAGCAAGTGTACATATTATTTAATATTGGTAAATATAAAGGTTTTACTGCTTTGACATCTTATATGTAAAATAAATCTATATAATTAAAAAATATATATATATGTTTTTTTTTATTATTATTGGTAGATTACTTAATAAATAAATGTAACGTTTGTATTGTATTGGATAAAAATGAATAATACATAATCGTTTTAATATTTATTTAATTTTCGTTCCCCTGTTTTAACATTTTTAACTTTTTCTGTTCATACTCTAATTTCGTTTCCAAAATTTGCCTTTCCAATATACTGCTCTGTAGTTTTTCTTGTTGTATTTTTATTGCAATTTGGTGTAGTTCCTCTTCTCTTGCCATTCGACTTTTGTGTACTTCATCTTTTAACATTTTCGAATGGTTGATCATTGTTAATTTATAATCATCATCCTGTAAGTAAAAAGAGGATATCAGTTGTGATTCTTAGGAACGATTTGGAATGATAATTATAGCTATTGACTTTTTTGGATACTTCAAACATCCCTTACTACTCTGATAAACCTACAAATTTAAAAGTGCACACATTATTTTTCAATGAAATTTAATTTTAGTGAGTATGCAATGCATAAGTTACGGGTTGAGGCGGAAAAAACAGTAAATCTACTGCAAGAAACATACATCATTTTTAAACAACTACCTGCTTTGGTGGCATTTTGCGTTTTATTGGTTTAATTAAGGGAGTATCCCTTATCTGTGCTGGAGTGCTTGTCTTATCTGTTGAAGTTTCCTGTAAAAATGGGAAATTAAAAAATATTTTAGTGTTTTGCTGAAAGTAGCCACACACTTCCTAGTACCAAGTTCCATACATTGACATTAATGTTCATTGATATTAATGTATATTTATTATTAAATATGTTAAGTTAGATAAAGAAGTAACTATGGAGGCTTTATGTCAGTTTCTTCCGTATGAACAAATGGTAGTTGCAATCGGTTTTACTGATAACACCTATTACTTATAAAAGTTTATATAGTAATAAATAAATATAAAAAAGCTATTATAAACTAGAAATGAACAATTATAAACTTACTTCAACTTCAACATAATTTTCTTTCTCAGTTGCAATAACCTCCTGTATTAAACAAAAACTATATTAATGCAAGAGGTTGGCAAACCAATAGACTTATTACATTGCAAATACTGGAATACTCACTGGATTGGCTATTTGACTGCATGTATTTTCAACGGAATCTAATTCTACATCCATAACTACATCCTGAAATTAGAAATACAAAGAATTTATTAACTTAATAACTTCCAATATATTTTTTTACATTACATTTGTGTTGTGTACTGACCTGTGATGAACCTGCCATCATCTCTTCATTATCCCTTTCCAAAATAATTTTACTTTTAGGTGTCACTGGGCACCTGTCGAAAACAAAATAAATTAGTAAAGCATGAAAATAACCCAGTGGTCTACTACTGGTTAAACAAATACATATACTACAGAATTATTGTACAGGCTTTACTTTTTTGCCCATTTACTACTAAATTTACTTAAAGCAGTTTCCATCAGCCCGCAGAATAATTATGTTTTTCAATACTTCTGAGAATTTCAGGTAAAAAAAGTTTATAACATACCAATCTGAATCATATATATTGTAGTCCTTCAATAACTCAGCTGGATTCAAGAGATCTTTAACTTGTGTCAACACGCTGTCGGGGGTAGGAGGTCTTGATCCACCACCAGTCTTCATATATTCTTTTTTAAATGAAGAACTAGCTCTTCTGGCATTAATTTTCATTTTTTTCCACTGAATTTGCAGTTGAGGTAGTTCTCTCTTTCTTCTATTAACTTCATTAAACCTGGAGAAATTAAATATTATAAGATTTATTTTTGTAAAATGTACAAACTCGGTAAAGAGGTAAATAATAGGAAACTTACTTAGTATGAACTTCTTCCCACGCCTTTGCTTTTAATTTGCTCGTGTTTGTATTTAATGATTTGTTTTCTAAAATATGTGTAAAATCTTTTAGAACACTGCAAAATAATTGCTGCAAAAGAAATAAAATGCTATACAAACACTTCAAACAAAATTTTATGAATCAGGCTACTAAAATGCAATCCAATATTACTTACTTTTTCTTCTTCATCCCAATTTATAGATCGGTTGCGTTTTTGACTCATTATTACAATTTAGGATTAAATTTAGAGAATAAACTTAATTTACTTTTTTTTTAACAATGCAAACTCAACTTGACACTTGCAGGATATCAATCAAAACGTCAATTAAAAGCCAACCATCTGTCAATATACGACAAATTTTCCTTTTCTGGTGGTAATATTTGGTTACGTAGCTCACACTATTGTTAGTATAACGAGTGAGAGAGAGATAAAAAGCAAATTAGTCCCTAATTTCAACAGCACGTTAAGTTTGTTTTCTACGCAGTGTCATTCAATCACTCATTCGCTATCTTTTTTTCCATTCCGGGTTGCCATTATAAAAGCGTTAGTCCGGGTCTAAGGTTAGTATAGTTAGTACCTCGCTAGTCCAAGTTTATTAATAACGTTTTTAAACCGAAGTTAACACTTGCTTAGTCTCGGACTTACTAGTCTAGGATTAAATTCGATTTAAGCTTGAACTATCACATTTTTATTAATAAGACTGTTAAAACGCATATGGTTTAAAACGCAGATGGTCTATGGTAGCAACTCGTCTAAAAATCATTTAGTCTAATGTTGTTTTTATCAAGCCGTCTTAATTGTAATTTGTTTATGTTGTAACTCGTCTAATTTGTAGTTTGTCTAAATATACATGTAGATGTTCAGAGGTGGTATGGTGATACTCAAAATAAAGTGCACTGAGATTTCGCGCAAACTGTTTAATTTTAAAAATTAATTACAAAGGATGACGACACGTAAAAGAGAGAAAGCGTGGTAAGAACGATACGTGCGTCGCGCGCTGATAGACTAAAGGCACTGAACTATATAAAAAACAGCAAACGGTTTTATTGAATCCTTGCGACGCCCGTATCTACCCTCAGTTTGTTAATAAAACATAGTTAAATTTATTACAATTACTTAAACAACTACCTTCACATTTATATTAATATTATAATTTTACTAAGTAGGTAGCTAATTAAAGGCAAAGGGTAAAATTGCAAAACCAATATGAGCACGTCGCTAACAATACATATTGCCAAAACTGCAAGTCACCTTTTATGCTCTTGGTATAAAATTAAAATTCTCGTGTCGCGGTGTTCGTTGCCAAACTCCTCCAGAACGGCTGGACCGATTTTGATGAAATTTTGTGTGCTTATCGGGTAGGTCTGAGAATCGGCCAACATCTATTTTCCAAACCCCAAATTTTTTTTTTGGCAAAACAACGTTTGCCGGGTCAGCTAGTACTAATATATAAAGCTGAAGAGTTTGTTTGTTTGTTTGGTTGTAAGCGCTAATCTCAAGAACTACTGGTTCGAATTGAAAAATTATTTTTGTGTTGGATAGTCCATTTATCGAGGAAGGCTTTAGGCTATAGAGAACGCGGACGAAGTCGCGGGCACCAACTAGTTAAGATTACAAACCTCTTTATGCATATTACGTTCTAGACGAATTGCTATCATAGACCGCCTGTGTTTTAAATCATATGGAATCTTACCCCCGTATTTATAGTGAATTCTTATATTATAGTTGAGAAATTGCTTGTAGTTAGAACTGTCAAAAGTTAGAATTCTTAGCCAAGTAATAGTCACCATTTCCTTTACTTAAGCATAGTTTGCCACACAAGAATTTGGCGTTTGGTGGTTGTCATTCATTTGTGTGTAAGGTTATTTATTAAAATGGAGTCTTTGGAAGAAATTGAAGCGGTTTTTGCTGTTTTTGATGATCTGGACAATAATATATAAGAGGAAATAGAAGTTCCTGAGCCTAGAAAATAACACAGTAAAATATCATTAAATGCTTAGAACTGTACCTAATAAACGTACAAAACACATTGTTTTACCTTTTGAGTAACGATAGAGGACTCATTAAATTACTCTAAAATTTTCTCCCATGTTTGCTTTTTTTTTAGAGCACTTGTTGCATTCGTTTGCTTGGAAGTTAAAATTGTATCATAATTTTGAATTATGTTTAGGAACAAGTCCTTTTCTAGGGTCGAGAACGGTTTTTTCCTATCCGTTTCAGACATAATTATTATGTTCGTATAGAATTTAATCGAAATCGTATTAATAAATTGAACTCACCCGCCGACAACAGAAATTGTGACACAACACAATGCAAACACAATGACATTACATACACAACAATGTTGGCAAGTTAAAAAGCTCGCGTCAGTCATTATTCGAAGTGTAAAAAGTACACATTCACATTTGGTAGGATATTCACGTGTCAAACGTTTTATTTTTCTATACAATGGTCAACCGTTGTCTATTACTCTAGCATTTGCTTAGCTAAGTAATCTGCTTTACTTAACTATAAAATAAGATTTTGTGCTTGAGAATTCTAGCTGTAAGTAATGACTTAGCTAAGAAAATACTTAAGAAAAAGTAATTACTCTTCTATAAATACGGGGGTTAGACAGCCCGTGTCGTTAGACGAGTTGCTATTATAGACCACATGCGTTTTAAACCATATACATACTTAGACAGCACATACAGTTAGACAAGTTGCTACCATAGACCACCTGCGTTTTAAACCAAATGAGACTATCCCAAAAAAATAAACGATATTATGTTAAAATTGTTGCGGAAAAATTCGCGAGCATAATCAGATTATATTGTAATGTTTCAAGAGCTATATTTACCCATTGGGCTTTTACTATTCTTGTAGTTATTGATTGGGGACTTTATCTGATTCCAATTTTGATCATTCCTGATCAAACTTATTCCACAGTATTTTATACAATAGTCAAGTAAAGGCGGCGTAAGACTTACACAAGGATATATAGCATCGATTGCATCTCGTAGCGCTGTCACTACATTGGTCTTCTTTTCCTTGAATTTCTCCAATAAAGCCTGAACACACGCGACAGCGTACGGCTGGAATTTGGCCCGCAAGCCGCTCGCCACCAATCCCAGCAGTCGACCTCCCAGCGCTACCAGCATTACGTTTGTGTCTTTCGATATCACCTGTAAAACATTCATACAGGTATGAGCAACCGCACGCCTGCAATATATACTTCCAATATACAATATGTCCATTAACCGCTATCTGTTTAAAAATAAGCAACTCAACTCAGTAAGTCTAGCATGAGTTCATAATGACCCCACACACGCTAGCGAGAGCGTAAAACTTTTAGTTATACAATTTTTTTCGATAAGACTCATTACTTAATTCATTAAAAGTTTAATCTTTTTCCGAATTGTTAAAAATATCGATAAAATTTCACCATTAAATCAAGTAGCAATCATTTATTTTGTGACTTCAAGTTGCGATTGGCGATGGCTTTGTGTATTAACATCCTCCATACTTAATGTCCAAATTACCAAACAGTTTTAATCAACTTTAATTTCTTGATAACAAACTCCACAACTCTTATGTTAGAATAGTACTAAAACTTTGCCTCTTAAACCACCTTTTTAAAGGTCAAAATTTTTAATTGACATCATTTCATATTCCAAATTAGAACGCTAACCTTCTTCAAGGCCCGAACCAATTCAGCATAATCTCCAGGCTCCAATCTGGGCGCAGTCTTCAGCAAAGCCTCCAACGAGTCCAAGGCCTCTTTCCTCTCTTGCCACTTTTTGGCTTCCAACTTGGTGTAGAAGTCTTTCGGTAGCTTGGAGAGTATTTCCACTGGAGTCATGAGATCGTAAGGATCAATGTCACCGGAGTCGCCTCCACCACATTCCGGATCGTCGTCATCTGCTGCACCTGAGAAAAGAGACGTAACTAGATTAAAAAAACCTTCAGAATGTCTATCTCTCGAGTATTGTACTGTTAATAGCCTAATTTGATAACACTAAAGTATTGTTTGGACTAGTTTAGTAATTTAGTAGCTAAACTACTCGCTACTGCCCAGAAATTGTTCGCATTATGGTCGAGTATAGTACAGGTGAGTGATGTTTTGCAAGATGAATTTGTTTTAAAAAATTTCAGGTACATTACATGTTAAATCTTAAAGTCAAAAGTGCAGACCGAATCTAGTTTCGAGCCTCCGTCTTGACAGTAGCTGAGCATGCTTCATACTGGCCTATCACAGATTTAACATTTCATCATAATATCATATAATAATATGTGTAATGGTGAGATCAATTTTTCTTACCATCAGCGTTGTCAGACGCTGGAGTGTCCCTCACTCTGTGCTGTTGTGAGCGTAGATATCGCGTAGGATGAGCCCCGGTGCCTGTGAACGCGTCTCTCAACTCTTGCTGCAATACAGCTTGCAAAGATGCTATGTGGGGCTCAATCGCTGGTCCTATCCACCTATTAATAAAAAAATTTTTTAATATTTATGTAAACGTCGGCAAGTAGGCTGACGATTGCTGTATGTAATTGTGGGTGGCTACTGTCGAATATAATATAAGTAACGCCACAGGAGCTTATTTTACTGTGGTCCAACCGCTGTGAAATTGTATGAAACTGTACGTGTCGCGCGGTGCATATAATTCGAGGGTAAGGGTCGAGCCTAAGAGGGTGGTTACTGCCGCCAAACGGGCCGCTCAAATAACTGCTAAACGCATTCAGTTCCAAATAAAAAGTCGCCCTGAAAATATATATTTGCATCGACATACCGATTCATTTCGATGACCAATGCCTTCATTTCGTCTCTAACATTCTTGTCTCGATCGGCCAACAATATTGGTATCTTCTTCACCATAGGTTTAATAGCGATCACCTTATTGCCAAACTGTTTTAACGCTGTGGTCATTGCTGAGATACAAGCTGCCACCACTTTAGGGTTTTTCTGTTCCATACCCTTCATCAGTTCTTCTTGAACTATTTCATGTTTTTCAATTTCTACATACATTAGAGTTATCTGTAAAATAGAGATCTTATTATGTAACTTTTAAGGCCGGCGCTGACTGACGGTATGGCACGGCGCGGCATGGAAAATATTATTTTTAACCTTATTCAATGTTGAGATATGTCTCATATTATTGATTATTTAGATTAGGTTTAAGTTTAGAAATATATTTATTCTCACAAAGAATTACAAATTCACTTAAGTGAGAAACTTAAAACTAATAGTTACAAAACAATAATTCACATTGCAAGCATACCAATAGTAGACACTTAAAACAACAAAAACACGAAAAACGCTTAATACCTACATCTTAGATTAAGTTCAATAAAGTTTATAAGAACATTAGTTACACGTTAAAAGGGTATTAATTATTTTTCAAACATTGATCTTCTTTTAAAATATAATATACCTGTAATGCGAGTTCTTTAGTCTTTGTTTTTGGAGCAGCAATACATTTAGCCACAATACCAGACATAACTTCACCGGTTGTTTTGCCGGCGACTCCACAATTTTCCACAAATACCAATGTGGCTTCCATACCTAAAACAGATACAAATTGGAATTGTCATTCAACTCATTAGAAATAATAATATAATATTATATCATTAGACATAATAATATATAGATAAAAAAAGTTGGAAATTCTGTAGCCTTATGTGAAAACAAATGTATATGGGAATATCACAGCCAAAAGTATTATTTTTCGACATATTTCAGGCACAACACCTTTTCCTTATCATTTCTCGATGTTGCACATACATATGTACATTGAATTTGACTACTGAAAGATTAATGCCAAATATGAGGGTATTTGAATTTTATAAAGATTATCTACTTTGATGTAAAGCTACAAACAATTCCATACATTGTATGGTTTGATCAATTTGGCATCAGTATGTTTTTGAAAACTAATAAATATTAGCTAAACAATACTCCAACATTTGATACAAAAAGCAATGGGGAATCCTTGTACTATTGAAGTTGAAAACAATAATTTTATGTTTCATACTTACAAATCAATTTATATGGATTTTCATGTGTTTATTACTTAATAGGTTAAAGAGCTAGTAAGAGGATAAGCTAGTAAGGAAATAATAAGACAAATTGATAGTCATTTAGGAAGTAAGTAATAAATATATTACATTACATGAATGAGTTATGTTCAATTAGTACTAATTGAATAATGACAATGTATAGATTCATCTTAACACAATTGCTTTTATATTGTTCTCCTTATATGTACAGAATGTACAATTACACATAAACTGAAATCTTTAATGAAGAAGGAAAGGACCTTTAGACAATTTCCCGGTGAGTATATGGATTTTTTCTAAAGAAATCACCTCTAGAAAATGGTTTGCCTTATATAAAGCAACTAAATAAAAATTATGCTCAAGTTGTTAAGTATTTTTCATTTGATGACAGCCATATTCTACAGTAAAAAGAGATATTTATAAAAAAAAGAATCAATTTCCGGAAATAAACATAAGAATGGATGGTCAACCTACATACTTTTTTAATTTAGGATTTCATAATACACTGTACACTATATTAAACAATATATATAAGAAAAAGTATTGAAATTATAAATGTATTTTAAGACATTATGCAGAATTTTAAAAAGCATTAATAAGAGAAAGTATAACTATACCAATGGATTAACAGTAAATTAACACTAATGTTATAATGGATTACATACAAAATGAACTTTGTAAAGTGTACAATTAGTCACCAGTTAAATTAATGTTATATAATATTAATAATAACCACAGACATGTCATCACAATTCAATTGCCACAACAAGTCTTACTAATAAGAAGTGCTTACATTAATTCATCCATATTTGAATACAATAGTGTAGTACCTATATTGTGCATATAGCAAAACTTGGGTGGAACTTATTTTTAAAAATGTTAAAAGAGATTATAAGAGACCTCTTATGAGGCTTCTTAGAGGCACTGCTCTTTGTTTACAATACTACGTAAATATTTCTTTACATAAGTTGATAAATCCATACTAATCCACACTAATATTATAAATGTGAAAGTAATTCTGTCTGTTACTTTTTCATGCATCTTAACCAATCATCCTGAAATTTTACATACACATTCACCCTTATTCCGTATCATTCACTTTATAGATAACACAACCGTTATAGACATATTAACCTTTAAAATCAATGTGATATGTCATTTTAGGACTGATTGTCAGGGATACAGAAAAGGACATAGGGTACCTTTCATCCAGGAAAAAGAACCGTTCCTGAGGGATCATCTAAAACAAAATAAAAAACTAATAACTGGCCAAAGTGTTATAGCAACAAGAGATCAAGCATTATATTGCTTACATATTTTTTATTTTTCAATGTGGATGAAGTTTTAGGCACAGGCTAGTTAAATATATAAAACATGTAGGTATAATGTAGGTATTGAAACATATTTAAATTATTTGTATAAGCAGTGATTCACTAGTCCAAATATAAAAAAAAAACTAAGAACAAGCCTGCATGTGCAAGAACCTCTGTAGTGGTAGACTGATAGCTCCTCATATTGATTTTTTTAGTCTGTACCCTGTGTTAGGTTTGAAAGTATTGACTTTAGTTTTGGATGATTACAAAGAGACACACTATTAAATATAAGTATTAAAAAGTACCACATATTAGTTTTAGAGTAACAAACCTTTTTCCTGAGCGATTGCATTGCTATCGGTCACAAATTTTTTGATCAATCCCAGATATTTGCTCCATTCTGGTGATTTTTCGTCATCAATCTGATTGAATAATTTAATGGCTTCTTCGTATCCGACAACTCTTGCCTTCCACAATTTATGCACACATTTCTCCTCGGTAGGTAATTTTTTATATTCATTTTCTTCTTCCATTTTGTCAATTGGTTTTTATCACAATAGAAAATTTCAGGTCTGTTGAAAAAACAATCAAGTTAGAATTGTTTCTTTAAAAAAAAAACAAGTTAACCATGAAAAGTAAAAAGGTTTTGTAGGCTGTTTGTAGGTACATAGCTGGTTTTTCGCCTTTTGTTAGTATTTAAAAATAAGGTCATGGTGAGTGAAAAATATCATACATCATTAATATCATACATCATTAATATCATATTATGTTAATAAAAATTATTTACACATAAAGTTTTCACTGAATTACTAAGTATTAACCAGTAATTTTCATCGTAAATTATTGTAAAAGAAATACAATTGCACAGTAAGTATACAGATGATTAATTTTAGGAATAAGTAATTTTTACACAGACAGACATCGCGACACAATGATTACTTTACCTTATTTTATTATGAATGTAGGCGTGAATAACCGCGACATGAAGTGAAATTTGCGGAGGAAATTATTTTATAGTATTTAACCATAACAGAAAGGTATGTACTTATAAAATGATATTCATCATAGCATGTAATGGCCACCAACCAAATACTGCGGAACTAATGTTTAAACTAGAGCCGGTTCATTTATAGGGGTGATTACAATAAAACGACATATGAAACTGGATCACACACAGTACTACTACAAACGGCCGACGACAACGGTCACTTTCTCATACATACAATTACAATACAAACAAAAATTCGATTCGAATGTAATGTCATTTTACTTACTGCAAAACAGCTGTCCTTATATTATGTTCAAAGTTAATTAATGTGAAATCAAAGGACTTCCATAAGAATAATAATTCACATATTCAATGATCAACAAAACGGGAAAATTTACTGACAAAAAGAAATGAATTTATCTTTTCCGTCGTCGTTTTTTTTAGTTTGTAGCAAAATTAAAATGGACGGTAAACTAATAAGTGTTGCCATTTGCCATGCCAGTAGCCAAACCGAAAAATACTAATACTACTGGCTGGAAACTGGATTATTATCCGATCCGAGATGGAAATATTGCGAGAGAAAGAACTTTATGGAATATTGCGAAATAATGGGTAGACATCTTACATACATCTTCTAGTCTAGACAGACTGAACCTTAATCATAATAATAATGTCATTTTAAAATTAAAATCTACAAATCTACAGTTAGTTTACATACATAGGTACATTTTTTGACTAAATTTTATAGAAATCAATTTAGATTGTGTTTAATAAATGTATTAATTTTATTTTCGCTGTACTTTTCTTCCGGCATTAAAAAATAGGTATTATATTGATTGATGACAATTTTTGTCTGTGGGGATGCCAAATTGAACATTTGAAATTAGTCTATAAACAACACTAGTATATTCTGTGACTTCGTGTACTTGTTAAGACTTGACAAGCAAAATAATTAAATACATATACATCTATATCCGTTCCATTCGATGGAGTAATTTGACAGGTCCTAATGTCAAATTTTAAAATAATGTTACCAGCGTGTTTTCCATAGTGCTGTACTAATATCGGTTTTACTTAAAAATTTATGATATTTTACGGTAAAAATATTTTAGATATTGTTTTATTGATTTAATATTCGTATTATTGTTATTTTAAGGTCTGAATTTCCTTTAAAGCAGGATTACTAACGACCAAGTCGATTTGGAATGAATAAAAAACAATTCACAATTTATATGTGGGCAAATAAATAAAAAATATAAAATGCATCCCATAGTATTATTGAGAAAAGAGGTTTTAGCAATTTTGATACTCATTGTTATGTTGTTGCCTAGGAACGTAATATGTAATATGTCTGTAAATATCTAAAGAAATATATTTTTATTACTTTTAATTTATTCTTATTTTTCGTATAATATAGTGGTAGCAGAGCGTAGGTTCAAGCACAGCTTGATTATATATATATATATGTTACGATAATAAATATTGAAAAAAAAAAAGGAAATATAAATATATATTGATCGCAGTACGGTATCCTTCTGGATTCTACGAAGCTACAAATTAGTCAATTAAGTGACAATATTTGGATTACTTGGAAATATAAAATTAAAATAGCCCTTCGTGGTCTTGGTGTACTGGACATTGTTGAAAAGAACCATGAGCCTACACAAAACAAAGACGCAGAAGCTAAATATTCCAAAGCAGATAGTATAGCGTTACTTGTGATAACAAATAATTTAAGCGACGATAATCTTCAAAAAGTCATGAGATTCTCTACTGCAAGAGAGGTATGGTTAGAGTTACACAGATTATTCGATAGAGTATCTGAAGACAAAGCCTGTGACCTCTGCATGAAGTTCTTTGGTTATAAGAAGGAACCAAATGATGGTATGTCAACTCATTTATCTAAGATAAAGAATATTTGGCACGAACTTTCATTGGAAATGAAAAAATGGGAAATATATGATTTACCAGATATTTTTCTTAAATGTAAGATTTTGGAAACCCTTCCCGAGCCATACTTTACATTCAAATCTATTATTGTCAAAAATAGATGGAACAGTAGAAAAACTGACTACACAATTATGTTCTTATGAAAGAGAGCTTTCTTCAAAAGATCCAAAAGATTGCAAAGACGCATTAACTCTTCAAGGGCCATCGAAGATATCTAAGGCGAAAATTAAACACAAGTGTAATTATTGCCACAAATTTGGACATCGGGTGAAACAATGCCTAAAGTGGATTAATGATGGGCGTCCACCAAAACCAACATCGAAAGTTACACATCAAGTTACCTAACATGAATTTAATGACAATAAATCTCAATACGATGGAAGTGGATCAAGAAAACTGGTTTGTAGACAATGGAGCTACAAGCCATGTTACTGGTCAGAAAAATCTATTTGAGACATTTCATTTATTCGAGTTACATACTGTATCAACTGCTAACGGTCAAGCCATAAATGCTATTGGCAAGGGAACTATTAGAGTTGTAGCTGATGTGGGAAATCGAAAAGAATCGATACTATTAAACGATGCTTGGTATGTGCCCGGAATAACCAGAAATTTATTCTCAATGCTCTCAGCACAAGATAGACTTTCAAATAGTGTCTTCAAGTCAGAAAGCACAATATGTAAACTTTACGTAAGTGGGATTTTAATGTTGATTGGTGATAGAGAGAAAAGAGGAGGTCTTTATAAATTAAGACTTAGAAATGTCATTCCTCCCAAACCTGCAGAAGTGAACATCCTAGACGGAAAGAATATATTGCAGCTTTATCATGAGAGATTTGTTCACCAAAACAAAACTCATGTTAAGAAGATATTAGAAAGAGAACTTGGATTGAAGCTAAAAATAGAGAATGCAGCTGAAAAAGAAGTATGTGAAGGAGCAATATTGTAGAGATCCCAACGACAGTCTTCCGCTGCTATATCAAGTACTGAAGCAGAACTTGTTGCAGCCAGCGAAGCAGCTCGTGAAATAGTTTGGCTGAAAAGACTATTCAATGAAGTGGCTGAACTGAATGAAATTCCGTCGCTACGAATTGATAACGACGCAGCTATGGATATCGAGGAATCCGGAGTTTCATCGTCGGACAAAACACATTGCAATCAGACATTTTTATGTCAGAGAGCTTGTAGCTGACAATGAACTGGATGTGAAGTACGTTCCAACGGAATATCAATGTGCTGACATTTTAACGAAATCTGTTTATAAACCCAGATTGGTTTTGATTTCTGGCATGATTGGCCTACTATAAAAACCTGCCAAAAAGGGAGGATATTGAGAAAAGAGGTTCTAGCAATTTTGATACTCATTGTTATATTGTTGCCTAGGAACGTAATATGTAATATGTCTGTAAATATCTAAAGAAATATATTTTTATTACTTTTAATTTCTTCTTATTTTTCGTATAATAAAGAGTATTATCACCAAATTATTTGGTGATTATTTTATGTCAGATTAATCGAAAACAATTGCGAGTTATAGAACGAACTTTTCTAAAAATATAATTGAAACAATTAAATAATAATTAATATTAATTCTAAACTAATTAATGTTCTATAAAGCATTGATTACGGTTTTATAAAACCGTAAGTTTTTAATAAGTTCGATTAGGTGACATCACTATTTTTGTATGGTCAAAAACCTGCAACCCAGGAAATGTCAAATTACTCCGAATTAGAGCGTTTTCACATTATCCGATCCGATATCGGTGTCGGACGCCGATCCGATATCGGGGTAAGTAAAATGTATGAAATATGTACCTGTCTTTCATATTGTCCGGCCCGATATCGGATATCGGAGCCGACACCGATATGCTGGCGGCACCATCGGACGCCCGTGAGCCGTCGGGCGATAATGTTTGTATGTGTGCTATACGTGTATCTAAATTGTCTCTGTGTGCGTAGAGCCCGATGCGTGGCGGCCATTCTGAGCTTGTTTACAGTTTGGTTGTCATCATGGCGTCGTCTTCATTTAAATACGATATAATTACATTAATTGAACTCGTAGAATCTAAACCATGCTTGTGGGATAAAACTCACGAGGAATATAAAAATAAAACACCGGGACAATAGTTGGCGAGAAAAGAGTATAAAATGCTCCCTCTGTATATCTAGCTTCCACGATGGGATGTATCCAATACTGTCTGTGGACAGATCTTTTTTTGCGTCTCAAATATAATAGATACAGCAAATAAAGTTTTCTATTATAGTCTGCCATGATGACCTGCCCGCACTAATGCCGGTCACTCACATTCGCGCGAATACGCGAACCCGCAAGTGTAGGACGACATTTGCAAATGACTATGCGAAGTTTTTGCTACATTCGCGCTTTTCCGTGCAGTGTCGGTTTTTAACGCACATCAAAGTGCGCGAACCTCAAACCTTCGCGTAGTCTCCCACACATTCGTGCAAGCATTCGTGCGACCAATTTCGCGTACGATTGCGTATTGATTGCGTAGGTAACGGACATCTCGTTTACCATTTTCAGAGTTCGTATCGTGTACTGAGTGGCGTAAATTGAATTTGATCATGGATTGGACAAACACTAAACTGCACTAAAATCATCTTCACCTTCAACGCATTCGCAAATGAGTATGCGAACCCATTCGCATACTCGCTGAGTTTGCGAATGAATGTCACGTTCCTTCACATGCGTGCAAAGATTCGTACAATGTAAGAAATGTTTGCACGCATGTCAGTGACCGGGGTAAGCTTATAGAGCAAATGGCCGTATCGGAACGATTTTGTCGGAAATATGTGAAAATAGCATATGGTGTCGGCTAATCGGATATCGGTTATTGGGTCCTACACCGATATCGGATCGGATAATGTGAAAACGCTCTTACGGAAAGTAAGTAGTGTTTCTGTTTGTTTAATTTAGTTTACTTTTATGACATTAGCGAGCGAGACGTATATCGCATTGCTCTCGTGATTACTGTGCGTTCGCATTTATTTTAAATAATTTTTACCTTTCTCTTTGTATGTATTTTTCGTTTATTTTACTTGCTAGTATATTTTTTTATTAATTTACACACTATATGTACTGCGAGTAAATAATAATTTTGCTAAGCTTAACAAACAAAGTGCTGTGTTTTCGTTTTGATTTTTGAGGTAATATTACGTTCACTAAAAACTGAGAAGGGGGTTTACGACAACTGTTCGACCATAGCATGCTTCAGATTGTGAGTGTCATCTATTTAATTAATAATTGTTTGTGATTTTATTACAACTATAGCATAATATTATTTCCACGTTTGGAACTTACCTTTCCGGTTTTAAAACAAATCCACATAAAAACAACGTCTTTGTTATGAAATTTTGAAGCTATAAAATATAATTATAATATATATCACACTCATGGAAAACAATTTTTGGTGTTAATTTCTAAATTTTATAGCATTTAACTCTAATTTTCATATTTCTTTCACAAACTTTTTTTTAATATGAAGGTCGTCAGACAGGCTGACGGTCCCTGTCCACTTGATGGTAGGTGGCTACCGTCGCCTTAAACACAAGCAACTCCACAGGTGCTGCAAGTGTGCTGTCAACCGTAGTTAGAAGGATTTTTGACTTTTGAATTTTCGATCCTACACTAATGTCATTTAAAAACAATCCAAAAAATAATCTATAGCTAGTCTGTTAGTATAGGAACATTTGTTGAAGATTTAATAACTGACAGTCTTCGCTTTGGTAAAACTGAATGAGATTGGTAGTTGTAGTTTTAGTTAATATATTGTACTACACCATCAATGCACTATTATAAAAAATAAAAATCATGTAAATGATAATCACCATGTAAACCATGTTTAATTTATTTTATTTTATTTTACAGTGTGTTGCGCACAAATAACTATATAGATGAAAACTATTATTAGGTACACACTTCGTAATAATGGATCAATTATTTGTATAAAATGTGTAATTAAATAGGATGTCTATTATATAATATGTATACCTAAATGTTATTTATAAACTTCCAACAAATGATTTTACCAACAAAATATTTTCAATAATACACATTTACCTAGTTATTTTTCTAGTTATAAATTATTTTTCTGTAAAAACCTTCCTTATTTAACACCTGACTGGAACTTGAAAGATTCCATCTGATGTGGGATTTTTCATTGTAGAATAAACATTTCATTTACTATTGATTTTTTGATTATTCTGCATAGAAATGATCTCAGTATATATTTATCTGAAATAAAATTCCAACATGAAAGAGAAGAAAACAAACTGTTTGACCTTTTAGAAGCATAATGAACAAAACGCAAAATGTACAAAACTCAAAATGAATACAAAAAGCAAAATTGCAATCAGTTGTGCCTGGTTAAGTTACAATAAATAAAATGTATTTAAAAATAAAAGTACCCTTTATCAAACTTTATACAATTATAATATTACATTATAATATCCACAAATACCTAATCTATTGACCAGCAAGAAGATATAAAGATATTTTTTTAAGATTTAAGTGCAAATATAACTTTTGAAGTTAATTTATTATTCTGTACTTAGTTACTTACAAGTACATATAAGTACATAATAATAAAAAACAAGTATAAAAAAATAAAAAAAACCAGGATGATTCCATGCTGAAAATCATGCAGAATAGAGAAAGGAGGACCAAATTGATGAACCACTCTTTATATTAATGGTTGAAGATGGCCAGTTTTCCCGTTTAACAACTATAGACATAAGTTAGCTCCCCTTTATCCTTACCTCTAGAATATAATTATAGAAATAGAGAAGTATAGAATATATCTTTAATAATGAAGGGAAACCTAATTGTGAATTTATATGTAATTAATAAAATCGTAAACGATCTGTCTGTACTTTGAATATTTTTTCAAAAAACAATTTGTACTTACCGAGGTAAAAAAAAATAGTTTTTAGAATTTTTTTCTGTTTTATCTGTGTGCTTGTGCACGCTAATCTCTTAACCGCGGTTTTCATTGTAGCATTTGTAATGTAGCAAGCAAGCTTCCGTTAACATTTAGTGTTTGTTTTATTCTAATCGGTTTAAAAACAACAAAATTATACCTACCATAAGAAAACTTACGAAAACCGCGCGTACGAAGTTGCAAGCGGACTAGTTGAGAATAAAAATGTTAAATATAGAAGAAATATAAAGTTTTTTCAACAATATGATGATGTACATAATATATTTATAATATACCTATCACCAGCTCAGACAAATAGACCCCGAGTACTTCCGCGATCTTCGCTTTTTGTACCTACGTGGATTCAATTAACTTTTTACTAGAGTCCACCAGTCGAAAGGTCTTTAATTAAGTCAATCACCTGAATCATTTGGGCTTTGCGGAAAATCGACGTTACCTAAGTACCTGCACAGGAAGTAATCCGATAGTAGTAAACTGTTTGTGTGCCAAATCCGTTCAGCGTTTTCGCATGATTGAGGAACGAACATCCAAACATACAAACTGTCACACATATATATTGTTATAGGATTATTAGTATTATAACCACGTTTTTTTAGTCTTGTATGTACATATGGTGGCAGTTATCAACGCGTGGTATTTATTTATAAAACGCAACCAACTGTTTCTCAAAACGGCTAACAATTTCTTGGACTACTTAACTGGAATAATAAATAAATAATATGAAGTTCTTTGTTGGTCGTCCGCCGTTTGACTCAATACCTAACTCGAGTTAACCTACTTTTTGTGAAGTAAGCGTGAAATAATAAACGATATTGACGCTGCATTAAGGTTTCTCTTAAGAAATTTGCCTTAACACTCCATTAAATTCATCTCGTAATGTTTTGATAAATAGGTAGGTACATAATTTACACTGAAACTTGATTGTATTTTCTTTTATTTGATGGTATTTTCTAAATACTTTAATAATGGCGAATAAAAGACAGATACAAGACAGAGGCCATTAGCAAAGAAAATAAAATAGTACAAGTAGGTACCATTAGTGTTATGCCAGCCTTACACGAACGTCGAGCATCTGTCTACATAAATTTAAAAATCTATTTTGTATTTGTTAAACATATTTGGTAAAAAACAAAATGATTGCTATAGTTTTTTCTTCACTTTCGATTCTTTGGCGCCTTTAACTTAAAACACGGCATAACTTGCCTGTTTTAAGTTAAAGTTTTTTTTTACAAAAGTGCCGTACAAGTTTAGCGTACGGCCTAAAAAATTAAATGAGTCTGTAAATGAGTTGACAACTTTTAGTGTCTTAGTTGTAAGTACGGTTCACGTTTTTTTTTTGTTTTCGTAATTATTGAAGAGATTGTTGAAACACATTTTTATTGCGCCGCTTCGGACGCGCGTGTTGTGCTTGCAAACAAAGAATAAGTATTCGCAGAGGCTGTACATGTTAGCGACTAGTTAGCGATTCATTGCAGCTTAACATACCTACCTTTTCGACATCAGATTTCCAACAGAGAAAATTTATAACGTCCCTTTAAGGCTCTGTTCAGACGTACAAAAACCATACCACAACCATAACACGTGGGCGGGCGCTAATTTCTATGAAAGTAAATAGTTTAATTCACACGGATCACATTTTGCCGTCAAATTCAACCGTGTGGTTGGTACCGACAACATCGCAACCACAACGCAACACCGCGCACTAGCGGACAGCCACCTCGCAAACACAACGTTGCGTCGTCGCAACCAGTAACCAAACTGCGCGTACGGTTTCATCTTCTTAATAAAAGCCATAACAAGGATAGCAACAAAAATGTTTCCTCTCCGAAGTCCCTGTGTTCGTTCAAAGTGAATTTCTTGTAGATTAACTAAAAAATCATCATCACTTCATCACTTAAGTCGTAAGATAACTTTGTAATTTCATGTCATGGCTTATGGTTCCTTATTTAAGACACATTAATTGTTGAAAATAATGCACAATGATAAATTATGTATTATCAATAACTATATATCAAACTATTGATAAAATAGTTTACAAATATTCGTCGATCGTATATATAGAAATTATTGCCCATGTGTTATTCCAATGTATAAACTATATTAGTTACTGTAAAGTTTCATCTAAATCCGCTCGACTTTTTGCGTGAAAGACTTTTAGCCGACGTGCCTTTAATTAAATCGTTAATTTTTATCTGGATACCTACTATTTTAAGGCTAATGAAACCAGTATCCAGTTATTCGAAGGATCCATCTAGTAAAACACTGGACGTTCTACGCAAATCGTTCAAGTTCTAATACGCACAGTAAAAAAATAACTTGAAATTACCTATGCGTCGTCACGTATGTACTTTGAATATGTACCTACTTGTAACTTGTTGGTTCGCTGTTGGGGTGTAAACTGCAGTCCATTGTTTCTGGTCGCCATTTTTGCCGTGACTCATGCGTCTGCGCAGATCACTGTACTTTATCGTACATTACAATGCGAGGATGCATTAAGCTAAAGGTCAGTTGGTTCTTTTGTGATTAATATTATCTCAATTTGTTCGATTTGTTTTGTAAATTTAAAAATTGACTTCTTTCATATTATTTACACAGTTAAAATAACGGTTATGTTCCATATAAGAATATGTATAATTGTTGAACTGACCTTTCGTTATCACCTCTGTATGTGGTAGTGTATGTGCTAATACATCACACTATCTGCTGTGCATTGGCAAGATTATATAAAGATCTTAAAAGGTTGCTAATCATATAACATACACATATTTTTGCTCACGATTTTTCCTTCACCATTAGAGCTACTGTGGTCTGTGATGATCATATTATCATCGGCGATCTAAAATTATTAGAGTTCGCCCACAGATCGATATCGAAATTTGAAAATAATTATTTAGATGACTTTTTTTTTATTAATAAGCTCGCTTTATAAAGTGTTAAACAAAAAAGAAAAAAAAAAAATTCAAATCACCAACAAATGAGGAAAAGGTCTTAATAGAGATGTTGCCTTGAAGCAAAAAACTACTTGCACCATTCAACACATACAGTTTTTCTTTAAGAACCTCGTTCGCGTTCGCGTTGTTGTAATTGGGATAGTTCTTTGAAAGACAGACGTCACAAATACTTGAACAACGGATGAATCCAGTTATTTTGTTCATATTTATAGCGACCATCATTGTAGTAAACAAATAGAACTAACGTTATGTGGTTTCATTTCGTTCAATGTGACATTTACTATGTACAAAATCCATTTAGTTTTTGGGCAAATACAATTATTTGTTACGTTGTTAGAGATTGTTAGGCATGCCAGTAATGAGATTTAGGTACTGTTGCGACATACTAGTCTGCATTTGTTAGGATTCCCCATATGTTTATTTAATTAATGTGGGATTCTGTTATTGTAGTATATTATTTTATACTACAATAACAGTTTTAACGTTACTGTCAATAGAGAAATCAAAACATATGTACCCCCCCACTATTGCTGCCTCTGGTGGATCTTTTTTAAATCTTCCGAGGAAACAGGCTCATTTTAAACATCAAACGTACTTGCATCCTACTTGTCAGTTTTATCTTTTCAGTCAGGTCAATGGTTTTGATACAGATGTTGTAGGTTGAATGACATCTAACCCAGTTATATTTAACTTTTTGACGAAACAAAATTAAATTGTTTTTTTTTTTCCCCGCAGTCCCGCAATTATACTCTCGTAATAATTATGACGAACTTACTTTACGTGTCATAAATTTTATAAGGTGATTTACTGACCGATAATGGAAGAGAAATTTATTATATTGAGTTTTTTTTTTCAATAAGTGCTTATTGATCAGTGATAGGATAGATCTATATTAAAAAAAGTAAGTTGAAATTTTTGATGATATTATATATTTTTTTAATATCTTTCTACTTTGAGGTCCTGATGATGGTCGTCGTGACGTAAATACCAGGGTGCATTTATATTGCATCTTAGGAATATTCAGATCATCGAGAAAATATATCAAAAGTTCATACTGTCGTAAGTGTTTTGACATATAAATGTTTTAGATGAACAAGAAAAATTACAGAGCTCCGCCGGAGAAAGGCGGAAAACGATATTTTTGCAATAATCGACCCCATAATACGTAAGTGAACGCCAACGAACTCGTTAATGGTCGAGCTCAAATGGGTATTTGGTATTGTAGCCATTCTACTTATGAACACCTTGTATTGGACCACCATAGGAAAGGCAAAGAAATTTTAATTTAAAGTTGGTATAATACTGGCTAAAATTTTTGCCAAAAACTTTTTTTAAAATATAAAAAATATGTACAAATTTATGAAAAAAAAAATCGTATTATAAATAACATAAGTATTATATAATATAAACCTATTAAAACATAACATATCTATCTATATATATATATATATATATATAAATCTCGTGTCACGATGTATGTTCGCGATAAACTCTGAAACTACTGAACCGACTTTGATCAAACTTCATAAGTATCTGTTATTTGGTCCAACTTAAAAGATAGGATAGTTTATATTACATTTTGTTTATTATTTTTTTGCAAATTATATAATATTATTAACATAGCGCCATCTGTTGATCCAGCAATTATTTATCTGTGAGTTCCAAAAGATTCTAACAGATGGCGATGTAAGGTAATTTTATCAGCTGGATTGAGTAAAAAATTGCACCCGTGCGAAGCCGGGAGCGGGCCACTAGTCTATCTATATATATATAAAAATCTCCTGTCACGATGTAAACAAAATAATAAACAAAATGAGATATAAACTATCCTATCTTTTAAGTTAGACCAAATAACAGATACTTATGAAGTTTGATCAAAGTCGGTTCAGTAGTTTCAGAGTTTATCGCGAACATACATCGTGACACGAGATTCATATATATATATATATAGATTAACATAGCGCCATCTGTTGATACTTATTCAATACAGCAATTATTTATCTGTGAGTTCCATAAGGTTCTCACAGATGGCGGTTTAAAGTAATTTATCGGCTGGATTGCAAAAAAGCACCCCGGGCGAAGCCGGGAGTGGGCCACTAGTACATGCATATTTATATAAATAGGTGAAAGCATCGATGAAAACATAAAGGTAAATTATGATTTTATTGACAGTCTACTTGACTGTATATAAATAAATATTTATCTCGAAGTGACAATCCTTTTGAAATATTTTAAATTGTATCGCATTAAATTATAAAAAACAACTTCAGCATATATCTCAGTGATACTGACAATGTGGTCTGAGTGGCTCGAATAATGCAAGATTGTTTTTCGAATCAACAAAATCAATATTGAGAAGGTTGCGTCCACAAATGAAAAATGTCAACACAAAAGGATGTATTGTTAAAGGGAAAAAGCATTGTTTCCGTTTCGTCGCGCATGGCATAAGATTAAGAAACCTGTTTCGAGTGAACTTCCTGCGGTGGAACCGATTAAGCCTAAAAATAAAATACATTAATATACGCTGAAGCTTGCCGGAAGCAGGACGACCTCGGAAACGCTGCCTTTGGTTTTATGCGAATAATATCAGGTCCTTAAAAGGTGGACGTCCGTGAGATGAATATAATAAATGGGAATGTTATATATGTATAGCCGTTTTATTTGTCTGTGTCTGCTGTGGATATTTTCCAGACAATTTGTAATATTTCAAACGATCGTGAGAGATTACTTTGCAGTTTCCATTGGTGTGTTAAATTAATACTTGCACTAACCTTTTTCGTGATTTCTCGAAAAACTAAATTCGTATTTTGCATGACTTCACTGTAATTTGAAATTTTGTTCTTTGGTTTCAATGTCAATTTCAATGTCGAATTTTGAAAAATATCTCTTAAGGCTCTTAAGAGCGGTCTGAAACAGCCAGAAGGTCTCTCTTAATTCATAATCTGGATTTAAGCTCTTGCCTCAAACATATTGTCTTCTAAATTCAGATTGATCAGTAGTCTCGTAGTTCTTGGCTCAGACGTACTTATGGAAGAGAAATCGATGCTCATTGGCATTATTTTTATCTATTTATAATTAAAGAAAGGAAACGAAAAAACGGAAAAAAAGCCATGTTAAATCATTTTTTCCCTATCGTGAAATTCAAATTTTGCACAGGTGCACTAAGAAAAGCAACTCATGGTTAGTCCAGTGCATGCGGTGATTTTAGACTTATTAGGCGCTTTTTATATCAGATTAATATCCTTACATGCATATTATAAAACAGTCTCCCAGCCGCGTCTGTCTGTCTGTATTCCTGTATGCAAATTTTTTTACATGACTTCTTTAAATAATATTCTTATGCAAACAAAATAAAACAATTAAAACAAAAACTAATTCAGATCAAAACGTGAGGTGTTTACAACGCCTTCGTGTGGGTTTGTAATAAAATTACGACTATTTTTATGTCGTCATACATGAACTCACTACAAGAACGTTTGCATTAAAATATACTATAGTATGTGCTAATTTTAGTAGGCCTCATTTTTATTAATAAGTCCTACTCCTAGTCGCTAGGTTTGTAAACTTTGTATTTATTTCCGCAACAGTATTTAGAATACTCAAATCAGTATACTATGACTATAATAACTAATAAAATACATTCATATTTATAAAAGGACAACTTCCATAAATAGCCCAAATTAACACCCAAGGCGCCACACCATTACAAAATAAATATTTGATTTCGTTTCCTAAGTGATTTGAATATAAAAGATAGATATTCAATCACATTCACGCCACCTTTAAACTAAGTTGTGGATCACGTTTTGACGTCAATGATGTAAACAGGGTTATCTAAATGACACTATTTAAAAATAAAAATGCGGTAAACACTGTTCAGTATATATTTATAGGATTCCTGATGGAAATCCTAATGGATCCTAATAGAATTAGAAATTCTAATGGAATTATTCATCGATGAATTATTAATTTATTTACACTAGGTAAAAGTAGACGAAATCGCGGGCAAATGTTAATTTGTTAATAAATAGTTAAGGGTCCGTTCAAATTTCACTCGCAAATGGCAACAAAAATATGATTTACTTTGGTATTAAAATTAGTATTAAAAATAAAATAAATTAGGTACCTACTCATTTCCACCTTTACTCAATTTGTTTTGTTTTTTAAATGTTATTATTTTTTTGAACTTCGTTTGATGTTAAAAGTTCAGTATACGTCTTGTGAATAAATCACAATCCTCCTTTTGGTTCGATTTGAATTTTTTTTTTAAGTATTCAATTCGTATTCTTATTTACACAACAACAACAACAAGATTCAGTTTACATTGAACCGGTATTTGGAGTAATAAATTGTATTTTATCTAAGAAACGACAAAGTCACAATGCGCAGAATACGTGACTAATTTTCAAAGTATCTTACGTAACTTCCTAGTTTTTTATTTATTTATTATATAACAATAGATATTTTGTACGTGAACTTCACCTGTATTATTCGAGTAACCTTCTCTGACCTCGACAGGGATATTCGATTGCTGTAAACTTGGGGCGGGTCGATAACGTACGTTATCGACCTCTTTCAGGGACAACAACTTTGTGTAGAGTAACAAATTCTCAAATACCTCAAAATTGATTTGGCGAGCGATTCAGGGGCCTAGGTTTGATTCCCGGCGTGGACAACTTTAGAAATGAACTTTTCAGTTGGCTCTGGTTTGGGTGTTTTAGTAGTGGCAAAGGCATGCTGCGTTTCCAGTTATAATTAGGTGGCTAAAACCACCACTCACTTACAGAATTACCTTAAATTGTTACCTACTTATTTAAAGCTGGCCATCCATAATGTGGGTTTCCATCGATCAATTTATAAGAATTGATATATGTATTTTGTTATTAATTAATCTATAACACTTTGGCCAGGCGTTAGTTTTTTATTTTATTTTAGATAATCTCCTGGGAACAATACCTACTTTTTTTCTGGATGAAAGGTACCCTTATGTACTAATATATCCATTTGACATTGACTGAATCTTTTTCTATTATTTGACGCAAGGGTTATCAACCTCGCGGTTATTTTATTGTTGGACTGCGTTCCAAATGCTCTCCAAACCGTAATCTGTTGCTATGTGGAACAAAGATGGCGGCTCGCGCCAAAATTACAAGCCAACACGAACACAACAGAACAAAACAATTGTTTTAATTTAATTGATAATAAAAAGAGGTCATGAAATGAAAAATGATAAATATACACGCCGGTCGTCCGTTACACGCGTAGTTGCCCTGTTTATAATTTTAATTTCACCTTCGACCTTTCCGCACTGAATAATGCTTTCGTATCATGTCATTTTAATAATTAAAGTGAAAGTGAAATGATTAACTCGGTCAAGGTTTAATGTTGACGACTGACGTGTTCCATGACTTCCGTAAATTTTAACATGCCCCTACAAATTGTAGCCTAAATATAAATACACCTTAATGCTAATGCTACACTTTAAGAAATACAGGAAATTTATTTTTATTACAACACAAACGTTATATTTTTTTATACAGTTTATAAAAACTAAGTAACTTCTAAATAACTTCAAATACCAAATGTCACCGTACCAAGCTATGTGAAAAATAGTATAGTAGATGATATCGCAAAAAATAAAACAATAAATAAATCGTTATCTGCATAAACACAGTGTCACAGGATCTTATTCATATACAACAGTATAGCAGCAGTATTAAGTATATTATACCCGACAAGGGACTGCAAAATTAAACCACTAATTATAAAATACTCATTTGCACTAATAATATAAATATAAACTTGTTATCAGTTTAAAATATGAACGATTAACTAATTGAAACTAGTTAAGTAACTATAACTCCGTCAATTTAAAGACTGAAAATGTTGCTTGCAGGTGGTATAGTAATATAATTTTTTTAGGTCAAACAAAAAATGCAAGACCAAGAAATCTATGAGCGTTTATGGTGAAAGATACACGTTTATGTCATCATACATAGTACACGAGGTTGGTAGTTTCCATTCGAATAAAATTTACATTTAAACGATATTGACTCGGGAAATAAATATTGTTATTTAGTATATTTTTAGACGTGCAATCCTAACAAGAACAGTATGTTAACAGAGAAGGGTTATGTAATTAAATCAACTTGTTTTAAATTTGGAAGATAAAAATTCTAATATATTAAGGCGCGATTTCACCATACTCTGTTAGTATTTAACATCGCTGTTAAGTCATTTAGCGCTGTCACTCGCATACTGTAAACGTCTGTTAAATGACTTAACAGCGATGTCAAATACTAACAGACTATGGTGAAAGGGTTTACATAAAAGTTGTCACATTAATACCTGCTATTTGTAATACTTCTGTAGACGAATCAGTACAGAAATTCTGTACGAAATTCGCCACAGAGGTGGAGAGATAAAGTAAAGGCAGCCACCTCTTCTGATACACCCTGCCAGGCGGTGAGGGCGACCATTGACAGGAGCTGATAGAGGTGGATGATGCAGTGAAACTAGGACTTCGTATCTACAATCTTCAGTATTGAGGGACCGACCGGAGAGAGTCGATATACCGTTTGTGAGAGACAACTTCACCGAATACCGTTAAATAGCGTTAACTAACTGTTATCTAGTAAATGTCCCATAATATCCTGACGAGTTTTCAACGGTCTGGACGGGCCGTTAAAGTAAACGCCTTAACTCTAGAGCAACATTAGATTATTAACGGACGATTCAGTTAGTGAATCACAAGATTGCAAAACAAAATGAATGTTACTTAACCTGTATTTTTTTGTTGATAAAGTGTTAGCTGTTAGACGTTATTTAAATTTAGATAATTTACATAACATGATGCGACGCCGACGTCTCAGAATTTACAAGGAAAAGTTTAGAACGAATATTTGTTTTTTATTTCCAACCACATGTTTTTGTTTTGTAATACGGTTTGTTAGTATCAGTGCAAAAAGCACACCTTGATAACAAAACGGACAGTCCGTCTAGCGGTAGTAATAATCGCTTACAGAAGCAAGACCATAAAGATGAAACAGCGCTTGTGATGTTGTATTTATGTATTTGAATATATAAAAGATGCTGAAGACCTTTTGTCTAACTAAACAAACATTGTTCCTTATCTACAATATCCCTAGCGTGACTTAAGTATAGGAGACGATAGCTGAAGAAATTTATTATATATTCAAAAACCAAAAAGAAGGCATCTTTATCAGCTACCATTAATAATATTTAAAAAAAATGAAAATATCAGAGGTTAGAACAAGTTAGCGGAGAACCAGACAGAGGCGGATAGTGACTTTATTTCACATTATTTGTAGATGTAGATATGATTGTTATTTAATTACATATATTGTTTTCAACTGTTACTATACAAAATTACTCTGGGTATACTCGCGTTGCTTATTAAAACGTAAAATATATATCTTTTATTACTTTCAATAGTTACTTTAATAATAATTACTTTTATTAGTTTCTTTGGTTACACCTAAACTGTGTACCACCAATTATATTGTTTTGTGTAAATAAAAAAAAATTGTAGGAGAGAGATGAAATGCTGAATACTTAACAATTATTGCTACAATATAGAAAGCATGTAGCCTGTAGGTTCTATAGGTTTCTATTCGTACACTCTATGAAAAAGAGTCTCAACCTATGGAATCTACCGAATGGAATGGTCAAGATACAACACAACCATTAGCTGAATTCTCATATATTTAATATTTTATTAAAACATTTGCCAAAAGTGTTGTGAATATTTAGTAAGAATATTCATTCACAACAGAAATCGTACCTGAGTAATATATAATAATGTCACAACACGCATCCAAACATGCCGCCGGCTTCCTTATAACCTCAAGGCACTTCCCGGTCAGTTAAACGCTATTGCGAATAAAATTATAATGTGCTTATTCCATAAACATGTTGCGTTAACATTAATTAACTTCATAATCGTTGTAATCACGGTGTGCAAGTGATTAGTTAATGTGTTTATTGTCAGTGCTGTTGACGTGATTCCTCCATAAAAGATTGCCAGGCAAAAACTACTTATCTGCAACAAATACTTAAATTTTAATATGCAGTTCTGATTAATGTATATTATACTTAGTTGCTTGTGTTGTAGGCGACGGTTGCCACCTACCATCAAGTGGACCGTCAGCCACCTGACGTATGGCAGGTTACCATCCTCATCTTATCGAAATCTCTCTTTTTCGGACCAAGCGTTTTAAAACATCCCTGCCCTTGTTGGAACTCCCTGCCGGCGGCGTCTGCGTATCCAAGCTTATATGACCCAAATCTTTTTAAAGTTCGAGTGAATTGGCATCTTCTGGGTGAGCTCGCTCCATCATCATCCATCATCTTCGCTACACGGCTAGATGCTGGCCAAGAGCGAATCCATCTCTAATAAAAAAAAAACATGTCAGTCGTAGGACTGCAGGTCAGAAGTGAAAGCGTAGCTTCACAAAAATAATTGTATAATATTTAAATTCCTTGGCATTATCGAATTAGGTAAATACGATTATTATTGATTGCAAGGAATACAAGAGAAAATATATGACACTGATACACAATGACAATTAAATAGAACAATTATTTAACATGAACTTCATAATGACAAACCATTAAAAAGGATATGAAACTAGATTATTGGTCAGAGGTGTATATCATATTGATCCTTGTTATCATATCTAGTAAGTTTACTTTCATATGCAGTTGTCTGCTTAGTACTTATACAGGGTATGGCCTGTAATAAGAGCAATAAATTAAAATATAGACCCTTTAACGAATCAGTAATTAATTCCAAATGGTTTCAATTAATTAAAATGGAAGTTTTCCCATCTCAAAAATTGTTCTTTTTTAAATTATGTTAAATTAATATCTGAAAATATACACAGATGTCATTTACCGTTACATTACACGAGTTTAATGGTTTTTTCTCATCTCAAAAATGCCAAATGCGCCTAAAAAAGTTTTCACTTCAAAAAGCCTGTGTCGACCTATATCTTATAGAACCATCTCATCTAGGGCTACGCATTTTCTAACTCCTATAACGCTTGTGTTTAAGGCGAAAGCAATCAGTGATTACTAATCACCTATTATCAAGTGGACCATCAGTCTATCTGTCGACCTTTACATAAAGAAATTTCGTAACGCTAAAACATTACTACCTTTATATAGAAAAATCTTTTATTTTCCATACGTTTGGAAACTGTGACGTTTTAAATGCCTATTTCAAAAGGAAAGGTATCCATTTTAGGATTAGAATAAAAACATCTAAAACGTTTTTAATTAAAAGTTCATGTAAATTGTTTCCATTCGTATTCTGACTTCGCGTGACTCACACATTATTGAACAAAAGGTTAATTTATGTTAATAGATTGCTAATCATTTCACACAAACACATTCAACATTGTTCACGACTGTTCGAAAACAATCCGACAGCTGCTTCTCTACTTTAGATGAAACGGAGATATTTAAAATACTGTGTTAGTAGGTGTGTAATGTCGCGTGTCTGTATATAAAAGCCTGATGTCATTTCCTGTGTGAAATATTTATAAATAATATAATAGGGACTGACAGAGTTCAGCCTAATACTAAATTCAGTTTGAAAAACAGCAAAAGACTAGTAAAATAAAATTATTATTTTTTAAAATTTTACACCGCAAATGAAAACTACGATACCTTTGTGTAGTCTTCATCTGTTAAGATTCTTTTACACCGAAGCTATTTTCAAGAACCACACAGAATTTTTATTTATAAGTCCTAATCCTAACTAATAATATAGGAAAGTCACTTTGTTTGTTATATTTTCACACCTTAATTGAACCACTCGCCAACATACCTATTATTTTTAAGGATTAAAAAGTATCCTACATGTTAATCCAGGTAATATCCGGCTGTTTCGAGCCGCCGCCGCCTCGAGGGTTAGGATAGCCATAATGATAGCCAACCTCTGATAGGAGATGGCACTACAAGAAGAAAAAGAAGGACGTAGTAAAAATCCTTGCAAGTCAACATAAATAAGTCAACATAATAACATGCGAACATAGACAGCAATGATTTGAGAGCGAGAGAAATTGAAGCGTCGCCACAAACAATCTATCTAATAGCTAGGTAATAAATGTGCCAGTTATCTAGGTATTCGGTTATATAGTGACACATTGTTTTGCGTAGAAAGCATAATATTGTGTTTCGTACTTGTAAAGGAACAGTAATTAAATATACCTAAACACAATGGGGTTATCGTGTGACAGGTGTGAGCGAACGAAATACAATCGTGCTGCTGATACCTAGACAAGCACAGTTTAGAAATGGAAGAGGAAAATGTATATAGGTATCCTATTACACTAGTTGTTAAGTAAAAGAACTACTTGACTATTATGTGGTGGGAGTTAAAGAATATCCTAATGCAATTATTTCATTAGCGACTAGCGTTTATACTCCAATGTGATTGACCTTAGAACTAATTATAGATGTCGGTACAGAACGTGATCAAATAATTTTACATTATCGGGCTTAATTATGGGTATCTTTAAAATTTATAAAACAATGTCGTTAAATTAATATCATGTATATTTAGTTACTGTTCTAATAACACATTTAAATAGGTACTAACTGGTGTCCGCAAGTTCGTACGCGCCGCAGTTGATTTTTTAAAAATCCCACAGGAACCTAACATTTTCCCAGGATACAAAGTATCCTATATGTTAATCCATGTAAGCATCAATACATTAATGAAAACCGCATTGAAATCGGTTAAGCCGTTTCTGAGATCGGCGTGCACAGGCAAACAGACAAAAGTTCTAAACAATTTTTTGACCTCGGTAACATACGTACAATATGTACAAACTGTTTTTTTTTTTTAAATATATTTAATGTACAGACACTAAGATTTTATGATATGTGTTGATAGACTAATTACATTATTTCAGATGCCTGTGCTCTTATAAAAAATATAAATTTATAAGTATAATTCGTGTGTTGTGTTTTTTAAAAAGCAAATCATGTTTTTAAAAACGGAGTTGCGTTAAGAATTCCTGAGAGTGATAACAGATGAATCAAGACACCATTTAGTCTTGACCTCTAAATTATGGTGCTAACATTTTATTATCTCGGTCAGTTAGATAACTGTTTCTACGTTAAAAAAAATGAATAGTTCATAGTAAAATCATCCGGAATAACAGTATAGCACGGAGCTGTTTGTTGGCCTGAACCATTCTGATATTTATACCTATTCCGTCATTATTCCGTTTATCCTTTTTCATGTGGTAAAAAGTAGCCGTAGCCATTAATAATGTAAAGTTGGTCTGATGGCTGCCTAGCTGCTGCCCGCGACTTCGTCGGCGTTGAAAAATAAAAAAATACACAAGCAATATAACGCTTGACATCTTTATTGCTATTACACTTTTGCCAGGCCTTAGTATTCTGTCAGAATATACACAAGAAAGGACATAAAGGTACCCTTTATGTCCTTTCTTGTATCCCTGACAAAGTGTATACAAAATTTCATAATGATCGGTTTAGTTAAAGGCGTTAAAATGTAAGAAACAGTTATACAGACAGATAGTTACTTTTTCATTTTAATATTTGTACGAATAATAAAAAAAAAACCTTAAATACGAGATTATGTTGTCGGAGTCTGTTGATGAATGTATATAAATAAACGGGACTCGACATAAAGGGAATATACCAAAAATACGAAACAATGTATAAACATTGGGGACTAGGGTAGAAGGACCTAAATATATTTTTTGGCATAAATTGTTGCTTCAAGCATACTCGAATATGGGCCTCAATTTGCATATTAATTAAAAAGGGCTGTTTGATAAAATGGTTAATACAACAATGTGTTACAAACTAATCCTTGAATGCTTAATTTCCTACGTATCGAGGCACGCGAGAGCGTACAATGGGACAATTATCTGCGAGGTGATAGGTTGTGTTAAACCTTGAGACGCGGCCTATTTGGTACCTACTTCTGCTTATGTTTATATCAACGTCTTTGAATCGATAGCACGAAGTAGGAACTCATGACTCCTTCGCTCTCTTGACCTTAACTTTGCAGTCAAAATTAGCTTGTACCTACCTAATTATGATATTATGATGTAAGTATATCTCTGATACATTATCAAGATGAAGTACAGGAGACTAGAGGTTATCGTCTTAACCTATATCTCATATCTATCTACTTGCATAAACACGATATTGGTTTTGTATTACGCAATAAGCTCTCTATTATGAAATTTGAATCAGGTTTTGATCCATTGGATTGATAAATTCCCTTGCAATCGTTATGTAACCGATAAATGTAATCGATAGGTTTATATTGCAACTAGCTGGTGCCCGCAACTTCGTCCGCGTTGAAAAAGAAAATATATGAGTAATTAACAAAATAATACCCAATAGAGAACTACTACAAAATCAAAGTGTAACTTATTTATTTAAAAAGTATTATTATACAATGAGATATCGCAAAAACAAATTTAAAGAATCAGTTCGCTGAGCACAACCGTTCCATAGGGAGCCAACCACGCGTCTCAGCCGCGCGGCATTATCATACCTATTTTGTTGCGGAGTTATTTTAAAATTATGATATCTCCTAAGATGTTGATTGAAATCAAGTGATGTCAAGGGCAATTTTGTTCACAATTAAATACTTGTAAGGATTAATATCATGTTGATAAAATACCTTCGCAAATAATGCATTAATTTCGATCAAATTTGATTACCATAAAAAAGTTGAGTTACTCACCTAGTGAGTCAAACTTAAAAGATAGACATATGCTGTCGCAAACTTTTTTTAGAACTTTTAAAGAGGAACCATTCCATCGTAGTTACATGATTTTTGCGTAACTTAAACCGTTTACGCAGCGCACACAACAGAAGCTCTCAAAAAGGAATCATTTTCCCTGTTTTTGCAACATTTTCCATTGACGCTCCGCTCCTATTAGTCGCAGCGTGATTTTATATAACCTAAAGCCTTTCTCGATAAATGGACTATCCAACACAAAAATAATTTTTCATTTCGAACCAGTAGTTCCTGAGATTAACGCGTTCAACCAAACAAACTAACTTTCAGCTTTATAATGTTAGTAATATGGATAAGAAACAAATTAAATATAAGCTATGTATACTTAAAAATTATATAAACCCCTGACATTTAATTGAGCCCAAACATACTGTAAGTTGCTGAGGATTGAGTATCCCGCAGAGTAGGTTTACCATGTCATGAAAATACACCCGAAGAAGCAGTGCATTAAATTTCAAATCAATCGTTCCTGTGGAAGTTAGTGAGATCCGTTCGTCAACAAGGAAATGAGCTGATTTTTAAACGCCTTCATAAATTATAGTGTCGCGGGGCGGCTTAAAAAATAACGACGTTGGGAAACGGGAATGATAAATTAAAGATGAGACTCTTCCGCGAACAATTATTTAATTAACACTTACAAATTACACGTGGGATACAATTCACAGAGTACCATTCTTATAGGTTAAGAGATCAGGGAAGTGGATTATTGAAAGTCGGTAATTCACGATACAGCCTCTAGCTCGCTCGTTGACCCGATACGAAAAGGGGGGGAAACCTAACTTTGGTGTGCCGCACGACGTCAGGAGCCGGTGGGTAAGTTGGTCCGGCTACGAAGGTCAGCAGCGGGTGGCGGCGAGCGGCGTCAGCCCAAGCAGCTGCTTCCCCGGAGTCTTCAGCCGGGACGAAGAAGCGGCGAGTGTGGCTCGGAACCTCGGAACCTCCAGAAGAACCTCCGAGTGTGGCTGGCTCGTCAACCCGTTTGTTAGAATATGGCTGGCTCGTCAACCCGTAAGTCGAAGTTGGAGCGGGACTTCAACCCGAACGTCGAACCCTGGAATATGCCAGTATTGTGCCGGTGTACAACGATGCTCCTTTAGAAAGGTCTCGCGTACCCACCGGCCCGGGCGAACACCAATAGCAATACAAGCAACTACTGGCCGGTGGCGCGAGACCTTTACAATTAAAAAGAAATAGGAATAGCTATAATTTAACAATTTACAATATTAAGCGGACGGCGGCGACGGTCGGTCGCCCTCGGCCCTAATTCTCTAACGATTCCTTACTTCGAAACCACGTCAATCCCTTAAATTGTTACGACATCTGCTAAAAACTTATTCTCTATGACACTTTTACAAAACCGTGTGGAATGAACGCGACGTTAGCGTGGTTAGAACTGTCAAAAATACCACGCTTTAAAACCCCGCGGAATCGTCTGTGATTTTGTGAAATCAAGTGCATTGCATAGTGTTTGTCTGTAAATTTTATTAAAATCCACACCAACGGTAAGAAATAATTATTTATAGATTATTATATTATATAAAACATCAAAGTTTCTAGTTATCTACTTACAATTCTAAATCTGATTTTATAATTATTTTACTGTCCAAAAACGAGAAATAAAACACCGAACATACACACAATGTTAAATTCCTTCACCCGATATACAAATTGATTATGATAACATATTTTAGTTAGACAATAGTTTGCAATTAAAATGTAAACAAAACAAGCCGTCTAACTGACTGCGGCTACACACCGACATCTAGCGTCCTCCCTTGGCAACTGTTATTTACATAATATTTAAATGATAAAACGCCTAAACAATACTAACATATATTTTTTTATATGAATGGACACTGACTTTGATAATTACAACGTGATTTACTCGCTTTATTTAATAAATAAATAAAAGGTAAACAGCTGAGATAACATAATGTTATCTGTGCATCAGTGGAATTGTCAAATAAATACAATAGTATACTGTGGTTTCTGTGAAATCATAATGTACCATAGATAATTTGTCTTGGGGCATACAGAATACACACATAAAAATTCCATGACAAGACAAGGCAAGACATTGACGTGGTTTGAAAAAGTAAGACAAGAGTGTGGAATTGTAATTGCGATACAGAATCAGGGCCCAGGTGGACAGCGTGGTTTGTCGGTTGGTAATAGGTTGGCAATCTCGATCACGCCTTTCAAACAAAAAAAAAACTGGTCATAATCAAAATCGGTCCATCCGTTTAAGGCTACGATGCCACAGACAGACACACAGATGCACAGACATACAGGTCAAAATAATAATAAGTAAAACAAAACACCCCCCTTTTACGTTCTAACAACGTAGTTGTTTCGAAATAATTTCGGGAACTTATTTCAAGCGATTCATAATACTACAATGCATTATGAGTTAAAGTGTTTCAAATGGGTTTTAGTCGACTATTAAAACTATAGACAGAGGAGACAAAGTACAAAGGACAAAGGGGTATCGCTACTTTATAATGTATTTAAAACAAGTCATGTACGACTGATATGTCCTAACTTATATTATTACTAGCGACCCGCGCCCGGTTTCAACGAATGCAATTTTTTTTTCTGCAAATATCCTCGTTATCGCTCGTTTCTCGCTTCTTAAAATCGGTTGGCTGTGAGTAATTATCGTTTTCTTAATTATTGACCTTAAATTACTAAAATTAATGTGCATTTATATTAGAATAAAATGTTTAATTGAATTCAACGACATTATATTACGATCATTTGTTAATTATTAATTAGTACTTTTTTCTTTTAACTAAACTAATTACTTTAAGATCAGTTGAAAAAAAAATTCTCTTTACACCCAGGCTGCTTGAGACCGGTCCTACTGGGAAACTATGAGGAAGACCTATGTCCACTAGCGGCCGTTCTACAGGCGACATGATGATAATGATTTCCCTTTGTAGGTATAACGCAAGTTTAAAAAATATTTTTAGATAAAACGAACAAAATAATAAAAAATCTTCGTTTGTAATCCCAATTCAATTATGCGACACTATCCGCAAGGGCATCGATGCCAAAAAAGCAATCAGACTTCACGATCAAACCGTGCCAAAATAACTTACCCTAAATATTACTCTTGTATTCGTATGTTTAAAAGCAAAATTATATGAGTATTTTTCATTTAAACATATATAATGTTTTGTAGTGTGACCGTCATTATTATAGATTATTACAGAGCTGAGTTTTTTAGCTTAATAACTTTTTTTTAGAAATTACCAAGTCTTTTACGAATTTTCCGGCGGTGTTTCCTCCATCGATCGTGTGACAATTATAATTGAACTATAATTTATTTTATCTCCTCGTTTTAGTATATCTACTTACATGATTGAATGCCGCCACTTGCTATAGTAAGAAGTTTGCGTGTAGTTAATTATACGACAAACAGCATTAATTTATACTCGGTGTTATTAAACGTGTGCTGGGACCTCATAGCGAAGTAGGCTTTGATGGAGATGCTCTGTCTTTGTGTTTATTTAATTTAATTTTATTCGCTTTACTTACATTTGAGTCATATTGTTGCAAAGGCAGCAACATCACTTTTGTACAAAAAAACGGCAAATCGATTTTTCTTATATAGTTTTACACATTTTTGTTAAAAATTTGCAAAAATTGCAACTTAAACTATATGACTTATTTATTGAATAAATGAGATACTATGTGAGTTTTTGTCAAATATCGTGTTTGCAATATATGGTAAGTCCAGTAATCCTAATATACGATATATGTATATATATATATTTAGCTTCCGTCTCTATATTCCCTAACTAGTTGTCCCGCGGTTTCACCCACCATTTTATTTAATCCGACGGTAGTACTTACTAGAGTTTTGCGCGTTCAACCAAATAAACGTCTTCAGTTTTGTTATATTGTTTTCCGCAAGTGAAAATCCGGTTTAATTTTTCCTTATTAAATCTTGTTTCCAATTTTCCCTATTCTGTCTTTTACCAAATTAAGCATAATTTAGATATTTTTTAACTCTATTAAAACAGCTATATTTTCATTCCACCTTTATGTGTTGATAGAAATAGGTATTTGTTAGGCGACAATATTAGAAAAACATCTTCCTGCTTGTCTATATTAAGTATTTTGTTAAATAGTAAAATGTGACCGAATATATAAAAAATAAACGATAAATGATTTTATTATTTTGTGTAAGAATTGCATCTTTTTATAGTTTTTATTATAAACTTCATCTAAATTCAAATTCAAATTCAAAATTCAAATTCAAATTCAAAACTTTATTCTGCAAGTAGGCCGCAGGGGGCTCCTTTACATGTCTTAAGTCTACCAGCGCTTCGGAAGGACCATCATTGCCAAGAAGAAGCGCCGCAAGAAACTTGGCAGAAAGTCATAAAAATCAAGTTACATATATATTAAGTATTATTACAATAGCAAAACTAGAACACACTTAACTGGTTAACATTTTGATTTAATTTACTAGGAGAAAGTAAAGGTCTCCGGGTCAAGTACCCACTTAGGTACTACGAAGGGATGTATAAGGTCCCTAATTTAGAGATGTATAGTCTCTAAAGGTCAATATAAATTAAATCTATGGCCAACAGAGGTGTAGAAAGCCTCCAAGGTTTGTGTCAAATAAAAACAATTAAATATATTATTTAATGATGTCATTTAAAATGATCAAATTAATTTGAAAAATTAGTAAGGCAAGCAAGTAAGCAAACGGCGGACAACGGCAACAGAGCCGGAAAAACCAGACATGGGTTTCACCTGGACACTGCCAAGTCACATTGATCTCTTAATTGGCCAAGTCGTTTCGTCGCATAAGTATTCCTCAACTTTATAATATGCTTTCTTCAGAAGTGCGCTCTTAATGTAACTTTTAAACGAGTTGCGAGGATATTCCCATACATCTACAGGCAATTTATTATAGAATCTCACGCAGTCTCCCATAAAAGATTTGCTTACTTTCCGTAGACGGAAATAAGGGACAAGAAGCTTGTGCTTATTACGGGTGTTGAAATTATGCATCTCCGACACTTTCGTAAACGATTTAATATTTTTATGTGTATATAATAACACATCGTATATATATTGTGAAGGCACCGTAAGGATGCCTATCTCTTTAAAGCGCTCTCTAAGTGAATCTCGGGATCTAAGGTTGTAGATAGACCGAATCGCCCTCTTCTGCAGAATGAAGATTGTTTTTATGTCTGCTGCCTTGCCCCAGATAAGCATGTTATAAGACATAATGCTGTGGAAATAGCTGAAATAAACTAGCCGAGCAGTTTCTACGTTGGTAAATTGTCTGATTCTTCGTACAGCATAGGCGGCAGAACTTAATCTACTAGCAAGACCGGTAATATGTGGGCCCCATTGCAAGTTACGATCTAAGGTAAGCCCAAGAAAAACAGTCTCATTTACGAGGTTTAGCCTCTCTCCATTTAAGGAAATCACTGTGTTAGCTAGTCTCACATTTGGTAACGAAAATTTAATACATTTAGTTTTAGCTGCATTCAATAGTAGATTATTTGCAGTGAACCATTTACTCACATCTGTTAATGTTTTATTGATGTGACTTTGATCTTCTTGTTGTCTGCTAACTTTAAAAATCAGAGAGGTATCATCAGCGAACAACACTATGTCACATTTATGTTCAAGCTGGTGGGGTAGGTCATTTATGTATACTAAAAAGAGAAAAGGGCCCAAAATAGACCCTTGTGGTACACCAAGCTTTACTAGTGATCCACATGATTGCGTTCTATTTATGTCCACTTTTTGAATTCTTCGACTGAGATAGGACGTTACAAGTTTCAGTGCATTTGCTGATAGTCCGTATTGTTCAAGTTTGCTGATCAGAGTCTCATGCTCCACGCAATCGAAGGCCTTGGAGAGATCGCAAAAAATCCCTATTGCATCTTGTGAATGTTCCCATGCGTCATAAATGTGCTTCATGAGGCTTGCAGCCGCATCTGTGGTTGACCGGCCTTTTGTAAAACCAAATTGCTGGCTGTGAAATAATTCATTTAAGTTAAAGTGATGAAGCAATTGGTTTAACATAATTTTCTCATACACTTTACTCAGTACTGGAAGCACAGATATTGGTCGAAAGTTACTGGGATCAGAAGAGCTGCCAGATTTGAATAAAGGAATAACTTTACTATATTTCATTAAGTCCGGGAACACACCATCATCAACGCATTTGTTAAACACGACGGCCAGATATGGTGCCACAATATGGATGACAGATTGCATAACTCTAACAGAAACTCCCCAGAGATCCTCAGTATTTTTTAGCTTCAGAGATTTAAAGATCTTAATAATCTCTACTGAATCTGTATGTTGAAAATCAAACTTCAAATGTCTATCCTTTATAACCACATTTAAATATGAAGTAGCCAGAGCAGTGGAAGATTTTAAGTCACGAGTAGTACTTATAGCTATGTCAGAGAAAAAAGTCTCAAACGCACCCGCCACTTCCAAATCTGAAGTCAATATCCTATTATCTATTTTCAACTTAAATTGGCGATTTAAGGGGTTTGATTTGCCTGTTTCTGAATTAATTACATTCCATACTGCTTTAACTTTATTATCAGCTGATTTAACTTTATTACTAAGATAATCAGCCTTGGCGGCTACACAAATCTTTTTAAATAATTTGGAATATTTTCTAACATAATCTATAAATGAGGAGTCTTGACTGTAGCTTTTCATTTCGTAAAGTTCGTAAAGCTTAGTTCTACTCCTATGTATTCCGACTGTCGCCCAGTCACTAAACCTTGCCTTGTTTCCGTTTCTTTTGAAAGTCTTTATTTTGAAAATATTTCCAAATTCGCGATTTATTAATGTAGATAGGTCCTTATATAAGATATTAGGATCATTATTCTCTGTGTATGGTTCAGGAACCATACTGATAATATTTTGCTTAAATCTTGCTATACGGTCGTCAGTAACGGGTCTGTGAGTTATTACTTTGTCATTAGTCTGCTTAGGTATTTTAAAGATCGCTTTTTGGCCGCTGTGATCAGAATTAAAGCAGTTTATTATTTCTTTGTCCGTGGCTTCACACTTGCAGAAAATATTATCTAAACATGTAGCCGTGTTGGCTGTCACTCTAGTCGGTTCCTCAAAAAGATGAAACAAGTTAAATGATTGAAACAGATTCAAAAGTCTTACAGAATGTTCATTTGCGGCGTCTAGTAAATTGACGTTAAAATCTCCACATACCATAATAAATTTACTACTATTAAAAACTTTCTTTAAGGCATCTTCCATCACTGATTCGAACTGACAAAAATCTGAGGACGGTGGCCTGTATACACACAATATGATGTGATTCTCTAATTCAACACACGAGATTTCAATAACTCGTTCAATGGAAAGCTGAACCACATGTTTTAGTTCTTTACTCCTGTAGTCGTCTTTCACAATAATCATAGAGCCTCCGTGTATTGCCGTTTTTCTGAAGAAGGAGCTGGCGATTCTATAATTACAAATGCTCAATAGTAGTTCATGTTGTTTCAGCCAGTGTTCAGTAATGCACATTATACCTACATTTTGAGCTTCGAGGAATAAACCGATTTCAATTTCTTTGCTGGAGAAGCCCTGTATATTTTGATGAACCAAAATAAAACTACCTTGCCTCTCCGCTGTCTCGTGAATTAGTTTTAAGACGGGCGGCTCCTATTTTTATTTTTTTCATAATCGCTAAACAACGTTGTGTAATGAAGTGAAACAATTTTTTAATACGGAACTCCGCCGAGCATTGGATCAATTAAAAATGCAACGCTCCATTTCGTACTGTGATTGGACGAGTGAAAAAAATCGAGAGGAAGTCGGTCTCGTGATTGGTTATTGGATGAAATCATAGGAATTTTATTTTTCTTTACAATATTAATTAATTGAGGCGTGTGCTCGAACAACGCTGTATTTTTTTGAGCTCAAACCCTGCTCGAATCCGAACATTTTTACATTTTTGAGAAAGTGAAAATAGTAGGGGAGCCCAAGAGGGAATTATGGGATTCACTCGACCGCGTCTCCGATAACGGTATATGCCCTATATGTGTTAATCTGCTGGTTTGGATGGTGGGGTTACTAAATACTACCCGAGCGCGTCAGATTTTCAGAGGGTGTTGTCACAGATTAATAAGTAGTTACTACCGTAACAGATAAATCACTCCCTAAAAAAAAGACCATCACAACTTTTTTAAATGCCTACCGTTTTGCCTCGCCAACTGCTTAGCGGAAAAATATACCTTATAGTTCAAACGTTGAGTTGTTATTGCTCTGCAGCCGCACGCGCCCGCGTGACATTGAAGTAATAGTAATAAAGTCAGGGCTACTACTACTGAGTTTTTCTAGGCCGTCCCAAAATACAAAGCTAATTAAGCCGCTAGTAACTATTTATTAAGTAATTATTAACTAGTAACTATAAGCTTACAACTTCTCAGTTCAAGTTGATCAGAATAACATGATTTTTAAGATGTAAATAAGTACTAGTAGGTAACGAGCAATGATAAAAAACCTTGTAGGTACCTAAAGGTTTTCATATTGGTAGGTACTTATTCCTATTTCCACTGACGAGACCAAATAAAAAAGCTTAAATTGTGTATATCATTAGTCTACAAATCCACACAACACAAAGTCGACCAAACATCGAGTTTTGATGAAATAGTCGGAGAGCTCGCTGCTAAATTGTTCTCGACATAAAATTATTTGGCGATACATTATTGTTCTATAGTGAAAAAAATTTAAATTCTCCGTATTATATTTTTTAGTTTTCACGGATTTACATCCTTCCACTGCACACGTATTACGAGGCATAATACCTATTATTCTTTCCGAAATGTAAATCAAAGACACGGAACACAATTACTCCTGGCGGAGATCAAAGAAGAAAAAAATAAATGTGAATGCGCGCGCTAGCGTCGCACAGTGGGACGAAAATCGGCTTTCATAGACATAGGAATGTTAATTCTTAAATATCGCTGTTTTTGTTGGATATGGTTTTTGTTTACAGTAACTATGCCTAAATATGTAAAAAAAAGTAATTGGGCATTTCTGCGAAGAATTTTTTTTTTTTTGGAGAATAAGTCGTATGGAGCTTTCTTGAAAAATCCCATTTTCTACGGACCTGCAAGTCAAACCGTAATATCCTTCTAGATAGTGTTACTACTAATTATTTGTCATTTTTTGACATATTACATACAACGGTTATTGCTGCAGAATTTTTTTAAAAAATTAATAGTTGTGTTATTTTTTTTAATTTAATTTAATTTTTTAAACACAAAGTACCAATTACATTTTATTACCTTTCTGGTGTGAATAAGTGATATTAACTAAATAAACAATGATATTTTCTAATAGAACATACCAAAACAATTGTTATTGTTATTTTATTCTGAAAAGTGATTAAGTAATTAGTTTGTTCTGAAAAGTGATTAGGTAATTAGTTTGTTCTGAAAAGTGATTGGCTAATGAGGAATGAATTCTAGTAATAATAAAGAAGTAAAGATATGAGCACCAATTAGCTATTATTAGAGAGTAATTAAGAAATCGGCAATTTGCTGATCACTTAAAATCAGTCCTATAACAACTATAAATGAACAATATTTTTAACACATAATTCAGTTTATTTCAAACTTTTGTGCTGTTAACATTAAATTGAAATCCCGAACTTTAAAATATTTAAAATGGAAAGTCTGCGTACCAATTTAGACTTGTTCGTTTTGTTGAGAAGTGAAGGTACTTCATTCAATCACGAAGTATTGTTTAGTGCAGTTGTAAATCAACTTGGTGATAACATTTCGGACGAGAATCGGGTGACACTTAAGGAATTTTGTCGACGATTCACACGTGCTGCATCACAAAGATGGCAAAAATCTCACCGCATTCTGGATACATTCAGAAAGCAGTACGAAAATTGGCTTATGTCTAATGTCGATTGGCCAAGTTGCGTGCCAATCAGTATGGTCATGCCACAATCCAGTGAAGAAGAACAGCCAGGACCTAGTGCACTTTCAATCTGTCCAGGACCATCAACATCATCTGTTGGGACAATGACAAAAACATCAAGGAAAGCATTTGAAGATCTTGGAAGAAAACAAAAGAAGAGGAGGTCTGATGATCACAAAAATGAAGATCCAAATGAATTGGCATATTACGCTGCAGTTCTTTTAAAGGAAGAAGGTCGTGAGGATATCGCATCTGTTATCGAACATATGTTGAAAAACCCAGAAGCAGCAACAAAATTAAACGAAATGATTAAAAAACCAGTTAAAAGAGTTATCTTTACTCCAGAAAAAGCACTAGGATTGCTTCTTTCGCTAAAATTATCAAAGTGGCAATATATGACGCTGAGAGAGACTACCTTCCGAGAGGGTGCAACTGACATTTACCCGTCATATTATAAATTACAACAAGTAAAAAAACAGTGTTATTCTAATGAGCAATCAGTGACTGTAACGGATTCATCTGCAAGAATTACGCTTCAAGCATTGCTTGACATCACAGTGAAGAGGATCCTGGAAAGTCTTCCTGAAAGTGTGCAAAATAAGGACTTAAAGTTAATATCTAAGTGGGGCTTTGATGGTGCTTCCAACCAAAGTCGTTATAAACAGAAAATGGATGGACAACAAGAAGATTCAAGCATATTTATGACGTCCTTGGTGCCATTAAGCCTGACTGATGGAGACGACATTTTGTGGTTGAATCCCAAGCCATGCTCTGCGTTATATTGTCGTCCAGTGAAGTGAAAAAGTGGTCATCAATCACAAAAAGCAAATGGATGACGAAATTAAGTTGCTTATCCCCACTGATTACAACAGAAACAAGGTGAGCCATCAACTTAAGATGACAATGATTGATGCTAAAATTTGTCCGTATCTTTCGGAAGCTAGATCGAATGCATCGTGCTATCTTTGCTTAGCTAAGCCTACAGAGATGAACCGCTTAGATATTGCAACGTCAAAATCAGTGAACAGTGATGTATACGAATTTGGACTATCATCGTTACACGCTCGTATAAATACGATGGAATGCCTTTTACATATTGCATACAGACTGGACTTCAAAAAGTGGGCTGCTCGAGGAGAAGAACACAAGGCTTTGCTAGAGAATCGAAAAAAAATAATTCAAAATAAATTCAAAGACGAACTCAATCTATTGATTGATATTGTAAAACAAGGCTCAGGGACAACAAATGATGGGAATACAGCAAGAAGGTTCTTCGAGTTCCCCGATATAACTGCAGCCATCACTGGGTTGGATGAAGAGCTAGTCAGAAGATTTGCTGTTATTCTTCAAGCAATAACATCTGGAGAGGTAATTGAGGTTATAAAATTTAAAGAATATGCACGTAAAACTGCTGAAAGATACGTGGAGTTATATGATTGGTACCACATGTCATCGACCGTTCATAAGCTACTGATACATGGTGCAGACATAATCGCTAATAATGATATTGTTCCGATAGGTATCCTTTCAGAAGAAGCCTCAGAGGCCCGCAACAAAGACTTTAGGAGATTTCGGGAACATAATTCGCAAAAAATGTCCAGGCAAGCTTCAAATGCCGATATTAAATATGCTGATTCTTTCGTCTGATCCATTAATCTCTTCTCAAAGACCGAAATTAGAAACTAAAAAAGGTAAGAATTTCTTTGCTGAAACTTTAGAATTGATCAAGTTTCCAGAATCTCCATTTGAAGTTGTAGATGTGTCCAATTTGGAACCTGATTCTGAATTGGAATCAGATGAAAGCGATTTTGATTAATTAGTAGATAAGTGCTTGTTGTGTTTTTTTTATACATTTTTTTATCATTTCTCCTTATATTTTCCTGTCTCCTGTACATTATATTGTCCTCATTTTATATTGCACTGTACTAATTTTTTTGATCACAAAACACGGAGTCTGTTGACTTTCATCAGCGCCCACAAACTTTAGTAATGTTATTTTTTTCTTTTGTAACTAATCTTTAAGAGGCCTTGTTTGTGTAGATAAAATTTTTATTTATTTATTTCTTGTATTGTTTTGTATAGTATTATCATACATAAGTAGTGTGTAGTAGCAGTGTTTGATTTTTTATTAATAGTTATTTATTCTTTATTTGAATGTTGTATAGAAATATTTTATATAGTATACATTTTTTTAATTTTTTTTAATCAAGTGTTACTTATAATATTTTTGATTATTTTTTGTCATAGTATTTGATATTTATGCTCATTTAAATAATTTAATAAGCTAGCAACAATATATGATATTTTTAAATGAACAATAGCATAATTATTTACTTTCCTCACTTCTCAGAACTTATTAACTGTACACCGTGTCTGGGTTGCATGCTATTACAAAATGATAATACATAATTGTTATCACTTATTTAGAGAGTATTTAGAGTTGATGCCGAAAAATAAAGCTTTAAACTAAATAAAAAATATCCATTATATTTAAAGATTTTTAAAAAAAATTCTGCAGCAGTAACCGTTATATGTGGTATGTCAAAAAATGACAAATAATTAGTAGTAACACTCTTTAGAAGGATATTACGGTTTGACGTGCAGGTCCGTAGAAAATCGGATTTATCTAGAGAACTCCATACAATTTTTTCTCAAAAAAAATATAAAACATTCGTATAAATACCAAATTACTTTTTTTTACATATTTAGGCTTAGTTACTGTAAACAGAAGCCATATCCAACAAAAACAGCGATATTTAAGAATTAACATTCCTATGTCTATGAAAGCCGATTTTCGTCCCACTGTGCGTCGGTGGCAACCGCGTGAATGTGTACCTTGGAAAGTACAGCGGCGCGTAGGCACTTAGCGCGCGCAAGTACATGAAGTGAAAGAGGCCTGGTGTTGTTAAGTGAACACAAACTAAGGTCTCATTTAAAATACAGACGATTCGGATGTAACGCAAGCTCGTGGCAGCTTTTTGAAAATGCAAAAAAGATTTTTGGCGATTGCCACTGAAATACTCGAGCGTGTCAGATTTTCATACAGATGGTTCAGCCTGAATTCCTGATCGTGCTAATTCTTAATCTGACGATTATTTGGAGGATTACGTCTACAAACTTTTAAATGTCTGTAGACGCTCACCCCACCGTTGAAAAGGGATACATCATATAACCTTTTTTTCTTCCTACCATCTAATCTCCAAAATCCAATAGGTCCCGACGACGACGCTCGAGTAACTCCACATTTAGCATCATGGGCTCCCCTACGAAAAAAACCCACTAATTTATAAACCATGGTGTATTGTTATAAAAACACAATGCAAAGACTTTTCATAAAGGTTCGTAATGATTATAACTTTGTAATATTTACGCAATAAAATCCTCGTACAGAGTAAACTTTTAAGGTTTTTTTACTTCCTCAAAAATGTGGAAATCCTACATATAGGCGTTGTTCGAGCCTCAATTGTGTAGGTACGTTTTACCTATAAAATAGTAAATTATCCTGAAAATGCAAAACCCTTACCTTAAAAAACGCATAGGATAATTTTACACTTTAATTGTTCTCAATCACTTTATTAATTAAGAGTAATTATTATGCCTTAGGGTGTTCTAATAATTTTCATTCATTTAAGCAATGAAAAAAAAAACTGCACAAATAACTAACATTAACCACCATCATCGTCTCAGCCATAAAACGTCCAATGCTGGACAAATTACCTAAGGACATTATACTCGTATTCCAGTAAAAAAAAAATATTGTGTTCCGTTTCGTCGGCCTTGACGTATAAAACTCCCGATTATTATTACTGATAAAATAACATCCGTTCACGAAAAAAGTGTTTGTAAGTCTAGTCTGGTCGAAAGGAAAGTCTGCGTCGCGTACCAAGGTTCGAGTTTTTAAAGGCCTTCCATGTACTTATAAATACTTACTTTACCTTTTTTATACTAGTAACAAACTCGTATACCTGATATTAATATAAATGTTGTAATGACATTATTAATATTAAACATTTTTAATGTGATATCTTACAAAACTTAAAACTATGCGGTGCATGGCCCAACCTACCGGGTGTTAAGTCTGCAGAGTGAGGAATCTCATGATAAAACATGCCGTGTGAAAGAAGTATATCTCTCCCTTGAAGCAGCCATCTAGTGAGAGCCTCTTGAAACGTTGCTCTAGTGTTATGAGACTATTCGCTGAAACGACTACATATCGAATTTATAATTTTTGTTATTATATACATATTTTAAAATATTTTTTAATAAATTATTTCTGTAAATAAGTGTTTCTTCACACTGAATTTTCAGGTTTCCCTCAAAATCTCATTAAATTATCGTTTTACTTATTACTAGCGACCCGCCCCTGGCTTCGTACAGATTTAAACTTATCAAAATACTTTCGCTTACGTCATAAAATAAAACTTTCTTATAAATTTCAGGATTCCAGACTTGGTAGTTTTGACTGTGCGTCAATGAGGACAAACGATTTTATATATTAGGTTATTTATAACTATAATTCTACATATAGATCCATATTTGATCCTCTTCATAAAAATCGAGCACGTGATGATGATTATGATATTCTGTCAGGGAAAATGCTACAAAAGTATTTATATTATGCCACTTATAAGACCTTCATATTTGATTATAGTGTATTTACTTTTATTTGGGTCCAAGTTCGTAACCTTCCTCTAATGTTTCATGGCGAAGCCATTCTGAAGTTCATGACGAAGCGACGGCGACTGCACAACAAAACAACGATAGTCACGCGATGTTACAATTACGACCACATTACACTACCAATATCAATATTAGGGATGTGCATACGAAAATAAAACTGAATGTATCGATGCAGTGCTTTGAATTACTCTTAATTATTTTAAGTTATTTTTAAGACGGGTAAATGGCTTAGCAATAAAAATAAATGTTAAAAATAGCAACTTCTCAATTACTTGGACAACTTCAGTCTACAAATTGTTAAGTTTGAAGATTCGGCGGTAACTCAAGAGTGCGGTAAAGGTCACCAGACTGGCTAACAACGGTCCACTTGATAGTGGGTGTATTATTGGATGTATTATTTTTCCAAAATCATTGTACAAATTTCCTTGCGTGTCACAGACCATAATATGATATGGTTAGGTACGGTGCGGTAAAAGTAGGTAGCTAATAAATTGTAGTTACAATGGTAATTTTTTTAATTATTTTTATCTTCATATAACCCACGTAACTCAAATCTTTTTTAAAGTTCGAGTGAGTAGGCATTTTCTGAGTTAGCTCGCTCCATCGTAGGCCTCGTCTTTCCTGCAAGGCTAGATGCTGGCCAAGAGCAAACCCATTATTAATAAAAAAAAATCATCCGCTTAAGGCTACATTTAAAGGAAAAGGTGACAACAGCTGTGACCTACATAAACATATATTTTTCACTCACGCGCATATTGTTACTATTGTGTCGAATGAAAATGCAGCATTATAAAAGGTCGTTCAACTTACAGAATACAAACACATCGGTAACACTGCAAAATGCAAAAAAAATGCAAAAATGCATCCGTGAAAAGCCTGGGGCGGTTCGTAAAAATATAAAGTAAAAATATAATTATCAAAATATGGCACACCGTCCCTTCCAAATCACCGCAACTGATACATACATAAGTAGCTATTGTATTTTAATTACCGACAAAAACTTTTTCTAAAATGAAAGTGTTTGTGATAACTACAAAATTAAACATTGATATGGCCACGTGTTGGATGTGATAATCTATAATATAAAAATGAATCCCTATATGTGTTGCTAAGCGCAAAACTCGAGAACGGCTGGGCCGATTTTAATTCTGTCTTCACTCATGGATAGAGGGATAATCAGGGAAGGTTTTTATGTAAAAAAAAAATGTACCCCGGGCGAAGCCGGGAGCGGCTAGTGCTAGTGGATGAATAAAACTGACATAGAATCACTTACAATTAGATTTCAACCTTATTTTAAACAGTTGCCTAAAATATTTTTGTAATTAATCACTTAATAAACATATAAATGTCATTGTACACTCGTAGGCTTATGTAAAAAATGGGCTGCATCTTATCTAGGTGGCATTTCAAAAGATTAAAAAGAAATGTCCACAATTTTTGTTACAAAACGGAATATCTCAATTGCGTTTCCTCTTATCCATAATACGTGTTATTATCATATAAAAATTGAAAACTTGCATTGAATTATTTTAAGATTGCGCTGAAAAGTTTGTTGTAACATTTGTAATATTATTTTATGATGAAAGTCGTTATGTGGTAAGTAGTTATCTCCTACCTTACAATGTTAACACCAAGGTGCTTCCAGTCCTGATAGTATTTAATCAGGATAAGGATAAAAGTAAAAATAAACTGTCGACTAAAAGTTTTTATTTGAAATCTATTTCATAAATGAAATATAACTGTTTCACTATAGATAAGTTGTGTTTAAAAATTCCATTTCATTTGAAGCCTGTTCAACATTAATAAACTGTATGTTCTGGAATGAACAACCATATATCATAGAAACTACTGGCTTCACAAATGAAATCATCTTATCACTACTGCGTTTGTTTGATTAAATAGAAAAAAAAAACAAATGTCTAAGTAAAACCTATACCTTTAAGGCCCCCACCTTATCACCTCATTTCTATGTCGTAATCTTTGTCAAATATGTATGAGGAACAGATAAGCAAATCTTTTACATAACTGCTGTTTTTTTATGAATTTCCACTGTGATGACATTGGTTTTAATGTTGTAAGAACTTATTTCTAAATACATACCCTTAGTTTAAATGTAAATAATATCTTAAAACTACATATTCTAATTTAAAGAAAATTCAAGCATCTTAAGTGATATAAAAAACAATATCTTAGTTATTTTACTAGTCTCTATAATTGTTCAAGAAACAGCAACAACAATTAAATTATAATACTAATATAAAAAAATGTACATTAAAATATGTAATAAAATATTTCAAAACAAAATTATTACTTTTGAATTATGAATGCAATAAAAATTGTATCCAGATGGCAAGTTACTTAACACGCTGGCTGTATTACCTCTCTAATCGCTGTATTTAATTGCTGAGAGAGGCAATGCCCAGGCTCAATCGAGTCTTTTTGATCAAGCGTTTGGAGATATATTTTCCAACGTGGTGCTAACGTGGTTGGGACCACACTTGTATAGTGTCTTAAAACCAAGGGGAACATAAGGTTAATTTAACAATTAATCCCATTGACACGAATCAATAACCACTTCTATTTGAATGAGTTCAATGCTGAAGTGTTTTTAAAAACAAATATGTTTATGATTTATTCATCTGTGTACCGTCAAGCTTTATCGAAATCCAGACAATGATTTATGTTCGATAACAAACATACAAACGCTTCTGGTTCTGGTTTTTGAATTATCTTTAAGTGAAATATTTTGAGGGATTTCTATTTCGTGAAATTTATGGTATTTTTTATTTAAAGATTGTCAGACAAGGTGACGATCCACTTAATGGTGGTAGGTGGTTACCGTCGCTTTTAACACAAGAAAATCCACAGGTGTTGATGCATGCATTAATCACAATAACATGCGTTGGCAACGCAGCTCACCTAGCTAACAATAAGACATATGCCCATCATCAATGTCTTGTAGTATGGCATATACCTATAGTAGTAGTTATTATATTGTATAAGTGTAGCCATACTCATTACATCAGTCTGATGACATGCGAGCAAAAGTGACTTGCTGTAGTTTTATTAATCTATGTAATGGGTTATGTATTTTTAATAACCTTTTTTAAATCAATTTCAATTTTATTTTATCGTACCGTCGTATTTTTTAATTAATCAAACTGTTACGGTCGACAACCCCCTTAGTCATAACTGTTAATCTCGAGTTATGTATTATCGTTGCGAAATTTAGTCACTTTTTATACACTGCTCATAAATTTAAATTAAAAGGATAATCACGGACCGGACGTTCAATGTTCTACTTATTTTAACTTCGTTTTAATCCTTACATGTTATGAAACGAAAGCCCCCGCAGAGTCTGTCTGTCTGTATGTTCGTGATAATTTTAAAAACTACTGAAGGGATTTTCATGAGGTTTTTAACTAATGAAAAGAGCGTTAAACGAGGAAAGCATTTATATGTATATAGTTTGCAAAAAAACCAATATAAACTAGCGACCCGCTAGTTTATATTGGTAGTTTCAAATATTACCTTATACTACCTACAAACATACATACAACATATATACATACATTACATACATACATACAAACTTTACCTGTTTATAATATCAGTATAGAAAAAATAAGAGTACCTAATGATACATTTTCTTAGAAAAGCGTAGAGGTGAAGGAATAATTCAAGGGTTCAAAGACGAAAAAAACTATAAAAAGCTACAAATCCTGTATAAGCAGTCTTATAGTTATTATAAGAGTGCTAACAATGGTGTTAGTGTTATTGAACCATAAGAGTGCGTTCCCACTACGCCGGACCGGCTGATTAGACGGAAGCCGGCGCCCGGATGTAGGTGTTCACATTTAAACGGAAGACGGAGCCGGCTGGCTCCGTTCAGTTGCGTTTCAATCTTCGTACACGATGGACGACGATGATATCCCAGTGCTGTGGTGGTATTTAAGAAGAAGAAAAAGAAGACAACGTAAAAGAAAGAAAACGTTTTTGTTTTTATAATCATCCAACGTTTTGTCCCAGAAGACAACTTTATTTTCGACAAGCGATATTAAAGCACAAGCATCGGCATTCATTTTGCACGAGCGCAGAGCCGAAATGATGTTTGCGAGGAGATCCGCGGGGACCGCGGGGACCGCGGGGTAAGAGGGAGGCACATTGGTGCCGTCTCGTCGTTCACACTACATCCGATCCGGTCGTTTAGACGGACCTTCGCAGTGGCGAAACGTCCGTCCAAACACCCGGATCCGTTCGTTTTCCCGGATCCGTCTAAATGTGAACACCTTCATATAAATTGTACTGCCACTGGCATATCCGTCTGTTTAGACGGACCGAGAAAACAGCCGGTCCGGCGTAGTGGGAATACGTTGTAAGGCGGTAAAAACCCTCTTTGTTTTCCATCTCTTGTAACTGTCTTGCCAATCAATTATAGTATTTATACTACTTAATATTATAGTGATTGGCCGACCTCATTTTGTTATTATACTAACTTTAACTTCGTACGCGCCCCTTTTTTTCTAGCTGTTAACCTTTTTTTTATGTTAAACTCGACAGACATCCGGACAAGATTAAATATACGGATTAGTGAGGATTGGGATATTTATTCAATCTCTATATGGTTCATATATTTTTATCAGCCGTTGAAATTTTTATTTTTATTTTTAGATGATCCTTCGGAAACAGTCCTCTCTTCAGTCTTCAGGATGAAAGGTACCCTGTGTCCTTTTCTGTATCCCTGACAACAATCGAATGAGTAGTTAAGGCGACGCCAGCCCCTAATGATAAAAAAATCCACTTATTTGTAACCGTTATCCTTTTAAATTATCATAATAATTACAATTTAAAAAATACTCAAATCATCTGCAGGATATATGAAAGCGGATCATCTTTCTTATTTTTTAAATTATATTTAATTATATATATTAAAAAAATTACAAAGTTGGGGTCTAATATCGATGTTGTAACCGTGCGATTTGCTTAATAATCAATATTTTAAAGAGCTATTTTTTTTAATAAATACTACGATCTTCTATCTAACGGCTCATCAAAAGAAAAATTTGAATTATACTTTATTTAATTTTTAAATAGATATTTTCGAGATTTGCAAGTACGGCGGGTAGCGACTCCCCCTGAGCAGTCCCGTCAATTCAGTGCGGGACGAGTCGTGGTGCAAGGTGGACGTGTGTCGCTTTTCTCCGCTACGTACTTACCGTTTAACAAAGATCAATTGAGTCGTCGCAGAGGGTATAACTCATTTAATTTAAACTAATATAAGTAACGTGTAGTAGTGGTAAGGTTTTATTTGTGTGAAAATTGGATATAAAAAAGGCACCCAAAAGAAAGCGATAATTTGGTTAAAAAAAGAAAAACTGCAAAGGATGAGACATCTGTAGATATAAATAAAGCCACAGAGGAAGACATACTAGTAATGCAGAGTCCATTAAGGGAATCTCGAAATAATAAACAGTTAGATAATCGCGGATGTCGTAATATAACAAAACGATTTTTAGATTTTAACGAGTTTTAATTATTTGTATTGTAAAAATATAGAATTTTATATATATTTCTTCCGTTTTTTGTATTATATATATAATAAGTATTATTGGTAATTTTATATATAACAAGGAAAGTAATAAGTTGTAAATGGCTCTGTTACTGCAATTATTATTATTATGCTAGGTACCCCAGGTACTGTTTTTAAATAATGGCAATTAGGCACAGGGTGCGAGGCAAGGTATTCAACTGTTTTTTTTTTAATTTTCATATTTTCGTATCACTTGAAGCAGGTGCGAGTGTAAGCCCCCGAAATCTTCAGTTAGTCATATTGTGAACAAAAGAGTAGCGTTTTTTCCAGACATCGAACAAAAACAAAATCGAAGGGGCGGGCGTAGCGAAAGAGGTCAATTGTAGATATTGTATCTTATAATTATTTTATACTTTTAGGTTGATTTCTACATGTACATAATGTGACCTTGCTTTTTTTGCTATTATTTCATATTTTTAAATATCTAGATTAATTACAGTTGATTTAAATAAAATATGGATTTTTTTACTTTCAAAGTTTTCAAAGTTAGCTGCAATCTTTTTATTTATATTTTCTATAAATATTACTATACTTGCCCCATTTTTACTTAGCGTTTGTATATGAACATATGTATGAATAATTCCCTACGTAGATTTCTACATATAATATCAATAATATAGGCAACCCTGTAATTAAAAACCTAAAATCACCATTAAAAAGAACTCATCTTTTTCCATCGTGTACCATAATTCAATGTTTTTTAAAGCTAGTATGTAACTTAGACACAGTCGCTTAAAACACTAAAAAAACTTTAGGCGTTATTTTCTCGAAATTGAGTTTAGTGTACTTACTGCAATTATCGTTAGCACGGCAGTGTACCTGTTAGAAGGCCTAAATAAATAAATATGATAATACTATTTTGTATTCTTAAAGATTTTATGGTGTTTTAAATTACATAGGTACCTGCTATTACCTACAATAATTTTTGTTTGTCGTGTCTGTTGCTGTTGTTGTATACTCTATGACAAAAAACGCGTTATGCGATAATAGTATGCGGGGGAAATGTCGCTGCGGGTTGCCGGGGGTAATTACGGAATTTTTGTTCGCGGCTGGAGTCGCCTTAAGGCGTGATAGCGTAACAAACGAACAAATTCACTTTCGCATTAATAATATTAGCAACGATGAAATAGATATTAAAAGTAAAGAAGCTTGACAATAAAAAATTATTATTATAGATAATTAAGCTACATATTAATTATAATAATTATTATTGTTATACTCATGTTTTTCCTCAAATTAAAATTAGTTTATTTGCCACAAAACCTCACGCTATTTTTCCTGCAATAAGTATCTATTTAAAAAAGTACACAATAGAGTGCAGGCATAAATAATAAGCGGGTACAGATAAACATCAGATAAAGGACTTATCGTTTTTTAGCTTATGTCGTAAACATAATAAAATATTATACTTTAATAGGTACTTACCAAAATGGAATCTAACTATTTAATTCTTATTTAAATACTTATTTCTTTTTTTCATCGAATAAGTTAACGAACTAACTAATATTACTTTAATTTAATTTTAATGCCTTAATTAAGTGTCACTCAACGTATTACCTATTCATTTATCAATGAGGAATTAACCATTCGTGTCTTGATATCGCGACAAATATGTCGTAGGATATTCTAGTAATAAAATACTTAATTTTATTCCTCGAGGGTGTTATTTTGAATTCAGAGCGAAGCGAAGGATTCTATCAGCGAGGGATTCTAAAGTAGAATCCTGAGTGTGGCATAGCGAAGTGACACATACTGTTTTTCATCACAAACAAGAAATAGGTACGTCTCGATATCGTATGTATAAACAGTGGACTGAAAGTGTAAAACAAATCATTATGAAAAAATTAAAATTAGGACAAAATTGAATTTTGTTCCCACTATCCTCTCACTAAAGCTAGTCGTCGTTTTTCGAATAGGTGTGACGAAAAAAATATTACCCTTCAAGCAGTTCTCACGACGTCTAATAGATCTTCATTTATTAATGGTATAAATTCTTTTTCCATTGTTACAGTTGCATGCTGCAGTGAAATTCCTCGTCGGATATGGTGCCGCAGTCGACTTCGCATCAAAACGAAGATAGCACAGAAAGCTAATGTTAAGATGTCATGACGACTAAACTGAGAGAAAGTTAAAAATCGTAATAACTCATTGTAACCAAGGAGTTCCGCAAGGAAGCCAGTGTTGTGCAAAGAAATATAATTTCGCGATTTATCTATAAGATATTATCGCACTAAATCGTTCTGTTTTCGTTAACCGATAGCAGAGTTGATAAAGACGTGTCGTTCGAGTCCGTGCGTGACACTGCTACATTTCATTGCTTTTGTGTTATCCTTTGCGTTAATGTTGATCGTCACTCAACAAGTGTTACAGTGTAAGTGTAGTGAAAATTTATAGAAAATGTATGCGACATCCTTGTCTAAGTTGGCAACGTTAGGGCTGGTGGTTACCCTAGTGGGTGGCCACACGCCTGGCAGTGAATTGGAGTCTGTACGTTACGGGCCCGCCGATGAAAGGATTGCGAGCGATAATACGCACACGGTAGCCAAAATCAACATAACATATAGAGATGAACACGGCGAAGATTACACGGAGACTTCAGAGGTGAGTTTTCATTTACCTTCCTGCTTTTATCCTAGTTTCTAGTATCCTTAAGCGACGGTGGCCAAAATAATTCAGATTTTTACTTATTGTTGTGATCTGAATGATAAAAATATCTGTTATTGCTCTGATTCATGGTTTGATATTAATTTTGCGTAAGAAAACGTACTAAATTCGCACGTACGCATTTATTTATTTTGTTTACTATTTATGTACAAGTTTTATTGCTTAATATTTTCAATCAATAATGTGTAAGGTTTTGCATTGCTCGCGGCGTTTTGTTTGTGGTAAGAGAACGTTTACGACTTTAAAATTACGATCGTAAGGTATTGTTACCTCATCCATTGTTTAATGCTATAACTAAACATTGACATTGTTAAACTGTTGTAAGCTACAACGTTAGTAATCCTAACGAATGGGCCTATACTATAGAACTGTGTGAGTAATGTAATTTATCTTTCTTTCACCTATCACTATTTTTTATAAAATCAAGAAAATTTACATGCAATTCTACAATTTTACATCACTTGCTTGATTTGTTTAAATTAATAAGTACCGCTGGACTTTTTATTTACTAGCCTTTGCCTGCGATTTCTTTCACGAGTCTCTATAAATTATAGCATATATGTGTCCTAATGTATAAATTATATTAATGTAAAGTCAATCGTGATTATGAAACATTATTTTTACATTTGTTTTACTAGCTTTGAGAATTTTGTCGTGTTCGCGTTAAGTTCAAGGCCTGAATCATGCGACCACTTGCATTTTGCATCGAAGTCTGCTAGTATCTTGGATTCAGCCACTAAGATATCGTCGTCGGCTGCTATTATATAGGTGTCAGCAAGTCTAGGTCGTTGACGTATGCAAGATAATGTAACGGGCCAAGAACTGAAGTAGGGTAGGGAACACTGCGTTTCTAAGTAATAACCGTGAAATAATTTCGGTAAGTGAGTAAGTAACAAACCATTTCCCTTTCTCTCTTCCTAATCCCTTATCGATGGCTACCTTCCTTCAAGTGCCTACCTTACCTTACCGATAAAATTATACTACATGTCAATCATCATAGTCATTATCAGTTCACAATAGTTCATTGACGGACCCCTTTAAATTCAGCGCCACCAAACTCGATTCTCCTTCATCCGCATCTATCCACTGTCAGCCGCTCTCTTGAAGCCTTCGGTCCGGCGAGCAGACGGTCGTCGCGCGTCGGCTCATGGGGCGTTTCGACCTTGGCCTCCACTCCAAGATTCGTCTACCCCAAACCACTACACTACAAATGCAGCCCCAGTCACATCTGCTAAAAATCACTTATGTTTGAGTAAGTTTAGAAGTATGATAGATTTTTTTTAAATCACTTCCAGAAGTCATAAGAAATGAAAGTGAAGAAGTGAAAATGAAAAAGAAGAAAGTGAAAACTTCTTTAGGCGCGTTGGGCATTTTTGAGATGGGATAAAATCATTGAACTCGCGGCAGTGTCATGTTACCTAAATGTAAGCGTTAAAAAAGTACAATAAACAGACAACTGCATATGAAAGTAAACTAACTGATCAATAATTTTGTGAAGCTTAGTTTTCACTTCTGAGTCAACGACTGACATGTTTGTTTTTTTAATTTTTAAACATCTTGTTTCCCAATAAAAAGTTAGGTTATTATTTATTAAAATTTTGGGAGTGATTTCCACAAAAATCTATCATACTTTCAAATTACCCAACCACAGAAATCGAATACAATATTCCCAACTCCAAACACAGATAGCTGGGCTAAATATGTCAGGTACAAGACAGATATATGTATAACGATAATATTGTATTATCCGAGAACTGAAAATCGGTAAACAATTAAATCTAGTGACACACGTCACGAGTTTTATTAATAACTATCTAGCCAATTGCAAAAACAACGCAATAAAGTGTTAGTTTGACCGCGCGGTCATTCCCTTCTCACTCGCCGGCGCCGCATGATTTGTAGAAAATACAATTTATTTATAAGAAACAGTGCATTGGCCTTCCGCGAATGAATGGGTGAATCGATTCGCCTCGCGGATATATCCGTTCATTGGAATGTAGTGCGAGCAGCTGTTTGTGGTTTACCGCCTTTGCGAACATGTCCCTCTCTAGCGCCGTACATGACACATTCTCACTCTGAATGTTACCGCCTTTTTCGTTACATTTTTTTTTTTGAAAATTAAATATGTTAAAAATGCACTTCTATGGATTAATATTTATATTTTTTAGTTTTTATATTTATGTCATGCCTGGTTTGAAATCTCTATCAATTTATCAAATCTCTGTTAAATTTTTTTAGGTTTTTTTGTTTGTTTTTATTTAGGTTTTTGAAAATATGTTAGTAACGATTCCATTGCTTATTTATATTTATTGATATTTTTGTTTCAAAACACAAATACCTACTTTACAGATACGAGTAACTTACATTTACATCTATCTATTTTTTTTTTTAATATGAAATAAGCGATAGTCACCAGAAAATAAAAATAAAAATATATTGTAACTATTGCAACTGAGAGATTATGAAACCTTATAATTTTAATTTCTAAAAATATATTTTATTCAAAAATCCACGTTTCTGTCCAATGTTATAAGGTCAAAACTTGCTTGTTAGTTACATATACCTATGCTAATAAATATTTATATTGAATTCAAAATCGTGACTCACGTGACTCATCGAAGCAGATTGACCGATCATTGGCTATTTAAATAGAAATTACATTTAGCCTGAACTTTAATGTAATTACTGTAACAATGTTTATATTACATTCAGTGACTGAAATGAAGACATAATAAAGGCGTTGCCAACCACAACTCAGACATTTCATAACCATTGAAGTATAATTTAAGCACATTGTTATTATTGTTTTAAATAGAATAAACGGAAATGACGATGCCTGTTATGTTTACTTCACTTTGACTCATCGTAGTATTGAATTTACTGTAGATGGTACAATGAATTTAATTTGATTCAAGTGTTGAATTCGGATCCCAGTGTAGCTCTATCTAGAAACTAAACCATCGTTTCGACGAAACAACTTGTTAAGTAATTCTAAAGGTCAGGTCGTTTAAAAGTTCACGAACCAAAAGATGTTTTTAGAAAGTTATGACTGAAAAATAATGTCACTAATCTGTCATTAAACCAATTTAAAAAGTTTTATCCTTTTTAATCGTCTGATTATATATTTATGTTCACATCATGATGACTTTGTTCATGAACCTCTACGTATTCTACATATACTAATATTATAAAAGAGAGATGATTTGTATGTTTGTAATGAATAAACTCAAAAACTACAGGACAGATTCGGAAAATTCTTTCACCTATAGAAAGCTATATTATCAGCGAGTAACATAGGCTATATTTTATAAATTTATGCGGGCGAAGTTGCGTGCAACAGCTAGTATTCAATAAATATACTCAACACTAGTATTCTTATATGAATTGACAACGAAGAATATTTTCCCAGTAAACAATATATATTTTTTGTTTTAATGTAGGTATTTACCTAGTACAGTCACGGTAGGTTAATAGGTTCGCTATCTTAAAATCGACATTTGCTTGCACAAGGGCAATTATCAAAACAAAACAATATCAGTCAACTAATATATTATGTAGATAGTGAATAACACAGAACAATCTATACTCACAAGATATACACACACTGAGAAAATTTAAGAGCAGGCCCCAGGAAAACAATTCCTACGCTCGCTCCGCCCACGTCCCGCCACCCGAGAGTTACAAGTTGCTCGGCGGCTCTAGGATTTTTTTAATATATCGCAAGATACAGCTTACGTAAGGTTGAATATTGCGTACATTATTTGAAGCATGATTTGGTATGCACTAGCTCGGAACTAAACAACGTAAGTCTCAAAATTGTTTTCGTTAATTATAGGAGTAAAAATAAACCTAAGTTTATTTTATTTTGACAATCACTGGTAAACAATGTTTCCTTGCTACGAGCAGTTTTTTGGCGATATAACTCAAGCCGTTTAGTAGAAAAATGTAATATTCTCCGGAAAAGGCGCCGATTTCGATCAAAAAATGTATCGAATGAAAATCACCTAATTATGTTTCTGACTTGATAATCTACAGATAAAGGTCTCAATATATATATATATATATATATATGTGTAAATTCCACATTGATCAGATATGTGGTTGACTCAGCACATTTATTTAAAGTTCCCTTAGTTTCATAGGGCCTGGCCTTAAGCGCTCTGCTTTATGAGCATTTATAGTTAGCCACTATTTTGGCAGGACGTCGGTGATGAAGTCCCATAGAGTGCAAAGCATTTCTTAGCGATTTGACTCTTGGCGATAGGTCAAACATTTCGGCGAAATAATTAGTTTTTATAAAACCATTTATTTTATATTGTCGACTCATAAGTTGTTTTTGTCCTTGGTTAAGATTCGGGCGACGTCCAGAATTGTTATGACGGTGATCATCTGCATGTCTTCTTATCCAGAACTTTACAGTGTCTAGTAATATTAAGATTTGCAGATATTTCGCTAATATTATAGCCAGCTTCATGATCTGCAATAATTGCAGCTCTTTCATGGATACTTAAATTCCTCGGCATTTTAATAACTTAATATTCATCGCAAGAAATACAAGAAATAATACCCAAGGAAACAGGCACAACTAGCGACCCTTCAACCGCGAGTTTTGACATATTTTTTTAACGCTCAGACCTGGAAACCTCGTGGCTTTTTATTTAAATTAACCAACGTTAATTGAAAGGTTATTAAACGTGCTGTCATTTGATATCAGTATTAATAATGTAAAGTTTTTATAAAGTTTATATTTATATCGAATGAATCAGATTTTCGCGGAGGGGCGATATTTTTGACGCCGAGTGTATAGAGAACGTCTATGTTTGTAAATTGAATTATTCATTATACACAGACATAAGGAAGCGGAAGAGTCGCACGTTTCGTTTGGTCGTCAAATCGAATTGTCATGGCGATCACGGTGAGCGCACCACATTACCATATTTAGATCTACTGTGCCTGATAATGTAACGCTTTAATTGTTAAAACTTAAAATGGGCTAAATCATCGTTGTCCGTAATATTTTACCGACCGGTGTGAAATTCCTTTTAATATTTTTATTTTATTTTAAATTTAATATTTTAGGTTATTTAAGTCCTCTAATTAGTTATTTTAATAGAAAACAAGAGTATTCTTTAATTCTAACACAATATTGGCTTTATAATGTTGTTGATACTACCGCGTTTCACTGGAGAGAAAATTCTGTTATTACGCCATCACGCGTAAAAAGACCGCTTCTTTGAGTTCCTTGAGATTGCGTGGGAGTTCCAACTCAATCTTTTTTTACCAAAGCCGGGAGATTTATTTATTTTATTTATTTACAATAACACACATTGTACATCATTACAGGAGTAAACCTAGTTTACCGAATGATTTTTTGCAACAATTTGTAATGTGGTCTCTAAATGAAAATTTACTGTTCAATTTAACACCTAAGTCTTTAACATCTTGTGTTATGAGGTTAACGGATTACCAATGGTTCGACCATTGGTAATCCGTTAACCTCATAATTAAAGACAATTGGTGCTTTCCTTTTTGTAAACGATATGGTTACACACTTGGAGGAATTAAACTCCAAAAGATTGTTCCTGCTCCATGTCACAGCTCTATTGATATCTTTTTGTAAAATATCGCAGGCTGCTAGCGTCTGTACAGCGAGCGATAGCTTAAGGTCATCCGCAAATAAAAGGCATTTCGATTCCTTAACCACACAAGGCAAATCATTTACAAACAATGTAAACAGAAGAGGTCCTAAATTGGTACCTTGACTTACTCCCGACCTTGTGAAATATGGATTTGATGTATGACCAGCATATTCCACATATTATTTCCTGTCCTTCATGTAGCTCGTCCTGTCTAAACCCATAGCCGCCAATTTCTTTAGCAAGATATAATCATTTAACAATCAACAAACCAATGGATTAAATTAACAAACCAAAAAGTTGTTTTTTTTATTATTATTATTCACATATATTTATTTCCTATCTTAATTTTAAATTTTTACAATATATATATATATATATATATATAAAAACAATAAATATTATAAAAACTTAAAACTAGTTTGCCGCTGGTAGCGGGGCAGGACCCAAACTACCGGTGGTTAGGGCTGCAGACTGAGGAACCTCCTGACAATACGCGCCGTGTCAAGGAGTACTGCCTTCTGTATCTGCCCCTTGATCCAGCCATCTAGCGAGAGCCTCTTGAGGTGCTGGTCGAGGCTCTTCGCAATGAGTCCGTTCGCCGTAACAACTATCGGGACAATGATTGTCGAATCGACATCCCACATGTCGGTCACCTCATGAGCCAAGTCCAGGTACTTACTTAACTTGTCCTTTTCGGCTTTCACGAGGTTTCCGTCGTGTGGGACAGCGACATCGACAATTACTGTCCGGCGTTGAGATCGGTCGATAACCACGATGTCAGGCTTATTGGCGACAATAGTCCTGTCCGTAATTATAGAGCGATCCCAGTAGAGCGTGGCATGACTATTTTCGAGAACTGGTGCAGGAACGTATTGATAATATGGCACCTCGGTATCTACAAGTTGATATTGAAGAGCAAGTTGTTGGTGGATAATTCTGGCTACTTGGTTATGTCTGTGCAAATACTCTCCGTTAGCAAGATGAGAACAACCGGAAATAATATGTCTCAGTGTTTCTCCGGGACGGTGGCATGCTCGACATATGTCGACCGTACCGTCCTTGAGAATATATTTCCGGTAGTTTCTCGTCTTGATAACTTCGTCAGCTATTGCACAGACAAAACCTTCGGTTTCCCCAAAGAGGTCACCAAAGCGTAGCCAGTTTACCGAAGCGAGTGGATCTACGTCGGGCCCGGTGAGGGCTCCATAGAACCTCCCGTGCAACTCCTTGCTTTTCCATATCTCCTTGCGGTCCTCGGTGCTTAATATTATTGGTTTTTGCCAGTTCTCGACAGATAAGGAGAGTGGAGTGAAGTGTCTATCAATTGCCACAACATCCTGATGTATCCCGCACTCAATGTTAAGGAAATATTCCCTAAGGCTGCATATTTCTCGGTTATGGAGGTTCTTGGCATTCAAGAAGCCGCGACCCCCCAATTTCCGAGGAATATACAGTCTCATAACAGACGAGCGCGGGTGTAACATCCGGTATGTGGTGAGCAGTTGACGGACCCTTCTGTCCACGGCATCTAGTTCAGTCTGACTCCATCTTAGTCTGCCAAAGGAGTAGGTTAGCAAGGGCATAACCCAGCTGTTGAAAGCTTGCACTTTATGGCCCCCTGACAAAAGACTCTTAAGTACTTTTGTCAGGCGGCAAAAGAAGCGATCCTTCATCATCTGTTTCATGTCCCTGCCAACGATACCCAATGACTGTGACATACCAAGATACTTATAGGTTTCGGTTTCAGAAAGAGATTTAAAGGTCATCACATCATTAAGTTGTAAATTGGAAGAATTTACAACTTTACCCCGCTGTATATGCATGACCGCACACTTATCCGTACCAAATTCCATCTTTATAGAGTTACTGAAATTTTCTGTTATTTTCAGCAACTCCATTAGATCTTGGTGTTTTGGTGCGAATAATTTGAGATCATCCATATACAGTAGGTGAGAAATGACCTCTCCCTCTCTCCGTAACCGGCAGCCTAGAGTTGAATCTTTAAGCAATGTGCTAAGGGGATTCAACGCTAGGCAAAACCAAAGTGGACTCAGGCTGTCGCCTTGAAAGATGCCTCGCTTAATCCTTATCTGGTCCTGTAGGCCAGAGACACTCCATCGACTGCCCGGTTGATGAAGAACTGTGGTCCACTGCGCCATGCATGTACTTAAGAAGGATTTCAGAGTTGGATTAATCTTATACAACTCCAGAATCCTTCTCAGCCATGAATGGGGCACTGAATCATAGGCCTTCTTGTAGTCAATCCAGGCTGTGGACAGAGCTCCTCTGTTCCGCCTAACTCTTTGACAAATGGTCATGTCTATGAGGAGGAGCTCCTTAGTACCACGGGACCCAACTCGACATCCATTCTGAGCTGAGGCCAAAATGTTATTAGAATCGATGTGCTTATTAATTTTTGATCTCAGAATGGATGTGAGCAGCTTGTATAACGTAGGTAAACATGTAATGGGTCTGTAGTTCTTAGCTTCCGTGGTACTACCGGACTTGTGGAGCAGGAAGGTGATGCCAGTTGTCAACAAACAAGGTAGGGTACCGAGGTCGAGGGCTTTTTGAAATTGCATTGCCAAACATTCATGTGAGCATCGAAACCACTTAATCCAGAAGTTGTGCAATCCATCCGGTCCAGGACTTTTCCAGTTCTGGGCCGTTTGGATAGCACAGCTAACGTCATGAGGGCTGATGGTAACAACCCCCATGGGTTCGATGGTTTCACACGTCTGCTTGACAATGTTTATCCAATCGCCCTCGGTGTGTTCGTCGGACACCGACCAGATGCCACGCCAAAAATTTTTCATAGCGTCTGCATCTGGTAGCTGTTCAGCGTCCACACGTGTATCGGCTCCATCCCATTGCCTGTACACCTTCCTTTGGTCACTTCGGAAGAGGCGGTTCTGATGAAATCTGTCCACACGTTTTTTGTATCGGCGAATTCTGTTTGCCCACGCATAGACTTTCTGTTTCAGGAAGTCAATGCGTTCAGTGACACAGGTCATATAGTCTTTAGGTTTGATGCCTGTGTCTGCAAAGGCCTGTGTCACGAAACGCATGACCCGAGGTCGATGGTTTCCGTTCCTGAAACAGTGCAACTTTGCAATGAGAGTTCTGAACGAGTCGATACGCTTCTCGATACGTATCTGCCACGTCGGAGCTCCCGCGGCACGTCTCGGAGCCTTGTCATATTCCGGGAATCTGACGTGAGCAACTTGACATACCGCGATAGCTCCACAGTATAGTATCGAGTGCGTATCAATTAGATCTTTGCTGGTCTCTATGTACGGAACCAGCAAAGCGTTCATGGCTCCCATTAAGGCAAAGCTACGTCTATTCGCGGGCAAACGTGGTAAGCGCGGTTTACATTCACGTGTGGCATGATATCTCAAAATCGTCTCTTCCAAAGCCCTCCTCAATTGCTCTTTTACCTCGGTACTTACTTGCATATTTGCGCAACCTTCCGCCTCGTCAACGCGATCCCTAGGCATCGCTGCCGATGATGGATGATTAGTAGGCTTCGATGTCGGCAGCGTAGCATCTGAGATCACGGGCGATGTGGTAGCTACGCGAACAAGCAGTGAGTCCAGGCGTAGCCGAACAAGTGAGGACTCGTCTAACAGCTTGCACCGTTGGATAGCCCGCACCTGATCCGACAGTCGTTGCGCGGAGACGGTGACGGCTGGTTCAAGGGCCTGAAACAGAGACAGCATCCTGGCTCGGTACGCAGTCAGGTTAGTTCCCCCTTCTGTAGCCCCGTAATAGGCGCGCATGCAGTTTTCATTTATGGACTGAGTCCATCGCATGCGGCGCACTACACCACCGGTAGCGGGGGCCGGGCGCGAGGCAGCTTGCCTCGCAGGCCCCAAGCGTGCCGGCAGCGGAGGTCGTCCTCGTCGCGCAGGTTGTGGTGGCGGCGAAGACGGCTTCGGCCCGTCATCGTCACTCGACGTGCTCTTGTCGTCGGCAGTCAAAAATTCCTCCGCCGTTGAGCACGGAGACGACGAGACGGGCTGTGGTGGGGGGCGTGCGCTACTTCCATCCGCTACGGGTCGTCTTTTTCGCAGTTTCATTTTCTTTAGTTATTATCTTCACTTAAATTTTGCGTGTCTGATTTGTCATTTTTGACCAAAATATTTTGTTTGTTTTCGGTTCGCATGTTGAATATTTTTGTTTATCAGAGTATTTACAATCTTCTAAATGATATTGCTAAATTTATGTATATATATTTATTGTATTTACAATTTTCCACTGATAGTTCCAGGTATATATTTCCAATTTTCCAGCGAAATTTCCAGTACCAAAATGATACGACTGTTTACTTGTCACTTGTGTTTGTCACTATGCAATTTTTTATTAAAACGTTTGCACTTTCAAAAGCGATCTGCTGTTAATGTTTTAATATTATTATACTTTACAATTTGTTTATATTTACACATAAATAAGTATGAAAACTAAGATTTTATAAAGTATATGTTTAATTATAAATAGAGATACAAAAAAAGACGTCCGTCAGTGTCAGCGGTATATTTTTTATTATTATTTACATATTTATTTTCAACTCTTAATTCTAAATTTTTTACAATATAAATATTAAAAAACAATAAATATCGTAAAAAACCTAAAACTAGAACTCCGCAGGTAGCGGGGCAAGGCCCAAGCTACCGGTGGTTAGGGTTGCAGAGTGAGGAACCTCCTGACAATTCGTGCCGTGTCAAGAAGTACCGCCTTCTGTATCTGTCCCTTGATCCAGCCATCTAGTGAGAGCCTCTTAAGGTATTGGTCGAGGCTCTTCGCTATAAGACCGTTCGCCGACATGACTATCGGGACGATGATGGTCGAATCAACATCCCACATGGCGGTCACCTCGTGAGCCAAGTCTAAATATTTACTTAGTTTATCTTTTTCGGCTTTCACGAGGTTTTCGTCATGTGGGACAGTGATGTCAACAAGCATCGTCTGGCGCTGAGATCGATCGATAACCACGATGTCAGGCTTATTGGCAACAATAGTCCTGTCCGTGATTATAGAGCGGTCCCAGTAGAGCGTGGCACGACTATTTTCGAGAACGGGCGTAGGCACGTACTTGTAGTACGGCACCTCAGATTCAATAAGACCGTATCGAAGGGCAAGTTGTTGATGTATGATCCTGGCTACTTGGTTATGTCTGTGCAAATACTCGCCGTTAGAAAGATGAGCACAACCGGAAATAATAAGCCTGAGTGTCTCTCCAGGACGGTGGCATGCCCGACAGACGTCGACCGTACCGTCCTTCAGGATATATTTCCGGTAATTGTTCGTCTTAATAACTTCGTCCGCAATTGCACAGACAAAGCCTTCGGTTTCCCCAAAGAGGTCACCGAAACGTAGCCAGTTCACTGACATGAGCGAGTCTACATCAGGACCCGTCAGGGCCTTGTAGAACCGCCCGTGCAGCTCCTTGCCCTTCCATACGTTCTTTCGGTCTTCGGTGCTTAACACTACAGGCTTACGCCAATTCTCGTTAGCCAGAGATAGAGGAGTGAGGTTTTTGTCGATTGCTACAACGTCTCGATGTACACCACTCTCATTATGCAGGAAATATTCCCTAAGACTGTACACCTCACGGTTATGGAGGTTCTTGGCACTTAAAAAACCGCGACCCCCCAATTTCCGTGGTATGTACAGTCTCATTACCGATGAGCGTGGGTGTAGCATGCGATGCGCCGTGAGCAATCGACGAACCTTCCTATCTAAACCATCGAGCTCAGTTTGAGTCCACCTTAGTATGCCAAAGGAGTATGTGAGTAAAGGTATAACCCAGCCATTGAAAGCGCGCACCTTGTTACCTCCTGATAAAAGACTCTTAAGAACTTTTATCAGGCGTCCAAAGAAACGCGTTCTCACTGTCTGTTTTATATCCTTATCACTAATACCCAACGACTGTGACCATACCAAGGTATTTGTATGTCTCAACTTCGGAGAGGGATCTAAAAGTCATTTCATTTGAAAGTTGTAAATTTGGAGAATTTACAACTTTTCCCTTCTTTATATGCATGACCGCGCACTTATCGACACCAAAATCCATCCTTATTGCGTTACTGAAACATTGAGTTATTTTCAGTAACTCTAACAGGTCTTTGGGTTTCGGTGCAAATAGTTTAAGGTCGTCCATGTAAAGTAGGTGTGAAATGACTTCACCCCCCCTCCGCAGTCGATAGCCCAGCTTTAAATTTCTCAGCAGAGTGCTGAGAGGATTTAAAGCCAGGCTAAACCATAACGGACTCAAACTGTCGCCCTGGAAGATCCCGCGTTCTATCTTTACCATGTCCCGCGGATCAGCGGCGCCTCCACGATTTCCTGGTTGACTCAGGACTGTGGTCCATTGCCCCATACACATAGCTAAGAAGGATCTCAGAATTGTATCTATTTTATATAACTCTAATATCCTTCTCAGCCAAGAATGGGGCACTGAATCATAGGCCTTCTGGTAATCAATCCAAGCTACCGAGAGGGCGCCACTGTTGCGCCGGACACGCTGGCAAATAGTCATGTCTATGAGGAGGAGCTCCTTAGTACCACGGGACCCAATCTTACATCCATTCTGAGCAGTGTCCAAAATATTGTTTTCAAAAATATGTGAATTAATTTTTGCTCTCAGAATAGACGTAAGTAACTTGTAGATGGTGGGTAAGCACGTAATTGGTCTGTAGTTTTTAGCCTCCGTGGTACTACCTGATTTATGGAGCAGAAAGGTGATACCGGTTGTCATAAAGGTTGGGAGAGTACCTAATTCTAGGGCGTTTTGGAATTGCATTGCCAAGCACCCGTGCGAACAAGTAAACATTTTAAGCCAGAAGTTGTGCAATCCGTCCAGTCCAGGACTTTTCCAGTTCTGGGTAGAACGGACTGCACAACTTACATCTGAAGGACTGATGATGATTGCCTTCATTGCTGTTATTGGTTCGCACGCCTGCTCAACAATGGATATCCAGTCACCCTCGGTATGCTCGTCGGACACCGACCAGATATTACGCCAAAAGTTCAACATAACTTCTGGGTCAGGTGGATGTCCGACGTTCACACTTAGGTCGGTCTTCTCCCAATCTCTGTATACCTTTCTTTGGTCACTTTGGAAGAGGCGATTCTCATGAAATCTGTTCACACGTTCCCTATAGCGACGTATTCTGTTTGCCCACGCATAGATTTTCTGCTTCAAGAAATCAACACGTTCCGTGACACAGGCCATGTAGTCTCTAGGTCTGATACCAGTTCCTAGAAAAGCCTGAGTCACGAATCGCATGACTCGCGGACGATTATTGCCGTTCTTGAAGCAGAGTAACTTTGCAATGAGAGTCCTAAACGTAGCGATACGCTTCTCGATACGTATCTGCCACATTGGGGTGTGCGCGATATCTTTTGATGTTTGATTAGTTCTTAAAAATCTAATATTGGCAACGCGACACACCGTAATAGCTCCACAGTACAGTATCGAGTGCGTATCGGTTAAGTCTTTGCTGTCCTGTATGTATGTGGACAGCAAAGCGTTTACGGCTTCCATTAAAACAAAGCTACGTCTATTCGCGGGCAAACGTGGTAACCGCGGTTTAAGTTCACTTGTGGAACGGTATCTTAAAATCGTCTCCTCCAGAGTCCTCCTCAATTGCTCATAAGCCTGGGTACTTACTAACTCGCTCGCACAATCTTCCTCGCCGTCAACAGGGTCTATAAGCAGCGGATGGGCGGTTGGTTCCGCATTCGCCACCGCAGTTGATAAGATCTGTGACGTCACAGAAGTCGCACGAACAGGCTGTGAGTCCAGGCGCAGCCTATCAAGTGCAGACTGGTCCAACAGTTGGCACCGTTGGATAGCCCGCACCTGATCCGACAGCCGTTGAGCGGTGACGGTGACAGCTGGTTCAAGGTTCTGAAACAGAGACAGCATCCTGGCACGGTACGCCGTCAGGTTAGTTCCCCCCTCTGTTGCCCCGTAATAGGCCCGCATGCAGTTCTCATTCATTGTCTGAGTCCATCGCATGCGTCGCACTACACCACCGGTAGCGAGGGCCGAGCGCGAGGCGGAATGCCTCGCAGGCCCCAAGCGTGCCGGCAGTGGGGGTCGTCCTCGTCGCGCAGGTCTTGTTGACGGCGAAGACGGCGTCGGCCCGTCCTCGTTGCTCGACGTGCTCTTGTCGTCGGCGGTTAAAAATTCCTCCGCCGAAGAGCACGGAGACGACGATACGGGCGGTGGTGGTGGGTGTGCGCTCCGTTTTGCTGCTCTTTTTCGCAACTCCATGTTTCATTTATCAGTTTTATTTATCATCCATGTATTATTACTTATCCATGTTTTATTTTGTAAAATATTGATCCAAACAAATCCAAACTGTCTATATAAATTTGCAATGTCATTGAAAGTTGAATTGCAGTTTTCCATGTTTTTATTTTATTTTCGGGTTTCACACTTTTAATTATTTATTATTTTATTATATTGCATATTATTTGTGTAGTATATGGTATAAATGAAAGGAAAATTTATGAAAAACCGGTGAAAAACATAAAATATTATAAATGAAAACACAAAATCACGTTTGTCACTGACAGCGGTCAAAAATTATTTTATATTATATTATTATTATACACATTTATTCATTTATCTTCTTAATTCTAGGTTTTTTACAATATATATATAAAAACAATAAATATTATAAAAAACTTAAAACTAGGTAGCCGCTGGTAGCGGGGCAAGGCCCAAGCTACCGGTGGTTAGGGCTGCAGACTGAGGAACCTCCTGACAATACGCGCCGTGTCAAGGAGTACCGCCTTCTGAATTTGTCCCTTGATCCAGCCATCTAGCGAGAGCTTCTTGAGGTGTTGGTCGAGGCTCTTCGCAATAAGACCGTTCGCCGAAACGACTATCGGTACGATGATTGTCGAATCGACATCCCACATGGCGGTCACCTCGTGAGCCAAGTCTAGGTATTTGGACAGCTTGTCCTTCTCGGCTTTCACAAGGTTTTCGTCATGCGGAACAGCAATGTGGACAAGCATCGTCCGCCGCTGGGATCGGTCAATAACCACGATGTCAGGCTTATTGGCGACAATAGTCCTGTCCGTGATTATCGAGCGGTCCCAGTAGAGCGTAGCATGACCATTTTCGAGAACGGGCGTAGGTACGTACTTGTAGTACGGCACCTCAGACTCGATAAGACCGTATCGAAGGGCAAGTTGCTGATGAATGATCCTGGCTACTTGGTTGTGTCTATGCAAATACTCGCCGTTAGCAAGATGACCACAACCGGAAATAATATGCCTGAGTGTTTCTCCAGGACGGCGGCATGCCCGACATATGTCGACCGTACCGTCCTTCAGGATATATTTCCGGTAGTTGTTCGTCTTGATAACTTCGTCCGCAATTGCACAGACAAAACCTTCGGTTTCCCCAAACAGGTCACCGAAACGTAGCCAGTTCACCGACACGAGCGAGTCTACATCAGGTCCCGTCAGGGCCTTGTAGAATCGCCCATGCAGCTCCTTGCTCTTCCATATACCCTTACGATCTTCAGTGCTCAGAACTACTAGCCTACGCCAATTCTCGTTTGCCAGAGATAGTGGCGTGAAGTTTTTGTCGATTGCTACAACGTCGCGTTGTATCCCACTCTCGTTGTTTAGGAAATATTCCCTAAGACTGTACACCTCACGGTTATGAAGGTTCTTGGTGCTTAAAAAACCGCGACCCCCTAATTTCCGTGGGATGTACAGTCTCATAACAGATGAGCGTGGGTGTAGCATGCGATGCGTTGTGAGCAATCGACGAACCCTCCTATCTAAACCATCGAGCTCAGTTTGAGTCCACCTTAGTATGCCAAAGGAGTATGTGAGTAAGGGCATAACCCAGCCATTAAAGGCGCGTACTTTGTTACCTCCTGATAAAAGACTGTTAAGAACTTTTATCAGGCGATTAAAGAAACGTGTCTTTATTGTCTGTTTTACTTCCTTATCACTAATACCCAACGACTGTGACATACCAAGGTATTTGTATGTCTCAACTTCGGAGAGGGATCTAAAAGTCATTGCATTTGAAAGTTGTAAATTTGGAGAATTTACAACTTTCCCCTTCTGAACATGCATGACCGCGCACTTATCTACACCAAAATCCATCCTGATTGCGTTACTGAAACACTGAGTTGTTTTCAGTAACTCTAACAGGTCTTTGGGTTTTGGTGCAAATAGTTTAAGGTCGTCCATGTACAGAAGGTGAGAAATGACTTCACCCCCTCTCCGCAGTCTATAGCCTAGTTTTAAATTTCTCAGCAGAGTACTGAGAGGATTTAAAGCTAGGCTAAACCACAATGGACTCAAACTGTCGCCTTGGAAGATGCCTCGTTCTATCTTTATCGTGTCTCGCAGACCAGCGGCGTTTCCCCAATATCCAGGTTGATTCCGATTATTTAATTTAAGGCGTAATGTTTTTATAATAATAAGAATATTGTGTACAGTTTATTTACACCCTAATACTACAAAAGGACAGAAAGAATAAAGGAGTAAGGACAAAGGACTTGGAAAAGGAAATAATAAAATATAGAAAATAAGGATAGATAGATAGATTAGGGAATGAAGACGGGCATTCCACCCGTAATAGTATGAAAGGTGAAGAATATGAGAAAGAAAAAGTATGGAGAATGAATGTGCGAGAAGCATAAATGCGAGAACTAGTATGGAAGATGTATAGCTAAAATAGGCTACGACCCTGTGTCGGAGGGATTCGCTATTAAAAAAAAAAAAAAAAATATCCAGGTTGACGAAGGACAGTGGTCCACTGCCCCATACACATAGCTAAGAAAGATCTTAGAGTCGTATCAATTTTATATAACTCTAATATCCTTCTCAGCCACGAGTGGGGCACCGAATCGTAGGCCTTCTTGTAGTCAATCCAGGCTACCGAGAGAGCCCCGCTGTTACGCCGGACACGCTGGCAAATGGTCATATCTATGAGGAGGAGCTCCTTAGTACCACGGGATCCAATCTTACATCCATTCTGAGATGTGTCCAAAATTTTGTTTTCTAATATGTGTGAATTAATTTTTGTTCTCAGAATAGATGTAAGTAGTTTATAGATGGTGGGTAAACATGTGATAGGTCTGTAATTTTTGGCTTCCGTGGTACTACCAGATTTATAGAGTAGAGAGGTGATACCAGTTGTCAAAAAGATTGGGAGAGTACCTAACTCTAGTGCTTTTTGGAACTGCATTGCCAAGCATTCGTGCGAACATGGAAACATTTTAATCCAGAAATTGTGCAATCCGTCCGGTCCAGGGCTTTTCCAGTTCTGGGTAGAACGGACTGCACAACTTATGTCTAATTTGCTAAAAGTAATCGCCTTCATGGTTGTAATAGGTTCGCACGCTTGCTCGACAATGTGTATCCAGTCACCCTCAGTATGCTCGTCGGACGCCGACCAGATATTACGCCAGAAGTTCAACATAACTTCTGGGTCAGGTGGGTGTCCGACGTTCATACTTTGGTCGGTCTTCTCCCAATCTCGGTATACCCTTCTTTGGTCACTTTGAAAGAGACGATTCTGTCGGTACCTATGCACCCGTTCTTTATATCGTCTCACACGGTTTGCCAACGCATAAACTTTTTGTTTATAATAGTCAATGCGTTCCGTTGTCGAGGCCAAGTAGTCTTTTGATTTTATATTTGTACCTACAAAGGCCTGGGCAACGAAACGCATGACTCGGGGTCTATGGTTTCCCCTACTAAAAGAAATTAATTTTGCAATGAGAGTCCTGAATGTACCAATACGTCGCTCGATTCGCACTTGCCATGCAGGGACATCCTCGGCGTTACGCGTTGCCCGATCAGTGTTTAAAAATTTGACACGTGCAACGCGGCACGCCGCGATGGCCCCGCAGTACAAAATCGAGTGAGTATCGGTTAAGTCTCTGCTGGCCCTTATATAAGGGGTCAGCAGAGTGTTCAGGGCTCCCATCAGTGCAATATTATGTTTATGTGTTGGCAAACGTGGGAGACATGGTCTAATATTTGGTGTGGTGCGGTACTGCAAAACCGCCTCTTCCAAAGCCCTCCTCAATTGCTCTTTTATTTCGATACTCACATCCGTGTTCGCACTATCAATCTGCTCAATATTAGAGTCGGCAAGCAGCGCCGTCGATGTCGGGATGTCAGTCGAATCTGGTATCGATAGCGTAGTTGGTAGGTCATGTATCGTTTCAGAGACTGTGCGAGCAGGTTGTGAGTCCAGGCGTAACCGATCAAGCGCAGACTCGTCCAACAACTTACATCGTTGGATAGCCCGCACCTGATCTGATAATCGTTGAGCGGTGACGGTGACGGTTGGTTCAAGGGCCTGAAACAGAGACAGCATCCTGACTCGGTATGCAGTCAGGTTAGTTCCCACTTCTGTGGCCCCGTAATAGGCGCGCATGCAATTCTCATTTATGGTTTGAGTCCATCGCATGCGGCGCACTACACCACCGGTAGCGGGGGCCGGGCGCGAGGCAGCTTGCCTCGCAGGCTCCAAGCGTGCCGGCAGCGGAGGTCGTCCTCGTCGCGCGGGTCGTTGTGGCGCCGAAGACGGCGTCGGCCCGTCATCGTGCTCGACGTGCTCTTGTCGTCGGCGGTCAAAAATTCCTCCGCCGATGAGCACGGAGATGACGAGACGGGCTGTGGTGGAGGGCGTGCGCTTTGTACTGCAGTTTTTGCTGATCTTAGTATCATAATATTGTAATATCCATGTCATTCCAATTCATTATCCGTTTTTTTGTTACTTTTATTATTTAATATCATTTGTGAAGAAAACTGTAGATTTTTGTTGGTATTTTGTTGACATATTTGACATTTTGATTTTGTTGAATATTTAGTATTTAATTGTGTTTATTTCACTGTAATTTTAGTTTGTGCACTATTGTTAAATATTTCTATTGTAAATAATATAAGTTGTAATAATAAAAACGAAGAAAAGTTAAATATTTACAATTTTATAGTAAAAATCACATCTGACGTGTGTCACTGTATTTCACTGTTTGTATTTAAAAACTGTAATTGATTTTATTTCACCGTGCTATTACTTTGTGCACTACAATTAAATGTTTCTGTTGTAAATAATAGGAGTTTTAATAAACAAATCGAATAAAAATTAAATATTTACAATTTTACAATAAAAATCATGTCTGACGCGTGTCACTGCTTTTTTTTATTATTATTATTCACATATATTTATTTCCTATCTTAATTTTAAATTTTTACAATATATATATATATAAAAACAATAAATATTATAAAAACTTAAAACTAGTTTGCCGCTGGTAGCGGGGCAGGGCCCAAACTACCGGTGGTTAGGGCTGCAGACTGAGGAACCTCCTGACAATACGCGCCGTGTCAAGGAGTACTGCCTTCTGTATCTGCCCCTTGATCCAGCCATCTAGCGAGAGCCTCTTGAGGTGCTGGTCGAGGCTCTTCGCAATGAGTCCGTTCGCCGTAACAACTATCGGGACAATGATTGTCGAATCGACATCCCACATGTCGGTCACCTCATGAGCCAAGTCCAGGTACTTACTTAACTTGTCCTTTTCGGCTTTCACGAGGTTTCCGTCGTGTGGGACAGCGACATCGACAATTATTGTCCGGCGTTGAGATCGGTCGATAACCACGATGTCAGGCTTATTGGCGACAATAGTCCTGTCCGTAATTATAGAGCGATCCCAGTAGAGCGTGGCATGACTATTTTCGAGAACTGGTGCAGGAACGTATTGATAATATGGCACCTCGGTATCTACAAGTTGATATTGAAGAGCAAGTTGTTGGTGGATAATTCTGGCTACTTGGTTATGTCTGTGCAAATACTCTCCGTTAGCAAGATGAGAACAACCGGAAATAATATGTCTCAGTGTTTCTCCGGGACGGTGGCATGCTCGACATATGTCGACCGTACCGTCCTTGAGAATATATTTCCGGTAGTTTCTCGTCTTGATAACTTCGTCAGCTATTGCACAGACAAAACCTTTGGTTTCCCCAAAGAGGTCACCAAAGCGTAGCCAGTTTACCGAAGCGAGTGGATCTACGTCGGGCCCGGTGAGGGCTCCATAGAACCTCCCGTGCAACTCCTTGCTTTTCCATATCTCCTTGCGGTCCTCGGTGCTTAATATTATTGGTTTTTGCCAGTTCTCGACAGATAAGGAGAGTGGAGTGAAGTGTCTATCAATTGCCACAACATCCTGATGTATCCCGCACTCAATGTTAAGGAAATATTCCCTAAGGCTGCATATTTCTCGGTTATGGAGGTTCTTGGCATTCAAGAAGCCGCGACCCCCCAATTTCCGAGGAATATACAGTCTCATAACAGACGAGCGCGGGTGTAACATCCGGTATGTGGTGAGCAGTTGACGGACCCTTCTGTCCACGGCATCTAGTTCAGTCTGACTCCATCTTAGTATGCCAAAGGAGTAGGTTAGCAAGGGCATAACCCAGCTGTTGAAAGCTTGCACTTTATGGCCCCCTGACAAAAGACTCTTAAGTACTTTTGTCAGGCGGCAAAAGAAGCGATCCTTCATCATCTGTTTCATGTCCCTGTCAACGATACCCAATGACTGTGACATACCAAGATACTTATAGGTTTCGGTTTCAGAAAGAGATTTAAAGGTCATCACATCATTAAGTTGTAAATTGGAAGAATTTACAACTTTACCCCGCTGTATATGCATGATCGCACACTTATCTGTACCAAATTCCATCTTTATAGAGTTACTGAAATTTTCTGTTATTTTCAGCAACTCCATTAGATCTTGGTGTTTTGGTGCGAATAATTTGAGATCATCCATATACAGTAGGTGAGAAATGACCTCTCCCTCTCTCCGTAACCGGCAGCCTAGAGTTGAATCTTTAAGCAATGTGCTAAGGGGATTCAACGCTAGGCAAAACCAAAGTGGACTCAGGCTGTCGCCTTGAAAGATGCCTCGCTTAATCCTTATCTGGTCCTGTAGGCCAGAGACACTCCCTCGACTGCCCGGTTGATGAAGAACTGTGGTCCACTGCGCCATGCATGTACTTAAGAAGGATTTCAGAGTTGGATTAATCTTATACAACTCCAGAATCCTTCTCAGCCATGAATGGGGCACTGAATCATAGGCCTTCTTGTAGTCAATCCAGGCTGTGGACAGAGCTCCTCTGTTCCGCCTAACTCTTTGACAAATGGTCATGTCTATGAGGAGGAGCTCCTTAGTACCACGGGACCCAACTCGACATCCATTCTGAGCTGAGGCCAAAATGTTATTAGAATCGATGTGCTTATTAATTTTTGATCTCAGAATGGATGTGAGCAGCTTGTATAACGTAGGTAAACATGTAATGGGTCTGTAGTTCTTAGCTTCCGTGGTACTACCGGACTTGTGGAGCAGGAAGGTGATGCCAGTTGTCAACAAACAAGGTAGGGTACCGAGGTCGAGGGCTTTTTGAAATTGCATTGTCAAACATTCATGTGAGCATCGAAACCACTTAATCCAGAAGTTGTGCAATCCATCCGGTCCAGGACTTTTCCAGTTCTGGGCCGTTTGGATAGCACAGCTAACGTCATGAGGGCTGATGGTAACAACCCCCATGGGTTCGATGGTTTCACACGTCTGCTTGACAATGTTTATCCAATCGCCCTCGGTGTGTTCGTCGGACACCGACCAGATGCCACGCCAAAAATTTTTCATAGCGTCTGCATCTGGTAGCTGTTCAGCGTCCACACGTGTATCGGCTCCATCCCATTGCCTGTACACCTTCCTTTGGTCACTTCGGAAGAGGCGGTTCTGATGAAATCTGTCCACACGTTTTTTGTATCGGCGAATTCTGTTTGCCCACGCATAGACTTTCTGTTTCAGGAAGTCAATGCGTTCAGTGACACAGGTCATATAGTCTTTAGGTTTGATGCCTGTGTCTGCAAAGGCCTGTGTCACGAAACGCATGACCCGAGGTCGATGGTTTCCGTTCCTGAAACAGTGCAACTTTGCAATGAGAGTTCTGAACGAATCGATACGCTTCTCGATACGTATCTGCCACGTCGGAGCTCCCGCGGCACGTCTCGGAGCCTTGTCAGATTCCGGGAATCTGACGTGAGCAACTTGACATACCGCGATAGCTCCACAGTATAGTATCGAGTGCGTATCAATTAGATCTTTGCTGGTCTCTATGTACGGAACCAGCAAAGCGTTCATAGCTCCCATTAAGGCAAAGCTACGTCTATTCGCGGGCAAACGTGGTAAGCGCGGTTTACATTCACGTGTGGCATGATATCTCAAAATCGTCTCTTCCAAAGCCCTCCTCAATTGCTCTTTTACCTCGGTACTTACTTGCATATTTGCGCAACCTTCCGCCTCGTCAACGCGATCCCTAGGCATCGCTGCCGATGATGGATGATTAGTAGGCTCCGATGTCGGCAGCGTAGCATCTGAGATCACGGGCGATGTGGTAGCTACGCAAACAGGCAGTGAGTCCAGGCATAGCCGATCAAGTGAGGACTCGTCTAACAGCTTGCACCGTTGGATAGCCCGCACCTGATCCGACAGTCGTTGCGCGGAGACGGTGACGGCTGGTTCAAGGGCCTGAAACAGAGACAGCATCCTGGCTCGGTACGCAGTCAGGTTAGTTCCCCCTTCTGTAGCCCCGTAATAGGCGCGCATGCAGTTTTCATTTATGGACTGAGTCCATCGCATGCGGCGCACTACACCACCGGTAGCGGGGGCCGGGCGCGAGGCAGCTTGCCTCGCAGGCCCCAAGCGTGCCGGCAGCGGAGGTCGTCCTCGTCGCGCAGGTCGTGGTGGCGGCGAAGACGGCTTCGGCCCGTCATCGTCACTCGACGTGCTCTTGTCGTCGGCAGTCAAAAATTCCTCCGCCGTTGAGCACGGAGACGACGAGACGGGCTGTGGTGGGGGGCGTGCGCTACTTCCATCCGCTACGGGTCGTCTTTTTCGCAGTTTCATTTTCTTTAGTTATTATCTTCACTTAAATTTTGCGTGTCTGATTTGTCATTTTTGACCAAAATATTTTGTTTGTTTTCGGTTCGCATGTTGAATATTTTTGTTTATCAGAGTATTTACAATCTTCTAAATGATATTGCTAAATTTATGTATATATATTTATTGTATTTACAATTTTCCACTGATAGTTCCAGGTATATATTTCCAATTTTCCAGCGAAATTTCCAGTACCAAAATGATACGACTGTTTACTTGTCACTTGTGTTTGTCACTATGCAATTTTTTATTAAAACGTTTGCACTTTCAAAAGCGATCTGCTGTTAATGTTTTAATATTATTATACTTTACAATTTGTTTATATTTACACATAAATAAGTATGAAAACTAAGATTTTATAAAGTATATGTAAATTATAAATAGAGATACAAAAAAAGACGTCCGTCAGTGTCAGCGGTATATTATTTTTTTTTTTTTTTTATTATTATTATTATGTTTATTAAATTGGTTTAGTATACAGGGTGTGTAATAAGAGCAATAAATTTAAACGATGATTCTATAGAGTATACGCAGTTACCTTGACCTAATCATAATTTTCCAAAGTGCTTATACTCAGAGATATAGCAATCCAACGTTACAATAGTTAATCAATGAATTTCATGATCGCTAAATTGTCGGTTATCAGTCGTTAGATGTCTTGGTACAGGGTACTGGGGCGAGAACGATCGTAAATGTCAATGTCAATGTCAAATGTCAGTGTACTGGACACATTATAACAGTTTTGTTTTTCATTTTAATTAATTGAAACCATTTGGAATTAATTATTGATTCGTTAAAGGGTCTATATTTTAATTTATTGCTCTTATTACAGGCCTGTATTTATATTTTTATTACAATATTTGTTTTGAGACTTAATTAGTAAAAAAAAATTGACAATAAACATTTTACCAGCATAAAAACATAAAATTTTATGCTTGGTACTGTAATTATTTTTTTTTTGTGTAAATTTCATTCGTTATTTTTCCTTGTATTTCAATAAATATTTATTTAGCCTTTCACGTGCAACTGTACCTAATAATCTTCTTCTATACATAATAAAATAGTAAACGAGCCGTGGATGTACATTAAACATTTTTTCAATACTACTTTACTTATGTTAGTTTTTGTCTAATTGTCTGTGCGTTTATGTATGCTAATCTCAGAAACGGCGTAATCGATTTGAGTGCGGTTTTCACTGACGTATTGATGATTACCTTGATTAATTTATAGGAAACTTTTTATCCTGAAAAAAAAAAATGATAGGTTCCACCAGCTAAGTCTCAGATTAAATAAGAGTTACTTCGTAACAGATTCATCACTCCCATACAAAAGCTAAAATACCTACGTTATATTAGCCTACAAAAGACGCTGCAAGAAAAAACGTACTCTACGAACGCGCGCTGAGAATCGAGATTCCCGCGTACACAGAGAAAACGTTGGGGTTGTACAAAAAACAATAAATTAACAAAATAGCTGATTAAACTTTTATTTTATTATTTATAATATATTGCAATGAAGTGATTGCGATAAAAGCCGCAGAATTAAATGGGCTTTAATTTTATAAAATGATCGATATATATATTTTTTTCAAATTTTTATTTGTTTTTGACTTCGACATCCAAAAATTTCATAATAATTAACCGGTTTGGCGACGAGCTACTAAGCGGTAGGTATTTATAACGCTGCATTGGGCGAGTGACGGGGGCCTGGCTAAGTACTTACTAACATACAATAATAATAGTTCGTCATTGTTATTTTCCGTGTTATTATACTGGTATCTGCTGATATGCATATGTACTTACTTTTAATTATTATAATTATAGAATAGTTAATATTATCACAATATTTTCCTTTATCATGTTGTGTATTAGACTTTTTATCGCAATAGAAGATTTTTTTTTATACAAATTCACTCCGCCGTTTACTTTTGCACCCACATTTCATGCCTCTTTAACTTATAAGGTTGTGAAGGTTAAAATTTAAAATGAACTGTGAAAGAAGGAAGTTAAAAGACATTGACCACATATTTACTTATCTATATATTGTAATTTATCCTTTTTATTATTTGGGAACAATCGACACCTGGGTTATTTTTGTATAGAAATTTATCATAACCATTAGCTTGTACCTCTCCACTTGCTCTCCACTGTCGAATACAGGCCTCTTTTAAGGCTCGCCTCTACACACAGTTCTCTGCCCTTCGCATCGAGCCGCTTCTGTCCTAGGTCATCTGTCCCACGTCCAATTTGTGGCCTCGAGGCCACAAATTCAGGCGTGTTTCAAAATTTCTGATCTTATCCACCAAAGAAAGTCCTAGCATAACCACAGTATTACAATATATGTGATTGTTAAACTGGGGCATAACCGCTCCATAGCTTGCTGAGCGACTTGAACTTGTGGACCAGGTCCTGCCGTGAGAGGTACCTACGTCTTAGTTTGTCTTACTGATTGATCGCCTTATTCACTACAAGAGATCCACCCTCGGCTTCGTATGAATGCAGCTTTTTTTTCTTCTGCCACTTATAAGTATATCTACACAAACCTTCCCTGTTTATCGCTTTTTCCATCAGCGAAAACCATGTCATTATCTGTTAGCAGAGTAACATACAGAAGCGGACGGCGACTTTATTTTATAATAGTATAGATATGTATAGTTATTCTCAGAGATTTTTTTTGCTTGACTCAATATAGCAGATTTCTTAAGATGTATGTTTAAGAGTCCACTGCCAGTATCATCTTGAAAGAATTCGTAAAAGAATTACAAATATTTCTAAATTGGTATAATTTTATTCTCTATTCGTTATATTCGTCTTTTTGACGCTCAGAAGATTCCTTGGCCAAGACCTAACCCATCATGTTTAATTACGAGTCAATTATAAATTTGCTAACAAACAGCTCCTCGTCAGTAGGCGTCGTTTATTGAATAAACATTAGTGGACCAAGGTCCTGAGATTGGAGGCCCTACAAGTACCTATACTTACGTCATACCGCGTCGCTATAACTACTTTTACCTATATGTATCTTTTCTAGCACCCTGCATATTTTATTATGTTTGTGAAAGAGGCTATGCAATTTTATAGTGAGATGGTTTCAATAACAGTTCTTACTAGTTTCGGATTTGCTAGCACTAAAGGTTTTATTTATAGCTCGCGGCACAGGCATGGTAGAAATTCGAAAAATATGATATCAGTCCATTGAGCTATTATTTTAATGTAGGTACTAATAATAGCTCAATGTATCAGTCTATGATTCTGAATGGAAAAATGAATAAATATCTAATAGTATTGTGTTTTTGTTTGCACTTTAAAATATTAGCTACTTGTTAACAATGCTTGTTAACATGTGCCAATTATCAAAAGCAAGGAAAACACGAATGTTATCTAGAATTTCTCGAGTGAAACTGAACTATTAATGTTGCCTTTGTTAACAGTGTGGCAAATATGGCGAGGGCTATGTCGGATCTTCCCGCGGTATCGCTGTTCATGTACGAGCAAAGGGCCCTGGTGGTGAAAAAGACCACACTGGGTGTACGTGGCCGCTCATGTCAACTGTCGCAGAATCGTTACCCAGGGAACCCTGGATTGCGGTCATCAAACGGGGTAGCTGCAACTTCGAGATCAAGGTATGTCTACACGTATTTTTTGTTAACATAATTGACGGTGCACATGAAATGGCTAATGTGCGCCATGGTTTGTTGAAGGAAAATATAATAAATAGATATAATAAATGAAGGAAGATCTGTGAAGGAAGACATAATAAATAGTAATATATATGGATTTAAAAGGTAGACAAGACAATACATCAAAACATACGATCAGGCCAAGAGTCTACCGAACACTCAAATTGACGTGGCACGCCTGAAGAGATGACAATTATTCATAAACATAGACCTCAGAACATGAACAGAACCCAGTTCTCTTTAAATTCTGACGTTTAATGGAACGTTGCTAACAACCTGTTTATCTTTTATGAACACATCTAATTATGGCTAGGCAGTCTGGCTAGATTGCAGGTTGGACTGGAAAAGGCGCGTTTGGATACTTTAGTATTTATGTTGAATTTTTATAAGGATAAAACACTGAACACGCGATATGACATCAGCGTCACCCAAGAAATACAATTCTTCGACGTTAGATGGCACTGTGGTTAATTGTCAAAAATTAATTCTAAAAAAATACTTCCTAAAACATATTTCTTAACAGCCCAAAATTATGTACAAGTTTGTGAAGCTAAGAATTTTTCACTTCTGGCGTGCAGTCCTACAATACAACCAAAATACAACAAAATCTTATAATACTTGCATATGCAACAACCCTCTTTAATTATAGGTAAATGAATAATATATTATTTTTCAAACTAATATAGGTACTTACTTACTTTATTAATTAAAAATTTAAATTATTGAAAAATTTGATACTTACCTATATTGGGTAGATCTAGCTTGGGTCCCTTAGGCAGGGTTCCAAGAAAGCTGACTGCATTACCTCTTAGTATAGCAACGTTAATTTGCTGACCGATTTAAAAGCCAACTCTTGGGTGCCTGTCTACCGAGTGTTTTGAGAAATTGTTAAAAACTTTAGGCGCCTTGAAACCCTGTGACCCCAGAGATTCAACACTTTTATTATGTATTCGGTCTTCCAATTCATATGTTGATTACATAGTCAAACAAAGAAAGCTATACCTACTCATATGTTTTTCATCAGTCACAATTTATTATCTTTCGTAGTTATTACGGCTATCAAAAATGGGTTATATTGTCTATCTATCGTGATAATACACATGTATGTAATGACGGGCCTTATAACGAAGATAACAAAAGCCAAACTAATCGTTATGGTATTGAAATATGTAATGAAGCACGGTGAGTATTAATGTTAACACTGTACTCAAAGTATATATCGTAATTGTCTTAATCGTTTTGATTTTTTTATATATATTAAGGTCGAAAGACAGGCTTGTGTTATGGCTACCGTCGCCTATAACACAAGCAACGCCATGGGTGCTGTAAATGCGCTGCCGACCATAGAAGGATTAAGAATAAGGGATAAGGAAGAGATGGGGTAATGGTATTAATTTCTCTTTCCATATTAATATTTGTTATGTAAAGGTCGTCAGACAGGCTCCTCACGGTTCACTTTATGGTAAGCGGTTACTGTCACCCACCTATTAATACTAGCAACCCCACTAGTACTACAAGTGCCGCCTTAGTAAGATTAGGAAGAGATAAGGAAATGGGCTCTGGCATTTCTTACTCACTCACCAAAAGTCCGAAACACAGCAGCACACATGCTGTTATTTCACGGTGATCTTTTTATTTATATAGATTTATTTATTAATCATTTATTTATTTTTATTCTATAGGTGCAGAATGCATGGAAGGCCAACGCTACGGCCGTCCTAATCTACAACGATAGGGACACGACGAGTTTAGAGAAGATGAAGTTATCCACCGATAAAGGACGTGAGTGTCCTTTGAACTTTTAACTTTGAACTTGAACCTCTTTGAACTTTTAAATGAGTAATTAGCCCTCATTGTTTTTGCAATTCATATTAGATCAAAATTTTATACCTAAACCATAGGTAAAATTGTTTCCTAATAACTTTCTTAATAAATTTAAATTTTCTTTATATTCTAACTTATTTGTTCAATCTTTATTGCTAATATATTTTTGTCAGACAATGACTTTATTTTTTATTTTTAGATAATCCCTCGGGAACGTAGGTACTACTTTTATCTGGATGAAAGGTACCCTTTGTCCTTTTAGGTATCCCTGACAACAAGTAGGCAAAATTTCACGGTGATTGGTTGAGTAGTTAAGGCGTGAAAGGATAGCAAATAAACAAACAAAATAGTCGCATTTATAATATAAATCCGTTTAGTAGTTAAAGGCACGCGACATCTTCCGCATAACTTTGTAAAATATTGTCTATGTTACTCGCTTATAATGTAGGTGAAAGAATTTTTAAAATCGGTCCAGTAGTTTTTGAGTTTATACATTACAAATTACAAACAAAAATAGAAATCTTCTCTATATAATATTAGTATAGAAGTATCAAATGGATATATAAATAGATAGTAGGGTTATTTTTCTCACGTTTTATACACAACAGAATTATAGTTCAAATTGTATGTACTAAAATTGAATTCAAATTTAAAAATAAATAAATATTTTATAACCATTCTGTTAGTAAGATATATGGTATTTATGAATTCAATTGGTATCGACCTAAAACTGCTGTCGTTACTGGCCATATGCCACATGGTAATAGTGACAGCTAACTAAGCCAAGTATATCTAGTTGCAAAGTATCATAAAGGTAGGTCGTATTAATAGTGTTCGCACATGAATGCAATATACTTATATTGTATCAAATGAAAGCTTACGTATAAATCATCTATCCATCATCTAATCGACATCAGTGGATAATAAATTATTTATACATATAACAGTAGCCCGCAACTTCGTACGCGCTGTAGTTCGTTTTTTGAAAATCCCGCAGGAACCTAAATTTTTTGCAGAATAAAAAGTATCCTATAGTTTAATCCAGGAATTTATAATAAAATCAATACATAAATGAAAACCGCATTCATATCGGTCCTTTTCTGTACCTCACACAATGATTTCTGAAAGAACGCGTTGAAAGCGGGTAGCGGGTTAAGAAGGGTCTGGCTGCCCCCACCGGTTTTGATACAATCGTCCCAAAAATCATGGAGGGCAAAAAAAAAATATTTTCCAAGATTCCAAGATTTTTGGGACGATTGTATCAAATCCGGTGGGGGCCGCCAGACCCTTCTTAACCCGCTACGCCTTCTGTGTGTTTGTACTTTGTAGTAATCTATCCATGATTTGGTTTAGTTACAGTTAAAGTATAGAATTATAGATAGACTAAAAGCCGGCATGGCAAAGGATTTTTTCCTGAACATATTATTTTTAAACTAATTCAATGATTTTAGCACTCGCACTCCTTTATTTCAATATCAAGAGATCCCTAGCGTTCCGCGTCATGACGAAGCATTCACGATGCTCGCGGTAAGCCGAAGCACCCCTTCAGCAACAAGTGCTATTATAACTGAATCACAATCAATCATTTTAACAAAATTATGTAGCTACAACCGACTTCGGAGTAACGCAATGCCTAACTTGAATAGTTTTTGGCAAGCACGGCTGCGTACTGTGAGATAAGTACGTGCCGAAGCGTGCTTTGCGATGCCATGCCATTCCGTCACTCAGCGCCCGCCGGTCCTAACTATTAGTCCATGCCATTTTACTAAATTGATATTTTTTATTTATTTTTATTTTTATGTTATTAATATACGATAGATACGATGCGTTTGTTGATATTATATCGCTTTATATTAACAGTAATCAATATATAACGTGATTTAAGCACTTTAATTAATTAGACACGTCCTTTATATTCGTTTATCTTATTAATCGTCACACAGCATTGATTGTGTAATATTTAGTATTACGTTCATTATTATTATAGAAAACTTAAGTTTTTAAGTAATAATTAGTGGTATTAGCGACTCGATCCTGGTTTAGAGCGGATGCAATATTGCCGGCATTTTTTTCTTTAATATAAAAGTATCTTGTGTAATCTTCGTATGTAATCTTCGTCCGTCTTCAACTTGGATTATTGAATTGAAAACTTCTTTAGGCGTTGGGCATTTTTGAGATAGGAAAATTTCATTGAACTCGCGACACTGTTACCGTTTGACATTTATAAAAGAATACAGTAATTTCAAATAAAAAAAGAAAACGGCCAAAAAGGTTGTCAACATTTGCAGTATCGAGGAGCTACTGAGAGCTTACTCATTTTACTTGTAGTGGGTAGTATAATTTTTGTAGTAGTAGTATAATAATGAATAAAAAACACTTCATTTAAAGTATTTTCTGCACAATAAAATATTTTTGACGATTCAAAAAATAAACACGTAATTGTTCGTTTTTTTTTTAAAGTTAAAACTCCATCTACGGCGTAAAATACAAGACAAAATTTAGAATCATATTTTTCATAATTGTTAAACCTACTTAAAAACTAGATACTAAAAAAAAACTGTTTCTCAGCAAACCTTACTAAACTGCAGAGAGGTACACTAAAAGTGTCAAAGGCCGGGAGGTGTGCCAATGTCGTCGCCCGACATTGACCTATCCTTACAACAAATAAATAACCTTTTAACAATACGTATGCGACGTCTACCTCTTTCTTTATCGCTTCTTCATGGATAAAGTCAAGGTTTCGTTGTCACGACAAGGACATGTGCGATAGAATTGAATTTATCATCACAGTTCGCCATACTTCGCTAAGGGGCTTATATTCCCTTACTTTATAGCACTAAACGGAAGACTTTTACGGTTCTTACGTCTTGTATTGTAAAGCTTTCAATGGTTGGAAATGACCGCCACAAAAGGCTATTTTGCTGACATAGCATTTATTATATCCAAGCTAAAATCCTGCGGCTTAGATCGATTTACTGAATATATAATATCTATACATATTATAAATAACTAGCGACCCGGCTTCGCACGGGTGAAATTTTTTTCTGCAAATCAATACTAATCAATACTAATAATAAATCTGTAAGTGTAGGTATTGTATGTATGTATGTTCCTCCATAGCTCTGAAACGAATTAACTGATTTTCATGAAACTTGGTAGATAAACATTTGGACGTACGGGACTCAGGATAGGCTACTTAATATTTTTCAACGCGGACGAAGTCGTGTCGTGGGCACCAGCTAGTTATATATAAAAAAACCTTTCACAACACTTTTTCCATTTGAAGTTAAAAATAATATAATAATAATAATAAGTTGCGAAGTTTAAAATAAATATGTGTACATACAGAGCAGAGGGAAAGACTACGGGAAGCGACTTTATTTTATACTAGTTATGTAAAGTCGCTGTCATCCTTCGTATGTTTCTCCGCTAACTTCTTCTAAACTACCAACGTTTTTTAATACGGTTTTCATTAGTGGAGAACAAAAATTAACGAGGAAGGTTTCTGTGTTAGAGAAAAGCATTTGTGCTAAGCCCGGGGACGGGTCGCTAGTTAATTTTAATTTGGCCTAGATGTCATGTTGGCAAGCCCTTGGAGGAATGTTGCGGTAGGAATTAATTTCACAGTTCGATGGTTTGTTTAATGGATGCGTACGGACGAGATTGTTAACAGTGTCAGAACCACAAATCTAAATATACAGAGGTTTCGGTTACATTACATTACATGAAAGTGTCGCGAGTTCAATGGTTTTTCCCATCTCAAAAATGCCCAACGCGCCTAAAGAAGTTTTCACTTCAAAAAGATCTCTTGATGTGTGTAGAATTTTCTAATTCCTTTTATAAAGTTTTATATTGAGACACGAAGCAACAAAATACCATCTAAAGGAATTTGGCCGCTTTTAATAAATCGGAATTTTGTTGCTTTTTTATTCATAATTCCTTCTCAGTCAGGAGATACTTCTTTTAAAGAAGTATCGCTAGTGTGCTGTTGTACGCGCTCTTAACCTTAAAGTGTGCTGGACACTTTGATGTGTGTAAACACGTGCCATTTGCGTATGGTAATAAATGAGATAGTTCCGATCGGGATTCATTGTCAATGTATATCCATTTGTACACATCAATACACTGCCATTACGAAAACCGTATTAAATCGTACAACTTCTGTTCTTCATATTACGCTATGTCATACGTGACATAGCGTTGGAATAATACTTTTTTAAGCAGGACTTGGGCTGTTAAATAGAAACCTAATAACATAATATTTGACAGCGTACATTTTAACAACAGTGTTTTTATATAGGTACTTTTTATTACTAAGTTCTAACGGAAACGAAAAAAAAAAAAACTTGCCACAACGAAGCGTGGCCGGGTTTAGTTTGTATTTTAATAAATTTTCTTAACTTACCTTGACTGAAAAATTTAGGAAATAATAAACCCGCAACGTCACTATTATTAAACACTAGCTGTGTCACTATTATTAAACACTAGCTCTAGAACACAGAGATTTCTACCGATTATTGATATTAAATAATTATCCATAAGTCGATAAGCAACAATTCCTAAAAGTGCCGTGTCCTCCAATATAACAATTTAATGAAATAAATGATATATGTGCTTCAGGTAACATAAGTGCTGTATTCACATACAAATGGAAGGGGGAAGAGATCAGCCGGCTTATAGAGAACGGAACAAAAGTCATGATTCGCATCATCCAAGGATCTACCATCACACACATCACTAATAATATTAATAAGTAAGTTTTTTTTCGTACCCGTCAGCACAACTACAGATAATTGTACATTTTAGCTAGGATGATCGAAAAACATTTTTGGGTGTGGTTGGGTCAGTAATTATATTATAATTAAACCCGCGAAAAGTGTAAATTTCAGTTTTATGTTCCTATGCAAACCTTTATATTATGTCTGAGAGAAGTCATGTTTTTTTATGTATTGCTACGACCAATAACTAACGAGTAGGTAATCATGGAATTACGTAGTATGGAATTGGTAAGCTGCTCGAGATGGAAAGTGGCCTCTTAACTAATCACATTTATATACATTAAATATTATTATATTCGTTATTGTTGTATGTTTTCAGGACATCAGTATTGTTCGTATCGATCTCATTCATCGTGTTAATGGTCATCTCTTTGGCATGGCTCGTCTTTTATTACATACAGCGGTTTAGATATATTCATGCTAAGGATCGCCTCTCAGTGAGTACCGTTTGTATATTAGTGCATGTTCACGTAGAACGCGCGGGCGCGGTGGCAGGTGAGGTCGCGGTGGATGTGGCGAGCTCGTGTTCACTGTTCACATTGACCGCCAGGCGTGGACGATTTAATGATACATTTACAAACTCCTCTGTATTGAACGACATAATGAAAACGTGCCATCATTTCTAGCGACAAGTTCAAACTGGTTGAACTTACCTACTTTCGCCGCACCTGCGTTGTGTACGTGAGCATATTATGCTGTGTTTGATATTTCGTGACCGCGCCCGCCACCGCGCCAGCGAGTCAACGTGAACACACACTTATTGTTAGAACATAACTTAATTAATACGTTTAAAATAATCATCATAATCATCTAAGGATGTAGGACATCCACTGCTAGACATAGATCTCCTCCAAAAGTTGCCAGTAGGACCGGTCAGAAGCAGCCGCAGCTCTTATTAACATCAGTCCTCGGCTCTTATTAAGTCATTTAGTAGTGGCAAAGCACACTGCGTTTTGCAGTCATTTGCGCAGGCCATCTGGCGGCAGTAACCACCCTCTTACAGAAGATCACAGTGAAATGACTGTAAAGTGTGCTTTTGTGTTTCGGTGAGTGAGTAAAGTATCCTCTAATCCTAATATTGTCGGCAGCACACTTGCAATACCTGTGACATTGCTTGTGTTATAGGCGACGGTGGCCACCTATCATCAAGTGGACCGTCAGCCTACCTGTCGATCTTGACATAAAAAAAATATATTTCCAATATTAAATCTTCCTATTTTAAATTTTTCGAATTACACAATTGTTTTGTTTGTTTTCGTTTTCTCGGTTTATTAAAGTCAACATCAATAAAAGCTTTTTTGTTATTTTTCAGAAAAGGCTGTGCTGCGCCGCTAAAAAGGCGCTATCTAAAATACCTGTAAAGAGTTTAAAGACTGAAGACAAAGTAAGTAATTTTATTGCGAATAGTTTTCTCAATAACAGCTATAATAATTTAGTATCACTAAATGCATTTTAAGGTCAGATTTACCTAGTCCTAAGGTTAAAAGGGGCAATATATTTTAGTAAATCTCTGCGAAAGTGAATGTGATTTTGCAGATTTTAATTACATTAAAAAAAATCACAGCAATAAGAAAATGTTCTTATGCAAACGTCATTAGTACCTTAAGATTCTTTTTATAGTTGTAATAAAATGTTTTATTTGTTGCTCTAAACTCGTAACACTGAGTAGAATTTTTCCCATTTTTTAAATTTTTTCCAACATTCGAAATAATTTGCTTAGATTATGTACTTTGTTTTAATCTGTCCACTATTAATTACACTACAAAAATGAGAACTTAAAATGACAATAAAATCATTGTGGTTCTAGCCTTCATAGGCTTTATAAGTAACCACGGAAAATTTAAATACATCGCTGGTCTCATTAGTTAAAACAGATGGTTTTATTAATTTTAAAATTTAGGATAATGAGTTAATTAACATTTTGGTGTTTCAGGAGGTGCAGGGAGATGGCGAGTGTTGCGCTATCTGCATCGAGCCCTACAAAGTTTCAGAAACACTAAGATCTCTGCCTTGTAGGTGAGTACCCATTGTACTACATAACTCCTTTTGGCTTGTCTTGGAAATTAAAGTGTTAATTTCTGTTCTAATATGTAAAATGTTCATCATATGATTCAAACGATAATGTCAAATCATTATGATTCGTGAAACTCTACAAAAGATATCGCATTTTCAACCACAACAAAGTAATTTCTATTTAGTTAATTTGCTTTGTCTTTTAGTGTTATTACAGTATGTTCGTAAATATAATTAAATGATGTTATTATTCAATATATTTATGATTACATTTCAGACACGATTTCCACAAGAATTGCATCGATCCTTGGCTCCTGGAACATCGAACTTGTCCGATGTGCAAGATGGACATACTCAAGTATTATGGGTTTGTTGTAAGTATTATAGTTGTACATATAACACTACTATAGTTCCCGTCACGAGAAGCTATAAAGTTTGCAAACATACATTCAGGGGTTCGGAACCTTTGGTTCAAATATAAAAAACCGTTTTGAGAGCATTAACAGCGTCAGTGTGAACTAATTCAAAATGGCGCCTATGAATCTGACGCTTTCCAGGGGCCCTAGCCAAGATGCAAACGCAGTGCTTTCTACAGTCGTAAACGCTACGCTACGCTACGGACAAAGCTTTGTGATTGGTCAAAATTTTATGTGGGCGTTACAACAACCAATCACCGGGCTTTATTTTGTTCGCTTCGTAAAGTTCGCTAGGGAGCGTTTTCTTTGATGTACGTCTTGGCTAGGCCCCCAGTACCACAAAACATTGACAGCGACTTGACCTGACTGCTTTGGACTTGACGGACCCGTTTTGGAAAACAATGAAAAATTGTGGACTTGACTGACTAGTCTCGGGATCTGCTACTTTTGATTTTATTTTAAATTTTGCGGTTTTTATTTTTAAAAAAGACTATTTTAAATTGCTATTTTTACAAATGACACTGGCAAAATCATCTGAAAAGATCTGATTGAGCCAAGACATTAAAAGAGAAGAAGAGGAAGAAACATTGACAGCGCTTTATATAGCTAAAATTCGATCGAGTGAAATTGCTCCGACTGTACGACTGAGAGATAAAGCTGAGCATTGAATATAGCGATTTAAATAATGTTCGTCCCTCAATACATTTCCAGTTCACCGGCAGTCAAGAGAGTATATTGCAGCTGGAAGCGGAAGAGGCGAGAAGTCGCGCCATGAGTCCCGCCCGCAACAGGAACCCGCTTATACTTGTAAGTTACACATAATACTATTACATTGCTCAAAACACACTCTTTATATAAAGCTGGAGAAGTCTTTCAATTTTTGTACAGTTATCAAGCATCAAGTAGTCACTAAACATTTTCTTACAGTGTGTTTAAAACACTTTTTTATGACTTATTATGACAAAATATCCTCCATCTATCTGATTTTTATCAGATAAAACCACCCACATCTTATGAACCGCTCAGGGTGAGGGCTAGCCTGGCGTTGGTTTCAACAACGAATCTGTCCTTTTCAATGTTACTTTGTTATCATATTTGTCGAACGCGGAAAAGGTGGGCCCCTCCTCCGGCCTATATATAGGTACACAAACATTAATTGTAAACAGATATAAATATGTTCGTAAAATGGTATTCACAATCTCACCGCACGTTAAACTCTTAAGTTTAGAGTTTAGCGTACGACATACGAGTTTGGAGTTTAAGAGTTAAGGTCACACAAGTCAGCTTATCCTCCATACAAACGTAGAAAGATTATTACTCCGCTGTTTTATGTTTAATTTACAAAAGTAAGCATGATATCGATTTATCTTGTCGTTAACTAGGTTCGTTGCTATACAAACTAGTAAAAAAAGTATTAATTTAAAAGACAGGGTCCTTAAAAATCCATATTTTAACACAAATTTTAAAGCAACTTTAAGGGTGAATAAGTCACTCTAGTGTACAAAAACTCCAAAATACTTTAAACACAGACATTGATCAGTTATTAAAGAGTTCAAATAACTTTACACGAAATAGATATATGCAGTAATTTTGTCAAAAAAAGTCTGTTAAGAGGTCTGCTTATGTTTTTTTCTATGATCATTTTTGGTATGAATCATTGCGCATTTCACTCGACTGCTCTTCCCGCGCATTGTGCTGTCTGAGACAGGATGCATTTTAGCCACACCCACCGATGTTTTTGAGCCGCCGATTAGTTTAACCTTAAGAGTCTAAATTCGTTACGTTTAAAATTTTAAATATTTAAATGCGTTATGTCTCAAACTCTGTGGCGCAATCGTAAAGGACTACATGAACTGTTTTAAATTTTGAGCTCAAATAAGAAAAAAACAAAGCAGACTTTTCCCTTCTAAAAAATGGATAACACTTGATGATTTGTAATGTATGAAAATATTTATCAACCTGAAGGTGCACGATGAGAGGTTTGGCGGTGTGTGGCCTCCGATTAGATACGCGAGAGAGAACGATTCCAGCCAGCGGACAGGTGATGATCAGACAGAAAATTCCTACACTTGCTTCAGCACCAATCCATACTTGTCTTGCAAAGTGACACCCACACACCGTCAAATTGGCTTAAGCAAGCCAATCGTATCATCCTGATTAGTCGAAATCGGCTACCATGATAAAATTAAGACCATTCTGAGAATGGTTTAATAATTTGTACTCTTGGTCACTCAACAACACCATTGGAAAATATTTATTTTATTTTGCTTACTGTTTATTTATTGTAAATACAACCAGACCTGTAAGTAGTATTTATTTGTTTATTAAGAAAATATATAAAGGCTGTACCAAAAAAAAAACATGTTAAATTATACATAAATCATTCCATGCATATTGGCTTGTGGCGCTATGTGTGCGTAAAGCTTGTATAGATACAGTGACTGTGTGTGTGTGACAAGAAATACAAATGTAAAATAACAACATGTGTTCTGTTGTGTTTTGGTAAGTGAGCAAAGGATGCCAGATCCCATTTCAAAATCCCGTTCTAAATTTTTACTCTATGGTCGACAGCGCACTTGCAGCATATGTGGTGTTGTTTATTGTGTAATAGGCGACCGTAGTCGCAAGATTTTACCATAGACATAGAGAAATAAACTGAGCGTTCCCTATCCACCTGTCAAGTAAATACAGGCAGAAAAGTGAGGCAGACGAAGCGATAATGCGGCCAGTGTTTTTTTAGAATTTTGATTGGTAAGTGAGTAAAGGTATTGGCTGCACGATCGCTTTCTCTCTTTCTACAGAGTGGTCAATTTCATGCGAGTATTGCTCAGTCCATTTCTCTATGTCCATAGATTTGACTAAGTAATGTTAGCAAAATTTCAATAACCCTATAGATATTTACTAAGAGAGTACTTTCGGCAGCTAACGAGCGACAACTCGTACTCGGAGGCGGGCAGCGCTCGCAGCAGCCGCGCTTCGTCACCCGACGAGCTGGTGCCAACGCTGCGGTGCGACGCGCGGGACTCACGGGACACGCGCGACGAGCGGGACGCGCGGGAGGCGTGCGACACGCGGGACATGCGAGACATGCGGGACCTGCGGGAAACGTGCGGCGTGCGCAACGCGCGATCCGACACGAGGGGAGAGCACTGCGGGACCTCATCCAGGTATGAATCATAAAGCCCACTGTTAAAAGAAAATAAAAAAAAGAGATTTACTGCTCTTCGAGTCGAGAGTAGACATCGATTTAAACCAATTTACTAAGTTTAGCTTATTTTTGAAATGAACTTTTCAAAGTTGCCTCTGAGTTCATCGTTTTTGTATGGGGGGAGACCTCATACAAGAAGTGCCCAACATATTTACTTCAAAAAATAAACTATATAGTAGGATATATTTGCCACCTACAGTCATAAAAGTAATAAAAGTGTTTTTTTTAGAACGCTTACGCCGACACCTGAACGGGAAGAAGCTGTTCCGTCGACCAATCAGGAGCCGACGCGACACAACTGAGGCGCGAAGTAGCGATCATTACTCCCCACCCCTTCGACCCTTCCCTGCCCGCCGCAGTGCCAAAAATATACATACTCACCTCTCACATTCAACGAACAAGTTAGCCGAACCTCCTACTGTGATTATTTGGCCCCACGTTTAATAGGTAGATTATCTAAAAACACGTTTAACCCTTAACCAGGCCGAAGAACCAATGTACATAGTTAGAAAAGTTTCCTGCATGGATTTTCACTTCTATCAATGTCTTGTTTGAGAATGTTATTGCAAATTTTCTAAAACTGTTGAAAATTCTAAAAAAAAAAAAATGTGAGAAAATTGAAAATTGAAATACAATAAAAATAATTTTAATAGTAAAATATTTGACCAGATTTCGTTGAAAATCTTAGAATCAATATCTCAAAAAATTCTTCGACTTATTTGTTTTTAGTTCTCCATAAATCAATAACATTTTCGCACTTTATAAAAACAAAATTATTATTTTATTTTTCTGGTTAAGCGAACTCAAATGATAGTCGAAGTAACATCGTTTGCTCGTACGATCGCCGCCAATTAGGACAGCGCCTATAGCCTGGTTAAGGTTTCATCACACGGTAGGTGTGACGGCTAAAAGAAACGTTGAATGCTAAGTGCGTGTGCGAAAGTGATGTGTTCATAGACTAAAAAAATACTCAAAAAATAATTAAAAAAAACCCTTCCAGTGATACAAGTGACGTTTTGTTTAGGTGGTTGAAAAGTGATATTTTTGTAAGTAAGTTAGTTTTAAATACATAATTATAGTAAAAAAAACCGTTACTCCGCCTAGTCAACGAAGTACGAGTTCCGTGTATACTTTTTCATCATGCTAAAACATTAAATGGATATATATTTTTTATCCTTACACGGTAGTAAGTAATATAATTTTACTACATAGATTCTTATATCATATATTATATGTATATTATTATAGGACCAGTTTCATTGTACTTAAACTAATGATTGGTTCTTGATCTCATTAAGTGTATCCACTCCATTGATGTGTTAACGTTGTAAGTAAAAAGGGCGCTTTATTAATTACTAGCTTTTGTACGCGACTTTGGCCGCGTAAAATATAGCCTATGATAATGTAGCTTTCTATAGGCGAAAGAATTTTTAAAATCGGTCTAGTAGTTTTTGAGTTTATTCATACAAACAAATGTATAAATCTTTTCTCGTACAGTCAAACACGTTTTAGTAAAAAAAAATAAAAATACAATAAGTTTTCTTTATAATATCGTCGGACATATCTTCGCTTCAAATAACAGTTGCGCCCTTTTTTCTTTCAGTGGACAGTATTTACCCTCAAAGTTACGCCAGTTACCAGAAGTTACTACTGTAAAGGTTGTTCGCATAGATATTTTAAAGAAATATTGTCTCATTTACTTCCAATTTTCAGAAATGTAAGTTTATTACAAAAAAATATATAATAAACACACAAAAAAAAAAATAACTTACTCGCTAGACGTGTGAAAACTTTAGATTTTGTAATGTTTAATTAATTTAGAGCCTTACTTGATTTGCATTGTGGTTTATTTACTTTTGTGAAAAAAAGCATGAAGTTTGTATTTTCTTTATTGCAGACGACACAGGGAATGTCACCTTTGCTAGGAAAATATCGTTATTATTGTATACTTTGCAGTGTAGTCAGTTTCTGTCTCTCAATTGAGTCATTTTAACGACTTGGGGTTAAATCACACCGACGCGCCCTCTTTAAGCCTATAAAGCGGAATAGCCAATCCTGGATTTGAAAGAATTAAATTAAATAGACAAATACATTATAATTAAAAGTGCAGACATTGACTAAAAATATAATACAATGATATTTTCTCGATAGAAAAAAATAATGATCACAAAGCTAACTAACTCTATAGGTTAAGGTGGTTTCTTGCGCTCCGAACAAACTGCAGTGCGGATAGATGGCGCTGATTTCTTAAATTCATGTTTTTAATTTTTTTTTGAATGAAAATGAGCATATAATTTAATTGAAATAGGATAGGCGGTAATGGTGTAATATTAGTAATGCATTTTAGTAAATTTCAAGTATATATTAGTTATAAATTACTTGTAATTGGTAAGGACAATATCGCTATCCCCGCAGTAGTCACTCACGCACACTTTTAAGAACTTATTACGTACTAAAGTGTTTGCCAATTTCGTCGGCTAGCTAAGACGCGTGTTAGAGCCAACGAGTTGACTATGCGCCACAGATAACCCTCAATAGATTCCCCATTATTGAAGATTTGTACTGATTCAAGCTCACCGAATTTGACGGACCGCACGCGTTGGGGCGGATGTGACAGAAGAGCTGTGATTGGCTACATAAAAACTGTAGTGATGGGGCGAGAGAGACTAATTAATTTATTGACTAACATTTCTTATCGATAATTTCCAAAATGAATAGAATAGGTATTTTAAGTTTAATAAAGTAAAAAATAATCCTTTTTACAAGCTTTTTATTAACTTGCAATGTACGTATGTATGTATATTTGTCCGAGTGGAATGAATTTTAAATCTAACCGATTGAGCTGAAATTTGGTATTCACGCTTATTTTGGATGACAATGCAAGCTTAGCTATATGACGTCATTCTAATTCCAATATGGCGGATCGTCCAAGATTGCGGCCATGCATTTTTTGATAAATACAGATATGGATGTCATTTTCGAGGTTTCTTGTGATGCCGATTATGAAAATGACATTCATTTTCAAATCCAAGATGGCGGCCATGCATTTTTTGATAAATACAGATATGGATGTCATTTTTAAGGTTTCTTGGGGTGCCGATTATGAAAATGACATTCATTTTCAAATCCAAGATGTCGGCCATGCACTTTTTGATAAATACAGGATTAATGCACTTTTGGATAAATGCACTTCAAATCTATTCATTATGACAGGATAAACGTCTAATTGTGCTGAACTATTGGTGCTGTGATGATGTCATCTCGGTCCATCGGGATTTGTCAAAGTCTTCTTCTGAAACAAGAGAGAATGTTACGGGCGTATATAATATGCGAGAGCTAACCACTAGCGGATTGGGAAGGTTTACATGGGGTCATTGTATGATGCGTGGCCTATGAGCCACGCCAGGTCTATGTGAGAACCGACACCGGTTGTGGTGAGGTCCACTCAAATTATTATTTCAATTGATTTATCTTACAGATTAAATTATCTAAACTTGAAGAACTGTTATTTGTCTCTAAAATATCTGCTAAAATACTCTTATTTTGTGATTTTGAGAAACCGAGGACACAACCTTACTACTACCGAATAGTTTGTTTCTGTTTACAACATGTAAAATATTTTGATTTGTAAACAATACTTTTGCCTGACAATATTAATAAATAAGTAATAAAAACACTGATTTTGAAATAAGTAATTAATTAGTATGTTTTTATTATTACTTGATATTGCATATTTTAACACTATCAATTCATGCAGCAAACTTGAAATAAAGTCAATCTTTTAAATTTAATTTTACTATAAATAAGGTATACCAAGTGAGGTATAAGTCTTATTATTTAAAAAAAAACTATTAAATGAGATTAGAAATTTTGTCCTTACATGTAAACTTAATTTACCTTACAAACTTTCTTTCCTACTTGTTTAAATAAATAAATAAATAAATAATAAATGTACTTATTCTATAAAGGTATGTTACCTTTACTAGCTTGGCTTGTTAGTTTGTACAAATGCAACAATAGTTGTTCAACATAGAACTATGTTCAAATGCATTTTTCTCGTAGATTAATTAGCACTATAAAGTTCCACGTTTTTAAAGGATAGAAAGAAAAATACATAGAGAACTTTGTGACATTCATAACTCAGAAAGTGCAAAAATTGTAATATAGAACTTTGTAATAGTGAGCCAACGATATGCCATTATTATAGCCTCCTCCTGTTCCCGATTCTTGGTGGCATCATGGTATAGGTACCCATTGGTATTCCGCCCTAAGATGGCCCTTCGCCCTTCCAAACATTGCCTAATGATTTTTCAATACTAGATTGCAGAACAGTTCCATAGTTTAGATATATATAAACACTAATAAATGCAAAACTAATAAAAACTCAGATTAATAAATTACCAAATAAATAACTTATTTAATAATAACTGAGATAATAATCGTGAGCAATATTATCTACTATATAAAAATAAGTCGGGTTTTCCTTCCTGACGCTATAACTCCAGAACGCACGAACCGATTTCCACGGTTTTGCATTCGTTGGAAAGGTCTCGGGCTCCGTGAGGTTTGTAGCAAAGAAAATTCAGGAAAAATTTCAACAGAAAAGCGGGTCAACAGAACAGCCATCTGGTGGCGAAACGGAGTTCGCCGGGTCAGCTAGTCAATTATAAATAAATAAAGTGACGTTGACACTACAGACAAATGGGTTCAGTTCAGTGTTGCCGTATCTATAAAGACTTCTTCCCTAAGCATATTTTGCTAAAATATTAATTTTAGGTATTTCTATTTGGAAAATAAAATTGTAATATTACGTCATATAACCCGGAGTCGTTACAACAATTATCGTTTAATAATTATATACCTAAATAAATTGATACAAATATTAAACCAGACAAAACAATTTGAAAAGTATAAATAAAAGTGTCTGATATTTTAAAATGACTAATATGATTGGAAGTCATAAAAAGATTATTTACAATATACGAAAGATAACGAGAAACGGATTTTTGTTGTGATGTATTTCCCCTTATTTCTTGCTAAAATGTTTGCAGTTAGCAACACAGGTGTCCAGTCGTCGAAAGAATAGTCGATGAATATTGTAATGAATGTAGACAGTGAAATAGTGCAATACCTGCTATCTCGCTCTGACTACAGCAATGAACAGTAGGTGTTGAATATTGGCAACTATGCGCGGACGGCGAAGTGCGATCTGGCAACGTACTTGTTTGCTGTACACGTGATCGTAGCTAAAAGCGTACGACACTATCGGTGTTCACTCACACATTGACAAAAATGAACAAAAATTACGGTCTCATTTGAGCTATATTTATCTATTGTTTTCTTTGGGGAAATATAATTTGGCGGAAATAGGGATTAAATTAAACGCCGTAGGATGTCATTTCAGTGTAAAATTTTGCTCCGTTTGTTCATATTTGGTAAATTTTATTAGTATGAAAATCGTCCCCCCCTTAACGTGTCTAACCACTTAAGTATCATCACGTCGCATCGCGTTTCGGTGTGAACTGACCCTTATACGTTAACATTTAGATTGCGGCACTCACATTGCGGTGTTACTATTGAAAATCACTTTATTCTGAACCCGATAACGACGCCTTATTCTTCTTTCCTACAAGGTCATGTTTATAGTTAATCAACGTAGAAATATGCTCTAACTTATGAATATTTCCTACCCAGTATACGTCTATCTAAACGATATATTTTTACTAAGACATAAAGAATGAGTATACTCTAAGTATTTCTCTCTACACACACAAAGGTGACTACCCCGAGTGTCGTCAGTAATGTCAATGTGACTGTCATTCTATATCCGTCCATAGTTACGTATTATGGCTATAATATCACCCTTTGTCTTCACATACGCGCTGTGCCTGCATATTAAAAAAATACTTAATAAATAACCTTATCACTTTGCGAGTTAAATAGTTATAGAAAGAAGAACAAAATTGGAAAGATTTCATGAATTCTGATAGCATTAAACGTCATCGGCCGAATGCTCGAAACGCTTCCTAAGATTAGGAGACTTTCAAACCTTTTACTTATAACTGTTAAGGCGGAAACCGATTTCAAATACAAAATTAAGTTATCTTAAGTGAATTTAACGATAAATGAATTTCGTATAAAAAAAAATGGTAGTTGTACTGAAATTTGTTTCATTTCTTTAAAGTTTTGAATTTGTTGATGGAAAACAAAATCTTTATTATAAACTAAAAATTTATCACGTAAATGGCTCGTCAAGTGTATGTTAGTGATGTTACTTGAAAATTTCGTTACTATGTCTCCGAAATCTTCTACCCATACTAAATCTGAGCATAATCCTAGTCGTACTCATATCGTATGACAAAAATTCTCTTAATAAAAGTTTCACGGATTTCGTGAACGGCCTTATGGGTTTGAGAAGCTTCTATTTCTTAAGAGACTTTTGGGTATTCGGTCTTTAGTTATTCAGGTATAATTTGGCATGTATTTCTTTATTAAAGAATAAGAACATACTGTCTGCCGTGCTCGCTCTGAACATAATTCATTTAATGATGTTCGCGTATACATACATATTTATATTAATATGTTTCTTTTTACATTTCAAAGTATTGTTTTTTATCATTACAATAGATGATTTATTTTTTATTTAAAATTTCAATCAACTTAATTTTTACATATGTACCTATTTAATAATTAGTAGTTTTTATGGTGTGATGAATTAATCAATAAAAAATATTATGTTTTATATTTTTTATCAAGAAATCAATTTATGTATAAAAATTATGTATATAAAAATATTTCAATATATATTATTTACAATTTGAATTGTATGAAATATGCGCATTATTGTGCACACACAAGTTACAGTACAGTATACAAAGTTTATTAGGTGTAATGTAAATATCTTCACTGTTTGTTATTGATTATTTTATGTGGGCCATACTTATGTTTAAGAACATTCAAAATGAATACAATAATATTTTTTTAACAAAAGTCTTTTTTGCCTGTTTTTGAGCAATATTAACATTTTTGTCATTACCTGACAATTCATTTTAAACACGACTTTTTATTATAAAAGCAAATGTACCGTGGCTCTAACTGTTAATACCAATATACTTTTCACATCCCAACCTAAATAATTCATAAAGATTAAGTTTCGTTATAGGAAGTAATTAATTCAGTCAACGTTAGGCAACTTATTTTTTCGAGTAGTTATGCAAAGTGCGATAAATTTTCACACAAATCGATACGATCATAATCCTAATAACAAAGGAAATATTTATATTAAATATATCATATATTTGCATTCAGTTTAGTTTATTTTAAACTGGCTTACCCGGCAATTTTCGTACCGCCCCGTTCCATACAAAATTTATTTTTTCGTGAATATTTCCGTTGTTTTTGGGGCGGAGAAAAATTCAACAAATGAAAGATCATAAAAATCGGTAGAGCCGTTCTCAAGTTATAAATGGTGTAACTAAAACGAGTCATCAGCTGAGTGCGTAGTATGTACACGATCAAACGTTAGCCCCACTAGGTGGCGATTTTTCATTCCCATACAAATTCACGTTTACGCGTTCGATGCGTTTGTTCGACTAAAACTCGCACTACGCACTCTGTTTAGATCAGGGATTCCCAAAGTGGTCGATATCGACCCCTTGGGGTCGATATCGGTTTCCTAGGGGTCGACATAAACGAAAAGTGATTTTGGGGGTCGACGAGGTCTAAAAATCGACCCCTATTATATTAACACAAGTTCTTATTTAAAACTTTCAAGATAGGTAAGTAGGTAGTTACTGTATTGTTTATGTTGTGTTACGTGTACTAAGAATAATTAATATTTTTGTAGGAAATAATGTTCCAGGAATGTAAAGTTTCAAGTTCGTACAAGATGAAAAACTCGGCAAGTCTATGTGGACAAGTTTGTGCAAGATTGAGTTGGAGCGTACGTCTTTCAGCGGCGTTTTGACTTGCTCTCTATTTGACGATAAAGTGCTTATCACACTATTCAATTTGAACGATTCCTATTTAGGAATCTAAGTAGTGAGCTCGTGATCACACTACGCTAAATTGATTTCTAAATCGAAGATATAGAGTTGAAAATGGATAAACTCTTAATTGAATCCAATCTGTTCTAACTGCGATCACACCTTCCGATTTCCTAAATTGGAATCGTTCAAATTGAATAGTGTGATAGCGGCTTTACGCGAATTAAGACGAACGAATTCATGATCAAGTCCAAACATGTTCCTGATATTTTACTATTTAACGAGCTTGCATTTAGGTTGAAAGTTCATTTGCGTTTTGAAATTCGTTGGAGCTTGAACGATAAAAACTCATATAGCTAAGTACTCATTTATTTCAAGAGATTACAAACTTATTACAAAGCTAAATTAAGTGAAGTAAAGTGACTGAAAAAGTGTTAAACACAACATACAACATATTTTAAATAGGTATGTATAATTGTATTTGTAAAAATTACTAACACTTAAGTCTTTGGTTTTCGTTCTTATTCTACCTAATTACCTAATACGAAGTTTCTATACCTAATTACCTACTGTAGTTACTTCCCAATATAGGTATCAAAGTTTATCAAAGAGTAAGTCAGTAATACTTAACAAGAATCCATTAACTGAGTGTGATAAAAATAAGATAGTGTGCAAATTTAACAGTTTATTATTGTTTTTTATTTAGGTTCCTTATTTTTTTGTTTGCAGAATTACTGAAAGTTTTATGATGGCGGACACGAAAAAAAAATGCAGACAATACAGTTTGGACTACTTGAAGTTCGGATTTATTGCATCTCCATCAAATCAACACTTCCCGATGTGTCTCATATGTGAAAAAGTATTTAGTAACGATGCCATGAAGCCTTCAAAAATGGATGACCACTTATCAAGAGTACATGCTAACAAAAAAAGTAAGCCCTTGTCATATTTTCAAGCACTGAAAGAAAAACTAGACAAAAGGCCATCCATAGGATCGATGTTTGCGTCATCATCTATTCGAGACAATGATGGTTTACGAGCGTCCTATAATATATCTTTACTAATAGCGAAGTCGGGGAAACCCCATACAATTGGAGAGCAGCTTATCTTACCAGCCATTGCGGAGGTCCTTAACAATGTATTGCACAAACCCGCACATGATATTTTAAAGAGAATACCTTTGAGCAACAACACCGTTCAGAGACGCATAGATGAGATGGGACGCGATGTGGAAAACATTTTATGCAAGTTCTTACAGACCCGCAGATTCTCTCTCCAGTTGGACGAGTCTACATTACCCGGCAATGAAGCTCTATTGTTAGGATATGTTCGATTTATCAAAGATGAAAATATGTGCCAAGAACTGATTTTTGCTGCATATTTAGAGACTGATACTAGAGGAGAATCGATTTTTCAGGCCGTGGAACATTTTTTTACTGATAAAGCTATTCCATGGAAGAATATTGTTTCTGTTGCGACTGATGGTGCACCGTCTATGGTTGGTCGTCATCGTGGCTTTATAGCTCACTTAAAGCGACAACTGCCTGATGTACTGGTTATTCACTGTGTGATTCACAGGCAGCATTTAGCAGCAAAAAAGCTGAGTCCTAGATTGCATAAGTCTTTACAATATGTAATAAATGCTATCAACAAGATTCGAAGCAATTCTTTGAACTCTCGGTTATTTGCTCAACTATGTGACGAAAACGACGAAGTCTTTACTCGGTTACTTCTGCACACTGAAGTTCGCTGGCTATCAAGAGGCTCTTGCTTAGAAAGATTTTCAGCCCTTTTTGAATCTGTGTTGGAGTTTTTACAAGAAAAAGATCCGAATTTGAAAGAAAATCTGAACAATTGTAAAACAGATATTTATTACTTGACTGATATCTTTGGAATGTTCAACAAAGTTAATTTGCAACTACAGGGTGATGATCTTAACTTGATTAAAACAAAATCAATAATATCGGCCTTCGTGGGTAAACTAGTTCTTTATAAACAAAATTTAGGCAGAAAAGAATATTCGCAGTTTCCGCATTTGTCAAAATTACCAAAAATGCTTCAAGATGATGACATTTTATTATATGTTACTCACTTGGACGCATTACACAAGGATTTTACGGAGAGGTTTGATGATCTTTTAAATTTACAAATTCCTCAATGGATAATAAATCCGTATAACACCACAGCCATAGAAGAAGCCAATGTGATAATGCAAGAAGAGTTGATTACCATCAGCACAGACGAAGAGCTTAAGCAAAAGTTCAACCAAGGCTATCAGAAGTTCTGGTTGCAACGCAAAATTGAAACACAGTATCCTACATTGTGGAACATTGCTGAAAAATACCTTATCGCTTTTCCATCATCATATCTAGTTGAAAAAAGCTTCAGTGTGGTAACAAACATTTTGACAAAACAAAGAAACCGTTTGAAAATCAACGAACGTGGAGATTTAAGGCTGCAACTCACTAATATTGAACCGGATGTAGCTAGATTGGTAGATAGTCACCAGGTTCATCCATCGCACTGAATGTTTTATTTTCTCTTTGCGAATTAATAGTTTTTAAAATATAATTTCCTACCAACTTAAGATGCTTTATGTATTAATTTGTAATAATTATAAATTAAACTTGATATTTACTGAATTGGATTGTCTTTTTATTTTGTTAAATTTTGACGAGAAAATGAAATCAACTTCACTCACTTAACCAAGTGCAAAGTTTTCTAATTGGCACCTTAGTACCTAGGTATTTTGTACCAATAGGAAAAAACTAAAGATAGACTAAGATAGATAGCTGCTTTAAGTTAGCGGACCATTATGAATAAGGGGGTTGGTCTTAAAAGTAGGTAATTTGACCATGGAGGTCTGAGGTAACAGTTCATTGTTGAAAAGGGGTCACTTGTCCAAAATAGTTTGGGGAACCCTGGTTTAGATAAACGCTAATTAAACTTAAACCTAATCGTCAGTGCGTAGAAAATGTTTACTTTAACGAGGGGACAATTTTACATAAGATGCTCTACGCAAGTGATCAGTTTTGCACTTATAAATATTTTATACTGAAGTTAAAATATTTATAAGCGCGTTACATACATCTAGTAAGGGAAATACACATAGTTTTTCCAAAACCGTGAAAACAAGGCTTCATACGGCTGTATGTTTTGTTTCTCTCTCATTTGCCTGGTGACTGTGCAAATGTTCTTACATTCACGATGTTGAACTTGCAAAGATTTTAATCATGCTAAATAACATTTAGGACTTAAAAAAGTGAAGAGAAAAATGGACTTATTTTTTTTATAATTGAGACATTTATTTTGTATGTAAATGTGAATTTTTTCATCTATAATATAAAAATTAATCCCTAAATGTGTTGCTAAGCGCAAAACTCAAGAACGGGTGGACCGATTTTAATTCTGTCTTCACTCATGGATAGAGGGATAATCAGGGAAGGTTTTTACGTAAAAAAAAAATGCACCCCGGGCGAAGCCGGGAACAGCCGGGAACAGGCCGGGATTTCGAACCTAATAATATTTTTTTTTTGTTGACGCTATCTTTGAAGTGTAATATTAAAAAATTAATGATAAAATCTAGTCTAAACCTAAACAACATTTTGCTTTTAAATTGTATTCAAAGTGAGAAAGCTCATTACTTAAAATAACGAATAGTGTTTTAAAGCAAAATGTGTTTTAGGTTTCAAGATAAAAATTATTTTTAGTATTAAGCGTTTAGTTAGTTATGAATTGATTTATTGTTTTAAGTACTTATTAAGATATCCATGGATTTACGATATAATTATTAACGAGGAGACTGGTATGTACTTTACTATAGTTAATCATATGTTTAATTAATATGGTATACATTCCCATTCAATAGTAACAGTGCATTGTGGAATGAGAATAAACAACCAATACAGTATTGATATTTGACTTTTATTTATTACTACCTGGTTCCCGTGAATTCATCTCCGTTGAAAAATGTAAAATATAATCATGAGTTACGGTTCAGATAGCGTCATAGTTTTTCTTTATTTTCACAACATTATGAAAGACACGACACGAATTTCGCTATTGTGAGCTATTTTTATGCACAATGAGCGTTTCCGGTCTTTGAGCCCAACATATCTACTTGTTTCTATACATGAGTATTGAAAATGTAGGTATGAAAATCAGCTGCTAAACATGAAGAGCTTCTGCGAATAGTGAAATCTGCGCCAACTGTGCCAATAGTGAAACTATTGATGAAGTTAAGCTTATTATGAACCAAGAAGTACGTACTGATTCGGGTAGATGGCACTGATTTCATAAAATTAACGTTATTTTCCCATTCTAAAAGTGCCCAACGCGCCTAAAGAAGTTTTCACTTCAAAAGCCGCACAATAAAAATATAATTTCATAATAATAATAATTAAATTTTAGGAAGTTTCGTATTCAAAATCAAAAATCAAAATATTTATTTATCAATTAGGTTTCTCACGAAACTCTTATGATCGTTATTATAAATTTAAATTTACTAGGGTTTCGGAAAAAAAGCCAAGATGACGATCCTGAGAAGAAACCCCGAAAGAAACTCAGGATACTATTATTTTTGTCATCTTTAAAATATAAAAATTACAATTAAGTACACTTAATACAAACATAAAGTTAATATACAATACTAAGCAAAACATAGTATGAGCTCCGGATCCAAGCTCTAAATCCAGGCTTCATTGTCACTTAAATAATCAGTGACCTTATAGTAGCCTTTCGAGAGGAGTTTGGCTTTAATGACACCTTTAAATTTATTTATAGATAAGGCTCTTATCATCTCAGGTAGTTTATTATAAAACCGTATACATTGACCCATAAAAGAATTACTTATCTTGTGGAGTCGCGTCTTATGTAAATCTAAATTATTTTTGAACCTAGTATTTATATTGTGTACATCACATTTTTTATTAAACTGACTAATATTTTTATGAGCGTAAATTAAATTTTCATAAATATACTGACATGTAACAGTTAAAATCTTTATTTCTTTGAACTTTTCTCTGAGAGAACACTGCGGATCTAGTTGATAGATGGCTCTAATGGCCCTTGAAACTAAGTATGGCATGTAGGTTTATGTATCGAAGTACATTGGTTTCATTTAATATGAACTTTGTAATTATTAGCATATTCATTGCACATTGCAATACTTACCGAGTATAAGAACAAAAGTAGCAGTAAAACTTTAAAAGGGCAACACTGCTCAAAACGTACCTATCCTGCGTTCTGATTTTTATTCGCCTCTGCCTTTAACGAGCCTGTTGGATGAGTGGTTGGGGTGCTTGCCTTAACGCTCTGTTTCAGGGTTTACGGATTCCCCATTTCCCTATTGCAATCCTTTATCCTCAATCCAACTATGCAAGGCGGCAACGCACTTGCAAGGAAGGCAACACCAGTACCTGTGGCGTTGATTATGTAATAGGCGACGGTAGCCATTTACCATCAATTGGAACGTTAGCCTGTCAAAAAAGATTAAATTTTTCAGAAAATTATTTTTGTCAATATCTTAAAGTATACTTTTTGCACATAGCAGATTTTGGTTACACAACAACGATATGTTATTATTAACATATAATTATAAATGTTATAAAATTTAATGCGAGTTTAATAAAAATATTTCACTTTTCAATGTAGGTATTCCTATTCGCAGGGAGCGCGCGTGCGAATTTGACTTCATTCGACTTGTGTCTGTGGGCGAAGCGAATGTAGCCGATGGCAGTTCGCCACAGTTCGCGCGGGAAATCGTCGTAAACGGTCAACTTTCATGTTTACCGATTCCTAGAACTAAACAAATTTATTTCCGAAGAAAACCTTTTAAGAAAATATTAACAATTTCTCTGGTGTAAAATAAAAACATTATGATTTGCATAAACAATACATTGAACTATTTTAACGAAATTAATTATTTTCATGTAAAAACAAAAACACTTGACTAAGTATTTTTCTTTATATTTAGTATATTTGAACATTAAAAGTTATGTCGTCTGAAATTTTTCTTCGCCCCAACGAAACTTACGATGACTTTTTCAATCGTTGCAATAACTTATCTATATTTGACTGCAGTGAGGAAGAAATGCTGTGGTGGTTAATGGGGTCCCGAAGACTGCCCTTGAATGAGATAGTGCCAATTAGTATAGTTCTTGTAGTTATATTTTTAACTGGTGTCATAGGTAATGTTTGTGTTTGCGTGGTAATTGTGCGACATCCTGGTTTACACACCGCGACAAACTATTATCTTTTTAGTTTAGCTTTTAGCGACCTGTTACTCCTGCTGTTTGGTGAGTATATATCTATATTATTATCTACTAAGGACTCGCTCCCGATTTGATCCAAGGTGCAATTTTTATATATTAAAAACCTTTCTCGTTTATCCCTCGAATTAAAATCGGTCTAAATATTGAGTTTTTGCGAGACTAACGCACGAAGATTGATTTTTATATTATTAAGAAGATGTTATCTACAGTATTGAAATTGGAATTGTTATCTATTAATAAAATAAAGTATTGAATTAATATTTTTTTAAGTGAATGTGAGTGAGCAATGGTAGCCAGAGCCTCCTTTCCTAACCTCTATCCTTAATCTATGGTTAACCTAACCCTCTATGGTTGGCTGCACACTTGCAGTGCCAGTGGCGTTGCTCGTGTTACAGGCGATGGTAGCCACCTACCACCAAGTGGGCCGTCGTCCTGTCTGTTGAACTTAAAAATCTCCATTATATTAAAAAATTACGTGTCACGTTGTTTGTCGCTGATGAACTCCTAAACTACTGTACCGATTTTGATAAAACTTTGTAACTATGTGTAATTTGGACTTAAAAGATAGGATAGTTTTTATTTTGAAAACCTAGGCGAAGCCGGGAGCGTCTAGCTAGTATAATATAAGCCTAATATTGGCTTAGTAGATATTTTTTAACTAAAATTATGTTGAACACTAAGAAACTAAGATTATATCATCTAATTTTTTATTTATAGATTTTTCTATATAATCAAATTCCACCGAAATATATCTTTGCAAGTCAAATTCGCATCAAAATCGCTAATTCGAGTTTTTTGCGGTTTACCTTTAACTCGCAAATTTATTTTAAGTTTTTACTTCGATACACACATATTTGTGAATTAGTATGTAAAAGAATAGAATAGACGATCCCTCAGAAAAAAGTTGTTCCTGAGGGATCGTCTGACTCGAAAATATAAAAAATCCATCGCTCGACAGAAATGTATTACTTCCTAGTCCTCTACTAATATTATTAATGCGAATGTTTGTGAGAATGTATGGATGTTTGTTACTCTTACACACAAAAACGGCTTAACGGTTTTAGTTGAAATTTGCAACATAGATAATTTATTACATGGATTAACATTTAGGATAACTTTTTATCCTGAAAATTTGTTAGGTTACCGTGGGCTTGTCTAAAAATATAAATAACTAGCGGCCTGTTCCCGGCTTCGCCCGGGGTGCATTTTTTTACGTAAAAACCTTCCCTGATTATCCCTCTATCCATGAGTGAAGACAGAATTAAAATCGGTTTTGCGCATTTAGGGATTCATTTTTATATTATAGATGGAGTTCCACTGTCGTCTACTGTGGCCGCGGCCGCCACCGCCACCGTCGCCACAGCGTTAAAAATGTGAAGCGTTATATCTATATTTTTATATAGGTCGTTATATTTTTAATTTTCCAATGCGGACGTAGTCACGGGCACCAGCTAGTGTGTAAAAGATTAAAGCAATCATTGTTTTTTTGTCAGACGTTGATTATTTATTATTCCACGCTTAAGAAAAAGGGGCGCGGACAAAATTGCGGGCAAATTTATTTTTAAAAATATAAACATATTCTAACAAAAACAGGTTTTTCAATTGGATATGTGAAATCTAAGGTGACATTTTTCTAGCTGACCTATTTTCTTACCGAAAATGTATCACGGTTGTAATAAATGTCACTGGGAGTAATAATCGGGTCAAGTTAGCTCAAAAATATTAGGGTAAGTAAGGTTACTATAATTCGCATAAAGCTGAAAATTGGATGTGAAAAGTGACTTAGTCTGAGTTCGCTTTTTGATATTATTTTTTTTAATAAATAAGAACTAAACATTTATTCAATACTTTTTCGGCAAAAGTACTTTTTCTGGTTTTTTTTTTGGTTGGTTTTTCTATACTGACAACGTGTATGAAATATTTCATGACGATCAGTCGATTAGATAAGGTGTGAAAGCGTATCAAACAAACAAACTCACTTTCGCATTATAATATTAGTAAGGATATAATATTAATTTTTTTTTAAAATAATTCTTTTAATCAACGAATTGGCCAAAATAGGAAATGAATCTTCAGTTCAGGAAAACGAGGTTTTATACAACCTTAGTTAAGATGGATCTTGATATGTCAGCAATAAATATTTTCGCAAGTGTTATATTTTTCACTTTTTAATGCGAACGAAGTCGAGGGCACCAGCTAGTCTTTATGTATAAAAAATGAATCGCCATGCGTTAGTCCCGCAAAAACTCAAGACCTATTTTAATACGTTTTTCACTCATAGAAAGAGAAATTAGACGGGTAAGGTTTGTATACATAAAAATTGCACCCCGGGCGAAGCCGGGAGCGGGTCACTAGTAAAAAAATTAAACTAATTGACATTTTCAATTCAACATTCAGTTTATTTTTTTACACGTAATAAAATTGTTTTGTTCCAGGTCTCCCGAACGACCTTTCCGTTTATTGGCACCAGTACCCCTACAGCTTGGGCATCGTGTTCTGCAAATTAAGAGCTCTAATATCAGAGGCGTAAGTTTCACATTTGCTTGTTATATAGTTATCGTATAAATTTTAGTAATATCACTACGAAAATCATTCCAATTAACTAGTTGTAAAACGATCCGCAGCTTTGTAATTATAGGTGACAATAGACATTGTGCATTTTAAATGAAAATCGTTTAACGTGTATTGTAAAATTAATTAACTAATAACAGCTTAATCGAAACCATTTAGTTAAAATTTTAAACTAAATTTTACATATTGACATGGTATAGATATAGTTATAGAGTAATAAAATAAGTATGCAGGGTAATCTATACGTACTAATACGAATATTTACTACGAAAACTCCAATAATGTAACTCAAGGTGTAAAACCACTTGTCATTTTCTAGTGAACGGTGGTTCATAGATTTAGTTAGGTATGAATTGGTCGCGACACCCACTGAATATGGCACAATACAATGAGATGTAGCTGTGTTTTTGACAGGCTGAGTAGTGAGTGGAGGTGGGAAGCCCGATCAGGTCATCAACCTAAAGGTAAAAGACCCTAAGGACGAAACAGCGGATTCAATTATGCGGTGATCGATTTTAATTTCGGCATACCGCAGAATCAATCTATTGTGTAATTATAATTATAACAGAGTTTCATCAGTTTGATTGATGCGATACCACTGAAGTGTTCGATAGATCCAACAGGAGTTTTGTTTAGGTTTTATCGTTTCTTCAAGAAAAATAATTTTCTTTTTAGACATTTTTATCTAAATCTTTACATATTATAGAATTCTATAATATGGCAATTTATAGCATCTGTTCTTTTTTTTTTCTGTGTATGATTTCTTATATTTCTTTGCTTAGTTTTCTTATTTGATTCATATATTATATCCTACGAGTTTTTATTTCAAACATGATAAGAATTTCCTCAGAAGTTAGAAGAGAAACTGTTTGTATCTTTGTTAACTTTTAACAAGTTTCATAGGTTTGTGTATATAATTTGCAGAAAAAATTGCATCTGTGCCAAGCCAAATACATTTGGTGTAAAAAAGAAGCCTTTATTAAACAATAACTATTTTCTTCTTACACCTTGTTTAACTATCTTTTTACATCTTGTAGTTTCTGACTGTACAACTCAATAAATTTTCATTAAAATTATGCATGGGAATAGTAAACTAAATATATATATTAAAAGTTCCAAAATATCCACATGAATTAAAGTGGGACACTATGGGAAGATTAAAAATATTAATTTTTGATATTCACAAAATGTCTTGTGGACCCACATTGGGAATAGACTAAAACGGTCTGGTGAAACATTATGCTGTGAAACTACAATGAAGCATCATAATAGGAAATAAATTTATTCACAAGTGTAATTTTAACTGTAGTTTCTGATAACTGTTATGTTTGTTGCAAATCCACAAACAAAGCAGTTGATGATGAACATTCAATGGCGGATTTATTGACGAAACAAGCTATTTCGCCCACGCTCACTATATTCTACAGCTCGTAAACAAATACACAATCTTTCAACGTATAGGTAATAAAGACCTAGCAACAAAGTCTAACACTATTAGGTACTAGTACATTTATGTATTATCCCAAAGGCAATAAATTTTGGTATTCCTATACGTTTTCAAAGGTAGGTAATATCTTTTGCACTTAGGTAACTTTCAAGACTTGTGTTCACTACCTAAGCTATATTATATCATGCTAGCTTTTGCCCGCTACTTTAGGTCTTAATGCAGTATCTATATGTACATTTTTAAGGGACTAAAAATTTCTTGTCACGTAAAATATTTCAATAAAAAATTAATTGAATATTGAGTTGCTTCAGAATTCAGTTTGTTGTTCGGTAGCAAAAACACTTCGGTAGCAAATGTTTCTACCACAATAGTAGTGGGAAGGCACACTGCGATTGGTAATCTTTTGGACAGCCCGTCTGGCGGCAGTAACTACCCCCTTCCAGAAGACCACCATGAAATAACAGCATGTGTTTTGTTCAGTTAGTGAGTACGGGATGCCAGAGCCTATTTCCTTAATCCTTTCTAAGGCAAGGAAAATTAAGGGATTCCTTATCCATACTTTTTATCCTGAAAAAATGTCAAATTCCTGAGAGATTGTCTAATTATGTAAAAAATTAGGCGCTACTGTCGCCGTGGCTGTCACCGTCGTCTAAGACATAAAGGTGTCGGACGTTAGTATTCATGTTACTTATATATTTTCATTTTTCGATGCGGACTAAGTCGAGGGCACCAATTGGTATAAAAAAATAATAATATAGGTGACGGTAGCCATCTACTTACCATCAAATGAAATGATATTGAAAGGTTGCAAAATAAACAATTCTTCTACCTGAAATAGTGTGTATTTCAAATATCAAAACAACATTTATTTATGAGGCTATAGCGATTTGTTATTGTTATTTATTGTTTATTACGGCAATCAGGCACTAAAATGAAATGATCTCATGCGAGCGTACATGTTACGAGCTGAATCTGGAAGTTTATTGAATTTATTAAACTACTGACACACTCCCCAGTGGATAGATGGCCATATTTCTGAAAATTATACACACAGTGTCTAAAAATCTATCTGAATGGCTAAAAATCTATCTTAGAAACTAATATAATAAAAATATATTAGGTATATAAATACTGAAATAGGAAATGTATGAAGAAACGAAATTTAAATTATTCAAAGGTAACCTGAATATTACGTATTAATTCCAGTCAACGCTTTCGCTCTAATCAATTTGATTTGATAAAAATCACAGCCACAGATAAAATCGAAGAAAAGATGGCCACCTTAAAAGATACGCAGTTCAATAAATCATGTGAAATGACGCGACGCAGCGTGAAGCCGCCGACACCACTCGCGTAGGTACTCATTGAACTGTATACCTTTTTTTTGTAGCAAATAAGTTCTATATTCTATTGGTATCTTAAAAACTGCGCGCGGCGTTACGTTCCGGTGTGAACTGACCCTTATGAAAATTTCATTGGAACAAGTTTAAAGTGGTTGTTTATTGGTTCACCATTCTAATAAACACAAACTTTTGCTTGCGGCTGTAAAATCTGAAACTTTGTTATTCAAGTACACCGTTGAACCGAATTTTATGAATGGATTGCGATGATCTGGACTAGTATTTTTTTATCACGATATTGGATCCTTGGAAAAATAATTTTAAATTTATATAAAGCCAACTATTTCAAAGTTGAAAATAATGTGGTGGCATCACAGTCGTCACATTCATGCGTTACCAAGGAAAAGATAAACAAAATGTCATAAATTGTAAAAACATATATTTTCCCTGTACAATTTATTTTAAAATTTAAAATTACAATTTTTATGGCTGAAAATAGTGTGATTAGTAAATATTCTGATATAAAGAACACACAATTAATTGCTATAAAATATTGCTGTTATATTTTTATCAGATACTTATTGACTTTTTTATTTTTCTCAAGAAAAAGGTGCGCTAAAGCTAGAACTTACCTATATAATTGTTTTATTTATATATCTACTAAATGTATTTACTAAATATTAAAAAAATACAAAACCTACAATCAATTTAGATATACCTAATTAGTAATTCAATGTATACTTATGCATATTTTAGCGTTAATTTAAAAACAATTTTGGTTGAAATCGTGACTGAACTGATGAAACGGGACGAATTACGTTTTAACCCTTCAGTGATTTTACAAAGGTCTTGAGACCCTTGCAATTTGAGGGTACTGTAATAGTAATAGTTGCGTTGTAACGCTGAAACTGTTTGAATTGAATATTTAGATATTTATAGCTGTATTGTATAGCTACATAATTGCGGCAGTGATCTCTATAAACTCAGCTTGGATATTGATGTAAACAAATGCTAATAGCACGACGTTAAATTCGCGTATTTAGACATTGGATAAACAGAATATTATTAGAGGATTGAAACCAGATACAAAGTTCGTACAGTAGGAAGTTCGTGAAAATTAATTTTCACTGCGTATTTGTTTTTAAAATTAAAATGCATTAATCTTTTTTTATATAATAAAAGGGCGACAGACAGACAGACAGGGGAAGGGTGGGATAGCGAAGCGACAATGCTTCATAATGCTTCATAGTGCAATCATGTCCAAACGGAATAAAGATGAGATGTAGCGTCGAAGCCTCTAGATTGAAATGACAGCGCCCTTTCGAAGAAATGCCTCTAAGCCTACCGAAAGGGTTGCCATCGGAATAGGGCGAGGTTTTAGTCCGTAGGTCACTGGATTCCCAGTGGAGTCGCGCATGCTGATACAAAACTCGGAACATCCGTATTTATGATGGATTTTCTCCTTCTACGGAAAAAAGACAGGCTAACAGATACTAGAAAGAGGTTGAACAGGCGATCATCGCATTCCAAGTGCTTTATTACATCTGCTTTGTAAACATAATTCCGGGGCTTTCCCTGGTGTGTTTTTTACAAAGGCTTTTTCTTTGACCTTGTACGATGTTGGATACATTGATTGGACATCACTGTATTGTTTTAAGAAAATCATACTCATTCTTGTTTTCTAAGTTGGCCACTGACGGTTAGTTTAACTGATCAGTTAAAACGGATTTAAGCCAAAATGATTGGTTTCAAACCGGATTTCATTTCTTGAAACCGAACCGTATGATCATTCTTCTCTTCTTCTCGTAGTGCCATCTCCTATCGGAGGTCGGCTGTCATCATGGCTATCCCAACCCTCTAAACAGGGATCTGGTACTTTGGCCATACCATTCGCGAAGATTCTTGTGCCAAGAAGTACGTCGTCTGCCCGGCTTGCGTCTACCAATTATAAAGATGATCATGATCATTGCCAAGACTAATTATAAAGATATCAATAAACTTAACAGTACAAAATCAATTAAATAAACAGTTTTAACAAAATCATATTATGCAATTTGTAATAATTCTTATTTACAATTCAGTGCCTCGGGTGCTTAATTCGCAGAACTGCAAATAGAATGGAAACTAAGTGAATGGGTCCGTGATGTCGTAAAGGTTGGAAACAGCGTTTGATTGATTCTACGATTCACTGAGCTTACGCTTACGGGTATTTCTTACGCGAATAGAATCCTTTTAGGTTTGTTAGACTTTATCAATACAATCGTTTAAAAGGTAAAAATATTTAAAATAAAATAAAGTTTGCGCACTCATTAAAAGTGCTGTAAATTTACTTAGAGCACTAATAGTGTGGAAAATAATGTTTTTGATTGTACGAAAAATTTCATTGAAAACGTTATAAATAAAGATTTTTTGTTGACACTCACCGATCACTATGAAAGAAATACAGAGTTTTCTTGAGTATAAGATTAAGAAACATGGAGAATTGTGTACTGTTATTTAGTTACATTACATATAAAGACATGTGAAATAATTTATTTAATTACTATCTTTTGCACGCGTTATGTAAGCATTTTTATTTAAGGCTCAAAATAATAATATTTTTCCTTTATGTATCACTGGATCTATGTTTATCACATCCTTTATGTTATCTTTTTCTATCAGTTGAAAAACATATCTCATTTTCCCGTTTCTTTAACCTAAGATATTGAGTTACACAAAAAGATTATAATGAAAATATAATATTACTGTTACAATATGGTCTAGTTAGTATTGGAAAATATGATTTATAAAAATAAAAAACACTAGTGCGAAACCGGGGGCGGGTCGCTAGTATATGTAAAAAAGTAATGCATATAAATTTACTTTTGACTTTTCTTCCAGGGCAACATATGTGTCAGTGTTGACAATATCGGCATTTTCCTTGGAGCGGTACTTGGCCATATGTCATCCCCTTCACCTGTACGCCATGGCTGGTCTCACGAGAGCTTCGCGAATAATACTCATTCTTTGGATCATCTCCATCGTGTGCGCATCGCCTTTTGCCGTTTACACAGATATTTCCTACAGGGATTACCCTCCAAGTAAGTATGCGTCTAAGTTAATATTTATAGACATTGAGTCTGGCATATTTCTTAATCAATCAATACTAATAATAAATCTGTAAGGGTCGGTCGTGGATTAAGTTACTTTGTTTTTAGAGATATCGTGTTTATAGGCTCTATACATGATACTGAAACTAAATTGACGATTTTTAGAATTTTTTTCTGTATGTATGTATGTTCCTCCATAACTCTGAAACGAATTAACTGATTTTCATGAAACTTGGTAGATAAATATTTGGACATACGGAACACAGGGTAGGCTACTTAATATTTTTCAACGCGGACGAAGTCGTGCGCACCAGCTAGTATAGATAATAAAGTAGTAAAACGTTTCAATCAATCAAGTAGGTACCTACCTCTGTCGGAAAAAAAAATTAAAAAAAAAAGAAAATTAAAATAATAAAAAAAAATTTGTTTTTCAAAATTAGCAAAAAACATAAAAATGAACATTAAAAAAATAACCATATTGGTTTAGCCGTTGTGGAGTTCTGCGCTGCACATTTGCTGGCGATTCATTTTTTTTTTATAGATATAATAGATTACGCCTACACAATCTGTTATCAATATAATGAAAAATCTGTTAAGATATAATGAAATAAATAAATCTAACACCGTTTTATTCAAAATGTGGGTCAGATTTATATAGAATCTCCATAAATATCGTCGCTATGCTAATTTGGGTCAGGATTCCCCGAAGGCCTTCACACTATTTGGTTTACTAATGCCCGGTTTCTGAAGTTCCCAGTTAAACTCTCACTTACTATTGATTCGATAAAGTTAAACGTAAGATAAACTCGGATAACTGTCACTGCGTTTCTGAATACACGCAATAACTGCCGTTCAATAACTATGAAACCGATATTCAGTTCCTCTACTTGCCACTAGATGGGTCTCGTCAACAAAATAAGTCTTAAATTGATTTTATCATTTCAATTCATCATTAGTAGTAGTTACAGTAATGGTAAATAATATTCCGAGATAAATAAGTGACTAAAAACTATTTTTTAATATAAATTACTATAATTCTTTATTTATCATGAATGACATCGTTGTCAAGGAAATGTCAAATGCGCTAGCATCTTGTAAGCGTCAAATAAAGTTATGGAACCGATAAACGGCACACATTGGCTAGTTAACATAAACGGAGTTTATCTTACGGGGTACTCGGAAACGCATTTTCAAAAGTTATCGAACCAATAGCGCTAGCGAATAGATAAACTACCAAGAAAAGTACCTCAGAAACCGGGCATTAGTTCATAAAGGCACAGAGTGTGTGTTTTAACTTTAAATTAAATCTGGTTTATGTTTTCGTTGTTCTTAAAATTAGTTAGACCACATTATTAAGAGTGTTTTGTCTGTGTTGTGTAGCAATCTTAAAACCGCAGCCAAACAAAAATTTAATTATGTGCGAATTTGCCAAATTATTCGTAACTTGATGTCAAGTAAATACATTTTTCTCAAACATGCTCGGAAATGTAGGCATTCTTGTACTAAAAACAAGCCGCAAAGTTTGTAATTCTTGGCTCATGCATTTCTTTCTCGGCCTAGGTCAAGAATGTTGTATGAAAATTCATTACTGACCGCTGCTCAGCCCGATGAATTCTAGTAGGCCGCGGCGAGCGCACGGTCATTTGATTACTGGGCTGTATGGCACTGTTTTCTTTGCACTAATTGATTACTGGCCGCTGCTCAGCCCGATGAAATCTAGTAGGCCGCGGCGAGCGCATGCTCATTTGATGACTGGGCTGTATGGCGCTGTTTTCTTTGCACTCATTAAAATAAAAAAAGTGGGAAAGCAGACTTTTTTTCAGTACCTACCTAAATTAATTTTTTAATAATTTTTTCATATTATACTTTTTTTTTGTATCACGTGTTTGATTATTTCCTCACATTTATTAAGAAAAGCACTATACCAGCCTCGACCGGAATGAGGATTGCCGGACTCAGTTCTTTGTCCGGCAATCCGTCACTTCCCGGACTCTGCAGTAATGTACTATTATGGTATAATGTTTAATCTTTACCGTCCAATATTTGAATAGGGATTACAAGACACTAGCTACCCGCTCCCGGCTTCGTCCGGGATGCAATTTTTTTATATTATATACACCAAAGATTTAAATTAAATATTTGATATACACAAACCTTCCTCGTGTATCCCTCTTTCCATAAGTGAAAACCTTATCAAAATCCGTTGCGTAGTTTAGAAGCAGTTAGCGGAGTAACAGATAGACGCAGACAATTTAGGCGGCGTTTTTTCGTTTTTTTAGAGATTTGATCTTTATGATTGACCCTACGATTGATGCTATAAAAGTACAGGATGTTATTTTTAGTATTTTAGCTGATTCGATTCCCGGGTGTGGCAAGCGTATTTTCAAAAATCTTTGAATGCAGATTTGTATATATTTTTTTAAATAAAGGAATGTTTACTTTGGGTAATTAGGCAATCCTGTCCTTGAGTATTTAGAGAACTTTCCCCTTCAGGTGGCGTTAAAAATTTTTAACCTGTATAATGCATAGAATAAATAGATAAAGATTTATTGTTTTGAATCGAATATTTCATTTTCTATTTACTCGCTTCAAGAATAAATTGTGTTGACTGTACAATTGTTACAACTTTTTACATATTACCTATCCACTAATATTAATATTTTTAACAAAGTTTTTTATTGTACAATTGCTTTTTTATTGTCCAGAATTTTTTTTTTATTATCAACAAAAGTTTTTTATTGTCCAGAAAAAATAACATTTTAACATTTTTTTGTTATTTCTCGTTAGCTTCTACCATATCAACAAAATATATACCTAAATAGAAAATAAGAGAGAATTTTGTAAGCCTCTAATGTAGGTCAATCGTGTCTCAGCACACTAACTTGTGTCTGTATTGGGAAAAGCCTCACCCATTGCCGTGATTACTCGTATGTTAACATTTAATTAGTGGTACTATGACTAGTTTCCTCGTAACTTCTACAAGTTTCGTACAACTGGCAAGTTTGAGATGAAATACGGCACGTGACTCGCCGTCTAACTCTTCGGGAGATCGCCTCATATTTACGTGATCTTTATATTCGTTGAAAAGAAATATCAGTTGAAGCTATTGTATAATTCGTGTATGCTGTGTAATATCGTTAATTTTTTTTTTCAAAATATTCTCCCTTATCCATAGAAAATGGTAGCTCTGTCTGAAAGATGGCAGCACAGGGCGTTGTCAACTTCGAGTTTTTAATTCGCGAATTATCCTTTGAAATCTGTTTTAAGCTGTATTAAATAAATATGTTAAGAATTTTCTAACTTCATGTCAATTACCAGTTAATGTATTTGTTTACAAAGACGATCGATAGGTCTAATGTTCTTGTTAAAAGGGGGAGTGAAGTTCTCTAAAGCGAAGTACCAAGTTCGCATCTTGTTTAGAACTCAGTCAAAGTATAAAGTAAAAGCAAGAAGCAGTGCCTATGGTGAATCGATTATTTACTGATTTAATGTAGTAATTAATTATAATTTTAGTATTAATATAATCGAAATTGCGCTAGTGCCCGCGACTTCGCCCGCATTAACCCCTGACATTATTGCGATTACACTTTTGCCAGGCGTTAGTTTTGTTAATTTCAGATGATCCCTCGGGAACAGTACTTTTTTTCTGTATGAAAGATACCCTATGTCTTTTTCTGTATTGCTGCCAACGTGTATGTATAATTTCATTATGATCGGTTGAGTAGTTAACAGACAGACAGACAAATACAGAGTTATTTTCACATTTATAGTATTAGTATATGGAGTGTCACTTGAAGTGTGCGTTACTTTGAAGGAATCTGTGATTTCCTAACTTAATATGATAAATGCGAAAGTAAGTTCGTTAGTTTGTTTGTTACGCTTTCACGGTTAACTACTGAACCGATTACAATGAAACAGAAAAGAGTCACATTTCATCCAGAATAAAAGTACATTTCTCGAGAGATCATCTAAAAATTAAAATAGAAAATAGGAATCAATGTCTGATAAATACATATCCTACTGATATTTTTAAATGCGAAGGTTGTGAGTATGGAAGTTTGTTGCTCTTTAAGGTAAAAACATATAAGTTATACTTTTTATAATAAAAAATTTGGCGCCGCTGTCGTCGTGACGACGCCACCGTCGTCAGAGCGATAAAGATGTCAAATATTTTCTCAGGTGTTATTTTTCAACATGGACGAAGTCGCGTGCACCAGCTGGTTTACATAAACAAAAAGACGCTTATTAGTGTCATAATTAAAATTGGAGTAATTCTCTCTAGCCAGTAAAAATAAAAGACCAAATATTTGAGGATTTTGGTTCAACCATATGTATTCAGCTTTAATTCTTTTGTACCTTAATACCAATCAACGGGTGTAATGCTTGTTAGGAAACTGTTTAATTACCTCAGATTCTTGTACGTATTCGTAATGAATAAGTCACCCAGAAATTTGTGTTTATCTTTTTATGTTGTTGTATAATTCTGTCTCAGTTCTCAGTATAATGATTTCATTTGAATATTTGGACTAATTGAAGACAATATATTGTTAAAATCGAAGATAATTACAGATTAATAATATAATATACTTGTATTAATTAATAATATACTGTCTGTCACTCCAGTAATTTATATTAAGGGAAAGGAAGGTCTAATTGAATTAATTACTGTGGCATATAAATTAATGTCATAGGTATGATGGCGACATCAAAGGGTTGCCATTACCAACACTCTAAGGGTAAGAACAGTAGTTAACGTTTATTTCGGATTATTTGTAAATATTTTTTGTAATACTCGTACCTACCTAATAAATTACATATTGAGCATAAAAAGTCCTATTCATCCAGTGATTTTGGATAAGATATTGATCTCTAGTAAGCCTGAGAGGATAAGGGAATGTGGACTCTGGACTGGACGCCAAACACAACAGTTCACAAGTCGTGTTATTTCACAGTGGTCTTGGACTGCTACGAGATGCCGAGTTTTCCCAGAACGCGGAAAGTAGTGCTAGTAATGATACTAGTAAATCGATTTCTTAACCACCTCAGTGATTTACTTTCTGATTTCAATTCCCAATATTATAATAGCTTGATGTTGGGCCTAAAATAGCATCCCAAGAAGTAAGTTGAACAATTGGTTTCAGCTTAATCTGATCACTTAATGCTAAATATGCTAGAATCTTTTTAGAGGACACCAACGCCAACAAATAAATATTACATTATTTCAGATGAAACATACAGTAGCTTAGAAATAAATTCGTATAAATTTATTTCTTAATTTAATAAATAAAAACTAATAAGAACAATGTCAAAAAACATTCGCCAGGTTTCGCTTAAGGAAAATCTGATGTCTTCGTTTAATTTTGTATTCGACAACCAAATCTTTTTCACATTTTGCGTGAAAAAAAATATCCCTAAAGTATGGAATATGCTAAATTCCACAAAGAAAGGGCGCGCACGTGCGAGTCATAAATAATATTTATGATTGAGACGTACAAAGGTATGATATAATCATTCGAAACGTTTCTAGAGAACTTTGACATGTCGCTGCTTAAATTCAAAAGTGGCACAAATTGAAATTACACTTTTTTACAGGAGAGCTAATCGAAAAAAATAATAATATTATTTTTTGTCTATTTTTTTCTTATTACATATATATCAAGCGTTACAAGCGTATTTTTAAGTAGCATTAAATGTTTTAAGTACTTTTATAATAAACTGAATACTAGAGGAGATATAACTTATATAGTTACTTTTGAATATTATAAAATTATATCAAAATATACTAAATATGGAATAAAACAACCATAAGTCTTTTTGCAACATATAAATGAAGGATTGTGATTGTATTTTTGTAATAAAAACATTTTTGGAATTTTTTGATTTGTGATACTTTTGAACTTAAGCAGCGATGTGTTTTAATGTTTAGTACGCAACTTAGCTTTGACTTTTAAGAAGAGTATGTAGCCCTTATCTTCTCTATAGATAAAGTATTAGGTACCTACGTATTTAATACATAGCGAATAAATCTATATTAGAGGGTGAATTTGATATTAGGTACCTAGTATTAAAATTTTATTTTGTGAACTTTGCTAAATGTAAAAAAAAGTTTTAGTTTCTTCAGTAACATTTTAAAATGTTTTATTTTCCTTTGAAGAAGTTAGCAGGGAAACAGGCAGAAATGGACAGCGACTTTATATTATAACAAGCTGGTGTTCGCAATTTCGTCCGCCTTGAAAAATAAAAGATATAACGCCTGAAAAAACATGTAAAGCAATACGACTGACATTCATCGACACCTGACCAGATTTTTGCCAAGCGTTATTTTTATTTTTAGATAGCTGGTGGCCACGGTTTCGCCCGTGTGGAATATTTAGCCTATGTTCATCCTAAAATTCTGGACTTACTATTTTTTTCAACATTTTATACTTACATTGTATTTTAAACAAACATACAAATTTTACTTTATTATAATATTAGTATAGATAATTAGTATAGCCGCAAGAATCGTCACTATTCTATATATTACACTAACCTACATATTAAGAATTTGTAATAGCTAGTTTAATGTATCGTAGGTACATATTATAATTACTGTATACTAGCTGTTGCCCGCGACTTTGCCCGCGTATTATAAAATATAGCCTATGTTACTCGCTGATAATGTAGCTTTCTATAGGTGAAAGAATTTTCAAAATCGGTCCAGTAGTTTTTGAGTTTATTAATTACAAAACATACAATAATAAAAATCCTCTCTCTTTATAATATTAGTGTAGATAGACTATGCTTTCATTCAGGCAGATGATGGTGATTCATTGCTACAGACAAGTATTTTTTGTTCCCATAAAATGGCCTACTCCATAGGGTGTCGTATAAGAATTAAATTTATAACAAGGCTGTCACCGTGACAATTGATCTCAGTAGGCTTTGTGTGGCTTTATCGTGATTAATGATTGACGTTATATTGATTTCAGCATTTCATTGTTCACGGAAGAATCGACATTTTCGTACGAAAGATGCTACCGCGTACAATGTAACAACGGAGTCGAAATAAGTAACTGTTCTACCTAATAAAAATGCCTAATAAAACACATGTCTACCTAATAAAATATAAACATCTAAACTAATATTATAAAGAGGTAAAGTTTGTACCTATGTTAACATGTAGGAGGTAATATAAAAATACTCATACGATTTAAAAAATCTTTCACTAATAGTTGGAACTTCATGCTTATAAATATTCCACGCTAGCAAAGCTGCGTGTACCTAATGTATACCTAATGTCAGGCGTCAATATATGTATGTCAGGCGTTATATCTTTTTTTTTTCAACTAGGACGGATATATCGAAGTGTTCTAATTATTGTTACCAATTCAAACATTTGCCTGAATAGGAGAATAGATCCAAAATTTCATTTCCTTATATGAGCTTTGAAGTAAATAAAATTGAAAGTGTTTTTATGTATTTATTTTAATGACGATAAACGGGGTGGATTTGGAACCTTATTCCCATGCTCATCCACATATTGTAGATAGAAAACCCTTTTAGTGTTTACAAATTTCTTTAAATGGTTTCAACCTTCACACGAAGAGCAATCCGATAACACTTGAAGCTGTATTTCCATAAATAAGGAGTATAAAAGCGAAATTATAAGACTAATTAAAATGTGACTTGTTTTTAATGCTTTGATATCGAACGAAATTTTTGACAAGCTTAATATACTTAAACTTCTTCTTGACTAAAAATTTTTCGAACCAATATTAAATTTTGTAAGCAAGAATGTACGAGTATATTAGGCATACATGAACTCTATATATGAAATAATAAATAAAAAATGAATAGCTAAATGTGTTGCCTAAGGACATAACTCGAGAACGGCTGGACATTGTCTCGTCTTTTTCTAAATATTCATTGAAGTTCAAGGAAAGTTCTTTATGAAGAGAAAAATTGGAAAAATTGACCGTGTCGATTCGGGGGCGGATAGCTAGTATATAATAATAACGAGAAAAAACAACCGAAAATAAAGCAATTGTTGCCAAGTTGTATTGAATACGAGACGAAGTCGAGTCCTTTATACTTGAATTTGAAAGGTCCCGAGGCGTTTAGCCTGAAGCCCTTTTAAAGCATGCCTCTTTTTTCAATTGCTATTTCAGTCGCCTTTTTCTGATATCGTTGGTCGCGCCTCGGTGTAATTTGGTCACGATTTAAAATTTTCTAACAATTTATAGTTAGAACAAAAAATAGTCGATTGACTTATTCTTTTTTTCTCGAAATCCACTGAGTTTCCCAAAGGGTGAGCCTTAAGATGAATATGGAGAGACGAAAGTTATGTCTAATAATGTCCATATTGTGCCCACCCCAGTAACAGTTGGGAATTTAACTATCGAAGTTGTTGACGAGTATATCTACTTGGGACAAACAGTCCAATTAGGTAGAGCTAACTTCGAGAAGGATGTCAATTGTCAACACACAAACACACAAGATGTCAAATTTATAACACCACATTTTTGCGTCGGGCGTTAAAAAGTCATCGAGCTACCAAAATTACCTCATGCAATATTTTCTAGAAAAATTACAAACGTATTTCTGTTTCAGATTCGGGCAACATATCAGTTGAGTCAGCTTTCTGTGCCCTAATGGCGCCTTCGCCTCTCTTGGAACTTAGCAGCATTTTTTTCTTCTTCGTGCCAGCAGTGCTGATACTTTGCTTATACGTCAGGATGGGATTAAATATCAGGTAATATAACATCCCCACAAATTTTATAGTTATATAATAATATAGTTGTATAATTTATATAATAATAGTAAAATTTATAAACTTTAGTCCTATTATATCAAACTTCTTCTTTAATTCCAATGTTTTGTATAAGTTTAATTCAATTGAAATTCGTATTCCCGTCCTAAACTTGTATGTATACAGTATAATACATCTATTAACACTTAAAGTGTCCTTGAAATAGTTTTAGCCCATCTTCAATTGAATTTGAGAACGTCCGCTACGGTCGAGATAGAAAAGGATTTTATCTACTTAGTATTTTACTAGAATTATACTCTCCTTATAAAAAACTCGTTATTACTATGTTACAATATTACTTATTACTATTACTATCCATACTTGATATTATAAATGTAAAAGTAACTCTGTCTGTCTGTCTGTTACCTTTTCACAAATTAATTATTCAACCGTTCATCATGAAATTTTGCATACGCGTTGTCAGGGATACAAGAAAGGACATAGGGTATTTTCCATGCAGAAAAAAGTACAGTTCTCGAGGGATCATCCAAAAAAATAATTAATAACGCCTAGCAAAATATTTAGTTTTCAACGCGAACGGGCACCAACTGTCTGTCTGTTTGTAACTCCTAAACCGCGCAACGGTTTTGTATGCGATTTTCACCACTCATTTAGGTAACTTTTCATAGAATTTTTATGTATACAATAAAACCTATTACGATCCATAGTACAATATATTATAATGTATTATACAGACTCATGCTGGAGCATTGGAAAATGGTGATTCATGGAATGTTATTATTATGTTGTAACAGGTCTACACGCGTAAATGAGAAGACAAAGATGGGCTTATTGAACGGTCACGTGCACGGTGAGACAAGGCAGGCGAAGTCGAGGAAAGCCATTATACGTATGTTAGGTAAGTGTCACAGTACATCAGTACCTTTACCATGAATATACAATGACCGCGCTCGCTAGCGATAGCGTAAAATATTTATATGGAAAATTGTCAATTTGACATTACCTCGTTGTATGGCAATACTAGAATGATGACCGAGGTAATAGTCAGCTTTAGAATCGCCGGTGATGTCAACCAAACCCAGCTTTAGAATCGCCGGTTATGTCAACCAAACCCAGCTTTAGAATCGCCGGTTATGTCAAACAAACGTTTTGATAAAATGTAAAAAAATTAAGAGCATTGGGACCCCACGGACCCAGAGATTTGACACCGAAGGGAATGAATATGTAGCCGGTGCCGATATCTGTATTTGTGAATTTTCCGCTTTTCGGCCGCCTCCGCAGCAGCACCAGCTGTGGCCAGTGTTCCATGAAGGTGGGACGTTGCCAAAGTGTCGACATAGGTGGCATCCCACACTGGTGGATGACCCATCCTCCTTGGAACTAAGGACATCCATTGTCGTGAAGCGACAGTTAAAATAAAAAAATGAAATAGATATTTACAGATATATTTCATAGAATATTTACAAATAATATATATAAAAAAAAATGGATGAATTGAAAGTTGTGTAGAGTGTTATGAATGAAGTACAGGTGAATAAATAAAGATTAAAAAAAAAAAGCGTCTGGGGTGCAGTGGTGAAGTGCGTCCGGGGTCTCAGCACTGACTCCCGGAACGATATGATGCCGACGGGCAGCGGCGATGGGTGCGTCCGGAGTCTCAGCACCGACTCCCGGAACGACACGATGCAGACGGGCAGCGGCGATGGGTGCGTCCGGGGTCTCAGCACCGACTCCCGGAACGACACGATGCAGACGGGCAGCGGCGATGGGTGCGTCCGGAGTCTTTGCACAGACTCGCGGAATGACACGAAGTGAAGCGTGCAGTGGTGAAGTGCGTCCGGGGTCTCAGCACCGACTCCCGGAACGACACGATGCAGACGGGAAGCAGAGATGGGTGCGTCCGGAGTCTCTGCGCCGACTCACGGAACGACGCGAAGTGAACTTTGCTGTAGAGAAGTGCGTCCGGAGTCTCAGCACCGACTTCCGGAATGACACGAAGCAGATAGGCAAGACAGGCCAAATTTTAATATTGTATCGCAGAGAGGAGCGACAACACACTCATTGATTTTCATCAGTCTAGCCGGCTGGAAAACCTTCGAAATAATATTTTAAAAATTAAATTTAGAAAATAATAAATATATATGGCCAGGACATTTCGAATTTAGAGGTGAGGTTGTATATAAAAAGGAATAAAAAATGAGCGAGAAAGCAACAATGTAATGAGAAAGCATGATGTCAAAATACTATGGGAACTATGGCAACGAAATAAATAAACAAAGAGATTATGTCAAAAATATATAAATTTACGTTTTTGAAATTATATGATGACTAAATGCATGTAAAAAGTATGAGAAAATGTAGGAAAAAGTATAGCAGACATTCGGAAAACAGGCTGTCGGTAAGATAATAAGGAAACAAGGGAAAAATGTGATGTAAATGATACGTGAATGACATGTAGGCCGAAAAATATATAAAATACAGGATCTGAGGCGTTATCCAGGTTAGTAGCGCATCCAGCAGTGATGTATGAAGTGTATGAACACGCTACATTTCCCCGACAACCCCAGAAAAATTTTCGACCGAGAAAATTTTGATTAAAAACCAGACAGATCCAGGGGACACAGCTTTGCAGATTCATACATCAACAGACATGCTCAAGCATTCATCTTCAAACACACCGTCTTCTATCATTCTGGTACGGGTGGAGTTCACATTCAATGACTGCCACTCGAAAAGGGTGATCCCAAATGACGGGTAAGGCTTATTTAAGGAGTTGTCAGCCGCTCCTTTGTAAAAAAAATAATGACCTAGGGCTTAATTTAACGAGTAGTCAGCCGCTCGTGTAGAGTGCTAAGTATAGCACTTAAGAGGTGAAGATATAACTACGTAAGACTCATCTTACATAGTTAAACTTCAAGCTTTAGAGCTTGAAGTGGAGGCTTCACGACATTAGTTCATGCGTAGAAGAAATAGAGCATTTGCTCCAAAACTTTAGTTTACAGGCTTAAAAGCTTGTATTATAAAATAAAATAAAAATTTTGAATAATGAATAAATGAGATGAAATGATGAAACTGAGTTTAATTAGGTTTTAATGTCTTTGATATGCCATTTGCCCTTAGTTCCGTTGGTGTCTTCGAGAATATACACTAACGGTGAAAGCTTTTTAGAAACTTTACACTTGACGAACCAGCATTTCCTAATACTCGATTCTTAAGCCAAACGGTATCACCGACATTAAATTCCTTAAAAAAAAACCGTCGAAGTTCATAATGAGCACTATACATAGCGTGCGCTATGTATAAAGTAGATTGAACCTTATTTGTTTAGTAGGTCAAATTTTATTTGTTTAGCCATAATTGCCAAACACAAAACACAAAAATCAAATTTTAAAATAAATAATCAGATAACAAATAAAGTTCAAATTTACCTTATTTCCTTCTGTAAAGATAAAATGATATTAATGTGTTAAATGTAGTGAGATGAAACAGCAAAATGAAGAAAATAAAATTTCGAAGGTTTTATATTGACAAAGAAATGTAGGTCCAAAAATAAATCCAAAAAAAAAATGCACTAGAAGAAGTGTTATTTTAGAATTTAGGGGGAATTATGTAGATCCGAAAATAAATCAAAAGAAAATGCACTAGAAGAAGTGTTGTTTTAGAATTTAGGGGGGATTATGTAGATCCGAAAATAAACCAAAAGAAAATGCACTAGAAGAAGTGTTGTTTTAGAATTTAGGGGGAAGTATGTAGATCCGAAAATAAATCAAAAGAAAATGCACTAGAAGAAGTGTTGTTTTAGAATTTAGGGGGGTGTGGGAATTTAGAAAAATTAGTTGGGCGCCAAACTGTCGTGAAGCGACAGTTAAAATAAAAAAATGAAATAGATATTTACAGATATATTTCATAGAATATTTACAAATAATATATATAAAAAAAAATGGATGAATTGAAAGTTGTGTAGAGTGTTATGAATGAAGTACAGGTGAATAAATAAAGATTAAAAAAAAAAAGCGTCTGGGGTGCAGTGGTGAAGTGCGTCCGGGGTCTCAGCACTGACTCCCGGAACGATATGATGCCGACGGGCAGCGGCGATGGGTGCGTCCGGAGTCTCAGCACCGACTCCCGGAACGACACGATGCAGACGGGCAGCGGCGATGGGTGCGTCCGGGGTCTCAGCACCGACTCCCGGAACGACACGATGCAGACGGGCAGCGGCGATGGGTGCGTCCGGAGTCTTTGCACAGACTCGCGGAATGACACGAAGTGAAGCGTGCAGTGGTGAAGTGCGTCCGGGGTCTCAGCACCGACTCCCGGAACGACACGATGCAGACGGGAAGCAGAGATGGGTGCGTCCGGAGTCTCTGCGCCGACTCACGGAACGACGCGAAGTGAACTTTGCTGTAGAGAAGTGCGTCCGGAGTCTCAGCACCGACTTCCGGAATGACACGAAGCAGATAGGCAAGACAGGCCAAATTTTAATATTGTATCGCAGAGAGGAGCGACAACACACTCATTGATTTTCATCAGTCTAGCCGGCTGGAAAACCTTCGAAATAATATTTTAAAAATTAAATTTAGAAAATAATAAATATATATGGCCAGGACATTTCGAATTTAGAGGTGAGGTTGTATATAAAAAGGAATAAAAAATGAGCGAGAAAGCAACAATGTAATGAGAAAGCATGATGTCAAAATACTATGGGAACTATGGCAACGAAATAAATAAACAAAGAGATTATGTCAAAAATATATAAATTTACGTTTTTGAAATTATATGATGACTAAATGCATGTAAAAAGTATGAGAAAATGTAGGAAAAAGTATAGCAGACATTCGGAAAACAGGCTGTCGGTAAGATAATAAGGAAACAAGGGAAAAATGTGATGTAAATGATACGTGAATGACATGTAGGCCGAAAAATATATAAAATACAGGATCTGAGGCGTTATCCAGGTTAGTAGCGCATCCAGCAGTGATGTATGAAGTGTATGAACACGCTACATACAGGTCTCTTGCCTTCATCACGTACGATACCATTCGGTTCAAGAATAGAAGGTATATTAATGGTGGCAAGAGACCGATATATGATGTCGTTTATGCTGGCGTGCCTTGAAATACGGCCGGCGCTATTAATGCAGGAAAACCGTGATGTCCCAAGCGGTCGACACCCTTACCACAGGGACCAGTGTGGGGGATACATACCTCTGTACCAAGTCGGAGACCGATCGCGAGACGGAGTGTTATTGTCCAGAAAAGTGCTTAAGTTAGGTGAAGGCACGGCGTGAGCCAGAACCCCGACTCTTGGCTTTTTAGCGCCCTCAATCTAGCAAGATCGGGCCCCGAAAAGCTCCCCATTAAACTATCTTTCCTGTAACTTAACTGTCAATGTCATTTGACTATTGACATTGACAATTAAGATAACATAATCTTATAACAAACAAAAAAATATTACTTATTTCATCAAAAACTGATGGCGGTTATTATTTCAAGTTGGAAAAATTTGAAAATTACAATTTTAACTTGTTGCTATTATCAATTAAATGTCTATTTTTTTTCAATGAATATTGAAATTGTAGTAAATACCTATAATCAAATTTCGTCTAAATCTTAAACATATTATTATGGCTTAAAATATTCTGAACGACCTAAGCTCTGAAACATTTATAACTTTGCAATTCATTCACCACCATCGTATATAAAACGTTTTATTTTGTATATTGTTACAAATCTATACTAATATATTATTATAAAGCTGAAGAGTTTGTTTGTTTGGTTGAATGCGTTAATCCCAGGAACTATTGGTTCGAATTGAAAAATTATTTTTGTGTTGGATGGTCCATTTATTGAGAAAGGCTATATAACATCACGCTGCGACCAATAGCAGCGGAGCGTCAATGGAAAATGTTGCAAAAACGGGAAAAATGATTCTTTTTTGAGAGCTTCCGTTGCGTGCGCTGTAATAATGTATGATGGAATTGTTTCTCTTTAAAGTTCTAAAAAAAAGTTCGCGATAGCATATGTCTATCTTTTAAGATTGACTCACTATAACCTTTTTTATGACAATCAAATTTGATGGAAATTAATGCATTATTTGCGAAGGTGTTTTATCAACATGATATTAATTGTGAGCAAAGTCATCACAAGTATTTAATTGTGAACAAAATTGCCTTGTACATCATTTGATTTTAATCAACATCTTAGGAGATATCATTGTTAACGTACGCGTATCATATAAAGAATTGGGCCCCCAATGTCACGTGGCGGCGCCACCGTCGTCACAGCGATAACTATGTCAGGCGTTATTTTTTACTCATATATTATATTTTCTTTTTCAACGCGGACGAAGTCGCGGGCACTAGCTAGTAAAACTATAAAACTGCTTGCTAACTTACCTATTTTCTTATTTACGTTCCCAGATACAAACAATCTCCCGTTAGCCACAGTAACCTCATTTGATTAAAGCCTTAATTGATTTTGTAAGTGTTGTAAAATAGATTAAATAGATTACCCATTTTGAATCCATTGATACTTCGATGCCAGGAAATTAATCAAACCTAATTGCAAATACAATTTGTGTAACATAACACTTTGTAAATAAAATAAATCGCTTCTTATAAAATAAAGTCGCTTCTCGCCGCCCGCCGTCTGTCCCCTTGTATGTACGCTTAGATCTTTTAAATTACGCAACTGATTTTAATGCGGTTTTCACTAATAGAAGGAGCGTTAAAGGAGGAAGGTTTGTTGCAGAAAAAAATCTATGTAAAGCCGGGGATGGCCCGCTAGTAAAGAATAATATAAAATACTAACTTTTTCCTGCGAATTCGTCCGCGCCCCCTTCTTGAGCGTTAAAATATTTATTCATTCTTTATTGCTCATATATTTTTAATCATCAGTTTTTGTTTAAATTTTATATTTTAGTTGATCCTTCGGTAGCAGTACTTTTTTGGATGAAAGAGCAATTTCAATGCAAAATTTTATGGTGTCCAATGGAGTACATTCGGAGATTTGCGGTTTTGAACAAATGAACATAATTTTTTATATATATTATTATGTAGAATATATTATATCAGGAAATATCTTCTATAGAATAAAAGTATATACGCACAAGCAAAAAGTTAAATTTATTCCTGCCCATTGAACCCAGTAAACAACAACTCCTTGTTTGCGAAATATTGGGGCAATAACGACCGTCGCAGTTGGCTAATAAATATGGCGGACTCAATTTTATGCTCATCCATCTGAACATTTAGCAGATTACGGATGTCTGTAAAATAAACGCTGGAAGATATTAAATTTTATTATTCCTACATCTAGCGGAGTAGATAGTAGATCGAGTTCAGTAGTGTGCGGGGAGAGGTAGCGTGTCTTAAGGTCCCCTAACCCTATGGCGGGAGCCCATAGACGGCGCGAGGAAACACCGCGGGTTTTTAGTGGGTAGAATTCCTACATAGCCAACCGATCTCCCCATGGTCGGTGGGGATCTGGTTCGTAGATAATCCACGAGAAAAAAAGTTACTAAGTAGTATTGTAGATTAATATCTACAATACTACAATCTCCTATTCACTCTATTATCCACACACACATAAAATAAGAACTAAAGAACTACACTTGTGGACGGCATAATGAAGCCGGTAAAAATACGCCACGGTTACAAGCACACAAATACAATCAAACTACGCTTCGCCTTATTAAAATATTTACTAGTGAAAATGTCGATTGTGTAGTGACAGTGTGTAAAAATTTGTCTTCAAAAAATAAAAGCAAGATGGAACCATATTTCACACGTATGTTAACACTTACACCACCAAACGGATTCTGATACGGTAACTAATAGAAAAATCGATAAACGAGGAAGGTTTGCGTGTACAATTTCCAGAAAAAAACCCGCAGAAGCCGGCCGGGTCTCTTGTTTTTTTATAAAATGGACATGCTTTAATGTTTCACGCAATAAATAAATAAACACCGTTTTCCTTATACAGAATTTATGGAGATAGAAGGTAAAATACAAATCTATGTAAGCATATAGATAATTAGAAATCTCCACCGAATGTTGCGACAGGTCGACATTAATCATCGCTGTCAGGTAATATCGGTCTTACTCTCACTTAAGGTCCGGCCTATATTGTGGATGCATTAACACTTCCTAATCAAGCTCTCTCAATATTTGCTGAGTAGCTAAGATCATTTCTGTTGATCAATTCCTGCTGTTTTTTTTTCCCTATTTCTTGCTTGAGCTGCAGCTGTTGGGAGTAGAAATCTGAATCAATGGTTTTGCCCGGCGGTAAAAGCTCATAATGAACGATGCCCTTCTAATTTCACCATACACGCAGCATCACCTTATCACCAGTGATCAATCTTTTGTTGAACATAGTAACTATTATCTAATCTGTGTCTAAACTAACCACAGCTTGTACTAAGGGCGCTGAACAACTGATAAAATATTCAATTGCTTTTTTTAGTTTGTAATTTTATCTATCTTTCAAAATAACAATTTGAGTTCTCGTCCAACGACGGGATGATGAAATGATTCAACAAAATAATTAATCAAATCAAATCTTATAAAAAATGTTTTTCTCAATTGTAATGCGAATAAAGGAGTTTTAACAATGTACATAATTATTCGAATATTAAAAACAAAAAATGCCCTCTATTTCTTCACAAAGTGCTACATTTGTTTTCCTCAAAGAAAATGATTGCGGTAACGTAGATGGAAGCAAAAAGACAGATTAGTGACTCACTATACGCGTATGGACCTCATATACTATGTACAATGAACTCAGTATTATTCAGTCGCTCAAAGGACACAGTTTTTGTACAAAAATTTGAATACTTTGTCTCTCTTTTATTACATGTTTTTGTGGTTTACATGTAATGTTATACAACGATTTGTAATTTTAGTTCTGGGGACGTGTATTTAGGTCATCGACGACGTTCCAAATGATTTAGGTATATAGTTTTATGAGAACCATTTGTCACGTGTCTTTCTTTTTGCTTCCATCTACGGCGGTATTACAAATTGTATATCAAACCTTACTTCAGTCATATTTTAATACAAAACATTTAATTTGATTGTAGATTTTTTCATATAAATTTTTCTTTTACCCAATTTTGCGTAGTAATGAATTATGTAATTGCGTAGTAATCAATAGATAGCATTTTTTTTTTTCAATGTTTAATCTTACAATTAGTGGTAAGAATTGGTTGGAATATTATTTGTTTTAAGCCTTTGCCTATTTTATGTATATAAAGTGAATTTTCAATGCCAACTTGACAAAATAATATATACAATATATTTTATGTCAGGGTCGACAGGTCCACTACATGGTAGGTGTTACCGTCACCAATAACATAAGTAACGCGCTGCCACCATAGAAGGATTAAGGATAAGGGATAAGGAAGAGGTAGGGTAATGGAATCTGGCATCCCTTACTCACTCGCCGAAACATAACAGCAGATATGCTGTTATTTCACATTGGTCTTCTGTAAGGGGTTGATTACTGCCGTCAGACGTGCTGCCTAGCCGTAAATGATAATGAATTTTTAGCATCTCTTATTTAATTTTATTGTCGTTCCCTTAAAAAGAAAACGTGAACGGCGTCACTTTTAATTGTTTTCGTTGTTATTGTTTGTTTTAGTCTGCCCAAAAAAGAACACAACGATATAAATTGTGCTGATGACAATTAATTGAAAAACAATTTACTCTTAGAAGAAAAATACTTCTGTTCAGTGCTGTAACTAGCCATTTTTACACCCGGTAAGAGCTTCTATTAATGCGCCATTGGAAAAAAAAATCTAACCTTACCCGTTTCTATTAGTTGGTAGTTTCTTTACTTCATTTACTTGTAAGATGAATATATTATTTATCACCCGTTTTACGCTATTTGTGGTCCTGACCTGGTCATTTCTGCGCCCCTCCAGGGTCTGCGCCTGTGCCTAGGCTCCGCTGGTACCGCCCTAGTTACGGTACTGCTTTTTTTACTCTCACTGTTTAGCAAATATTTAACTGACATAAAAAATACAAATAAGAAATACATACAAAACAGTTATATTTTTTAAATATGAATGACGCATCATTAATAGTGGCATCATAATGGCAGGGCCCGACACTGAGTTTCGCATCCATTTGGGCAGCCCGTCTGGCGGCAGTAACCATCACCTTACAAAAGGTCACAGTGAAATAAGTAACAACACAACAGTGTTCTGTTGTGTTTCGCTGAGTGAGTAAGGGTTGCCAGACTCCTTCCCAATTCCTTGATCTTAAATCCTACTGTAGACGGCAGGTATCGCACTTGAAGCACCTGTTGCTTGTGTTATAGCCGATGGTAGCCACTTAACATCAAGTCAGCCTGTCTGTCGAGCTTAACGTAAAAAAAAGACAGAATTAAGCAACGGTTCGCAATAAATAAATTCTTATATATGTCTATACTAATATTATAAAGGGAAGATTTTTTTTTGTAATGAATAAATTCAAAAACAACTGGACCGATTTTAAAAATTCTTTCACCTATAGAAAGCTACATTATCAGCGAGTAACATAGGCTATATTTTATACATAAACGCATACGAAGTCGCGTGCCACAGCTAGTATAACAAGTTCAAGTGTCACCTTGCTGCTTAGTGATTTAACAATGCTTCATAAATTTCTTTTAAAGACAATTCTCAATGAAGATTCGTAGACTATTGAAATTCGCGTGGGCGATAACATTTTTACGGGCGTTTTGTGCCCTTTCAAGTCCTTTTATGGGTCGAGTTTTAAGTAAATAGAGCGCCTACCTATTGACGTGTATGTTATACTTAACTTTTACCGGCGAATAGGCATATATAATGATTTTGTGAATTCTTAATTTCAGCGTGAAGCAAACTTGAGAAAATATATGAATATTACAACGCCTGACAACGACGTCTTTACCGCTGTTACGCCCTTTTTTATATTTTTAGAAGATCCCTCGGCACCTTAACATTTAGTGAAGGTACTACAATCCCTTGACAACAGGGCTTGAATTGGTATATTATTTAAATCTTTTTAGAATAAAAACAACGTTTAATAATTTATATATATAAATTAAAATATATTAATCAGTACATTAATATCTTTAAATAAATTACTACATAAAACTGATAAAACTACGAAATTCGAGCGTTGTGTGATGTTTTTTCTTTTACGCATGTTTCACCGATTCGTTGTCTAAACGGCTGCTCGTTCAGACCCAGACAAATCTTTTTTCAAATGCCTTTTTCCTTTTTATTCTATGCCATAAAGATTTATAAACGCCTTTCGTTAATTTCAGAGCAAATATTTTATATTATCGCTAAACAGATGTTAGCAATATTTTATTTCACGACTTCCAGTTTAGTCAGTTTTACTGAAGCAAAAAAGCTAACGGTCCATCGTACAATTTTTTTGAATATCAAATATAATATTGCGTATCCTAAACACATGTTACTTGTTTATTGTTTTATGAATTTGATTGAAATATGAAAACATAGCCAAATAAATATTTCACTCTCACTATTACCACCTATTACTGCAACAAATGACTAAGGTAAATAAAATGTATCACTGGTTGGAAAATGGTAGGATAATTTGATAACACTAAAGCTATTTAGAACTGTCATTTTGGGTATTAATGTTACTATTTCCGGGAAAAAAGATTTGGTGAGCATTTATCCATTTTGGTAGGCAAAAAGAATATAAATACAACACGTACAATTATTCTGATGAGTGTATAATTATTTTGTAATTTAAAACGTTGTTCTTTAGGCATCTCGGTATAGAGTGGGTTTATTTTATTTGAAGTTAATATATTTTACTTGGTACTTAGTCTTAGTCTAAAAATTATTTTGGTGAGCATTTAAATTGTACCCATTATAAAAATGTGTAAAGTTGCCTATTAGTTACTAAATTTCAGAGAAAGCTGTGTTGCACAGTCATAAATTTTATTGGTCACACGACTTGCGACGTTCGCCACCCTTTCAGTGTGAGTAAGCGATACTAGAAGCCTCGCTTTTTGCCCTCACTATGTCCTTCCTGATACATCTTCCTAGTTATATGTTCCCGTTTCTCCTCTACCCCGATAAATTCTTTAACGTTTATAGAGCTTACTAGCTTTTGCTTGCAATTTCGTCCACGCCCATTTTCCCTTAGATGTTTTAATATGTACATATTTAGTCTTTATTGCTCAGTATCTGTGTCCGCAATTTCGTTTTTTGAAAATCCCACAGTAACGTATTACTTTTTCAGAATAAAAAGGATCTTACATTTTAATATAGTTAATAAAATATCTGTATTCAAAATTTCATCCAAATTCGTTAAGCAGTTTCTGAGATTAGCGTGCATAGAAAAACACAAAAAATAAAAAATGTTACAAAATGTTTTTATTTTAATATTTAATGTACAGGCACGCCTTGTTTACGATTTTATTACAAATATATGTATAGATACTTAATTATCATTCCTTAATAAATAAATTTCAATAGACTACTATTGAATGTAATTTCTTAGTAATTAATTCCTAATTAATTTAGATAGAAAATAAGTAGTTGTGTTTTATAGGGGTTGAAGTAATAGCGAGAATTAATTAGATTTTGTGATATCCGCACATTTCAAGACAACGAAATTACAGAAAATTTCACAAGATATGAGTACATACACCTTCGCATTTTATGGCGTCGTGATAAAACACGAATAATTATCTTGGCTGGGAACATGCTTTTGTATGCTTACATGATGCTTACATTAATTTCCTTGAAATATTATTAAATATATTATATTTTCACAGAATAAATTTTTAAGCAGACATTGGAAAAATAAATAAAAAATTGGAAATTAAATTAGAAATAATAAAAAAATAATTATTAATGTCAGTTTAAAATATATATTTTAATTTAGTTACACATAAAAGTTGCCTGACTTTTATGTGAAAGTAAGTCTGAAATAAATAAAAAAATGGGTGTGTGTCAGCTCTGACGTACGATTGGAGTTTACTTCTTACGAACGATAAATAAATCAATACTAATAATAAATCTGTAAGGGTCGGTCATGGAGTAAGTTACTTTGTTTTCAGAGATATCGTGTTTATAGACTCTATACATGATACTGAAACTAAATTGACGATTTTTAGAATTTTTTTCTGTATGTATGTATGTATGTTCCTCCATAACTCTGAAACGAATTAACTGATTTTCATGAAACTTGGTAGATAAACATTTGGACGTACGGGACACAGGATAGGCTACTTAATATTTTTCAACGCGGACGAAGTCGTGGGCACCAGCTAGTAATTTAATAAATACGAAAGAATAAATATCAGTGCCATCTGTTCGAATTATGATACATGATTACGTTTTCCAAGGAGGTATTATGACGTAAGATATTCTAGTTTCAGAATTATTGGTCTGGCGCAATATCTGAAACTTCAGCTGATATTCTAAAATATTTGAAAATAGAACGTAACGCATTTTCATTGTGACAATTTTGATTTTACTCCCATAAATTTTCATACCGTGGGCAATCGATATATATATTGTATGTACCTATATGCAAATTGATCCTTAAGAAGTAAACTCCAAAAAAAATATCCATCTAAATCGGTAACTTTAAAAAGACACACACGAGTAATTTCTCTTCATATCCTTGGCATTTAATGTATATATTTATTGGTTATTTTAATGTCTTCGTTCGTTGTTGCTCTGCAAATTTACGACCAAATAAAGAACTTAGACCAGACATGTCTGAATCAGATTTATACATAAGTTATTACTTTTATCTGCATTTGTATAAAAGGCGAGAGAATATGAGTATGAGGTAGCACTTATAATAAATAGAAAATATTTTTATGATTCCATGTTTTAACGAGTTATTTATCGGCTCCTACTGCTAAATGCAGGACCTGGAATGCCAGAGCCCATTTCCCTATCCCATCCCAATTCCTTATCCTTAATCCTCACTTGACAGAGCACTTGCAGCACCTGTGGCGTTGCTTGTGTTATTGGCGACGGTAGCCACCCACAACCAAGTGGACCTTCAGCCTGTCTGCCGACCTTAACTTAAAAAAAACTGTCGGAAAATTGTCATGATTTATAGTAATAGGCACACTGCGTTCCTCAGTCAATCTTACCACTTGACCAAAGGGTGTAAGATAAACCTAAGTTAAATTTTTAATGGTGAAATTTGATAAATTTTATTTGTTTATTTTACTAACAATATTAATGACAATTAATTAACTAACGTTCACTTGTTGAATTATGTTTAATATTGTGAAAAAAGTAAAGAAGGCACTAATTTCATACAACTCTCTGTTTAGTGTCTTCTAAGAAATAGTCCTGAGCAAATTCGTAGTTGTCAACAATATAAAACAAAGTCAATTCAGAGTCTGAATTGACTCTGAATTTCAGACGTCCAAAGCTAAGAGCTTTTTTTATTTATTTAGTTCTAATAGAAATAATGAATAAATATAAATCTCATCCTCTAAATCTCACTTCAAAATAGAACTTTAATTGGCCGAAACAGTTCGCTGTCCCATTTTACGAAAGTTACTGTTTTCTAGAGTAACATTACATTCCGTAGTCGTTAGCCGAGTAGCCTATTTGGCGGCAGAAATCCATTACAGATGACCACCGACAAATCACAGCAAGTGTAAGGATTGTGATTTTTCTATGTTAAGATCGTCAGACAGGCTGACGGTCTACTTGCCGGTAGGTGGCAACCGTCTCCTATAAAACAAGCAAGTCTATAAGTGCTTACTTTGTAGTCAATACAGTTGGTGCAGTTCATCGTCAGCCTGTGTCTCTCCACTGCTGGATGTAGGCCTCTCAAAGGCTCGGCACCACGCATGGTCTTCTCTCATTCGCATCCAGGCTCTTTATGCGAAGCCTTTCAGGTAGTCTGTCTACCTTTCGTGGCCTCCGTTCTAGAACTCTTCTATCTACCCCATCGGTTATCCGCTCTGTGAAAGATGTGACTGGCCCATTGCCACTTCAACTTGTTAATTCTCTTAGCTCGGTCGACAACCTTAGTTCTTCGGCAAATATCAGAATTTCAGATCCTATCCACTAAGGAAACTCCGAGCATGGCTCACTCCATAGCTCGCTGAGCGACTTTAAACTTGTGGATCAGTACTGCCGTCAGAGACCACGTTTTGGCACCATACGTCATTACTGGCAGGCTACACTGATTATATAAATTATTATTATAATTATTATTTGGAATTTTACATATCATAATTTAATTTTGACAACCGGAGTCACCTTTATACATTTTTTATGTTAATAAAATTTCCGTTTAATATCATATATAAAGTGCTTGTCAAGCTTCGAGCTTCTTAAATATCAACGCTGATCAATCCGTCCCGAAAACTCTCTAGGCGAGTAATTGCTCATATTTATATGCTATGTAAACATTTTCTTGTGGGAAAACCATTTTTCATTTTGTGATAAGCTCACCGGTTCATTCGTTTATTGGAAATTATTGGGAAATGTTATTGCGTAATATTCTCCAAACTGGAATCTTGTAATACGTAATATTTGACGTTCATTGGTTTTAACTTATGGCAAAGATAATATGGAGATAAAGATTTGAAAGTACAGTTTGAGATACAGAGATAAGTAAGAATACATACTTGGTAAGAATACACTTGATGTTACATCTGAAATAAAATAATTTATAGTTATATATTTCTTTAATTGTAATTCCGTATTTCTTGTTTAAATATATTCAATATATTACTTAACATCAACCCGCTTCCGCCTTCACACGGCTGCAATTTTTTCTGCAAATCATATACACAAACCTACTTATTTATCGTACTTCCGTATTTTACGTATTTAGTGAAATAATGAAATAATTTGACGAGCCCGTTGGATGAGTGGTAAGTGTGCATACCTAACGTCTCAGGGGACCCGGGTTCGATTCCCAGCGAGGTCAACTTCGGAAATGAACTTTTCAAAGTTGGCTCTGGTCTGGATTTAGAAAGTAGTAGATTAGAATGCTGTATTCTGATTTGAATACAATTTGAATTATGGTCGAATGAATGAAATATTGAGTAAAAAATTCAAGTTAATCCATTTGCTAGTTTTTGGGGTTTTGTGGACAAAAACATACGGAAGCAAAATTTTTTATATATAAAGATAAACATTTCTTCACAGTTTAACAAAATGATGCGACCTAATAAACAAGTCGAAGTTTTCACATTAAAATTCGCCTTAGCTTTTATTACGATTCCAAAAACAAATTAGCCCACAAAATCTTATCATGTCAAAAGTTTACTTATTTATAAAAGTTCGTAGGACCTAATTGTGCAAAATCCACTTTTTTAGGTTATCAATCTATATTTTCTATACATATTTAGACCTTTCCATAACTCTCATGGGGAAAAAGGAACACCTTGAAAAATAGTAACAGTGGTTTCCCCGTTGCCTTCTGCTCCAGTTCTTAAAGAGGTTTTTGAATCTCAAGGCTGCTGTAGCCTCGTCTACTCTAGGTACATATTAAAATACATATACATACATATTAAAATAAATTTATTGTCCGCCTTTGTCTTTTACTCCCCTAACTTCTTCTATGCCACCGAACAAATTTTGATACGGTTTCCACTAATGAAAGAGCGATAAATGAGGAAAGTTCGTGTATCGTGTGTGTGTATATTAGTAGTATCTCTACTAATATACTCTACTTTGTGATCGCCTATATAACTTCCTCTTACCTTACTACAAGCACAGGCTCACTTCGATTTCGATCAATTTCGAGCAGAGAAAAATTGCCTCATAAGAAATCAGAAGTAACATTAAAATGGTTGGATCCTTGCCAAAAATGGCTTTTTATTTCTTTGGAGGTATGATTTATAGTTTATACGAAGCTTACTAGAGGGTAGACTGCGTTTCGGAGTCTTAACTTGGGCAGCCCGAACATAAGACCACCATGAATAAAAGCATTTGTGCTGTGTTTCGTTGAGTGAGTATGGGATGCCAGCGGTCTACCATCAACTGGACCGTTAGCCTGTCTGTTGGCATTCAAAATAAATATATTAATATTACATATATAAAATTAACGTAGTTTAGTCAATCAGTAACTACCTTAACCAAAGACAAATCGCTAAAATATGTACCACTAGTCATACCTAAAAAAGTATGTACTCAATAACTAAAAAATAAAACTAAAACAACAAGTACTTATGTTTGGACTTTTGGAGTGTATATGTTGTATGTTGGATAAAATATGCGAAGAAAAATGTGATTATAGAGTGAGCGATGAGAAAACTTGGTTAAATGTTCGATTTGAAAACAAGTGAGAATCTATGTAGTATACAAAACCAGCGCCGAGCTTAAAGTCCTTGATCAGGATAGAGCGAGAATGTCTTTCAGCGTTCTTTGGTAGACGCTTTTTTTCGGTGCGGTTTTCATCTAATTTTAATTTTTAACGGACATGTATGGATTTTTCAGTTACCCTAATGATTTAAAAAAAAAACAGACCTGGCAACACACCTCTCAAAATGTTCCATATTTTTTTTTATTTACCAAAAAAAATATAAAGTAGGTGCAACATAAACTTATTCAAGTTTTTATCGTACACCTGAGTCGTCGAAATATGATAAACAGATATTTAAAATTAGTACCTTTTTTTAATTTTGTACTGGAAATTGTTTTTTGGCCTAGGTATAATGTATAAAAAAAATGCATCTTGGGCGAAGCCGGGAGCGGGTCGCTAGTAATATAAAAGTTTTCGTAAAAATAGAAGGTTCAATAAAAACTGTTTCTGTTCAATAGCTCATATTAGAAGTGTATCCTTTTAACAAAGAATGAGTCGTTCGTTTCCACTACGATGCTCAGTGAGTTTGGGGACCCATTAGTAATAGATTTGGCCTGAATCTCCAAAGAGGGACGTGACCGTCTCTGTATGTGAATTTCATATTTATAAAACGTTAGTGGAACATGTGTTCCCCAATTTTTTTTTGGGATCACATACAATATTAAGAGGTCAGTTTCTTTGAACTCATTTGATCCTCTTGAAAAAAAGATACCCTTACATTAGTCTGGAAGATTTTCTTTTAAGTGTAATGTATAATATTTAACTTTTGTCCATATCTGTATGTAGATGTTGGAATTTCCAATTAGTTAATTAAGAATTGAAAGAATTGAAGATATGGGTATTATGATTTATATTATGACTTCGTACGTGTAACATTATAAAATATAGCCTAGATTACTCTCTTATAATGTAGCTTTCTATAGGTGAGGGAATTTTTATAATCTGTCCAGTAAGTATATTTTGAGTTTATTCATTAGAAAAAAAAAAATTCAAAAATACAAATCTCTTCTTTTTTCAAACTTCAGTAAAAAATTACTGGACCGATTTTAAAAAAATCACCTATAGAAAGCTACATAATCAGCGAATAACATATGCTTTTTATTTTATTTTTTAACTTTCAAGCATGTAATGAAGCGGAAAAATTTTAAATTATAAATATTAAGTATTTACGCAGCCTTTTTTAGGTCAATTATAAAAAGACAAATTAAAATTTTTATTTTATCCCATTTTCTTGAAAACGGCTTCATTATTTAAAAATAGAACACGTCAGTCAACCCTTTCCTGTCCGCACGCCACCAAGGTCTTAAGAGGACAATAACAGAATTTATTGGACAGTTTTAAAGCATTACATCTAGAACAAAAGAAGACTCGACATTTTGTTTTATTCATACTATTTGACGAATATTTTTAACATTTTTACAAATATGTTGTTATGTGATAAAAATGAGTAGTACTTTATCGGAAGAAATGCATTTTACGATTTACGACCATATGTCCCACTTCACAAATTATCCACTGACACAAAATGTTCATCTAGTGAAACATAATTGAAGAGGCTATCTGAAAACTTATTACCACAAATATCTAAAGAGAAATATGGAAAAGCGTGTGAACACGGTAAAAAAGGGTAAATTCTTTTACAGAAAACTTTGGAGCTTATTAATTGTATAAATGATTTTTAATGTTCAATCCAAATTAAAGCCAGTTAAAATCGTCATAAAATGAAAATGAAAATCAAAATATTTATTTATCAATTCGGTTTTTACAAGAAACTTATGATCGTCATTATAAATTTAAATTTACCATATAAGTATTTTAACCTTCATAAGAAGCGACAAGAAACCGCTCAAATGCTCTTTCGAATGAAGTCGAGTTTATCTTCACAATAGAACTCAATACCAAGCAATCATAGTTTGTGTTAGATATTAAATATCTGAATATTTTATATAATTTTCATTTCGCCATTTAATCAAATTTAATTGTCAGCATTCAGTGTAGATGCTTAGTCTTGCCGATTTTACTAAGGTTCGTTCTGTGTATATTTACTATTTTTCGTTTAAATGACTTAATATATTTTTCTTCCTTTTAACAGCGGCAGTAGTGATCGCATTCTTCGTATGTTGGGCACCATTCCACGTTCAGCGCATATTCTTCGTGTACGGATACAACTTGCCCCAGTACCACGTGATCAACGAGCATTTGTTCAACGTCGCAGGCGCACTATACTACGTGTCCGCTACTGTCAATCCGATTCTCTACAATGTCATGAGTGGCAGGTAAGAGTTTATAATTATTGTTTACATAATGTTGTTTACATGTGTATTAACCATAGACACAGAGAGAATAGACATAGCAATACCCGCATGAAATTGATCAGTCTCTTGAAAGAGAGAACCGAGCCATTAGATAGGTCAATACCAATCTATCTCTTTCCACTCTTTGGTGTAGGTCTGTAATAACTTCGAGGTCCAATCAAAATTCTAGAGAAAAACAACTACTGGCCGCACGATCGCTTCGTCTCACTGACTATTTTCTGGCCGTATTTACAGGTGGATATGTAACGTCATAGAGGAAAATAGTACTCATACTATCTTATCTATGGTAACGCTCACTCCATTCTCTTTATGTCTATGTTATTAATAGGATCAAATCTGAAAAACAGTGGCATTATATGTAACTATATCGTGTAGATATTAATGGTAACTTTTCATTTAACTGACAACCTGTACGCAAAATTTCACTGTGATCGATTGTGCAGTTTGGAGTGCATAGATTTCTGTTTAGTAATTAGTAATATCTGTTTGGCAAAAATTTTAAATATGCTTTTAAACTGCTTTCGTTGGTCTAACTAATTGGTTTAAATTTGTATGCAAACGTTAGTAAATGCAATTAAATAAAATAACTGTTAAAAAATAAATCACTACATCTTTCGACTCATTTGTCATACCGGTGTCAAGGTTTTGTATTTTCTTTTCTTGTACATAACTTGGAAAAGGCTTTTTCAATACGTCCGATATGATTAACCTTAACTTCACCAAAACAAATATGCGGAAAACAGTCGTGGAGATACATTTCCCAACTTACAATATATATCAGTTTTCACTAATAGAAAGGGCGATAAACGAAAAATGTTATTACATGCGTGCGAAGCCAAGGGCGGGTCGCTAGTATAATATATTTAACTCGCGAGAAAAATTAAGGGTACAGCTATTAATCATAACACGACATTTTTTTATGAAGCGCCGACCTGAATAGATAATAAACAACCCTTTGAAAGCATTTTGTGTAAGGACCAAGAGGAAATTCTATTTGTCCCAAAGTAGAGGCTTTACGTTAAGATCTATCTAAAAGCAGCTTTCAATTTTAGTGGAAATTGAATTTTTAAAATGTCCAATACATTATATTACAAAAACTGAATTTCTACCGCGCCCTTTCTTCTTAGGCGTTTAAACGTTTATTCAATATTTATTGCTCGAATATTTTTGTGAGGCGATGAATTTTTATATTTATTTTTATATAATCGTTCGGGAACAGTATTTTTTCTAGATGAAAAGCGCCCTACATCCTTTTCTGTACCCTTGAAAATTTTTATAGGTCTGCAAAACATCTTATGATTTGAACAAACGAAAAAAGGTTGCTTTTTTAAAGCAGACTAAGTCGTGGGCACCAGCTAGTGATAAATAAATGTGCTGAATATCTTTATAATATTGTAATTCTTCTATTCTCTTTAACGAAATATTTCATTGTTAACAAGTTTCCTTCCGTAATAGCCGACAAAGAAAGACTTTCTTCGTCCTTGAAACTAATTGTCCGTGGGTTAATTATTTCGAATGGATGGATTTTTAACCAAAAACGCCACTTAGTCGTTTAATTTTCAGTTATTTACTCTATCGTTTGATTTTAGAAGAAATCTAAAAATCATAAACTAAATATGTAATGTCGGTGTAATGGTTCTCGCCAACTGTTCGGAGATTTAAAGAGGATTAAACTGTTTAAACTGTTAAAGAGGAGATTTTTTTTCTAAATTTTAAGACAACTTCCTCACTCTGACAAAAAGATTAAAATAACTTATAGTATTTTTGTACATGTTGTATGGTCTTATGTGCGGCAGGTTTTTAATGTAATGTTGTCAATATTCGAGCAAGCAGTTATGTTTGGAACTCCCTGCCGACGACGTCTATGTTTTCGAGCTCATATAACCGAAATGTTTTCAAAGATCAAATGAAAACTGAATAGACATCTTCTGGGTGAGCTTGCTCCATCATAGGCCTCATCTTCGCTACACGGCTGGATGCTGACCAAGAGCAAACCCATTTTGACTAAAATCTATTTATATAGATTTTAGTCAAAATGGGTTATATTATATCGATAACAATTTTCTTATTAATCTCATATTAAAAGGACAACGAACTTTCTATTCTTAGATCAGCGTGTAACGTGCTTCGGATAATGGATGTAATCCTCATATAATACACGCACGTATAACAAACTTTCAATAAGGCATACTTATTATATTAACAATATTAATTTCACGTACTAAGAGATATTGTATATCGATCGGTGCATATACGAAGTAATTTATATAAGTAAGTAGGTATAATATATACCCATAGTTCTGGAACTGGCTGTAATCCTGTGGGGAAGTTCGCGTATGGAGATTTTTTTTCAAGAAAGCTTAGTAGGAGTCTTAAGTATTTTAGACTTAGGTAAGATATCCGCCACCTGGTACATTTTTCAATCATCAATTTAGTTTTATCCTCCGATTTTGTTCTATGGAAGCAAATTTAAAGACGTTGGTAATCACGTTTAAAAATCTTTGATCCTTTAGCTATCGAGTAATTTTGAACATACATGATAAGATATTTAAAAATGTATATATTTATTTATTTTTAATTTTCATTTAATTGAAATCTGTTCGTGTTCTTTATTAAATTAAATAAAAATAAGTAAATAAATATGTAGCTGCAGCATCAATATCATCACAAGAGTAAATTGAAGACTGAATTGCCAAATTTTAAAACACATTCACGTCACAAATAACTAACTAAAATATTTTATTCATTTCCACAACATTTTTATATACTAGGCATAAAAAGATATACCTACTTATTATTGTTTTTTTTTTAAAGATGTTAGAGTATATAAAACAGAAGGTATATAAATAACTAAAACATGTTCCTTTTTACTTGCAGATACCGCGTCGCGTTTCGAGAGACGCTGCTCTGTCGTAAACCAAAAAGGCGCGACTCACGCTTTAACTTCGACCACACAAGCTGTCGAGACATGTCAACGTTGCCGAGCTACTCTAGCTCGAAGACAAGCCAGTACCGAAAGCGCGACCCGCGAATAGCGTTTATAAGCAAAGTGGATTTCGTGAAAGAGGACCCATCGCCGTTCTGTTTGGAGACCGAGAAAATTGTCGACGGCGTTTTCTATTTATATAACGGCGCTAAAAAGGTACATTTGCACAACGGTGACGTGAAATCCAATTTTTAAAAAGTTACTATCCGGAAACGGAAACAGGACTTAGCTAAACATCCGCATCCGCAAAAGTTTCTCATTAATTATTTATTGCTAAGTTTGCATTAGCGGATGCGAATATCCGCAACAATTCTGGTTTCTACATCAATATTCGTCATGTAGAAACAGCGGCACCTCTTATTTCAAGTAAAGTACAATTGGTAATTTATAAATAACTAGCTGAACCCGGCCACCCTTTGCTGTGGCTCAGTCAGCAATTTTCCACGGTTGCCATGGAACACGTATGAAAATTATGTTTTTTTTTATTAAACATAATCGGTTTCCATTGGAATTTTGGGGAAAAAAGTATATAAGATTATTCCTCTGTTTAAATGCAACGTTGTGTAAAAATTTCAAGTCAATCCGTCGGTTAGTTTTCGAGTTTTTGAAGCATACACAAACCAACAGAACATTTTCATATACATATATAGATATATATGTCTTGATGTTGCCAAAGTGTAAATTTATTTAGTTAGTAAAATAGGATATAAGTAATATGTATTATACCGAATATAAATTTTAGAAGAAAACCGAATATAAATTTAATTACTGTTTGAGATCAATTTCATGATTTTATAGAAAACTTGTCTAGTCTAATGTTTTTTTAATTGTAAATTTATATGAGTTATGAAGGCGAAGTCACGTGATGACGTGACTCTTTACGACTGAAAGACGAAATATTTCACGGTCCATTTATTAAATAAACAAGATAGGTTTGTGTATATAATTTGCAGAAAAAATTGCATCCGTGCGAAGCCGAAGCGTGTCGCTAGTATTATTATAAAAGTATACATTATAATATATGTAATTACATTATCTTGCATAATTTTCAATATCATGGATTTTTAAGTACAAAGCGATTAATGAATGTCATTTGTAATATTAAGGCGTTTGAAATTAATGTTGGTAAATGTTAATTACTATTTTAAAATGAATAAGTCTTTCTAAATATTTAATGTTAACTATTCTGGCAAAAAATATATTATAATTTTGTCATAGTATTTATAAGTAGTTCTATTAAAAAAAGTCAAATTACTTCGAATAAATATTTAACTTCGTTATTTCTTGATTTACATAAGGTTGTGTTCTAATAAATAATTTGTAGTGACCGACCGAAGCTCCATTTTCGTTTTCGGCCATTTTCGGCCAAAAATCATGATTCGACTTTATTTTCGTTTTCGGCCGAAAATAAAACTAAAGCCAAAGCTTATTTTTGATTTGATATGCTAGATTTTATTAGCTTATATTTGATAACAAGAGAAGTATTGGCCCTACAGTTTTGCTTGTGCTCAAATTGAAGCTAAGTAACTGCTCCACAACTTCATTTCTCATAACTTTTCTCGTAGAATGATAATTTTAGTCTATATTTTGTTTCGATAAACGGGAAAAATGACCCATTTTTGAAATAGTGTGTCTCGGGATCTGTTTGACATACAGAGCTGCGGTTGCACTCAAATTGTAGCAAATTTTATCTTCTTTAAGAGTGTGTAAGATAAGCGTAAGATAAGATTATTTTGGTTTTTCTAAAAACATTAAATTCTAAAAGAAAAGACAAAATCAAATACACTTCAAAAATTCCATGAGTTTAAACCCTATAATTTTCAAATACTCTATTAAGTACTTATATAGCTCTGCGGATCTTATTGATCCATTGAAGTGGCAGTGGGCAGGGCACATCATAGTACGGAAGAGCCAACGGCCGTTGGGGTCGGAAGGTTCTCGAGTAGAGGCTACTGACCGGCAAGCGTACCGTAAGACGGGGGACGTCCACCCACAAGGTGAACAGACGATGTGATAAGGGTCGCGGGTTGACGGTATCTGATCGGTCCTATTAGAAAATTTACGGGAGACTTGTTTCCAGCAGTGAACGTCCCACGGCTGAGATAATGATTTAGTAAGTAAGAAACAAGTATTAGTAAAAAAATCCAGGATTCAAGTTTTATGAAAATCTGTTTAATGTTTAACGCGTAATTAAACTAAGATAAAACAAAATGTAATATCCTTCTTATATATGTACCTTTTCTTGAATAAAAAAGTGTTTTCATAAAAACTTTGTTTTCCTTTTGAATACGCCGTTTGTACTCGTTTTTCCTTAAGCCAGTTATATCTCATTGTTTACTTAAGCCAGTAAAGGAGTTTGACCTCAATCTTGGAAACATAATTAAGAAGATATTACTTGTTTGATGATCCAAAGTTACTTACCTGACGTTATTTGTTTTTTAGCCAAACTAATAAGCAATTTGAAGTTTGTAAAATCTATACACAAGTAAGTTGTACCATTAATTTTTTTTTGTTAACTATTCAACTTCATAAATTGGTAAAAAGTTTTTAGGGTTTTCGGAATTTATTTTTCAATTTAAATAGCATTGACGCAGTGAATACTTGCACTTACTATTAAAGACTGGTGGATGTTTTTTAAAAAACGACGATTAACGGCATTTAGAAAAACTTTTTGCGACCGGTTCCTATCCGAATATAATCTACATTAAATTTTCTACAATATTCCTATAAAAATCATACGAATATTTTAGAGAATTTAATGCTGATTATTTTTGTCATAGAAAGTTTTCTTTTATCGCTAATAGATTCCGAAAAAAATTGAAAAAACCGCAGATCGGGACACGTTTCATGAGGAAAGGTAGGAAGCGAGAATTAGTCTAAAAAGACCCGGTGGCAAAAAGTTTCACTAAATACAGGCGCTTTTTGAGATTTCTCCGCCAGACTAATTGCAAAGAATGCGCATTCCGATCACTCTATTTGCGATGAAGATGCGGCTTAATAATAATAGATGAGATAAAAATAAGCTTTGGGAAGATTTTAGGGTATCGCACCGCACCTGATGGTAGACCAAGTCTATCGCGTTTTAAGCATAAATATTCCATTGATGAGAAAAAAAAATTGTTTGAGATAATTATGTATTATATATTAGTTTGAACATTTGATAATAGATTTAATAACAGGGAATAATAGTTATTTCAAATAAGAAAATAACAGAGTGAACCGATTAGTCGTTACAGATAAGATCCTCAGAAATGTCTGTTTTCTTCGATGCAAGCAAGAACTTAATCCGATGTGTCCTCGTTGGCTTCCGGCCGCCGTTAAAGCGATCATAAGAAAAAGATATATTGCCTTGCCGACTGGCGACGTCTATAAATACTAGTGATGTGCTGGATCGTTGAAAATGAATATCCGCGGATACGGATCTGAATACGGATATTTGGTGTAAAGATCCGCGGATACGGATCTTAACTTTCTTATTTAATCGGTGTAAGCGTGACCTTAAACGATAGTTGAGTTGCAATATAACGGTGCCAAATATTTAATTTTAATAAATAAAAAATAATTTGAATGGAATTTAATAGCTTTTCATTGATACCTCATCACCTATGTCCTATTATATATAATATTATCTATGGATTGAAAATTAATAAGGTAAAAGATCCGTTGAAAAGTAACAGATACGGATACGGATATCCGGCACATCACTAATAAATACAAGCACACCATGGGCATGAACTGAAATACAAAAGCACACGTGCTACATTTTAGTTCTAATATTGTGTAGATTAAAATGAAATTGTGTTTTTTATCTTTTATTTTGTACAAAAACACGTTGTTTACGACGTTTTGTTTAGTACGTATATTACAAATGGAAAGAAATAAAATCCAAGCATGAATGAATTTGTTCAAGTGTGGTACGTAGTAGGTACATCAAAGGAAAATATTTCATACGCAGGATTCTTTGATAATACAATGTTTGCAAGGTAAACAAACAAAATGAGATTAAGTCGAAACTCCAGGGAAACATAAATCAGGAACGAGTAAAATATATTGTGTTTGGAATAACATTTACATTTCTTTTCTTTAAATGTGGTAACTACTCATTTCAATATTATACATCTATTTGCATATTTTTCAGCTGAAATCATTTTTGGTAGGTAAAAAATATTAAGGTCGGCTTGCAATATTGTACGGCACTTACTCGTAAATTATGTCGATTTTTAGATAGCCAAAAGAAACATTTGCATAAACATGACACATGTTATGTTAAGGTCGTCAGACAAGCTGATCACTTGATGGTAAGTGGCAACCGTCGCTTATAACACAAGCAAATCCATAGGTGCAGCAAGTGCTACCGTATGATTAAGGATCGAGGGCTCATCGAAACACAACTGTGGTGTTAATTCACGGTGGTCTTCTGTAAGTAGGTAGCCACTGCCGCCAGGCAGGCTTTCCAAATGACTGGGAAACTTATCCTTAATCCTATCCCTTATCCCTTATCCTCAAGGTTGGCAGCACACTTGCAGTACCTATAGCGTTGTAATAGCACCTATCATCTATTGGACTAAAAAGTGTTTAGTAGTAGACTAAATTTACAATGGTAAATTTCATGTGCCTACACACGCTTGTGACATTTATTGCTTGAAGGTACTAAATATATCGGCCTTGTTACGTCCTCAAATTTATTTATCGAAGAAGTTAGTTACGAAGTAATTAAATTATACTCTAATTGAAATTAGGGCATAATTAAAAGTAATGAGTAATTTCGCTACGTAATTTCGTTAGGGGGGAATTAAACATGAAATAACGTAGATTCTTCAAAAGAAATACGCTACAAGGACGCTCGTATAGTACCATAAATTAATTTCGTATTTTTTTTATTACAGATAAGAATTATGATAATTGTATCATTAAAATTAGATATTCGTAAAAGTTAGTATAATAAAAATAAATAAAAAGCTTTTATGCCAATTATTACTACGTCTAACAGAAAACAGTAACTTATTTTACTTAAATAACTTATTGATTCCGGGGCATGGCTGTTCACAACTATAGTGAGTTTGTTTTATACTAATGGCGAACCTCTTTTAACGCTCTTTCCATTAGTAAAAACCACATTAAAATCAGTTGAGTAATTTAAAAGATCTAAGGGTATACATACAGAGGGACAGACGGCGGGAAGCGACGTTGAAAACATAATATATAAAGAAATATATAAATACATAGTATAAAAATACTATGTAAAGAAGTCGTCTCTGTGGCGTAGGTCTTCCCTTTCTTCACCTCTAGCCTTCCCTTTCTTCAACTTCCTATTTTTTTGTCTTCCGTGGCAGAAATTAAGATTTCCAACACTCTGTCCAATTTAAGACAATTTTTTAACATGATCCTCTAAATTTATATAGATGAAAACTTCAAGAGTTATTCTACATGAAAATGAGTAGGTTTTAGATCTATATTTGGAAAAAAATGAGCTCTTAAAAGTTTGTAGAAATTTTTTCGCTTTTTTAAATGCACAATAAATTCGGAAGGTTGACAAACAACATTTATTTTATTTGCTAATTTTTACTATAAACATATTTGTGTCTATTATTCTAATAACTTTTATGAGAACTTTATAAGAATGAGTCCATTGGTCGTTAAAATGCTTGCCTTAGCGTTCAATTGCCGGGATTCAATTCCTGGCAGGAGCAACTTAGAAAATGAACTTTTAAAATTGATTCTGGTTTTGATTCTGTCTTACATACCTGTCTGCGACCTTTACCTTATTAAAGAAAATAACTTCTATCACAGACGAAAAGAAAAAAAGTTGTAATATGTACTAATCTCTATTAGCAAAAACATATTATAATAATTGATATTTCAATCAATACTTATAAATAATCTGCCTGATATTAGATTTTAAGAGAATAGACTGAATAAATATTTTCTTAGGATTCTTAATGGATCTTGTAAAATATATTAATTTCAAATCCATCAAAGCTGTCAGAATGTTCATTAATATCTTTCGTAAATATCTAGACAATTAAATGTTTATTTCATTTCTTTATTCCAATAAACGTGGTTATAGATTCCTCAAGTTTTAAGACTATTAAGAGACCACAAAAATTTTCGGTATAGCGGTTGCACCCTAGTGCAAGAACTACGCGCCGATATTTTTCGTCCTGCTGTTTTGTGTTAACGTTAACGGCTTTATTTTATAAAGTTACAAGGACGCAGTCGCGTGCAACAGCTAGTATAATATAAATTGTAATAAATTTAATAAAAAGTACTCACCCGCACAACGCCTATCATCGTAGGGTTAAATAATTTTATTCTGCATTGTCGGCTACAAAGTAACGGTGGGGTCAAAATGTGTGGTCAAGTCCTGAATTTCCTGTTGTCAGTTTTAGCTAGTGAAACGTGCCGCAGATTGTGAATAATTAAACTCTGATTTTTATTTAGCTACTTTGAAATAATTGCTGAATTGCGTTAAGTTTTTATTTATTTATTTATTTACAATAAGACACATTGTACATCATCACAGAAGTAATCTTAATTCGATGTATCTGTTCCTAATTGAAGTTAAAATAAACATTATTTAAATTATTTACATTACACAAATAATTTAAATATTTGTGTAATGTAAAATTACATTTTAAATTACACAAATATTTATTTATTTTTAATTTAATTTAAAATTAAAGATCTGAATTTTATTAACTTAGGTATACAAAAATAAGCAGCTCGGTTTTTTGTAATACATTGTGTAGGGAGAGATTTTTGACTTAGCCAAATAGATACACCTAGTATTCAAGAACCTTTGCACACGTTTTTCTTTACTTTTCAAATTACAACAAAATTCCCAAAAATTACTTAATAAAATGAAACTTTAAAAAAATCCTTATGTATTTTATACCTGTACATTATAATGGGTATAGTAGAATAATAAATGTAGAACAATTTGTTAAATCAAACAAGTTGTAGGGGTGAGTGCCCGGGTGGCGTTGACGGTACATAAATTAAAGTCAAGTCATTTTAATAGGTAACATTTGACAATTCATCAAAATTCAACAACGTAACCTTGTAACGGCGGGCATAAAATAATATATTTTTTCGTTTTGTTAGAACTGCACAATTGCTTAACTTTTTTCAATTACGATTACATATTTATTGTAATAATAATGACCGATACGAGTAATTTTACGATTTGCTTTCACTAATAAACCATTCTAAACATAATAAACAATTTCTGATCTAAAGAACTGAACATCGTTACAATGTTGCGTCAGTTAACCCTTTTTCTTTTTAAACACTAGGGATGTTACTCTAAAAATCGAAAGCTGATAAGTAGAATCGAATGCAATGATTACTTGTGAAGAAATATCACCATAAATTAATAACCACGTTGTGATTATAATAAAACATAATTCTGACCCGGCTTTTTTATTGGACTGATCTTACTGACTACGTTTACCTGACTATAAATTGGACTCCGATTGCTTAACGATTAGTAAACAAGAACAACATTACAGTCTTACCATGTCGAAACGGGGGAAAACGCTAAACAGTCAATCTCGCGAACTAGTGGTGAAATTGTACAATTATTTTGAACGTGAATCAGTTAACGATGGGCCTCTTTTACTATTGACACAACCGAGAGAACGCGTTGCCGAAGCATTGGGAATAGGGAAGAGGACAGTAACTCAAATTCTGAAAGAGAAATACGGACCATCAGGCTCAGAAGATAATACTTTACGTAAACCGAAAAAAAGAAAGAGGGACAAGAAAATTGTTGGCGTTGATAATTTTGATGCTGCTGCAATTCGCAACCACATTTATGGATATTACTCGAGAAAAGAATATCCTACACGGGAAAAGCTAATGAGTTCGTTAAAAGACGCAGGCTTATTTTTTGGCGGCAAATCAATTCAATTCATTTATTGCTAAACCATAATGTATATACAAAGATGTTAAAAAATATATAAAAGACCAGTATTATGGACCCTGTCGGGCATGCAACGGGACTAGGAGAGAGGAAGCGTAAAATATATATAAATAAAAAAATATTTTATTTTATTTAAATTAAATTTTAGATTAAAAATAAATAATATTTACATTAAATAATTATATGATCTATAAAATATTCATTAGTATTATAGTAACATTTACTATTTAGGATTTTTTTCAATTTTTTTATAAATATGATATTATTGTTTTCTTTTTTTAAATTATCTGGTAATTTATTATATATTTTTATAGAAGAACTGAAGGTATTTGAAGAATTTAGTTTTAATCGTGATGTTTTTTAATATTAAATCATTTTTATGTCGTAGTGTATACTTGTATGGTAAGTCTTCACGTTTTGTATAAAATTGTTTATATTTTCGGACAAATTTACACATCTCCAAAATATATAAGCTGGGCAGAGTTAATATTTTATATTCGAGAAAGTATGGTCTACAGCTATCAATCTGTTCTATATTTGCTATGATTCTGATTATCTTTTTTTGAAGGGTGAATAAAGAGGCTACATCTGTACTGTTACCCCACAGAATAACACAATAACTTAGCCAGGCGTGGGCCTATCGTTTAATCGTTTAAATCATTAAATATTTAAATTTTAATTTAATTAAATATTAAAATTTAAATTTTTAAATCGTCTCTAAATCAAAGGTTTTGAAATCGATTGGCTTTAGATTTAAAAAATCTGACAAGCGGAAAATCCTCCTAGAACGCTACGATATTATTTTGAAGAGAGTAACATTCTTACGTCAAGTAAATAAAATTACAGATTGGGACAATGTCGTGTTTATTGACGAAACATGGTTGAATGCGAACCATACGGTTTCGCGGACATGGACCGATGATACAGCGGCCTCCACCTCAAAAGTTCCATCGGGAAAAGGAGCCCGACTTATTATATGTCACGCGGGTTCAGCTTCTCAAGGTTTTATTCCAGACTGCCTACTCGCATTCGCCTCTAAAACTACAAGTGATTACCATGAGGAAATGAACTTTGAGGTTTTTAAAGAGTGGTTTGAGAAGCAGCTTAGAAAACCAATCGAAAATTATAATGGACAATGCATCGTATCATTCTGTACAAGTTGATAAACCACCAACTCAAGCAAATAAAAAGCAAGAAATTGTCTCGTTGCTGGTAAGAAATTGTGTGGATGCAAGTCCAACTTTATTAAAAGTTGAGTTGTTAAATCTGGTAAAAGCAACTAAGCCGTCCAAGCTCCGCTATGTAATCGATGAACTAGCCCTAGAGCATGGACACGAAGTTATTCGATTGCCTCCATACCATTGCCAGTATAACGCCATCGAGCTTATTTGGGCACAAATACAGGGTCATGCAGCGCGGAACAATACTGAATCACCCTTCAGTACTGCTAAAATGATGACTCTGCTACAAACTGCCTGTGCAGAAGTCACTACAGAAGACTGGAGAAAAGTCGTAGAGAAAACAAAGAAAATAATTTTACAAGATTTTGAACGAGATGTGAGAATAGACAATATTATTGAAAATGAATTATATCTCTGAGTGCTGACAGCAGTGATGAAGATGACAATACTAATAACAGTTCTGATAGTTCAACTGAATAAATGCATTTTTTTGTTAAATTATGTACTTGTCTTATTTTGCTCCTTAAATTTACGAAAGAAAAAATAATAATGGGACAGGACAGGGACTGATGATTTTTAAAATTCACATATGTTTGAAATCCGTATCGATTCATTCACTTTAATCGATGTTTTTAAGCAGGTCACCTCACTATGAAGATAAAACTGACAGACGTCAAATGTTACCTATTAAAATGACTACAGTTTAGTCTCGCGCGCGTAACACTCGAGAGAATGTGTCAAGTTTACTCATACTACACGAAATACTTCGAATATTTCATCGGTATAGGCATACTGGGAACATTTCACGAAATATTTTAGCTGTATTCATAATATATCTAGATTTACATTAAAATTAGAACAAGGTCAAGGCTAAGCTACTAAAGCTACAAAGATACTAAAGCTTTTTCTTACGCGAGCTCATTGACACGTTAAGAAAAAAATGACTAAGAAAAAAATGATAGCAAGTAAAAATTCACGAATTTTATTACAGAAATTACAGCATATTTAGTAAACAATAAGGTACCTATATGATTGATTAGCATTTATTTAGAATAACCCATTTTTTAGTTGACGAAGGGATTTCACTAACCTCTACATGTTCGATTGATGTGAAATTTTGTATACTGTTACTTCAGTCATATATCCATGACATGGCAACCTTGACCTGATGCTGCAGAATCAAGTAGTCTGCGGGATATCCAACTCCTTAGCAAAAAGCGATAAAAAGTCTGGGGTTCCTCAATAACGCAAAAACAGCTAAACGGATTTGGATGAAATTAGCCACGCAGATAGTTTATTCCCTTTAATAACACATAGGAATATGTTAATCCAGGTATAGATGACCTGATTCTACCCAATGTTGACGACAGTGGTGTTGAATTCGTCGACGATCCCTCGATAACCTGATATTTATCCAGAATAAAAAGTGTTTTACATGTTAATCCAGGTAAAAAACTACCCGTATGCCAAAGTTCATCCAAATCCGTTCAGCTGTTTTTATATGAGTAACAAACATCCAAACATATATACAAATAAGAAATAGGATAACTGTAATAAGACGAGATTGAAATATCTAACACCGCCATATATTATGTCTTGAGCTCAGATATTCACGTTGCCTAATAGTAATCCGATACATGAAACTTAGTTTTGCGGGCAATAACTTCACGAGATATCCTTAGTCTTAATACTCTAACCTATGCGATACCTCACAATATCAAATACCACAATCATCTTTATTATTAAGTTATAACATATTTATTTTATTCGTTATTAGTTTTTGTATAAGTATTTGATATACTCGTTATTATTGACAAGACTTCAGGACGTCGATACACATGTCAATTTTCAGCAGTACAATCCGTTCTATCATAGAAAAGCTTCAACCGTTCTAAAACGTTCAACCTCCCTCGTCCATAAAATGTAAGGTCCTAAAAATCCTTTTGAAAAAGCAAGCAACTACTCACGATATTATTTTTAATATTTAATGAATTTTCATGATTAATCATCTGGGAATTTTGCTTTTATACGTCTTTTCTTGTTACCCTGACAACGTGTAAGCAAGGCACAAAAAAGTGACAGACAGAAGCCCGGTGTACACAGGTAGAGTAAACGGTATAGTAGCATGGTAGTGTACTAACTTTCTTACTAACTATACTAATGTAAACAGTATTGGTAGAGTATGAGTAGAGTACTAAAATATGGAAGAGTAGAGTAGCTACCATCGCGGGCAAGCTACTCTACTACTTGCCTTCCCCCACCCCTGGTTTTTTGCAATTTTTCGATGAGTGTTCATAGTGTTCGATCAGTGTGACGTACCGGTTTCTATAAAAGACTGATGATTCTTGTGTAAACAGTTTACTAAAACTGGTAGAGTACTTGGAAGTGGTAGAAATAGTACGGTAGTTGATTCTACCGTTTACTCTACCCGTGTAAATTAGGCTAAACAGACAGTTACTTTAACACTTATAATATTAGTATGAATGAGGCTCACTATCTCACTATGACGATAATACAACTACCTTCAGGTAATATATTTATCTATAACTAAACTATTTCAAGGCAGGCGCGAAGCCACGTAGCAGAGAAGAACTGGTAAAAGGATTCACACTACTGCTATATAAGATAATAAATAAATTCAAAACAGTTACTGCACTGAACTGTTACTGAAGGTTTCTAACCTGAAATGTCCGCTAGATTTATTGCGACCGCGATTATCTGATTTATTACCCGAGAGTTATAGTCAACTTCCATGCGGGTCAAAGTTAACATCGTGCCCTTGAAAATGTTGCCAAGCTCAAAGTTAATTTTGTTGTAATTCAAGTTACAATGGGTATTAGTTATGTTATTATTCACGTGTTAGCTACTAATTTATCCCACGTGTCGTACGCTTGTTTTGAGGCTTCGGAAGCCTTAGCTTATATAATTTGTCGTTAAGAATCTTTTGTGGAACTTTGATAATGTTAAATTACAAATGAGCAAATGATATTTGTGATTAAAAAGACTAATTATTTTTAATTTTTCTTGCTCGATTTGTATTTTTTTGTTATCTTTTTTATCTTTAATATTATACCATAATATTAAAGATTACCAAAAGGTATAGAGCTAAACAAAAATGTTATTTCGTGTGAAATTGTGTCATAATAGGGCGTTCAGAAAATGGGAAATTTCCTTTTTAAACACAGGTGCCTTTTAACAAAAATTGAATAAAAAAAACGAAGTTTCTCTCACTCTTATTATGATGTAAAAAAGTTTTTTTTTAGCACAGTTGGAATACTCGTGTAAATCCACGCTTTTAGACGAAAAACGCTCATAAAAATGAATTTAAAACATTAGTGAATTTACCCTTTGAGGACGAACCAATGTGAAAACAGAAATAACGTTAAATGGGGAAACACAAGAAGTGTAACGAAATATTTTGGTTAAAACTTATAAGTTTAAACATATAACTTATAATAACATAAGTTATTTTATAAGTATAACTTTAAGTATCTAACTAATCTACATGCGAAAGCGAGTTAAAAAAAGGACTAAAACAACGAGAGCTTGTTATGCTTTCACGCCTTAACTACTCAACCGATCATCATTGAATTGGTATGTATTTTTTTATGTTAAGATCGCAAGACATGGCGTCCACTTGATGGTAGGTGGCTACCGTCGCCTATAACTCAAGCAACGCCACAGGTATTGCAAGTGCGCTGCCGGCTACATTAGGATTAAGGATAAGCGATTCGGAAGGGATAAGAAAATGGGCTCTGGCATCCCTTACTCACTCACCGAAACGCAACAGCACTTTTGCTGTTATTTCACGGTAAGGGGGTGATTACTGCAGCCAGTCGCGCTGCCCAAATAACGATGCCACTTCCTTAACACATACGTGTTGTCAGGGATACTAAAAAATGGGGAGTGGCTGTGTCGTTGACATGGTCATGTGTTTTATGTGAATAAAAGATACAAGCAAGATACAAGTGATATTTTCTTTAAGCTTATTATATTTATATATTCAACGAATTGTAATATACCATATATATACTAAAAAAATCTTTGATCCTTAAGCTATCGAGTGGTATGATTAAATTTTGGATGTAGCTACAGCATATAATTGTATCCCCCGATTATGTTATCATCAGTTTTCTGAATTGTCTCCCACTATGGAAACAAACAAGACAAACAAAAAGATGGCACGACGATATTAAAAAGATTGGTGGGGTAAAAAAAAAACGTCAAAAAATCCTCCAATAATTATGTGATAACCGCGGCGTCATCAATTGTTGTATATTAAGCGTTAATTGGAAAATTCTAATAAACATAAAACGTTTGTTTAGATACTTTGATTATAACTGCTTTGAAGTGTTCGTGTTTGTTTTACGAGCGATGTTTGTATTTATTGTTTGTTTTCAGCAACAAATCGAATGGAATGACTGACTGACTGAAGAAAAGACTCAGAAATTAGGCACAAAAGAAAATTATTTGTACCTTGTATCTAAGGTCATAGAAGTATAGAACACATTATAATCTTTACATAATATTACTAGCTGTTGCATGCGACTTTGCCCGCCTAACTTTATAAAATATAGTCTATGTTACTCGTTGATAATGTAGCTTTCCATAGGTGAAAGAATTTTCAAAGTAGGTCCACTAGTTTTTTAGTTTATTCATTACAAACATACAAATGTTCTCTCTTGGTAATATTAGTATTGATGTAGATATAGATATAATAAAGTCGCTACCCGCCGTCTGTCCCTCTGTACACTTTACAACGGATTTTAATGCGGTTTTCACAAATGGAAAGAGCGTTAAACAATTTTATACAATTGCGGGCTATACAATCCGCTTTCTTACAATCCGAAACTATAATACTAAAATAAAAGATGCAAAAGTTCGTAAGGATGTTGTAAATACAATAATATGAGAATTAAAAATTAAACAAATTTTTAAACACCTAAAATTTGGCACGGAAGAAGTTGCGGGAAAAAGATTGTTGCATTATAAAAAGACAGTTATTAATTGCAACCTTAACTAGAGGCGTGCTGACGGACGGACGCTTTCTTAGTTCACTGAACTTGAGCCGGCAATAAGCGATCTCATAATCCCTTTATTTTAAAAATAAATATCTAAATTGTGAATTCAATTAATTTGTGAACATTGACCCTTAACAAGTTAGAGAAAAAAAATATTTTTAGATTCAAAATTCGGTCAAAGGGGGATAACCCTTATTGCCGCTTTGCCACGACATTCTGATTTTCATAAATCCAATTTCCTCTCTTTTGAAAGAGGCGATTGTTTTCGATTAAGAAGCCTAAAATTGTTATGGAAGAATACAGACTAGTTGAATAAACCATTAATCTTTTTTTTTTCTTTGCCAACGTAAAATCTATAGCCAATAACCACTAAAACATTTATTTATTATATAACTCTCAAGTTGTTTATGTATAGATCGGCATGGACGTTGACGGTCCACTTGATGGTAGATGGCTAACATTGCCGATAAAAATATGTAAAACCTTTTGAACCACTTAGCCAAACAGTAAACATTATTATGTGCACGCGCGGCCGGGCGGCCTCTTCGTTCGTTCCCTTGGTGTGTCCCCGTCATAACCCAGCTGCGTCCCCTTCGCTGCTCTTACCTGGGTAGCGAAATTCGGCCTTTCACCGCCTTTACGATGGCATGGTGAGGGCCACGGCCTTGTACTAGGCCTCCATCTGTATGGATCGCCTTTATCACCCGTAATAGGCCATTTTTAAGGGCGCCGCAAAAGCCATGGCGCTCTTAAAGGAAACTGTACCTGAATATTTTTTGTAGGGATCACAGTATTGCCCCGTTTACTGCAACTTTTTATAGGTTTTGAACTTTTTGAACAAGAGCAGTTTATTTTTACTATATATAGCTTGGATACCATCAATCAACTTAATAAAGAGTGTGCATGGGCAATAAGTACATATCACATGTTACTGGCAGGAATGAGAGATAAAGGAACTTCCTTTAAGGAAGTTTCGATAGCCATCTATAAATAACAACTTTAGGGTTCACAAGAGGTCAGTATGTAGTGGCGCATCAACACATATCACCGGGTTTACCGCCGGCCTGCCGCTAATTTTGGCTTGCCGTAGTTGCCAAAGTTTGGTCGTCAAAAATTTTGGTGTATTTTAGACGATAATATCATAATGGTTGTCTTAGCTGTGTTGTATTAACGAGTATTGTATTCAACCTTCATGGCTGAAGAATTTGGATTGAGCACTCGCTCCCTTTTTCACGCAGCAGCTTCCAAGGTCAAGATAGCCATGATGGTCGCCAACCTTCGTAGAGAAGATGCACACTGAGAAGAAGAAGAATGAGTAAGGAATTCTAGAGACCATTTCGCTATCCCTTCCTAATCCATTTTCCTTAACCTTACTAAGGTCGACAGCGCAATTGCAGCATCTGTGGCGTTACTTGTGTTAAAAGGACGGTAGCCATTTACCATCAAGTATACCGTCGCCCTCAAGTAGAGCCGGTATGCCACAAATAAAGCCGGCGGCACAACTCAGCCACACGGTAAGCGGGCATGTGTGAATGGGTCATAATAGATTCCCATTTAGTTATTGGTATTGGAGAATTCTTTGGTTAGTATATTAGATCTTCATTTATATTGGGATAGTTTTATCTTTTGTTACAAATAACATAATATGTCTTAATATTTAAACAAACATTATGTTTTTATAAAATAAACTAACAAGCAAGCTGATTGTCTATCCACTTAACAACAGGGGGTCATGGTCGTCTAGAAGCACAACACCAAGAGACGATGTAAATGCTTAGCGAAATATAATAGGACAAGATGAGGAGAGGGCTCTCTTGATCATCTATTAGGAGAGAGATTTGCATCTCTTTCTCACGCACTGAATCAAAACAATACACTAACTGAATCAAAACAATACACTAACTGTAAGAGAATAGTTACTGCCGTCAGAGACAATAGTCAATGTTATCGCGATACTAGCACTGATATTCGGTTTTTTATTGGATTTAGTAGCACGATGCGTTTTGATTGTACCGTTTTGTTGACTTTTCAATATTTCTATGTAAATTGGTCAATGACAACTTGAGTATTACAACGCTTTTTACATATTTCTTTAGTTCAACCGCTTTTTCACAGTGCGAATTAGCGTATTCGCACATTATTCGCATTCTTTAAATATAGCTTCAGACCTATCAAGACCTATCAGACCTTGAAGGGAGTTACTATCAGCCATACTAGAACTCAGCTTCGCACTAATGCAATTTTTTTCTGCAAATTATATATAAAAACCTTTTTCGTTTAACGCTCTTTCCATTAGTGAAAATCGCATTAAAATCCGTTGCATAATTTAAAAGATCTAAGCGTACATACAGAGAGGCAGACCTCGGGACGACTTTGTTTTATACCTACTAGGTATGTAAAGAAGATAAATGTTTATATTTTTTTAATAAAAAATAAATATATAGTGAAACAATATATTGAAAACAAAGGTTAACATTATAGATATTAGAACTTCTTTTGTATAAAACAGAAACAAATATTGCATTTTCTGTAATAATAAAATATTATTACTACAGAATTATTTTATTTAGAAATTGTTAATTTTATTTTTTATTGGATATATCTTTTATTTAAAATATATTTACATATTTACCTAAAACTAAATATTATCTAAATATACATAACTAAAACTAAACCTATAACTAAAACTCAATATAAAAATGGACCCTGCGGCATTGTACCAAGGACACTGGCAGCATTTCCTCGTTGAATGGCCAAACTAATACGTTGGCCGAGGAAAGCGCCAGCTCTTCGGTCTCCCGTCGCATCAATAAGCCTCTTCGAAATATCTTTGAAAAGGCCCATTGCTGCAGGGCCCCACGGACCGAGTGTCTCAACTCCAAATGGTTCAAAAGTATATTCGGCGCCGAGGCCACTATATTTTAGAATTTTGTTTTTCTCAGCCGCCTCTGCTGCGGTTGCTGCCTTTGTAGATGTTCCATGGAGATGCGAAGGGGCTAGTGTGTCTACACAGGTAGCATCCCACACCAGCACTCTACCCAATCTCCATGGAATCAGAGACATCCCATCCGGTCTCCTACCATCGTTTCTCAATATACCTGAGGGCTCTAAAATGGCTGGTATATTGGCTGACGCAAGAGACCGGCGGAGGATGTCGTTTAAGGCAGCATGCCTCGAAAAGCGGCCAGCACTTTTTTGACACGACAGTCCGTGGTGACCAAGACGGTCGACTATACTGCCACAGGGACATTGATGCGGGGCGCAGACCGGGACCCCTAGGCGGAGGCAAATTGCTATTCTAAAAGTTGTGGGATCTAAAAAAGTACCAGTGCTTGCTGACGGATGTGCTTGGAGCCAGAATCCTGCTTCTTTGGTATTAGCAGCGAGGAGTCTGGCTCTTCCCGTAGTGCAGCACTGGCTGAGCAGGGAATCAAATGATAATTTGCAGACTATATCGTCCCAGCTCCGCTGAAGATTTGGAAGTTGCACTGAATTTTGACCGGGGCAAGCAATTAGCCAGGCTTTATTAGCATCGTCCAGGCCCTGAATTTCGCAGTTTGAACATAGGATTTTACCTACGAGATTCAAAGAGGCATGAACTGATGATAAAAAAGCTGGTAAAGCAACGCTTGAAATTTTACGAATCCCTAAACCACCGTGTCGGATGGGAAGAGATCCCTGAGTCCAGGACTGCTCGTTTAGCTGTATGTTTAAAACTGATTCTAAATTATTTTTGAGCAAATTGTCTATTTTTGATAGAAGATTTTTATATTTCCAGAGGGGACAGCAGCGTAACACATAAGTTAATTTAGGAACAAAAAGGCAAAATTTCATAATCGAAAATGCAAAATGTGGACTGATTTCTAGAAGGCGATGGGAATAATTTTGAAATTTTGTAATACAATTTTGAATATATTCTGGTATGCATTCATCAAAAATGGGAGATCCTAGGAGGTGAAGAGTATTTTTATTAACTATATTTATATTTGGTGCAAGTTGATTAAATTTATGTTTGATAAGATCGATATCTAAAAGAGAATTTTGAATGTAAAGTTCGCATTTATTAAAATTTAGCTCCAAACCGATGGACTTGAATTTTTTCACAATCGATGAGAGATCTGAAAGTACAGTGTTCGCATCACCTCCTAAGGTCCCATCGTCAAGGTACCATATATTAAATTTTGATGCCAAATTTCGTATTATCGGATTTATCGCTAAACTAAATATTGCTGGTCCCAGAGGATCACCTTGCTGACATCCGACTTCTGATGATAACTGATGTAATCGGTACATTAACATAGTCGGATCCGCGTAACAATGAAGTAAATAGTTATATATTTCGGGAATGTTTGATTTAATTTCTGACAGTAATATATCCCTGTTCACGGAGTTGAAAGCGTTCTTTACGTCAATTTTCAGTAACACTTCAAATTTTGTGGTGTTAAGGAAAGTGCGGAGAGCATGCACTGCCGCCTCGCAACCTCCCTTTACACCAAAGCCTAGTTGAGTAGGTTCGAAAGATGTTTGTAATTTTGATATAATATGTCGAACAGCAATTTTGGAGGCTAAACGCCGGAGTGTTGTTCCAACAGCAATTGGTCTTACCCCTCCGTCTTTTTTAGTAAGGGCGATAAGGTTTGCACCATACAGTATCGGTAGAATGTCGTGGTGAACGTTTCCTAAATACATGAAATTGATTAATTTTGTAATGGAGTTTGTTAGGTTTTGACTTGCGTTGCCCACAGAATGAGATGTTAAATCCTTTAAATGTTGAGGTGAAAGCCCATCCAGGCCTGCTGCAGAACCCGTCTTAAAAGATAAAATAGCATTTGTCATATCGCTATTCTTGATCTGCAGGCAAGCCTGGCTTGCTGTTGGTGGGTCCAAAAAGTAAGGGTTTGCTGGAGCTGGGGGGTGTTTGGTCTGTAGGGCCAAAAGAGTGTCTGGGGATTCTGGAGATAGCACGTCGCTTGAGAATAATAAACGGGCGGCACCTTTGAGATCACCGTCGCTGATCTTGTTTTCTATCAACTTGATATTATTATGTGTGGTACGATGAGTATGATTGGTATTTGGGATTGAATTTTGTGAACAATTTTCTTTAATCTTTTGGGTTAGAGACAAATTAGAGTTATCATTTTTGACATGTAAGACTAAATAAGGAAACAGAAGCAGGTTTTGCCAATCGTTTGTAGAATTGGAATTATAGCATTTTTGGATCAGATGCGAGAGATGATTAGCAACGGTGACTCTGGCGGCGCGAGGAATACGTTTCACAATTGGAACATTATTCCTGAGATTACTAAGGCGAACGTGGAATGGCTGATAAGTAGAAGGTAAATTAGAAACTAAATTTATTGGAGGCGCATTTTGACTTAAACAATTGCGATGTATTTTTGAAATATGGATCTTTAAGCCTCTATTGGTTTGAAAAGATTTCGAGCATAACTGACATGAATGTGCGTTTGACGACGTAATATCTCCAGATTGGGTCGAGGTCTGCAGCATGTAAGTGATCTAAAAGAAAAAAGAAAGTAATTATACTAAGGATATTAAAATAGAAAATTAAAAATAATTGTATAATAATTTAAGGGTTTCTGTTCTTCTTCAAGTAGTAAGTACAAACGATAAGTATTTTATTTTCGATTCATTGTATCCGAAACAAAAAGGCGTTGGAAGATTATTCTGTCATGTAGTTATCCTCTAAATATAGTACATATTCATGTTCAGATCACAGTTTCAACTTTGAGCACGACTACATGATGAAGATTACTCTGACTTGTAGGTATCCTCTGAATATGGTACACATTCACGTTCAGATCACAGTTTCAACTTTGAGCACGACTACATGATGAAGATTACTCTGACTTGTGGGTATCCTCTGAATATGGTACACATTCACGCTCCAGATCACAGTTTCAACTTTGAGCACGACTACATGATGAAGATTATTCTGACTTGTAGGTATTCTCTGAATATGGTACACATTCACGTTCAGTTTTAACTTTGAGCAAGACTACACGATGCAGGGAATTTTCTAATATCTCAAATGAGGATGTGAAGTTTCGATTTCTTCGATTTGGTAAAGGAGATGTATTATTATTTTTCGGGTAGATACAGATAATTTTTACATTTGTACATTTTACATTAATTACAATTTTGTTTTCTTGAGGTAAAGTTTATAAATGTTGGCTTGTTTGTATGTAGGAGGTTATCTTCGAAACTACTCATCCGATTAAAAATCCATTCACAAATAGTTAGAATAGAATTTCAGGATGGACATACGCCAAATATTTCATGCGGGCGAACGCGCGAATCTAAAAATAAAGACTCACCCACCTTCCGTAAAAAAAGAATATTGCATCGCGCTAAGACGTAGCGCACCTTAACAACAAGAACAACGGGTTCGTCAAAATCAAAAAAGTTGACCCCTGAAGAAATTTTGATGATAATTTGTTGAAATGGATAGATGAGATAAATTTATTTTATATTAATTTTTTTCCCATAACCCGGATATTGCCAAAACTGACCAATTATTTTTATACGAGCTACATTGACGCCATAGGAAAATTTTATGCTTCTCTGAGGCTTTATTCATGACGCATGTTAACTTCGCTTATATATTATTATGTGTAAAAACAAGGAAAGCGACTTCATATTTATGATAAAAGTTTCACTGTAGAACATTTTTTTGGCATGCAAAATATTTAAGTAAATACAGAAGAAAGAAACTAAGGAAACCATTATTTTTTTTATCTCTAAAATAGAATAATTAAAAAAAAATTGCAATAACTTATTCATTACAACTCTTTTAAACAAATCGTCTCTATATGGTACTTTCATTTTGTGAATGAATTTTTCAAATATACAAAATCCGCTCTCTCTCTCTTTCTAAGAGACAAATCTTCTTCGTCCGTTTCACTCTTGACAGAGTGGTCGTGGTCATTTCAGGTAACCTTCATGATGGCTTTCATGGGAAAAAAGATATGCAGTGGTTTCCCCTTGCCTTCTGCATTTAAGTCTTTTAGGAGTAATTTAAGCTCCAAGGCCGTTTTAGCCTCTTCCAACCGGTTGCCCAGCCAGTTGGATTACAAAAAAATTGAAAATTACATAGTAATAGATGTTACTTTTTAAAACTGATTGTTTTTGACAGTCTAGGTATATGTTTAGGCCATTAATATTGAATACCATGAAAAAATTAAAGTAAAAGTGATACCTAAGAAAGAAAATTTCGATTATTTTTAACGACGGCGGCGTCGCCACAAATTTTTATATTTTTTAGATGATGCTACGGGAACAGTACTATTTTTCTAGATGAAAAAACCTTATGTCCTTTCCTGTATCCCTGACAACGTTTATGCAAAGTTTCATTATGATCATTTGATTAGTTGTTAAGGCGTGAAAAGGTGTGACAGGCAGACAGGGTTACTTTCACATTTATAATATTAGCATGGATATGTGTAGACTGTAGATATAGACATATATCTTATATAAATGTATAATTTTGCATAATCTATGAGTTGCATAATCTATACATTTTAGGTAATAGTTTTAATTCATTTGTTATCGCTTGGATAAAATAAATTTCAGAGAAAAATGATAAGCGAACGGCTATATAACAAAATTTAATTAGTTGAACTGGCGTTCGTTGCCTAGTGTATTTAGTTTAGTATCAATTTGGCAGTACACTGCCATAGCATGTGCCACTTTATCTCATTTAAAAAGTTATATATACTTAACATATTTCGTTAACGAACGTTGTCTGCCAAGCTTAAAATTAGAAAAAAGTGTAAATTGTTACAAAATAACTTGTTAAATACTCTAAAAATTATGAATAAAAAGTTTTTTTTTTTTATTAAATTTAAATGCAGATTAATGATGTTTGCACAAACCCTAATGCTTTCCTGATTTCTATATGTGTTTATACTTATCTAATTTATAATAGAAATTTTTTAGATTCATTTTGGAAATTTAGACAGGATACAAAAATTATAAAATGGAGGAACAAACTATAATAACTTTATACAAAAAATGCTTCGCAAATATATCTTTGTGTGCCGAAAGTGATTACGTGAATTACGCAATGTATCCAAAACAAATCTTGCCAAGTAAATATTTGATAGCGGTTACAGTATTATTGTTACTGATTTTCGTATCGGGTTTGGTTGGAAATGTGTGTGTATGCTTGGTCATAGTGAAACACGCTAGTATGCGCACCTCAACCAATTATTATTTATTCAGTTTGGCTGTTAGCGATCTTCTGTTATTGGTCTTTGGTAAGAAATATAATTGTTAATAAAAAAAAAAATTAAGGATTCATTCTCTTTGAAAACCTTTTATATTTTTTTTAAGTGTAACATCTCACCTCTCGTTTTCGTGAGAGTAAAATCGTGTAAATGCAACGGAAACGTGTTAAAGGAAGTATTAAAAATCGGTACAGTTGCCAGCAAAAATCGGGAGAATTTTATTCGAAATAAAATAATAATATTTATGTTTTAACAGCAATATGTAATTTGTGAGAAATTTGAAAAGGAATTTTTAAATTGTCAAAATCATACAAATATTAGAATATAGAGAGGCTATAAAAACTTATTACCAAGGTGAGATGTCAGATGCTACACTACTTCTACATTTTTTTTATATATGAGCACTTTTAATCATTTAATTGCACACAGTTGGAGTACAGTGCGTTTCACAGTCATTTGGACAGCCCATCTGGCGGCAGTAACCAACTTGCAGAAGACCGCAGTTAAATAACAGCATTTGTGCTGTTATGTATCGGTGAGTGAGTAAGGGGTGCCAGAGCCCATTGCCTTAGATGACACTATAAATAGGTTAAAAAAAATCAAAGATTTATAAAGAAAATTGTATGAAACACGACTTTACATTTCTTCGAAGTCGTCCGTCTGTCTGTCGAACTTGATAAAAATTAGCCTACTGAGAATCGAATCCAGGACTTCTGAGCCCGTCAAAAAGAAATACTTATAGTGTGCACTGCTGGCCAATGTAAATTATATCAATATTACGAAATGTTATAATATAAATAATGTTGACATTGGTAATACAAGATAGATTTAAAACATATGCGGGGGTCAATCTGTGATATGGAAACCATAAATATAATTTTATCAGCTCCAACCTTGATAAGTAAATATACGCTTATAATTAATTACATTAGGTAGTAGTAGATTTGTTTTTTTTTTTTATTTTTTTTTTAATGTTAATGTCGGCAGACAGGACAACGGTCCATTTGATACTACTAAACCACCGGAATTAGTTCCGTGAACGGATTTTGATACGGTTAAACTAGTAAAGTTTCAGAAAAAAAATGCGTCTGTGCGAAACCGGAGGCGATCCGCTAGTTAATTATAAAATAGTCGCTCTTTTTTACGTAACGGATTTTGGTAACGTTTGCACTAATGCAAAAAGCGATAAACGAGTAAGTTTTGTCTGTCCATATAATCTGCACAAAAAAAATGCGTCCATGCGAAGCTTGAGCCATTAGAAATAAAATGAAACAAAAAAAAGTACTTCAGATTCGTCGAATTCCAATTTCCAGTTCAAATTGTTTTGCGGTTTCATTAAAAAGTCAACTCTACTTTTCTGTCTAAAAGTAAAGAAAGAAAGAAGAAAGAAAGAAAGAATTTTATTCACGCAACACAAAGACACAAACATAATACAAAAACCACAAAACAAAAATTATTATAAAGGTAAAAGATGTGTGTGTCCTCTCGGCAGTGAATCGGTTACTGGCTCAGCATTGTGCTGAGGTGCCCGATAAGCACCTGCAGCGCTAATTTTCAGCCAGCACCGTTTGGGACTCACTACACAACATAATTATTCTACTCTAACACAACATATTGCTACACAAACATAATTATTCTATACAAGTAGGGTTGATATTGTGATTTTGAAATTTTGGATTGAATTAAACCGTATATGAGCTCGAGTGTTTATATTAAGTACAATCAAGAAGCGTATTATTATTATTATTATTATTTTTGTATAACTTCATACAGAAAATAAGAGCAAAATTATTTGAAATTCAGTATAAGTATTCAGTATTAGAGGTTTTTTTACGTGGCTTCAATTTTCAGGGCTGCCACAAGACCTGGTCTATTATTGGAAAATGTACCCCGACGTCTTTGGGAGTTTTATGTGCAAAATGCGAGCTTTTACTTCCGAAACGTGAGTATGAAAACATTAAATCGTCTATAAATAAAGGGTAACGACGATACGTGTCATAAATTTCAAAGAAAAGAATAAATCAATACATTCTACGGATACTAGTATCATATCTAGACGTATTCGTCATAGCCTACTGGTCCTCACAATAAATATTCCACCAGAAGTTGATATCATAACTAATATTAATAATAATAATAATAATAATAATAATAATAATCGTGGTTATCGACCGATCTCAACGCCGGACAGTAATTGTCGATGTCGCTGTCCCGCACGACGGAAACCTCGTGAAAGCCGAAAAGGACAAGTTAAGTAAGTACCTGGACTTGGCTCATGAGGTGACCGACATGTGGGATGTCGATTCGACAATCATTGTCCCGATAGTTGTTACGGCGAACGGACTCATTGCGAAGAGCCTCGACCAGCACCTCAAGAGGCTCTCGCTAGATGGCTGGATCAAGGGGCAGATACAGAAGGCAGTACTCCTTGACACGGCGCGTATTGTCAGGAGGTTCCTCAGTCTGCAGCCCTAACCACCGGTAGTTTGGGCCCTGCCCCGCTACCAGCGGCAAACTAGTTTTAAGTTTTTATAATATTTATTGTTTTTATATATATATATATTGTAAAAATTTAAAATTAAGATAGGAAATAAATATATGTGAATAATAATAATAATAATAACAATAATAAAACATTTATTTCAAAACACTAGTTACAAATAGGTTAGATTTGATTTTGACCCCTACACTAAGCTCAGCTTGTATCGTAGGAGTCAACCAGCAATTGACAATTAAAGTAAGATTCTAGCAAATAGGTATTTAAATTAATCAAAGCACAAAGCGAATGAGAAAGTGAGTTTGTTTGTAAATTTGTTTGTTTGTTTGTTACGCTTTGACTCATTAACACTCTCATTTATAATATTCATAATTAATGAGTGTTTTTTTGTTTGTTTGTAAATATGTATGTTTGTTTGTTACGTTTTGACTCATTAAGGCTTATCCTTCTAAAAAATTGAATTTTTGCAACATTTTGTAACAATGTTATTCATTATATATACGCCTTTTCTTCATCGAAAAAAATATATGTTTATCTATAAGATATGAGGAATGATTTGTTGGGATTAAAATTTTTATTTTATTGAAATTGATTCAGGAAAAAAATTCTAAACTCACCCCTTTTATTTTCAGTTATAACAATCTCACTTCTACAATATTTATCATAAGATTATAAAATTTTGTACACTTATGAAGATAACAATGTAGCATGATTTGTTGAAAGCGCTTTTTGAAAATTCGTAAAATTGAATTTTATATAATGTTTTTATCAAAAATATTTCCCCACTTACTCAGCGCTAGCCCGTTCTCGTCCATAAAATCAGTGCGGGGCGAGTCGTGATGCTAGACGGACCTGTGCCGCGTTGCGCTTCATCAAATTATTAATTTTTACGTAATAAACAAAGAATAAACATTTTAGTGGCAGAACAGACAGTGCATGATAGTGTATATAATACTTTAATATGTTTTCTTTTTTGTCTTACTAGGTAATTAAATCTTTAAAAAACTAAATATAAATTATGTTGTAATATAATATTCAATTTATTAATAATCTGAAATATTCAATTTGAATATTCAATTAATAATTATTTATATACTTGTTATCTAAATTTTATAAAGATAGGAAGTAAGCAAAGGAGGCAAAAGCGTAATATATCAAAAATAAACCAAAAGAGGAAGGAAAGTTTTCATGAATTTTAATTAATTAAATAATTAAATTAATTAATATTAATAATAATGAATTATTAATTAATACAATATAAATTAATAAGCCTAATAAATAAATAAATAAATCATAAATAAAGCCACTATAAAGCCGGATTCCCACTCACGTATCTAGTGACTCATCGAATTGTTCTCCTAGAAGGAGCGGTGGGGGGTTTCCCTATTAGGTGGTGACGTAGGGGACGCCCCCGTGACCTCCAGAAAAATCCGATATCCTCGATACACCGTTATCACTGGTTGGTGAGCGGTTCTCGGAAACTATGAGGGATAGAAGGGTGGCGTTTGCGGAATGTCATAGAGGGTGATCGGTAGTCACCAAGGAAAGTGTCATCCGGTCTACCGGGGCACCAAAAATTTTTGACAGCCCCCTCCTTGGACCCCCCGACCGTAACTCGGAAACGGCGCGTCACAGCCGGGCCGTGTTTGGGCTCATCGGGGACGTCTCGACGAGATAAAAAATTTGACGCCCCCCTCGGACCCCTCCGACCGTAACTCGGAAACGGCGCGTCACAGTCGGGTCGTGTTTGGGCTCATCGGGGACGTCTCGACGAGATAAAAAATTTGACGCCCCCTTTGGACCCCCCCGGCCGAAACTCGGAAACGGCGCGTCACAGCCGGGTCGTATTTGGGCTCATCGGGGACGTCTCGACGAGATAAAAAATTTGACGCCCCCCTCGGACCCCCACCGGCCGAAACTCGGAAACGGCGCGTCATAGCCGGGTTGTGTTTGGAGTCATCTGAGATGTTTCAGGAAGACGAATTTAAAATTTATTATAGACCAAATTTGAAATTTGGTCAATTGCTGTCTATTGTAACCATGGTCAACGGTTACAAATAGACCCCCCATGTTAGGTATCATTTGAAAGGCCTTAATGAGGGTAATCTATCAACACCATCCTCCCAGCCCCCCTCCGCTTCCCCCTTACCCCCCCCCCCCCCTCCTTTAAAATTATACAATTAATAATAATAACACCCAAAACCAAACCAAAACAATTAGACATGGCAAAAGACAAGACAAAACGAAAACAAAATGAAAGCGTGAACAAGATTTTTTTTTCTTTTTTAAAATTCTATTTACATGAATTTTAAAAATTATAAAAAAGGGCTTTTGATAGCTTTTAGAAAAATCAAGCGCTGAATCAAAAATATGGAGAAAATAATAAATGTTAAGTGTGCCTTTTACAGTTCAATATACCCTAAAAAGCCCCCACAGAGTTTCCATTTAATCCACTCAGCCGCTTTTTTGTCCCACTCGATAGATTTTTTGAAAAAATTGAAGAAGCAAGATTCTCGCTCTAAAAAGTTCGTAATCTTTATCAAAATTAAAAAAAAACACTTTTTGTCTCAATTTCTTGTCACTTCACTCACTTGGTGAATTAAAAAAAAAAATTAAAAAATAATAATATTACCGCCAGCATTAGCGTAGCCTTACCCAAACAAAACGTACCACGCGAAAATTGCACGGTTGGTGCAAAAACTCAATTGTTTTTACTGAAAATTAAAAAAATTGTTAGTTTTGATAAAAACTGTTGTTTGGCTCTTTTACCATATATTTTATATTCGTATAAAGAAATATACATACATCTATACATATAAATAAAATTGGAGTGTCTGTTTGTAATATTGAAATAACCGTTTTTTACTACATGCATATGAATATATATACGTACATACACCATATATGAGTACATACACCAAAATAAACCAACCACATAACCAAACCAAATTTTTGTCTGTCTGGGTGTCTGTTTGTTCCGGCTAATCTCTGAAATGGCTGAACCGATTTTGACGGGACGTTTATTGGCAGGTAGCTGATTTAATAAGGAGTAACTTAGGCTACGTTTATTTTAGAAAAAATCCAAAATAACCTTTTTTACAATTTTTGTCTGTCTGTTTGTTTGTTTGTTCCGGCTAATCTCTGAAATGGCTGGACCGATTTTGACGGGACTTTTATTGGCATGTAGCTGATTTAATAAGGAGTAACTTAGGCTACGTTTATTTTAGAAAAAATCCAAAATAACACAAAATAACATTTTTTACAATTTTTGTCTGTCTATCTGTTTGTTTGTTCCGGCTAATCTCTGAAATGGCTGGACCGATTTTGACGGGACTTTTATTGGCAGGTCTGATGTAATAAGGAGTAATTTAGGCTAGGTTTATTTTAGAAAAAATACACCCCGGGCGAAGCCGGGAGCGCGCCGCTATACACTCTAAAAACATAACCCTCGTTGTGGCGCAGACGGGTAAAAATTTTTACTAGGTAACATAATTTACTACCTAAATAACAAAACACGCTTCATTGTTACTGAATTATCCCTCTACATTGTAAATAATTATAAATTTGTAGGTATTTGCAGTAAAGTAGGCTCAGTCGACTACACATGTCGTGCCTTTGTCGTCTAGTCTCCATACTACTCTTTGCCATCTCTGTGCGGTCGATCTCTTGTAGAGGGTGGCGCGGGGAAATCAGCCTAATAATTCAAGGCCAAATCGGCGTTATACACCTTAACACGTTAACACTCATTTATAATGAATATTAATAATAATAATGTGGCGACCTCCTTTTTGGTTTTTGATTTCGTTTTCAATTCTTTTAAACAATTACAATTCTTTTAAAGAATTACAACGAATACGGAACAGTGCACATACGACACTATATTGTATCTATAAAAGTTTTTTAATTGTAATTGTGTCGCGTATAATTTGGGAAGATAATTAACCTTAAATGGAAGTTTAAAATAATAGGGATGTAACTCGTTGTGACGTTGGTCTAAACAATCATTTTGACATTCGACATATATAACTAGTATAGTCATATTGTAACTATATATATTAGTCTATAAAAACAAAAAGCACATTGTAAGTATCAATATAAAAGCACTTTCTTGTCCGATATCTCAACAACGATCAACAATAAAGGAAAAATGCTAATGACCTAAATTGTAGAGCATAAAAAAAGCAACCAAAAAGTATATCATCAAAATTTTCTTATCATGACGGAGAGCCGAGTTATCGCTAAAAAATAAAAAAATACCCCTTTTTCAAGATGGCGGCGAAAGCTTATAGGAAATCTTGGTCGACAATTTGAAGTTAAGCTTTTCTGAGCCCCACGAACACAATATCCAAAAATCAGCTTATTATGTTCATTTTGATTTCTTTGCCTTTTTTTCGGATATAATGACTGGACTAATAAGGTTCTTGAGTTTTTGAGATGGGATAAAATCATTGAACTCGTGACAGTATCATGTTACTTAATGTAAGCGTTGATGTAGTTGATATTAATTTAAAATAATTTTAAAAAAGAACAATAAGCAGACAACTGCATATGAAAGTAAACTTACGAGATATGATAACAAGGATCAATATGGTATACACCTCTGACCAATAAACTAGTTTCATATCAACTCAAACCTTTTTAATGGTTTGTCATTATGAAGTTCGTTAAATAATTATGTTCTATTTATTGTCATTGTGTGTCAGTGTCATATATTTTCTCTTGTATTTCTTGCAATCAATAAGTATTTACCTATTTCGATAATGCCAAGGAATTTAAATATCATATAATTATTTTTGTGAAGCTATTTTCACTTCTGACGTGCAGTCCTACAATTGTCATTTTTTCTTGTTTGAAAGCTGACGTGATCTGGATGTTTCTTATGTATAATTTAAGAAGGTCAATTCAGGCGTTTGAAGACCAGCTCATTTTCTAGTTGAAGGGATTTTTACTAACTTTTGCATGTTAGATTGATGTGAAATTTGGTATACTGTTACTTCGGTGGTATTTCTATGACATGGTAACATTGACCTGATGTTAAGCATCAAGTAGTCTGCAGGATAACCAACTCGAAGTTTTTGAAAGAAGCGCAGGCGAAGTCTTGGGCAAAAGCAAGTATAGTCTATAAATGTTACAAATTAGTTTATTTTTTTCTTGAATTTCAGATGTAACTACGCTTCGGTGCTCACAGTTGTAGCGTTTTCAGTAGAACGTTACATAGCAATATGCCATCCTCTACATTCACACTCGTCAGGTCTAAAGAGGGCTACCACAGTCATCATTTGTATATGGATCGTATGTTTTATATGTGCTCTGCCACAGACTCTCGAGGCCGATGTTCTTCCAAGGACTGAATTCCCGCCTTGTAAGTAAAAAATAATTAACTAAACATGCTCAACTATATGTAAAGTTAATCAATTGAATAGAAATTAATTGAAATTAATTTCGTCCGTTCCACTTATCCCTATTAAGTATCCCTACTAGGTGGAATGGGATACTTAGTAGGGGCAAGTTGTTCCATATTTAAACTTTACTTTACCAAAGTTATAAATGCGAAAGTTTGTGAGGATGGATGTATGGATGTTTGATCAACGGTTTACGATGAAATTGGGCACACGTATAGTTTATTACCTAGATTAACATATATATGACACTTTTTACCCTGTAAAAATTTTAGGTTCCGAAGGGATAATCTGGAAATATATATAAAATTGGGCGCCACCGTCGTCACAGCGATAAGTTGTTATATTTTTAATTTTTCAACTCGGGCGAAGTCGCGAGTACCAGCTATTTATTAAATTGTAAATCATATCAACCCCTAGGCAGAGTTGCAAGCATTATCTCGTTCAATTCAATTCAATTCAATTCATTTATTGCTAAACCATAATGTATATACAAAGATGTTAAAAAATATATAAAAGACCAGTATTATGGACCCTGTCGGGCATGCAACTTAAGGGACTAGGAGATAATTAATATTAATATTAATTATAATATTAATAATTAATACAATACAACAATACGTTGTATTGTATTACAAAGCTAATTTTCTGACTGAGGTAATAGCCAGCTATGAAGTCGCCAGTTATGTCGACCATGGGTTTTGATAAAATGTTAAGAAATTTAAACCTGTTGAGACCCCACGATCCCAGAGATTTCGACAACGAAGGTAATAAAAATGTAACCAGTACCGATATCTGTATTTGTGTATTTTTACCAAAATGTTGACGAAGGTTGCATCCCACATTAATGGACGATCCATGTTCTATATAACCAGGGATACCACATCAAGTATTTTGTCATTATCATGTATGGTGACAGAAGACCGATGTACTCATATGCTGGTAATTTTCATCGAAGTATTTTTCAGATGTATTCTACAATATATAGCGTTGATTTAAGCCTCAAATTAATGCACTGCTTTTTCTTTAAGATTCCGGCAGGCCGTCTCCATTATCAACTGTCTGTGCTCCACCTTATCCAATACCAGCGTCGCTTGAAACATTCCTTCTCGTGATTTCGATTCTATTATTTTTTGTCCCAATGACGGTTTTGGTTGTGGTGTATGTTAGAATTGGACTTTGTATAAGGTAAGAATTATTACTCTATTCTCTTATTACATATTAAATTAAATATAGATCATCAGATAGGCTGCCAGAGCCCATTACCCCTTCTCTTCTTTATCCTTAATCCTTTAATGGTCGGCAGCGCACTTGCAACACCTATGGCGTTACTTCTGTTAAAGGCGACGGTAGCCACTTGCCATTAAGTAGACCGTCAGCCTGTCTGTCGACCTTAACATAAAAAAATATATCTAAAAATGTGGAAATTTAGTTGGACATGATTAAGTAAATACTAAACTTTGTTGCTCCTCAAGAGACCAAAATACAGCAGCAAAATTTTATTATAGATGAAAAATGCAATTTGCAAATTAATACCTGAACAGTTAAAAAGTAATAAATAATAACCGATTTAAATTAAATCTCAACAACAATTTTAGTTTAAGTCGTTGCAGCTGCTCTCTACGACCTTCACAAATCCTGACAAATAACAATTTAGAAAATAAAGTATTAAAATGTTAAAGCGTAGGTATACAGGCTATAAGTAAAATTATAAACTTACCTCCGACTTTCTATTGAGCCCAAAAACCCGCTGAGGAATCGGGTGTTTCGCAGACTTCTTCATGCAGCATCAAATCAAGGTTACCATGTCAAAGAAATATCACCGAAGTTAACTGTATAAGTACCGAATTTCATATCAATCGAACCAGTGGAAGTTATTGAAATCGCTTTGTCAACTAGGAAAAGGGCTGATGATCTTCAAACGCGCGAACAGATCATCATAAACTAAATAGTTAAGAACCACCTCGATAATGTCAGCTTTCAAACAATAAAAACCGGATCAAAATCGGTTCATCCGTTTGGGAACTACGATTACACAGACAGACAGTACACGTCACTTATAAAACGCCCCGTTTTTGTGTCGGATCTTCATAAACTATAGCTAAGAACCATCTCGATAATGTCAGCTATGAAATTTAAAAAAAAAACTGGATCAATATCGGTTATGCTACGGCCACACCTGCGTCTTAACGCGTTAATTAGCGCGTTAAATAAGGCATTACGCAGATGTGGCCAAGATTTTAACGCGTTAAAATGCTAACGGCAATACTAATGGCATTAGACGTTAAGCGATAGCTCGGGTGTCGGTTTTTTTGACACATCAAAGGGTTTTAACGCGTAATTTAACGCTTAACGCGATGTTGGCTACATTAACGGCTTAATATCGTCTCATTCCGCAGGACCGAGTTCAACGACGATGCATTTGAATCATCCACCATCTTCTTCTTTTTTGTTTTTTCTTTTTTATTAAATTGCATAAATGCATATAATCATTAATTACAGTCATTGCTGCAACTAGTGCAGCTGCTTCAACTTCCATTTTGTATTAGCGCGTTAACGGGATGAATTAGCTTTTAACGGCGTTAGAACCTTAATGTAGCCAAAGCGTATTTTTAATGCCTTAATTAACGCGTAGTTGGACATTAACACTAACGTTAACATTAACGCAGGTGTAGCAGTAGCATCACACTTACTTTACACACACACGTCAAACTTTTTGCGTCTGGTGTCAGGGGTTAAAAATAAAACATTATGTCAGCGTTCATAATCATAAAAAGAAATGCGAATATAGCTTTATTCAGTGCACTAAAATGTTTGCGTCAGGCGTTGAATTTTTTATTTTTATTTTTGACGATCCCTCGGGGACATTACTTTTTCTGCTTGAAAGGTAGCCTATGTTCTTTTTCTATGTCTGTAGCAATGTGTATGCAAAATTTTACATGATGATCGGGGGATTAGCTATGGCGCGAAAGCGTAACAAATAAACAAACACTTAGGTATTTACAATAGGATCGACATGAAAATCAAGCTGTTTCAAAACAAAATAAAATACTGAAGAGGTTTTTATTAAATTAGATAAAAAAAACAACATTTTCCAACCAAGTCGCCGAAACACCTGTGTTGTTCACCCAACGGATTTGGTACGATTTTCACTAACGGAAAGAGTGTTACACGAGAAAGGTTTGTATATTGTTTGCAGAAAAAAAATGTATCCGTGCAAAGCCGGCGGCGGGCCCCTAGTATAATAGTATGTGAGTAAAACTACGGAAAAACTTATTAAGTTGATCCGTGAGTAAAACGACATAATACATAAGTAATATCTCGAACTTATTTTCAGGTCTCGAAACAAATGCTCCGAGTTGTCTCAGATTGCTGGGCGAGTCCATTCAAACGGGAATGAGGGGAATAAGACAGCTATAAGAGTTTTAGGTAAGTACTCTATAAAAAAAAGCAGTTATATGCCAGCGATATGAAGGCAGGTTCGAATCCCGGCAGGCTTGTTGTGCGGGGAATACCGCTCGTTGTGAGATCTCCGAGATGAGCGGCGTAACTCCATTTTCGGTTACACCTCCCCGCACTGGACAGCCGTAGTGGGTATGTCATGTCATAACGTTCTCGCGATCCCACCTAGAAAGTCGTTAGGTTTTAGCCGGTAGACTAGGGTTTATACTCCCCTACGCTACCGGGTATCCAAAGAGGATTTCCCAACGTTAAAAAAGGCCTGTACCTATGAGTTCCTGTGTAAATTAGGAATGATGATCACTTACTTAAGCAATTGTGAAAATGACGTGAAATACTAATAAGTAAATATTATCCACTGTGGTGGTTATTTTACTAATACGATATTATAAATGCGAAAGTTTGTGTACATGGATGAATGTTTTTTTCTCTTTCACGCGAAAACGGCTCAACGGATTTGGATGAAATTTGGCACACGGATAGTTTATTACCTGGATTAACATATATGATACTTTTTGTCCTGAATAATGTTAGGTTCCCGAGGGGTGCCACCGTCATCACTGCGATAAAGGTTTCTGTTGTTATCGCAAACGAATTCGCGGTCACCAGCTAGTTGTACATAAATGTCAATTACGTAAATTACAACGGGTACATTTTCTTTGAGTAAATTATATTAAAAAATATATATAACATAATAATAAGTAGAAAGTCATCTCATTTATTCAGTAAAAAATTGCCGTGAAATGTGTCCTTTGTCGTAGTGATTTGGAAATAGCTTTCAATTAGTAGAAAATATTGTTTTCGTCTACATCAAGGGAATTCGTGTAAATCAGGAGTTGTATAAAATGTACATACAGGTACAGAAGCATTTTTTTTTTCTTTATAGAAAACATTTATTTTTGTTAAAGTTCGTCAGAGGCTTGTGACTTGATGGTGGGTGGCTACCGTCGCCTATACCCATAGTAGGATTAAATAAGGGATTTAAAAAGGGATAGGGGAAATGGGCTCTAACATATCTTACTCACTCACCGAAACACTACAACAAACATGCTATTAAGCCAAATTTTTTTATGCATATTGGAATTAATTTCATGAAAGTAGCTTCATATAGTCCTTACATTTCACGAATGTGTGTGAGTTTGGTTATGTTGACATCTGGTTTGCCTACATCTACATTATATAGTATAAAATAAAATCGCTTCTCGCCCTCAGTTCCTCGGTACGCTAAGATCTTTTAAACTATGCAACGGATTTTAATGCGGCTTTCACTAACGGAAAGAGCGTTAAACGAGAAAGGTTTATATATAATGTATAATTTACATTAAAAAAAATGACTACCCGTGCAAAGCCGGGACCGGGTCGCTAGTAGAAAATAAAATACGAATGGCGTCATATTTTCTTCGGATTCGCTTTTGTGTTTTATTGTACATGTGTTTTACATTTTAATAGTGTTACATGTTACATTTTACATGTTGTTTTTTTTTATAAAAATAAATGCTGATCAGTTCATACATAAGTTAATAAATGAGACAAGACGAATGTAATTTCAAACGTCGTTATCTTCAAAAGAAAAAGTATAGTCGCTGTTCCATTATTTATTACTTCGTTTCCTTTAACTTGGTTACGGCATTTGCTATAATTCTAACTTATTTCATATTTCACCAATTTCTTTCGAACAATTTGACCGAAAATTTATTACCAACATTATCATCATCATTAATGGACAATAAGACTAATGACGTTGGCAGAACTTAGTGACAATACCTCTCTCCCCAATGTCGACTAGTGATGTCCCTATAGGAATTTATTACTGACTATCTGTCGCAAGCGAGTACACCCACGTAACTATATAAATTAATATAGCCTATGTTACTCGCTATTCATTACAAACATACAAAAATACAAATCTTTTCTCTTTATAATATTACTAGCGGTCCGCTCCCGGCTTCGCCCGGGGTGCATTTTTTTTTACGTAAAAACCTTCCCTGATTTCCCTGATTATCCATGAGTGAAGACAGAATTAAAATCGGTCCACCCGTTCTCGAGTTTTGCGCTTAGCAACACATTTAGGGCTTCGCCCGGGGTGCTTTTTTGCAATCCAGCCGATAAATTACTTTAAACCGCCATCTGTGAGAACCTTATGGAACTCACAGATAAATAATTGCTGTATTGAACATGTATTGAATAAGTATCAACAGATGGCGCTATGTTAATAATATTATATAATTTGCAAAAAAATAATAAACAAAATGAGATATAAACTATCCTATCTTTTAAGTTGGACCAAATAACAGATACTTATGAAGTTTGATCAAAGTCGGTTCAGTAGTTTCAGAGTTTATCGCGAACATACATCGTGACACGAGATTTTTATATGTATATAGACTATAGTATGTAGACTAACTGGTGCCCGCAACTTCGTCTGCGTTGAATAATGAAATATGCCTGAATAACGCCTGACATCTTTATAGCTGTGACGACAGTGGCGCCCGAGGTTTTATATTTTTAGACGATCCCTCGAGAATCTAAGATTTTTCCAAAATAAAAAGTAGGTATCCTATATGTTATCCCAGGTTATTTGGTGCTAAATTTTGATCAAAATCCGAACAGTTGTTTTTGCTTGAAAGAGTAACAAACATATTCATTGCGCAATTAGGCATTTTCAGTGATAATAAGGCGAGGCGTAGTTTGATTGCATTTGTGTGTTTTGTTTACACGGTGAAGGCGTAGTTTTACCAGCTTCTCTCAGCCGTACACAGGGCTTTTATCTTTAGTTCTTATTTTAACTGACCTTGTAACTAAAATGTGCTTCACTGTACATGTCACTTGAGAATTTCAAGAAATGTACGCATCTTATTTAATTTTCATGTTGAGGCCGTTGACATATGTGTTTTTGGTTCGTTTGTAACCCAATTAATTCAAAAACACCCTAACCACCATCCCGAGTCACGCACTGTCTTCCAATTAAAAGATGTCGTTGCCCTGAAATATGAAACAGCGATCCCCTTTCAGTAAACGTATTTCCATTTGTATAATAATGGCAATTTATTACCTACATGTAATCTTTCTTTAAATGGGTCGCTGTAAGACGGATTACTAGCCGTAATCCGTGGCTTCGCTCACAGATAGACGAAGAGAAATGAGGCCATTATAAGTCCAATAAGTATAATAATAATTCTGTTTTAAGTTTAGTGTTGTTAACAAATAAGTAAGGGAGTGGGGTAGGTCTGTGATTATCCCGGGAGTTTTGTTAAAAAAACGTACACATTGACCTATAAAAGAATTACTTATGACGAGACGTTCTATGCACAATATTGTAAAAAAAAATTAACTATTTCAAATTTATTTATTTGTATATATTGCATTTTTTTTAATTGTAGGGTTTCATATATTTTAATGTGTTTGTAGAACAAAAATTCTCGCACCCGGCACATAATTACATGTATGTGATAAGAATTTGTGGCTAAGAACATTCAAAAGAGCATACTGTGAATCGCAGCAAGAAAATCTAAACAAAATGTGTTTTTTTTTTTAATATTTTCGTAGAACATTGAACTTTACTTACACGTAACTAAATACATTTTCACTAGAATAAACGGAACGGTTGGTCTGCAAATTCAATTCGAATTTATCGTATAAAGTAAATGGAATTATGTGTCGATACTAAAATCTATTTGAATGCGATGGAATAGTAAATCATTGTCAAGGGAAATCAAACCGGTTAACTCCCCGTGTACAGAAGTGAAAACCTTCTAGGTCTTTAGAAAAAGTTTCCCTTTGGACAAATTTTAACTAGTCTCTACGGATGAAGAGAAAACTAAATCAAGTAGTTTCCGTACAAGGTGCCATTAATTCGATTTTAAAGGGTAAAGCTTCTACGGATAACATCCATTCAAATCCTTTATAGACGTTTGAAATGGGGTTCTTAGGTAGACTGCACATTGACTACTATCGCGTGAGCAACTAAGACTTATAAGCTTTTTAAGAATTACTTAAAAGTCTTTAAAAAAACTAAAGGTATTTTAAGCTTTTAAAAGTTCATTTTCAAAGGCCTCAGGCAGAGGCCGGCAGATTTATTTACGTTCAATATGACTTGTATTATATCACAGCTTACATTGCCTAGAATTGAAGATCCCCTTAAATAAATAAATATATATTTGATCGGAACGTTTTTTGGGTAGTACCTAATGGTGTCAATATCAGAGAAATGTATTTGAAATTCTATCTGCCTGTATTCTGTCACTTTCAAACGTTAATCAAGGTACTTCGTATTTGAGTAACGTTTACTTTGTTGGGGTTGTTGCTGGAACATTTTCTCATGCCAATATATTGAAAAGCCTTTGGAATGGTAATAATAAATACATATCAACACACGCTATATGAGTATAGATAAGATATAATAGTTAGTAATAGTTAGTGTAAAGCCATTGTAATTTACCTATATTCTGCAAATAAATTATTATTATTATTATTTACATATTTATTTTCATTTCTTAATTCTAAATTTTTTACAATACAAATATTAAAGAACAATAAATATCGTAAAAAACCTAAAACTAGAACTCCGCAGGTAGCGGGGCAAGGCCTAAGCTACCGGTGGTTAGGGCTGCAGAGTGAGGAACCTCCTGACAATTCGTGCCGTGTCAAGAAGTACCGCCTTCTGTATCTGTCCCTTGATCCAGCCATCTAGTGAGAGCCTCTTAAGGTGTTAGTCGAGGCTCTTCGCTATAAGACCGTTCGCCGACACGACTATCGGGACGATGATGGTCGAATCAACATCCCACATGACGGTCACCTCGTGAGCCAAGTCTAAATATTTAGGCTTTCACGAGGTTTTCATCATGTGGGACAGTGATGTCAACAAGCATCATCTGGCGCTAAGATCGATCGATAACCACGATGTCAGGCTTATTGGCAACAATATAGTCCTGTCCGTGATTATAGAGCGGTCCCAGTAGAGCGTGGCACGACTATTTTCGAGAACGGGCGTAGGCACGTACTTGTAGTACGGCACCTCAGATTCAATAAGACCGTATCGAAGGGCAAGTTGTTGATGTATGATCCTGGCTACTTGGTTATATCTGTGCAAATGCCGTTAGAAAGATGAGCACAACCGGAAATAATATACCTGAGTGTCTCTCCAGGACGGTGGCATGCCCGACAGACGTCGACCGTACCGTCCTTCAGGATATATTTCCGGTAATTGTTCGTCTTAATAACTTCGTCCGCAATTGCACAGACAAAGCCTACGGTTTCCCCAAACAGGTCACTTATTATTATTTATAAGTTAGGAATTTTTTGAAGAAAATTTAAATACGAATTATATTTAATTTTTTTACATTACCTTTGGAGGATTTAGTAATAAAAAGTCTTTCTTAATTTCAGTAATTTCCAATGAATATACTAACATTCGACAATTAAAAAGACTTTTTTATACTTTCAAACTTCAATTATAGCTACGAAAACCCATTACCAAATTACACGATATTTTTCCATTAAAATCTATAATGTCTTCTTACTTTTTTCTTTTTTTTTTTTATTATCTTTTGGTATTTTGGGGCTTTTTCCTTAGAAAGGACTTCTTTCTTAAGACTTTCTTCTTCTTTCTTAATAAAAGACTGATGGCCTGATCTCCATATATAACTGATAGATCTCATTTGTTTTGTTCATTTAAATTAATTAGATAAATAAGTTAATTAAATCGATTAAATTAATTATGTTAATTAAATCAATTAATTAATTACGTTAATTAAATTAATCAAGTTAAATAATTATGTTAGTTAAATTAATCAAGTTAAATAATTATGTTAGTTAAATTAATTATGTTAATTAAATTAGTTAATATTTGCTAATTTCAATTAAATTTTAACTTTCAGTTGCAGTAGTGATAGCGTTCTTCGTGTGTTGGGCACCGTTTCACTTCCAACGTGTTGCAAACTCTCGCCTCAAGAGTCACGAAGCTCAGAGGATTCTGTACGTGTGTACCGGACTGCTGAACTATCTGTCGGCGACTGTCAACCCTGTATTTTATAACGCCATGAGCAGAAGGTGCGTCACTTATACACTTTTTGTCGTGAGTGCGACTTTTTGATTCCATAGTAGGAGGCAATTCAGGAAAACTGATGATTACAAAATCAGTGGATAAAGTTTGATGATGTAGCTACCTAGCTACACATCTATACTAATATTATAGAGAAGATTTGTATGTTTGTAATGAATAAACACAAAAACTACTGGACCGATTTTCAAAATTCTTTCACCTATAGAAAGCTATATTATCAACGAGTAAGATAGGCTTAGGTATATTTTATAAAGTTACGAGGGCGAAGTTGCCTGCAACAGCTAGTCTATTATACATTAAAAAAATATATACCACTCGACAGCTAAAGTAATAGAATAAAGACTCCCGACCCCCGACGCAAAAGCAGGGTGTTGTAAGTTTGACGTGAGCGACTGTGTATCTGTCTGTGGAATCGTCAACGGATATGGACGCTTTTGGTCCGGGTTTTTTCGTTTGAAATTTGACGCGATCGGGATGGTTCCATTTCCAGCACATTTCCTAGTTGACGAAGGGATTTCACAAACTTCCACAGCTTCTATTGATGTGAAATTTGGTATATTAATGCTGCAGTATCAAGTAGTATGCGGATACGTACGCCTTAGCAACTTACAGCTGATATAACTCGTTTGGGTCCTATAGAAATTCGAGCGTTCGTTTATTAATTAGTGACAAAATTAATTATTATTTTTTTGCAGGTATCGCTTAGCGTTTAAAGAAACGTTTATGGCAGTCAGATATGAAAACTCGATAGACTCTCGTACGGCGGCAGAGAATCGCGAAAACATTTTGGTCAGGTTCGTTAAGGGTTCTAGTTCTAGGAGCACTACTATTAGCTTACCTAAAACCAAATGTATTACATAGATATTACACAGTATGTTACCTATGTATTACATAGGTAACATACTGTATGGCATTTATGATTTCACGTCTTTGTCTTGTCATGGCATTTATAAGTATATAATGTTAGAGAATAACTTTTTAGCAGATATAGTAACAATTTGAGGAATTGACGTGGTTTTGAAGTAAGGAATCGCTAAGTGGCGTTATTGAATTAGGGCCCAAATGAGGCCACAAATGTTGGTTCTATATATGAACCAACATTTGTGGCCTCATTTGGGCCACAAATTAATAAATAGACGTTATTAACCCCCTCCTGCCGACATCGCAACTGAATTCCGTAACCAGGAGCTATAGAAGAATTACCTAACCATATCACACGACACACATACGGGAGGTTATATTGTGACTATAAGACCAATAATAAACAGGTGATCAATTCAACGAAGACCGGATGAAGTAGCCGGCACCAGCTACTAAGTAAACAATAAGATACCACATTTTCGTTCATTTGCTTAGTGTATTGTTGAAACTCGCTGATCTGTTATTAAGCGTTTGTCACACTTCATCACACTAATACCTATAGTCAATGTCACGAGAAGCTATAAAGTTTGTAAACACACTTTAGGGGTTCGCAACCTTGGGATCAAATAAAAGAAAAACAGTTTTGTAGTTATTTTTATATATTAATAAAAAAAAATACAAAAAGGTATATCTTTTGTATTGACATTATAATAATTATAATATTAACTGTATTAAGTTGTAGCCTCAGGTTGTAGCTCTGTTAAAATTAAAATTGTATTAAAATCGATCTCTAATATTTTATTTTTAATCTTGATTCTGTTTGTCGTTGGTGAAATTTGTGACACCTATAATAAATCAAATAATAAAGTTATTACGTTAACTCAATTAAGCTCTTGGTGTGATAAATAAATAAATAAATGAACCTCGAAAAAAATTGTTTTTATTCATTTTTTATTAATGTTTATTTTTTATTTTGATTTATTTCTCTAGTATCGGAATATCTGTGTAACAAAAAAGATTGTGAAATATAACAAGTAGTTGACAAGAATTGAAGAACAATATGTATTAGGAGGATTTTACGAGCAAAGATTTACGGCCGATCGTATAATCCAGCAGTTCATGATGTGCCTAGGCAGATCGTGATATGGCATCGTTTCATGTAGTTGCAGTGATTAAAAAAGTGCTTATTAAATTACATTTAATCAAAAACTAATCACAATCTCACATCTCAATGGGCAGCCAAATCGTCGAACGATACGTTTATTTGCTAAATGGCAGATTCTGGGTAATACTTCAAACGATCTGACTGATAGTTAGGAATTTCATGAAACGGCGCCATATTACGATCTGCTGGATTATACGATCGGCCGCCGACATATATATTACATACGCCAGTTAGTACGAGATCCGAAGAGAGGTCGTCCTTAACCCATCTGTTTTTTAGATGAAAAGTATTTTTTCTCAATTTTTATCTGAGGAAATAAATTACGATTGTGTTGAGGATCATGGATATCCTTACTCTAAAAAAAAAAACTAGCTGCTATGCTGCGTTCTTACTATTACCTAGACTGCAAAGGCACATCCTTGTTTGTTCTGATCTTCAAATTATAAAACTAGGTATATCCTAGATAATGTAGTTACCTGCGAAAATCTGTTCATGAATTACTATTGGGAGGTTTTCAAATTTGAAAATCGGAGCAAACAAACATGTTCGACAGAGAAGCATTAAGCGTTCTGTGAATCCAGGTAATAAACTATCTGTGAGCCAAATTTTATCCAAACCGGTTCAGCTGTTTTTGCGTTATTGTGGAACAAATATCTATACATCCTTACAGACTTTCATTTATAATATTGTTAACAACCTTTTTGGAGTTTCACTATGTGGCCGATTGCTATTGTACTCTATTTGAATTACTCAGTTTTTGTTTTTATGTTTTATTCATTAGCGTTTTAGATTTTGCAGTTTAAATACATTCGTTTTATTTTTTCAATATTTCCTTGTTCCGCCCTTATTAAACCTTTAAAAAAATACGCTTTCACGCCTAACTACTCAACCAATCAATGAAAATTTGCATACACGTTGTCAAGGATACAGAAAAGGGCATAGGGTACCTTTAATCCAGATAAAAACTACTGTAGCCGAGAAACGCGGACGAACTCACCTGCAAAAACTAGTTTGTAAAAATAGTTTTTTTTTTCATCCGCATTTCTTTACTTTACGTCATAGTACAGTATGTGTTCAACAAAAACTATGAAACCTTGACCTAACAAGTTTATAACATCGACAACAAATCATCGGTCTTTCGCACATCTAACCAGACTGTTACCGATTGTTTCAATAAATATTTATCTAATCGTTGAGGCAGCCACAATGGATTCATGAATCGCTGTAAACACCTTAATCGTAGTTTAATCAGCAGTTTGACCTATTTAACTGGTCAAACATTATTCCTTGTTTAGCTTTAATAATTAAATAAGCAGTAATCCCTTTTTTTAAAATAAAATAAAATAAAATAATTAACCCCCGACGCCCGACGCAAAAACGGCGTGTTATAAGTTTGATGTGTATGTGTGTCTGTATCTGCCTGTGGAACGGATGGTTTGGTCCCATCTCGTCAGAGTTTCAAATCGTCAGAGTTTCAACTCGTCAGACTGAGTTTCAAATCGTCAGTTTCATTTGGTCAGAGTACAATCAAACAAATTATAATTCAAATTTTATTGAATTAATTACAATAAATCAATTTTAAAATAAAAATAACCCAAACGGATAGACCAAATTTTATAGTTTTTTTTTTGTTTGAAATCTAATTAGTTCGAAGTAGTTTTCATATAATTTATGAAGATTTGTTCAGCTGTTTGAAGATCATCAGCTCATTTGCTAGTTGAAGAAGGGATCTCACTAACTTCCACAAATTCGATTGATTTGTAATTTGGTGTACTGTTACTTGGTGGTATGTCCATGACATGGTAACGTTGACTTGATTCTTCAGCATCAAGTAGTCTGCGAAATACCCAACTCTTCAGCAACTTACAGCAGATGTAGCTTGTTGGGCTCATTGGAATGGTCTCAACAGAATGTCAGGAATTAGTTTATAATTTTTAATAACAGCATTTAGGCCCTGTTTATCTTTCATTAAGCTCTGGTGTAGTTTATTTATTATTAATTTTTTATTTATGTACAAAAAATGTATAACAAGTAAAATTTTCTTTTTATCGCCATGAATAGGTGTTTTTGTAAGGAAAATGTTGTAGTTAGTTTTAAAATTGATTTATTGTAATTAATTCACTTTAATAAAATTTGAATATAATTTATGTTTGATTGTACTCTGACGAGTTGAAACTCTGACGAGTTGAAACTGTGACGATTTGAAACTCTGACGAGATGGGACCAAACCGAACGGATGGACCGATTCTGATCCCTTTTTTTTTTGTTTGACAGCGGATGTGATCGGGGTCATTCTTAGCTATAATTTATAAAGTAGGTAATGTTCAGGCGTTTGAAGACCTGACAGCCTATTCCCTAGTTGAGAAAGGGTTTTCACTAACTTCCATATGTTCGATTGATGTGAAATTTGGCATACCTACTTTTACTTCGGTGGTGTTTCCATGACATGGTAACCTTAATCTGATGCTTCAGCATCAAGTAATCTGTGGGACATTTAACTCCTCAGAAATTTACAGCAGATATAGAGTGTTTGGGCACAATAGAAAGTCGGGGGTTGGTTTATAATTTTAACTTGTGTAAAAATCGGTAAGAGGGCTGTCAACTGATGGCATTTATTAACACGAGAAATGCCATATGTAGGTATGTGTTTATTTATTTATTTATTTTATTTTAGGGAAATTTACAGGTACAATTACCTACATAATAACAATTAGAGTAAATAGCTTAAACCTAATAAAAAAATTCCACTTCTAAATTACAAACTAGTCTAAAACAACGATAATATTATAGTAAGCCATTGAAGAATTTATCGGCTAGAATATTTTTAGTTTTAACTATGGAACTGTGGAACATGGTGGAACAGGTCAACATCTGTATCCTCTAATAAAATTTCATTTAAAAGTCTACATGAACGAGACATGAATGTATTTTTCCTATAATTATTCTTACTAAGAGCTACATGCAGAAAAGAGCGATTTCTCAAATTAGTATAAGGGACATTTAAATATAATTTGGATAATAGTTCAGATGAAAAACCCTTTGCAATTTTCATCAAATAGCAAATGTCACTTATATTACGCCTATACTGAAGAGGTAGGAAATGATAGCACCTACATCTGTGAATATAATCCTGCAACTTTTGATGACTTTTGTAATCAAGGTATAGCCCAGTCAATGAAGCCGTAACTTTGCCATTTTGACCTGGGTGAGTAGAACCAACGGGAAAATGTGCGTTAATAATCCTGCAAAAACATATCAAAAATGCAGGGTCCTAAATCACCGGAATGATTTGCAAAAAAATTGCAAAAAGGTGAAAAAATGACTTTTTCTCAAATATCTCGAAAACTATAAGAGATATGAGAAAAAGTTTCAAATAATAGTTGTAGAGGATTTAATTCTCTACAAAAATGATTAGAATGAATTTTTGCGTATCGGGCACCGTTGGCACGGAAATCACGTTTAAAGTATGAAAAATTAAAAAATAATTTTTTTTTGGCTCAAAATATATTTTTTTAATTTTCCAAATAGGAGTGATTTTTTCTGCATCCCCCGAACATTTCCTAAGAGATTACCCTGTCATTGTTGTACATTTATATTGTTTATAAACAATTAAAAACTTTAAAATTCATTTTTAGCCATCTTAAAATTATTTTTTTGATTTAATTTTCACACCAATCGATTTAGAATGAAGTTTTCTATAAGATTAAGTTATTTTTTTAGACAAAAAAAGATTCATCGAGATTTAGCTTAGAAATGGGTTTTGGGGAACTTTCTCAGGGATCCGACACTGGCGATGAGAGAGAAAGACTATAGTTATGTCTCGCTCGCACTCACACAAAATTTCTGCGCGTGCGCGGCGTACGAAAAAGCATGCGTGCGAGAGAGACCAACTTTTTCCAAATGAGAGGAAGAAGGATAGAGTGAGGCGCGTGCGCACAGCGATTAAGAGTATAAGTGCGACAAAGACAGATTTTTTTTACATAAGAGCGAGAAGGACAGAGCGACATTGGTCCGCTCAGCTCAAAAAATCGCGTTCGGCTCCGAGTTGCGGAATTTTTTTATTGATAAACGATCTCCAAAAACGTTATTTTAAGCTATATATCAATCGATTCAGAATCGAAAACTGAATCGATTACACCCACTCCCATTTTTAACTTTTTTTTGTAAATTTTTTTTTTAAATTAACTAATAAATGAGTCATTTTTCATCTGGAAAAAGTCATTTTAACCCATATATTAATCGATTCAGAACTGAATCGATTACACCTATTCCTGTTTTTGATTGTTTTTTGTATTTTTTTTTTTTAATTAACTAATAAATGACTCATTTTTCATCTGGAAAAACGTCATTTTAACCCATATATTAATCGATTCAGAATTGAAAACTGAATCGATTACACCCACTCTTATTTTTAACTTTTTTGGTAATTTTTTTTTAAAATTATCTAATAAATAAGTGATTTCTACTTCTAAAAAACGTCATTTCAACCCATATATTAATTTTTGGGCCTTGGGTTGGAATGACGTCCGAATAAAGACGTTTATTTCTCTATTTAACAGTAAAATGTTGGAAGAAATAAATAAAAAATAGGAATAGGTGTAATCGATTCAGTTTTGTTCTGAATCGATTAATATATGGGTTAAAATGACGTTTTTCCAGATGAAAAATGAGTCATTTATTAGTTAATTTAAAAAAAAAATTACAAAAAAAAAATCAAAAATAGGAATAGGTGTAATCGATTCAGTTTTCAATTCTGAATCGATTAATATATGGGTTAAAATGACGTTTTTCCAGATGAAAAATGAGTCATTTATTAGTTAATTTAAAAAAAAAATTACAAAAAAAAAATCAAAAATAGGAATAGGTGTAATCGATTCAGTTTTCAATTCTGAATCGATTAATATATGGATTAAAATGACGTTTTTCCAGATGAAAAATGAGTCATTTATTAGTTAATTTAAAAAAAAATTACAAAAAACAATCAAAAACAGGAATAGGTGTAATCGATTCAGTTCTGAATCGATTAATATATGGGTTAAAATGACTTTTTCCAGATGAAAAATGACTCATTTATTAGTTAATTTAAAAAAAAAAATTACAAAAAAAAGTTAAAAATGGGAGTGGGTGTAATCGATTCAGTTTTCGATTCTGAATCGATTGATATATAGCTTAAAATAACGTTTTTGGAGATCGTTTATCAATAAAAAAAATTCCGCAACTCGGAGCCGAACGCGATTTTTTGACCTGAGCGGACCAATGTCGCTCTGTCCTTCTCGCTCTTATGTAAAAAAAATCTGTCTTTGTCGCACTTATACTCTTAATCGCTGTGCGCACGCGCCTCACTCTATCCTTCTTCCTCTCATTTGGAAAAAGTTGGTCTCTCTTGCACGCATGCTTTTTAGTACGCCGCGCACGCGCAGAAATTTTGTGTGAGTGCGAGCGAGACATAACTATAGTCTTTCTCTCTCATCGCCAGTGTCGGATCCCTGAGAAAGTTCCCCAAAACCCATTTCTAAGCTAAATCTCGATGAATCTTTTTTTGTCTAAAAAAATAACTTAATCTTATAGAAAACTTCATTCTAAATCGATTGGTGTGAAAATGAAATCAAAAAGATAATTTTAAGATGGCTAAAAATGAATTTTAAAGTTTTTAATTGTTTATAAACAATATAAATGTACAACAATGACAGGGTAATCTCTTAGGAAATGTTCGGGGGATGCAGAAAAAATCACTCCTATTTGGAAAATTAAAAAAATATATTTTGAGCCAAAAAAAAATTATTTTTTAATTTTTCATACTTTAAACGTGATTTCCGTGCCAACGGTGCCCGATACGCAAAAATTCATTCTAATCATTTTTGTAGAGAATTAAATCCTCTACAACTATTATTTGAAACTTTTTCTCATATCTCTTATAGTTTTCGAGATATTTGAGAAAAAGTCATTTTTTCACCTTTTTGCAATTTTTTTGCAAATCATTCCGGTGATTTAGGACCCTGCATTTTTGATATGTTTTTGCAGGATTATTAACGCACATTTTCCCGTTGGTTCTACTCACCCAGGTCAAAATGGCAAAGTTACGGCTTCATTGACTGGGCTAGTACCGAAGAAAGTGTTGTTGAACATAATAGGAAAAAAGAGGTAAAAACAGAAAGATTTGGCTTTAATATTACTTACTCGTCGAAACGCCCCTTGCGTTTGGAAATTGGCTCTGGAATCCCATATTGACTGACTGAAACACAGCACACATTCTGTTATTTCACGGTGTTCTTCTGCAAGGGTGTGGTTACTGCCGCCAGAGGTGCCAGACTAGCTGCCTAAATGACTGCGAAACGCAATGTGCTTTGCCGCTACTTTCCAGATCCAATTCTAGTTTGTTAGTGTCTCAGAACCATTTCTGTTACAGGATATAGAAAAAAAAAACTTTTTATTAATTTAAAAACAAGCTTTATTTTTAAAATAAGCAACCAATTCATAACAAAAATTCAAATATAAACAAAACCGACATTTGATTTTTTATTAAAAAATGCATTCATATTATTTAGAAAAACCAACGCCGTTGCCCACTCAAAATACTCTTATGATAAAAAGATAATTCAATATTAAGGTAAAAACAGTATTTAAATGTAATATTTTTTCATTATTTTTTACATTCAATAAACTTATGGCGTTAAAATACATTTTTAATTCCAAGTACTAAACAGATATATCAGTAAAGAAAAAAATTTTTTTTGTTGTTTTTCTATATATAGATAATTTAATGTCAAATTAATATGCGTGATTTTTATCGCGTACCTAGTTATTTTTAGTAAATCTAAGACTCAAATCAGACATTATTGAATTAGGTACATTACATTACTAATTACAATGTGCTCTGTACTATAATTTATACGAACTACAAACTTAACAATAAAAACTAAAATATTCAAACAATAAAATAAAATAAAATAAAATAAAAAAACCATTAGATATTCCAAGTAGCTTAAAGCGAGTTATACACCATAAAAATTATAACATTAAAGTTTTTAAATACCTACTTGAACAAAACATTTTTATGTAGTCAGTTAGTTACAATTTGCCAAAAATTACACAATAAATTTAGTTTAAAATCTCAAAAATAAACAATTATAAATTTGGCGTTTATTATATATTATTTATTATCTACAATTATAACATATAACATTTACTTCAACAGACATCGTACCATAAACAAAATTAATCTGAAATTTATATAAAAAGGAACTTATAATGATTCTGTATTTTTTTTTTGTCAAATAGGATTTCATATCATTTCAATGTAATTTTAAAATCAACAAATTTATGAAACTTAATATTTATAAAATATTTTCAACTGAAAAAATAATAATTACAGACCGTGACGTCATCAAACGCAACCTTTTTTTTAAACAGCGAATTGCCAAGGATTTAGATCGTGCTTGTAATATTTCTAACATATGATGTTATTCTAACGTAAGGTGTCTGACATACGAGTTACTCTGTTAGACAAATATAATATAATTTGTATAATTATTTTTTATGGCAATAAAATATAGTATCTAATATAATATATTTATCGTAAGCAGTCCTATTTTGACCCTATTGACGATTATTAAAATAACCGAAGGAGTGAAGCCAAGATTCTAAGAAAAAAATTGTGTAGATGTAGGTATTATTTTTATTTATAATAAACCCAATTTATGCTGGCAATAATAATAGATGATAATATACACACAAAATGATAATTCATGGACTGAAAATGCCAGAAGCCTACATTATGCTTACGTATACATATAAACGATATATAATTTATATCGTTACATTTATTAAAAAACCTACTTAATTATTAAAAAAAAATCCTTTGAAAACAGTACTATTTTATAACCACTGAGCTCCTAGACTATACCATACCGTTAATTATTTTATATGATATAAACGCATATTATTATAACGCATATATTACAAATCTTATATTAGTCTATTATACGATATAATAACTCATTATACTATGCACTTAATAATCAATATATTATTAATATTAGTTATTATTTGGTGTACTTCCTCTTAAATTTTTTCTTATCCTATCATATTATCCTTACATGGCTATATCTATATCCTTACGTATAGACGATAATTGTTACTGTTATATTTACATGTTAATTCATAATATAAAGACTACCAATTATATTATCAGTTAAATATGTTAATTTATGCTAAATTGAGGTGGTTTTCCTTTTGGTTGTATTCGTATTTTGATTTTTTTTTTATTATATTACATTTTTTTTTATAGAAAATACAATATAATAATATGTCGTATGAAACAAGTGTAGAAATAGTCCCATGAACAAGCCGAGTATACAGAAAATAATGTTATTTAAAGTGTTGTTAGATAATTTTACTAACAAATCAAAATTTGTGTCCCTCAGAGGCATTTTTAAGTTTCTTAAAGATATGTAACCAGCAATATGTAATTTCTTAAGATGTGAAAGAGATTTTTGATTCAACCATGCAGAAAATAAAATTAATAGGTAAGTATTTTTGCAAATTGTACAATAATGGTAAGAATGGTTTTAGAAAATATGTCAAATAGGAATTTTCTCAAGAAAGATATCTATCTCAGTAAACTTAAAAGGTAAAACGATTTTAACATTATAGTCTCAAACAACTTCTGTAGAGCTTGTTCGATGACAAAGATTTTTTTATTATTATTTCAACACTTGTCCCAAACGAAAACGATTCAAAATAAAAATAGTTAAAACCCAAACGTAAAATGAATTCATTCTATCAATTTAATCATAAAAAAAAATTAACATTAAAGGCGGACTGCCGACATTATTTCAAATTTTTTTCATAACAGAACTATCTTTTAAAATATAATTGAAAAAAATATTCATTTTCCATAGTTTACAGCAGATTTAAAATCAATACCCTTAATTTTATTATATATATTTTTATGTTTTAATACCTTAACAAATATTTATAGAAGTAGAGGTATGAAAATTACTAAAATTAGTCATTTCTAGAAGTAGGAAATTTTAAAAAGTGATCCAAAACTTAAATCCACAATCGCTATTCAAAACAATAATAACAATAAAATAAATAAATTAAATCAATATAATTACATATTAATTAATCAGCCGCACTTTAGTTATAAAGAAAATTAACATACAAACGCAAAAATTAAATAAAACCAAATTAAAAATACCTAAGGCTATTAATTGAACGTAGGAAGTGCAGCATAAAATTAGACCAAAAACGAGGCACTACTAAAAATAAAACCTAAATATTCCTATAATCCAAAGGACATCATTCAAAACCAGGCCAATGTTTTCCTTTTTAACTTACACTTTGGAGAATTTTGGTAATAAATGCCTTTCTCAATTTCAGTAATTACCTTTGAATAATTCGGATTTATAAAAGCCAGATTATAAATTTTACAGATTTCATAAATAAATATGAAAATTATGACTTTTATTTGAGGAATGTACGGTATTTTGATACTTTCAAACTTAAATATCTATGAAATCCCATTACCAAACTATTACACGAAATTTTCCCAGTAAAATCTATATAATTTCTTCTTACAGAATGGTACATGTTTCAACAATTAAAACGAAAATAACACTGATGACCTGATCTACATACAAAGCTGTTTGGTCTCCTTTAAATAAAATAACACATGTATAATGTATTTGACACAATACTTACTAATATTTTAATTGTGAAAATAACTCTGTCTGTCACTCTGTTGTCTGTCTGTCTGTTACCTTTAAACGGTTTATCTAGTCAACCGACATGAAATTTCGCATACATTACTGCTCCCGAAGGATCATCTAAAAATAAAAACCCAACGCCTGTCAAAAGTATAACAACAATATTTAAGCTCTTCCTTTTTTTTTCCATCTTAAGGTCGACAGACACTGACGGTCCACTCGATGGGTAGGTGGCTACCGTCGCCTAAAACACAAGCAACGCCAAAGTTGCTGCAAATGCGCTGACGACCATAAATGACTATATTGTACTATAATGTACTTATCTTAGATAAGTACATATCTAAGATACAATATAGTCATTTACATGTACTTAGATAGACTAAGTGACTATAAAACACACTTAGAAATAAGAAAAACAGCAGAAATAAAATATTTGACTATATTCAAAATATGTAAAAAAGCAAAATGTTTTTTAAATCCTTCAAACCTAAAATCTAACCTTAAATCTAACACTAAAATATAGTATTCAAGCTTAAGGAAAACTACGATTTTATCACTCCGTTGACGAGTATAACCAACCACCTTGGGCGGTTCGGTGTACAATCGGTCGCACAAGTGACAATCATCCGTTCATAAGAAAGACGTGACATTACAGACGAAACTTTGGAGGCATAGGCCCTTCGCACATTACGACACTATAATATGGTACTCCAGTCGAATACTCGATTGCGACTGAAAACACCAATCAAAAATATTTATTTAGCAACTAAAGTAGTTATGAAACTATTATCAAATTGGGATCTTACTGACTATAACGTCAAAACGTTTAAATTGAAATGTCTTGACTTCTATATCGAATCAGCAAGACAAATAAAAATGCGGTACGATTTTGGTAACGAGGAATTTTTAAGCCCCAAGGTAGTGGCGTCACGCAGAATACAATCAATCCTAATTTAAAAGAGCAAGAAAATATATAAACTCTAGACACAGAATGGAGAGCTTTGAGAAATGATTCCTGCGTAAACTGCGCGCCTGCAGGTATAAACGGATATAGAAAAGTATTGGCAGAGACTTTTGACGACTTTGAATTCAGCTGATGGAAAAATTTTATATCCACAGTTATCTAAATTTATTACGTCATTGTTAAGTTTGCCACATTCCAGTGGAGAGAATTTTCTCAGCTATTAATATCATAAAAACAAAACAACGAAACCAGTTGTCTACAGAGACAATAGAAGGACTACTATTATACTGAATACTTGTTAGGCAACACTGCCTGTTTTGATTTCGAAATGTATGATTTTAAATAATTTCAATAAATGAATTTATTAAAATTATTTTAATCCAGCCGTGTAGCGAAGGTGAGGCGCATGATGAAGAGCTCACCCAGAAGATGCCTATTCACTCCAACTTTGAAAATATTTGGGTTATATGAGCTCGAGACTAGTTTAGTTTAGAGGACGTTGCATTATAGAGGACGTTTTAAAGCGCTTTTCCTGGACTCATCCTTAACTGAAATATAAATTTCAGAGCATTTGTCGCCCAGCAAGAAATACAACAAAATAAAAAAGATAGAAAAATGATAAAAGAATTGTATAAACATGCGAAATTTTTGATTTCCTGCTTTAATTTAACTTTTATTCTTGCTTTGTCGCCATTTTGTAGGTACATACTATTGGAAACGATACGCACGGGCGACCGACATGACATCGGTAGCGAAGTGTGCGATTCACCATACAAAATGTATGATACTCCGCGAAAACTAAATCTCGAGACTTGCGTATCCTACTAGTCGTCTTCGAGTATCGTAATGTGCGAATGGCCTTACTGTTACTATACTGAACGCAAACGCTCCTGGCACACCGGGCCATAAATTATTCAAGCGCTAGGGCTGTTCCGCACAATGGCTAGGGTTGTGCATGTTGCGCACGCATTGTCGATTATTTGAGTGCTGCTAAGAGAGACTTATTTATTATTATTTTATTTTTATTTTTTTTTTTCAATTTAATCCACAATAAGTTGTAAGACTAATTGAAACGACATTTTTCTTCGTTTTTAGTATAAATATGTTTCATTTTTTAAATTGTGTATCATTTTAGACTGTGACGCAATAAAATATGACGCATACTATAGTAAAAAAAAGTATGCAACATGTGATGTAAATGTAAACTGATATGGAGCGAACTTCGTCTCTAAAAATATATATTTTTATTGCATTTAAGACATCTGTTGAACGCGTTGCGAGTGTATATTTAAAATCAACGTCTAAAGTTACCAAAAATATTTAGGAGGTTTTGAAATTTGACTAAATACCTGAATTCATTATGATATTACCTACTCGTATTGTTATTTAAACACCGTCCGTGATTTGAATAAAATCACGAATAAAACATGTCACGTGCTTTTTAGATCAAAAATCTAAACAAAGATGATCCAATCAAATTGTGCAACCAAAAGAAAAATTAAAAATTAAAACACTAAAAACCTATGTCCTTAATCTAAAACGCTTCTAAAACGATTTCAAACTTACTTAAATGTCTAAATACTTTACTGACACTTTGGACATTCTGAACCTTTAGACTTATTTAATAACGAAGTAATTATTACTTTAAATACAAAATACTATTTTAATTACGTATACCGGAGGTATACTATCCTGTCCATTTAAAAAAAAATCTCTTTTTGATACCATTGGATTAAGAATTTTAAGGTTTACGCTCTATTTCCTGTTTTTTTTTTTAGTCCTATAAAAAAAATCGCTTTTTATTATTACGTTACAAATTCCATGTTTACACTCAGACGTTTATACTGAATATTTTGCTAAATGTGACTTAGGATAGTTTGCTTCCGATATACAGAATTGTTAATAACTATGTATTCTTAAAAATAATGTTTTCTTATAAATACTTTAACCATTTTTAAGTTTGAAATGTTAATCAGTGGTTTAATATTTTACACTAGGAGAAAAAAAATCCAATTATTATTGTCTTACTCAAATTAATAATCCTACTAATATTATAATTGTGAGTATGGATGTTTGTTACTCTTTCATGCAAAAACAGCTCAACAGGTTTGGATGAAATTTGGCACACAGATAGTTTACCTGGATTAACGTATAGGATACTTTTTTTATCTTGCTACTATGTTAAGTTCACGTGGAAGTGCGTAAACATATAAAAAACTGGGCGCCACTGTCGCCGTGGCGGCGCCACCATCGTCATAGATAAAGATGACAGATGTTTTCTCAAGTGTTTATTTTTCAACGCGGACAAAGTCGCCGGCACCAACTAGTAATAAATATATATTAATTTTATACGTTTATATTTCAGAATTTTATGATTAAAAAATCTTTTTAAAAATCCATAGGAGAAAATTACGTAGGTTTATGACACAATGTAATGTAAAATTATGGTTTATGAATAAAACATAGGTTTAGCCTAATGACGTCACTTCTAATAGGTAATATCGACATAAAAGACACAAAGAAAAATCTCACTTTTTAAACATTTTCGATAAATTAAACATTTTATCAATTGAACAATAGGAAATAACTTTTTGTTCAATATTCAGTTATGTATTCGTTAGTAAAAATTCATTAAAACCAAATTAATTATTCTGAATAAATAATCGAATATTAAATGATCGATTTAAATACATTTATTTTAAATAATATTTTGAACTTATTTATACTTTTGAACATTTGTTATAATTTGTACAAATAAACTCATTTTATTTTGTATTTTAGAAATTAATTTATATAAATTATTAAAGATTAAATTCAAAAACTTTTGAAGTTTCCATAAATTTTAAAATCACAAAAGTCAATGTTTCATATGTGACATATAAATATGTCAAATATTAAGTCAACATTTGTACATATATTAATGAAATATAATGTAAATTCAAAATATGTAAATGGTATTTTAACAGTTTGTTTTTTAAAAACATTAAAAAGTCTTATTTATATATTAAAAGTTCCGAATCACCAATTAATTCATCATCCAATTTAATTCATTTTTAGAATTCCAATTTAATTGTATTCTCGTGTGTTTTAAAAGAGAATTATAATATATATTATGTATAACAATTCTATTGCTTGTACCTGATGTACCAGAATTTCATGCTAGTACATACATGTAAAGACTGATTTGAGTCGATTTATGGTGAATTTCATGGTTTTCTTCATAGGCGAGCTAAAATTGTACTTCCTCTTGTTTTACGACACCAAGTTCTTGAAGCATCGCCTCCAGTCCTTCGGGCATACGACCCTGATCGAGTTCCAAGTTCCATTTGTAGTACTGTAAATTTTAAAAATATGTATTTTAACACCCAAAAGTTATGGTTATTAAAGTTTAAAAAGTTAACTATGGTTGATTAATAGCGGCCACAACCAGCCGGAATATCTCTCTCTGAATTCAGATAATTTAAAAATTCAGATTTCGGCTCAGATGAACGTTTATTATTGTTATTATAACAATTTACTTGTTCATCGTCTTGCTTAAATATATTTATTTAAGCATTATTAATATACTTTTTTTACTATTATGATATTCATCAGAATATCTGCCGTACGCAGGATAATTTTCTACTCACAAAATTAAAGGAGATCAAGGCATTCTTACGTAATATTGTCTAAGTCTAAATGTAATTATATAGATATTTACTTTAAGATACATATTATTATTTTGAATTTTTTTATTGCTTATTTGGTTTTCAAAAAAGTTAATTTAAAATCTAAATAAAAATATTTTTTACGTCCAATTATAAGTTTTAGTGCAAATTTTTGATCCATTTCTAAAACCAGACACAATCTTACGTAATAAAAAGGGGGGAAATCCGAGAAACCTTATGTACTCTTATGTTAAGACTACCAAAATCACGGCCAAATGGCCACTAAAATCGTCATTACTTAATTAATGAATGCCCACTGTTTCTGGCATGGGTTCTGTAGCTGTAGAGTCTACAAAAGTTTTGTTGAATCCTACCTTATCTAATTCCTTCCGAAGCGATAGCACAGAACGTTCCCTGTCCGCTACCAACTCCTCGAGATATTGGTATCGTAGCTTCTTGCGAGCGCGACACTCGCGGGCAGACTGCCTGCTGCGTTCTAAATCACATTTGAGATGCAAAATTACTAATTGTTATAAACTCTTTTATATTATGGGAAAATATTCACGTGATGACCATGCATATTTCTCCTCATACTATATGATGTAACACTATTCAATCTACATATACTAATTTTATAGCGAAATGGGCTCTGGCATCCCTTATTCTCTCACCGAAACACAACAGCACAGATGCTGTTATTTAATTGTGGTCTTATGTAAGGAGATTTTTCTGCCGCCAGACGGGCATCCCAAATAATTGCGAAAAGTCTTGAGTCTTTGAGAAAGACTCATAGATACCACTCGGACCTTTTTTTAGAGTTGGGATATCCTCATGGATACCTTGGCAACCCAACAACTTTCTAGCCCAGCCGTAGATTGGCGAAGATGGTGTGATAGTGACACGACAACCGCGACCCGCCTCGGCTATCCAACGCTAGGAGGACTGAGCTCTCTGTTGAAACCTCGGCCGGAAAATAGAGGTACGCCAAGGTAACCGTCAATGACGTGCTAAAGCGGGAGATATTTGTTAAACTATTGCTAATGCTAAGGCGTCTAAACAAAGGCAGTACCTAATTTGGCTTTCATGTCCTGTTTGTCAAGCTGCGCCTTCCTGCCAGGTCTCCGTCCACGCTTCCCACTCTCGCGTCTCTCCCCGCCTTCCGCGCCAGAACCACCTACCGACCCGAACACGCCGCCACTTCCGCCAATCGACTCCTGGAAAGTATGGAAGACATTTTTTAACAAATAGTTGACAGACATTTTGACGAGTCTGCCTTAACGCTCTGTTCTAGGATTCCCAATTTTTAAATTTTTTGTTTCCATTTAAACCTACATATTACATGTGAGAAATATGTCATATTTTTCTATGTATTGCTAGGACCAATAATAAGTAGTGAGAATCATGGAATTACGTAGGTAGTATTGAATTGGTAAGCTGCTCGAGTTGTAGTGAGCTCTTAAGTTTACGTCTACATAGTACATCTATTGTTCACAACAGTCTCACGAGATTCCCTTACCTTAACCACACTACTACTTAGTATCAACGTTTTGTAATACCAAACCTTATTTGTTTTTATGTAAAGTAGATGTTTCTTCATATTCACAGTAAAGTTACAATGGCGTGGTAGTAACTTGTAAAGTTAACTCCATCGAGTTGTGCTTGACGATTTTTATTGTAATGGTGAAAGTCAAGCAAATGAACCTACGGCCAAAAAAAGTCATGCCATGTAATATCCTTTACTTAATTTCTCTACACAAATATTGGGATTGGACTTCGGAAAACTATGATGCCACAAATTTTCCGTCGTTTTTCGACGGAGTTAAAAGTTTAACTATTTATACTTCATACAGATTAATTATATGGCGCTATATATCTTACAACAGAAAAATGTTAATTTCTAATGAGATTAATAGGAATAAAACTGTTTTGGAGTTATTTTTTGAGGAAGGAAGGAATGACAGTATACCAATTCCTTCCTCGTATCCTATTTTGTCGTTGCTAGTCTTTATTGGTAGGTACCATAAAGTGAAATGAAACATAAATTTTAAGAAAACCAAAATTAACTCCAATCAGTTGAAAACTTCAACTTTAAAAGCAAGCTATTTGAAGTGTGTAGTGCGCTGACAGATACCTAAGTAAGCTGAGGCCTGAGGCGATAAAGATGGGCGAATCGCGTGGGCGGAATGCGTAAGGAAATTTCTGTACTTATTACACCACTTACTTTGTGGTTTAAATCGAGAAATTGCGTTTCAATAGCTGAATTATTCCACTTGATGGTAAGAATCCTATATAGCAACTAGTCACAAGCAACATCTAGAGCTGATGCTCACTGACATCCATAATCGGAGAAAATGTTAGAAACAATGTGATGGAAGGTTAAAAACAAGAATGGCTCTAGACACAAGCTATAATTAAAAATTATAAACTAACCCCCGACTTTCATTGAGTCCAAACACGCTATTATCTGCTGTAAGTTGCTAAGGAGTTGGACATCGCGCAGACTTCTTGATTCTGTAGCATCTGCAAGGCTACCAAGTCACGGAAATTCCACCGAAGTAACAGTAATTTTACATCAATCGAACATGTGGAAGTTAGTGAAGACCCTTCATCAACTAGGAAATGTGGTGATGGTCTTCAAACGCCTGAACAGATCCCGATCACGTCAGCTTTCAAACAACAAACCGATCGAAACAACAGCTTTCAACATCGGATCAAAATCGGTACATCCGTTTGGGAGAGCTACGATTCCACAGACACAGACACACGTCATGTCAACTATCCGTTTTTGCGTCGGGCATCGGGGGTTTAAAACACAAAAGCACACGTGCTGTGCTGATATTTATTAAGTAAGACAATAAATGAAACTAACTAAAATAACACCAAAAATATTTTCTTTTCTTATATTTTTTTAATAAAATCGCGTCGGAATTTTTTTTTTTTAATAAAATCAGCTGAAGAGTCGGATATTTAAATTTGTACAATCTGCATAGTTGGAAAATCGAAAAATCTCATTTTATGCGCTAATTCTAACATTTGCCGTAAATTTTATTTTGAGTTACAACAACCAATCACTAAGCTTTCTCTTAGCGTTCTATCTTCGTTTCCGAAGTATGCAACGAAGCGTTTGAATCTTGGCTAGGGGCCCTGGGCCCTGGGTCCGTGCGCTTCACACCTCCGCTTTGGAGAAGTCGGCCCTAAACTCATTCAACGAAACACAACAGCACTCCGGCTGTCATTTTACAGTGGTCTTCTGTAAGGGCCGCCCCCTCAATAAACAACAAATAATAAATCAAAACAAACATAAATTATGTAAAACAGTACATAATTTACTAAAACGACTCGAACGAAGATTACACTTGCAATAAATATGACGTCATTAAAAATTCGCCTTAAACAGCATTACGATGTGCATCGATCTGTTTCTACATCGTTTTATAAGTGCATCTAATTTTAAACATACCACTGCTTAAAGTTTAAAAAATAATAATAAGTACCTTTCATAAATTTCACTCATTGTCCCAAAAACTTTTAACGAAACTACTCTTAAACTGATTTAAACATTTTAACCATAACCTCTAATTTTGAATATACACCGCCTTAAGGACAAAAATTAACCTTTAAAAATTTCAGTCTTTTTCCCGAAAACTTTCAACGAAATTAAATTCTCTTAAATTAACTACTCTTAAATTAATGTTTAAACCTTTTAACCATGACCTCTTAAATTTCAAACATACACTTGGTTAAGGACAAAATAATAAAAAATACCTTTTCAGTCTTTTCCCCTAAAAATCCTAAAGAAACTGCTCTTAAACTGATTTAAACCTTTTAACCATCACACATAAATACTTCGTAATTCACACTGTGCTTAACATTGCATTCTATTCATACAATTCATATAATACATACTATTCAGTTATCAAATCAAGTGCAACCGAGTTATTTTTACAAATAAAAATAAAAATAAAATAAAACAAACACGTCTCTATATTTGTCAATAGCTAAATACGTAGTAGCCGGTTAGCAACGAAACGTGATAGGCAACAAAACTGCGTCGCATTCAGTCGGTGTATATTCTGAACGAACACACACACACCGATGCTCATTATATGCGACGCAGTAAACTGTCAATCTCTAACCTAAAATAAATCACCTTCAACCGCTAAAAACTCTGCTAGAACACCACTTTCGTACACCGGTCGACTTGACATATATAAATAGAGATGTTATTTCATACAAGTATCACGTTTATGAGTGAATTTCTACTTACGATTCAGAGGAACAGTTTATGGTACGGTGACCGCTTTTGCGTCTGGCTGAACACACACTGGCCGGATAGAGAAGAGAATTTTGTGGTGTTGCGCCGAGCTGCGCAAAGCGATCCGAACCAAGCGTATTTATTAGCTTCGCTTTTCTTGCTATTTTTTTAAGCTATAGAAGCTATACTTTTTATTAAATATTGTGCATGTATATACATTTAGAGTGTAAGTAACGGACTAAAAGTGCCGAATTGACGATGCGAGGTGAGGTGCGTGTGTCGTTTCGCAACAGCTTATTGTATAGCCCTCCTCCCCACCTCGCCCGGATGACCTTAAAGTTTCACTGCACTAGGTAACAGTCTAACAGTCGCGGTGCATTAACACAAACAAGGCTTCGTGAATTTTGTAATGCGTAGTTCAAGATTTAACCAACTGCGTAGATTGAGCCCTATCTTTAATTACCCCTTATCTGCCCCTTATACCTTAGGGCATGTAGCCATATTATTTCTTTGCTATTACTTTTGTAAGAAATTTTAACCAATTGAGGGACTAGCGACTAGCGACCCGCTCCCGGCTTCGCACGAGTACAATTTTTTTCTGCAAATCTTTTATATATATATAAAAAATTTCAAGTTGGTTTGTGCGCTTATAAATCTCGAGAATGGGTAGCCCGATTTTAATTCGGTTTTCACAAATGGAAAGAGGGATAAACGGACTTTTATATATAAAAATTGCATCTCGGCCGAAGCCGTGAGCAGGTCACTAGTAATATAAAAAAACCTTCCTCGTTTAACGCTCTTTCGATTACTGAAAACTGCATTAAAATCCGCTGCGTAGTTTAAACTTGCGGTTGAGTCCGCAAGTTAAAGGTTTTTTTTTTAAGTCTGAAAGTCCCTGAATCTAAAAGCGCTGAAACACAACAGTACACGTGCTTTTATTTCATAGTATTAAGAGTCTATAAGGATTGGTTATAGCCGGCAGAAATTTACGACGCACAAGGAAGTGTGCCCTGTCACTACTGCCATTTACTACATATAGTAATTTAGCTTACTTCTTAACCACCAAGATAGCAAGAGATAATTACTTCAGATCTATACATAAAACACTAGAGATTAGCAATCTGATGTATGATACGTATCTATTGATTGCATATCTGAGATTAGCAAAGCTGCAACTTCCTCGGCAAGCGAGCATTGGTTACACACAAGGTTAACATTTATCATCTGATATAACGTAATTAAGTAGTGGCAGGGTACATTGTGTTGGTGGCAGTAACCACCCTCTTATAGACGACCACCGAGAAATAACACTGTGAAACATCACTGTAAATAATCACCGTGTTTGTCTGTTTCGCTTTCACGCCTCAACTAATCAACCAATCATCATGAAATTTTGCATACACGTTGGCAGTACATGTTGTCTTTTTGTATTAGATAGCCCGATTTTTGAGGAAGGTTTGAGCTATTGATCATCACGTTATAGCTCTTAGAAGCCGAGTAAGGTGAAACATCGTGACACAGCTAGCTTTTTAATATAAAGATTATGAAATCAAAATTTCCACAACGTCTCCGCAATTCTCTTCATACAAGATATTAGAATTTTTTTATTAGGTGTTGTTTTATAAACAATCCTTCTTTGAAAGTAAGTATAGAATGTCCGTGCTATATGTTTACAATTAAAACTGTCGTACAATGTGCTTCAACGGGCGTGACATGTTACTCACTCGTATCTTATCGTATTATAAACCGTTGATACTTATTTCTGGAAAGAGTAGGTACGATATTGTTGTATTGTGTTCTACCTAAAGCGATTAAACCGACAACATGGCAAATTTTGGGAACAGTTTTGATTTTATTGCTAAATCGATATGTTCAAAATGCTATTTCAGCTTGACGGTTTTAATTGTTAGGAACTAGCTGGTGCCCGCGGCCACGTCCGCGTGGAATATATAGCCTATGTCCATCCTGAAATTTTCTACTGACTACTGGTGAAAGAGTTTTTTAAATCGCATGAGTGGTTAAGAAGAAAACCTACATACAAATATACAAACTTTACCTCTTTATAATTTAGAATATTATAGTAATATAATATTAATATATTTATAAGAATATCCAATCCATACTAATATCCGTACTATAATATTATAAATGCGAAAGTTTGTTTGGATGTATGGATGTTTGTCACATGAAATTTTGCATACACGTTGTCTGGGACATCAGAAAGAAGATAGGGTACCATTGATCCAGAAAAAAAGGACTATTACCCGAGGGATCATCTAAAATTAAGGAAACTAACTCCTGGCTAAGTGTAATAGCAATAACGATGTCAGGCGATATATTGCTTTTTCAACGCGGACGAAGTCGCGGGCAGCATCTAGTCTACTATAAATGTGAAAGTAACTCTGTCTGTCTGTCTGTTACCTTTTCACGCCTTAACTATTCAACCGATCATCATACAATTTTGCATAAACGTTATCAGGGATACAGGAAAGAACATAGGGTATCTTTCATCATTATCTAAAAAATTTAAAAAATAATATAACGCCTGCCAAGTGTAATAGCAATGTAGATGTCTGGTGTTATATTGTTTATTTATATATTAATTATTTTTCAACGCGGACGAAGTCATGGGCACCAGCTAGTTTATAATATTAGTATTTGTGGCATAAATATAAAATTAGTATTTTGTAGGCATTATCAAGCTTTACAACTTTTCTATAGAAATCAATTAAAAAATATACAAAAAAGGCGAATTTAAAAAAATATTGATCTAATATGTTTCAAAATAGAAGTTCGAATAGGATTTCAGGGTCAGGATATAGGAAAACGAAATATTCCACGTGAGCGAAGCTGTGTGGGCACTAAAAATATAGATTCAACGCTTGCTTGGCAGAAATATAATATGTTAATGTTTATTTTTTTATATAATTGCTTTATATATTTTGTCAGGCGTTATATCTTCTACGGTATTTTTTAACGCGGACGAAGTCGCAAGCACCAGCTAGTGCTAAATAATTGTCTTGTTAGAGATTGTCCCATAATCTGTATCTGTCCCATTGTCAGACATAATCTGTATATGGGACATCAGTCATAGTCGACCTTGATTTTTAGAGGGCATGTTTCGATGTTAATTCTAATGGAACGTTCCCTCTACGAGTTTGAGATACTTAATAAAGAAATGTCCGTTTGGGTAACCGGTACAGTTACATATGTTACAATTACAATGTACTGAATGAATAATATTAACCGTCAGGCAGTAAAACTTAGTAGGGTTCTTATTTGACTCTTGACGTCTGACTACAATGAAAGAAATAAAAATTCTGTTTTGGTCACAGACGTCTTAATTAAAGAACAGTAGCGAAATATTTCGTTTTGATTTTTTTCCCGAAGCTTTGAATGCATCATGGATACTTGAAAAGTAACATTGTTTAAACAATAATTTGGTTAAATCCATACAACTATTATAAATGTGGTAGTAATCAGTGACCATCATGAATTTTGCAATTTTTTTTCTGTTTCCAAGGGAGAATCTAATAATAAAAATTCCAACGCCTGAAAAGTATATTAGCAACATAGTCAGGCATTTATTGCTTAGGGGGAAGTCCCCTAAGCCCGGACGGCTCCTAAAGCCGGACCCAATAGCCTGTGCTGACTCCTTCATGCTGGAGCGTGGTGCAAATTTTAAGGTTAGTAAAAATTTTGTTCGAATTAATTTTTTGGGGTCTGTAAATAGTATTTAAAGTATGGAATGATATTTATTGTTATTAATTATTATTGCTTTAATAATATAACTCATGCGTTTTTTTGTGATTCATAACACACAATTTGAATGAGATTTTTTTTTGTATGTACCTAAGGGTCCCTAAGTTCGGACACTCTTAAAGTCCCGTAATACCGGACAGTTTTAGAGGAAGTTTGTTTTTGTTTCTTGTTTTTCAGATTCAACATGGGTAAACCCAAACCGAAGATGTGAGAATACCGCAAAACATGAAATATTGAAAAAAGCCATCGCTAAAGTGATGTCAAATTTTTTTTGCAGGTTGTATGTACCTACAATTAAGGTTTTCGGATTCTATAGAAAACGTTCCTGATTATAACCAAAGTTAATTAGAATTAAGATTAGTTTTCTTTATTAACTGATGATTTGTTCTATTGTAATAGATATTGTTATGAATTGTTTGTTTAAATAATGTTTAAGTGTAAAAATGAACCAAATATTGGCTGTCCGTCATTAGGGGACCTTTTTGAAAACGTCCGATTTTGTATGTTAACTGTTCCTTATAATCTAGTACATTTAAATTAACATTTGAGACTGCTGATATATCTGTGTTGATTAGGTATACAGTTGAGAGCTTATTAAAGAGAAATAAACAAATTAGTCTATTACACGATTTTTTTATTTTTGTTATTCCTTAAGTGTCCGGTTCTCGGGGACCTCCCCCTATATATTTTTTATTTTTCAACGCAAAGTCGCGGGAAACAGCTAGTAGTCTATAAACGAAACTATTTCGGTAAATATTTTGTCAATAGTCTCCTTATAGTTGTTATTATTTCGATTTGTAGTGTCACTTAGTGAGTTTAAAAATTATGAAATACACGTGATTATAAATTAATAATACTAGAAATATCTTTATATTATATAAAAATTTAGCTTCCGTATGTTTGTGTCCACAAAACTCGAAAAATAGCCTGTCGAAAAAGAGCCTTTAGCTCAGTCTAATCGGTATTAAAGCGAGGCGTGACCCGGTTCGGCTAGTACATACATACCTAATATTTTAGGACTGTAAAAAATGAACAAATTATAACCGAATATTTTGAGATAGCTGTGACCCACTTAACGCCATCTAGTGTACGTTTTACACAAATGCAGTATAAATAAGTAATTGCTGATGCTGTCATCGTTTAAGAGAGGGCGCACTCTAATAGTAGTCGACGATTATGTCATCAAATGCTAAAGAATAAAATAATTCAATAATTTATCTAATGAATCCTATTAAACTGCAATGTCCACATTTACTTGTAAAAATTAATAGGATCAAATATTTTTCTTACATTATACTTAGGTACATAAGTATAAAGTAAACGGTTGCATGTATAGATCTGTAAATATTATTAAATAATGCCTTTGGTAGTATCAGTTGGCTTACCATGCCATTGTAATTTCATTTAATGTAAGCAAATTGCATAAAATCAATAACTATAAAATTCTGTGAAATTCAGATATTCCATTCTTCCTATTAGATGAATTTCACAAGTTTAATTTATTAAAATTAATTACAAATTGATTATTTGGATGGCTGTAAGCCTGTATTTAAGGATTTCCAGATTTTACCCTTGCCATGCATGTATACATATAAAGAAAGTTTGTACATTTGTAAGAATAATAATAATAACAGTATTATCATTGAGAATACTACAAAAAAAATGTAACATGAGTAAAACTATCTATTATCTTGTCACAACTATCTGACAAACTATACATGCCAAATGCTAAACTTTCTAAACTTTGGTGCCAACACTGACAACGGAACCAACATTTTTCCAGAATAAAAGTATGTATAAGTTAATCCAGGCGATAAAGTATCCGTATGCCAAATTTCATCCAAATCTGTTAAGAAGTTTTTGCGTGAAAGAGTAACAGAGATCCATCCATCCTCACAACTCCTTTTTAATAGGAGATAGGATAATATTTGAACGCCTTAAGGGTAGGATATAGCGAATGACTAAATCTGTTGCTAAAAATTCACTTTAACCTAGGTCACAATAAATGAGGTACCTTCATTTACTTGACAAGATGACATGACTATTTCATACATTTCCAATCAGGGATATTGTCAAATTTAATGACAAAAATCTGTCGATGATAAATATTGTATTCTGTACATAGGTACCTACATTACATATACAGTTAATAGATAGTAAGTTCTATCAACTTAATAAGAAGTGGACCATACTTGTCCTTACAAACATTTACTTATTGAAAAATAAATATTAAAGACAATGATATTATAATCATTAAATTTATGAACATAAATGTTGAAATTTTAATATTGTAAATATTGTGCAAAACAACAATAATGATATTCTATGAGTCAGACCTTGAAGGTAGGTAATTGTGACAATTTGACAAGCTAGGTTTGTAAGAGGAAAAGTAGGTCATGAAATTATTTAGAGAAGTATATTTAAACCCTTTGTCAATTATGTAAAAAAAAAAACATTTAAATGATAACGCGGAAATTGTTTCTTGCTTTCGTAATTTTTTGTGGCTGTTTGTCAACACAAAGAAAATATTAATGAAAAAACTCACGTTTTGTGATTCCTCTTCCAATACGGCCATAGTTTCAAAGTCGATGTTCATTTTGTACTTTCACTTTGGTTCTGTAACACTTTCAAACAAGGAATAAGAAAATTTCCACAAAATAATAAGAAATAAGTTCTGATTTACTTCAAAGCTGATATTGTTTAGGTAGTAGAATAGATGTTGTTTACAAACTTGCAAATATTGCAAGGTCACTTGACATATTTTGGTAAAACGTCATGTGACGTCACTTCGCAAGAATTTATCGATTTTTTTTAATTTACATTATAAAACATGTACATTAGTTGATTTTAAATTTTTTATGTCGTCTAATATTTTTTGTTATAAACAATCTGTCAATTAAAATATAGAAGGGTTTATACCTTTTGTACATTACACATTTTGAGTTTCCATTATAACCAATATGTGGTTAGTCTGTAGTCTGTGGCTTAACCTTGACGACTTAATCTCTACTGTGGTTATAGATATGAGAAAATTTGACATCTCTGATGGCGCGAAGTTTTGAATTAGATAGTTAACATAATTATAAGGTATGTAGTTAATATTATTAATAATAACATTAAGAGCACGATTGATTTTATCTCAATAACGATAAAATACAAAGAAGAAAAAGTATTAAATCGTAACTAATTTCGTACGAAGAAGAATTATTACTTCATCGAAACCGGTTACGGAACTTCGGTTTCCTACACGATCCGAATAGGGTCACTTCGCCATTTCACCGACCACTACCAATTTGCGACCATTTCTTCATTTTCCTTGGGTAATAGAATTAGTATCACATCTCAGTTTCAAATAATGGCACCATTTAATTAATTTGAAGTTTTGCCAACTGTGAGTGGCGTCTATTTCTATGGCAATTTCTAGATCGACGTCAATCACCACTCAATCACGATTCGAAAATTTACAATGCGGACGTGTGATAAATTTTACCAAAAAAATAGTGGAGGTTAACATTTTAGAAGGTGATTTCCGGCTTATTTATTTACTATTTATTGGTGTCACTATTTATGACTGTTGCATGTGAGTGTGCTTATTGATATTTAAGCGAAGTTTGCATAATTATTTTATTTTTATAGCTTTAATCAGCTGGTCGGCAAAATGGTTTTAAACGATTTTAAACATAATCTAAAAACCGACCATGTGGTCGCAATTTAGTTTATTTTCCGTAATAAAAAATGAACTTTCTTTGTTTAATTGTTATCCTAAGAATATTTATTGCATGTTTTTTCCGTAAAACATTCAGATTAGAAACTTGTGTCTAGATTCCGGCCACCAAATTGTTGAAATTATTAAAAATACAGCTATATAAAATTCTATGTTTTAGGCGGCCGGAAACTAGATGTTTGGTACCCAATTAACGGCCACCACTTAAGACAAGATTAGTTCATAAGTTTTATAAAGTTTGACTGGCTAGCTAGTGGCCGTAAACTAGATGAAATGGTCGTAAATTGGTAAAATTGACTCTTTTTTGTTTTTATGGTTGTAATTATTAATTCGAATCATAAAATTTAAAAAAGTTACGTCAAATCCAACATGAATATATGTATTATACATTAACCAAGAAAAACATTAAAACACGTTCAAGTAAAGGGAGATATTAAATCATGAACTACAAAATGGCGTTAAGTGGTCGCACATTAGCAAAGTGACCCTAGTACCTACTTTATTACTTAAGCATCAAAGTTTATTTTTCAATATCAAACATGATGGCCGTAAACTGGCTAGTTAGTGGCCATAAACTAGATGAAATGGTCGTAAACTGGTAAAATTGACTCTTTCTTGTTTATATGGTTGTAATTATTAATTCAAATCATAAAATTAAAAAAAGTTACGTAAAATCGAACATGAATATATGTATTATACATTAACCAAGAAAAACATTAAAACACATTCAAGTAAAGGGAGATATTAAATCATGAACTAGAAAATAGCGTTAAGTGGTCGCAAATTAGCGAAGTGACCCTATTATCTCGAAATTTAAAACTTTCCTTACATCCAATAAAACTGGGGTCTCATGTTGACTAGGTTAAGAGTAGGTACCTAGATAAGCACATATAATATGTAAATTTTCATTCCATTTGTGGTATTTGTACCTAGCTTAGGAGGAATCTGAGTTAAAAATGGCTGAGGGCTCACATCGGTTACATTAGGACTACAAAATACTTTAAATATGGTTTTATTATGGGTTTGTTCGCATAAGAACAGATTTGATTATGAATTTATAAAATGAAATAAAAATAATCGTATTACCAAAATTATGTATTGAAATTCAATAATCGGCTCAAGTTGTGTCACTTTCAGCTGATGTTCGGGGTGTGGTCCACCCAAAAACCATCTTTCAAGGGATATAAGATTAAAACATAAAGGGTTAAAGAGCTCGAGTCAGATGATCCTCGCAATGAAATTTATACTTCTAAGGTTGATATCTCAGTTGTTTTTTATCCTACAGAAATAAAAAACGTTTGTTAAAAAATACCTAAATTTTTATTCTTAACCCTTTTTTTTACGTAAGTAAGTATATTTAGTAGTTTTAAAGTCATTATACAAAAAAATTTAAAAAAATCGTATTTTTTTTAATCGTAATTTTATTTTCAAAACCAAGCATTCTAAACCGATCAAAGTCTTTGAGCTCATTACTTATACCAAAATAAAGACTCGACTCCATCCAGGGTTCCTTTAAAAGGTCTTACCAGCCAACATTGAGACCTACTTTGAAAATTGTTCCTATACCTAGGTATTTTCCAAAAAATATTGTTTTTCGAGTAGGTACCTACTCACAAAAAAAAAGATCCCTTTAACTAGCAACAAGTCGCTTTAGATTCAACTTAAAATGTTCATAAAAAACAATCTTTTTTTAGTTTTTTTTTAATAATTTTATTATATGCTTATACAAAAAGGACAGACTTTTATTCATATAAAGAATGTCCTTGAAACGGTGAATCGCAGATATGAACGCACGTAAAACGGAACGCACTCAAGAGTAGTAATATATGAACGCACCAAGAACGCACTTTGTAAGCAATTTCCAATTTGTAAGTAAACTGTAAACATGGCCACGACAATTGTTAGTTCGGCTCGTCAGGGTAAATAAATTATATTTTTAAATAAAAACAATTGTGAATACAGTACAAAACTATTTATTGACCTAATAAAATTCATAATAGTGTTGTTAGTAATGTTTAAAAGTTCTAGTTGTGTTAAATGTTAAAGTGTGTAAAGTTTTCTATGTGACGTTGCATATCAGCTGTTCGCGTATAAAAGTTGTTATTAAAATTAATCAATTGAAAATTAATATGGAAAATATGCCATTACTTCACCTCGTTACCAAAAACCCCCCTTAATTTTAACGTATTATTGTTTAGTTACGCAACGAACGGTTTAAACGAAAAGTTCAAAGTTCAATTTTCATTTGTTTTGATTATTTCTATAATTATTTAAAAAAAGTTATATACGACATTATTACAGTGGGGAGGCTAACAAATGCTGCAAGGAGGTTATATTCAGACGCTTACCCTAAAATAACTACACATTATACAATTCATCCCAGAGATAAGGATCCGAGATGGAAAGGTATGTGTACAAAACCGATATGATAACCTTAATTATAGTTTTTAAATTATATAAGTAAACAATTATTAAATTATCAGCGATAATAACTTTGCATAGTTTATATCACTATGCAAAGAATGTGCCCTACTACTACTTTCGAAATCCAGACCAGGGCCAACTTTGAAAAGTTCATTTCCAAAGTTGACCCAGCCGGGAATCGAACCCGGGACCCTTGAGACAGAGTGTTGAAGCAAGCACCCTAACCACTACTCTTACAAGCCCCCTCAAATAACCAAGAGGTCATGCTCTTTTTATTGTTCCTTTATTACACAAATGTGGATTTTGAATGAATGAATGAATAAATACGAGTAAGTATAAATAAAAATAAGGCTAATTTCGTGTTTGTAGTATATGATTTATAAGCAGCCATTGTTATTACCAGTGAAATTATTAATTTAATGTAGATGCAAATATGGAGCGCATAGCGGAGGAAACGGACATCCTCATAATTGGAGGAGGCCCAGCTGGCATGGCAGCTGCCATCAGAGCCAGACAAATAGCTGAAGAAAAAGGAGCGGTGAGCTAACTAAATTATATAGTAATTTAAATTTTTTTAAGGTGGGGACTTAGCAGAAAAGTGTTATTTTCATGGTCTTTGACCTCTTAGAGTAACATTAAAACTTAGATAAAAATACAGTTAACAACAGACTATATTTAAAAAAAATTAAATCGTACAAGTTTATATACAAAAAAATTAATTTACTGAAAAAAAAAGTAGTCAATTACTGCCCAAAAAAACCTTCCTCGTTATAGTAATGCGCACTGCCAAGGTTTGGAACTCTCTGCCAAACCCAAATCTTTTCAAAGTTCGAGTGAATTAGACATCTTGTGGGTGAGCTCGCTTCATCATAGGCCTCATTTTCGCTACACGGCTAGATGCTGGCCAAGAGTGAACCCATCTCTAATAAAAAAAGTAATGGAAATTTCAGCAATTAATAAGCTTTAAAGCTTATTAATTATCTTAAGTTCTGTACTAAAGTTTTAATAGGCTATTTTTTTATTCATATTATAAACAACACTTTAAAAAAAACCTTTCAATTTCAAATCTATTCGGTGAACTCAGATGCAATAAAAATTTGCTATGCAATATTACACCTAAATGCACAGGTAATTAGGTTTATAACACACAGCACGTCTCCCACTCCCCTCGTTACCGGTTTTAGGATGAAGGTGGATCAGTCCATTTTCTTTTTGCTTGGCTGTTAAAGGCGTAATATTAACTTTTCTATAACATTCCAAGTAAATTGATCCAGGTACAGAGGTAAAAAGAGAAATAAAATATCTTGTGTGAAATGTGTGATGTGAAAAGAATTTTCACTTACGCTAGTACCGCTTAACATTTTATCCGGGGATATTTCCAGGAAGTAAGAGTAACTCTCTTGGAGAAAGCTGCAGAGATAGGAGGTCATATTCTATCAGGAGCATGTGTAGACCCTATCGCATTGAACGAATTAATACCCGATTGGAAAGAGAAGGGTGCTCCATTTGACACACCTGTCTCTGCGGACAAGTTTGGTTTACTTACAAAGACCGGCAGGATACCTATTCCAGTGTTTCCAGGTAATCTATACTAATGAATAAAATTGAAGTGTCTGTTTGTTATGTCGAAATGTTGTTTGTTACATGTGTTTGTTATGGACGCTTTTCAAATATATTTTTTATTATTTTAATTGCCGCTTGTATATCAAAGTACTTTCGGTACTTACAATAAAAAGCATTTTTTTTAAAATTTTTGTCTGTCTGTATGTTTGTTCCGGTGAATCTTTTGTCCAAAAATCCAATGCCTGGCAAAAGTATATAGGCAACGGCAAAAAACTATTTTTTTAATTTTTCAACGCAGACGAAGTCGCGGGCACCAGCTAGTTTATACTCACATATTAAGTTATATTGCTTAACTAATTTTTCTTACTACTTTATATATTTATAAATAATATAAAAATTTATTCATCTTTTTACAAAATATATGCAATGAGGTGTCTCGTAGTCACCACTGAAAGTTTATTGTAACAATGACCCACTCATGTTTCGCACTGATGCAATTTTAATTCTTTTTCTTCATTTCTTTTTAAGAAAAGAAAAATACAGGCAGAAGTGGACAGAGACTTTGTTTTATACTATTTATATATAAGAGATTATGTTAATTTCCAGGCTTACCTAATTACAATCATGGCAACTATGTGGTAAGGCTGGGCCACTTTGTACGGTGGTTGTCAGAACAAGCTGAAGCAGCTGGTGCCGAGGTAATTAAGACTAATTAATGACAAATTATTTCTTCACACTAACCCTTACACTCCAAAAGCAACTCCTTAGTAGGTTATTAGAACAGAATTGGCCGTTAGGCTTCTCTTAAATATAAACAACTCATATATAAATGTAAAACAAGTTAACAAATTAATAGAAACAATGGTTACATAATTTATTCTAAATAATATTGTGACGAAAAAAATATCAGAATTTGGTAATTTCGAGTCTTTCTCAATTTCAGCCATTTTCTGTGAATATTTTAGATTTATACAATAAAATTCATATTTTAAATTTTGGAGATTTCATAAATAAATATTAAAATTATGACTTGTATTCGGGAAATGCATGGTATTTCAACTTCAAACTTAAATATATATGAAATCTCATTAACGATATTTTCCCATTAAAATCTATAATTTCCTCTTACCTAATGGTATGTAGTTTCAACCGTTGAAACGAAAAAACTAAACTAACAAATAAACTTATCGCCTGATCTCCATACAAAACTGATTGATCTCCTTTGCATGTCAGAGATAACTCCGAAAACATAACCATTTTAATCTTCTCTCACTGTGGAATAATATTGTTAAAACTAAAATTCCAAGTAATTTTTAATAAATCCAACACTTAATTAGTGCGGAAAGATGAACAGTATCCTTTTGAATAAGTAGACACACATAGATGCAAAAAAATAATAATGCGATCAAATACGATATTTGAACGATGGAAGCGTTCGTGTTTTTATTATTTATTTATAATAATAATAATAATATTATTATTATTTACACATTGTCTATTTAACTCGTTTCCCCCTCCAAAAGCCAAAATGAGAGGGAGACGGTGTTACCTCCGACAGAAGCACAGTCGGTCGGGGTTTAGGGCGACAAGGACAGAAACCGACGCATTATTATTATTATTATTATTACACATTACTATATTCTATTATTATTATTGTAATGTGTAAAAGGCTGGGAAGCGCGCGCTATTTGATTGGTTTTGTTTCAAATGTGAGGTGTGGCCTGGTTGCGCGGGCGCAGAGCTCTTGTATCGGCCAGACGGGTCACTCAAGGGAGTCGCTACAGGAGACGTCGGCATCGCGAAAGACGGTAGCCCTAAAGACAACTTCGAGCGGGGCATGGAGTTCCATTCCAAAATCACCATCTTCACGGAAGGTAAGTTTTTTTATGTTAAGTTCCGCAGACAGGCTGACACTCCACTTGATGATAGGTGGCTACCGTCGCCTATAACACAAACAACGCTCCAGGTGCTGCAAGTGAGCTGCCGACTACAGTAGCGTTAAGGATAAGGGATAGGATAATGGACTCTGGCATCCCTAACTCACTCACCGAAACTCAACAGCACACATGCTGCTATTTCACAGTGCTCTTCTTAAGACTATCCTCCGTTCAATGATTTATTTTACTTTTGACAGTTCAAGATAGTGACTTTCCTAATGGATAACGGTATCAGTTTTTTAATAACATTTTATTATATATGATGATGTTTATTTTTGTGACCCACCATCAACTGTGTCATTAGTACTGTTGTCTGTCTCCGTTTTCTGGAGAGTTTCCCTAATACCTGTTATATCGGCCTAACAAATTTCGTGTTATAAGTGTTATATATACTTATTTTATCGCTATTGTCTTCGCAGAAAATTCAAACTTTAACGAGATTCATTTGGATCTCGTATTAATCATTGAAAATTATTGTTTCCAGGTTGCCACGGGCATCTAACAAAAATGGCATCAAACAAATTTAACTTGAGAGAGAACTGTGAGCCTCAGTCTTATGGTATCGGATTGAAGGAAATATGGGAAGTTCAGCCAGAGGTACGTTAGATTTTATTCACATATTTAGCCATCAAATATTGTTTTCTGTAAATTTTCCTTTAGATACACCTAAAACTAAGTTTTAAGGGCACACTGTACGAGCGAGTGAAGTCAGTATAGATATTTGGAAGAATTTGTTGTCTCAACTTATTATTATACTAGCGGCATGTTCCCGGCTTCGCCCAGGGTGTTTTTTTACGTAAAAACCTTCCCTGATTATCCCTCTATCCATGAGTGAAGACAGAATTAAAATCGGCCCAGCCGTTCTCGAATTTTGCGGTTAGCAACACATTTAGGGATTTATTTTTATATTATAGATAGCGGCCCGCTCCCGGCTTCGTCCGGGGTGTATTTTTTCTAAAATAAACGTAGCCTAAGTTACTCCTTATTACATCAGCTACCTGCCAATAAAAGTCCCGTCAAAATCGGTCTAGCTATTTCAGAGATTAGCCGGAACAAACAGACAGAGAGACAAAAATTGTAAAAAATGTTATTTTGGTGTATGTACCGCAATTTACATAAACAAAAAGTAGCCTATGTTACTCCTGACAACCCCCTCTTCATGTCTGCAAAGTTTCATCGAAATCGCTTCAGCCGTTTCTGAGATTACCCTGGACAGACAGACAGACAGACAAAAATTCTAAAAAAAGTTATTTACGTTTTAACAGCATGCGAATGACTCTCTAAGCTTAGTTTGAGGCAGTTTTTCGCAAATCACAGACAGACACTCTGATTTTATTTATATAGATAATGCGAATTTCATAGAAAACCTTTTTGTCTTTTATTTAGCAGTTACAAGAATTGAATTCGCGAAAATGTTTTGCAAATTTTGCACATTTTTAGAAATTAATTATACTAGATATAAAATTAAATTAAGTTTTTTGTTTCCATCCAAACCTTCATATTTTATCTGAGACTAGCTATTTCACGCGACTTCACCCTCATAACTTTATAAAATATAGCCTATTGTTACTCGCTGATAATGAAGTTTTCTATAGGTGAAAGAATTTTCAAAATCGGTCCAATAGTTTTTGAGTTTATTCAATACAAACATACAAATCTTCTCTCTTTATAATATTAGTATAGAAATGTCACTTTTTTTATATCTTGCTACGATCAATAACTAATGATTAATCATGGAATTACGTCTGGATTTGATAAACTGCTCGCTCGGACTGGGAGCCCTTGGGCCCTAGTCAAAGTAACAATTTCAAATGATAACGAAACGATAACGAAGATCGAAAACAATAAACTGTATGGGATTGACATATGCCGTCGCTAAATGACGTTATACATCCCATACACTTTATTCTTTCGAACTTCGTTATCGTTTTAAAAATGTTACTTTGGCTAAGGCCCCTCAAGACTTGTTCTTGAACATTTTAGAAACATCAACCCGGCATGGTGGAGCACACGATAGGGTGGCCACTGGACAAGAATACTTACGGGGGCTCCTTCATCTACCACTTGAAGACTCCCGAAGGAGAGGCTCCTCTTATCGCGGTGGGATTCGTCGTGGGACTGGATTACTCCAATCCTTACCTGAGTCCGTTCAGAGAGTTCCAACGGTTCAAACTGCATCCATATGTCAAACCTTTATTCGAAGGTCAGTGTTATGTTATTGATTGAATAATCAAAGCAATCAATAAAACAAAAATACCAATGAACAAAAGAGAGAAATAACCCTTTTTTAAATGGTCCGATTCCATTTGAAAAAATGTCAATGTCACACTTGTGAAATATTTTATTATAACGGAAAGCACAAAAAACTGCTGTATTGCTACCATATTTATTTCTGCTAAATCTTATATAAAACGGTCTAAAGTTATGTGCTCGAGCACTTTTGGAGTATTCAATTTAATCATTGATGTGAGGGACGGAGAACCAATGCTCCGGTTAACAATTTTAAAAAGAATAACCACTCAGAAACTTTGCGCCAGTGGAGTGACTTTATGCTAAAGTAATTTAGCCTTGTAGTTGTGGACTGAACTATGAATTCCCGAAAGAAAAGAGTCTCTTCAGAATCTTCTTTTGCACTCGCTCAATGCGCTCAAGTCACCATACTAAATTACTAAAGTAGTTCAAACAAGGCTTAAAAGACGGCTTAATTGTGTTTGTTGACTGTTTCAGGGGGCACGCGTGTGGCTTACGGGGCTCGGGCGCTGGTAGAAGGCGGTTGGCAGTCGATTCCCAAGGTGGCTTTTGCCGGCGGGTGTTTGGCAGGAGACTCTGCCGGCTTCCTTAACGTGCCTCGTATTAAGGGCACTCACAACGCCATGAAGAGCGGTACCATACTCTTTCTTATCCTTTTTTGAACAATATTCTTTCTTTAAATATATAACAAGCACAGAAAGGATTTTTTTATATTAAGGTTGGCAGACAACTGATGGTCCACTTAGATGGTAGGTGGCTACCATCGCCTATAAGTAACACCACAGGCATTACAAGTCTGCTGCTGACTATAGTCGTCATAATGATAAGGGATTGGGAAGGGGATAGGGAAATGGGCTCTCGCATCCCTTACTCGCTCACAGAAACACAAAAGCACACATGTTGTTATTTCACGGTGGTAAAGGGTGTTACTGCCACCAAAGGAGCCAATGACTGCGAAGCGAATGTGTGAATGCGAATTGCAGAGCCACCAAAAATTGTGCATCAAATATTTTATTTTATTTTTATTTGGGAAACATAGTTACAATATATCGCTACACATTATATAGATACAGTATACAAGAAAAATAGAAATAATTTTGTGATTGCAATTTTGAAGGTATGTTGGCTGCGGAAGCCGCCATGGAACTGATAACGTCTGGAGACGCTACCCACGACACTGGCGCCACTCCAACCAACTACGAGGACAAACTGAAACAGTCGTACGTCTACAAAGAACTCAAGGTGAGATAATCAATTATAAGTTTTAACTTTGATACGATAACTAAATATTTGATCGGTTGAGTGGTATGGTACCAAAAAAAAAATTAAGGTTTCCGAAAAAAATATTCGGATTAGACGTCCTAAAGACGATTGTGGACTTTGTGGTATGGATAGAGGTTATATTGGATTAAGGGTATTTTACACATATTAACAATAATTTTTAATTTTTAATTGCTACAAAAAATAGAAATAGAATTGATGTGCTATCCTGTTCCATTTTTGTTTTGTTTGTATTATTGTTATGTGAATCACAATCTAGTTCAGAAATTCGTGTAAAACTACTCTCAACCGATCACTGTGAAATTTCGCATACATGTTGTCAGATTTTTTAGCATAGTTTTCAATGTTTTCACTTCAGCAAGTGCGCAACTGTCGTCCCTCATTCCATACGAAACTAGGCTTGTACGGCGGAGTCGCCTACTCAGCCTTTTCGACGATGCTGCGAGGCACCGAACCTTGGACCTTCTCGCACGGAGGTACATTTACACTTCACGCTATTAAACATAAGTTCTAACAGATTCCATTGTTCCACGTGAAAGATTATATAATGATCAATTTTATTAACCTCCGACGCAAAAACAGGGTGTTAAAAGTTTTACGTGTGTGTGTGTGTGTGTGTGTGTCTATGCATCTGTCCGTGGAATTGTAGTTCACAAACAAAAGATACACACAAAATCTTTTGTATTATGTTTTTGTGAAGTTAGTGCTACTTGTAAGAATCGATGTAAGATTGTAATTGTAATCTTACAATACTTGTAAGATTAATGGAAATTATTCTTAGTAAATATTACAGTTAGTAAATTAGGTTAAAGTAAAATTACTCATTAGTCTTAAGACTAGATTGTAATCTTAAAGGATGCACTTTTCCAGGTACACCGTTAATAAAAAAATAAAAATGATTTTGTGTAGAGTGTATTGTGTATTTCTTTAGAATTTATGTAATTTAAGTTTTTTTTTATATGTTAAGCTCGGCATACACAAGCAACGCTTACAGTAGCTGCAATTGTGCTGCAAACTACAGTAGGGTTAAGGATAAGGGATAGGGAAATGGGCTCTGGCATCCCTTTACTCACTCATCAAAACACAACAGCACACGTGATGTTATTTCACGGAGGTAAGGGTGTGGTTACAGCCGCCAAACGGGCTGCCCAAATGACTGCGAAACGCATTGTGTCCGTATTATAATTATAAGTCTGTATTAAAATATGAATAACGCAATTTCAGGTGCTGATTACTCCAAACTGAAGCCAGCCAAAGAGTGTGAGCCGATTGAATATCCGAAGCCGGATGGAGTCATTTCATTCGACCTGCTCTCTTCTGTGGCTCTAACAGGTACATCATTCTTAGTGCTAAAAAATAATTAATACAACCTACAACAAAATATATATACACTTATTTTCGTAATTGCTTACGAACACGTAATAACATTAATGTAAATAACAGACACTTTCAAAGGATAAAAATCGGAAACGCAACGAAAGCGAGACAAGTCCTGCTTTTAAAATTGCCGGCGGCCTACTGAAGCAAATTTAAAAGATCTTAGTAAGAAAAAAGACTTTTAAGAAAAAGCCAAATATTCTGCTAAACGTCATCTTATTTTTGATATTTTGATATCGTGATTTTAAGTGTGATATATTTTATTCACGATCAGAAAAAACTATCAAAGTTTAACTGTTTTTATTATTGGGCGAAGTTGTAAATATTGTGTTTTATTCCGTAAAATTATCAAAGATATTTATTTATTAAACTAAATATTGTAGCATCCAATACGATTCATCTATGATGAAACTGACGATTCATCTATGTATCTATGTAACTGTGTAGTATACGTATTTAATACCATTCGCATATCGAAATAATTTATGAAATAGTTGCAGTAAGTTCCGGAGGTGGCTAACGTTGCATTTAACACAAGTAACGATGCTCCACATGTGCTGCAAGTGCAGTGCCGACCATAGTGGGATAAGTAAAAAAATAATACCGCAGGATATAAAAATCGAGTGTATATAGAATTAGCTGGTGTCTATTTTTGTCTGATTGATATTGATCCATTTTGTTAGGTACAAATCATGAATCGGATCAACCGCCACATCTCACTCTCAAGGATGATTCGACGCCCGTGAAGCAAAATCTGGCAGTCTACGACGGACCTGAGGCCAGATTTTGTCCTGCAGGTGAGTAAATCATTAGCAAGATTCGAAGAGCTTTCAGGCGGCAACCCTTAAATGGTCTAGGAACCGAAGAAAGGTTCCTTTCAGATGACAACCCTGAAATAGTCTGAAATCCGAAGAGAGAGATCCCTTTCAGGTGACAACCCTGAAATGGTCTGAAATCCGAAGAGAGATCCCTTTCAGGTGACAACCCTGAAATGGTCTGAAATCCGAAGAGAGATCCTTTTCAGGTGACAACCCTGAAATGATCTGAAATCCAAAGAGAGGTCCCTTTTAGGTGACAACCCTGAAATGGTCTGAAATCCGAAGAGAGATCCTTTTCAGGTGACAACCCTGAAATGGTCTGAAATCCGAAGAGAGGTCCCTTTCAGGTGACAATCCTGAAATGGTCAAGATGCGAAGAGAGGTTTCTTTCAAGTGACAACCTGAAATTGTCTCAGATCTGAAGAGAGGTCGTCCTTCACCAATCGTTTATCAGACGAAAAGTATATCTTATCAATGTTTATCTATGAGAAAATAAATCTCGAGTGTATTGCCTATTAAAATATCCTTAATTTTTAAAAAAAGTAGCTGCTATGCTGCGTCCTTGTCTATTACACTGCATAGTAAGCTTAATGCTTCTCTGTCGCACATGTTTGCTTTATTTATTTTCAAAACGAACAAGTGGATCCCAATATTATATGATGCGTCCGAACTGAAAAACTTTTTAATATTAGTATGATATTAATACAAATAATAATTGTTTTGTAGGTGTGTATGAGTTCGTACCAATGGAGAGTGGCGATGGTCAACGGTTACAAATAAACGCACAAAACTGCATACATTGTGAGTATACTTTTGACTGACTAAAATTAACCTTTTTAATTTAAGAACTCTTAAAAAGTTTGTACAAGTTGTACTTCGATGGTGCAAATCTATTCTAAACGTTTAAAAACATATTTATGAAACTATTCTTTACACACATATTCATGCACTTGACTCTATTGTACTTAAATAATAGGAATATTTTGAACAAATACGTAAAACATAATAGGTGAAAAATACAATAAAATAAAAGAAATATACATATTCATTATAGTGTGATTCATTTTCTAAAAAAATTCTCTTTCTAACCACTGAAAATGTATATATTTGTCAATTTTACAGGTAAAACATGTGATATTAAAGATCCTTCTCAAAACATCAACTGGGTAGTTCCCGAGGGTGGCGGCGGTCCTGCCTACAATGGGATGTAACTATTATCCTTTATAAAACCCCTTTTATCCCCATGACCACATTCAGTCATTTTAGTACTCTATCAATGTTCTCATAGCTAAAAGTTTTCATCGTAGCTTAAAATTCTATAAAATATATTTTTTCCATAGTGAAAATGATATTTTATATTTTAAAAACGTTGAAACTAAATATTATTTATTTGCCTTTTTCTATTAGGAACGATTAAGTAAAGGCTGAAAAATTTAAATCGTCTTTAACCATTTAATTGTGAAACAAAGAAATTAAATGCAATGAAATAGAAAATTGTAATTTCTATTGTAAATAGAAAATTCAAAATAGAAAATTATTTTGAATTTTATACTTTTTCGTAAACGATATATATTTTGTTGTATGTAAACCGATTCGAATGAAACAATACATCAGTGAAAACTGCATTCAAATCGGTCTAGCCGTTTTTGAGATTAGTGTGCACAAGCGCACAGACATACAGACCAAAAATTCTTAAATCTATTTTTTTTGAGCTCTGTATTGTTTTTTTGAAAAAATATTTAATGTACAGACACGGCTTGTTTATTATATTTTATTATACATAATACACAATTAATTTATATAGTATTTCTTTCACACTGAAACAGCTATTTGTATTTTACCCAAAATTCTAATTTTCATCTAAAAAGATATATATACTTTTGTTAATGATTTATATTTATAAATATTTTTATTTATTCTTTATTAATTCATTGTAGTAAATAATAATTAATTGTATCGTGTGAGTGATTGATGAATACCTTTTTTTTAACTTTTCTTTCTTTAGAATAAGTGTAGAAAAGTCATAATAAATCCAATACAAGAAAATTTCTTGTATTAGCTACAAACTAAAAACAAACTATCTCAAACACGAGCTTTGTAGTGTGTTCAGTAAAAAAAATGGTGATTGTGTACATGGTATACAATACAGAATGTACAATATAGGTTTAAGTGTTAACTTTATACAAAATGTTATTAAATGTATTTTATATATATGTGGAATTTTATTTACTTAGAATTTTACTAAATATATGTCTTTAAGTTAGCAATATGATAAGAGTTATAGTTAAATTACAGCAATTATAATTTAAATAAAATATGAATTATAATAGTCTAGACATTGTTTTAGTTTTTTTAATGTCAAGTTTGATAGACAGGCTGACGGTTCACGTTAGGTGGCTACCGTCGCCTATAACAAATGCGCTGTCGACCGTAGTATAATAAAGGATAAGGCTCTGGCATCCCTTACTCACCGAAACACGGTCGTCTTCTGTATGGGAGTGGTTACTGCCGCCAGACGGGCTACCCAAATGACTGCCAACTTTATAAAGTTAGTTTCCAAAGTTGGCCTTACCTGGAGTCGAGCTGGACCCCTTAGTAGATAGAGCAAACACCTTTACCGCTTGACCATTGGGCTCGTCAAAATATGAAATTTTATCTCCATAAAAAGTATGAACAAAGTAGGTGGACCACGAGCAATACCCGATATTTTTCGATATATTTTTTTCTATAGCAGCAGATTCTTGATATGTATTGAAATGAATAGTGTAATGTACTTAGGGAACGTACCCATACTGCGTGAACCGTTCAATCTAGTTTAATAGCACTCGGCATGCTATTTACAGGTATTCTCGGCTTAGGTAGACTTCAAATGCCAGCCTTAAACGCACTGCATAGCCTTAAACGGAATGGAAGGGCAAGCATCTACCCACACGATCCTAGCTATAAATAAGGACCAAGCAGATACCTACATAGCAGCGCATGACAAAATTCATAAAACTATACCTACTTAAGTTTCTTCTATACTTACCTATATAGAAAAATCTTCTTGTCCATAGAGTTTAGGAGTTAGTCATAGAAAAATAACTGGTTTAGTTATTTTTCTATGGATAATCAAACGGTATTATTACATTCTTAACGTCATCTGTCACGATCTGCATTCCATAGGGTAACTCTATCACAAGTCAAGTCACAATGGCAAGTAATATCCGGGTTGTTTTAAAGTGATTTATTGATAAATTATTATTTAATGTAGCCGAAATTATAGTCATGATCGTCCCCTTCGCGTTTTTATTACTTATGGCAAGTGATATTTCTTTATTAAAGCGTACCTTTTGCACATTTAATTCAATTTATGTATAAGTACGTATTTAATATTTAGAACAATTCCTGTTTATATTGTACTAGCTGTTGCAAGCGACTTCGTCCGTGTAACTTTATAAAATATAAGCTACGTTACTCGCTGATAATATAGCTTTCTATAGGTGAAAGAATTTTTAAAATCGGTCCAGTAGTTTTTGAGTTTATTCATTACAAACATACAATACAAATCTTCTCTATAATATTAGTATAGACGTTTTCAATTTTAAGGGTCTTTTCCATTATGATTCCTACCCTCTATGGTGTTACAATAAAAAATATTAGAAATATTTCCTATCGATACGTAATATTAAAAAATTCAGAATTTGTTGTAACACAACATTTATCAACAATTTTCGAAATGGTTTGATCCCATAACGTCAGAATTTCTATACCAATAACGGTATGCGGCAATAACAATAAAGTAATTACCTTTTCACGCTTTAACTATTCAACCGATCATCATGAAATTTTGCACACACATTGTCACATAAAAATAAATATGACAGGCCTGGCAATAGTATGACAGGAACAAAGATGTCGGGCTTTATATTTTTTTTTAACACGGACGAAGTCGCGGGCACCAGCTATTATAATGAAAAATTATTATTGACATAGTTTTTTACTTCCAGTTCTAAGTGTTTTAAGTACAAGTGAATGAAGCTTGACTATTCTAGTAGGTAGGTACCTAATTATTTTGGTTGTAACGCGTCGCACCTCACCTACCTATGTTTTAGATATGCAAAACTTACCTAAATTGGTTAGGGCTAGTAAAATTCAATGGAATATTCCTCGTACAGAAAGAAACGAGGTTTCAAAGGGGTCTTAGCAGTTAATTTTTCGCGCCATAAAATGGGGTAGGCAACGTGAACAGATTCCTTGGGTTTACTTTAGTGTCATTATATCATTCTCGGAATGTTGGCTTCAAAATTATGAGGTCTTTAGTTTTGTTATGAGGGAAGAGTTTCGCGTTTTCATAAATTGGTAGGTAATAATTTATTACTGAAGAAAGTTTCCATACTACGTATAACTATGATTACTCATTAGTTATTGGTCGTATTAGCAATACATAAAAAATACATGACATTTCTGAGATCTATACTAATATTATAAAGATTTGTATCTTTGTAATGAATAAACTAAAAAACTGGACCAATTTTAAAAATTCTAAAGCTACATTATCAGCAAGTAACACTATATTTTATAAAAAAAAAATACGCGTGCAACAGCCAGTATAATATAAAGTTTTGGATGGAAACAAAAAAAAAACTGAAATTAATTTCATATGGCTTTGGTATAATTTAATTTCTAAATTATCTATCACATTCGACCCTAGAGCAATAAAAGGCATAGTATAATGTAGGTACTTTCTAATCAATCTTTTATCAATTGAATGGACTCTGTAAAGTGATTATTATAGACGAGTAAGTAGTTATAAAGCTAGGAAGGGGTTCATCTGAAAAATTACCGACCCCGATGGTCTTTTTATGGCTTTCATAAAACAACCCGCGATAGATTGCCTATTAAAATCATTTTCCATCGCGTAAACGTTACGCCCGTAACCCTTTTATAGGCGACAGTGCACCTGCCTCCCTATTTCATTGGACATTTTTCATAACAACAAAACAAACATTGATATTAGCAAGCTTGTCTTGAAATAGGTATACTTAGTTTGATAACTTAAACATTGAAATAACAGCACGTGAGTTGTTATGAGGTAAGTGAGTAAGGGATGGGATGCCAGAGCCCATTTCCCATACCTACCCTTTATCTTAGTTTGGTCGGCAGAGCACTTGCAAAACGGACCGTCAGTCTGTCCCGATCTTAGCACAAAAAAATAATTAAAAGAATTAACGGAACTAGGGGTTCTTAAATGTGTCTTAATTTTAGGGGGTTTATTGAGGACTCCGAAATACAAAAGATAAAATTTTAAATTATAATAAGCGAATTCGTCATTATTATAAGTTTGCAACTCGTAGCATATAACATTTATTTTTCATTTTCATTTCCCTAGAATATATAAAAAAGAGGATAGATTATTTTATTTTTTGAATTTTATTGGTCATTAACTGTACCTATCTAGTAACTACCTGTCATTATCTAGTATATAAAATACATTGAGTTATAGATGCGTATTCAAGATAAATCAATCATGAATATAAGTAAAAGGTGTTTCTGCATAAAATTTAATATAAATAACTTGCGATGCTTCTCGTGTCACAGTGTTTGTAACCAAACTCCTCCGAAACGGCTTGACCGATTTTATGAATTTTTTTTTGTGTATATTCGGTAGGTCTGAGAATAGGTCGTAAACTATTTTTATACCCCTAAGTGATAAATAAGGGTGGCCCACCCTAAATTTTTTTTTTGGCAAAACAATGTTTTCCGGGTTAGCTAGTAACATAATTATATAAATATAAAGAGAAGATATACTATATTCATACCTGTTATATTGTATATAACTACAAATTTTATTTACTGTGTGTTATTTTCTTCTATTACGTAAATAACATTATCTGCGAAGATTAACGTTGAATGTAATCAGTTGGGCCTTAATTCAATATTAAGGAAATTGTTGCGTTGGCGTAGTAAAAAAATAAGATGTTTGGAGGCGAAATTTATAAGAGTAATATAAAGTTGGCCGCCGCTAACACCCTATTTCGGCTTGATGGGCCATTAAACATTTTTACGATGTAAATTTGTTTAGACCTCAACCCTTAACCTTGGCCATACAATTCCCTTTGCCATACTTAAGTACTTACCCAAAGCCTAAAGTTTATACCAATTATTATAATGAAACTATTGTAAATTATTAAATTTTCAATTTAGTTAGTTACAATTTACAGTACCAACTACATTTATTTGATGCTTATGTTATATTCCTTAGGATGAAAAAAAAAATAGTTTTAGTTTATTTATTTATATTGTTTAAATTTTCTACTAAAAGCTTGATTAATCAGTAAAAATATTAAAATAATCATTTCAATTCAATCATTTTAATTTCAGTCATTTATGTCCGCTTTAAAAAATTTAATCTATTAAAAAAAAACTTGAAATTCGCATCCGGGTTAATGCGCATGTTGAAAATTCTGCATCCGCAACAACCCTTTTTCAGAATAGGTACCTATACGTAGTTCAAAATTATTATATGTAAACAAAAGTTCACAGATTCAAACATTATTTTTATTGCAAAGTATACTTACTTACATTTGTCTAAAGAAATGTTAAATGTGGGCCAAACAAATTTACCTTTCCCTTCTTCAAAATGTTTCAGCTTTACTTATCACTGGATCTTTCATAAACTCATTTATGCCGTCATTCCAGTTTCGCAAAGAAGAGAGAATTGAAAAAGTTTTGCCCGAATTAAATTCGAGTTTGCGAGAATTGAGGCGATTTGGCCTCTTATGTGTTATTTTATCCACTTTTACGGTTCCGGTAGCGCATCTCTTAAATTATAATATTCTTTCTTCTCATGCATTGATAAAGTTTAGCCCGCTTTTATATAAATTCATAGATTTTCTATTCATATTAGAGTTGCCATGTAAGGTTGGTTCCGGGCGGAATTTTAGCCCAATTGTTCTTCGGTAATAGTGAAGGTTGAAAGTTAAGAAATGGGTTGAGAATTATTTCATTATTATAATAGTAGATTCACTACTTATAGAATTAAGTTTACGTTTTACTTTCTTGTTCCCACCTGCTCCAGGATTTCGTTCCCAGCAGCTCCAAGAGTCTCCATTGGCCAAAGCCACGCGCGTTAAACAATGGGTGATTTTCTTCAAGAGCTCTTAGAATAGATATTCATAAATACGTAATAATTAATAGACATATATGTATCCTGTATGTACATAAAGCCTGTATGTATATGTCAGCCTGTATGTATACATACAGGTTGACGACGATGACGATGAATATTTATGTAAACTTCTTTTACAGTACCCATTAGAGACTTCCACTTATATCCTAAGTAATAATGTATCAAGAAATACTCTGCCAGGAATCCAAACTTACCGCTCATCACTAACGCTGGACTGGTTAGCAGCCGAAGACATAAGGCAACGGGAATTGGTTGAAGCATTTGAAAGCGACACATCCTCTCCCAGTACCTCTAAAACAGACTGCATCGCGAATTTGAGACCCTCTGCAGGAAAAGTCGCAAGATTGATGCTTCAACTTTTGAAGTAAGTACGATTTCTATTTTATCACAACCCTTTTCACAGGTAAATAAAAGCACGAATGCTGTTGTTTTTCTATGCATCACTAAGAGAGGCGATTCCTCTTAGTTGGCGCTGGGCGGACGATTGTATGAAATTCTTTGGTTCGCCAAACGTAAGTCGCGATGACTAAATGCTTTTAGAGTTTTCTGGAAAACGCATGTTTTCTCACGATATTTTCCTTGACTGTTAAGAACAAGTGATAGTTAAATATAAAATAAAAAACCGGACAGGTTCCGAACCTATCTCTAATGTATTGGTAGCCGAGCTTACTTCCCACAACGCTGTTCTGTAAATCTATACTAATATAAATAATAATATAGTATAAATATACAGGGCGTCCCACGACTATGCCACATGGAGGGAAAGTACCTTGAATATTGTAGATGGAACATTTTACTGAAAGAAGACATTATTTTAATTTAAAAAACAATTTAAACTGCATTCATAGATTTTTAAATAATTACATGGTTGAACTGGGAATCGAACTCGCTACATGAGAAAAAAAATTACCCTGTAACTTTATCATACCGATCGAAAGGCTTCATCATAAGGATTATTTTTTGCTAAATAACATAGTGTCAGAAATAAAAGGAAGACCATGAATTTTAACGTTTTTAATACAAAATTAATCATTTTATCAAATGCTCAAAATGAGTCCCATACTGTTGAATACAAAGTCGCACTCTTTTGATTATTTCACTCCCTGTCGATTTTTTGATCTTGTTGTGGTGGATATTTAGAATAATACGTCTAAGTTCTGTTTGTAGCTCGTGGACACTTTCATACTGGTTCTTGTAAACTAAATTTTTACGCGTATAATTTACGCGTCAGGATACAGCTCGATTTGTTGCATACAACCAGGTACCTACCTACTAATTACATTTTATCATGCACTTAAATTATAATAGGGAAATGATGCGTACTTCTCAAGTGGGTACATTTATTAGTAATAGTAATAGGTACTTATGATAATGCCGTTGTATGTCCTTACGGCAGTGTCAGCTTTTAATTTTTCTGAACAAAATTTCACATCAAATGTTAAAATTCATGGTCTTCCTTTTATTTCTGACACTATGTTATTTAGCAAAAAATAATCTTTATGATGAAGCCTTTCGATCGGTATGATAAAGCTACAGGGTAATTTTTTTTCTCGTGTAGCTGGTTCGATTCCCGGTTCAACCATGTAATTATTTAAAAATCTATGAATGCAGTTTAAATTGTTTTTTAAATTAAAATAAAGTCTTCTTTCAGTAAAATGTTCCATCTAAAATATTCAAGGTACTTTCCCTCCATGTGGCATAGTCGTGGGACGCCCTGTATACTACGTAATATACGTCGCCCACCGCCCGCTCATTGTTTTGGTAATAGAATAGATAATATTTGCCTTTGAATAACACACTGCGTAATATGTTCTAAATATTTTTAAAAGATCCTCGCCTTTGTAAGAATTCTCTCTTAGATTCCAACACGTCGTAAATCTACAGTCAAAGGGGTTAGAAATTTAATTATGCTGATGACTATAATTAATTTTAAAGGCTCTGAACAATAATTTCTTTATTCCCTTTTTACTTTATAATCCTATCGTTTAAATTGAGAAATATTTCTCAATTGTAGGAATTTAGATGGGGACGAAGGCACTATAGTATCAGACTTGGCGCAGGCTTTGTTCCGAAGGAAATTACTCGTGGAAATCTCAACAATGGATAAGGAACCAGATTTCGAAGCATTGATGGAAACGCCCGGAGTTATGATGGGAGAACCGCACACGACATTCCCAAGGATCATCGCAATGTCTTGGATAGCTGTTACCGATCCAACCGCTATTAAGAAGCTTGGGATGTGTCCGCTGAAAAAGGTAACAATCTCAACCGTATAGTATTACAGAGAGTATGAAAAATTCTTTTTCTCAGCGTGCCGATTCTCTGCGAAGGTTGGCGACCATCATGGCTATCCTGACCTTGGAAGCTGCTGCGCGAAAGGAGGAGCGAGTGCTCAATTCGAACCACTCTCATAAATTATTCAGCCAGTATGTCTTTCTTCTGCTTCTGCCCCGCTTTCCCTGTATTTTCTCTTGCATCATTAGCTGAAGAATACGGTATCTTTCGCCGCTCATTACGTGCCCGAAATACTAATATACTATAGATTTAAACACATTAATTGTGATTTTTTTAGTCCTAAAAAAGGCAAAAATAGGAAAGTATAGGCAGTATATAGGCAGTTAATAGCCGGCAGAACACACAAAAAGAGGTTACAAAATCCCTTCTTAAATTAAGAGGTCCTTAATAGTTTATTTATTTATTTGAACAGTTGTATTTTTGTCCCAGGTAACAAAGTATCTTTCAGTTAGAAAGTCCAAGTATGTGGCGAAGGACATGCGCGCACTTGAGCCAATAATTGCAAGGGTAAGATTCATTATGGAAGATTTCATCCGAAATATGGCATCAATCAGCATTTACCAAAAAAGGAAGACTCAGGTATGTAGCTTTCTTAAAAGCATGACAATTTCATATACCAAGTTGGTCATCACATATTAATCTAGAACACCAGAAGGTGGTGTTGTTCCTATTTCTAGGCGACGAGTTAGTATTTAACCAGTCCGTTAATTATTATTAATCACCTGATTATTAACGGAAAAAAAACCTTTTTATCTTTATTTCTTAATGTGGACAGTATGAGTACCTATGTAAAAGTAGGAAAGGCTGACGATCCTCTTGATGGTGGGTGGCTATCGTAGAATGTAACACAATAACATTGCCACAGGCGTTGCAAGTGCGTTGCCTACTTTAGTAGAATTAAGTATAAGAGGCTAGGAAGAGATAGGAAAATGAGCTCCGGTATCGTTCATAGAGTAACTTATACATACAGGAGAGTATCGTTTAATCACTCCCCGAAACACAACAGCACACATTCTGTTATTTCACAATGGACTACTTTAATGGGATAGTTACTGCGAACAGGCAGGCATTCAAAATTATTGCGAAATGCAGTGTGCCCTGCCACTACTTGCCGGATGGAGAGCTACCGCCAATCATCTTAATCACTTAAGCTAGTCAGAGATTATATTGTATTATTTCAGCCATCTATATCTGAAGCTAAAAAAATTTCACGTGCAAAGAGACCACTGCGTACTACGCAAGAAGTGAGTGCAACGAGCTTGAAATTATTTTATTTTAATTATTAGTAATTACTAGCTGCGCTCGCGAAACTCACAGGAACCTAACATATTTCTAGAATAAAAAGTATCCTACATGTTAATCCAGTTTATAATATAAACTATCTGTTTGTCATATTTCGTCCAAATCCGTTCAGCCGTTTTTGCGTGATTGAGTAACAAACATCCAAACGTACAAACTTTTGCATTTATAATATTATTAGGATTTTGATGGCCCTAAATGATTACAAAAATTCTCAGCATATCTTTGTACATTATATAGCGTATGTTATATCATCATATGATATAACATACACTATAATTGAACAATTCTAATGTAATACTATATGAACTAAATTATTGTAAGTTCTTTTTAAGAATCTTACAGTTATAATATTAGTAGGATGGAAAGCTTCCCTTAACATTAAGGCTACGTTCACACGGCATTGTTCTGCACGTTTATTTTGTATTCGTTTTTTAACGTTCAATCAGCCCGGTGTTAATACGGCAGAAGACGTGTGAACGTAGCATTAGTGTTTGTTGCATTACTTAAAGCAATTCTTACTTTTTATTTCCTAATTGTTACTTTTTCTTATTTGATATTTTAGCGAAATGAACATATTTTCAGCTGTATTTCCCCACCGAAAATAAGCCAAACACATTCGACATAATGGATTTTAATATTGAAGATTTACAACAAGCTGCATGTGGACACTTTCGAACAAATAAATTTTTACCTTTCCTATTTAGTTTTGTGTTTGTTATGTTTTGTTTTTAATAAAAATCGGCCTTGTTTTCTATGATGTTTTTGTTTTTATATCTTTTATATATAAAAATGTTAAGGGCCGGTTTCGGAGACGCGCCGCGCGAAGTTTAGGTTTTTAGCGTTACTCTCACAACGATCGAGGCTCGCGCATCGCACGCACACACGTACGTACGCATAGAGCAAGAGCCCACGACGGCCAGATCTTCGTTATTTTATAAAAGCTAAAAGTTTCTAGGTGCATGTCCCCAACACAGGTATTAACGACCAGCGAGGACCAGCAGACTCAGCCGGGTAGTGCTTGGGCTCATCGGGGACGTCTCCCCGAGATAAAAAATTTGACGCCCCCCTCGGACCGCCCCGGGCGTAACTCGGAAACGACGCGACGCAATGGGGTCGTGTTTGGGCTCATCGGAGACGTCTCGACGAGATAAAAAATTTGACGCCCCCCTCGGACCCCTCAGCCGTAACTCGGAAACGATGCGACGCAGTGGGGTCGTGTTTGGGCTCATCGGAGACGTCTCTCCGAGATAAAAAATTTAACGCCCCCCTCGGACCCCCCCGGCCGTAACTCGGAAACGACGCGACGCAGTGGGGTCGTGTTTGGGCTCATCGGAGACGTCTCGATGAGATAAAAAATTTGACGCCCCCCTCGGACCCCCTCAGCCGTAACTCGGAAACGATGCGACGCAGTGGGGTCGAGTTTGGGCTCATCGGAGACGTCTCTCCGAGATAAAAAATTTAACTCCCCCCTCGGACCCCCCCGGCCGTAACTCGGAAACGACGCGACGCAGTGTGGTCGTGTTTGGGCTCATCGAAGACGTCTCGACGAGATAAAAAGTTTGAACCCCCCCTCTAACCCCCTCAGCCGTAACTCGGAAACGGCGCGACGCAGCCGGGTCGTGTTTGGGCTCATCGGAGACGTCTCTCCGACATAAAAAATTTGACGCCCCCCTCGGACCCCCCCGGCCGTAATTCGAAAACGGCGCAACGCAGCCAAGTCGTGTTTGGGCTCATCGGGGACATCTCGGAGACGAATTTTTTAGAGTAGACCAAATTTCACATTTTGACAGTTGTGGTCTACTCAGTAGACCATGGTCAACGGTTTTAGATAAACGGTTGCGTGTTGGGTATCATTTGAAAGGTCTCAACAAGGGTGACGAATTGAAACTAAACCCATTTCCCTCCCCCTTTTTACTTACCCCTAATTCTTCACGAATTACAAAAAAAGACCCAAAACCAAACCAAAACAATTAACTATGGCAAATGACAACACCTAACTCACAACCGCGCCCTCGCGGGCTGCTTGCAGACCGCGGTAGCAAGCACGATCTAGTTAGTGTATAATTATTATTTTAGTTGCACAATACAAAATGAAATTGTTATTCCCAATTACAAAAATAATATATTGTACTGAAAACGTTTGTATGCATTTTTAATTTTCAAACTGGAGTCAATTATATGATCCTGAGCATGAGTTTGTATAAATCAGAATAGATATGGTTATGCACAGGGTAAGTTAAAATGTCGTTTAGGGGTATAAGAACACGATTTACTTTCCAATAAAACCGTAAAACTTGCCAAAAGTCGTCACTAATTGGACGCTTGTATAATTTGCCGTAAAATCATTATACGCTTTGCGTCTTTAAAGTGCGGACGTGTGTGGAACTTTCCTTGCGCCCAGAGCTACGCTCGGGCTTTCGAGAACGTTCCATATGTAGTAAATTTACCATGATGATTATGTAAAAAAATCTGACTACTAGAAAACTTAGGATCTCCTTAGATTAGAACTTATGGCATACTGTTCCTTACAAACCTTCTATTCATCAGTTGCATTCGGTTCCAAATCTTTCGACGCGCTTTGTACCCTTGCTTTCCTCTCTTCCATTCATTTAATAATATAAGGCGGTGCATTGCATGCACCGAGAATGCCGTGGGTTTCTGGCCTGATAGAAATCTTTCTGTAGTTTCTAGCTGCGGAGATAAATAGTTCCGAGGAGTAATTTTTTAGTTGCGCAGTTTACATCATAATTTCAAGATCAAAGACGACATAGGTATTTGAAATTTGGCGTGATCTTTTGACACTAATGATATTAGGTTTGACAGATGCGCCATCATGCGTTTCGTTATACGCAAATGGGATTTGGTCATTTTTATTATTTAGTGTTCAAAATACTATTTAGTGCTTTGTCTCCTCATAATTTATAAATAAGAGCATGTTGTTTAGTTCTACGCTATTTTAATACTAGATCGTGCGTGCTGCTGCGGTCTGCAAGTAGTCCGTGGGGGCGCGGTTGTGAGTTGGGTGTTGTCATTTGCTATAGTTAATTGTTTTGGTTTGGTTTAGGGTCTTTGTTTTGTAATTCGTAAAGAATTGGGGGTAGGAGACTTTTACTTAAAAGGGAGAGGGAGAGGGGATTAGTTTCAATTGATCACCCTCGTTGAGACCTTTCAAATGATACCCAACACGGGGGGTCTACCTGTAACCGTTGACCATGGTCCTACGAGTAGACCGCAACTGCCAAAATTTGAAATTTGGTCTACTCTAAAAAATTCGCCTTCCCGAGAGCCGTCTTAGATGATTCCAAACACGACCCCACTGCATCGCGTCGTTTCCGAGTTACGGCCGGGGGGGTCCGAGGGGGGCGTCAAATTTTTTATCTCGTCGAGACGTCTCCGATGAGCCCAAACACGACCCGGCTGCGTCGTGCCGTTTCCGAGTTACGGCTGAGGGGGTCCGAGGGGGGGTTCAAATTTTTTATCTCGTCGAGACGTCTCCGATGAGCCCAAACACGACCTCACTGCGTCGCGTCGTTTCCGAGTTACGGCTGAGGGGGTCCGAGGGGGGGTTCAAATTTTTTATCTCGTCGAGACGTCTCCGATGAGCCCAAACACGACCCCACTGCGTCGCGTCGTTTCCGAGTTACGGCTGAGGGGGTCCGAGGGGGGCGTCAATTTTTTTATCTCGGAGAGACGTCTCCGATGAGCCCAAACACGACCCGGCTGAGTCGTGCCGTTTCCGAGTTACGACTGAGGGGGTCCGAGGGGGGCGTCAAATTTTTTATCTCGTCGAGACGTCTCCGATGAGCCCAAACACGACCCGGCTGAGTCGTGCCGTTTCCAGTTACGGCTGAGGGGGTTAGAGGGGGGGGGGGGGGTTTCAAATTTTTTATCTCTCAAACACGACTCGGCTGAGTCGCGCCGGACAGACAGGGCGGTTTAAGGGAGGGGGGAAGGTTTTTCCAAAATTTTTGTTTTTTTCTTTGCCCCGGTAGACCTTTACCGTCGTCTCTTATGTGGGTGGAAATCCTGCCATATATGGTCACACTGAACGAAGGTCTGGCCTTGGGCTCTTGGGCTATAATTTCAACATCAAAGACGACATATTTGACATTTTTTGTGTAAGTACACGGTTTTATCACGAACTGTCAGTGCGGCGCAAAGCGACGTGCTCTCATTTCGGAGGCGCATGGCCGACTGAACCAGACTGAACCGTGGCCCGAGCGTGATTTCATAATAATAGCCTTCATAGTAATTTGTATGAAGATTTTGAGCGAAAAAATTGGGCAAGTTTGTGATTTTTTTACACAAAATAGGAATATGTTTATTAAGAAATGAAGATTGCATCTATTTTTTTATAGTTTTAGCTTTATTATTTGATAAAATTCATTTAATAATTCTTGATACTTACCGACACAATTGTAACAAAACGGGAGTGCGATTTACACGTTTTTAGTGATTTTCTGGATTTTTTTTACACTTATCCATAAGCATTATCTTAAATTCGAATGTTTCAGCAAAAAGTAACATTCATTGGTTAGCTGTGTTATTTTTTTCAAGGTTGTGGAGCATCGTTTACTATATAATTCTTTTACAATCCCGACCCTCGATTGCCGTAAGGGACCCTTAACCGATTTTAATTCAGTTTTGACATATGGAAACAGGGATAAACGGAGAAGATTTTCATAATTCTTTTATATAAAAATTGCACCCCGAGCGAAGGCGGGAGCGGGTCGCTAGTTTATTAATAAATAATAAAGCAGTGGAAGCATGCTGGTTTCATAACCTCTATAATAAAACACTTTGTAAGTACTACTTGTATTTTCCAAGAGGGAAATCCTTTTTATTGTTTTTAGAACAAATTATCCAATTGTCTATAAAATATAATTTCATACGATATAAAAGATATAAAGTCTTCTCTAAAAACAGTAAAGCATGAAATAAAATATTAAGTATGAATGAGATAGCATACACGCAAGGATATTTTCAAATGCATTTTTATGTACATTTTTGAAGTTTTTCTCTTTATTTATATAAAAAAAACTTATTTATAAAATCTAGTAGTGGGAAAATGAGAGGTGAAACGCCGAATAGTCAAAATTATTGTTACATCATAATTCGTCACTAATTCTATGCTTTTATACTACACTATATAGTTGAACCCGGCCCGGGCCCCACGCTTCGCTGTAGCTCAATTAGCAACGTTCCATGGTTGCCTTAAAAATTACGTTTTTTTTTATATATAAAAAAATCTGTATCCGTTGGAATTTTGAAAAAAAAAGTATCTAAGATCATTCTCTGTTGATAAATGCAATGTTATGTAAAAATTTCAAGTGAGTCCCGTCGGCTAGTTTTCGAGTTTTTGAGTATAATACACAAACCAACACAACATTTTCATCGTATATACATCATATATATATTTGATAGAAAATTTTCAAATGGATCATTCATAGACTATCTTTTCATTGGTCATCTCTTCATGCACAGAATCCCTAGAAATATTTCTATCACAATAGAGAGTATATATGTTCCTTGATCACAATATTATCACATTCACAGAATACTATATACTTACTCACAAAGCACAATAAGTCATTTTTGGCAATTATTATTTAATTTGATATCCTTTATTCTTACCAACTTCTCTTTTTTTTAATACACAAAAATTATGTAAGTTTCATATTAGAATGTTTAACATTATGAGTATGTAAATTGTTATGTATTTTACTATAATCCTAAAATCAAAATGGATACGAGAATGTCGCGGATACTTTTGCTGCTAGCTTTGATTGTAGGTAACAGCTATTTCTTTATTATATCGTTACTGGCTCATCTTTAACTTTAGACAAATAAGTGAGATATCTTATTCAAAGCAGTACTCTTTGCTGATGCAAGGTTTGTTAGCAAGCCTTGCAAAAGAATAAAATATAAATAATAAAATAAAGCCGCATTTCGCTTCTGTATGTTTCCCCGCTAATTCCTTCTAACTATCCAACGGATTTTGATACGGTTTTACCCAATGAGAAAAGCGATAAACGAGGAAAATTTATCTATACTTCTGTCTATACATATTATAAGACTAATATTATATAATATCTATACATACATATATGCTTTTAATATTATAGAGAGAAGATTTGTATTATTGTATGTTTGTAATGAATAAAATCAAAAACTACTGGGGCCGATTTAAAAATATCTTTCACCAATAGAAAGCTACATTATCCGCGAGTAACATAGACTATATTTTGTAAAGTTACACAAGCGAGATCGCGTGCAACGGCTAGTATTATATATATTAGTATTTGTATGTTTGTTTGTAATGAATAAACTCAAAAACTACTACACCGATTTTAAAAATTCTTTCACCTATAAAAAGCTACATTATCAGCTAGTAACACAGGCTATATTTTATAAAGTTACGCAGACGAAGTCGCGTACAACAGCTAGTCATTAAATAAAGTCGCTGTCCGCCTCTATCTGTTTCTTTGCCAACTTCTTTTAAATCACCCAATGGACGGTTTTCACTAGTGGAAAGAGCGATTTCACTAGAGGAAGGTTTGTGTTATAATTTGCATTAAAAATTGCACCCACACGAAGCCGGGGTGGGTCGCTAGTTTCTAAGTCAAGAAAATTCAGGAAAAGTTATTGTAACGTCTTGTTGACTCCCGTGCACAATACACATTTTAATAACTCTATTAAAAATACTTTACTAGAATTTTCTTCAGTTCACTTGCGATTTTAGTTGCCGTGTGTTTCTATGGATCTTGACTTGATTGATCCCGACCTTGGCATTAAAGAGCGTTTTATGTCTCGTCATAAGAAGAGATATGAGGAGAATAATCTGTGCAATGTTTCGCGTGCTCATGACGCTTATGACATTTTCAGGCGATTCTATGCTATATTGCCTTAGTAAGTATCATACATTATATAATATAGTAGCTTACTATATAATATAAAAAAGTATATAGTATAAAAAATAGTTAATGTACAGACACGGCTCGTTTGCGGTTTTATTATATGTACTTATAGATAGATTACTATGTTAGATAGATAAGTACTTATAGATAGATTACTATCTATAAGTACATATAATAAAACCGCAAACGAGCCCTGTCTGTACATTAACTATTTTTTAGTATATAGATATATCTATGTATCTATACACTGTAATGTACAATATCTAGTTTCAAACGCATCACAGAATAATTTCTGGCTGAAATACGACCTCAAACTAACCATGAATAAAGCATTGTTTACGCGAGCGTAATTATACTCTGATGTTCCATTAAATTGCATTGAAATTAAGATAATAACAGTCTCAATAGCATTAATTTTGCTTTATTATGGCAACATTATCCAGTTATTATTTTTGATAATAGAATGACGTGGACAGATACAAAAGCAAAATGTATGAAATTAAATCCCGTTAAATTTTCACATGCAAATCACTTGCAAAATAGTTTTTTTTTAGTATAGAACTATTGCACAAAAAATTTACATTATTTGGACTTTTATTTGCATAAACATGTACAGTCGGGGTACGAAAACCTTCGTCAATTTTCAAATTCATTCCTTTATCAAGTCGTAGACTCTTAGTACCTTTTGAAACTAATATTTAATGGACAATTTTGTCGTCTAGAAGACGCAATAGACGCAATTAAATAGAAGAATGCAACATATGTATTTTCCATATTACCTATCCATAATGTATTGTCAGTGATTACGAATACTCCAGCAACTTCGAACACTTAATTGGAAATCATTTGAAATGCTTCTAATCGATTGCAGTAAATGTTCGATAATTGGAAAATTGGTGCAGACTTCGCAGCTTTTCTGGTGCTGCACGACTGCACGTGTTTCTTGGTGACGGTAGCCACTTACAGAAAAGAAAAGAGTTAGTTTACACGCCGTAGCTTACAATAAAAAATCTATTGTTTTGCCAGTTTTGACAAGGAACGTTCAAACACGGTGTTCCTTCACAAGTTCCGGGGCACTGTGTACAACATGATGAATGCACAAGAGAAGCTTGACAGAGAAGCGGCGTACTACGCGTCTACACTTACACCACTCATTTTCTTGCAGAACTATAGAGATACATGGTGTTTGTTGGAACGGGTGATTTTTTTAAATGTTTTCTATTGATTCTGTCTATGGGACAGTTACAAGCGGCATTAACATGGTGTGAATGAGGGAATTGTCGTGCCCCTAATGCCTGAATCTTAATTTTTTAACTTTTTTTTAAGAGAAATCAACTCAACGATTTAAAAATAAAAATTATACAAGTAGAGAAATTTGTCGTATATATCCGTCTCTGGCGAAATGGACACGAAAATAATTGTCCGATAAATCCGACTCTGGCGGTTAAAGAGTTAAGCAAAACACAAGATCATACATGTCGATATTTTATTGTGTTCTTTTGTCCCGTACACAAGACAGTGACCGGAAGCGATAAGAAAATGGGCTCACTCACCGAAACCCAACAGCACCCATGCTGTTATTTCTCGGTCCCCAAAGATGATGTTCAGATTTAATCATTGTGGTACCTACAGTGATATCTGCAGTGTCATTTTGCTACACAACTTTATTGAACTTTAAATGATTAGCTTTTGAATTTAAAGGTTGTCCTTATTCATGACAGCCATGCAGTAAATAATATACTAACTTAATAGTAGGATGTGGATGTATTTCAGACCAATTACATTTTTGATGATTTGGGATTTTCTTTCAGTTTCACCGTGCTCTACGTTTGTATCAGATTTCTCATCCGACGGAGAAACGATCAGCTTTAAAATTGCTTCAAAATTTGAGGGCTGTAAACAGTAAGGTTGATACTTTTTTTTTAAATTTCAATATTTAAAAATTCAATAAATAAATTTTAAAAATTTTTTTTTGAATATCTTTTTTCAATTTCAAATATGTTGGAGATTTTAAAAGTTTGTGGCTTGAGTTTAAAAAGTTTTCATTCTGTGCTTTGGCACTTATTTTTTGTTTATTAATGAGAGGGGCCTATGTTCGATAACTTGCGTCTATATTTGTGTTTTTGGGTTATCTTTTTGAAACCGTGTACAAAAAAAACCTGAGAACATATAAAGAAATCATGGATGGAATTTTGAAGAGTTCATTTCCAAAGTTGACCCTATCTGGAATCGGACGCGGGTACCCTAACACAGAACGGTAAGGCAAATACCAACGGGCTCGTCAAATTGTCTGATAAAAGACAAGTTAAATTGGGGAAATTTAATTAACATTTGGGGAAATTTAAAAGGTGTTAAAATGCATAATTTTTTCCTTCACCTAATGAAAGTCCCTTTTACAGATACAATCTTTCATTTCTGAATTACCAGGGCCGAGGCCTTTTACACAAAAAGCAACTGTTACTGATGATATATTGGATGCGGATGTTTTACAAGATAAAAAAGAAATTCGATATGTCAAGGAGCTCATTAAAAATCTTGGTTGAATGAAACGGATATCATTTTAATAATTACTAGTGACCAGCACCCGGCTTTGAATGCAATTTTTTATCCAAGTTATATACAAAAACCTTCCTCGTTTATCGCTCTTTCCTTTAGTGAAATCCGTAACAAAATCTCTTGGTTAGTTTAGAACAGGGGTTCCTAAACTTATTTTGCCCACTTTGAGAGTAAATTATTTTTTAGCGCTCCCATTTTTTCACCTACTTAAAAACCACTATAACTTCAAATTAAATTAATCAATTATTATTAATTATATATTAGCGGAGACCTTACCTTACCGTCTCTTACCGCCCCCCTTTAGGCCTGCAGCGCCCACAAGGGGGCGTTATCGCCCACTTTGGGAAAGACTGGTTTAGAAGTTCGCGGAGAAACAGATAGATGCTGACAGTGATTTCCATTTTCAATATGTAGAGATGTATCCTAATTATGAGAACCTATAGTATCAGATAACCTTTAACCTTTAGTAATCATTACCCCATCCCTTTCTAAACCCTTATACTTTAGGTTTATGGGGGATCCCTGTGTCCAGAGATGATGACTTGTGTTATAGTCGTCATAATCCACATGCAGTCATGTGGATCGTCAGTAGATCTTTATATATGTATAAAAACATTTCTAAAATGATTTTTCTGTATAAAAGATCTGTAGATTTTAGATTTTAAAGTAAAGATTTCGTAATTGTTGTTGTTGGATGGTGATTTCATTGTAGTCCTATTTGTTTAGACTATTAATTTGTTTGTTTCATTGTATTCAGTTTAGACAAAATAATGAGCGGATCGTTCTAAATTTACAAAATTTTCGTACTAAAACATGAATCTTTGTGAAGTATAGAGATTAAAATTAAAAATAAAACAATAAGGTAATAAAATACCCTGCATATAAAAGAATACAGACATGTGGGACGCCTAAGGGATTCAGACAAGTGGTCGTATTGTCATAATAGTATAGAATTTATTCATTTCGCCTGGCTGAGGCTTTGTATCTACAGACGTTCAAAGTTTTAGTTTCATTTGAACATGCAAGAGCGTTTACGCACTCGTGAACTTAATAACCGCTCTATACATAAACATGGTTGAAAACACTCGAGAACAGTTCGCGACAACACGAATAAACTACACTTTTCAAATCGAACAATAACACAAAACGTTTACTTATAAGTAATTTTATTCGCTACTAGCAATAGTTTTTAAAATTTATGCATTACAAAAACAAAAAAAATCGTCTCTCTTTATAATATATTTAGCATAGATTAGAAAATCTGGAATGCATTAGTAATTATTTAAAAAATGTATGTAGTATCAGAGTTAAGAGTAATTTCCCGTGGTAAGTACTACCAGACAGGTCAGTAGTACTACAGTCAGAAGAGGTAAGAAATAACGCACAAATTAACATAATTATCGCTCCCTGATAGCCTCATATATATTGTACTATGATTGATACTAGAGAAGGGATTCCATAGCGGAGCGACAATGCTTCGTGCAATAATGTCAAAACGGATTAAATATCGAAGATTCGATTAAGATGAAGCGTCGAAGCCTCTAAATTGAAATGAAAGCGCCCCTAAGAAGAAATGCCTCTAAGTCTACCGAAAAGGTTGCAATTGGAATAGGGGAAGGTTTTATTCCGTAGGTCACTGGATTCCCAGTAGAGTCGGGCATGCTGATGCAAAGCTCGGAATATCAGTATCGGAATAACAGAAAAAAAAAGTATCTACTATATTACCCGTGGCACTACTAGTAGTGACACCGGTAGTTCCGGTACCGATTAAAAGGATCCTATATTACTCCCAAAATTGATTTGGTTTTTGTTATAAATATTGGCTACCTGGTAAAAAAAAACACATTCTTGTGGATACATCTTTATTTACAAAATTTATAAAATAATTTAAATCTTAATTCGAAATGAAAGGCCAGGTCGTGTTTGGTTTAGTATAGAACGTATATTTACATAGATATATAAATACTATTGCGGACTCCTACTTGAGGAGTGTTTGCAGTATTTTGTTGATTGTTTAAAATAAACATAATAATTAAAATACAAATACAGACTCAATTTTATTGTAGATGTTGACCTTTGTAAAAAAATATTTTTAGTCTGGTCACACTATTTAAAAAGGCAAGTTTCATTGGTAAATAAATATGATACGATATGTTATGCATAAATTGTTTAAGAGTTGTTTAGTTGGCTGCTCTGCTGATTGCTATTTTGGCATCAGCCGCTGCTTGGCTCACGTTGATACCAGTTATAGCGGCTCTTAAGAACTGCAAAGTAAATAGGTAAGTAAATTAATGGCTCTTAAGAAATGCAAGAGAAATAGGTTAATATTATTTATTTAATACTCGCTTTTTCACGCGATTTCGTTCGCGTAACTTTATAAGCCTATGTTACTCGCTGATAAACGTAGCTTTCTACACGTGAATTTTTTTTTAAATTTCAGTCCAGTAGTTTTTGAGTTTAACAAACAACAAACATACAAAAATACAAATATTTTTATAATATTAGTATAGATAGTATAGACTAGCTGAACTCAGCCAGCTTCGCTGCGCCGATCGCGTGGGGCGCTCTCAGTATTGGACACCTAATACCTAATAATATTTTTTAATATTATTTTTCTAAGAAAATAAATTACTTGTTATAAAATTAACTATCTGCCGGGGAAAGTCCCGTAAAAATCTAATCACGTTATTTTTTTTCTGGATTAAAGGTACTCTATGTCTTTTTCTGTATAGGGACAACGTGTATGCAAAATTTCAAGATGATTGGTTGAGTAGTTGAGACGTGTGAAGGCGTGAAATACTTCCACCTTTGTATAGCCATGGAAACAATATGGAAATAATAATGGGATACACAAAAAACTTCCACTGCAGCTATAGATTTTAATGAACATTTTCTTGTTTCTCTTCTTGGGGTACTTGAGGTTCCACTCCACAGATCATTCCTTCTTTACAAACAGTAGATACATCGTTGCAGTTAGTATTGCCAGTAGTATTGTCAATAGTAGTAAGGAGGTCAGTATTGTCAGTGAGTACTTAAGACCATTAGAAGAATTCATCGCTAATTATATGTAATTTACATGAGTCAGTGGTCCAAGCCCAACCTCGTGCACTTCCGTCTGTCTTGTTGATGAATGATGTTTTAGAAAAATAAAGCTTATCTATATCGTTTGATTTTATGTTTTTGTTTAAGAAAGAGAAATTCTCGTCTGCTCATCGAATGTCTTTAAATATAGAAAAATTATATACTAACGTTGGTGAGAGGTACGAGATCCTTTAATATGATTTTTATCACTGGTTGGATAGAAGACGCGCTGATGGCAGCTCCGACATTGTTGCTGCGTACATTCAATGCACTGTACAATCTCTTCGCGGCGCAGTACTCTTCATTGAGGAGACTGAAAATAAAAGCGTCAATAAGAAATTTAATCATAATAAAATTGTTGCAAGGTCATAAATACAGAAAGCAAGTCTTTGTAGTTAACAAATCACAGGTCAGTATGTTCAAACCGGACTACTGGGAATGGACCGATTTTGACCGTAGATAGACAAGCTGTATTAAAAATTATAAACTATTGAGCCCAAACACGCTGTCTGCTGTAAGTTGCTGAGGAGTTGGTTATTCCGCAGACTACTTGATACTGCAGAACTAGATTAAGTTTGCCTTGTCATGGAAATACCACCGAAGTAAAAGTATAAAAAAATTCACATCAATCTAATATGGGGAAGTTAGTGAAATAAATAAATCATTTATTAGATGTAAGTTTTTTACAAAACATTTATCCTCGTCAACATTATTTTACAATTACAAAGTACCACCAGTTCGGAAAGCTGCTTCTAGGGGGAAGAACTCAGCAAGAAACCCCCCAGTTGCAGTTGCACGAAAAACCTAACATTTTTCTAGTATCCTATGCAAGTGATAATTGCATTAAAATTTGGTTAATCCGTTTCCGAGATTAACGTGCACAAACTCACAAATATAAAAATTCTAAAAACTGTTTTTTTTTACCTCGGTTACATAAGTAGGTATCTACTACGTGTTCAGAGTTTTTTTTTAAAATATTCTATGTACAGACACTGCTCGTTCACATAAACTAAAAAATGAATGAATAACGCTAATTTCATATTTCTCCACGAATTGAGCATTATGTAAATTAAACCCACATGAAATATAGTAATTCGTTCAAGTAATTGTAGTGATTACATTACCCGCGTTGAGATGGGCTTGCGCTATTGAGAATGTTGTCCCATGCTGCTTCAAATTCGTAAACTCTACCTCCGGCTACGCAGTTACCTGTTGGACCCTTCTGTAAAAAATACCACATTTCAAAGTTATTGGAAATTCTTAAAGCGTATAATATTTAATTTACTTAATTTAATTTGATTTTCTTGGTTATACAAATTTCCCTTATGATTTAAACTTACTTATTAAAAAAGAATAATAGGTATTTTCCAATAATATAAATTTGTATCTAGAAAAAAAAAATTAAGGAATTATTAAAAGACTATTGTGTTATGAAAAAACATATGGAATTATCAGAAAATTTTAAAAAAAATATCACAGAAGAAATTTAACCAGAAATCCTTGTGTTTATTGCAATCTCGCCCTATACGATTTTTAAAACATTGAGGAAGAGATGGGGTTAATAAAATTTGATAGTAGATATATTTTATATTCGATTTACTACGTAAAAGTTTAAATTTTTCGCATAGTCCATTTGTCAAGATTTACTTGATCTTGGGTGGAGTTAGTAAGTGCTTGTATGTAGATCTATATGCAGACACTTATAAGACTAACCTATAATAATAAGGATTAAGATGCTATAAGCAAACTATAGTATAAGCTAAGAAATAAAGTAATAAAAATACTAACTGCGTAGCGAAGAGCGTTTGGATTGTTAGCGATCTGAGCGATGAGGTCAATATTGACTTGTACGCGACCAAGGTAATTACCGAGCGCTGCATTTAAGCCAGCTTTGTTTCCTGTACGGAGATAGTCGGCGTAAGCGTTTACCAACTGTAAAAAAAAATAGGAAAATAGTGCATATCTTAATTATTAAGACCATTTTAACCACCCTTTTTATGTGCCATTTTCAGTGAATGGTCACGTGACGTCGTGTTGCTTTACGTCAATGAATGATAATATATGCAAAATGTCATAAAGTGCTGTTTGGACTGTCATAATTCATATAGTCATAGGAAATCGTATTAATAAAGATATGAAGGCAACATGCTTATTTTACTAACAGGTAAATTTTTACTTCATTTTCCTTATATTATCTTAAATACTTTAAACAGCTGTATCTCAGAAACTATCAGGTCTATATAGACCAAATTTATCTAATTTTATTGGAAATTAAATGCGATTTAATAACTTGTAATATAACTTTTACAGTAAAGCCATTTCTTAGTGGTTAAAATTGTCCATTTCTTGTTTGAAATTTTGCAAACTTTTAAAAAGTGTGCACAGTGACTTTTGCCGTAAAACTGGTCCTTGGTAGTAAAAATTTACAAAAACTAAAAAAAATCCTACATTTTAATGAATTTAACAATGATCCGAAAGGCTTTCGAGGTGGAAAAATTGGATTTGTCATTGCCTTTTCATAAGTACCAACATATAAAAAAAATCAGAACTATCTGATTTGATTTAAGGTAAAATGTACTAATTCGATTGTAAAGCGCGACCTTCACAAGTCCGCCATTTTTTTCACGTAGAAATATTTTTATAGATACCCGGAAGCGTAAGGTAAGATGCGTGGTTATGCCGGATTTTTTTTATGAGTAAAAAATTTAAGAGTAAATTTGTAGTGACTTACAGCAGCGGCTTCACAAGAGTTGCCAGATACGCCGGTAGCCAGTTCTCCAAGTAAAGCGATTATTTGTGAGACAGCGAGCGCTTGGCTTTGGCGGTTTCTCTGATTGGCGACATCACTTATGATCTCTTGTACGGTTAGGATGTTAATGTTAGTATCGCCGCCGTCGACCAACTCCAAAGCGCCTTTGGTTAAGTAGCTGATGAAATAAAAAATTAAAATTAACTATATGTGTTACTATAAGTACTTTTATATAGTAGTGGCAGGGCAGCATTCGGTGTTTTGGTGAATGGATAGCCCTTTTCTCTACCCCCTACATCTGTCGGCAGTCCATTACACAACATCACTTGAAATAACAGCACATGTGCTCATTACAGAACACCACGTGCAATAACAGCACATGCGCTATTGTGTTTTGGAGAGTAAACAGCCCTTTTCTACCCCCTACTTTAAACTATTAAAGTTTGGCAATGCATTTGCCACCGCTATGTCGTCGCTTAGGTTTTACCTTGTTATAAGCATAACTGCTTTTTATTAAAGGTGCGACACATATTCTACAGTAACAAATAGAGTAATTTTCCCATTAATGTGGAAATATTATGTTAAATTTCTTTTAATGCTTACCTAGAGACAAGTTCGCCATTATCCTGAATGGGAGCTATTTCATTGATGCCGTATTGACTCACTCCTACGGATGGGGCAGCGAAGGCGTTCTGAATAACAACAAAAAATATGTTTTATAAGGAAATAAAGATATATTATGAATATGTGTCGTTCATAAATACGACCTATTTAATTTTTCTGTAGTATAAGTATCATCATCGGGGGTATAAAACCGCCCATTCTGTTGTAGTTTGATGGTTTTATACATTGAACAAAGTCAAGTATATAATACTAGCTATTGCACGTGACTGCGTCGGCGCAAGTTTATAAAATATGGCATATGTTACTCCCTAATAATGTAGCTTTCTATAGTTGAAAGAATTTTTAAAATCGGTCCAGAAGTTTTTGAGTTTATTCATTGCAAATATACAAAAATACAAATCTTCTGTATATTAGTATAGAATATAGAAATATAATATAGTCTATAAAAAAACAATAGACTATCCGCAGCCAGTAAGTTTTCCGCAACAGACTAACAGTCGCGTAAGGTCTGTGTACGAGCTATAATTATGATCTCACCACTGCTACTTCAGCTTAATAATTCTATAGTTATATAATAGTTCTTCTAATTACGGATTCTGTCTAGCATGAAACATAGGTTCAAACAAACATAGAGAGGATCATGTCTCCTGAAATATATTTAAAAAAAAAAATAAAATAAAAAAACTCACCCGCGCCACTAACAATACCAGAATTAAGGGCAGCATTTTGTTGTTCCACTCGTGACCAAATCGGTATATAATATACACGCTCACCTCAATTTTTGATTACTATTTATACACAAACAAAAAGAAAGATAAACTCAAATAACAGTTGTCTAAACAACTCTTTTACTGTAAACAACGTTAGGTTGAAGACTTACTGTTGAAATTAAGAGGGATAAGTCGCTTTATTCTGTTTATTTGCACACACTAGGAGGACGCAGTTTAAAAACAGGCCGTAATTTTTTTTTAAAAAGCAATGGCTTTTGGAAGATTTGGTAATATAAGACTTGATTTCAGTGATTTACTGTGAATATTTCAGAATTTGTAAATGGGGATAACATTCGAAAAATAAGTACATTAATACTTTTTATACTTTTAAACTTTTTGTAATTTCTACCTAATTGTACAAGTTTCGGCCGATAAAACGAAAATAATAAAAAACTGATGGCCTGATCTCCATACAAAAATGAATGATCTCCTTTGTAAGGCAAGGCTTGTTTACGACTTTATCATAATATTGTCTAGATTTTAAAACGTAATAAGAACACCGTTTTTTTCTCTATCTTAGTATTCGCATACTTCGCAACGTTTCGCAGTCATATTAGTATAGTCTATCATATTAGTATAGAAGTATAAGATGAGTGATATTAATCGCGCATACCTCAAGCGATGTCGCTATTTCATGTCCAGGTCATTCACTAATAAGTATCGCTATATTAGCATTGCGATGCACAGTGTATCTCGGCCTTATTTTTTTCGGAAAATCGTCTCTACTGTAATTATAGTTTATTTCAAATCATATTTGAACAGCTGCAAGTATAACTTTGTCTTATCAAAATTTTGAACAAAAGCTCTTAATGAGATTATTGTTAGTACAACACAAATTAAAATGAATTGTCGTAGTTTTGTACAATATCAATTGTTATTATAATTTTCAACGTCATCCAATTTTCAGTCAGCAAACACGTAATAGATATAGGTATCTATTACGTGTTTTCTGACTTTGTTTTCTGTGTTTTCTGCCAAGGGCATTTACAATAATATTGTCTTAATGAAATAAAATACCTATTTTCTTATTAATTCTTTCTTTTATTTGAGCTTCTCTCTCTCTCTCTCTCTCTCTGTGCCTCTTCAGTCTTGAAGGTTAGCCGTCAACTTCCTAACCGGTCTCTGTCAAGAGCCAACTGGAATAGCTGCTCGACCGAAGAAATTCCAGTCCACTCTCGGTTATTTGTCAGCTAGATAAGAAAAGGAACAAAATTTTACTCAAATTATACAAAAAAGAGTTTCAGACAAATATTGTAGAAATTTAGTTTTACATAAAAATGTACTGGATGATCCGGTTTTTTTTGTTTGGAAGCTAACGTGATTGCGGGATTGTTTTTAGCTATAATAAATGAATATCTGTAAAGGCAGGCGTTTGAAGACTATCAGCCCATTTCCTACTTCATTTCACTAACTTCCACATGATTGAATGATGTGGAAATTGGATATACTTATTTTGGTGGTATTTTTATGACATGGAAACCTTGACCTAATGCTTCAGCATCAAGTAGTCTGCGGGACATCCAACTATTCAGCAACTTATAGCGTGTTTGGGGGTTTAGGCTCATTAGAAAGTCGGGGGTTAGTTCATAATTTTAATTATTTTTTAAATATATATTCATTTAACACTAACGGCCGTTATTGAACTATAAATTATTAAATTGAGCGAATAATAATATAATAGCGCCATTAATTCGTTCAGAGAATGTATTCGCTTCATCAAATTCGGACCATTGCCAAATCCTCTTATGGCGAGTGCACTCTGCGTTCGATTTTTTTTTATTTACCCGCAGCGTAGAAACGACTAATCGGATTAATGCTAAATTCAGATTAAATTTTTATTTATCTACCATTTCATGACGTCGCATACAATTTTCAAAGAAAAAAAAAACAAATTACATTTTTATTGAAACAAAATTATAAACAAAATTTCCCCATTTAAATGGAAATCAATTGGTGGTTTAATTCAATAACATGCAACTCTACAATAAATTGCTAAATTGAATTGAAAGCAATCAAATTAGTGTTGCTATCTCTAAAATTAATAGAATCTGATATCAATGCGTAGAGCATAAATACAGAGGATTATCAACAAAACGGAGAGGTTACATTAGAGAAAATGTTTTTATTTGTATATATATAAACTTCCACTCGTGTCTTTTTGAATTTGGATGTTGATTAAAAAAAAAATTAAAAAATTCAGAAAACGGATCTTTGAAAAAGTCTAAAGTACCTACTATCGCCTTACAAGACAGCTATGTCTAGCGATGATTTCAAATCTGTTTCTATGTTATAAGTTTTGAAGAATGACGAATATAAAAGTATTATATAGAGCTATATGTTACCTACTTATATATTCGCATCTTCGTACGCGCGGTTTTTTTATGCATGGTATTTTAGTACCTAATCGATAAAACTTTTTTTAGTTTTCCCCCAAGGGTTAACCAAAACCAATCCCCTAACATAATTAGGGACCTTTTACATCCTTTCGTATGTGTAACGTTACTTTTTATGTTTGTAAACCGATTGTAATGAAACAAACACTAAATGATATGTAAAGCTTACTAGATATAATACATCAGTGAAAATCGCATTCAAATCGATTAAGCCGTTTCTGAGATTAGCGTGCACAAACGTACAGACAAACAGATTAAAATTCTATAAACATTTTTTTTTTACCTCGCTAACATAAACTAAGTACGTGTACAAATTATTTTTTAGTCCAAGGTAGCAAAAGTTTCCTTATAAGTCATTATTTGGTGGGCGCTGCGAACACTAATGATGTTACATTTTTATAATATACCTACCTACTAATCATAAATTCTAAATTGATGAATAATAATCTTGATTAAAACGCTACAACACCTATTGTCTTATATTTTATTTAGGGAGATCTATTTCTTAACTCGTTCTGTATGTACAAGGTTAGAAAACATTCCACTCTATATTATAACTACTTAGCTGTGCCCCTTAAATTGACATCTTAAATTTTAAATTTCAGCCATCTTAAATTGACAGGTCAAGTGTCACTCAAAATAAATCAAAATCAACTTATTTATTTATTATTTTATTTTATTTTTAACATAAACCCTACAGCAAAGCAAAATAACATGCAATAGATACAGTATTACTACCTACATTGCCATAATAATTACAGGGTTTCATTGCGTAGGACTTAAATAGATTACCTAAGTTAATTACAAATTATTAAATAAAAAAAAATCCAAGGCCAGGAATCGAACCCCTGAGACAGAGAGTTCAAACGCCATAACACGCTACCAATGGGCTTGTCAATTCATTATTATTTATTGTGTAGAGGTATTTATTTTATTCAATTCCAGTACTTTTACCCAGACCCGCCCTCGGATTGGCAACGACTTGGAAACCTTTCTTAGCGGATGCTTGCGTTATACTCGTATTATAAAATAAACCTATGTTTCTAATTTCTAGTCAGGACAAACGATTTTATAAATATAGATTATGTACTTTCTTTTTAAATAAAGGAGCAGTAGATATTAATTACAGTTTAAGGTTTGATTAATAAATAGCTTTTCCTAATAAAATAAGCAAAACAAGTAGGAAAATATGTTTCAAACAATTTGTGAAGTATATTATAATAATGCTATTTTATAATCCGAAGCTGTAGAACGTTATTAATTTTAAAAATAATGTTAATACGAAATAAATCAGAAAAAGAATATGATATTTTCATCACTCGGTAGCAAGGTCCCATGGTGTAATGGTTAGCACTTTGGACTCTGAATCCAACGATCCGAGTTCAAATCTCGGTGGGACCTCTCGATTATTGGCTTCTTCGTTTTTCTTTAAATATTTGTGTTAATTCCAGACCAATTTTTTCATTAATTGTAAATAAAATTCATATAACAATTTATTAGATCTTTGTGTATTAACTTGCTATATTTTTTTGTACTGCACGTTCATCTCTCACTGCAGCCTATAGATAGTTGTAGAATCGATAATTGAGACACGAGACGCTACAAAAATATACTAGCTGTTGCACGCGACTTCGTCTGCGTAAATTTATAAAAAATAGCCTATGTTTCTCGCTGATAATGTAGGTGAAAGAAATAGCCTATAGGTGAAAGAATTTTTAAAAACGGTTCACTAGGAGTTCATTTCGGACAAACAACGTGACACGTTTTTATATATATAAAGTATATACGAGTATATACATAGTATAAATATAAATTCTCCTTACATATCTTATATATATAAAAATCTCGGGTTACGATGTATGTTCGCGATAAACTCTGAAACTACTGCACCGATTTTGATCAAATTTCGTAACTATATGTAATTTGGTCCAACTTAAAAGATAGGATAGTTTATATCTCATTTTGTTTATATTTATTTTTTTGCAAATTATATAATATTATTAACATAGCGCCATCTGTTGATACTTATTGAATACAGCAATTATTTATCTGTGAGTTCCATAAGGTTCTCACAGATGGCGGTTTAAAGTAATTTATCGGCTGGATTGCAAAAAAGCACCTCGGGCGAAGCCGGGAGCGGGCCACTAGTATTAGTATAATTTGAAGACGCTTTCCGCGTCTGCATATCTGCTAACTCCTCCTAAACCAGGCATTTTAATGCGGTTTTTACAATCATTTGATAAATATAATTTTACTCGAAAGGTAAAATAGAACCTAGTTATAGTAATAATAATATAGTAATCATATAATAATAATATAGTATTATAATAAAACATAATTAAGTTCAAAGTAAGTAGAAAACCAAGTCACGAAAACTGTCCGCGTCTGTCTGTTTCTCCGCTAACTCCTTCTCAACCACTAAACGGATTTTGAAACGGTTTTCACTTATGGAAAGAGTGATAAACGTGGGGAAGGTTTGTATATATAATTAGCAGAAAAACTTCATCCGTGCAAAGCCTGGGGCTGGTCGCTAGTCAGTTTATAATAGAATGCTGTATTAGCATAAGTAAGTAGCGTTTTGTTTTAATAAGAATATATAGGTCTGTGAAGTATTCAAATTGATTTTTTTTTTGGAGATTTCAATTCAATGTTAGCTCCGTTAATTTATGGACCCTTTGTGAATACTTGAAAGGTTCTCTTTTGACTTTCTTTCTCTGCAATTAAATGACACTTCACAACTCCTAAACGTCTCTAGCTTTTAGCCAAACGTTTTAGTAATCAGCAATAAACCCATTTTAAATTTGTACATTTCGATTTGATTTGCAATATTCTGACTACTCCGTTTGTAATTATATCTAACTTGTGACCCGCTCCCGGCTTTGCCTGGGATGCATTTTTTTAATACACACAAACCTAATTGTTTACCCATCTTTTTATAAGTAATTTTTTTTATATACCACACAGCACCACCTAGTTCCACACTAAGCAACTTAATGCTTGTATTATGGATACCAGACAGTTGATATAATACATAGATTACTTTTTTTTTTGTAAATACATACATATTATAAATACAAACATCCATGACAGGTACAAAGTTAAATGTTAACACATAAACATTTGCCCCTAGCGGGATTCGAACCCGCGACCGTTTGGTTAACAACTAGGGTTACTAGCCACTAGACCAAACGTGTCGTCAAAATTGTCGAGAATCGAACCCGGGACCCACTAGGCAGCTGGCTCAAATCACTCGACCAATGGGCTCATTCATAGGTTTGAAGAATGTAGAATTATTCTGTTAGATGGCATTGTAAATTCAAATTATTTTATTAATGCTTTATCTAAGTAATTACAAAATAATTCTTGTTTCTTTAATTAAAATGACACGTGTCCTGTTACATTTTAAAGTTAAAATTAGCTTGTTGAGGAATCGAAGCGCTTCACTTTCACGTTCCGCAGTCGTGGGAATGTAAATGCATTGTTACAGGATGTTTCACTTTAAATCTGTTAGTTTTAAAAAAACAATAAACTGATAATAATATATTAAAGTTTATTGTTGGTAATTGATTAAGGAAACTAACATTCGTGAATCAAATTTGTCGAATACTTACACCTTTTTATGTTTTGCTTTGTCAGGTAATTTATTATCTGACACAAAGTAAAAAACCAACGCCTGGCCAAAGTATTATAGCAACAAGAGTTCGTGTTTAATTGCTTATATTTTTTAATTTTTTTTCAACGCGGACGAAATCGCGAGCAACACCTATAATAAATGAAATAAGTAAGTTTTTTTAATATAGATTAGCATTGTTTTTATTGACCATATTTTTGCACCATCGGCACAATGTCCCTACACAATGCAGGATGTACCTACATAAAAATGTGAATGCACTCATTAAAAAAAGAAAATATAAAAATAAAATCATCCTGTGAATGCAAGTAACAAACGATACGTATCTAAGGGTCAAGGTCGCTCTCACTAATTGACGAGTCGTGTGGGAACCGCCTGCGCGTGGGAATTCAGCCAAGCTATCTCTCTGTGACTTTGCAGAAACCCGCGGCGACAGAAATGGTTAGGTTTTTACTCTGATTTCCAAATAGGCTACTGCTGGAGTAGTCTGCGGGATATCCAACTTCTTAGCAACTTACGGCATATAATAGTTTGGGCTCAACAGAAAGTGAAGGGTTAATTCATAATTTTAATTGTAATTTGTTTAATTAATTTTCATATAACTACTTATATTTACTACTAGCTGTTGCACGTGATTTCGCCCGCGTAGCTTTATAAAATATATTTTATATGTTACTCGCTGATAATGTAGCTTTTTATAGGTGAAAGAATTTTCAAAATCGCATATAAAATATATGCGATTTAATAACGCATACAAAATATACATATTTTTTATAAACTTTATTTCTCAAAGAATGTCTATGGCAAATTTATATTTCATGTCTATGGCTATGGTGTCAATAAACCTAATACCTGAACCTACTTACCTACTTCTCAAACCTCAATAATATCGTAGAGATATCGATGGAGTAACGCTCAGACCATTGAAAGAAACAATCTATGAACCAAAGAATGTTATGACATAAACATAAGTCTAGAACGTCTCAGCCTGACCCTTGTCTCCCATCTCTAAAATCCCATCTGATATTATTATCATAAAAAAACCAGTTGGGTGTTTATTCACACATTATCTATCATAATGTAAATATTATCCTTGACCTTGCATCTGATAAGAAAATTGTCAGATTTCGGACTGTTTGTCTGTTCGCACGCCCCTAAATTAGGTAACAAATGTATAACCGGTCTTATATCATTTAGAGTATCTCCGAAAAGTTTAGGTTTCCTACAACTGTTTAATTCGTTCTAATTAAATTTTTCAAAACAACACGGTGTATAGTGTGAACAATAATCTACATCTATACTACTATATCTATTCTATTATATCTACATAGTATAAAAAGTCGCTTTCCGCGTCTGGCTGTCGGTCTCTGTATATAGGCTAAGACGTAAACTACGCAAGGGATTTTGATGCGGTTTTCACCATCAGTTTTTTTCACGGAATCTTTAAATATCGTATATTATCATAAAAAAACTTATGCTGTATATTTCTATCTAAGATCAAATTTAACTAAAAACGACAGAAGTGAAAACGTATGTATTTTTTAAATTGTCAGGAATGTAATACTTATATACAGAGGTGTCGGTTATGGTAACAGTGTCGCGAGTTTAATGGTTTTTTTCCCATCTCAAAAATGCCCAACGTGCCTAAAGAAGTTTTCACTTCAAAAGTCAAACTAATTCATAGCAGAAAATCACACTTTTCTGATATGACCTGAAAGTTGAAAAATGTGTCATTAAGTACTATTTTTTACTCTATGGTTCATTGTCTGATTATGACTAACATTAGGTACAGTTTCATTTCAAACTGTTTAGTTTCGTATGGGAACGATTATGTGAAATTCAACAGAGCAAACACAAGGGGTATTTAGCGGGTTATTATTTTCGTACGTTGCGGCTGAGAGGTATTACTGGTATTAGCGTCAATATTTATTATTATTATATCATAATGGATTTTTTTTGAGGTTTGCAAGATATATTAAAGAGTTGTGAGAATAATAAGAAAGATTTAACGATATATTATACATATCTAGATATATATCGTATATACGATTTATACGTTTCGTTGAAATAGTTGAGATATGCAGTGCATGCAAATATGCCTACCCGTCAGTCATATTAAAATGTAGACTATAATATCAGACTATATTATAACTGTCTGTCTATAACATTTTCACGCCTTAACTACTCAACCGATCATCATGACATTTTGCATACCTATTGTCGGAAATACAGGTAAGGCATAAGGGTACTTTTCATCCAGAATTTTTTTTCCGAGGAATCATCTAAAAACAATAATTCAACGCATGGCAAAAGTATAACAAAGTAATAAATAATTGTTAGGCGGTATTATTGCTTATAAATATATTTTGTCATTTATATTTTTTATTTTTCGCGGGCATCAGCTATAGTGTTTATATGTTTAAATAAAAAAAAAAACATATTTAGGTAAACAATAAATAAGGAAATAGGGTAAATAAACAATACAGCCAATAAATTAGTCTTGGCACTGTATGTTTAACAAAGACGTAACCATAAAAATTATGCATTCAGGTTTTTTTTTTAAAAAGAACATCCCAAGTCATTGTCGCCAAGAAAAAAACGTGTGACACAAAATTCCGTTGAAGTTGTTCGTATCACAAATTGCCAGTGAATCCGTAGCTTGTTTACCCTATTTTTTGTGCGATGGGAACCCAGCGTAAGGTCGAGTGAGAAGGACGTTGTATTTCCCACAGGATAGCACAGTTTCCTATGTGAACCGACCGAGCATGGGAACATTCACCGTGAGAATATTTTGTGTGGATTTTTGACTAAATATTTGAAAAATTGTTACCTCGATTATACGAGTCACGTTCGGTAATTTTAACTTGTTGTTCTGTATAGATTTTTTTTAAATTTTATCCTCTTCTTACCTTTATTGAGTTAAATGAAAGATAGACATTTGATTAGCACCACGTGTGCTTAGTGAAAAAGAAAAATCTACTTACTCATAAGTATTATTAATACTTATGAGTAAGTAGATTTTTCTTTTTTTTATGTTAAATTCGACGGACAGGCTGACGGTTCACTTTATGGTAGGTGCTACTGTCGCATATGACACAAGCAACGAAGCAATAAGCACTGATGCTGAAAGTACGCTGCCTGTCATAGTAGGATTAAGGATTTAAGCAGAAGGACAGAGAAACGGGCTCTGGCCATTTCTTACTCACTTACCGAAACACAACAGCACACATGCTATTATATCACGGTGGTCTTTTGCAAGGTGGTGGTTACTGCCGCCAGACGGACTGCCTAAATGACTGCGAATTTCAGCGTGCCCTGCCATTAAATGAAATAAAAAGAAAGTTTTAAATAAATTAATTCTTAATTTTATTAATTATAATTACCTAATAATTGAGTACTTACTTTACCTTCTCAAGCATAAAATCAACTAAAAGTAGTAAACAAAATAACACAATAATTAAATCGTTAAAATTCTTTCACACATTTTAATAAACACTACGGTTAACGCTCGTTCCCAACAGAAGGGAGCCGTTAAAAATTCCCACGTGCCCTCGGAGATTCCCAAGCGAATTTGTAAGGTATGGCCAGACTTGCAGTTTAGCGATAAAAAGAAATCTTCATATTTTTATCGTTCACATTTTATTTATTAGTGTTAGAAAATATAACAGAAGCAATGTTAAATCATCTCGAAAATGTTAAGAGTTACATACGAATGATTGTTAACGCAAATTATTAATTTGTGTTAATACGTCATAAAGCACAAAAAAATATGTATTATTTGTAAAGGTTTTTTTTTAGTAGTGGAAGGCTTCATTGCATTCCGCAGTCATAAACTGTACAGTCCATTTGCAAACTACTACCAGTGTCGGTACTGGTATCTCCACGTTCTACCTTAGTACCTTCAGTACCTTTTAAAAGGCTACAGTGAAACTTAGATAAGTCGCCGCACGAGCTACGGATGGCGATGGCGCGGATGTGGCGCGGATACTTATTTGTATTGGAATATATCGCCGCGGTTCGTGGCTGGTGCGGTGTCTTACTTAAAATAAGTAAAATAATCATCAAGCAGATTTCACATGAATATAATTATCACAATTCTTCGAAGTGTTTCTTTGAAGAAATGATTCATTTCTTATTTTATTAAAAATTCAATATTTAAATTTTAAATTGAATTGTTTGAGTAACTCATTAATGTGTTATACGTTAATTGGTTCACACAATGAATTTATCTTCTTGTTATCTTTATAATTATAAGCTTAATTATAATTATAATCTTTATAATTATATATCTTTATAGTGTCCAAAACATCTCGTTAAAAAATGTAGGTGTCGTATATTTTTAAAAATTTTTTTTACGGAAAAACAGTAGTGGAAACTGATCAAGCCCGCTTACACTCGAGCCTGCGGTTATAGTATGAAGGTAAAAATATTATGGAGAAATTGAGCGACATAACACGGCACGCGATCGCGACAAGGGGACTTTTTTTAAAGTAAGAATTACATAATACAATTTTTAAGGGACAATACTAGCTTAATATTTAATTAACCATTAATAATTATTAAGTAATATTCAGTTTAAGTCTTCATTTTGTTAAAGCTGAAATAAAATTTGTTGAATTGAAATGCTTTCAACACACGCTACAATAATTTTTACTGTAATAATAATAAAATAACTATTAATTATTTTCAGATAAAATAATATATTTTTATACATACAAATAAAGTCTGTCCGCTTCTCCAAAACCACCGATCTGATTTTTATACGGTTTTCACCAACCACGATTTAAATCTTTGGTTTTCATTAAGGTTAACGGGTGTGTCGTTAGTTCATCAATAAAAATGATTTAATAATAAAGATACATTCCATGTTAAGACAGTAAGATTAAAAAAGAAAACATTTCAATGCATTTGTATCACACCAACTTAGAAGCCTTAGTCTGTACCTACTTAATTTTCTCTTGATAAATGTTTTGAATTTACATATTTATTGTTAATTAATGGATTTTTACTTTTTTTAGAATTTTAGTCTGAATTTTATTGTTAGATATTCTTGTAAGTTGCATGCATGTTAAACTGTGGCTAATTTGAGTGCATTAAACGTTAAGTATGCCATGTAGTTGGAACAAATTAAAAAAAAGTGTGTGTCAGCTCCGACAATCAAATCAATCAATATATTCAAATCGATTCTTAAGGAGTAAACTCCAATAAAATAAATGTGGCAAGGATATCTCTAATTGACCTCCATTACAAAAAACATCAGCATATCATGCGTCAATGTACCTACTTAATATCAAGTTTCGCGCTTCATAAAAAAAATGTGGGAACGATATGCAACTGTGCAAGGTCATATGAATCGCATAGCTCGTATGACCAATTTCACACGGGACTTGTTTTGTCGTGTGCAGAAGCAGCGAAAACCGTGGGACAATCCGTTTAGGCACGTGTGTTTAATTTGCAAGAAATATTAAACTTTTAAAGTGTGATTGACAGAATAAAACAATTAATAATTGACAAATTTAGTTTACAGAGAGACACCAGTGTTGACTGGTCAATAGTGTTATTATTTTTATTAATATATAAAATGTTTTTATTATAGTTATATGTTTTAATATAGGACTATCTAGAATAATCTAATATAAAATTTAGTTTATTAATTCTCGTGTCACAGTGTTTGTAACCAAATTCCTCCGAAACGGCTTGACCGATTTTTATTATATTTTTCGTATATATTCGGTAGGTCTGAGGATAGGTCGTAAACTATTTTTTATACCCCTAAATTTATTTAGGGGTATAACCCACCCCAAAATTTTATTTTTTATTTTTTGGCAAAACAACGTTTGCCGGGTCAGCTAGTTATAACAATATAACAATGTTACATTAATATGTTTGTCTGTTCAAACCATAGAATTACTAGGTGTTCGTGGACAGTCCACTTTAAAAGACTGATGAAATAATATTTGTCTGTGCATTAATCCATTTAGGCTTCACAGTAGTATCGAAGTCGTTCCTAGTCTAATTGGTTTTTAAAGAGAGGTGGCAGAGAGAGCGTTCGCTGCCACCTCTCTTTCGCCCATAGGTTAAAAATATGAACCAATCAAAGTGGCTGATAATCAAGAACCTCCGAGAAAAAAAAAAGCGGTAAGCATTTTCTCATCCCTTTTCTGATTTACTGATTTCTAAATTTTCATCAACTGGATAGACGCTTGGCGTCTCTCTCCCCCCCCCCCCCCCCAATATTTAATTGTGTTGTTTTGTTACTCTTCTTTTTTTATTTTAATATTTGATTCGAACGATAGCGAGTAAAAGGCCCATATTTTTAATATTTTAGATGGCATCGGCCTTATTTCCCATATTTAATAACTATTTATTTTATTTCCGATTGCCATCGATTAGAGTAAACTAAATGGATAATCCGTGTAGTTTTTTTTTATTAATTACCAATTCCGAGGGTGTCTATTAATTTTCTTTTTGCCAGATACCTACTACGTTCTAACTATTAATTAATTTTCGAGCCTGGTCGGAATACGTGTAATAGATTCACCTAGGAGGATTGCATTATATATACTATAATATATATATTATATTATATATATACTACAAATTTGATAAAATCTACGCCTTATAAACGTCTAGCATCGAGATCGAGCAAACCCGCAGAACGCCACTAGTTAGAGGTGCCTAGGTGACCTGACAGCGAGATTACGACCGCATCAAGTTTGGCAGATTTTCTATGAAACTAGCTTATTTCCATCTAGACGGCTTTACTTCGGTGGTAAGTTTCTTGGTTCCAATTCTCCACAAGTCCCTGGTTTTATTTTTAATTTGGTACAAACCAAATAGTAAATTGCTTATATTTTTTCCTTTTTTTGTGTATTTAAATCGTATAAAATCTCTTCTTAAATAAATATTTCAATTGTTGCCGAGAAAGACTTTTATTTTTATTTTATCTTCACACACTCCACACAGCACCATCTAGTTCTACACTAAGCAACTAATGCTTGTATTATGGATACCAGATGGATTTTTTTTGTAAATATATACATATTATAAATACAAACATCCATAACTCAGGTACAAAGGTAAATGTTAACATATAAACTTTTGCCCCTAGCGGGATTCAAACCCGCGACCATTTGCTTAACAGCTAGGGTTACTACCAGACCAAACGTGTCGTATACCATCCTATAATCTATATTCATCAATATCTGTAGCACATCTGCAAACTCTATTGCCTACTTGTGTTTATAGGCGACCGGTCTACTTACCATCAAGTACATCTTAACATAAGAATCATGTTCGATATTTTTTCATTATTTTTCCTACTCTCAAGTTGTAATGTAATTTTTTTTATATATATATTTTAACAACATGCACGCTTGAGTTTTTTAATACAATTTACATATTGGCATTGGTTATCTATTTTCGTTGCAACGAAATATTCCCACGAAATTCTCACGATTCCCATGCGAACCAGCCAGAGGTCTCGTGTGAATTCGATAAGGTCAATGCGTCCTGTTTGCTTTCCAACAACCAACCCCATACTTACTTAAGCGAAGCACTTATATTTAATATCAAGGGGATACGCCTGCACGGTTCACATATACGGCTTATTAACAGGAAACTTTGGCCTTTATACTGTTAACTAATTAACAGTTATATTTTTTTAAAATGTTTCTTTTTAAAACGTTACCTACCATATAAATTACAGCAGCCACAGACAATAATTAGTAGTGATAATAAGATTTACGACTATATAGATAGGTACATAATATATTTTTTATTTTTTTATTTTTTCAGTAAACATCGTAAGACATGGTGACGTGACAATCCACTTGATGGTAAGTGACTACCGTCGCCTATAACACAAGAAACACCACAGGTGCTTCAAGTGAGCTGCTGGTTTAAGGAGGAGGGATTAGGAAGGGATTAGAAAAAGGCCTCTTGCATCATTCAGTTATCGATACACAACAGCACAGTTTACATATTTTATGCTGCTATTTCGAGATGGTATTCTGTAAGGAGGTGGTTACAGTCGCCAGACGGGGTGCCCAATTTATGACTGCGAAATCCATGTGCCCTGCCATTAATAAAACACCAACAACAGAGCCAACCTTAAAAAGTGTATTTCCAAAGCTGGCTGCCGGAAATCGAACCCGGGACTCCTGAGTCAGAGCGTTGAGGCAAGCAACATAACCACTCGACCAATGGGCTCATTAAACCAAAGGGCTAACTTATTTGAGGGATAACTTAAATATAAGTAGGTAATTATATTTAAGTTTGAATATAAATTAAAATAACTAATTTATACATCACAGTTATGAATTTGGATGTGGGAAACCCAGGAGAAAAAAATGCACACCTTCAATCACTATCAAACTTCATCAGAGCATTTAAGTGGACGGTGTAATTAAATATGTGTTGGAAATTTAAATTTAAAAAAAAATGTGTTGCTCTTTCCTCAATAAGCTCATATAATCAGAATCAATTTGTACCTATCTTCAGTGTTCAAGAACCAACCAAGACGCCAACTTGAGCAAGCCTGAGCGTCCAGCCACATTACCTTAGTAAGTCTGAAGACGTATGGTAATGGCTGGATAGAAAGAGTTCAGTTTTTGATTTTTCCACATTTATTCCAATCTATACACATACAACGCATGCTAAATCACAAATACAATAGAGCCATTCATTGAATTTACTCTGCTCCGGAAAAACGATCTGAATTCTACAGTTCTTTAACCGTTCTATTTAATTGCACAAAAGCGCCATAGCTCCAGAGAGATTTTAAAATAAAACATTCATAAAAAAATGCGAATAAATAATAGAAAAAATCTGCTGTAGCGATAGGTATTGCCGTAAAAATTCCTGATAGAAGTCGATCGAATATAAAGCAAACAATACAATGACAATTATCTGTACTGTCTATCTCATGTCATTTATGTTATAATAAAAAATATACCAAACGATTTTATTTCATCATATTATTCAGTATTTGAAAGAAGAAGTCCTATTTTATGAATGTTTAAAAAGTTCTGGGAACACGAAAGGGCTCAATAATGACATTTCCGTATAACAAAGGGTCCTTTAATAATGATGTAGGGTAGTATTATCAAGTCTGTTTGAAGTTGGTTTGGGTCACATATCAGATCTCCGTTCGGAGATGTCATTTTGTGCTATATACCTAAATATACCTAATATTTATCAGGAAACAGTCATGGTCCAGTGATAGTACTTAATGGCAAATCTTAATAGGTACATGGTAGTATCCGTTCCAATAGTGGGATAAATTTTAAAATCACGGGTATTAACGGTCTTTTAAAATAACACAACATGAATGTAAAACATCATTAAATACCATAAGGGATCCATTTTTAAATATGTAATTTGCATAATATTTATTTATTTATTTAGCAGCTTACCTTACAGCGTGTAACAGTTAAAAAATACATAAAAAAATTAAATTTATATTTAGCGTATTACAAGGTTAGACATATTAAAATTTATAAGTACAAATTACTTAATTCATATTCTTATTACAAATTACATATAGTGCCTAGTGTCCTTTTTATATTTCGACTTTATTCTTGTCTTTATATTCGGGGCTCAATTTGCTTTCTCAAATACATTTCATGCGCGAAAGTTTGTCTGTAGTTATTCGTGCACGAACTGAGACTTAATACTATGTCGCTAAAATACATATTTCTTTGTTGTCGTTCAGAAAATTTCAAGTGTGTTAGCCTCGAAGTGAGAAATTTCATTTGAGACGATTCCGCGATTTCCTTTGCTTGTTCCCCAGAGAAAGGCCCGTTGATTTATCAGCGAGCATTTTTTTCTCTTCTGTTTATGTAAAATGTAAGTAAGTATATAATATTTTATTTAGGTAAGTTTTAGGCTTCGCTGTGGCGTGCTCATGGGGCGCGCGGAACTGGACACAGCTTATATTATTTTTTCTAAAATATAAGTATCCTAAGTTACTCTTTATACCATCAACTGTTTGCTAGTGAAAGTCCCGTCAAAATCGGAAGAGCCGTTTCAGAGATTATCCGCAACAAACAGACATTTTTTTTATTTATTTTTGTTAAAAGTACATGGGTATTGTATATACTATGATGTTCATTTATTATATTTATTCATTTACACATTACTTACGCTTTATTCTGTCCCGATGAAGTCGGATGAACTACATACATATAAGTGAGTTTATGGGAAATATTTAATCTTGCGAGTGCATAATTGCGAGTATGCATACTTAGTTGTGAAATATTAATCTCGCATTTAAAAAATATAAATTTCGTATTTCTATTTGTGGCCATGAAGAGGGCTGGAGTGTTCAGACACAGGGTCAGTCTGGAATTACATCCTTGTGACTCAATTTTCCTAGATTTATTCCTGACCAGGTCGTCAATTTTGAACCAGGACTGAGGGTATGTGGTGTGGCTGCAAATTGATATGGTTTTCATAATATAAACCTGTGTACTTGATAGTTTGAAGCATTCGGTGTGTGTGTTTTTAGGATAAATACAGCATAATTTTCTTACAACATAATAAAAAAAAAATCTTAAATTTTGGTACTGGAACGCGTAAATAAAAGATAAACTGATAATAATGACGAAGGCGTCCCAACAGACATCCAAATACGATTCTCATCATTTGTGAGTCTCCCAATTTACTGCACAGAGCAAACTATTTTATATATTATTTATTATTATTTACTACAAATTATCTATATTAATAAACTATAAAGCCGAATTTAATATTATAAAGCTGAAGAGTGTTTGTTTGGTTGAACGCGATAATCTCAGGAACCACTGGTTCGAATTGAAAAATTCTTTTTGTGTTGGATAGTCCATTTATCGAGAAAAGCTTGTTAGGCTATATAACATTTTGAATGCGGACGAAGTCGCGGGTAGCAGCTAGTTTTTAATATAATGTATAGTTTGTTACAACATGTATATACATATATTTATTTAGACCCAGTGATTCCACCGAAACTTGGTGGGATCACTGGGTCTCCAACCAATGGTAATGAATCAAATATTTTATTTCACATAATTTCTAGTATCTGTTACATGGTGATGAAAGTAATGGTTGCATTTCTGTCGCCCAAAAAATAATAACAATTATGTATACCACGAATTGGATTCTTGGATTTGACATAGGGACTATACTTTGTTTCACTTTGTATGGGAGTGTAGGAAACCCTAACATGTAAAAGGGTAACATGATACAGTATGCAATTACAAAAATCCCAGTTCAAGTAGAGTGTCAATGGTTTCTGAAATCATGGATTTCAGTTTCTCTTTAGTTTGATCGCTGATGTGTAATACTCTAACATTTTCCTTAGCATTATCTTCATTAATGACAAATATTTCGTCGATATTAAGAATATCTTTTCCTTCTCTTTGTACGGTTGTAGCAATCATACATTTCGTAGCAATTGCATATTTAGCGTGGATCCTCATATCAGCGTCGAATTGATCTCTTGGATATATTAGCGTTGTTTTGAGTCCGAAGTTGGATAAGAATTTGTCCATTTCCGAATGATAAAGGTCAAACCACTCATTGATGTATTTTGAGCGAGTTTCGTAACTGCTGCAGTTGAAGATTAAATAGAATAAATCGCCGACAGGATGTCCTTCCTTTGCTAGTTGATAATCTATTAGTACTGATGAAACAGTATCGCCTTCCTGGAATACAAATGCAACATTTTATAATTCTTTTTGGAGGAGTTTTCTTGAAATTCGACCACCTTTTATTAACAGTATGAAAGCTATTGTGTTTCGATGTGAGTAAGGGATGCTATCCTTAAATTTAGGTAGTAAAGTCGGCAGTGAACTTGCAGCACCTGGCATTGCTTGTGTTAATAGGCGACATTAGCTAATCATAAGGTAGACTGTCAGGTTTTCTGACAACCTTTGCATAGAAAAATAAATATAACGATTTTATACTTACTTCTACTTTAAACAAAATGTTGTTGCTCCAGCAATCTCCTTGTTGAATAACAGAAAACTTTGAGGCACGGTCGTATTTATTTAATTTCGATGCAATCTCAAAAATTTTACTCATTGTATTTTTCATTGCATTCTTGTATTTTTCACCTTCCAGAAGTGCTATAAGATCGGTTTCCAACGTTTCGAAATATATTCTAGCTTCCGGTGATTGACCCATAATCAAAAATAAGTTCTGAAGTCTTGTACTGAAGGAGTCGTATGTCTCTGGCTCTTTATGTTTTAAAGCGTACGATAAGGAATGGAATTTGGCTAAATCTTTTAAAGCAAATTTTATGCTGTTCTCCGATAATGGTTGCATTCTATCAAAAATAATATATCCATCTTCATTCATATCTTCCAAAAGAATAATTTCGTGGTGCTCTTCAGAAACATAGCCATAACAAATGGGATGTCGAAATCTCTCACATTCTGGAATATCTGCATCCTCTTGTAATTTATCCATTTTTGGTAGTACTTCATTGTATATCAAAATTTCGTTTGCAAACATCATGGCATGATTCATTGCTTGACGAACTATTTCCACACTAGTCGCTACCTTTGCTACCATCTTGAAAGGTTTACCTTTATCGTCATTCACGATTATTCTCAAAATGGTAGCTATATAATTATCTCCCTTTTCTCCAACTGGTTCTATAAGAACTTTATTGTTGATATATCCGCGTTCAACGAGAACATCTTTTATTAGTGATATTTGTTTCTCACTAAGACTTTGCACTTCACCTTCGAATTTCAGTTCCGTCATTTTGTCTTGATGTAGATACTGGCCAAATTCATTTTTATACCTCATGTTTATCAGGATTTAGATATCATTATTTTATCAGCTATTAACCACCATTTTTTTCTGGTAGGTGAATTGCATGTAATCGATTCAAATGCCCAATAACTACGTCAGGGCTTATTTATTAAATCACCCAAAATGTTACGCAATTTATTGACAATAGTCTCTAGTTTTTGTGACGATTTAATGTTATCCTGTAGCTAAAATGTGTTACATCAGCCAAATTAAGGTACACTTCCACCCGTTCCACCTATCCCTACTATGTATCCCCCCCTTGGTAAAGATAAGTGGAATTCCATACGATATTCCTATTTAATCTTGAAAATAGGTTTTCACGCGGCAAGCTGTTCATGCCGCTACGAAGCTTAACCGTTTTTTGTAATGTTACTTACCTTATAAAATATTAATTTAAAATTTTAAAACGTATAATCAGATTCCCGTTTGAAGAATTTTATTTCATTATTAATTAAGAATTTTTTTTTTGGGAGTTCTCGTTAAAATTCCAAATCGGATTATTGAAATAAAAGCTATTTAATTTATTTTGCCTCGTGGAGACCTTTAAACAAACTGTAATAAATGAGAATATCAACTTGTGGTATTTCTTATTGTTGTTATCTATCTAGGAAGTACGATTTATTTTAAAAACGAAAAAATAAAGTCAAGAAATGGGGCAACTTTTTTTAGTGCAATTTAAACTTATAAAATTTGTTCTAAGAAATGATCTTTGATCGTGTAGATCATAATCGAACCTGCGATAATAAATTACCCAAACTTTCTATTAGTGTGGGCCTCACGCTAGAGAGTATATGTTCCTTGGTGTGGGCTCTATACCAAAATACTAAATAATTTATAACTTTTCTCATTATATTATAATGTGTAACTAGCTGTTGCCCGCAACTTCGTACGCGCTGTAGTTCGTTTTTCGAAAATCTCATAGGAACCTAACATTTTCCATGTACACCTTAATCCAGGTAACCAATAGGTGCATAAGTGAAGACCGCATTGAAATCGTTCAAGTCGTTTCTGAGAGTAGTATACACAAACGCACAGACAAACAAATGAAAAATTTAAAAACAATTTGAAAAAAATCTTTAATGAACAGACACGGGTCGCTTATGATTTTATTTTATACTCGTATGTATATTTTTATATTTGCACTTCTGAAGGTTTTCGAACTTGCTATAAAAGTTGCTTGATAGTTTGCAATGCAATTTGTAAATTTGTATCTTTCATTCGCCATAACTTTTATTACCAACATCCAATTTCGATGTAACAAATATTAACAACAAACTTGAAGCTCGGATGTTGTTGCTCCAGGATAAGCTTTCACTCTTGATAGAATCACTATCGAAAATGTAGATAATAAATTTCTCTTTTCTGAACTCAACGCTCGACAAAAATTTATTGTAACATTTTTTTATCATGTAAAAATTTTTTTTTGTTTGTTTATATATTTGTTTCGTGATGATAATAATTTTGACCATAGTTTTAAAGAAGAAAATATTAATTTGTTACATGTAGAAAGATATTGCGACATCACGCTCATTTGCCATCATCTTTCGACCAGGCGCAGAAGGAAAATTAATGGCAGCGTCTTTCATAGGTTTTTTTTTAAAATTTGTAAGCTATTCCTACAAATAATGGGATTAATTTTAAATTAGCCTTTATAGAGGTTATATAATAAACCAATAATTTATTACTGTATTTTATTCTAATACTAGTGACTTGCTTCTGGCTTCACCAGGGATGCAATTTTTATATACACAATCCTTCCTCATTTATCCTTCTTTACATATGTGAAAACGGAATTAAAATCGATTTAGCAGTTTTAGAGTCCCTAAAAGAACAAACATACCTAATTACATTGATTCCCATTTATAATTATAAAAGATTATTACTGCTTCTTATGTTTTTTTTTAATAGTAGGATTGGCTCTGGTCATAGTTACAGGGCACAGTGAAACGTGTGCAGTACCTTTACTATAAGTTTACCACGACCGCACTCGCTAGCGAGAGCTTAAAACATTTATATAAAAAACCGTCAACTGTCAATGTCAAATTGACAATATTCCATATAAATATTTTACGCTCTCGCTAGCGAGTGCGGTCATTATAACTCATGGTAGAGGTACTGTTGTGTTTCGGTGTGGGTAAAGGTTGCCAGAGCCCATTCTCTATCCTAGTGTAGTCGGCAGTGCACTAGAAGCACCTGTGGCGTTGCTTGTGTTATAAGCGACGGTTGCCACTTACCATCAAGTAACAAGTGGAACGTAGATATGTGCCCCTCTAGTGTGCTAGAAGAGCCCAACTGCAGTTTACTGCAGTGCCTGTATGCAGGCTTTAACATAACAAAAAAGAAAAATTACCTTATTAACTATTTTTCTATGTTACATTGTGGTAAAAAATAAGTGTATTATTTTGGTAAACATAGTTTTCGACATGAGTTTCCTCTGTGGTTAGAACGGTTATAATGCAGACATTCATCCGCATCTAAATACTTCCGCTTCCGATGACCTCTAGTTTGACATTTTGGAGGTTGTACCTACAACTAAAAAATATGTATACTTAAGTTTTGACCACATCAGGAAGTTTAGTTTCATTACAAGAGATTCAAACAAAAAATGTTTGTTGAATTCGACCTTCCACGTTTTTCGTGAACAGTTTCACGATTGGCCATAAAAGAGTTACATCTAGAATTTATACCTAATTTAAAATTCGATAAATATAAAAATATACATATATACCACACCGGAATATATTAAAAAAGCTAATAAACATATAAATACCGTCAGTAACAATATTGTGATGTTATTGACATATTTACAAATAAAATACAAAATAACATTTATAATGTTGTAGTAAAAACCATAACAAAAAAATCCTTTGAAACATGGCTTAAAAAGTATTAATTTAAAAAAAGTGTGTGTGTCAGCTCTGATGCATGACTGAAGTTTACTCCTTACGAGCGATTATAAAATGCTTAATAAAAATTATAAAAACATTTATCATAACGTATTAATATCAGCGCCATCTCTGGTGCTCAGGTGCCATCTAGTTTTCGCAAGGATGTTTTATTACGTAACATATTCTAGTTTCAGAGATATTGTGAATATCTCTGAAACTATCTCTGAGATGCCGCAATATCTGAAAATTCTAAAATATTCGAAAACAGTATGTTGTAAAATTTCGAAAATAGAACGTAACGCATACCGTGCGACAATTTTGATTTTACTCCCATAAATTTTCATACCCCGGGCTTATGGGTGTCCCATCATTAATGGATAACCTTGCACGTACTTGTAAACAACGGTAAAGTACCCTACAAATTGCTTTTTTTATTTGCACAAGAATGGGATTGCACAAGAATTTGCACAAGAAATGGGTTATACTGTTTTTAGTTTTTTTTTTCAATAAATCCACTTTTTATCATAGTTTTGCATACCACAGTCATAATCTGTCTATTATTTCATACTTTTTTCTGTGAAACTATTCTGCAATAGTAGATCTGATGATACCACACATATCACAATATTTAAGATACACACAGTTTTCAAAAAACTACTTTGAAAAATAAAAAAACCAGCGGCTTACATTTAACTCCAAAGTTTGAGCACCTCTTGTCTACAAAAATGTATGAGTACCTAAGTGGCAACTTTGCTCAAAGTTGGCCTATCAACTGGAGATTCTAAAATGGTAAGATACATGGTGCTCATTATTCATAATAAAAAGTTATTGTCACATAAGTGTCATGTCAGCCTCTTTTACCAGACAGGAAAAAATATTTAATTTGAAGATGAGACTGAGTGATGACTTCATGGATTCCAAATTACTTATTTATATACCTGCTTAGTTTTTCTAATTTTATTTTGATATTCCCTCCTCCTCTTTAGGCAAATTGAAGCGCACATTACGTCATTTGTGCCATTTGTGAAAGAGATGGAAAGAGACGTTACCTTTTACAGTCTTTAAGTAAAAACCTCAAAAACCTCAAAACCTCAACCCCCCTACACCCTGAGCACAACCCCCACCCTTGAGGATTTTTAGTATGTTCATCTGGCTACCGTAAGGTATAATTCTACCAATTTTCAAAACTACACGATTTATTTCCCCTGATTGCCAATATTCGGCTTAATTTAAACAGTGTCGTACGTGACTGTTATACCGTTATGGAATATCATGATTAGATATGTAATCGGCACATTATGCACGATATAGTAAAAATTAATGATGTCTCATGATTATATTCAATTTATATACAGTACGAAAACAATGCAAGGTGAATTTATAGTTTATGACTCAAGTTTAAAATTTGTTTTGATAAAAAAATTGATAAAAAAAATGCCTGTGTGTGAATGTGGTTTAGGTATTGTCTGTACACAAACGTGTATTTAAAAACTAAAAAGAAATCATAAAGAAGCATAAGGACCATAAAGTCAAAAGGGTTTTGACCCTTTTGACCCACTAGTTTTGACTCGCTTAATAAATGTGCCCGTTTGACCCACTTTTGTGCCCGTCTGACCCACTGGGGGTCAAAACAATAATTTATTAAGATTATTTATGGATTTTTAGTGTCTTTCTGATTTCCTGTCGTTGTGTAGACTAGACGCAGCCCGCATCAGCTGTTTTCCGTTCGTAAATATAGTGTCAAAAAGGATTTTAGTTTAAAAAATAAATAATAATAATAATAATAAATCATTTAATAGATGTAACTTTTTTACAAAACATTTACCCTCGTCAACATTATTTTACATTTACAAACTACCACCGGTTCGGAAAGCTGCTTCTAGGGGGAAGAACTCGGCAAGAAACCCCCTAGTTGCTATTTTCATAAATCAAAAACAATTTATTCTTGTTTACTAGTGCTCAACATCTATTAATGCTACTAATGTTTTTTCTAATACATTGTTATAACATGTACCTAATGAACAATCATTTTTATTATACTAATCACAAAAACTCAATAATTAAATTTAATTTTAAGAATCAAAATTTAAAGAAATTCAAACAAAAAAAATCACTTGTATATTATGCAAAAAGACAATACAATAATTTAATGTTGTAACCAGTTAATGGGTTCCTCACTATATCTTTTCTCGTTGTCATGGAGTTTGAATTTATTAGTGGTATTTCAAAGCCGAGGCCACTTGTTATTAGCAACTGCAGTTTGTATAATTACATCTAATTTCTGTCAAATTATAACATGAAATCCTAGTTCACGTTCATTAAGTTTACTATACTGACTATTTAATAGTATAAATTAATTCCTCATTTTGTTTTGTGTCTTATATTATAAAAATCACAAATATCCCAGTTCTAGTAGATTATTAATGACTCCACTAATCGCCTTCTTTAGCCTGTCTTGAGTTTGATCATTTGTTTTAGTTATGCTAAATGTTTCGATTACTTTATCGTCTTTTAAATCTAATTCAAAAGTATCCTTCATATCTACAATATCTTTACCTTCTCTCACTAAAATACTGGCCATGATACATTTTTGACCTAGACCAAATTTGGCATGAATCTTCAAATCATTCTCAAACTTGTCTTTCGGATAAACTGTAGCCACATCGAGACCAAATTTGGGTAAAAGTGTACTCAACTCTGAATAATATTGATCAATCCATTGCTTTACACGTTCACTGGGAGTATCGTAACTGCAGCAATTAAAAATGAGATAGAATACGTCAACTACTGGACTACCCTCTTTACTAAGTTGGTAATCAATCAGTACAGCTGACACTGGCTTTTCTTCCTGAAAAAAGTCAACAATATTTTCAATTCAAAAACTGTTAAAAAAACTGTTAACTGAAATAATCCAAATTTTGCAATTCTTATAGCTTGTAAAGTAAGTTTTAACTAGAAATGTAAAATGTAAATTATGCAGTTTTAGCCCCAGCGGTTTAAGTAGATTATGAAATCAAATAAATCCTCTTTACATTTATTTATAATGCCAGCCTATAATAGAGCAATATATTGGAAAGAAGGTGTATTTTAATTTTATATGTGGACAAATGCCAAATTACCGAATTATTTTTATACAACTGTATTATTAGCTGTTGCCTGCGACTTCGTGAACATTTTACAACAACTACAATAGAATTTGGGAAAGCAAAAATGAAGCGATCTTGGTCACGCGACCTCTATCGGATTAGGGTAGAACTGCTTGGCTATACACCCGTTAGCTCCCAGACCATTTTAGAATAGCTAAATATTATGAATCATTCAATACTCACATGTAATTTATACATAATATTGTTTCCCCAACAGTCACCTTGTAAAATTACCGAGTATTTTGGTTCACTTTTGTCCAAACGTTCAGCTAATTCTATAGATGTAGCCGGTATTTGACTTACTAAGTTTTTCAGCACATTTTTGTGCTTATCTTCATCTAAAACAGCGATTAAATCATTCTCGAGCATAGTAAAATAGAATGCCATATCAGGATTTTCCTTCATTAGCTTATATAAGCAGGGGAGTCTATCACTGTAAGATTCAAACGTTTGCAGATCTTTAAATTTTAAAACAAATGATAATGTATGTAATATCGCTATGTTTTTCATAGCCAAGTTTATACATTCTTCTGATAAAGGCTTCATTCTATTAAAAATAGAAAAGCCCGAATCGTTTAAATCCTCCAAGAGAATAATTTCGTACGGTTTTTCAGTAAGAAACCCGTAACAGATCGGAAAACGAAGCCTTTCATTTTCAGGTATTCCAGCAGTCACTTGCAACTCGTTAAATTTCGGAAATACTTCGTTATACATCAGGATTTCATTTGCAAACAAAGTGTCTTGATTCATCTGAGAACGAAGAATTTCCAATGTAGATGATACCTTTGCAATCATGTTGAAAATTACTCCATCGTCATCTTCTACAGTAATCCTTAAGACAGTTGCAATGTAATTATCGCCTTTAACTCCAACCGGTTTTATAACCACCTTATTATTAACATATCCTCGTTTTTCCAGAATTCCTTTAATAAAATTTATTTGTGGTTCACTGAGACTGCTCAATTCACCTTCAATATCTAATCGAGCCATTTTTATATAATTTTCGGAAATTATTGGAATTAGTCACTAATAAACTATTAATTGAAATACAATTTCTTGTTTTGGAAAATGTGTAAAAATTTTAATTATTGGCTGTGATGTTATATTTCACAAATACACTTCAAAGATATAAAACTGAGAATTGGTGTTGTTAGCAAATTGTTGGTAGTGGAATGCCCTTGCGTGCAATTACAGAGTCGTCTACGCTGATTTGAACCAATGTCACTTTTAACAGGACCCACTTGAAGCGATTATATGATAAATTTTTTTTCGATAAATGAAATACTCACTTGTACATATTCGGTTTTATACTGTACGTTTATCGGGGTCTAATTGATTGTTGATACTTCATCAGCACATTTTTCAGATAATATATATGATAATGATAAACAAAAGATATAATATAATCCAGACGTAGGTACCTAATTGTAAGTTACACAATATATACAAACTGTTACCAGAGGCTCCACTCGCTGCATCTATCAATGATTTTCTGTACTTTTATTTCTGGACCTGAAATCCTGGGCTCCTTTTTCACGTATAAAGATCGATGAGCAGGCTTAAGGTCCACTTAATGATACGTGGTTACCATCGCATATACATAATTATACGCAAGCTACTAGGACGGATACAAAAAAAGCGCTACCTACCCTGAGATGATAAAGAAAAGGGAGAGATAAGATTAGTATAGTTTAATGGGCTCTGGCATGCCTTACGGAGTCATAGAACCAAAAAAACACAAGCTTTGACATTGACATTTACGATCGTTCTCGCCCCAGTACCCTGTACCAAGACATCTGACGACTGATAACCGATAATTTAGCGATCATGAAATTCATTGATTATGTATTGTAACTGATTGATTATGATTGCTATATCTGAGTATAAGCACTTCGGAGCATTATAATTAGGTTAAGGTAACTGCGTATACTCTATAGAATCATCGTTTAAATTTATTGCTCTTATTACAGGCCTATTACACCTGTATATCAAGTTCGCTGGTTAGCAATAGTTCTCACTAGTTTTTAATTCAACTATTGACAAAACCAATATGGCGGATTGTTTAAATTATCAACAATTTCTAAAAAAATTGACTATATGTACGATAGTTTATACATCAGAATAACATGAGGCTATAATTTATAAAAAAAAAATTACAGGGGATATCACAGTTATTTATAATAATAATAAATTTTTAATTTTCATGAATAATTATATAGATACATCTACAATATTCCCCACAAACATGTTCATGTTTTGGTTGAAATAATAATGAGCATTCATTCCCACAACCACTTTTAAATTATTTACTAAAATCATTAACAAATATTTAATGAATATAGAGAGACCGATATTGTGAAAAACACATCATTTTCATAGTATATTGACATAAAATACCCATATAATATAATACACTTTTTTACTTTAGAATAATAGTGCAAACAAAACATGACGTGTAATTTGTCTTGAGGAAATCATTTTTTTCCCCTCTATATAATACCGTCTCGTATGACGTAAAACCTTGACTGGTTTGAAAATAAAAGAGGTTTTTGTTAATGATTTAGGTTATTTATTTTAGGTTAACAATAAAACAAAATAAAACATTCCACTAATTAAAACAAAGTACATATTATGGAGTAATGAAAATGCCCTTTTCTTCTAAAACGGAACCTTAGAACCAAACTATACTACGATTATATGGGATATCAATATTTGACCAAGTTTTAAGTTCTTTCCAAGCGCGGGATTTTCGTCAGGAAAAAGATAGATAGCATTTATCGCATCCAGTGTAACCTGAATATTGACTATATTTAGAACTAACTGGTGCCCGCAACTTCATATACGCTGTAGTTCGTTTTTTCGAAATTCTTACAGGAACGTAATATTTTTCCAGGATAAAAAGTATCCTATAGTTTCATCCATGTAATCATCAATAAATCATGATTGAATACACCTATGCAATAAATAAAGCTTTTATTTCAAACAAATAAAGTTTATAAAACAGCGGTAACAAATTACCTACTTCATTTTCGTTTTCATGATCAGGAAGTATATTGATCATTTGTTTTATAATAGAAAAATTATTGCAAAAAACAATACAATTTATTTCTAAATCTGTAGCAATTATATTTAAACCCTACGATAATAATGTCATATATTAAATATAATTGCTACTTCTAGCTGAGGTCTCAACTGTAATTTATTAGATGACTATGCACAAAAGAATGTCTCAGTCATTGCTATAAATTAATTTTAAAATTTATTTAATTCCACGTACTTCAGAATGGTTTAAACCAACATTAAAAAAATAATTAAAAATATTGTCTTAATGGATTTCCTTTAAACTAATTAAAAAATTACTCATGCACATATTTTTGTTTATGTTTTGTGTCTTTTTGCATTATGTATTACAAATAGCCCAATTCTAGCAAATTGTCAATCACCCCACCAATAGTTTTCTTTAACCTGTTTTGAGTTTTATCAGCTGTTTTATTTATACTAAATGTTTCCATAGCTTTTTCCATATCGGTGAAATCAAGTGCACTCGCATCCTGCATATCTAGTATTTCATTGCCTTCTCGCACCAAAATACTTGCTAACATACATCTTTGAGCGAGTCCTAGTTTAGCGTGAACCTTCAAATCACTGTCAAACTTGTCCCTAGGATACTCTGTTGCTACCTCTAAACCGAATTTATGCAAAAAAGTATCCAATTCAGAATAATAAAGGTCAAACCAGTCCTTCATAAGTTTAGAGGGTGTGTCGTAACTGCTGCAATTGAACAATAGGTAGAACAGGTCTATTACTGGACAACCTTCTCTGCTAATTTGATAGTCAATTAATACAGCTGAAACTGGCTCCGTTTTCTGAAACAAAAATAATGATAACGTCAATTATTTTGTAAGGTACATTTTAGTTTAAATTATGTAATAAGTAGTTTTATACTTATTTATCATCAACATATTAAATCAATAAGTCTAGAAAACAGGCCAAATTTAATTGTCAGCCATTTTGATGTTCCAATGGGCTCGTACATGTTTATATTGCATCTCATGCTTAAACTAGCTGTTAAAGAAATCCGGCACAGTGATCACATAAGTCCTGCTACTTATTTCTTGATACGAGTACAGTCGGGAAATAGTATCAATACTTTTATATAGTCCTACACATTATAAACTGACTTTTATATGGTCCTATATACAAATTTTGTATATATAAGCTTTGTTATAATAGAAAGAAGCAGGCAGGACAACTTGATGGTAGGTGGTTACCATCGCTTGTAGAAACATTATCAAAACACCTCAACTAAAAGGAACCTTACCAAGACTAAAAGGAACCTTAAATAGAACGATATGAAATATAGATTAATGCAACTGAAAAGATAAACATGGAAATGGGCATAAATGGCTGTTGTGTCAGCAAACACAACAGCATATCACGTAGGTCGAGAATTGGGACTGCGTACCCTGCCACTACAAAGCAACTACTGAACTAAAAACTAATTAGTTAAGAAAGAAATCTAGATAACTATATACTCACATCTAATTTAAACATGATGTTGTTACCCCAACAGTCTCCTTGTAAAAGGACTGAGTATTTTGGAACACTTGTGTTCATACGTTCGTCTAAATCTCTAATCGACTTTTCAATTCACCTTCTATATTTAATTCAGCCATTTCATAAATATTAATGAAATATTTTTAAAAAAATCAATTTGTATGCAACTGTCTTGTCGTATCAAGTCTAATTAATTTGTATTTTTAATCTCAGTATAAAACAACACGAAACATGCGTCTAAGTGTAGATAACAGGTTAGAGTGTTGGGTTTGCGTTGTTGGTAAATTGATAGTGGGAGAATGTCCTTGTTGTGTTTAACAATAACATAATACGACGAATCAAGCTCGTTTGTACACTTTTGGAGTGATGTAATACTTCTAACACAATCGACTCTATATCGAACTATTAATATTTCACAGATAATTAATAGTTTTAATGTTATTAAACATCATTCAAGTGAAAACTTAAGTTGTGATTTAATTCACGAGCCCATATACGATATTTTCATGTTTTTATCAAGCAGAAGTAATGATTCATTAATATTGAATTTAAAAAAAAAAATCATTTATTCATAGTGACTGTATAATTAAATTTAAAATACGAACAAAAACGATATGGATCGTTTCATAATAATTGTAAGTTTTTTGTGGTTCGGAATTTCAGACGAAATTATTGCTAATTGAAGCCTTTCCATCCTCACCAAAAAACTGCATTAAATTTAAAACTCGATTACAATGGCACAACTAGGATCTGTGAAAAAATTTAGATTGCTCGGTATAGATATAGACACCCACTTGAATTGGAAAGCGCACGTCCATGGAATGAAGCCTCTCATATGCATTACGCGAAATTAAAAAGACTACGAACATAGGAACAGCAATAACAACATATTATGCGTATGCGCACGCCTGGCTAAGTTATAGTATTATTCTGTGGGGTAACAGTACAGATGTAGCCTCTTTATTCGCCCTTCAAAAAAAGTTAATCTGAATCATAGCAAATATAGAACAGACTGATAGCTGTAGACAGTACTTTCTCGAATATAAGATATGAACTCTGCCCAGCTTATATATTTTGGAGATGTGTAAATTTGTCCGAAAATATAAAAAAATATATACAAAACGTGAAGACTTACCATACAAGTATACGCTACGACATAAAAATAATTTAACATTACCAACATCACGTTTAAAATTAAATTCTTCAAATAAATTCAGTTCTTCTATTAAAAATATATAATAAATTACCACATAATTTAAAAAAAGAAAACACTGATATCATATTTATAAAAAAATTAAAAATAATCCTTAATAGTAAAGAATATTTTGTAGATAATATTATTATTTAAATATTAATAATATAAATGTTATTTTTTTTAATTTTTAATTTAAATAAAATATTTTTTTATATATAGGTATTTAGTTTACGCTTTCTCTCTCCTAGTTCCTAAGTTGCATGCCCGACAGGGTCCATAACACTGGTCTTTATAAATTTTGTAACACCTCTATGTACATTATGGTTTCCAATAAATAATTGAATTGAATTAAATTGAAAAATACATGAATTCATATTATTTCAATTATTTATTGCTTACATAATATAAAAACAATTATACTCACATTTATTTAAGCTATGATAAAAGTAGCATATTTTTATTCCATATTTTGTATTTAATGTCACAGAAACTCCTAGGAAAGATATTTACTTAGAGCATAGTAACAATGAAAATATTTTATAGATAAACAACATAATTAATCTTACAAGAAAAAGGAAAAAACTTTTTTAAATTAATAATTATCTTTTATTTTTTAAACTTAAATGTAAGTAAGGATGAAGTTGCATTAGTTGTTGAACTAATGTAACTTCATCCACGTCACATTACTTTCAGGTTCTTCAAGGGTTTCGTACTATGTGGACAAGACTCGCCGACAAGACTCGGCTACCAGATAAATATGCGCTATGGGGATCTATTCGTTTCGAATATATTCTTTCAAGTCAACATTTTAGTGTTCCAATAATTATAATATTAAATATTTTAATTTTTACATTTCTAGTAGTCTTCATCACTTTTCTGTAAATATTTGTGACCTGAACCTGTGTGAAAAAAAACCCCCATTATTTTTCGTATATTATAAAAATGAAAACATAAACATTACCCTATAATAAAATTCAAAGGAAATACATTCATGGGCAAACTATTTCACAAAAAGCTTTATAAATTTTTAATGAATAATTATTGTGGTTACCACCGCTAAAGGATAAAAATAATACCAGAATACCAATGTGCTGCTGACATTGCATGAGCTCTTGAAGCAGCTGTGAATGTCTTTTTGGTGCATTCACAGCTGCTTCAAGAGCTCATGCATAATTAAAACAATACTACAAGTTTATTTGTCAGTTCGTGTCAAAACTGTCTGATAACTTTTAATACAGTTATCAGACAGTATTAACTTATCAGACACTATTAATGATCAGACCAATTTTGATCCGTTTCTTTTTGTTTAAAAGCTGACGTGATCTAGATTATATTAGCTACGCGTACCTTTGCAATCCATTCGTGTGCAATATGTTATTCTATCGGCACCGCAGACGCATTTATTGCAATCTTGTTTGAAAGTCGTAAATGGTTTACATGGCTCCTCGATGTTAGCTGTGTTTTAAGCGAAATTTATTTTACACAGGGGAGAAATAGATTACCAATTTACAAGTTCTAAATATATTCATCATAGATGTGGTCAATGGATCTGGAATGAACAATTTTGAAGTATCCTACTGTAGTTACTTGCAGCACCTGCGACGTTGCTTATACGTATTACCTATAGCCGACGTTTTTCGAACTTAACATGAAAACTAACTTAACATGTACCTACTTCTTTAACACAAAAACTTAATAACTAATAATATAATTATTATCATAAATTAACATTAATAATTAATATTAAATTTATTACTTAAAATTGCAGCTTAAAAATTATCTATAATGTACATTTAAAATAGGGATGTCGACAGCTACCATCTATAAAGGTTTTTCTAAAATATTGGAATTGCTAGCGTATGTTTTATTATTTTGGCGAGTTGAATATTTCTATACATTGGCCATATAGACAATGAAAATAACAAAAAAGTTCTATACAAACAATATTTAATAATATGAATTATTTATAATATAAAAAAAAAACATTCACCTTTCCTCCAATATAGAAGCATATCGTCATCAAGTACTCTCATGTGTACTGTTGTTAACATCTGTAACATTAAGTGGTAGCAATTAGGGCACTTGAAAATTTTAAGAAGTTCAAGGAAATTATCAGTTATAGCAACGTAATAACATGGCTAAATTTTGTTATATAAGTACTTATAAATGAAAATATATCCAGTAAATATCTCTTTGTAAGCATTAGAAATAGAAATTAACTAGGTAAGTACAACCAGAAACATCCGTGTCCTTATCGAGTATGATTTAATGAATTACTTAATAATCAAATAAATATCTTGTATATAAGTAATATGTAATATGATATTATGATTCGTAAAGTTGCATATCAGGTACCATTTGCTCCACCTTATCATGGGGGGCAAGATTGAGGGGCGAAGAGGAGTGGGCAGAAGTACTACTTGTAGTACTACTATTTATTCTGTGGCAGAAGACAGGATGTCTTGGTTGAGAAACATCCGTCAACGGATCGGAATTACGAGTGCAAGAGCTGTTCCGAGTGACGCGTGATAGAAAGGCCTTTTCGAGAATGATCGCCAACGTTGGGGAAACAAGAAGTATCAACTGAATACACTGTGTACTCTAGTGCTGCAGTTTGCACTCTGTGGAACAAAATGACGCTTCTCTTGTAGCGTTTAGTTATCTGAGTAAACATAGCCAGGAATTCTTCTATTCCCACCATTGTCTTCAACTTAACAGACTAAGCTTGGACTCAGCACAATATTTTTCTACCCCTGTTTGTGTTGTTTATATAAAATTATAGTAACACGCATTCAAATATAAATAGATAAATTAAACATTTATACAAATAAAAGTTTTTCTATCCAATCTATTGAATTTCTTTGATTAAACAAAATAAATTAAAAAAAAAGTAAATATTGCAATACTAATATTTAAACACTTACGAAAAACAAAAGAAACGCGTTTTTCTCGAACATTTCTCGTGCTACTGTATCAGTTCACTTTACTTTTTTTATGGCATCGTTACGTTATATACCTAACTGATTAAATTTCCCACTCGCGTGCAGTTTTTCTGATTAGTCAGAGTAATTGTGCTGTGTGATATGGTTTATACATATAAAAAAAATTGGGATACGGATACGACTTCACCGGCGTGGATTCTGTGCAAGACATTTTACGCTTTTTTTTTTTAAATTGGAGTACACGATATTAAAGATTGTATTATTTATTTTTATAATCATAAAGTTGACAGGCCCGAAATAATAAGATTTCTGTGATCTATAAACATAAGCAAAAACTGTTCTAAACCACGCCAGAGAGCAGTCAATTGTGCATCCTGCATATATTATAATAATGAACGATACAACCCTCTGGTTTCAGTAAGCATCCCTTTCAAAAGAACGCAAAAGACAAAGAAGCCGTTCGTGCTATTGTGTTTCGGTGTGTGAGTAATGTTTCGCTCGACGTCTGAACGCCAAGCATATTAACAGTCTCAACTGCGAACGCTTATGTCGAAATAACTAGAAGTTTCTGGGAGTAGTAGTCTGGGAGAGGGGATCCTCTTCGCCGCCTTCTTGTGCGACATGACGTGCTCTCAAAACGTGAGTCAGGGATCCACCCTGGGAGGATGCCCCGTGGAGGATCCATATACGATATATGGAAACTGGAGTGTGGCTCTTCCAACACACTAAAGGGGCACAAACCTTCATTTTTGTTAATTTAAATGTCTTCAGTCAGGCCGACGTTCCACTTGATGGTACGTGACTACCGTCACCTATAACACAAGCAATGTCACAGTTGCTGCAAATGCGCTGACGACTTTAGCGGGATTAAGAATAAGGAGTGAAGAATAAGGAACCGAGGAATGGAGATATGGGCTGCGTTGTAAATGGTGGTCTTTTATTCATGCTGTTATTTCATGGTAGTCTTATGTAAGGGGGCGGTAGACGGCCAGACAGTGTGCCCTTTTCCACTACTATCATTACTTAGCGTTCAGCACTATTTGAAGAATACGAGGCTTATTTGTTATCACGGAGGCGAAAATGTCCCGCCAAAGTACATTTGCTTCATGCAAATAGTTGGGAAGTGCACATTTCGTGATGTTTGCTTTTGCTATCTTAACTCTTACAACATCCAACCATTTTTGGCCAGTCAGCTTTAGGTGCGCAAGCGCAAACAGTCATTGAGGAGCCTGAAGAGAAGAATACATAAGAAATTTTCCGGGAGATAAAAAAAAAACATTTCAAAACCTGTTGCCTAAGTATTTCTAAATAATTAACTCAAACGCATAATAAGCATGTGTTAAAAGTAGCAGTAATTATTAAAATAATCTCTACCTTATTTAAGTTTTTATGAGCATTGAATTTGTTACGTTTAATAAATTTTTACATAAAATTGCGTTAAAGATATGTTTCCATGTGTTGTTGTATTTTGTTGTGTTTCTATTTGTTTTTATTTTGAAATGTTGATTTTGATTAATACAGCAAATGCGCTGCTGACTAGTAGGATGAAGGGAATAGGAAGTTAGGAATAGACAAGAAATTGGATATTTAATGTATTTAGTACAACCGCGTCTGCAAGTTTAACTCTTTTGCAATAAAAAAAGGAACGTGTATTTCTTATTCTTTTCACTCATTGAAAATCAATCCGCAAACGGCAAATGTAATCTCAGAGCGATCCCTTGTCGAGTGTGTTTGAACAATTGAAAGGCTCCACGACAAACATCGGTTACATGAAACTTTCATACACTCAGCTACTTCTGGGTATTCTACTACGCTATCTTTAAGAATGTACAAACAAACTATAAAATAAAATAAGTCTTTGAAATGATGATTTAAAAATCTTTCTTAGAAATAATGTTTTTTTTAATGTATCCACTTCATGGTATGTGGCTACCGTCGTCTATACAAGCAATGCCACAAGGTGATGCAAGTGCACTGTCAACTACAGTAAGGACTAAAGGTAAGGGATTGTAAAAGGGATAGGGAAATGGGCTGTAGCAGCCCTTAGGGTTGCTATACATATAGTCGGGCGGTAGAATCGAATATGTGAACGTTCGACAAATTGCTATTACTTAAAGCCGTGCGGCAAAGCCGGTCGGTAGACATTGCCGAATGAAATGTGCCGGCCCGAATATATGTATAGCAACCCTTACTTACTTACCGAATCACAACAGCACATGTTCAGAAATAACAGTTTCACGGTGGTCTTCTATAAGGGGATAGTTACTGCCGCCAGACAGGCTTGACTCTGCCGGGAATCGTACCCGGGAACCCCGGAATAGAGGATTAAGGCAAGCACCCTAACCACTCATCCAATGGCCTCGTCCGTTGTATGAGCAAAGAGAATGGAAGTGCTAAGAGCGATAAAGGAGAGGAAGTTGAAATATTTCGGGGATGTAAGATGTAATTGCAACTAGTGATACAAAGAAAAATGTAAGGCAAACGTTGCAGAGGCGGAAGAAAGAAATCCTGGTGGAATAAATTTGTATAGTAATAGTATCAGAAAAAAAAATGTAAAATGTTAAGCATGAGTTGAATATGTAACGGTGTAGTCATATTTCTTGAGATTTAGTCTAAAGGACTTTGTTAGAGAACAGAGTGAATGTTGCCTCTTAATTAAAAGAAAATTTTGGTAAAACACAAACGCTTTTGCCAAGTGAGTTGAATTGTTTAATCACTGCTTGAATAGGAAAATCTCAACGTTATCGAAAGTTGGTTCATTGTTCGGTAAACTAAGAATGATTGCCCCCGAGTATCGGATCGAGCACTTATAATTAGTTTGAAATTCTTGAAAAATTATACATCCATTCCGCACTAAAGAACATTTTGGTGTAATAATTTATGTCATACTAGCGATCCACCCCGACTTCCCAAGAGTACTGAGAAGATATGCCCACATTTTTTACATCAGCTTGTTGCGAAATGTAACATAATGTCTAACCGTCGCGTCGCGTTGGTGCGAGACCGGTTGAATTTATTTTCTTGTGTGTAGTTTTTAATTGATAACTCTTGATGTTTCAATCGTATGGTGTAAAGGGCTATTATAATGTGTATGAAAAGTTTATGGTAACTAACGTATTGTTTTGTTATATCTAAAACGGATTAGGCAGCGTTTTCGATGAAAGCTCCCAGACGGCTTGATTTTTTCCGTCATCAACAATTATCGTCATATTTCCACCAATTTACACAAAATCTTAATATACCGATACCTTCCTCAGTTAATAGATAAAAATCACTCTATTAATCACTCTGTTAATAGATCAAAATTCGTTCAATAGATTTTGAGATCATCGCAAACATACATACAAACAGACAGACACAGAGGTGGATTTTGTTTTATAATATGTCGCTTTTATGTCTCCATTAATTCATAAGACTGCGTACCGAAACTCAAATAGTTATTTACAAATAAACTACTTATCTCTATTCGCCTTTCAAGGTTATGAACCATTATGAGCAGAATAATAGACATTACCTTGGACGGCCCCTATGAGGTAGTTGTACGACATCACGAAAATCTCCGGAAGCTTTTAGATGCCAGTACAAATTGAGCATTCTGGGCTAGGTTAGTATCAATTGATAAAGTAGTCTTCATCGGAAGCTGTTGTCTCAAAAATTATGTCATAGAATTCCTCTTCATTGGGACGTTTTAGTGGTTAAAACAAGGACTAACCCGAAAACTACACAATTTTTACCAAAATGAGCACAATCTAATATAACTTATGAGTTAAAGTACAATATTGCACAATTTATTTTAATACACAAGTACAATTTTATTTATAATTTTATTAACAATTTATATAAAAAATTGAAATGTTTTTCTTAAATGTTGTGTAAAATATGAAAAACGAAATAAAAGTAGCCGATTAAAACTTTAGTACATTAAAAGTTTGGGAACCAGGAGAAAATAAGATAGGTCAAGAGAGGCTCCACAATCATTTTACGTTATTCATGAACATAGCTGTTATTTCTAATGTTGATTTCTGTAATGTTGGTTACTTTGAGTCACAGATGTAGTTTCAGTTACATAGATAACTTAGCTTATTTATTTTAAAAATGAATAAGCTTGATGGACTTGAAGTTCATGCAGCTTTATTCGGATACAACGTCTCAGGCAATAAATATCATATAACAAAGAAAGGACAAAGTAGCAGGCTAAACAATTTAAACAAAGTTAAATCAGGAATGGAAATTGAAAAACTAAAGTGGTTTAAATTACGGCAAGCCAGCTCGTCTTGTTCTCAGAAAGGAATATCATATTTGCAAATTGCTTTCCCGGTAAGGAACTTTTTAGATTAAAGTTCGGTTCCACCTGAATAATGTTATTACTTGATCCATTTCGCTTTACTGATATTAGTTTCCATGCAACTCGAATATTCTTCGATTCCTCGGTTAACTTACTCATCTTGTAACTTTTTCTTATATTTTACTATGTTAGACATGACCATGTTGTACTTGGGTAATAAATGTGACTTTAGTATATAGTCAAAATATATTTGTGAATGCAAGATTGCCATACTTTAAGGAAAAGACTGTAATATCATAAACTTATTGCAGTGTTCCTCGTGTATCGCTTTTTTCCACAGTGAAAACCTCAAAATCCGTTGGGTGGTTCAGATGCACTTTTTTTGAGAAAATTATATACTAACCTTGCTTGTTTATCGCTATTTCCATTATTGGAATTCCATAATTATTCCATTATTATTAAGCTTTGGAACAAATCTTAATTGTAAGATTTAAGCGAATTATGTAAATATATTCCTAGTTTGAGCACCGCAACATTCTATGTAGTGCCTTGCAAAATTCATGATTTTTTCATTTTAAGATCTGTTAAGGCTTTTAAGGCTACCGTCGCCTATAATACAAGCAACACCAAAGGTGCTCCGAGTACGCGGGATTCGAAGTATAAGGGACAGTGAAATATGGTCTGGCATCTCTGCAAGTGGAAAGGAATAAGGAAATGGGCTCTGGCATTCCTTACTCACTACTCATCAAAACACAAAAGTACACGTGCTGTTATTCACCGTTGTCTTCAGTAAAGGGGTGGTTACTGCCGCCAGATGGACTGGGCTTTTGGCCCAATTGAATGCCCAAAGTCATTTGGGCAGGCCACTACTCTATCCCACTACTTTAAAGGAATGAAGCATAACCTTAGGTATGTCGCTGAGTAAAAATAAATAATAAATAATGTTATAATTTACTACTTTGTATTGACTTCAATAATCAAATCACACAAGTTTTTGGCTCTGACCATTAGTTCTTAGCAGACGGTGTGACCGCAAAATTTTAGATCGCAATAGCGCTTCGTGACGACGAATTTCTTAAAATCTTTTAGACGCAATGCTTGCAAATCAATAATTAAGTGCACACTTTCTGCATTCAAGCCTGCATAGCACACCAGTGAGTTTTCTGCATGCGCATTATTGTTTGTTGAAAAAAAATGTAGCTTTGATGCATATTTGTGAACTAATATTACAAAATTTAATGCGAAAGTTTATGAAAATGGATGTATGGATGTTTGTTACTCTTTCCCGCAAAACGGCTCAATAATTGATTAATAAAAAATTTTGGATATAGATAGCTTATTAACTGGATTAACATTTAGGATACTTTTTATCCTGGAAAATTGTTAGGTTCCCGAGGGATCGTTTAAGAATATCAAATCAGAAATTAAAATTGAAAATTCAACGCCTCACAAAAACATATGAGCAATAAAAATTGAATTTTAGACCTAAGAAAAAGGACCGCGGTTGAAGTCCTGGCTAAAAAGTATAAATGATATAACTCATATATAAATGAGGTTTGGCAGCAAAATTGGTCATAAATATTTACAGATGATGATGGCCAAGTGGAGGAGACTTTGGTCTATTTGTATCGTTTTAAAAGATGATTTATAAGAAGTCGGTCCAAAAAGTAATTCCATCTCCAATATACCATGAAAACGTTATGGCATACAGTAGCGTTTTACGAGAAATAAAATTTTTTATTGCCATGATAATACACAGTTACCGCGGATATCTGAAGGGCTTTCGACGTTGGGACTTGAATGGAAATCGATCACATTGTAGGCACATATGAAAGGCAATGTTGGTAATAAAACACACTAAACATTTCATGACAATTCAAGTCAAAATATTATGTTAATTTAACATAGTTTAACATTGTTTTGCATGTGAGAATTGAAAATTTGTCGATATTAATTATATTGATACATAGTTTTGATTGGGAGATTAAAAACTATGTTTCAATACAACTATAGAGTTCAATAACTATGTTTCAATAGAACTATAGAGTGTTCAGTGCACTAAAGAGTGGACTGTACTTTCCCTAATATTATAAATGCGAAAGTTTCTGAGGATGTATGGAAGTTCTTTCACACAAAAACAGTGGTTGAAATTTGGCAAACAGCAAAAATGTTAGGTTCTCGAGGGATCGTCTAAAAATATTTTAAAAAAATGGCATGCCGTTGTCGCCGTGGCGGCGCCACCTTCGTGACAGCGATAGAGATGCCATATTTTTTTTCATTTTTAACTCGGACGAAGTCGCAGGCACCAGCTAGAATAATACATACTTATATCTATAGTTCATTATGATAACATTTACAACATTACGTAATAACTACTGTCCCGAACAGTATTTACTACGTAATACTAGCCATATACATTTCAACGTAAATCGATTTCACTGTAAAGCAATAATTATAGGACAGGTTCGAAGGTTCCATCTATTTACAGAATCTGTAGCCTCTATTTTTACACACACTCACCTTTGCCTGAAATAATCTACGGCCAGATATAGGTACGTCGCAATAAATCGGAGTTATTTGAAACAAACGGTATTGACAACGCTGATTCGTTTAGGAAAGAGAACTTACAGGTATCGACACATAATAGATAAAGTTGATAACAGATTTTATTGATAAACTAGCGACACGTACCCGGCTTCACACGAATGCAATTTTCCGGGCGTTTTTTCAAATTTTTCTACGCATAAAGAATCTTCTTCGAGCATAAAGGAATATTTCAAAAAATAAAATCGTAATTAGTTCTCGTTTTGCGCTTAGTAAACACACTTTTCCCGGTTTCTGAGGTACTTTTGTTGGTAGTTTAGCTATTCGTTAGCGCTATCGTTACGATAACTTTCGATAACCGAGTACCCCAATGTAAGATAAACTCCGCTTATGTAACTTAACTGGTCAATGTGTGAAGTTTATCGGTTCCATAACTTTATTTGACACTTACGATGCTAGCGCATTTGACACTTCCTTGACAGCGATGTCATTCATGATAAAAAATAGTTTTTGGTCACTTATTTATCTCAGAATATTTTTTACTATTACTGTAACTACTTTAAGACTTGTTCTGTTGACGAGACCCATCTAGTGGCAAATAGAGGAACTGGCTATCGGTTTCATAGTTATTGAACGGCTCATTGTGTATTCAGAAACGCAGTGACAGTTAACCGACGTTTATCTTACGTTTAACTTTATTGAATCAATAGTAATTGAAAGTTTAACTGGTAACTTCAGACACCAGGCATAGCGATTCATTTTTATTTTAATAATAATAATAAACTATTTAATTATTTAATATAATTTGATTAACATTAAGATACCTACTGATAATGTTTCTTTACTTCCAATTAGTTCAAATTAAATAAATCTACCAATGAAAGGTTAAAAAAAAAAACTTTAGGCATACTTCATCATCATCAGCCTGTGTCTCCCTCCACTGCTGGATATACTGTAACAATTAAAAACATTTTGATTATTAATATTTCATCGGTAGTAATATTTATATATAGAGGTAAAGTTTGTATGTATGAGGAAGTAATCTTCGAAACTTATGCGCGTGAAAACATCAAGTCTTCGAAACTTGTCGAATGCAGTAAAAAACAATATTACACTTAAAATTACATTACAGGATATTGTGCTGAAGTCTAAAGTGAAAGACTACAAAAAGTGAGAAGCTCCCAGCGATTCGACGAATTGAATCCATGGAAGGAAAGAGAATGTCCTAAGGGCGTTGTAAATGTCACATTGAAATGTGCGAACATTCGTATAATAATTTATTATAGAACAGCCAACATCATATCCTACTCAAGTATACAATAAAACGCATTAGCATATTTACTCGGCGCACATCGTCGTATTCATGTATGCTAAGAGAAAATCTCGGCGGTGTCGGCAAAAGTACAAGTTTGCCTCGAGCAGGACACACAAAACTTTTCGAAATATATACCCCCCCCCCCCAACTCTGAATATTTGAATAATATAAAGTTAGATTCAATAATTGTCACGTATTTTTTCTTTAAACTCACAAAGCGATACCTGCACTTCATTAATGACAATAATAATAGCGAAGAGCCTCGACCAACACATTAAGAGATGATTGAATCAAGGGACAGATACAGAAGGCCGTTAGGAGGTTCCTCACTCTGCAGCCCTAACCACCGGTAGCTTGGGCTTTTCCCCGCTACTTGCGCTCTAATGTTAAATATTTTAAGGTCTGCTTTAAGCGGTAGAAGATTTTCTAGTGACAATTTTGTTTTCTATACTATAAAGGTGGCAGACAGGCTGGCGGCTCACTTGGCGGTTACCGTCGCCTAAGGACACAAGCAACACCAAGGGGAGTGCTAGTGCGCTGCCTTGAAGTAGCCCATGTTGTAGCTAGGTGGAAACACCTCAGGAGGGAGATTGGTTCGCGCGTCCGCGGGATAAAGTTTCTACTCAACCGGACTGTGCGTAGTGGAACCTTATCCAAGTAATGCGGATGAACTCCGCATCTATGACGCGCAGTACGGTGGTAAAAACTTGGGGTAGGCATTAGTTGGAACAACTCATCAGAGCACTCTCCATTGTACAGCCGGTAGAACACACAAAGAAAGGCCACATCATTTCTTAAACTAAGGGGTTCTAACCGTTTTTGTGTGAGCATTGGATCGTTAAAAAATCGAATAATTCGACGTTGCAAGGCGTCAAATGGATCTAGGTGGTATTTTGGCGCGCCAGCATAGAGATGAGAGCTGTATTCCATATGGGGCCTAACCTGGGCCTTGTAGAGAACAAGGCGCTGCCTGCTCCGGTGTGAAATACCGCTTTCAATGAATTTCGCTTACAGTGAAGTGTTCGCTGCAGTTTTTGCTCATTTTGAAGACACAACTTCTGAATATTTTTATAAAGGGATAGAAAATGTTCATTAAACGATCCGAAAAGTGCACAGAGATCAACGGAGAGTACTTACCGGAACGTAGGTATCTCAAGTGTTTTCTCTATTATAGTATTAAACAAAGAAGCTTTCATTTCCGAGTTCTAAACTCCGAAATTTCGTTACCGATTTGTATTTTGTACTTAGGTACTAATAACCGAACGAGCGATAAACTAGAAATATATGTGCGTATAAAGATGTGAAGCCGACGCGTGTCGCTAGTTAAGAATCACTGTTTTTATTCGTACGGTTGCTAAAGTTAAACTCAATTTTATAAGTAGGTAAGTAAGTAAGGAACACAATTTAATTTAAATGCAGATAAATAAGCCTTAGGAACACCTCAACCCCTCGTCCTTGACAGAAATAGGAAATTCATTCCCTTTCTCACGTAAAACGTTTTTGCATTACAAGTCACTGAACCGCTAAACCAAGAAATGCGTATAGCGCCTACAAAAAATGTTACAGCAATAAGAATTTTGTATCATTGCTATTCACAGAAAGCAGGGGCAAATACATTTTTCTTTGTATTCAAATACAATCTATCTATATAAATATTATAAAGTTTGTATGTTTGTTTGTTTGTAAAAATCTTTCATTTAAGTATAGTTAGTTATATTTACTTAGATATAGCTTTAAAGGTGTTTGGAATGCTTTTAAAGCATAATTATAATAAAATAGGTATTCATTTTATTTACTTTATTTGCTTTTGTGTTAAGTAATATTAAAATAAATAAATAGATATGTATACTTATATCTTAACAATTAAAGAGATTCTTCTGAAAATACATATACTTACACGCCTTAACTACTTAACCGGCCATCACGAAAATTTGCACACGTTGCCAGGGTTACAGAAAAAGACATAAGGTACCTTTTATACAGAAATAAAAAGTACTTTTTCCAAGGGACGTGAAAGAAGTTGCGGGAGAAACTAGCATAGTCTTTACATAGGATAATTTGAAGTCGCTCTCCGCGTCTATGTGTATGTATGGGTATGGCCGCTAAAGTAGGCAACGGATTTTTATGTGGTTTTCATCACATAAAAATTCATTAAATTAAATTAAATTAAAATTAAAATTCATTTATTTTCATTATTATATATTAATTATTTTATTATTAATTTTTAATAATAGAAAAATTTCATGAAAAAAAAAACGGGAGCGGGTCGCCAGTACAATACAATTTTCACATATCGGAGCTTGTACGCACGTTGTAATAACAGTGAGATATTTATTCGTGATTATAAACTTGTGAAAAGCTAACTTCGCTGGCGCTTTATTTACAAACGAATTCGTTTCTTAAAGTAATTTGGAGAATAAATTAAAACTTTAAAATGGCTATTTCCAACATTTTACATAATAATGACTTAGCGAAACACTATTACAGTGAAATGCTAATTTATTTTGTCTTATAAATTGTTTTTACTATTAATATTTTCTTATTAATTATACAAAAAAGATTTTATGAAATAAATTTTTTTAATGTAATAAACAAAAAATATACCTACATCTTTATAACTTACTAATATATATTATATAAGTATATACATTTTTCTATTTTTCTATTTTCCAACAGTATATTTATCTAGCAAATAAAAAGTTTAAATTTGTAAGTTTTTGTGATGTAGACATAAATGTTTAAAAATTCCCGTTTTGAGGTTATAAATTTGTTTAAACAAAATCCCTTGCTCAAATGAATGAATGAATGAATCTTGATTTTGATGAACTCCTAAACTACTGAACCGATTTTGATAAAATTTTGTAACTATGTGTAATTTGGTTCAACTTAAAAGATAGTATATATAAATTGCACCCCGGGCGAAGCCGGGAGCGGGTCACTAGTTATGTATATAAATAACCTGTTAAAAATACCTATTTAACACGGCTGAGCATAGACCAATTGGCAATTGTGCCTGGCGCCTATAAACTTGAAAAATATAGAATTGCATTATACTTTATACAAGCATTTACAGTTAGTGGCGAAAATAAGTATTTATTTGACTAAAGAGAAAAACCATAAACAAAACGCTCGCATTTGTACAGCTTCATTCGAACAAAATTCGATTGAATTTCAAACGGATTGTTCTTGTGGAACCGTCCGGTAATTTTATTGTTAACTGCACAAAATTCCGACTTCAGTTAAAGGCAGCAATAACATTGTTGATTTATTTGTAGCGTCCTACAACCGAACTAAAAACCAATGTCGAATGAACTTTCTTTCTGTTTGCCGACACCGGAGTTCTCCTGTGCATGTGTATACACTAACAAAAAATTACAATTATGCCCTCAAAAAATTTCGTTTTCTTTTTTTATTAAGTGAAACGACGGCAAGCTGAAAACTTGTCCTATAACTCTTCTATAATACCCTAACACAGAACTACAGACCTGGCTGAGGAGTAGTGGGGCTAAATCTGGACAACCCTTATATTTTCAAAGTTGCGAAAACTTTTTTGCAAAAACTGTCATTGAAGCAATATGAAATTTTTATACTTTGAAATTGAATATTTAAAGAGTAAAAAAAAATAAGCCAGATTATTCAGTCAGGTCTTAACTTTACCAGGCGCTGGTAACTGGCTTCAAAAAAAATACCAAAAAATGTATTGGACGCAAGTTCCTATTTTTAATATTATTTATAACTAGCGACTCGTTCCCGGCTTCGCCCGGGTGCATTTTTTTTTACGTAAAAACCTTCCCTGATTATCCCTCTATCCATGAGTGAAGACAGAATTAAAATCGGCCCAGCCGTTCTCGAGTTTTGCGCTTGCAATTGTTATAAACAATTTACATAAACAAAAAGTAGCCTTTTTTTTTTTTTTTACGACGAGGAGTAAAAACCTTCTATAGGTACCCGGGCAGGAAGCACCGGGTTATGTGAGATTTTTACTCACTAAAAACCCCCCCGTTTGTCGCCAGCTGCGCCTTTTCGGAAACCGTGGTACCTCCCTCCGTATTGCCCGCGGTCCCTGTAGCACACCATTCTTTTCGAATACGTCGTGGGTAGCTATGAGTAGGCCAATCACCGGAACCCCTTTTAGTCGCCTCATACGACAGGCAGAGGATACCGTGACTGTATTCTTATTGACCCCAGATCACAGGGTATTATGGCGGTTTCCACCGCCTCCTCGGTGACGTCTACGCCTTGCAGGGTCAGCCTTCTCGCGATTCCGCTCAGCAGCTTCCTTCTGGAGAAGTACCGTTTCGCAGAATGTAGCCACTGTTCTCCACGATGATTCATTTCTTATCATGGCCGCCACAACTGCTGGAAGTGATAGATTCGCTCCAATTTCGACGATCATGACTTGCCGCTCAGAGTGCCACGCGGGGCACATTTCTAGCGTATGTTGTGCCGAGTCGTGATCATCTCCGCAGTGATGACATTGGGCTGTTGTCTCGCGTCCAATTCTGTGCAGGAATTCACCGAAGCAACCATGGCCGGTGAACATCTGTGTTAGTCGGTAAGTAGCACATCCATGCTGTCTCTTCAGCCACTCATCGAAAACAGGGAGAATGGCTTGGACTACGCGCTTATTTACGCACCGCTCATTCTCAAGACGCCCGCGCCATGTCTGTAATGCGCGTCGTTTCTCTTCTTGCCGGATCTCCCCCACTGTTCCACTTGGGATACATTCGTTTCCCAAGCGTGTAGGGCGGACTCTGGTGAAGATTCTGGCATCCATGTCCGCCAGAATATCTAAGGGCGGAAAGCGCGCCAGTAAAGTGGCCGCTTCGAAGGACACCGTACGGTATCCTCGGGCGACTCGAATGGCCATTTTACGCTGCAAGGCTAGAAGTTTGGCTCTGCAGCGCCGCACGCCTTGTAATCTGTTTGCCCATACTGGCGCACCGTAAAGAGCCATTGATCTCACGATGCCTGTGTAGAGGCGTCGCACATGCTCTCGCGGACCCCCGAGATTGGGTAGAAGTCGATGCATTGCTCCCGCCACCCTCTCGATTCGAGGAATGAGACGTCCAAAGTGCTCTTCGAAACTCCATCTTCCGTCCAGGGTGAGTCCGAGGTATTTAATGTAACAAAAAGTAGCCTATGTTACTCCTGACGACCCCCTCTTCATGTCTGCAAAGTTTCATCGAAATCGCTTCAGCCGTTTCTGAGATTACCCCGGACAGACAGACAGACAGACAAAAATTCTAAAAAAAGTTATTTACGTTTTAACAGCATGCGAATGACTCTCTAAGCTTAGTTTGAGGCAGTTTTTCGCAAATCACAGACAGACACTCTGATTTTATTTATATAGATTAAAAATAAATATTCTAAAAAGATAATTTTGGTGAGACTTTCTACCTGCCAGGCGATCAAGAAAATATAAGGGTTGATTTAGCCCCCCTAACGTTTTGTTTTATTTTATAATTTTTAATTTTTTTTTGTAGATAAAAATTTATTATACGTTTTTAGGAAAATAAAAAAAAGAAACGAGACCATGACAAATGAAATAGAAACATTTTTATGTTGAATATATTTTTTATGTCTCCTCAGATTACGGAACAAAGCAGAAGATTCGTTTAAACAAGATGAAACATCATGGACTATATAAAAAATATGGCTTTGCCATTTGTTACCCCAGGTGAACTAACAATAAGTCTACGCGCCCAATATACCGCGAAAACCAACCAGAAAATTCAACAAGGTTCACAGGCAACTCGTTTGGTAATTTTTAATGGACTAACTTATTGTTATGAGTTCCACTTGTATTTGTTCCACATAGCATGGTTTGTATTAACAGGAGCATGCGCTTGCACTCTTGAATAATAAACGGACGACAGAGTCCGGTAGCGCGAACTGTTATTACGCACTAGGTTTTAGAAACGCCGTGTTCAATAAATTGCCTTTTATCTAATAATATAACACAAAGCGTATCTTATTTTATTAGTGTGCGCCCAATGGACGAATTTCTACCGTAATCATTCCATAAAAGGGGTAAAAAACCGTTTCTAATTGTATTTCTTGGATGACAATGCTCGTCATTAGTTAATATCTTTTGATCGTGTAATGATTATCTAACTGACTAGCTGTTAGCACGCGACTTTGTCCGAGTTAGTTTATAAAATATAGCCTATGTTACTCGCTGATAATGTAGCCATCTATAAGTGAAAGAAATCGGTGATAAAGTTTTTGAGTTTATTAATTACTAACAAAAACATAAACATAAGATACAAAAATACAAATCTTCCTCCTTATAATATTACATTAGTATAGATAAAACTGCTTGGATTGGGACTGATAATAATTGTTTTTTTTTTTTCTGGGATTTATTGCAAATTTGTTTTAATACATCCCAGAAAAAAAATTGTATAATAGTAAAAAAAGTTTGTCACAAATTGATGCTTAAAATTCATACTTGACTATCATTGCCAAAATGCTATAATTTCTCGATACTTGATACATCTTACGATTTGTATTCGAATTCAACCTGATGTATTCATAGGAAGTCAACGGTAAATTTTAGTAGGTACATCGGTAATTTTTAGATATACTGTTGACGACCTTTTTGGTATATCGCTGGCCGTTTTCTATTTTTATTACTGTGTTCTTTTATAATTGTCCACTTTTATATTTTTTCACATTTTGTTCATTAGCTTGTAAGTCTTGATAGTGTAAATACATTCGGATTCGCTTGAATTATCTTTTTCCTTCTTCCGCCCCTTTTTAGCCTATAACATATACCTTTGGATATATCTAAAAACTAAATCCAGCCGTTCTCGAGTTTTAGCGAGACAAACGAACAGCAATTGATTATTTACAATTGTTTTAAAAAACGCAACGTTTTTAAAACTATTGTATTGTCAAAACATGTTTAATGTTTCATACAAACTGTTGTTCCGCTGCGTTGGTGACAAATTCATGGCGACAATGAAGGCTTTATGGTAGGTATTTGTTAACTAAACTTCGAATATCCTATTGTAGATAAAGCAAACTTCAATTAATATATTGACAAGAAAGAGCTGGAATTTTGAAAAAATTTTTTTTCTTTTATCCATACTCCCATACTAATTTATACTAATAATTTAAAGAGAAAAGATTTTTATGTTCGTAATGAATAAATTCAAAAACTACTGGACCGATTTTAAAAAATCTTTCACCTATAGAAACTTTAGCATTAATAATATTAACTGAAACTCCATCGTATTGTAGATAATTGTAAGGATTATAGATTTACAGCCTTACCTATAAACGTTACTTAAATTTTAAGTAATACTTAGGAACCAATTAAGAAAATTTTTTACTTATAAACGTTGCTTAACTTTAATTTGTTGCTTAGCAATGTCTTAATGAACTGTCAAACACTACTTAAGAAGATAAGTAGTGATTAGTTAATACGATGCTAAGAAGATGATTAGTTGATTTTTATAAGTAAGACAGAACATCTCTTACCTACTGACGCATCGATACTCAGAACATGGAGTGTTTACTGGCAATACGTAGAACGCAGACTCGAATTTTAAAACATGCATCTACCTACAAGAAAATACAAAATACATATATAAGCAAAAATTTATATAATTACACGTGACACGGAGATCATAAATATTTGTGTCACCATATTCGTGAATCTTTTGAACAAACCCATTCGTTTGGAAACATGCCACGTTGCATTTTTATCTCGAATCCATTTTGTGTGTTGGCGCCGGCGCTCTGCGACAATATTTCGACCATTTTCAATATTTTCAATTAAAAATATGTCTATCCTATTAATTATGTATCGGATGGAATAACAATTCTTTTTTATTTATATAATAATTTACAAATTATTTACAGGTAACCCTAACACAACTTTTTTTGTAACACAAACATATTAAGGATTCGTTTTATTTCTACAGACTAGCAACCCGCCTTCGGTTTCACACCGATGTAATTTAAACATCAACAGAAATTATAGAATGTAGAATGTGTATAAATCAGATTCACCACTTCGCTTGGCTTCAAAGTTCAATAGAAAGAAAAAAGAAATTTTATAAAAAAAAATTATTAAATAAATTTATACATATTTAACAAAGTTTACGTAAAAAGCTTACGTAAAAACGTAAGCTTTTTTCGGCCGGAAACGCAAAATATACAAAGCCTCAGTCAACGGAAATGATCGGCCCCTGGATCAGTTTAGCCGGAAGCGGACGCCATTTGCACGCAGATCTATTTCCGGTAGTTTCATCGGACGTCAAACTGAATTTACTTCTATATTGAATCAGGAATATTTAGTTGCAACCGTACATCTGTATGGACTGAAAAGGTATGTATCTTATACAAATAACTTATTCTAAAATAATATCAGAACAATGAACAGCATATTATGTGCTGTTGTGTTTCGGTAAGTGAGTAATTGATGCCAGAGCCTATTACCTCATCCCTTATCAACCTCTTATCCCTAATTCTTCTATGGTCGGCATCGCACTGGCGTTTCTTGTGTTATAGGCGACGGTAGCTATCTACCATCAAGTGGATCATCAGCCAGTCTTACTTAACATAAAAAAAAATGAACATAAACAATCCGATAGCTTTCAAATTCTTTGATTTTTGATGATGGTGGTTTGCGAGGAGTTATATTTCATAATTAGTTATGGATCCTAATATACGAAAGGTATATTTCAAACCAGCTGTACCTATAGTACGAAAAGGCGTAATTTTATTAATTTTTTTTTATTTATTTTTTTCGAACAAAACTTCGTTAATTAAGGACTAAGTATCTGGGCTAAGCTAGTAGCAGTAAGATTTAAATTAAAATCAAACTGTTTTATTATTACAGGACATGTTGCTTTCGTAGTCATATAGGCAGGCCGTTCGGCGCCCTAAACCACCCCCTTACTGAAGACCACTGGGAATTAACAGTATGTGTGCTTTTGTGTTTAGGTAAGTGAATAAGGGATGCCAACACCCTTTTTCCTATCCCCTCTTATCCCTATCCTTAATCCTACTCTAGTCGGCAGCACACTTGCAGCACCTATGGCTTTGCTTGCGTTATAGGCGACGGTAGCCACCTACCATCACGTAGGCCGTCAACCTGTCTTAACATAAAAACAAAAAATATTTTTATATTAACAATCCGAAAGATTTCGAACACTTGCAAAAAATTGCCGATGCTCGACAATTTGCTATGCAATTATAGTAGGCGAACGTTGAATCTGAATTTGTGAGAGTTATTATCATGAAATTTCGCATTCACATTGTCAGGGCTACAGGAAGGGACATAGGACATATCATCCAAAATAAAAGTGCTGTTCCCGAGGAATGCGCGTGAAGTCAAGGCAAAAGCTAGTTTGAATATAAAATTAAGTCGCAATAATTTTTCTTCCTGACATCCGATTTCGTTGAAACCTTAATGAATCCTTGATGTTCTCCAGGCTAAGCTCTAAATATATCCGTCATTAAGTGGTTTAGGAGATTATCGTGAACATATACATTTTAAAATCAGTCCAGTATATTTTTTACAAACAAAAATACAAACATATTTTTCTTTATAATATTAGTATATAATATAAAAAAGGATCCAAAACGTTCACTGAATCTCCAAAAAAGGTTATAACTATGTTTTTCAAAATTCAGATGGGAAAACACCCAGCAACCTTTTGTTTGGATACAGCACCCCATTGAAGTGTTTTCGTTACTTTTAAAATGTTACAAATCATAGCCATGAAGTTATGTGCACTCTTCATAGCTAAAACTAGTTAAATGAAATAAATATTTACCAAAAGGATAAATTCAGACAAATTACTATTTAAAAACAGTCGCGATGTACTAACGAGTTATCGACTAATGCTAACGCGAAAGAAAAAGTGACTGTTGCTTTCCAATTTTACCATCCAATTTACTTAGTTTTTTTTCCTAGTTACCGCTCTGGGGAATACCTATTCATCACTGAGCATGAGTCAGCGGGCACCCTAAGTTTTTGCCCTTGTCTATATTATTTCGAGGCCTACGTAACGTCCCTTCTATATGACTAACTTGGAGAAGCGTGACTAATGCTGGCTATCAAGTACTAGCTGATGGCCGCGACTTCGTTTGCGTGGACTCTATTTTAATTTTAAACTATGAATATATTATTTTAAAAACAACAAATTATTAAAGATCCAATTCCAATAATTTTAAGAGGAATTTACACATGTAGATAGATGACGTCTTGGACAATTGAAAATACTGGCACAGATATCGATGTTTCGCAGGAATAACGCAGGATAGGCAGCATGTCTGATGACGGTCGCCACCTTTTTATGGAACACCGTCATGAAAGACAAGAACGTGTGTTTCCGATGAGTGGATCAGAAACTATTCCCCATCCCCAACTGGTTTGTTATCTTATTATTGTTTCCACCCTTAATATAAAGAGAAATCTTTGAATCTTGAATCTTATAAGTCAGGGGACTTATAAGAGTTAATGGACTACTCGCCCAAATTTATCTTGCCCAAATGGGCGTTATTATGTTTGATTTTACGTATTATTTCAATAGACAACTCGCCCACTAGCCTAATGTACAGTCTGTTACATAAAGATATTAAACGAATTTTCAAACTAGAATGATCTTATTTCTTACTACAGGTAGGTACTCCATGCCCACCCCGAGTAGGGTTTTAGTGGGTAAAAAGTCCACATAACCCTATGCACGTTTGCATTGCATGGGGCATAAGGTATCTTTTTAAGATTCTCTTGTATTCAATGTATTTTTAAAATCTAAAAAGTACTTCGCCTGAAGCTTGAAAAACAAAACGTCAATTTACATAATAGTCTAAAGAAATTCCCGGAACCACATAGGTAAATCTAAAAGGAATTATTCACAATACTTCAACAGGTCAATAAAGTTATGTTAAACGCTTCGCAACTAGTGTTTTAGCTCAATTTCCTGTAACAGCGTAATTGTGGTGCGATGCCAATTTTCATGGCGGCCCATGTATTTTGAAAGCGCTGTAAAAAAATATTTATGGGTGGAAAATGGTGCTTAGCTCATAATGCACTAGAAGTGTGATGTCGTCATGCCGGGGCGAAGAATGTTTAGTTTAAGTGCGATATTTTGTTAATTTTACAGTAGGCAGTACAGTAGAGCAATTTAAACTTCATAAAAACATTACCGTGAAACAACTGCACGTGTGGTGTTATTACGGTGATTGATTCAAGAATGCTAGGGCCCATTAGGCTAGTCTCCTATCCTGGCCTTATAGTCCACCTTATACTCTACCTATATAGCCATATAGCCATTTATAGCCAGTAGGAGGACTTTCTGGTTTGTATGTCGAAGGTGATGTTTGAAAGTACCTAACTGATTTTATAAATCTTTCGCCAATAGTTAGAATAGAATTTCGAGATGGATATAGGCTAAATATTCCAAGCGGGTGAAGTCGCGGGCACCATTTACATAAGCGTTAGATCTTTATAAAGATCTAACGCTTGGCAAAAGTATAGATAATGTCAGGCGTTATATTTTCGACGTGGACGAAGTCGCGGACACCAGCTAGTTAGAAATAAAGGCCTAGTCTCCTGCTGCTGTTTAAAAATAATTAAAAACTTAAATATTTTTGCAACTCTAAAGACTACGAAACTTTAATTAAGTTATTGATTTTGCAACGCCATCTGTTACAAGAACAATAAACTGCTACTCTTACTTAAGTTAAGTACTATTTACTCTATGAGATTAATTTTATTACAAATCTGACAAAGAAGTACAAACGGGTACCACTAGATGTCGACACACGTACATAAATAACCAAGCTAATTTACTTGCCTTACTTATTGCGATAAGCCTTAACTGAAATGAAGTAGGTGCCTGTGCACTGAATTGAGTAAGCAAAAACTCACTTTTTGCGAATGTGAAAGAAAATAAACCGAAGAAGTTACTCAAAATATTGACGAAATGTTATCCTTTTTAAATAAATAAATATTTTCAGTCCTCTATCTCCATCTTTCTTTTTAACTAAAGGTTGACAGAGCAATTCCCTTGTGTGGCAGCCTCCATCCACTTTAATCGCAATCTTGACGTATCAAGATTAAAGAAGATTATCAAGAGCAGGGGACATATCTTGACTCAATGTTCATGGCATCAAAATTTATAGACATTTGGACATTTTATATGTTCAGGCGACGGCATCCACGTTTCAACAGGACTATTCTCTGTCACCCTTTCCCATAAGATTACCAATCAGAAAAAATGATTCTACAATAATAAGGCAACTCGGATGTTGCTGCTCTATAATTATGTTTAGCACGAACATTAAACAAAACTGGATCACACATAGTGATTCATCTCATAAGTAGGTATATTACAGTTTATTAATCTAAAGGTTAAAACGTGATGTTTCAAGATCACTGTTCCTGTTTTTGGTCCGTAATTGATTGCTATTTACTTAAATCGCCATCCGAGGTCAGAGGTAACGAGGGCGTCGCTTTGCGGTCAGAAGCGTCACGTTTCACACCTGGATTCTGCCTGTGAATTGCACATACAACTTCACAAATATACAACTAAATCCGTATAGAGAATGTCGTATTCAATCATGGTTGATAATTTTGTTATGTGAAAATGGGTTGGCTATTAAGGAGAATCGACTTTTAGCCCAATTCAATTAAGTTCAATCTAATTTCAGTCCAATTTAATCCAATATTAGTTGTATTCCAAGTTCGACTAATTATAATTAATTAGGATTGATTCGAAGTGTTTCGAGATGTGGCCAGGAATATTGAAACGACATCTGTTTGTAATAAAAGTTTTTACATTAAAAGGCGATAAAGTTAATGATGGAAAGATTCAGTTTGGAAGGTGAAAGATTTTTTTATCCCTAGGTACAAATTAATAATAGAACCTATACCTAACCAAGTTGCATGTATTGTGTACAATTTACCATCTTGTATCCTGATGGAAAACAATAGACCTCACGTACATTATTATTTGTATACTTACTTTACTTGTACTTGGTGAAAGCACCAACTACAAGTAAAGTGTTGATTAGTTACTTTTCAAGTAACGCTAAGAGTAACGCTAAAGTAACGAGTAAATGTTAAGAGTATCTTGTGTCAATTTCATTGAAATTACCCTTGAGTAATGCTACTCGAAGATGGTGAAACTCGTACACTTTCTTACCGGTGATTTTAAATAGCGGTTAGTCTATTTGCCACTTTACTCAGAGATGGTGAAAGAGGCCCTTAGTTGTACGAGTATTATTAAGTACCTACATGAATTGGAAGCTCTTTGAGAGCGTAATTTACACGAACATCCACATGTTCATTTAATATTCATGTAAATATTACCTGTGTACATTACACGATGCTAACCACAATTTTCCGTTTGACCGCAGTTTTCGATCTCGTGCTTTGCCACCGTATTTGCTGGTTTATTTCCGCCAACATACAGCTATCCAACTGAATGTTATTCATCCGTTTGTACTGTGATAATTTATATTTTGTTGTTTGTCAAATTCTAATTTTATGTTAATTTCTAAACAATATTTGATACCTAACTATATCTACTTCAATGTAAAGTTACCCGTTGACTAACGAGTGATTAAGGTACTTAAGGTATATTCATCAGAATCACGCTGGAGTCAAAATTTATGATTCCCGATGGAAAATAAACCAATGATGTGTTCAGTTTGCAAATAAGATATTAACGTCATATTATTTGTAGTTTTATAATCTTGTGCAGTGTGGATAAATATTTTAAAATATTTTGAAAGTTTTCTCATTAGTACTGTTTCTAAACAGCCCTTTTTTTAAACTAGCGGTCGACGATCTACGCGGAAGCGATTTATTAGAAAAATTATATGCGACAAACTTACAAAAATATTAATTTTGTATTAATATTAAAATATTAATCTTGTATCCCAATGGGGTGACAGGAACCTGGTTAGTTTTAACGCCACCAAAACGCAAGCGTGTTTGTTCTCCGCAAAAAGGAGCCCCTTTGATCTGGCTCCAACCTTCCGAGGTGCATCCGTACCTGTGGCCAATGATCTTGAACTTCTTGGCATGAGGTTGAGCTCAAACCTCAACTTCGGCACCTCTATCGAGTCCAAAGCCCAAACAGCAGCCAAAAAGCTGGGTATCTTAAATAGGGTGAAGCGATACTTTACGCCTGGACAGCTCCTTTCTTTATATAAGGCGCAAGTTCGATCTTGCATGGAGTATTGCTCCCACCTTTGGGATGGTTCAGCCAAATACCAACTTGCTGCACTCGACTCGGTGGAACGCAGAGCTAGGAGACTCATTGGCGACAGTACGTTTTTAAAAACTAAGATGCAGAGCCTGGCACATAGACGCAAAATTGCCAGTCTATGTGTCTTTTATAAGATATACTTCGGAGAGTGTGCTCAGGAGCTGCATGAACTCATACCGCCTTCCCCTTTCTTCCATCGGACATACAGACATACGGCTGGTTACCATATCCCTCTATTTCGGACCAAGCGCTTTAAAACATCCTTTATAATGCGCACTGCCAAGGTTTGGAACTCCCTGCCGGCGTCTGTATTTCCGAGCACATATAACCTGAATCTATTCAAAGTTCGAGTGAATAGGCACCTTCTGGGTGAGCTCGCTCCATCATAGGCCTCATCTTCGCTACACACCTGGATGTTGGCCAAGAGCAAACCCATCTCTACTTAAAAAAAAAAAAAAAAAAAAAAAAAAAAAAAAAAAAAAAAAAAAAAAAAAAAAAAAAAAAAAAAAAAAAAAAATTTCAAAAATTCATATCATTTATTAGTGCCTATTGGATAAAAACATAAGTTTTCTGTAAATTTTCATTCAAGAAAAGTATAATCAAAAGTGTCACTTTTAGTAATTTTTCGTGATATTAAACGTCTTATTTTAAGATCAAATTTGAGATATTTCTGTTTTTTCTTCGACCTAGTATGTGAAGTCATTTTTATTCTAAATCATTGTTTTATAATTTTTATTAATAACTTGAATATTTATCTGCGTTTGCCGTCGACCGCTAGTTTAAAAAAGGCCTGTTTAAAAACTGTTCTAATAAGAATTAATTTTAAAATATTTTTCGGCCATGTACTAGATTAAAAAACTACAAATAATATGACGTTAACATCTTATCTGTAAAACTAAACATCTGAAACTACTAAAAATCATAAATTTTGGAAAATCCTTGGAATACTTTTTTCTAGATGTCATTCCGAATCCAATAATATGAGATCGCTCATATTTTTAGGAGCTTTATCACTATTTAACACGAATATGAGTAACATAGTCTAGTCAATATGACTAGACTATGTTTTGAGAATGGGATATTTAGCGAGTGAAATATTTTGAGAATATATTTTTTGAATAGGATATTATGAGAATGAAATAAAAATATATATTTACACTTTTTAAATTATCTATTTAGCTTTTATTGAGATACTAAGGGATACTTACTAATTTCAGTGTTCGAGAAATTCGAGAAAATTTTGATGTCGCAGGGAAAATGTGATAAAGCGCCGTATGTTCCCCGTTGTGAGAAAGAGACGACTATAGTTAGCCTGTTGCGCGATCTCGCTATCTCGACGCACGTCAGTCCGTCCACATTTTGCCGGCTAGTTTTTTTTTTTCATTCGCTGAGCCAGTTCAGTATAGAACGCCTCGACGAGCTATGCGTGGACCGCGTCGGTACAATTGATAAACAGTTAAATAACAATACAAATACGTTGATATTTTCGTTTAAGTTGACACCAATTCGTTTTTCATTTATAAAACTTACATTATTTTACACAGGAGTGAGCAATTTTATTTACATTTCCCCACCTTTTTTTGGTTCCTTTTTGTTTTGATACCATTACATTTCCCGGGAAAACGCCGGGTGTATAAATTCGTGTGATAAGTTTATAAAACAAGTAATCTAAGTGGAACTCTTGTTCAGTGACCGTTGAAGGACCTATTGGAGTATTTTTTAAAAACAGTGGCTGTGTTTTGTTTTGGTTTTTGTTATTGCTTTTTTTTGAATTTTTTTTTTCGCCATCGGCTGCTGAGTTGCGGTTGAAAACACGTGTTCTATCGATCGTTACCAGCGAGTGTCAATTAAGGTAAGTGTAGTGAGCCTTTTTTAAGTACTTCTAATGTTGCTGGAATGCATTTAATATGTTTATTTTTATTTGAACGTACAGTCGGGGTAAGAAAAGTTATGTCGCCTTAACGTCGACATTTGCTTGAACCATTATTTATCAGTCATTCCAAAATTTTATTTTAACGTTAGTGCTTTAGTTTCAAAAGGTTCGAAGATGATAAGACATGAAAGAATGAATTTGATAATTGACGGAGGTTTTCGTACACCGACTTTACACAACAAACATACAGACAGACAGACAGACGGTTTGTGTTAAACGCGATTTTGGTGTTATTTCACTTCCGCAGATAAACAGCTGTCTGTGTGCTTATTGACTTGTAGGTACTGGTTTTATAGTTTAGCTTTAGCCGGCGGAAAATGTCTCGGCGTGGAGCGAGCAGTGAATGTTACCACATGACGTAATGTTTTCTCGTAAGTGTGGTCGTTGCCATGCAACATGTTCCGGTTACTTTATGTAGGCAGAGCACTGAGCAGTGTGCCATATATAATACTATAATATGTAACACACGTGGTTTGTTTGAACGTTAAAGCCCAGCACACACGTGGCTATATTATATTAATATACCAAAATAGTGGGCTATATTATGATATACTATAATATGTAACACACGTGGTTTGTTTGGACATTAAAGCCCAGCATACATCGTTTCTATAATATATTTATTGATATACCATAGTATAAGTATATATTATAGGCTATAGCAATGTTTCTACCATAAACGGTAAGTAGGTATAAGATGCTATAATATTGCCTTCACAAGGGTAAATGGGGAGTTATTTTAAGAAATTTCACAATTACGGAAAAATATTATGAAAAAAAAAATTGTGAAAATGAAAAATTAAAATTTTGTGTCCCACTCATCTGAGCTCATATGTAATTTATCGGTATTTAAACCTACTGCTCTTATTTAAGCCTATATATTTTTCTTTAGATCAAGTTCGAAGTATACCTAATTTAAAAAAGAAAGAAAAAACAATATAAAAGGATTTTCATTTTTTTTTTTCGATATAGGTATCAGGTCAAATATGAACCCATCTTTATTTGTAGTAGTTATCCAAATAACACTCTATAAATTATGTTCCTATTTGCTCTTTAAAAACCATTAAGTGTGCGATACTCGAACGTGCTATACCTGGAAGGCTTATCTAGTCAAGCATAACACATTCATTGTTATTTGATGACAAAGGTCAATACGACTTCTTTATGTCATTTATACAAATACAATGTGTAAGTTTATCTGGTAAATTAATAGTATCATACATTTGGGTCTTGTTCTGATACTTTTTTTTTATAGTACGACGCCCGACGCAAAAGAGTAGTGTTATAAGTTTGATCTGTGTGTCTGTCTGTGACATCGTAGCTTCCAAACGGATGTGCCAATTTGTACCTACCTGCTTTTTTTTAAATCCTTAATCCTATGATCGTCAGTGAACTTACAGCACCTGTGGCGGTGCTTGTATTATAAACACAAGTTTTACAATCCATATGGATGTACAATCCATTGTTTAAAATCCAAAGTATTGCCATGCTATGGATAGTAAAACTGCGATTATGATTCAGTTGATGGTAACCACCTACCATACATAAAAATACATAAAAATGCAGTAACTATTCGGATTTCCCTTGAGTTTCTTTCTTTTCAGATTTAGAATGGAGACTAGGTAAACAGAACCTTTCATAGTACGCTTTTATCTGGGTATACTTGAACATATTGCTTCCCCAGTCCCAGTTGTGAGGCATTAAATGAGTAAAGTTTCGTTGGAGCCAAACGATTAATTAGTCTGCTTGCATTTAAGGCGCTTGGAGTCTTGAATGGCGTTGGCCGGCCGGGCGGAGTGTAGCCCGCTACACCCGCACCGTGTACAAGAATTAGTATATCTCGATGTTTTGATTGAAAATGTTTATTGAATCACAGATATGCTATGTTGTGTTAAAGAACACCAGATTCCTGATTTTTTAGCGGTTAAAAAATTTCCAATCGCCGTACCCGCTTAGGAGCAGTAGGGAATTCAAGCAAAAAAAAACACTTGTTAACAAAAAAACATAATAGAAGTTTTGGAGATACGAAGAAAAATGTACCAAATGTTGTCTAAACTTTGTTAATTCATATATCCATACTAATATTATAAATGTGAAAGTAACTCTGTCTGTCTGTCTGTTACCTTGTCACGCCTTAACTACTCAACCGATCATTATGAAATTTTGCATAAACGTTTTCAGGAAAAGGACATAGGGTACCTTTCATCCAGAAAAAAAGTACTATTCCCGAGGGATCATCTAAAATCCAGAAAACTAATAACTTGCAAATGTGTTAAAATAGCAATAAAGATGTCAGGCTTTATATTACTTATGTTTTTTTTAATGTTCTTCAACGCGGAGGAAGTCGCGGGTACCAGCTAGTATGTATGTATTTTTCAAGTTTTTTTAGTCTAGCCATAAACGAGGAGTAAGGCTAAAGAAAGTACCCATTTGACGGCAGTATAGGAGCCTTACATTAGTTTGTTTTTTTTTTTCTTACAAACGATGCGGCTACCATTAAGCAAATTAATCTACGTTACATAACATTCCCGCTCTGAATGCTCACGAGCCCAGGTCAAAAGGTATTAGCAAAATTCCCTCGCACCTTTCACTTTCTAATTCGTGCGAAATAATTTCTGTACGCGTATTATATGTAACTAGCGCCCTACCTCTGGCTTTGCACGGATGCAATATTTTCTGCAAATAACACGAATTTCTTAGTTTATCGCTCGTTCTATTAGTGAAAACTGTGTCAAAATCCGTTGGGTGGCTTAGAAGATGTTAACGAAAAAGCAGACACAGGTGGACGGCGACCTTATTTTATAGTATTACTAGTGACCGCTCTGGGCTTCGCCCGGCGACCAATTTTTTTTACGTCCAAACGTTCCCTAATATCCCTTTATCCATAAGTGAAGACAGAATTATAATCGGTCCGGCCGTTCTCGAGTTTTAGCGAGACAAACGAACAGCAATTAATTTATATATATATATATATAGACTAGTTGGTTCTCGCGACTTCGTACGCGTTGAGAAATAAAAACACCTGAGAAAATATCTGATATCTTTATCGCTATGATGACGGTGGTGTAAGTAGCGCCCGTGGACTTGTGTACTGCTGTGGTTGTATGTCCACAATGAACTTTTTCAAAGAGAGCAGAGGACTCATGACCTAATATTCGTATAATAATACTTTGCGAATATTAGGCGATGTCGCTGGTTTGTCTTCTTGTAAATACTATTAAAAAATAAATATTTATGTCCTTGAATAAAATAAGATTTCAAGCCACTGCTGTGCAGATGTTATGACATCGCATTGGCGAACCGTCGAGTAAGTAAATATCTTTATGTCCAATGTTTTATGTTCTTATAGATACGTTATAGATCTATAAACAGAATTCAACGATGCAAGAAGATTGGAGACGTCTAAATCTAACTATCAAGTTAGAATCGATTTTCGCATTTTCTTCTCTAACTCAATTGCGAAATCAGCTTGGTTTTCCTTGCTTCCTTCTGACAAGGGAAGTTAATTTTAATAGGAATCTCTAACTAAGCGATACACCTACACATTTGTAAATTTAAAATTTTTACTAACAGCAACTTCGTTCGCGTTGAAAAGTGAAATTATTATTTTTCCAGGATTATTATTTTTTTATTTCTAGAAAATTTAAACAGATTTGTTGTTTGAAAGCTGACGTTCAGGTTGAAATTTGATGTCCGGTTATTGGTGGTATTTCCTAACATGTTAATCTCGGCCTAAGTGGTCTGCCTTACATCCAAACCTGCAACTTACAGCAGATATAGCGTGCTTGGATTCATTAGAATAGTGAGACTATGGAATTTCGGGGGCTAGCTTATAATTTTTTATTATAGCTTGTTTTTTTCGTATTAAGTATAAACCGTCTTTAAGGTCAAGTAACAAGGCGTTAAGTATGTTTGATTAGATAAACCACAGAGCAATTTATTTGTATGCGTTCACAAGTTTTTACCAGAATGTATTGCGCAGCGTTTATTTGTGCCGACAATGAACGCATTGTGCATACTCCGATACGAAAGGCCTTATCATTCAACGGTTTATCATTTAGTTGTAACAATGTAAAAGTTTATGACCACACTCAACCACGCCTAAAACGTGTTTTATGAACCGCACCACTAACGGCTTCATGTACTCGTTCATATGATGTTGCTGATAAATTCGTTTGGTTTAAAATGCATGACGTGCATAATTTTATAGATTATCGTGATTGTGTGCTACAATTATTGTAGTCAGATAAGGTAAATGTGAAAAGGGGTTGATTGAAAATAGTAGCCATTTTTTTAAAATTAATAATGGGTTTGTTCTTGGCTAGCATCTAGCCGTGCAGTAAACACGAGGCCGACGATGGAGCGAGCTCACCCAGAAAACGCCTACTCACTTAACTTTAAAAAGATTTAGGTTATATGAGCTTGAAAACACAGACGCCAGAAGGGATTTCCAATCCATGGCAGTGCGTATTATGAAAAAGTACAAAAAAATCATATCTAAAATATCAAATGTGTCTCTAGGAAGGCTATACTACCATTACCACAGCCATTACAATAATAACATCTAGATTGAGTCGAAGTTGATGGCTGATACGTAGGTAGGTACAGTTTGGGTTATTTTTATTTTCTTTACACAAAATTTTTTTTTCCAAAATTTTTGGGTTTTTAATTTTAATTTTATATGTACCCATTTCTGCTCAATTTGTTTGCAAGTAACTTAAACTGCCAAAAATACAACTTCATGATCAGGATTATGTTGTACTGTACATAATTGAAATTTCGAAACTTCGCGCTGCTACGTGTTAGTTTTTATTTGCATAATGATGACTCGGTTTGCATAACGCGTTGAAATAATAAATTACATAGCTTATGAAATATACTGTAATCTATGGGGATGTGGTCTTGAACTCAGTTGTCACTTAGTTCAAGACATAGTTTCGCAGTTTCAGCAGTCCGTTTTCTGGCAGCGTTAATGGCGGGATTCTGTCAGGGTTCTTCCCCTGATAGAATCCCTGACAGAAGACTAAAAAACATAAGTTCGGTCCACGAGTAAGGGATGCCAGGGCCGTTCTTCTATGTAAGCTTTAGCAGCGCACTTACAAATGCTATGGCCTTGCTTCTGTTTATATTAGGCGACGGTAACTAACTGTCACGGAGAAGATCTGTTCCTTCATGCCTGTATTAGCACCGTATAAGTCTCCATATAAAAAACATAATGTAAGTAAATATTATACTGTTATTACGAATCTAATTTCTGTCTATAATATTGTTATTAGCTTAATTTTTGCCTATCTTCCGGTATTTAGTATATAAAAAGAAGATAGTGTTTTTTAAAGCTATCTATCGATTATTTTTTCTTACAATCGGTCCTGTAGTTACAGCGAGTAAATATTGTGTTAAACAGAAACAAATTTAAACTTAATAATATTATTTTAGTATTTTAGATAATATTTTCTAAGAAGTGTTTAAATTTATAACAAAGTATTGGTTTGGTGGTAAACAATAATTTATGTGATTTATTATGTTATTAAATAAATACAGGCGTGATTTTGAGCAAGTTTTAGTTATACATGTAACAACAAGTTAGGGTTTTATTTATATGTATTAAAATCGACAGATTGCCTAACGGTCCATTTGATGATAGGTGGCTACCGTCGTCTACAACACAAGTAACGATACAGGTGCTGCATGTGTGGTGCCGTACATTGAAACTCTGACGAGTTGAAACTCTGACGAGATGGGACCAAACCCATGAATCGAAGCGCATTGAATCGAGAGGGAATATTGAAAATGGACTCTTGACATCACTTAGGTACTCACTCACCGAAACACAACAGCACACATTCCCAGTGATCTTCTGTTATTTCATGGTGGTCTTCCTATAATATATTTTAATTTATATAACATAGCCATCGATTACTAATGGAATGCATAAAATAAGTCACCAACTCCACCGAGTAGAGTAGTCCGAATTTACCACATATTTACAAGTCACTTAAGTTATGAGTAAGCTGGCTCTGTAATATGAAGTATGAACCCTTTGAGCAACTTGTGTGAAAATTTTGCACCGAAACGGAAGCAAACTTTGAGGAAGTAAATAAATGTTGTTCCTTGATATGTAACGTTATACGGCTGTTTTGCTTAAGCCTTAGGGCTTGGGGCTGGTATGTTTAGAAGGCTGTATAACGGTTTATAACGTAACATAGTTAGTGCTTTAATAACGTTCCGTCACGATTTTAGACAGATAAACCTAATTAGTAGTGATACATTTTCTCATTTAGTTGTAGGAGTAATATACTATATTGGATGTTACTTTGAACTCTCACTGGTGCAGGCTGTGCCTCCATTAATTGCGGCGGCATCCGCCAAGTGTTGCCTTACTGGAACTAACTATGGCGATTTTGTGTGATGTCTGCCTCGTTGGAGGCCTTGTATAATAAAAAAATAAATAAATAGATGCGTGAGTACACAAGTTCGGATCCCAGCCACGTCTCCACCGCTTAATATTATCATGTCAAGCTTTGAGTATAAAAATATTATTATTGTAGCAAGTATTATTAAGTCAAATATTATAAAATCATCCTTCGTGTTAAAAGTTGTTAGTAGCCTTCAAAAAATAATTTATTATCATATAGAGACCCCTAGTAAGGAATTTGAATATTGGTATCTCTCTTTCCAAGATATATTATTTCGAGTAACAAGTTATATGTGTCTGACTAATGAATCTATTATAAATTATTTAAAATATTATTTTGTGTGCATAATGGAATAAACTTCCCAAATGTCTATAATATGCGATGTTTCTGTTATTTGTGTCAATAAAACTTGACCTTTAGGTTATATAAGGGTAAGATGTAAATAAATTAATCTATAATTCATTCATACATTTTAATTTAATGAATGAATGAATTGAGTATTTATAACTTTATCTTTATTCAATAATTACTATCTGTTTCATTATCGTTTTATTAAGGACAAATTTTTAATATTCTGTAATTCGCGATGGAGTCTCTTGATCAAGTTTGCCTGCCTTTCATATTTCTTCAAAGATCATCTAATTGTTATAGCGGAATAGTACTATTAAATAGATATTGAGTCAGCCCAAGTATACTCGCGTCCAACACAATCGGATCCAGTACAAACTGGTATAAATCCTCCGGTTAACGACCGCATCGTGAGATTAATATTTTCTCAATGTGTGTCCGACGTACAGACATCTTCGTTGGGACTATTCTAGAGAATTTTGAGCGTTGTTTAAAAAATTTACATAAAATATAAAAGTAATATTTATATCTGTCTATAAAATAAAGTATTACAACATAAAGTCTTATACTTATCATAAAATAAAGTCGCTCTGCGCTTGTGTCTGTTTCTCCGCTAACATCTTCTAACTAAACAACCCAACTAACTTTTTCAGTCGTTCGCATTTAGCATTTCGCAGTAATTTGAGACCGAGATAAACGCGCCAGCCTGTCTGACGACCTTAATTAAAAAAATACTGATTACTTATAATAAGTAAACTTGCATTTTTTTGTTTAAAGTAAAACATAGAATTCCTTTTGATATGCCACGGCTTGTCAACAGCAAGACGGTCCACTTGATGGTAAGTAGCTATCGTCGCCTATAACAAGTACTCTGTTGTAAGGATAAGGGATTGGGAAGGGATCAGACATCACTTTCTCACTCACCGAAACACAGCAGTAAGGTGGTCTGTAAGGTGGTTATTGCTGCCAGACGTGCTACCTAAATGACTGCGAAACGCTAAAAGTAAATTGTCAACCTGATTACCGACCTTTATCATTAAAAAATTTAAATGGTACGCTCACCTTTAAGGGCACAACAGTTAATTACAGTACCCTAAACAATATGGCCTTAATTCCATCGTCGGGGTAACTCCATCGAGTCCATCTAGGTACTAGACAATTGAGTTGCAAAATCTAAAGGTCACACCGCCCCAGTGAGAGGTTCCGTAGATGTTCACCGGATCTTAAGACAGACGGAAGACGCTAAGGTTGCACAGAGACGGTGTTTACGTTTGCACAACCAGACTTTATTTCATATTTTTCCGTTTGCTTTTTGCTGCACCCAAGATGCACTTGAGCATTGAATCTGTCGTAAACATTCACGCAGATGCACAAGAATCGCGTCGTGTCAGTTATTCACTCGATAATACGGTTCTTTTAAAATAATTTATTTTTATTATTTTATTGAAACACAGTCACACAGCACTTAAATATTAGGGGTTAAAGTATGAAATTGCCGATTTGTACTGAAAAATAAAAATTCGTTTTTTTTTTTCAATTTAACATATTTATTTAATCAAAATAATTACCATTATTATCTATACATTGCTGCCATCTAATAGGAAGCTCATTTATGCCTTTGCGATAGAACTCTGGTGATCTAGATTCGACAAACTGTGTGAAAGCATTTTGCACTGCCTCCTGAGAAGAAAACTTTTTATCACGCAGAAAATTGTCCAAATCACGAAAAAAATGGTAGTCCGTTGGAGCAAGGTCTGGCGAATACGGAGGGTGACGAATGGTTTCTAATTGCAGTTCCTGTAGAGTTAAAACGGTTTCTCGTGCTGTATGAGGTCTCGCGTTATCATGGAGCAATAATGGTGAAGATCGATTCATAAGTCGGGGCTGTTTCACTGCTAGTTTCGCTATCATTGTTCGGAGTTCGGCGCAGTAGACATCTGCCGTTATTGCTTGACCAGATCGGAGAAAGCTATAGTGAATAACACCACGCTGAGACCACCAAACAGTTACCATTACCTTTTTATTGGTAAGCTTTGCTTTAGGACACTGTTGCGGCGTTTGACCTGGGGTCAGCCATTGCATTTTCCGCTTACGATTATCGTAAAGAACCCATTTTTCATCACATGTCACAATTCGATCCAATATTCCTTCATTTCTGTATCGATTCAACAAGGCAACGCAAGTTTCAACACGCGTTTCTTTCTGCAGATCAGTCAAATCATGAGGCACCCATTTTTCATATTTTTTTATTTTATTGATTTGACGCAAATGAGTCAATATTGTTGGTAAGGTAACGTTAAACCATGCCGCTAATTCCTGGGTAGTTTGGCTCGGATCGGCTTCCACCATCTCTTTCAAATCATTGTTATTCACCTGTGTGGGCGGTCTTCCACGTGGTTCGTTCTTCAAATCGAAGTTTCCATCACGAAAGCGTTTAAACCAAAATCGCACAGTGCGTTCATTAGCAGTCCCCTCTCCAAACGCAACATTAACCAACCGTATGAAAAAAGTTTCACTCAAAAATCTCAAACCATGAAGGTTCTATGTCAATTCGAAGTACCTATTACAATAAAACGGCAATTTCATACTTTAACCCCTATTATTAACAGCATGATTAAATATTAATGTATGCTCAAAACCTATTGCCAATAACGGACTTCTTTTTTATGATAAAAATATCTATGAACACTATATTAAATAAAAAACTAAATAAATAAACAATAAATACAATTTTAAAGGAAGAGATGTGTAGTTTTATATTTTTCTTATAAAATCCATTATAGTTTCCATTCTTACCAAATATTCCATTACAAATTTAATTTTTAGGTAAAACAAGTAAAATGGGTAACATTGTTTCTCTTCCATTCATTGCACACTGTTTGACCTTAAAGAGCAAAACACAATCGGCGACAAATTATTTAGAGGAAAGCTGTTACTTAAATTCTCAAGAAAATTACGTCTTTACAGGAAGTATGACGCAAAGTTGCCAAGGTCTGATTGAAGTTCTATCTCAATTGTCAATGAAGACAAGAAAATAAACATTATTTACCTACAGATATTTTGGCGCACGGATAATTTCTTACCTGGATTAACACATAGAACACTTTTTATCCTGGGGAAATGTTAGGTTCCTGTGGGATTTTCAAAAACAAACTACAGCGCATGCAAAGTCGCGGGCACATCTAGTAAGAAAATAAATATTACTAGTGGCCTGCTCCCGGCTTCGCCCGGGGTGCATTTTTGCAATCCAGCCGATAAATTACCTTACACTGCCATCTGTGAGAATCCTATGGAACTTACAGATAACTTTTAAAATAAGTTCCATAACAACAGCTGTGAGTTCCATAACATTCTCACAGATGGTGGTGTAAGGTAATTTATAGCTCGCATATAATAAACAAATAATTTGCAATAAAAAAATACTATAAATTGAGATATAAACTATCCTATCTTTTAAGTTGGACCAAATAACAGATATTTATGAAGTTTGATCAAAGTCGGTTCAGTAGTTTCAGAGTTTATCGCGAACATACATCGTGACACGAGATTTTTATAATATAGTCTAGTGGCCCGCTCCCGGCTTCGCCCGGGTGCAATCTGTTAGATTGTCTTATACCGCCATCTGTTAGATTGTCATGGAACTCACAGATAATTTTAACAAATAATGGCTGGATTGAATAGGTATCAACAGATGGCGCTATGTTAATAATATTATATAATTTGCAAAAAAATAATAAACAAAATGAGATATAAACTATCCTATCTTTTAAGTTGGACCAAATTACATATAGTTACGAAATTTTATCAAAATCGGTTCAGTTGTTTCGGAGTTTATCCCGAACATACATCGTGACACGAGATTTTTATATATAAGATAAGGATTATGGGCTTAGTGTGGCGGTGATCTAATGCAGCCAATAACCCTTAGCCCGGACAGCTTCAATTAGATCTTGTAGCTTTGATGTCACTTCATGTCGACATTTGGTGGATACGTCTTAATTAACTGACAATCACATATCAATACCAACAATGTTAATGCAATGGAATTACTATGTAAATTTGGTGGACTAGGCTGAAATTTCATAATGGCAAAAACAAATCTGGGAACATTAAGTTTTATTCAATATTTTATCATAAATTATAATTATCATTTATCATAATATTACTTTAAATATTGTAACACAATCAATACATATTATTAACTTGCACTTGATAAGAAAATATATTAGTGAAGGTTTCAAAGGCCCTTTAAAATAAAATAATTGTAAATTGTATTTCAAAAATATTAGGTTTAAGACAGGCACTTTTCTAGATGAACCGTATCTATAAGTAGAAACATTTTAGACATTCTATTACAACTCTAATGCCGACTTTGTGTCATACTAAGTGCAGTATTCGCTCTTCATCAATCCATGACCGATTATCTGAACTTCAAGAACTTAACGTACATCAAATCAATTAGAAACTCGTCAGCGAAAATCGTTCAGTAACCTGCCAATGGTAGAGATTACCTTAATGTACGCTGGAGAAACGATAATGTGGGTAAATTATTGCCTTGTCTTGGCGCCTTACCAAAAATAAATGTGACTTCTACTTAGCTGTATCCAACATGGCTGCTGGTTGGATTATTTATTGGGGGCGAAGATGTATGGTAACAATTCGCTGCTTCTCTTAGTCTTCGGTGGTGTAATTTTAAATGAACATAATAGAAATTTTCTGCTTTATTCATTAATAGCTGGTACCCGTCCGCGTTGAAAAATAAAAGATATAACGTCGGACATAAATTGATGCCTGACGTTATACTTTTGCCAAGAGTTGGGGATCTTTATATTTACATAGATATTCCACGCGGGTGAAGACGCGAGCACCAGATAATCCGTACAATATTATAAATGCGAAAGTTTGTTTGGATGTATGGATGTTTGTTACTCTTTCACGCAAAAACTACTGAAGCGATCACCATGAGATTTTGCATACACGTTGTCTGGGACACCAAAAAGGACATAGGGTACCTTTCATCCAGGAAAAAGGACTATTCCCGAGGGATCATCTAAAATTAAGGAAACTAACTCCTGGCTAAGTGTAATAGCAATAACGATGTCAGGCGATATATTGCTTTTTCAACGCGAACGAAGTCGCGGGCACCATCTAGTACATACTAATACAGAACGTACATACAGGTCTGTCTGTCTGTTACCTATTCACGCCTTAATTACACAACCGTTGTCAGGGATCATTATCATCATGAAATTTTGCATACACGTTGTCAGGGATACAGGAAAAGACATGGGGTACCTTCATTTAAAAAGAGGGAATGTTCCCGAGTCATCATTTAAAATAAAATAAAAAAACTAACGCCTGGCCAAAGTGTTACAGCAACTAGAGATGCTTATAAGTATATATATATACCTATATATATTTAATTTTTAACGCTGACGAAGTCGCGGGCACCAGCTAGTTAAAAAATAAAGTCGCTGTAAGTTTATGTCTGTTTCTTCGCAAACTTCTTCTAAACCGAACGTATTTTGATACCATTTTCATTAATGGAAAGTGATAATCGTTAAGAATTATGTATCTTACTAATATTATAAAGAGAAAACATTATCAGCGAGTAACATGGACTATATTTTACAATAACTAGTGTATTGTAAAATATAGTCTAACTTAATATACAGATAAAAAATTATGCACTAAATATTTTTTTCTTTTTCAATCTCAATGACTTCGCAACTATAATAAATAGGGATTTTCTGACGTAACATATAAAATAAGCAAACATCTTTCAAAGTTTTTGCGTCCGTATTATGGGCTGTCCCACCTCGACATCGCGCGCAGAATGATAACAACTTCGTTACGTCTTGAAACACAGAAAGAAAAATTCAACAGTTTTTCTGTTTGCCATTCATACGTTGTTGCCATATTTTTCCCTGTCGGGGGGAAATGTTTTCAGATAGTTAACGTATATCTGGAAAAGTTTTCTCGTACCCTATTGTAATTGAATAACAGAGATTTTGACGTGTTATAAAATTTATATACATATTATCATTTTATTAATATTATATTTTTGAAAAGATCCTGTGTTTCGCAGTGATTTGGGCAGCCCTTCTGGAGTCAGTAACCATACCCTTACAGAAGACCATTGTGAAATAACACCATGTGTTCTGTTGTGTTTCAGTGAGTGAGTAAGGGATGCCAGAACACATTTCCATATCTCCATATCTCTTCCTAATCCCTTTGTTGAATTTATTCTTTTTTTCTATCGAGAACTCCTTTAACAGAGTGGGTAATATTCGGACGCGCTATAGTTGGTTTTTAAAAATCCATTTTTCCAGGATAAAAAGTATGCTTTAGATTAATCCAGGTAATAAACTATATGTGTGTCAAATTTCATTAAGGCCACCATTCACGGGCACTCCATTTTGCAGCGCTCCACTTCATCACGACACGGTGGACGACATTCAAATTCATACCACCTAGGCCGCCATTCACGGGCACTCCATTTGGCTGCGCTCCGCATCGGTGGACGACAACGAAATGAGCTCAAAATGGATTTCGGTTTAAACACTCACGAATAGCGCGGCGTGGAACGGCGCCACGTGGCCCGCGAGTTCAGCATTCATGCCCGTAGCACACCTCCACCACGAAATTCCAGTAACGAATTCCGTGCGGCGGAGGTGTGCTACGGGCATCGGAACTGGGCGCCGGAATATCACGCAAGTCATTTTAATTGTAACAATCCGAACAAAATGTCGTTATCAGAGTCAGAAGAGGAAGAACTGTTATTGTGGTCCTCAACTTTAAAAAGGCGTAAAATTCGAAGAATTTGGGTGCATGAGATTAATGAAAAAAGAAAGAAATTAGGAGAAAACAAATTATGTAAAGAACTCGAGTCACATGAAGATCGTTTCTATACATATTTTAGAATGAACCGGGATAGTTTCGAAGATTTACATAATCTTTTGAACTCACGTATTACAAAGCAAAATACAAGGTTTAGGGAAGCTATTTCTAGCAGAGAAAGATTGGCCTTAACATTAATTCCCTTTGGATTTCTCTCCATGCCTGCATTTTTTTCATATTATTTTTATAGTCTGGATGACTCAATAAATAGAGAATGGGTCTATTTCTGACCTCTTGGATTAATTTTTCAGTAAAATCGACATCCATTTTATAAAAAAAGTAGTTTCGCTGTTTAAATTTTGTCGACTACTACAAACACATGCGAATCATACGCGGCACCGCAACAAAATGGCGGGTCGAGCGCGGAGGTGTAGCTGGCGTCGGAGCAGATCTGATGAAATCACGCGGGAAAGAGATAGAATTATAGTGAAATCAATTCGTTAGAACAGGCGGTTTCGCTTGTGTTCCGCGGCTGAGGTGTGCTACGGGCCTCACGGTGAGTTGGACTGCGGCTATTGGAGCCGCGCCGCACTGGATTTTGGAATGTTTGGAAATCCAATACGCGGAGCGATGCCACACAATTGACGTGGTTTTTTTCATTCACGATGAGAATTTGCAGTGGATGGAGTGGAGCGCTGCCAAATAGAGTGCCCGTGAATGGTGGCCTTTACAATTCGTTTAGACGTTTTTGCGTGATTGAGTATAACAAACATACAAACATATAAACTTTCGGAATTATAATAATATAAACAAATCTTTACAATGACTTTCGACTACATCAATAAGTTAAATAATCTTGATGGAGTGAGTTTATAAGATGACTTTCCTTGTTAACCCTCCTTTGAGAAACAAATAGTCTGTGGCGTACTGAAAAATGACTTGCCAGTGAGATGGTTTCGTTTGTTTTGGTAGGTACGAAGCTCAACGAACCCTCTCGAGCCGTAACTAATGGAGTAACCAAAGTTTACGTTATCATTTCCCTGACAAGTTCATGTCAAACATGCAAATATTAATACAAATTCTTAAATATAAATATAAAATTTCTATCTAAGAATTTTAATATTTTTTTTTTGTTTAGGGTTATAGGTTACATTGGAAGCTTTGATATAATGCAGTTAGTTTGTTATTTCGCCCGTGTGGAATATTTAGCCTATACCCATCCTGAAATTCTATTCTAACTATCTATTGGTGAGTTTTTTTTTAATTGGCCGAGTAGTTTCGAAGATTACCTCCTAAAAACAAACATAGAAATTTACCCCTTTATAATTTTGTATAGTATTCTTAAAATTGTTTTTAAAAATTTAAATCGCACTCTTATACGAGGTTTAAATGTATTGATAACGAAGTAGCTCAACCGGTAGCATAATAAATCATAGTCCCTTATCCACGGAATCAAATACTCAGGGTGCCCCATTCTATTTTCAAATTTTAGGTATCCAATCCGTTACAGAAGCAGACAGCTCTTAAAAGGTGAACCGTAAGATAAGAAAGTGTTACATAAATGAAAGCCTACTCCGCTGAATTGTGAGTTGGCTTGATACTAGGAAGATTTTTTGTAGGGATGCAAATTCAATTATGCAAAACATATCGATATTTTTTTTTGAAGTTACCACCAAACCGCACCGATCCGACCCGAGCGTGACGATTCACTTACGTTAACTACTTAGCGAAAACGCAACTACAGAAGTTTTTACTTCAAAAAGGAATTTGATTTCATTTAAGGAATTTTATTACAAAATTATACATACTTATTAACACATATAAACATTCCATACATAGATATTATATATTATTCAGCTTCCATATGTTTGTGTCCATAAAACTCAAAAAATAGACACTATATTGACTTGAAATTTTAACCCAACATTGAATTTTAACAGAAGAGTGTTTTTATATACTTTTTTTATAATATTAGACTCAGCCGCAGCGAAGCGTGGCCTGGATCGGTTAGTATATTATATAACTTCAATTACATACGTTCAACTACTGGACCAAGGTATTCAAATACCTAAATCTTTGCAAATACCTTAGCGTCTGGAGGCAAGACTTCACATGTTTTCGAGATTGTCATATTTATATAAATAATAAAAATAATAGTTGTATAAACTTTATTTCAGACACTTTGTATAGGCCAAATTTAGTAACATCTACAAAATGTTATTGTATAAGAATTTAATCTATCGAATAAAGAACAATAAACTTTAATTTTATCGATGTAACCATATTAGCGTGTTACATCTCTAAAAACATTAAGGAGTTACGTAAGTATGAAATGGGCCCCGCAGGCAAACCCTACCGTTAGGGCAGTCAATCAATCATCTGTACCTTCCTTCTAAGATATTATTATAAGGTAATTCGAGAAGGCAATAACTGACTTCAGAATTGTTTGTCTTTCTCTGAAAACATCACGTAATCTTTGTTCTATTTCGGGATTCGTAATTACTTGACTCAAAATGAAAGCCTTCAATTGTGACAAACAAAAACATTGAAATTAATTCTCTCTTTACATAAAAAAAGATTAATTAACTTCGAAAACTAGAGCGCCTTAAGGACATGCTGTACGAGCGAGTGAATTTAGATATGAAATTAATTTTAGTTTTCAACCGACTTCAAAAAAGGAAAAGGTTCTCAATTCGCCTGTATGTTGTTTTTTTTTTTCATCCAAACTTTCATATTATATCTCAGAAATGTCATGATTTTTACGTGTTTATTGCTACGACCAATAAGAAATCATCAGAAGCAAATTGATCACAATTCGCTATATAAAAAAACCACTTTATTCTAATCAGGTTTATTAATATTTGACGAAAAATAATTATTACCAAAAATAAATTAATTTGCCAATAATTTTTCGTTAATAATGTTTACTATTCCCCGGGTAATTAGTTCGATTCATCAATTTACATAAATACACCCCATTTTAATTATAACCAAATAAAAGCGGAGCCAATTAATTCATAGAAGATATTAAAATAGCAATTTGTTTTCAATTAATTACAACGGTAGAGCGTGTGTTTTAACGAATTTAAATGCTAATTGCCAAATGAGATAGATTGCGAGCACTTTATCATACAAAAACAATGAAATGTTTAATCTCATTAGTACCAAAAAATGATACATAAATACTAAAAGATAATATGCACCAGAATGTGTTTGATATTGAAATTAATGAGCTATAAGATGCATCATCTGATATTGTAAATATTCGTCATTACGTATTTCATTCGAAAAAACGCATTTTTTAAACTCAATTTCACATAGTGATACAATTACAAAACAGACGGTCGGTGGCGAAACGTGGAATCGTAATATAATCAACCGTCTAGTTTATAAGGGGGCTTACACACTCCACGACGACTATTGTTTTTTGAAAACGATCAGAAAGACGCTTGTTTGAATTTCTCTTTCAAGATCACATCTATATCTACAATGTATACATATTTATAAAATAAGACGGTAACTTCTTCTAACATCACGATTAACGAACGAAAGGGAGATTAACGATAAGGTTTTGTATATAATTTTAGAAAAAAAAAAAAATACATTCTTGCAAAGCGGGGGGAGGCTCGCTAGGTAACTATTTATTTATCCTTTTAGATCTATCTAATAAGTTTATTATCCAAGGATATTTTACATACATTTAATTTTGATATTATCATTTTATTCTATTATCCATTTTCTAATCTCTCTATATATATATAAAAATTTCGTGTCACGTTGTTTATCGCCGATGAACTCCTAAACTTCTGAACGGATTTTAATAAAATTTTGCACACTGTGTGCATTTGATCCAACTTGAGAGATAGGCTATATTTTACGCGGACCAAGTCGCGTGCGACAGCCAGTATTATGGAAATGTAACCATGTCTATTAGTCTCAACAAATTTTCTCAACCTTGTACTGATTAAATACTGGGATAGGACCATAGGTTATTTTTTTATAACTTTAAAATACGATTATACGATACAATGACTTGAAAATTCAATACAATTATTCAAAGTACAGTACACTGCACAACTGTTAGAACTCAATAGTAGTTATTTGCACATATCCTATTTCCTGCATACGAAAATAAATTCGGACATTTTATATATCTACCTAATTGTTATTTTTTTCTTCAAATTATACCCAAAAACGTTCCTCGTTCCGTTCCTCGTTCTTTTAGTGAAAACCGTTGGGTGGCTTAGAAGAAGATAGCGAAAAAACAAAAAGAAGCACAGCGACTTTATTTTATCTTATGTATGGATATAGATATTTCATTTCCTCTATATTAAATGAATCCATTGAAATTTACCTGTTACGTAATTAATTAAATAAAAAATACTTAATGAATTTGTATACATTTTTATGTTTTTTTTGGTACACTAATATAAGTGTGTGTACACCCTAACATTGAAATCGCTACGTAGGTGGCTACATAGCCTATTGTAGATAGGCTTGGCATGTCGCAAATCGAATTATACATTTATGGAACTTCTGTACCATTGCCTGTCTACGCAGTGGATATCGCAGTAGAAAATAATCGAATCAATAACCGTCGTTTTCATATATTACTGAATTTAATTTTACTGGAAATTTTAACCCTAAAAGTCATACGTTCAATGCTATATTTTATGACCTATAATTATAACGAAAAATATTCTCACACAAAATTGCGGATCGCAGGATCGTCGGTGCAAACAATAGTCTACCTATGTGTAAAGTTTTAATGTATTGTTATTATAATTATAGTTCATTATCGCGGATTCTATATGTTCGTTATGCTATTCAAACCTGAAATATGCTTTGAAATTGAATATCTTTTGAAATTGCTTTTAGTATTGATAAGACCACACGTTCCATTTATCCCTACTGCCCTACTGGTAGGGATGTCGTTTTTTTTTTCTACTTATCCCTACCAGAACTTGTCATAAAAAAGATGGGTTGTCATAAAATTAAACTACTTAATTTACAATTTTTTTTTATATGTACAAATTTACATACATTCGTTTTCTTCTCTTAAGCCCAGACTGACGAGTCTCTTGGTGGAATATTTGAGGTGCTCCATAGTTGACTCTGGTCTAGATTGATAATTCTATCTAGGTTCAAATGCAAGGAGCGCCTTAAAAATATTAGGAATATCTGTTTGAATCATAAGTAGGTACATAGAGTTAAATAGCCCTATGATTTCCATCGGCTATTCCGTAATAATGATGCGACAAGAACTAACGTAATTCGTTAGGTAACATGTCCACGCAACAAAATTAACTTTGTAATGGCCGAGTGTCTTATTAGATAAAGAATACTTACAGTACTTACAGAACAATCGTCGTTTGAAACCATTTAATCTTTTCCCGCTACTAATTGAGTAGTTTCGACTTCTAAGAAGTGTGTTGAAGTGTAGTTCTCTTACGAACAATGTTAGCTTATACAATTACATTAGACCTTTGAGCAACATTCTGTCTGTCCGTCACTAAAACCAGACGAATATCGGCAGTGGAAAATATCCTCGCTCCCTTTTCTTTATTTAAACTTTATTGCTTATATATTTTTGACAGTCGATAATTTTTTTATTTTTCAAGAGAAACTTCTTTGTGCGCAATGAGATTAAAATTTCAAGGTTATATTGTGTTACGCTTCAGTGTAAAAATAAAGTGACGCGTGAACGTGATCTAAACATTTTATAAAATAAAGTCGTTGTCCGGTAATGTTCGATTCATTCGGTTTTCCTGAAAGGAGGAAGGTTTTCAAAAAAATTTTTTATCAAAATTCAAAAAAATTTAGAGGACCTATTAAATTTTGAGATAATCTCAAAATTTATAAGGTCCTATGAAAAGTCCATTTCTCTATGACTATGAAGTTATATTTTCAGGGTTAACAGCCCCCTTTTCTTTTGGCTTGTATTCAGCTTTTGCTTGGCATTAAATGGGCTAACAGTTTCTCTGCATTATTTATCTTTAAAAAATAAGCAGTATAGGTAATAGGTATGTGAAAAGCACAAGACATGAATATTACCAAAAGGCGAGTGGTAGTACAGAAATACAATATGGTTAATAAGAGTGTAGATGAAGAGCAAGTTAGGTTGTTGGCAACTCGCGTTATCTGTGGGACAGTTTCGCGAATTGCTTATTACGCATCCGCCATGATGGGTGTGACGTCGCCTTAAGTTACAAGATTCAGCGGTGTGTGGTCAGTTCTTTATCCTCGTTTATGGCTAGACCAAAAAGCTTGAAACACAATATAGAAAAAAAGCTTGAAGAACTCTATTAAAAAAAATGTTAACCTACTAAGGCGGCTATGACGATTGGAAATATTTACATGCTAAAAATTAAGAATCTGTTGTACTTTAAACACAACATAGCATATTATGTAAATCAATCAACATTTTCATTCAAAACATCGAGATTTATGTTTTCTCTATATTGCGAGATATAACCATATATCTGTATGAGATACAATTTTAAAGCTCTTTAAATCTCTATAAAATTGAAATTTTAGGCGTGTTTATGCAGAATCTCAAAATTATTTATATAAGTATAATTAAAGCCATAGATTTTTAAAATTTCATCTTGCTACTACAAACAACTTATAACTTGTACTACTAAAATTGAGTTTGTTGTCGGTTTTTGGTTTATCGCGTTTCCGTACCTACACACTAAGCAGTTGTACGTTTTTGTGGTACAGTCTGCAACAAACTAATGACGTAGTTTCATGCTATTATCGCTTTTGAACATATATGTTTAAAGGTCATGTATTTTAGGGTCACTGGAAGATTTATACTGCACTGTTTCGCTTTGAAACATCTTGTGAGATCACTTGAATTAATGGTGGGAGAAAACCACTTAGGTGACACTTGCGTGTTTTAAAAGACTAGAATTCTAGGAAGAGGAATGTGACCAAGCCGAAGACATGCCTGTCTGCATTGAGATAATATATACTATTATATAAAGCTGAAGAGTTTGTTTGATTGAACGCGCTAATTTCAGGAACTACTGGTTCGAATTGAAAATTTCTTTTTGTGTCGGATAGTCCATTTATCGAGACAGGCTTTAGGCTATATAACATTTTGAACGCGGACGAAGTCGTAGGCACCAGCTAGTTATATTATAATATATCAAGTAAGCCCAGCGTGGACAGATAATCTGATAAAGACTGCGGATCGACGATGGATCCAGGGTGCTTCTGAACGATCCTGAAATTATGGGGGAAACCTATGTCCAGCAGTGGACGTCATACGGCAGATATATATTATATACAAAGGCTGTTGTAGACGTAAAGCAAAATTAATTATTACCGATTTGTTAAATTAGTGGCGTGTGATTAATCCTAATCCTTCATATTGTAAAACAAAGTCCCCCGCCGCGTCTGTCTGTCTGGACAGATATAGATATTATATTAGAATTTAAAGAACTGCTCCTGGTTTGCTAGCCATAATCGTCTCAGAAGCAATTAAATAAATACAAATCCAATGCTGCTGACTGTACTCGCTGCTGGCGGAATTAAAGACGAATTTGCAAGGGAATGAAGCCAGCGTCCGGATGCTCGACTGCTTAACGGAAAACTATCAACAAATTTTGATGGAACTTTGTGCATCGAGTTGGTGTAATTAAAGTAAGGCTATTTACACACTACGATTACCTTACGGTTACTATCAGTACTTCCCTCAACTAATTAAGACAAGCACTAACCTCAGACTGATTTTTACTGTTATCAAAATGAACGCAACCTATAATACCCTAATAATTAAGGTGTAGTATTGCACAACAAATTTTTGTAGCTTCTCCGAGATAAGAACAGGATTGTAAGCAAAATGAAAAATATGAACTTGTAAAATATGAAATCTGCTGATAATTGTATAAATCGGCCCGATTCAAAACTTTTTAATTATTATTAGTCAAATTAAGAGGCGAAAATAACGCTTCACAACGAAATTAACGAAAATAAGTCCTCGCCTTGAGTTAGTTCAATATAAAAAGTATGCTATACATATATAGTTTAATCTAGATAATCTTCAAAACATCAGTGAAAACCGCATTCAAATCGGTTAAACGTGCACAAACGCACAGACTAATTCAGACTATATTTTAAAAACTAATTTTTTGACCTCGGTAACAAGTAAAAGTTGTAAATTTTTATTATTTTTTATTTTTTTATAAATATTATACAGACATGGTAAGTTTACGATTTTATTATACGTATAGATTTTGACACCGCAGGCAAGGCTGTCGGCGATCTATTTGATTTTAAAGAAATAAAATATTTTCAGTAGTTTCTCTTTGAGGTAAATATCCTGCAATTGTTCTGAATAAAAGATATTCCGTTTTTTTTGTATTCAGGTTTTATTCCTCCCATTGCCACGATATTTGGAAGGTTTTAGCGCTTGGTTGATTACGAACCGAGAGATGTAACGCCCCGGCTCGAGGGGAATCTTTTATATTTTTCCGCTGAAAATAAAATCTTCTCAGTGCAAACAAAAAGCTACGACAGATGTTGATGTACGTACGTCACAGAAAGCTAAAGGCATCGTCGAATTAGTATGTACTTTTATTTGACTGATTTTTATTCAGCGCCTTATCTGGTTTTTCTTCTTAAATATCTGACCTTGAAATTGAGCCTCTATTTCAACGTCAACGGTAAGGTTAACATATTTTCGTTTTCCTCCCAGTAAAAACAGTTTTTCGAACCGATGATACTGCGTTCTATAAATATATACGTAAAAGTTCATGTAGATAAATAATTTGTTCTATCTAATATTTGTGGAATTAAAAATTTGTATAATAAGAAAAAAAAATTTTTTTCGCAATTTATAATGTATAGGTACACGAATGTATCTTCATTTATTGCTCTTTTCACTAATGAAAGTCGTATATATAAATATTTTGGATAGTTAAAAAGAAGTTATTTGTGTAACAGACAGAGTTGGACTGCAACTTTATTTTCTAATATGTATAGAATCCTAATAATATTATAATGTTTGTACGTTTGTTTATTTGTTGTATGTTTGTTCCCCAATAGTGGCGGTGTTTATACCTGGATTAACATATAACATACTTTTTATCCTAAAAAATATCTGGTTCCTGTGGGATTTAAAAAAAACGAACTACAGGGCAGGGCGCACGAATTTGCTGGTACAGCTAGTAATAATGTTATATTTTATTTAAAACAAAATCGCAGAAATTATACAATTATATTGTTCTTACGAGCGTCTCGTCTCTCTATAAGCCGCCGTCATATTATACCTTGTAATATATCTATTGATATAACTCATTTTATTATTCACAAACGACACATTCCTTTTACGCTCTATCGCGTCGCTACTTCATAAGTATGTCTTTTATTTATTACCCGTGAGGTGAAAAAGGACATAAGTCGAGTAACGGTTTTTTATTTTTGCACGACCTCTGGCGGATTTGCATCCAGTGGAAATTCTCTTTGAAATCCGACTGAGAATTAAAATTGGCATATAATGCTCTTTGCTGGATTTTCAGTCCACTTTTAAAAGACCAGCCTTGTATAATGTTGATAAGGACTTATTTCTGTGAGAAATGTGCCATTTCTTCAGAAACCCTACTTTGTTAATGTCGAATAAGAGCCGAGAAGAAAAATGTATATAACTGGTTGCTGCACGCGACTTCCTAAAATATAGCCTCCTTATATAGCGTAATTTCTTCTTTATTCATATAAATAAACATTAAATTTATTACAATAGCTCTTTGTTTTAAACAAGAGCCTTATACATTTGACGTAGTGATTTTAGTTAGTTCTATTCAGACTGCACCCTTTAGTACTCGTAGAGTATACGAACAACGTTTCTGCTAAACCAAATACTAACTAATTAAATAATATCATTTTAGACAAATTGAAATGTTTCATTGTTTCCCATAACCTATAAATATAGCCTATATATTACTCATAAAATATAGCCTATATTTCTCGCTAATAATGTAGTTTTTTTATAGGAGAAAGAACAAAAATACGCTTAATATAGCGGCCCTCCCCCGGATCGCGTAGATGCATTTTTTTCTGCAAGTTATATATACAAACCTTTCTCATTTATCGCTCTTTGCTCTAGTGAAAACCGTATCGAAATCCGTTTGGTGGTTTAGAAGAAATAAGCGGAGAAACAGACGAAAGCTGCGACTGCGACATTATTTTATAACTTGTACAAACACCTCGCCCCCCCAGCTTCGCACGGATGCATTTTTTTCTGCAAATTATATACACAAACCTCGTTTATTGCTCTATCCAAGATTATTGTATAGTTACTTACTGTTTTATAACTTGCATAATATATTCTCCAAAAAATATCGAGTCCATTGCAAGTCAAATAAATTGAAAACAAAGGAATAGTACGTAAGTTGAGTCATTGCCGCCACATTAATTTGTCCAGCGGATAGGATAGCCTTTGGTAGGATGCCAACGTTCTCAGCGACGCATTGTATGCTAAACATTAATATATATTATACACCATTGTCTCAAATAGTAACAAAACGGACGGCGCTCTAGTAAATTGTTTTTATAAGTTATTGTTGCTTGAAGGAAAATAATGGACGAGGATAAATTACAAGTTAAATTTTTTCAATTGACTTAGATGGCCGCGTGTCCGCCAAGTTCGGAGTGATTTGATTTACATTTTTAATATTCAATGCAAGTACTATTATTTTTTATTAATTAATGCCTACCAATTTTTAAATGTAGAAGTCGGCAGACAGGCTAACGGGCCACTTGATGGTAGGAATGTGCGTTATGGCTACTGTCGCCTATAACACAAACAACGCTACAGGTGTTGCAAGTACGCTGCCTACTACAATAGGATTAATGATTGGGAAGAGATAGGGGAATGGGCTCCGGCATCCCTTACTCACTCACCGAAACTCGACAGCACACATGCTGTTATTTCACGGTGGTCACAAGAGCACACATGCCAAATGACTGCGAAATGCAGTATGCCCTGCCATTACTTTCCATCTAGACTGAAAAGTTCATTTCTAAAGTTGACCCAGACGGGAATCAAACCCAGGACACCTTAGACGGAGCGTTAAGGCAAACATTTTAACCATACATCCAAGGGGGCTGTCAATGTCCTCCGTTAGGCCCTTCGCACATTACGATACTCATTTACAATAAGTATTACAGTCACAAGATAGGTTTAAGAAGAACATTCGTAGTCTACCGGTATACCTACCTACTCATGATAATGACGAAAGAAGTTATATAGCCCAAAATACGAATAAATTTAATTGAAGCTTTAAGTATCTAATAACATTAACGTCTCAGGACATACTTTTCACAAGTTGATAACTCGTTTTCTCTGTGAAACAAAACAACATCACTCTTCCCTTTTGCAATTACTTAAGGTCACTTCGAAGAGTTATTGCTGAGAAAATCGTTTGAAGGAAACATAAAATTTACAATTCCGTTGATAAAAACTTGATGTAATACGATCTGCGAATAAGAAAATCTTTCGGCGAATAAACTCCCAAGATGAATAGCAGAGAGCCCGGCTATATTTCTAAATTTAACGCTTTGATGAATAAGGAAGGTCTTTATAACGATAAATATGGGGACAGTACGCACTCTGGTTTAAAATGCTACTTTTATTTTCTTTGAATTTTTCTTTGCTTGGAAACACAAGCAATGTGAGAAGATTCACAAGCAAGTGAAGTCAACTCTCATTCATAGTCTAAGATAAAAGATAAGAGACACGATTTTTATTACTCGTATCATATTTCTTAGGATATCGTTAAATATGATAGACATTATTAGTAAATTGATGATTTCTGAAATCATTGCATTGGCACACATCATCGTCTTCATTATCTCAGCCAGAGGACGCCCACTGCTGGACATAGGCTTCATGTCTATTAAATCAAAGTAGCGCTTGACCACAATCTCTCCTGATGTGAGGCGCAGATGCGGCCGAAGGTGGACCACTCTTCGGCATAATTTTCCAAACGGACCGGTCAGAAGCAGTCTGGGTCCACCGTCGACCCGCGGCCTTTATCAGATCGTCTGTCCGCCTTGTGGGATGGAGGTCCTACGTTGCGCTTGCCGGTCCGTGGCCTCCACTAGAGAAACTTCTGACCCCAGCGGCCGTTTGCTCTCAGTACTATATGTCCTGCCCACTGCCACTTCGACTTACTAATCCGACGGGTTATGTTGGTAATTTTCGTTCGTCTACGAATCTCCTCATTCCTGATTCGATCTCGCACTGTAACACCGAGCATAGCCCTTTCGAAAGCTCGTTGAGCGACGTTGAGCTTCCTTACGAGGCCCACAGAGACCACGTTTCGGCGTCATACTTATGTCATCAAAGTTGGCACACATAAAAGTAGGTAATTTGTTTCACTACCATCATCTATATTTAATATTAAGTATAAAGCTGAAGAGTTTGTTTATTTGGTTGAACGCGTTAATCTCAGGAACTACTGTTTCGAATTCAAAAATTCTTTTTGTGTTGGATAGTCCATTTATCGAGAAAGGCTTTAGGCTATATAACATTTTGAACGCGGACGAAGTTGCGGGCACCAGCTAGTAGTATAAGTTGAGCTCTAAGGCACTGCAATGTTGCTAGTAAAGAGTATAAGTAATATGAGTAAAAGTAAGAGTAAAAATTAGAACTTTTGTTGATCTGCGTTACATTCTGTTTGTTTCCTTTGTTCTTTTCTCATAAATCATATGATATTTAACAGTCTTTCAATTCAGCTTCTAAATGATTTTGTTTCCCTAGAAATTACGGGAATAATTTTGACAAGAATATGCGATTGCTTTTTCTATGTCAGCACTTAATTCTTTTCCACTTTGTTTCACTGGGATTATTAAAATAATGATTGTAAAGAGTGGGAGATAATCTGACGGTTAGCTTGCTGGCAAGTGGCTATAGTTTCATATAAACGCATACTTTATGCGCTGGCACCCCAGAAAAGGTTTAAACCTAGTAATGTGTTCCAAAAGGAAACAAAACACCACAAGTGCTGCTTTTGTATCTTACGTATGGTTAAAGTCGCCAGAGGGCCTGCCCAGTTCATTGATTCATTCACTCAGGATACTATTCTTTTTGTCATCTTTAAAATATAAAATTACAACAATTATGTACACTTAATACAAACAAAATCAAAGTACATATACTAACATAGTATGAGCTCCGAATCTAGGCTTTAAATCCAAGCTTCATTGTCGCTTAAATAATCAGTGAGAAGTTTGGTTTTAATGACACCTTTAAATTTATTTATAGATAATTTATGTTATAAGATCGACATACAGGCTGACGGTCCACTTGATGGTAGGTGGCTACCGTCGCCTATAACACAAGCAACGCTATAGGTGTTGCAAGTGTTGCAAGGGATGGGGTAATGGGCCCTGGCATCCCTTACTCACTCACCAAAACACAACAGTACTTGTGCTGTTATTTCACGGTGGTCTTCTGTGAAGGGGTGGTTACTGCCTCCAGACGGGCTGCCCAAATGACTGAGAAAAGCAGTGTACCCTGCCACTACCTACCTACTACTACAGATTATAATATATAGCTATTATCATAATCAAACTTAATTCAGAATTATGATAATATTATTATTTATTGGTTTTTGTTATCTCTAGTCATGCTTTTCGTTTAAGTTCAAAACATTGAAGTTCAATTTAGCTTGACTCGAAAGAGATTCGTAATAAATTAGTGCTCCTTCAACAAATTAAGCTCGGAGACGAATCGTAACGAGCGACATTTAGACTGATTTCACCTTCCGATTGGCAATTTGTCGATGTGACAGAGTTTATATCCTTCACACCGGGTTCTTTGTTTTGATAATGTTCAACGAAGCAAAACTGTTTCACGAGGTAACTCTTAGTTAGAGGATGTTTATCGTTAGCCTCAAAATGAAAAGACATCTTGACAAATTTTAATTAGAGGAGTCCTCTACAAACACAATAATTTCTTTGGGTTTCTTATAACTATATTTTTTTAAATTCTTTGGTAGGTTTTGGTGTTTCTTTATTTTTTATTTATTTAAGTATTAGCTGTTGCACGCGACATCGCCCGCGTAACTTTATAAAATATAGCCTATGTTATTCGCTGATAATGTTTTCAAAATTTTCAAAATCGGTCCAGTAGTTACAAATATACAAATATTTTCTCTTTCCTAACTTCGACGTTAGGTATGGTCGTGTTTTACATTTATTACTAGCTTGTGCCCGCGACTTCTTCCGCGTTGAAAAATAAAAATTATAACATCTGAGTAATGTCTGACTTTAAATTAATAATAAAAATAGACGAATATTTGCACAAAGTTCATTATTATTCAAATATATCAAGATATAGTAAGATTTGCACATTTGAAAACAAGCATTTTTCGTGGGAGCTCCGAGCTAATTTTCATTTGTTCCCAAATGTATAATAATTAGCTCAACAAAGACAAAGATCCTTTTAACTTAGCAGATAAACGTTATTTTCGTCGCCTAATTTGACTTCTTAGAGTAAAATTAAAACTTAGGTAAAAATACAGTGCATAGTAGATTATATTTAAAAAAAGTTTGAATGGGGCACTACAAAAAAAACCTTTATTAGCTTTAATTAATGTTAACTATTATAATTTTAACTTATTAGTTAAATTTTAATTTTATTTAATTTTAACTCCGTTTAGCTATCTCCGAGATGCTACAATTATTTGCTGTGCAATTTTGCACTTTAATTTATAGATTTTTAGGTTGCACTTTGGTAAATTGTGTTGGGTTTGAGGTTAGTCCTTGTCTTAAAGCTTGAGCACGAATTGTATTTTCAATAGTCTTAAGATGACCTCTGCTAAATATGGATTGACATTATTTGTAAATAAATGTCTAACATTTGTTTTTACTGGATGCCAGGTACTCTGTCCTTTTCTTCATTACTGACAATGTGTATGCAAAAATTCATGATGACCGGTTGAGTTTAAGGTGTGAACACACAAACTCATTTACCTACACGTTTCTTCCACACAGCTAAAACTGAAACATTTTCCCTATCATCTAGGTTATGAGAAAAGGAAGAAATAACCCATTTCCTTATTTCCTTGTGTCTCATTATTTACTCTTCAACGCACAAGAAACCCCATTAAAATTGTTTGTGCTTAGTGATGAAATACTTACCATAAAATGGATCGCTTACACCTAATTACGGAATCTATAAGCAAGGTAACCTAGCTATGTCTATGGTATACCTTGTGCTCAAGCGTAGAGTTGAGGCACAGTATTACAATATATATGTAATTTTTAAACTGTGGTTGAGGGCTCTATAAGTAGTAGGTATGTGCAAAATAGAAGTGGACGGCGCACTGGTAGACGGAAAAATTGGTGGTTACGTAACATAGGAATAGACCGGCATCTATCCGTGTGTACTGGGACAAGTACAAGTTTTCAGAGCACATGGCCAATCACCAGTAAAGGCACTTCAAGAAGAATTAGTAGTATCAGTAACACTACGATCAGTAGTAAGATATAAGACGCGACCCAAAAATAAATGGAAATAGTGTGGATAATTTGTTAAACGCAGCTCAGACCAGAACTCGTGCCAACTGCTCCAAGCGAAGAAATCCATTACCCACCGTTTAGCGTTTCAAGCCAAAGTTAAACAGTTTTGTTTCTGCTGCTTATCCGGAAAGTAATGTGTGTCTTTATATAAAATACTGCAGAGTGTAACCTAAATTGTTCTTCAAGAACTATGGCGACGCAAAACTTTTACCCGCAGTATAGCCCGCAATAAAATATGTATAAATTAACTAGTGACCCCACTTCCGGCTTCGCCCGAGATGCAATTTTGGTATATACAAACCTTCCCTGTTTAAATCCCTCTTTCTAGAAGTGAAAACTGAATTATATCATTTTTTTATATATAAAAATTGCAATTTTATAATCAACTAGCTTTTGCCGGGCTGCCCAAATGAGTGCGAAACACAGTGTGCTCTGTTACTCTTTCAGACTAACTTTGAAAGGTCATTCCCAAAGTTGATCCAGCCGGGAATCCGGACCTTCTAAGACAGAGTGATAAGGTATGCACCCTATTTTAACGTCGGGAAATCCTCATGGATGCGAAGGGGACGCTCTGGGGTTATGCCGGCTAAAACCCAGCGACTTTCTAGCGCGGCCGTAGATAGGCGAGGTTACGGGAACGTTATGACACGGCATCCGCTACCCGCGACGGCTGTCCAGCACGGGGAGTACTGTGCTTCCTGATAGTACCTCGACTTACCCAAAGGTGGAGGTACGCCGGCCATCTAGGGGGACCTCAAGACAGGCGGTTGTCTTACCAGAGACTACCGCCCAGATCCCGGTCAAGGAGGAAGGTGGCGTACATAGGTCAGATAAGGCATGCCCCCTAACTCCTCATCCAATGATCTCGTCAAAGCGACTAGAGTGGATGACAACTTCTACTCTACAGTTTCAAAATTTCGTAGAGTAACTTTGGATTACTTCATGAATTTTAATTTCCATCAAAACAAACAAATTAATTCTTAATGAAAGAGGCTTCAGTTACATGACGAAGTTGTACAAAAAATAACTTTTTACTTTTTGTAACGCAGAAAAGTTGTTTGTTTGGCTTTTTAATCCGATTATGTCTTATTCCTTGCCTGATACATTTTTGGGACGAGTCACTAAGTATAAAAAGGTACATTGTACTGTATATAATTGTATACTAGCTGAACCCGGCCACGCTTCACTCCGGTGAGCGCGTGGTGCGCCCGCTTTCTTTGACGAAAACCGTGATAACTCCACAGATATAAATACAGAAATTCCGTTTACGACATTCCGATATTAGCGCATACATACAGACAGACATAAAAAAGGGAGGACTTTACATAATATACTTTTTTTAAATAGCGCTGCCCACGACCATCCACGACTTCAGACGCGCTGTAGCTCGTTCTTTGCAAATCCTACAGGAACTTAACATTTTTCCAGGATAATATGTATCTAGGTAGTAAACATCTGTATACCACTGTTCATGTCTGATAAGCTCTAGATTTTTATATGTATCTATCGATGTGCCAAATTTCATCTAAATACATTAAGCTGTTTTTGCGCGAAAGAGTACACATCCATACATCAATTTTCACAAACTTTCACATTCATGGACTAGTAAATATTAATTAATATTTTGATACTCACTACTGTTATTCACTGTACTGTGCTTAGTAGGATCAGCTTTTTAATTAACTCGACTTTTTCAGTTAACTGTACAGTGAAAAGAAATTAGTCTTCCGTTTAAAGCTATTAATTAAAAATTAAACTATTTTTTGTTTCTTACTGTATTCATTGAACCAACAAATTCAGTTCAGGGATGGTTGGTTATTATTAAATTATAACTGTTTGCAATTACGACTTCAATGTTTATATAATTTTTGAATAAGGGTTCTTCAACACAGAGCGCGGTTTGAAGAGGAGAGCAGATTTAGAATGTTTAGTGCAATAAAATAAGATTTATTTTTGGCTGATACACATTTTGATGTCGGAGATCGAGCGTTCTTTCTCAACCTTATGTCTTATAACTAACTTCTATACTCAATGTATACTCAATCTTATGCATAGTTTAACTGAACTTCTTTATCAAGTACCATTCAAATCTGCACTCCGCGTCGCTCTGTGTATTACAAAGGAGTAGATAATCTATCTATCGCATTTTTCTTGTAAGGGAGGCCGCAGATTGGCTACTATCGCGCAGGCAACGCGGTTTCCATATTGTTGTTTGCGACAATATCCCAACTGCACAGACGCGTGGGCGATTGTTCTTGCAGCTTCAGCACATGATAACTCGCCCGTTCGGGCGAGTAGTCTAGTAACTCATTGATTTTATGAGGAAAATCAAACAGTGTTTATGCAACCTCCATGAGGGAGAAATTAAATATCGTTGTCGCACAATTTAATGTAATTCATAAGACATATTTACAAATCCTTATTACAAAATATGTATAACTTGATTATATAATTATTTTTAGTGAGAAAGATTTCCGTAAAATTAATTGGTCCAATGAGATTGTTCAACCTTAATAAATGTTGGGTTTTCACCTTTTCTAACACCCGAAGGGTGAACCCTTCATTATTTTTCCTCGAATTCTCATTAGGAAGTTAATTTTTCTTGTTAATTATTTCGGCTACATCTTGTGATACTGTTAATTCTTAAAGAAATTTTTACCAGTGCTTTAAAATGGAATTACGTCAAGACGCGTTTGCGGAAATTGGATAGTCAACAAGCCTACAGGCATTTTATTATATGATACCTTCTCAGTAATTCGCAATATGATTCGCAACATTTACAAGGGTCCTAGGTCTGCGATAGAGACAGCAGCGAGCACGCAACATACGAGTTCCTGGTTTCCAGAGTCCTCTACACTGCACGCACCTTCCATTGTAGCGCGGAAGACGTGATCGTTTTATTTGTAGGATTACAAGAGCACCTAGGCTTGAAATATGCCTAGGTGAAAACGTACTTTAATTCGATTTTCACTCATGGAATGAGATATACTGGGATGGTTTGTATATAAAATTTGCACTCCGGGCGAAGCCAGGAGCGGGTCACTATTTATATATAAATAAAAATGTTAATGTAATTTCAAATTCCATAATACATTTTGGAATTTGAAATTTTCTGTACAAACAAAAAATAAACCTTTGCACCGAATGTCAACACTGTTGCTTTACATATTTGCCCTGTCCACCCCACTGTCGACTAGGTACGCCCCTTTAAAAACTCTTTCTCGGAAACATGTTTTCGACGGTTCCATGTTTTTCTCTTTTTTACTTTCGCTTATTTTCTGTGTAATTTTAAACGTTACACATTTTGTTTTCGCTACTTCGTTGAATACGCGCTCTTGGTCTAATATTTTCAAAAAATCTTTCCCCGGTCATTCTCCGCAATTAGTGCCTGGATATCGCCTGCTTACTAATAGGTCAGTAGGGCTAGATTTATCTGTGTAGATTGTTAGTCTTTTTGGAAACGTAGCTTTTTCCAAAATGTGTTGATGGCAGTGCACACAGGGGGTCATTGGTATCATTATTTTGTTTTGAATATATTTTGAAATAACTGCCCGTATTTCGGTATTCAGTATAATTTTTTTGTAAACCGATTGGAATGAAACAAACGCTAAATTTTAGGGGAAGCTTGCTTAAATATAACAGTGCAAACAGCATTCAAATCGGTTAAGCCATTTCGGTAATGAGCGTGCACAAACGTACAGACAAATGGCAAATGGGGAAATAAAAGTTTGTAGAGTGCAATACGGAAATTGGACTAAACTCCAATTTTGATACTGTATAATTTTTTAATAGGAGTCAGCATATTAAGATTAAATAAAGACATCAATAATTAGATTTTAAATTTTTTTAATACAATCAGATTCTTGTATACTTACCTACAGATAAGGCTCGTTCTCCATTTTATTATTGCAAAGATTTGTATAGACAATTTTACAACCGTACAAAGTTACGTTGTGACTGTGTCGTTAGTTGTCTAAAGGAAGCTTTAAAAATCGACAACCACACACTGCTTTTTAGGAAGGCTCCAGACGCCCGGCGCTGATCGTTTCAATTGCTTCTTTTGTCAGTTCTAAAAGCGAATTGGTTTCAAATCCCTGTGAAAGTTTTTTTTTTTTTGTTGCATGTGGAATCACGTAACAGCATTTGATGCGCATAATTTAAAGGAAGAATTAAAATGTGGATTATTTCTTGGAAGAAATTGTCCTTACACAGCAAGTAGCTCTTAAAGTATTGATCGTAGAGTAAAAATGAACATATCCAAATTTGTAGAAAATAAGCTATTTGTTAAGATATTCGGGATATGAGCAAAAACTTGAAAAAAGGTACTTTATAACCTACCTCAGCACACCCCCGCATCTGGATACCGCAAGTTATAACTGTACCAATTTTCAAAACTACACGATTTATTTCCCCTGATGGTAATATGGGCAATATTCGGCTTAATTTGACTGTACTAAGGATATATATCGTCATATAATGTTTCATTTTTTTAAAAACTACCGTCAAGTTCTCAAAAAACAAGATATTTAAATTCGATGGAAACGCTGAGGTTAAATATTAGGTTTATTCGTGAAGTTTCAGCGATTTTAAAAAATCAAGTGGGAGTCCATTTTTTAAAAACTAAACAGTGCAGCCAACGTGGTGCTCTTGTCTATGCATAGTGTGTGCGTTGCATAATAAATATTTATAAGGATTTTGAATTCATAATGCATGCATGTATTCAGAGATTCACTGCTGCCTTAGTCGAGTCGTAGTGCTTCGCCTCGCAGGTTGGAGTCTTATCCCAATGTTTGATGTACTCATGAAAGGAACTGTCTCGAAGTGATTTTTTATTTATTTATTTTTAAATTCACCGTACGCGTATAAATTGCAGAAAAAATCCATGGTGGGTTTCGCTTCGAATAAATATGTAATTGATTTTGAATATTAATTCAAAGCAAAATGATATTTTATCTCCAACAATTGAATATTTCTGTAAATATTCTTGTGTGCATTGAAGCGTTTAGAAACTTTTCAAGAACAGTGATCACGTACTTACCCCGGTTAGTTTTCAGTTGAACTGTACGACTTCGTGCAATGTCATATATAGGAATATTTGTAAGGAGAATCCACGTCCGAGTGGATTCACTGAACGCTTCGTTTTTGTATTCAGCAAAATACACTACCTATGTTCTAATATTAGATACTTTGCTGCAAGAATCGTGTCCGTGTGGACACGATTGGACTTAAAAGTATTCTATAAATTGTGTACGACTTATATTTATTTATTTATTAAAACACCTACGCCTAAAACTTTTTTATATCCCTTACTCGCTCACCGAAACACATGCTGAACCGAAACAACTCAACAGCATGTGTGCTGTTATTTCAGGGTGGTCTTATGTAAGGGGTTGGCTTTACTGGGCTATTGCTTACAGATCGTCATCATCATCAGCTCAGCCGCAGTACGTCCACTGCTGGATATAGGCTTTCCCTTATAATTTTTAAATATGACAGATGGGTTTTATGCCATAAAATTACTAAGGGTAGAAAGCTGAAATTTGGAACATGGGTGCGTTTAAAATCCTTCAACTCCGTTCAAAGCCGAGTCGCTAGTATTGAAACAATTTTCTTAAACTATGGTTTCGAAAAAAATAAAAATGTCACATGACCCTTTGAACTTACCAGGAATCAAACCTTTCAACGCTTCAAAAACGTAACACAATCAATTTTAGTTCAGGATTGAGATACTCTTTATACTAATGTTATAAAGAGAAAAGATTTGTATTTTTGTATTTTTTTTTGTAATTAATAAACTCAAAAACTACTGGACCGATTTTAAAAATTCTTTTAAAAAAAGAATGCTACATTATACTGAGTAACATAAGCTATATTGTTAATCGAGTTAAATAAGGGATCCCTATGAAAGCTCCAATAATGTAACCCAAGGTGAAGAAAAAAAAACATGTCAGTTGTTGGAGTGCACATCAGAAGTGAAAACAGCTTCACAACATTATGGATCGCAAGAAATACAAGAGAAAATATATATATATACATGACACTGACACACAATGACAATAATAAATTCATAAGGGCAGACCATTAAAAAGGTTTGCTATTGATATGAAACTATTTTATTGGTCAGAGGTGTATACCAATTGATCCTTGTTATCATATCTAGTAAGTTTACTTTCATATGCAGTTGTCTGCTAACTGCTTAGCTGTCAATTTAAGTAATGGTAACATAACGAATTCAAGATTTTACCCCATCTCAAAAATGCCCAACGTGCCTAAAGAAGTTTTCACTTCCAAAAAATATGCTATAATATTATAAAGAGTATTTTTGTTTGTAATTAATAAACTCAAAAAGACTGGACCGATTTTAAAAATTCTAATACCTATAGAAAGTTACATTATCAGCGAGTAAATCAATACTAATAATAAATCTGTAAGTGTAGGTATTGTATGTATGTATGTTCCTCCATAACTTAAACGAAATAACTGATTTTCATGAAACTTGGTAGATAAACATTTAGACGTACAGGACACAGGATAGGCTCCTTTTTTATAGTTATGTTATGCGCGAGCTATTATTTTATAAAGTTATGCGGACGCCGTCGCGTGCAACAGCTAGTTAGTTATATTTTAATACATAATCGCTTTCGAAGAATAATTTTATTGTCGATGAATAAAAATTCGTCAAATACATATATATACCTATATACATCAGAGTTCCACACGGGCATCAACTTTGTAAACGTATTGTTTGTTTCCCCTCTTGTTCGCCGCCGGCCTTTTCCCGCTCTTTTTCGTTTGGACTTTTTCTTCCCTTTTTCTGCCATCCGCTCATTTCCTGCCAGTAATTGTCTTCTTTCAATTGGTTCGTTCGTTCGTAGGCTCTGACTCTGAGCGGTTTGTTATTGTGTCTAATGAAAAAAATTTGGCAATCAGGTATCGAATACATGGATGAGTTTCGTTTACTTAAGTAGAAACGATATTTTATTTCCCCTTTTTACTTGTGGTCTCTGCGATTATTTCCTATATGTTACAGTTTTGTTATCGCTGTTTTCTTATTCTATTACTACTTTGTGTCTCTGATTTAATATTTTTGTGTTGGTTTCAACACAGATATTTATATACAGTTTATTTAAATGTAAGAAATTAGCTGGTGCCCGCGACTTCATCCACGTTGAAAAATATATATATAAATTTAGGACGATCTAAATTTTTATAATATTCTTAGACGATCCCTCAAGATAGTTTATTACCTGGACTAACACTTAGTATACTTTTTATCCTGGAAAAATATTAGATTTAATCCTTCTGATTGCGAAAAAGATAATAAATAAAATAAGATTAATTATTATTGCACAGTAATCATTTTCTTTAAAATAAACTAGCGACCCGCACCCGTCTTGCCCAGGAAAAAATTCTATAAAACTCATATAAAAAATCCGTTAAAAATTATCCAACTGATGGTGAAAACCGCATCAAAATCTGTTGCGTGGTTAACGAGGAGTTAGCGGCTATACAAGCCCAGATAAACATGGAAAGCGACTTCAATTTTTACTAAAGTACTAATATTTTAAGAGAATACAAAGGAAAATTGCCATACAAATCTCAATAGAACTTTTATAAGGATAACTATTTATAGTTTAATGTAATCCACAATAGTACACTAAAGGTAAGCGAGCATTGTAGTGTATTATACGAGTATCTCGACCAATGAAAGATCTAAAGTGTACAATAATCGTTAGTTCTCTCTAAGTGCGGGCCAGGGGTTGCTGCACTAATTTATTTGTGGCTTGTGGGAAACGTGATGAGAGATTCTCATCGCAACTGGTATGACTAGTATGACTACGAAATTGGTTTCATTGCTCACTCCGCCTATATTAAGTAGGGCACACTGCCTTGCAGTCAATTTTGCAGTCAATTGGGCAGCCCGTCTGGCGGCAGTAACCACCCCCTTACAGAAGATTTCCGTGAAATACCAGCATGTGTGCTGTTGTGAGTCAGTAATGGATGCCAGTGCTTATTTCCCTATCACTTGAAGACCTGTACATTACACTTAAAGACTTGTGGCGTTGTTTGTTTTATAGGCGACGGTTGCCACCTACTAACAAGTAGACCGTCAGCCTGTCTCATTGACCGTCAGTCGGAATCTATGGTATTAATAAGACTACAATAAAGTATTTGGAAATATTATTTATTTTGCCTTTTGAGTGAAGCTATAAAAATCGTTTTATCTTTTTGTGTAAAATACTACTCCTATAAAGTTTTTGAATCCCGACTGTTCTGTTATTATAAAAAATTGTTTAAAAAAGAATTATTAAAAAACTCAACTTAAGGATTTTTTTTAATTAGGACGAAATTTCTGCTTATAATCAATCACACTGCGAAAGTTTTTCACTTATACCAAACGTCTTTCTCTACTTCGACCTCTTCCTTAAGTGGCCCCGCGCATTTATTGCCAATAAACTGACCCCAGTAACGAGTATATAGGGCTTCGGTACATTTATACTTATGTGGTAGAAATACATGGGAGGTGGGACCTTTAATTAACCTGTAGATGGTCGAACACTTCCTAGAATGACTAATGTAAGGGTATCATGACTAATATATTAGAGGATTACGAATTAATGATAATAATGGTGATGTAAGAATACTTTATATGATTTAATTAATTTATAACTATACCTACTTTCTATCCCAGTTCATGTCTCATTGTTTTGCGTCATCGACAGCACTTTTGTAACAGTTCAACAATCTGTAACCGAGGTAAAATTACCTACCTCATCATCTATTAACCAACTTTAATAAGCCCATAAACATAAATTTTTGTTAATTTAATGCGATTTCAGTCCTCTGCTGTCTGCATTATCCACTTCTAGTCGCTTTTTTGAAGTCCGTCCAGCGATGAAGTATTAAGGGTAGGCCTTAAGGATGTTTCACACTACACCTTGCCAGAGGGCCGTGCCGTGGCCGGCATTCAAAGCCGGGCTGGCTGTGACACGGCCGTGTCTAAGGGTTGTTATACATATAGTCGGGCCGGCATAGCCGGACGATAGAATCGAATATGTGTAGGTGAATGTTCGACAAATTGCTATACTTACAGCCGAATGAAATGTGCCGGCCCGACTATATGTACAGCAACCCTAATATCTAGTATGCTTTTGTATAAACCAATTCATGCTCGACCGGGTCGACTTGGTACCACAGCCGAGGCACGGCTTCGAAATTTCCTGGCTTTCCTGGCTCTGGCACTCAGGTCATGACACGTGAGAATAACTTTTTTTGGTGAGAAGAACTCAGTTCGGTGACGCTGTCCGCTGACGGTTGACGTTTTTCTCCGTCCAGAATTACTCGTCATATCTATCTATCATCTCGTATCTCTCACTAGTCTGTTTCTATCAAATTTGATGGCACGTTCAGACTATCGCCGCGATTCTCTCCATAGCACAGGTGACGCCTTGCCTTATGAAAGTTTAAACTGACGACTCACACTTTACGTGTGAGACCACAGTATCACAAAATTACTGGGAGTTCTAACGTATGAAGGTATCGACAATTTGGCACCGAACTATGGTTGTATATAACATATTGAATGCTCGGGATATTGTTAACGATTCGTATAAGGGTAAAGAATATTGCTATACTTTCTTACAATTTACGGTTCGAATGTGCTATTGGTTTAAGTAGCCATAGTAGTCACGTTAAGTTATCTTATTATATAAAGAATTATAAGAACTTATAAAGAAGGATGCCAGAGTCTATTTCCTTATCCCTTCCCAATTCCTTCCTATCCTTAATCCTACTATGGCCGGCAGCGCATTTGCAGCACCTGTGGCGACGTTGTTTGTTGTAAAGGCAACGGTAGCCACGTACCGACAAGTCGTCCATCATCCTGTCTGTCATGTTTTTACATTCAAAAGAAAGATTTAAAAAAAAGATTATTTACCTACGTTTTTTTTATTTATGTAGGAAATTTTAAATCTGTTCCACTAAGACGTGGGTATTAAATGAGAAAACAAATGTATAAAAAAAGTTGTTAGATCCTAATACACAGTAGGGAGAAATCGCTTCTCCGTGATACAGCGCGACCTTTTTTCATGACACAATTTCTTTGTTGCGTTATCAATCGTTCTATTTCTGTTCTTTGTCGCCCATATAAGATTCATATTACACCGCTTGGCAAAAACTCGGTCCGACGAAATTGACACGAAGCAAGATTGAGAACACCTACGGGTAAAAATTAACCAGCCCACGTTGGCCCCCGTGTCGTAACCAACCTTCCTTGTTGTGGCCTAATTTTCTTATAACTTGTGACGAGTGATGGGTCAATTGTTTTGGTTAGTCCCGATTTCTATATCTCAATCGCCTGCGAAGGGTATCGGACAGTATCGCCAATTTCGTATATGAATCGATCTTTTATATAAATATATATACAACGGATATATACCACGGATAACTTCATGATAAAGTTTAATATATCAATAAATACATTTAAAAGTAACACCATACATATATAGATTTAGAAAAACAAAATTTTTTCATTGGATACACTTACCTTGTTCCTTTGTTACCCTCAACCTTATTAACACTTACATCCCCCCTGGTTTTCATTGTGTTAGGTACTAGGCCACCCTAGAAAGCTTTCTGCAATTTCTTATCATTACGTTCCTTCTACAATAATGGCCGCGTGATAGCAAAAAATTCAAACACTAGCGACCCGCTCCTGGCTTTGCCCAGGATGCAATTTTTTATATACACAAACCTAAATTGCTTATCCCTCTTTTCGTAAATGAAAAGGTTAGGTTGTTTAGAAGTAGTTAGCAGAGAAACATGACTGATTTAATAATATGTAGATTAAAGTTTTAATGAAAAAAATACATTAAAATATTGTGGTAGTACTTAACGTTTGTTCTTGTGTGCGAGTGGTGCGAGCAAGTGTGACCCCGATGAGTAATTACATCGCTGCCTTATACATATAAAACATTTAAAGTTGACATTTTACTTAGTAATTACTAGTTTAATGGGCGTGTAACTGTTTTAAAAAGAAATATTTATTATGACACATAATTATTAACTATCGTAACTTAAGTTTATTTCTTTGTTGCAAGTCGGATAAAAAATTAAAAAATAATACCTACTGGTGATGAGTTGGTTATCCCGCAGACCTGATGCTGCAGCATCAGGTCAAGGTTACTAAATTACACAAAAATCGACCCTATGGTAGTTTTATCCCTTCGTCAACAAGAAAATCGGCTGATGGTCTTTAAAACGCCTGAACAGTCTTCATAAATTATACTTAAGAACCATCTCGATCACGTCACGAAAAAAACCGGATCAAAATCGGTCCATTCATTCGGGAGCTACGATTCCAGAGACAAATGCAAACACCCCGTTAGAGCCAGGCGTCGGGGTTTAAAAACCAAAGATAACATTTTTTTGTCACAAATGATATTTTGTTACAAATAAACCAAGTATGAAAGTTAAACTCGCTAACGTCTTCCATAGACTCACTTTTCACACTAACCGAAGTCAAAAAGAAATAAAATGATTGATACTGTTGCTATTGACCTAAAAGGGACAAGGGCGGTTTGAGAGACGTGCCCACTCAAGGACGAAGTGCCAAACTGGATTAAACAAAATACACATGTTTACGCACCCACTTTTTTTTAATGATGATTGACATTATCTAGTTAATTATGAGCAACCAAATGGTAATCACAAATTCTTATTATTAAACGGTCATTTTGTCGTCAAATAAATAACACCCACAGCTAAATATAATCGTTAAGGTGCTGTACACCTTAACGATTATATTTTTACAATTTCATGTGTTCATTAAAAATAGTGATTAAGACGAAGAAAACTGCTACTGCAGATGTTACCTTCTTTGTCTGATGAACTATCCGCTTGTCCATCACACTTTTACATAAAAAAATTACTGGACGATCTAACACAAGTGAAGCTAGTAAATAACCTCGTTCGTTGCTATTTTTTTGTTATTTTTGTGCTAAAGCCAAGCTAATCATAGAAAAAATAATAAAGGAGGAAGCAATTACATAGTTGCAACGTATGTAAACTAAAAACTCTTACTTAGTAACTCTTAGCACTTCATTAGTACGAGCCCATCAAAGCAGCGTTAAACCAAGATTGATGAACAATATAAAACGACGGTAAAACCCCGAAACGTGTCTTTTACACGTAAAACAAAGCTTTCCAGACGATTTTGTCTTTATCTACGTAGAAACGTCAAGGGCTTATAAAGGGTAGACCACACGTGGGCGCTTAACGTCACGTTAGTCTAACGCGAACGCAACATATAGTTTTAAAATCTGTTGCTAAATAATTTTAACTAATTCTAATAATATAATCGTTAAGGACAAAAATTTTAACATTCTGCAGAACAAGTAGATTGATATTTGCTTTGAAACTAAAGTTGAATCTCTGTTTGAATCTCATACTCATTTGAACAGTCATTACAAGCTCAGTTTTCAACAATTTTTTTTAAATTAATTACTTTAACAAGAGAAAGTTAGTAAATTTGAAAAAATAAACTGGAAGCGAATAAAAACATTGGACCGCATCTTTTTATACTTACAATATTTTTTATACACTTTAAAATGTATTATTATTGGAACATTGATAGGTGCTGTTTTGGCGCTGTTCGTGTATAAACACGTTTATAATAGGCATGGTTTGTTACTATCTTAATGGCTTTTAGATGTTCCTATTATCTTGACAGGAGCTGGCTTTTTTAACAGTGTTTTGTCTGTACGGATGTTGATAAGCATAGAAATCGTTTTAAAGGGCAAATAAGCAGTGAATCAGCGGATGAGATGGTATAGTTCGTAAAAAAAATTGGCATCAACTAAACTTCCTTCTTAACACAGATCTTGACTTTAGAATTGTTAACTTTGCCAGGTAGTTGACATGGGAAAGGTTAAGGACAAAGGAAGGTATCCTTATAGGTACAGTGATTGGTTAAACGTTTAATAAAGATTAAATTTGCTGATTTTAGTTTTTTTTTTAATTTTGTATAAAAATGTAATAACTTGTAAACGATGTAAACGTCGGCAGTCAGGCTGTCCACACAGCCAGTAACAGTCCTGGACCTAACTGCAGTCCTGTGGGAAAGTTAGAGAATGGAGAATTTTTTTCAGGAAAGTTTAGTATAGGTCGCGCGGTGGTTTAAGATCGCTCGGCGAAACTAGTGGGGGCAATCGGCGCATGTGTACAATCGCGAACAATGCCCGCGCGCATGCCCCTTCTACTTATGCCGAGCGATCTTAAAACACCGCGCGACCTATAGGAGCCTTAATAAGTAGTTTAGACTTGGGGGATATCTGCCACCTGGTATATTTTCCATTTATGATGTCATCAATTGTTTGGATGAAAAATTTGTTTTAAGTATAGAGTAAAGTGAAATGTAACGTGTATTATAAAATAAACTAAAAAGATTTGTGAAAATCACATCAAATTGCGTAATTTAGTAAAGGCTTCAATAAAACATATTAATGATATCACAAATAATAGAGCAGAGAAATGGTACCTACTTACAAGATTTGCTTTATCTAAATCTCAGTGCAGAACAAGTAAACCACAGTGCAACTTCACAATTCTAAAGATATGGTTTCCTATTGTACTTTACAACTAGAACCTACTATTCGCATGTCTGCGAAGTACCTAAGTACATGTCACATCACAGCCTAGCTTGAACAAAGCCTGTTCGCACATTGTTTGACATAGCACTGTGTACCAGAAAAATCTTACTTTCAGTTCTCGATCGATGTTCACTTTTCGCTATGGAACAATAACAAATGAAGAACTTCATTGTTACAAATTTAATGAGGTGCCTGTTTGGAAGCCGTGACCACCTTCTCGCCGCTGTGAAATAACATCAGTATTGTGTTTCTATACGGGAGTAAGAGACGCCAAGAAACATTGCGTTTCACATTCAATTGGGTAGCCTATAAATACAATATTTAGAAGTTTATAAACATAATAAAAATTGCGATTAACAATGAAGACAGTACATTATTTTACATGAAAGTACATCGATACCGACAAAATGCAAAGAGCGACAAGTAATGAAATAAAGGAAACATTTTAGATTATACATAATACGCAAAGACATGATCAAATGAAATTTCAACATTCACTTTTTCATAAAATTACCAGGATCGCCTCCCTCCACTTGGCTCCCGTGTCGAAGATCCCATGGGAGTCTATGATATTTTTTTGCCTTTTAGCTCCTATCAGTTTAGGATCCACTTTTATTAACATTTATGATTAATTATTGTGTTGCTTTTAATCCCATTGTAATTCAACAAGATTCGAAGATCTACTTTACGAGTACTTACCGTGCCACTCGTTCTATGAAATTTAGCTGTATAATTCTATCATAGAGTGTTCTAATAAGTTCAATGTTGGCACACCGCCATAAATTGTCACGTGATCGAGAGGACTCGTAGTAGTGCCTGTTGCTCACATATCATCCACGAATCTTCACTATTGTTCCTCTTTTGTTGACTGTATATGGCCGCTGGTGGTTAAAGTGTTCGAATATTAAACAGAGCCTACAACCGACGAATTTGTATAGTAGACCAAAACGTTTTAACCTATACGTTGTTACGTTACCTAACCTATACCTATATTATAAATGCGAAAGTAACTCTGTCTGTCTGCTACCATTTCACACCTTAACTACTCAACCGATCATCATGAAAATTTTGCATACACGTTGTCAGGGATACAAGAAAGGACATAGGGTACCTTTCATCCAGAAAAAAGTACTGTTCCTAAGTGATCCTCTAAAAATATACAGAATTGGGCGCAACTGTCGCGTGGCGGCGCCACCGTCGTCACAGCGATAACGATGTCAGGCGTTATTACTCATATTATTACACCAGCTAGTATTATTACAAAATGCAAAAGAAGAATGGATTTTTCGCTTGCCAGCCTTTGTCTGATGTTTTGGCTGCATGTGGAGTTAAAAAGACTGCGTAGTTTCATCAAAGTTGGTTCAGTTTTATAGTTTTAGACAGAGCTGCTTTGTTTACATCCTTACAATATATCCTAACGTTGAACGTTAAATCCTACTAATTTGAAGTCGCTTTCCGCGTATACCTGTCTGTATATATGCTATCTTCTGCTAAACCATAGAACGGATTTTGATAAGGTTTTCACCATTCGGTAGATAATTTTTCACACAAGGTTTATATAAGTCTAAAAAATCTAATTAAGTTTTTATATAAGTAGAAAAAAAGACATATTTCGCAATCAATTAGCCGATATGAATTAGGCAACGAATTTCAACATTTATAGATACTGCATACTTCATTTGCGAGCGGAAAAATTCAAATTTACTACCTCAATCTGCATTTTGATAATTAAACAAAATGGTCGACACGTCGTCCAATTAATGTCAATTACAACGGACATCTGTCATGTGTCATTTGACACACAAAACAATTTAAACGATGAGCTATTTAGGGTGTCTCACTGCCATAAAAGTTTAGCATCTGTGCTATTGTGTTTCGGTGCATGAGTAATGGTGCCTGAGCTCATTATTAGAGAATACTAGAGCCCATAGAAAGTAGAAGATATTCTTATCCCTTACCTATTGCATAAACTTGAGCTTTCTATATTAGTTCCACAGTATATCTGTGTGTCTGTCTGTGGAATCGTAGCTCACAAACGGTTGGATTGTTTTTGTTTCGGATTTTAAGTTTGAAAGATGACTTAATCAGGATCTGTTCAAGCTTTTGATGACCACCAGTCTATTTCCTAGTTAATGAAGGGACTTCACTAACTTCCACCTGTTGGATTAATGTGAATTTTGGTATACTGTTACTTCGTCGGTATTTCATTGGTAACCTTGACCTGATGCTGCAGCATCATATAGTCTGCAGGCTGCAGAACATCCATCTCCTCAGCAATTTACATCAGGCTCAATAGAAAGTCGGGGGTTAGTCTATAATTTTAATTTTATCGCACTTACGTCATCCCTAATGTAGCTTTATATTTTGTCTACTACAGTAACCCATCGAGTACCAATATTTATAATAAAAAATAACTTTATCCGTTTGTAATCTTTAAAAAAATGAAAACATTGAACCAATGATATAATACCAAACTAAAAGCTTAGTGAAATTCATTCATGTAATTTCTTTATCCTCATTCTGACTAAGCTCTGGTTCTTGCATCTTCGCTTTTAATGGATTAACGCAAAGGCCGAATTAATTCCGTTTTTTTTTGTGTGCTTCACCTTAATGGAGGGGCATCCGTTTGCTTTCCTTTTTTTATAAATTTTTTCCAGACCCTCACCCTCACAATATATACATGAGAACGTTTCATGAGAACTGTTAGAATTAATCTTCATCTTGTCGCTTATCCTCTGCCCATGTATGGTTTACAATAACAAAATAATGTCAATCCATTGAGCTTTATTACTACGTAAATAAAGCTCAATGTGTCAATCCTTAATTATATTCATTCTTAACTTTTTTTATTATTTTCTAATTTATTACGACTTATCAGCGTTCTTAAAGTTGATTTTATACTTTAAAACATTAATAATAATAAAAATGAGTACTACCTACGGTTTTCTAATTAACTTAAACAATACGAGTAAAAACAATACTATTGTAATTTTTTTTAATATCCTGCATAATGTGTACAGTTATTGTAATTGATTCCTCGAAACTGATCGGGCAAAGGAAATTTAACCGATTCAAAACTCAGACATGCAATCCGTGTCCCGTCTGGAGGACTAAATAAAAAAAGGCAAAAGTGTATCGTCCAAGCGGTCACCCCTGTGTCCTCAACTCGACCCTGACGGATCCGCTCCTTTGTCTCGACACAGCCGTCTCTTGATAAAGTTCGAATATTGCCAAACAGGTTAGGAGTGTCACACAAAAGTTTTCTTCGACCTACTTGTGTCTTTTACACTACTACGTCTCCTAGAACTTAATATATCTAAAACCTTTTATTAAACAGAAAGGGAAAGGGAATGCTTCTCTATTAGGTGTAACCGTCAGCTGAAAATAGAAAAATACAAACTTACCTATTTGTACCACGTGTACCTTGAATAATAATCTCCTATGGAAAAATACTGGATTGTAAGAAAAACGTCCATTAACTTTTTGTATTTAATAATAGTAATATTTAGCATGGCTTAGTAATCATCATTAAATATAATAAAAATTTAAACGTATTGTGTCTGTATATTAAATATTTTTCAAAAAACACATTTGTACATGTTGTAGGTTAATTACTGAGGTCAAAAAATAGTTTTTAGAATTTTTGACAAAATATCAAAAACGGCTTAACGCATTTGTATGTGACACACAGATAGTTTGTTACCAGAATTAATATATATGAAGGATTAACATATACTAGCCTTGAAAAATGTTAGGATCCTGTGGAATTTTCCAAAAACGAACTACAATAAATTCGCGGGCACCAGCCAGTAGTAATCAATACTAATAATAAATCTGTAAGTGTAGGTATTGTATGTATGTATGTATGTTCCTCCATAACTCTGAAACGAATTAACTGATTTTCATGAAACTTGGTAGATAAACATTTGGACGTACGGGACACAGGATAGGCTACTTAATATTTTTAACGCGGACGAAGTCGTGGGCACCAGCTAGTCTATAATATAAAAATGAATCCCTAAATGTGTTGCTAAGCGCAAAACTCGAGAACGGCTGGGCCGATTTTAATTCTCTCTTCACTCATGGATAGAGGGATAATCAGGGAAGGTTTTTACGTAAAAAAAAAGCACCCCGGGCGAAGCCGGGAGCGAACCGCTAGTTAGTAATATAAATTATAGCAACATGAACTTAGTAGGACAGTCTTAGTTTAGTACATATACAAATATAATATCAATACAAATATGAGTAATGTTCTTTCGGAGTACCTCCACGTGTTAACAAAGATCTATAAAAACACAGTTAACTAGTGGGTGTTATGGGCAAAATTGTCTTAACGATAGCGTAATAATGTCGACCAGCTGCGAGTACGATGGCGTATCTATGAATGATGACTAACGTTATATTGTGCACCGGATGTGTAGAGCTATGGTGGGTCATTGGCGTTTGAAATGATATCGTATTGTTCATTTGAATAATACTTGGCAACATTATACTCTGTGTACAGCCAATGTCAAAAGTGTCTTACAGTATGCGACTTATATATTAAAATTTACTTTAAATTATTGTGGTGATTCTCATACTTGATTCATCTTGCATTGTGACTCTCCATAGCTCGTTAAGCGACGTTGACCTACGAAGCCATAGTAGAGACCACGTGTGAAATACCATGTATTGTTTAGAAAAAAATGCTTGTGGCTATCCTTCCATATTTTGAAAATCGTAACGAATTTTCATGCGGTTTTCATCTATCAACAGAGTCATTTCTGAAGAAGACATATATGGCTAGTTCTTATTATCAATACTAATAATAAATCTGTAAGTGTAGGTATTGTATGTATGTATGTTCCTCCATAACTCTTAAAAGAATTAACTGATTTTCATGAAACTTGGTAGATAAACATTAAAACGTACAGGACACAGGATAGGCTACTTTTTTCTTTTTCAACGCGGACGAAGTCGCGGGCGCCAGCTAGTAAAGGAATAAAACGGACGTTTTTAGTTCTACACTTTTTTTACTAGATTAGTGTGCAGTGGCCAGAGGTCAAGGTTTTGACTTGAATAAGCTAAAGTTTTGCGGGTCAGATAATATATTGGTAAATATTTAAAATATGTATATCCGTTTTAAAAATTTTTGAGCACAGGCAAGTGATACATGGCGCAGGACTATTTACTTTTGTCAGGCGTTGGATTTTTATTTTAAGATGATCCTTCTGGAATAGTACCTACTGTTTTTCTGGTTGAAATGTGGCCTATATGTCCTTTTCTGTAGGTATCTGATAATTCTGTAGGTATCCCGCAGACTACTTGATGCTGCAGCATTAGGTCAAGGTTACCCATGTCATGAATATACTAGGGGGCCTAGCCAAGATGTACATTAAAGAAAACGCTCCCTAGCGAACTGGGTTTGCATCTGGCGTTTGCATCTTGGCTAGGGCCCCAGGGGCCCTAGCCAAGATGCAAACGCAGTGCTTTCTACAGTCGTAAACGCTACGCTACACTGGGACAAATCTTTGTGATTGGTCAAAATTTTATGTGGGCGTTACAACAACCAATCACCGGGCTTTATTTTGTTCGCTTCGTAAAGTTCGCTAGGGAGCGTTTCTTTAATGTACATCTTGGCTAGGCCCCCAGAAGTATACCAAATGTCACATCAATCGAACATGTGAGTCATATGGAAATTAGTGAAACCGTAGGAATCTTCAAACACCTGAATAGATATTTATAAATATAGATAGGATCAAACCCGATCACGTCTGCTTTCAAACAAAGAAAACTAGATCAAAATCTGTCCATTCGTATAATTAAGAGCTACGATGCCACAGACTGACCACTTTTTTGTGTCGGACGTCGTCGGGGGGTTATAAATACATAATAAAAACAAAAACATATTGATGTTTTAGTAATGAATTTAACAACAAGCAATAAATAGTTCAAAGGTAAGAGTGCAGTTGTCACAAAATGATATACACAATGGCCATACATCATCTCAATAAAAACAAACAAATTAATTTATCAAACATTTTCATTCAATTACAATTGATTACAATGTATCTCTCTACATCATTCGAAATTTGAAAGCAGTGAAAATTCATTTACTGTACGCAATCCATTACTCGGTATTCACACAATTCTTTAAACACAACTGATATTGGAGCGTTAATGTACCAACGGGTACTCTTATCTCTCGCAAGAGTTTCTTAGGGTTTTAGGGTAAAATAACCTATTGTTGGCGCTAGTGATAAAGTGAGCGACGACTATATTGACCTCATTTGAACTAACCGGCGTCCACTGATAAACCGACTTATCCAAAGCGAGATTTTTCCCGAAAAATATAGCAGCAAATATAGTTTTCCTGTAAGAAACTAAAGCGTTGAAAATGCGTTGGTAATTTTTCTTATATATTTGGCTAATTAAATATATTGACAAGAGATGGCGTTAAAAACTATATTGCGTTACTTTTGAGTTTATGAATAGAATTTTTGGATGATACTATTGTGTTTTTACTAGGTAAAATATGCAAAACAATGTAACACCTGATATTATACTTATGCTTATTTAAATGTAAGGTCGTCAGACTGGCTGATGATGATTTATGATAATACATTTTATTGTAAATATCCATTTGATGGTAGGTGGCTACCGTTGCCTATTAACATATGTAAGGCCAGAGGTGCTAAGGATTAAGGATAAGGGATAAGGGATTAAGGAAGAGACAGTGAAATAGGCTTTGGCATCCCTTACTCACTTATCGAAATAAACAGCCTGCATGCTGTTATTTCATGGTGGTCTGTTTATAAGGGGGTGGCTACTGCCGCCAGTCGGGCTATTCAATTTATGATTTCTTATTTGATAGCGATTATTTCAAGATAAAAAGGCTCTTTTCTTACAAGAAGTTAAGACGAGCAAAAACCGAGTACAAATCTGCACAAAAACATGTTTATAAGAATATTATTAATATTTTTATTTTAATTAGTGTAAGGAAAATTATTTATTACGTTAGACATTAATTTCAATATTATAAGAACTGAAGTATATCTCGTTTGTGAGATTAATTAGGCAATTTGTAATAAAAAATCGCTTGTCATAATTCTTTGTTTACGACAACGCAATTAATCAACGTCTTGTTAGCGCTGCTTTGTAAACATTTATTCTTTCTTTTTCAGGTATTATCTGGCCTTTATACAATCTTAAGCCGCTATTTTGTCAGTACAGTTCATAATCCCTTGGTGAGTTTATTTACAAATATTCTTTCCACATTTTGTTAATATTAAACGAACCCGACGCATTTTTAACACAATGGACTACGTACAGGAAGCCCATGCTTGTTTCTTGGGCCGATCTTGGTTATTTGAAAGTTTTTGGCATGTTTATTGGCGTGAAATACCACACTTCGTACGTAGTCATGAACTATTGCGACACCCAACACCTCAGCAACTTACAGTAATGCCGCCTCTACACATAGGCCAGCGCATTCGCCAACGTGCTGGCGGTGCGCTTGCCAACGCGCTTGTGAGTAATCCACACATTGGAAGGTCGTTCAGTATGGTTTGGTTCGGGCCAATGTGCGGACGGATTCAAAATGGATGTTGAGTCGCTAACAGCTGCAGCTGTATATTTATTCACAGCTTATAATTACTTTATAAATGTGTACAAGAAAAGGGTGATAAAAAAGAAATGGCAAAAAAGAAGGTGGTGGATGTTATCAATACATCGAAACAGAACAAGGTAAAATTTTAATTAATAATATGAAAAATAAATATAAAATAATATGAAATAGGTAAGTACTAATTTTGTTTACAATGTATGATGAATATAATACTACAAATAAACTTTCGATATGGGTCTCATAAACGCACTTTCACGTTTATAATATTAAAATAATAATAAAGTAGGATGCTCTTTGTGAAGTAAAACATTGTGAAGAAAACGGCATCTCCAAGAACCTTATTTATTTAGAATAAGCACTTTTAATACTTACAACATTTTTATTTTTATGGTACTTATTTTTTTGGTTCCACAGGCAGTTTTCACTCTGATAGAGCTCAATAAATTTAAATGTTTCCTCGTTACTCATGTTCGCCATTTCGTCAAGTTAGGTGTTAATTCGCCGCAATAAGAAAACGTGCACTCTTGATCGCTGCTCCGGGCAAACTGATCGCGCGGCCAATGTGTGGATGGTGCGCCAAGCTTGCGACAAGGGTCCTTTGATGTTGCCGACACCGCGCGGCAAGCTCGCAAGCGCGCCAGCCAACGTTCAAATACCTACCGCCAATGCGCCAACGGTCGTACTACACATTGTGCCAGTGGCTCGGCCAGCGCGCTTGCCAACGCGTTGGCCTATGTGCAGAGGCGGCATAAGATATAGCGTGTTTGGTCTCAATCGGAGGTTAGTTTATAATTTTCATTATAGCTTGTAGTTATATTGTTTTCACTAATGACATGCAAATTTTAAAATTAAATGTAATTTATGGTCATCATTTATATTCGAAAATAATATAATAACTCCTTTGCAGTAAGATGCATATCTCTATACTTTGGCTAATAAACGTAATTGTTGAACCAGTGGCGTAAACTAAAAAAAAGAAAAGTAATAACGAATGTTTTGTCGCATGAAAAATCCATTTAGAAACTGGGGCCAATTTTCAGCATTGTGAACCGCATTGGCAATATAACGTGACAAACATAAAATTTGTTTTTATGAACATACACTGCTGTCCAGCCACAAAGTCGGTTCGTATTACCATAATAATTCTGAGGCACGCGAAGTTTACAGTGCCGCAACAGGTGCGTTTACCCTACTTTTGTCGGTGTTGTTTACCATAATATCGAATATTGGATTTACGGTCTGCATCGACACCTGGGTTGTAGGGTTGCCAAAACAGAAAACTTACATCACTTGAAAAAAAATGAACAATTAAAGTTGTTACAGACTACCCGCCTCCTGCTTTGCACGGATGCAATTTTTTTATGCAAATTGTGTACACAAACCTTCCTCATTGATCTTTATTTCCATTATTGAAAACTGTACCAATATCCCTATCTGTTTCACCGCTAACTTCTTCTAAAGCACCCATTGGTTTAGAATAAGATAGCGGAGAAATAAAAAGAGAATATACCTTCCATGAGTAATTATCTAACTGATGGCGAAAACCGCATCAAAATCCGTTATGTGGCTTAGGAGGCTATAGTTATTATTGGAAAGTTATGGGGGAGGCCTGTGTCCAGCAGTGGACGTCCTACGGCTGAGATGATGATGATGAACGGCTATAACTACCTACAGACAGACAGGCGCGGAAAGCGATTTCAAATTATACCATGTAAGGATAATCTATTTTTTATTTAGTTCAATTTTGTATACGATGTCTTTATAGTTATGGTTTTAAAGATTTATTTTAAAGGATAAAATATAGGACATGTTGACGCCGTTTTACCTATATATCCACACACATAGCACACATGCAAACAAACGCATCACACGCATATCTACCTACGTATTTATCTATTTACTAGCTGGCGCCCGCGACTTCGTCCGCGTTGAAAAAGAAAAAAGTAGCCTATCCTGTGTCCTGTAAAGTTCGTGAAAATCAGTTAATTCGTTTAAAAGTTATGGAGGAACATACATACGATACCTACACTTACAGATTTATTATTAGTATTGATTATTCCTTTTTCCTACCCTTCAAAATCAAGACAGACGATTACAAGTTGTCGCCGAGCTCGCATATCGATCCGCAAAAATAAAACTCTGTACGCGTGTGTGTGGTATGTGATATCTTTAAAAATCAACGCTAAATCAATAAAAAACTGGAGTATTGTGGTGGAACCGAACCAGCGCTGGAGGAGCAGGCGAACCTTAGTATATGTTACCGGTAAGTCTGTCTTTTCCCTTCCTACATTCACCATAAAATAGGACAACTTTTTTTATGTCAATTTTATGTTTATGCTTTTTTATGTTTTTTTTTTTATGTTAAGGTGGCTTCGTCACCTATAACTCAAGGTATAACGCAATCGCCACAGGTGCTGCGATTGCGTTGCTGATGTAGTAGGATTAATGGTTTAGGGATAAGAAAGGAGGAATAGGTTATTTCACGGTGGTTTTCTGTAAGGAAGTGATTATCACCGCAGTCCAAACGACTGCGAAACGCAGTGTGACCTACCATTACTTTCTAGATCAAGACCAGACCAGACCCGATCGGGTTTCAAACCTATATTATGTCTGCTGTGTTGGCAGTATAACGTTCATCCCCTTGGGCCACAACGCGTTAGATTATACAGTCGTAAAATAAATAAAAAAATACTTCATTTTGTCGTTCTAAAACTGTGAACACCCCCTCCTTCTTCTGGATCTTACTAGTAAAGTGTAAAGGAAACCTGTCCGTGTAATTTGTCGGGTGCTGGCAACACCGCTAAATTTAAATTCTTAAGTGTCCATTTTGCAAGTGTAGTAGGGTGGTTAGCCGCATTCAACCCACGTACAAAGAGGGAAGTCTCCGTCAAAGGCAAGGACACGAAAGTGTACCTCGGGCTTTCAGTTGTGAATGTGAAATGAGAGCGACGGAAAAACTCCTTATTCATCACACCAACTGTCGCTGGGAATGGAGCAACCGCAACAGTTTATGGAACGATACGCCGTTACGAGATTTGTAATTTTCGTAAAAAAAAGGTTCCTAATTTTGAGATAAGAAATGTTTTTTTATACAAACCATATGACTATGTAAATGTGGTGTTTTAGCCAGTAAGAAAAGCTATAAACTTATAATTTATTTATGACACATATACAAGGAAAGCACAATATAAATACAAACAAAAGAATTAAATGAGGCAATGGTATGATATTATGGTACTAACTCTGAGTACATTAATATTTTGTCAAGGGTTGAGCAGAAAGAAAACTTCATAGACGTCAGCGCGAAATTCATCAATTTTCTAATTTATTTTTTCATAATTGGCTTTTGAACTACTAGCGTCCCCGTCTATCCCTCTTTCCATATTTGAAAACCAAATTAAAATCGGTCTAACCATTCTAGAGCTTTTGAAGCATATACAAACCAGCGACAAGGTCCCGGCTTCGTTTAGGGTGCAATTTTTATATACTCGTATATAAACCTTGCCCGTTTATTCCTCCTTCCATAAGTGAAAACTGAATAAAAATGGTTACAGAACTTTTCGAGTCTTTAAAGATTTGATGCTATTTTGTTTAGTTTTAACTGTTTTAGTTGGTCCACCTCATTCTTTGTACGAATGTCGGACTGGCGCGGGCGTGTACAAAGCTCGAAAACGAAATCCACTTTGATATTTATTGGGATTGCGTCGTATTGTTTCGTCCGATTGCTCTTGATTCAATTAAATTGGGCACGTAATCCAGAGACGTATGTAAGTACCAGGCCGTCATAAAACCAAATTGGTAATGCGAAACGAACGTTTGTCGACCTTGAAGTAAATGATCTGCCTAATAAGTTTACGGTCTACTTACCATTTGATAACCGGCTATATGCAATTAATACATTTTTGTAAGTGTTTTCGAATATTAATAAATAGTCTTTTCGAAATAACATGATGTTTTTGTTTATCGTCATTGTTAGCAAATGATCATAACTTAGTGGCTTTTGTTCCGATTTTATCTAAAAAGGAAATCACTCAGAAATGCAGGCTTGACAGGGAATCAGGAAGAAATTATACTCGTAATAATTATAATTACAATAAATAGAAATATATATTTTCATTATTTTTAGCCGTTTAGCCTTAGACTGGGACATAAAAAAAAATATATTTTTATTTCATGATAAAGTTCTTTGAATATTTAAAAGCTTTTTAGGAACCGTGGGTCTTTGAATATTAACAGTAGACGCTTTTTTATTTATGAGAATGTTTGATATCGAATAATTTTGGAAGTGTCTTAACCTATGTCTCACTGGTCACCGCTCGTTGTTGCCCGGTGAGAGACAGCACCCCCGGTCCTTGTGCGTCGGACCGAGGTGGTAATTGGGCAACGCACGCGAAGACGGAGCTCTGCGGCAGGGAAGGACCGCCTGCCAGAGTATCGCAATCGTTGCTTTGTTGAGGGTGGTGAAGACCCGGTTTCGGGGGCCGGCTTAGTAACCGCCCTCCGCAGTCGCCCAGAAGAGTGAACACCCGGCCTCGCCACTCGGCTTAGTAACTCTTCCGCGACGGCATCATGAGGTGGAGCCCGTTTCTCGGGCTGCCGCGATTGCTGTGGAAATGTCAGGCGTCATCCATTTAGGCCGCCAACCCTTAATGCCGTAGAGATGAGCGGCCACACGAGCTGGGGTTGTCCGAGAGTGTCAGGTGGAAGCGGTCTCCAACTCTGCGGTAGGTTTTGCCGCAGAGAAGGGGTTATCGAGTGCTTCAGAAGTGAAGCCCTTCGCTGACTGCCCGCTGCGGGAGATGGAGAATAGGCGGCCTGTGCCGCTTCACCCGGGGCCGGCGGACGTGGGGTCGACCGCTGTCATCACAACACCGGGCAACGAGGGGAGACGTGCTGTGTGTATCCGGTACGTCCCTTCACGGCGCGGCGCGACACTCCGCGCCTAATCGAGATGGAGCCCGCAAGTGTGTGGGTCTCCTCTGGCGGGGGGATAAGGTAGCGTGTCTTAACGTCCCCTAACCTCCGCCCATAGACGGCGCGAAGAAACACCGTGGGGTTTTTAGTGGATAGAAGTCCCACATACTTCACCGATCCCCCCATGGTTGGTGGTGACCTTGTTCGTAGATTTTTCCCACAAAAAAAGGTGTCCTACGCTGCGCTTTCTAATTCGTGGCCTCCATTCGAGAACTTCTCTACCCCATCGTTTTTCCGCTCTGCGTTATTAGAAACGTTTATGTAGATCTTTATAGTGGTCGTAATAAAATGGTCACGTTCTGTCCAGTTAAACAACGAAAGTGTTCATGCAAGTTATCGGTTCGCGTCATGGTCCGAATCACACGTGCAATGGCGCACGCGTATAGAGACTTACTGCTCTTGAGATAGGTGAATAAGATTATAGACAAAGAGTGACGGACTGAGCGTTTCCTAACCATCTGTAAGGTAAATACGGACAGAAAAGTGCGAGAGAGACGAAGCGATCTTTTTCTAGAAATTTCATTAATCCATGAAGTTACTGTAAAGAAAACCTACAGGAAAGAGAGGTAAGAGATAGATGTTGACCGCACGATCGCGTTATCTCTTTCTAGAGAGTTGATTTTATGCTTGCTCAGTTCATCTCTCTATATTGAGAAGGGATTTCATTAACTTCCACATGTTCGATTTATGTGAATACTGTTATTTCGGTGGTATTTCTATGACACGGTAATATTGACCTGATACTGCAGCATCAAATAGTTTGCGGGATACCCAACTCCTTAGCAACTTATAGCAGATATATCGCTGTTTGTGCTTAATAGAGAGTCGGGGGTTAGTTTATGATTATTAATTATGTTCAGAGTAACAGTTTTACTATTGTAAGTTGGTGCACATGCAATTTGTTGATTGGTTTAATGGGCTGTATGTAAGAAAGCCGTGTCAACAGCGAAGCGTGGCACTCGCGACCAATCTGACTTGATTACGCAACTCACCGGTTGCGTGTAAGCAAGTGAGTTGATCGTCGCGCGAATTCGCGGACCGGTCGTTCGCGATCTGGAGCGTGTACTAATTGGTCATAATATGTCGTAGCTCTACTGCTTCAAATAGATTCAAAAGTAAATAACTTTACTTAATTTGATAGGTATATATTTAAAAACGTTGAGAATTTTAAACCGTAGTTATTACTGTAGCTATATTGCCGAGAAAACAAAATCTAAAGAAATACCCGGATAAATAACTGATTTTGTAAGAACCAGAATTGAATTTCTCGAATTTGACCCTAAATATATAAAACTCTAAATGTAATAAATCTGAAAATGAAACTAAACTAGTCTTATTCCGCTTACTTTTTTATATTATTTTTTATTTATATTAATTATCTGTATTAACTATTACGACTATAACAACATACCCTGTGCACAAAAATATATTAATTTTAATTGATCGGTTATAATTGATTGCTTCCATCTGTGATAATTGTCTATAATACCGTACTCGTAAGTTTAATAACAATCCAAATCAATACTAATAATAAATCTGTAAGGGTTAGTAATGGAGTAAGTTACTTTGTTTTCAGATATCGTGTTTATAGGCTCTATACATGACACTGAAACTAAATTGACGATTTTTAGAAAGAAAGAAAGAAAGAAAGAAAGAAAGAAAAGAAATTTTATTGAATCAACACAAATAGCACATGCAATACAAGTTTAATAAGGATAATTTTAATCGTA